>OZ025297.1:306835268-309235268 GCA_964019185.1 Maratus speculifer | reverse complement strand
AAGACATCGAAAAGGGTTGGACTCGGGAGTCTGAAGCTACCGACCGACCGCAGCTGCATCGAGCTTATTATTATTAGTCACTAGCTGACCATTTGCATTGGATAAACTCAAATCTGAATCCAGTAAACTTAAGTCATGTAAACTTTCGTCATCTGATTCTTTATTTAACACGTCAGATTAATTAGAATTTCATTTTCCAAATAGCTGTTGTAATTTATTAAATTAGAATTATTTATTTATTTTTAATTTTTTTAAAATTAGAAATCTTTTAATAAAATCTGGAGTGAAACTACTTGACTTTTCAAACGATGATTTACGTGTCCGTAAAGTTTATAAAAAATATCTTTTTAAGTTCTGACCAATGTAATCAGCTAAATCCGGACACTGGACATCCTTTTTTCAAATTAGCCACGTTGTCTCAAAGCCACAATATGTTACTGCAATATTTATCATACTCTGTGATATTTCCTCTGAGATTTCCGGAAGAATCGGCCTAAAAATTGTTTAAAAATTATTTTAATATAAAATTCTTTGTGCAATTTTTCGGAAAATCTACGTAATTCTTGCGTTAATTGTGTATAATACAGTCCCAATGATGGCTAAATCGAAAGTCCCATTGCGGAGTTATCGTGTTGACACAGTCATACATAGTACTGCAATTCTAATGCTACAAAAAGCAGATACGAAATAGAGGTTGCAATCTGAGAACATAAAAATAAATTAAACACTATAAAAACAAAACCTGTCTTCCACGTAAAAATCTCATTGTCCCTAAGGTAACAATATTATACTATATTAAAACGAAATGCTATTTCAAAAAGAATTTTCTTTCTTTGTAAGTTTCATTTTAATAATAATAATAATAATAAATACAATAAATGAACAGCACAGGTACAAAATTACAATTTATCAGGTTATATTTGTAAAGCATTTCAATCGCAGGTACAGTAAAATTTTCAGTTTTAAAATAGAATACTGTTATAAACACGTTTCTTTTAAACAGGATTTATTAAAGCAAGTACATTAAACCTTGTAAAAATAGAACCAATGAGAGCCTGTAAAGTCCGACTTACGCGGCAAGTTTTAAACTAGGCATTTACATTTGTAATGTATTTCTTTGGAAGGGAATATAAAATTTTCTTTTACAGACAGGCACTTCGCTCTCTACAGGTTTTCTGCATTATGTTCCAGTCGACGTAGACTAACGAGTAACGCACGATAGTAAAAGAAATTCAAAAAATGTGCATAATTAAAAATGAGATCTTTTGACGTCTCGCGCAGTAGTTACGCGGGACAGGTTTTGGAGTTCCTGAAAATCGGGAAACAATGAGTAAATCAGGACGCCTGGCATTTCTATTGACACAGACAAACAATCACACATATATACAAATTATTACTAAATATTTTTCCATACATTATGTGTTCGGAAATTAAAAAATATTTTAATTTGAAATAAAGGAAAAGGTGTAACTGAAACCTTCCCCCTGTCTTGTAATAAAATGAATGCTATTACACTGAACAAAATTTTTGTGAGATAAAATGCAGCAGACGCAAATAACTACAACTTTCAGAGAACATTCAAAAGCAATAAATTTACATAAATATAAAAAATGTTTTTTATATACATCAATCCGAAACGAACATTTTTTGTGTATTTCATCAAAATATTTATTTAAAATTTATATGTTTTAGTTAAATCGAAAAAGTGAAGAGAATTTTAGTCTATATTTAATCGAAACTTTTTTTTAGATATTTATCATTTTCCACTTATAAACAAAATAAAATAAAATGAAACACTTAAATAAAACAAAAGAAATCTAAGTAACTGCCGCACGGCTGTCACGATGAAGACACTTTTGATTAACTGAAGTTATTATTTCGAGAATAACGGTAGTGGGAAGAAATGTTACGGAAAGAATTCAATTTTAATCTTCATAAATTATTTGAAAATAATAAGTATATTTTTGTGAATTTCATAATTTCTTTTTATTTACAATAGTTATACATATCTAATAAACTTGAATATCTATACTTTGATTAATACGTTATTTCAAATATTTTAATAATTAATAAATATTGAAACTTATTTTTTATGAGTCAATCCGAAACAAGTATTTTTTGTGCATCTCATTATCCAGAAATTTTATTTTATATGCACTCGCAAAAAATAGTTTTACTAGAAAAAAAAAAAAAAAAAAAAAAAAAAAAAAAAAACTAATTTTAATGACATTATTTTCACTAACTGAAGTCATCTGAAAGTAAAATCTCAATCTCAGTGTCCATAATGAAAAGAAATATTGAAATGTAATATCGTTATGAGTAAAAATTCGATGTTTTAAATAGTGACGTCATTTTCTCTTCAAATGTTTTTTAAAAGTTACTGTTATTAGTAATATGAAAAAGGCATCCGTAATAATATTGTAATTCCCATTTATCTGGTTGCTGAATGACATCATTTTCCTCATTTGAAATTTTTCTTATTTTGCTTTAGACATTAATTTTTATCATAAATTATTTTCAGTTATTTTATTTACATTATTAATATTATTTCTCAGTAAATATATTTTTTTTTTACTTCAATTAGTGCATTATTATACGCACTCATTTTAGTGGTTAAATTTTACGAAAACAATTAACTTTTTTCTCTTAAATGCGAGGACATGTTCACTGATAAAATAAAGCTTCTGACTGGTGGAAAGTGATAATGGAAAATAAATTTTTATTATCGAGAGAAAAGCTAAACTGAGTTGCCACCATTTTGAAGAAATATCGTAAAAAGCATTTTAAATTAAAAATTAAATATAAAAATGGAAATAAATTCAAAAATAGCTAAAATGGGCACAACTACAAATGAATAGCTTTCATTTTAAAAAATAATTATTAAAATCGGTTGAGTAAAAAATTCAGGGCTGATGACTAAAAAAACAGCCAGGTCTTTTAAATATATAGATTACGATTTTAGCCCCGGGGTTCAAACTAAACCCTTTCTGTTTACTAGCGAGACACTTTATCACCAGACTATGATGCCTACACGCAACGCGTTCAAATTAATGTTCTCTTTTAAAACTTAAATAGCAAAAAATGAAGGGCTGACACTGAAAAAATGATTTAATTAAAATAGTAGGCATTTTCAAAATTATATTATTTGTCCTGTGATACGAGGTATACAGCTGTAATTGCAGAAAATTTGAAGCCTCTGACTTATACATTTTTTGTGATGTATTCTGTAACAACAGGACAGACAGAGAACAGAGAAAAAATAATGTTTCGTCAAATTAACAAAACCATAAAAAAATCATATTTTACACTTACCTAATAAATTCTAATTGATTAAATGCATACAACTAAAATTATAAAAGTCATTCGTTACTAAAGCTACTTTTTAATGATCTTATTTTCCTTATTTTACAATGTTTGATTTCTATATACGGCGTATAAAGCAAACCCGTAAATTTCGATTTTATTTTTGGTATTAACATTTTTAATATATTCCGGATTTTACGACATGATTTGTGAATTGATAACACTAGCTTACAAATTTGAGCTTTTGATGAAATAAATTTCGATAAAATGTGAATCTAAACCATTCTCGAATCCACTGGAACACGCACAGAAAATTTCATTAAAATCGGTCCAGTCGTTTAGGAGGAGTTCAGTGACATACACACGCTCAGAAGATTTATATATATAAAGATTTATATGCATTGGATACTTAATTTTAATTTTGAAATTGGTTTGGCTGGCACAGACTCCAAAAAATCAAATGAATGTACATAAATATAATAATACGCATGATACTACGCTCTTAATTTAATTTCTTATTACAATTATATAAGGAAATTATTTTTCACTTTGCAGTAGTTTTTGAAGTCGGTTCAATTTTTGATAGAAAGGTTTATTTTTCTCTTTTTAGTTAAAAGTTAACGATTTTTTGAAGTCGGTTAATTAAAATTATAATACAGAAGAAAATATTGTAAATCATACACGTATGTCAGAAGTGGGGTTCGAACACATCATCTCTTTCTTCGAGAACCAGAGCTTAAACCTGGCGCCTTATACAACTCAATCATCCTGTCCGCACTCTACTCAGCGAACTTATTCAACACTTTTAATTAGCGAAAAACCACTAATTTTATTAGTTTTTGCTTAATTAATAAAAAAGTACTGAATCAATTTCGATGAAATGTGAATATAAACCATTCTAGAATCCACTGAAACACACACAAAAAATTTCATTAAAATGAATCCTGTCGTTTAGTGGGAGTTCAGTGACATACACTCGAACAGAAGAGTTATATATTTAAAGATTTGCATTGGATACTTAATTTTAATTTAAAATTGGTTTTACTGGCACCGACTCCAAAAAATCAAATAAATGTACATAAATATAATAATACGCATGATACTACGCTCTTAATTTAATTTCTTATTACAATTATGTAAGGAAATTATTTTCCACTTTGCAGTAATTTTTGAAGTCGATTCAATTTTTTATAGAAAAGTTTATTTTTCTTTTTTTAGTTATAAGTTACTGATTTTCTGAAGTCTGTTAATTAAAATTATATTTATAATACAGGAAAAATTATTGTAAATCATATACGTATGTCAGGAGTGGGGTTCGAACACATTACCTCTTTCTTCGAGAACCAGAGCTTAAATCTGTCGCCTTAGACCACTCAGCCATTCTGTCCGCACGCTACTCAGCGAACTTAATCAACAGTTTAAATTAGCGAAAAATTACTAGCTTTATTAGTTTTAGCCTAATTACTAAAGAAGTGCTGAATCGATTTCGATGAAAAGTGAATCTAAACCATTCTGGAATCCACTGGAACACACGCAAAAATTTTCATTAAAATCGGTCCAGTCGTTTAGGAGGAGTTCAGTGACATACACACGCACAGAAGATTTATATATATAAAGATTAATAACTAAGAAAGATTAAAAAGTTAAAAAAATTATTATTATTATTATTATTTGTACACAAAATTCGATGATAAATAGGGACCAATAAGTATGTTTTTAGCAGTTTCTAAAGATTTTTTTATTTTATTTTATTTTACTATAATTTGCATGGAAAAACAATGTTAAACATTAAATAATAATGCACTTAATAGATTTGTAGTAATAATGTACTCTACAAATGAAATCTTAATGTAGATAAAAATTATTTGCGTTCGTTTTGCACATTTCTTCTATTTCTGCTGCAAGTCATTTTTTGTAATAACACGTATCTTGCTAAAAACAGCACTATAAGAAATAAATTACTGTTTTGTTTTGTTCTCGTATCTGTCAGGCTCCATTCATACGAATTACTCTTTTGAAAATATTACACTAGTTTACAAATTTGAACTTTTTTTATATCCCGAAAGAAAGTAAATGTATCAGTCTACCTTCCTTCAACCGAAAGGTGTCAGCAGAAATATTCTATAACGTCACAATTTTCTTTCTGCAGTCAATTGTTTTTTTTTTTAACTACCCAACGTGGTGACGACAGTTTTGTTTCCGACAGTTTTGTTTGACGACAGTCATTTGTTTGCTTCAAACAACAAACATTTTGTTTCGGATTGAATTAAAATGTCGAGTAGAAAGTGTAAACAAAGTTCTGATCGTTTTTGCTATGTTTGTGGACAGTTTATGTTTTCAAAAAAAAAAAAAAAAAAAAAAAGACCCATTGTAGATTTGTAAAAAAGTGCATATCTTTAATATTTTGGATTTCCTGTTGTAAACCAAGATAAAAAAGTGGGTGTCTTATGTGTTTTGCGAAAGCTGTAGAATCGTTTTACTCCAGTGTTCATCAGGAGAAAACGTACACCTTCCATTTGGTTCACCAATGCTATAGAGAGAACCTAGTAATCATGAAAATGATTGTTACATTTGTGTTACGAAGACAGTAGGATATAATACAAAAAAATACGGCAAGTATTATATATGCCGACGTTACGTCTATTACTAAACCCATTTTATACTCGAATGATCTACCAAGTCCAGTTTGTTCCAGTAATTCGAATGTAAATATACTAGGAGATGACAATGAAAGTGATGTTGAAAATTCAAATCGATTTCTATACATTCTGACGAGTTCTCTCTCCAAGAAAAGACTCCACATTTAATCAACCAAGCCGAATTAGATGATCTTATAAGAGATTTACAATTATCAAAATCTAAAACAGAGCTTCTTGGTTCTAGCCTACAACAATTGTACTTATTAACATCAAACACAAAAGTTACGTTGTCTAGAAACAGAAGCAAAGTTTACTCAAACTTTTTCAGAAAAGAAGGTGAATATTGTTATTGTACTGATATCCCGGGACTTTTTGAAGCAATGAATCAAAACTATGATAAAACAGAGTGGCGTTTAATCGTAGACTCTTCGAAATATAGTCTAAAAGCTATTTTATTACATAATGGAAGTAAGAAGCCGTCTATACCAATAGGACACGCAGTGAATTGTAAAGAGAGCTATGAAACGATGTGTACTTTAATTAATTTAATAAAGTATAAAGAACACCAATGGAAAGTGTGCGGCGACCTCAAAGTCATCGGTTTGTTATTGGGATTGCAAGGTGGTTACACAAAATACTCTTGTTTCCTTTGCTTGTGGGACAGCCGAGCAAAACATCATCATTATGTTAGAAAAGAATGGCTGATTCGGAACGAGTATATTCCGGGAAAATGAACATCAAACACGAGTTATTTGTAGATCCAAATAACATTACCTCCTTTACACATCAGTGATGCTTTCCGATATTTACAAAAAATCTTTCAAAGCATTACAGTGGCAAAACTGAAAGAAGGAATATTTGTTGGCCCACAGATCCGTAAAATTATGAAAGATTCTCAGTTTGAAAGCCTTTTATCTGTTAATGAAAAATCGGCTTGGAAGTCATTCAAAATGGTTGTGGAAGAATTTTTGGGTAATAAAAACAAGCGAAAATTACAAAGAAATTGTTGCCGATTTATTGAAAAATTTTCAACAGATTGAATTAAACATGTCATTAAATATTCATTTCTGCATTCGCATCTGAGTTTTTTCCCGGAAAACTTAGGAAGTATGAGTGACAAACAAGGGAAACGTTTTCACCAAGATTTAAAGGTTTTTGCAGAATGACACTAGGGATTTTGGGATGCAAACATGCTAAGGGATTATTGCTGGTCCATTATAAGAGAAACTGACCCAAATAACTATAAAAAGAAGTCAAAAGTTAGGTCTTTTTGATTTTTTTAATATTAATACCAAAATTATGTAATCCAGTTAAGTAAATAAATATTTCTTAAACCAGACGTGACAGAATTTTATTATTATTTTTTCTGGATAACTCTATTTAAATAAACAATAAATGAACAACTTTCAGCTGGGGTATAAAAATCGTGTAAACTAGTGTAATTTATTTCTAATAGTTATACATAGATAATGCATTTGACTATTTATTGTTTAATTAAAAATTTATATCAAATATTATTATACGTTAAAATATTGGAATTTCTTTTCCTTAGCACATGAAAAATAAACGTTTAAGTTAAGCAGCACGAAGAGCGCAAGCTGATAAATGGCTATCACATTAAACTTGTCACAAGTGGTTTTGATGATTCTAGTTCTAGTAAAACTCTGGCGAGATAAAATATTAAAAGAAATAAAATTCATCTTAATAAAATTCTCTAACAATACACATATTATTCTTACACTTTAAAACACTTATTATTATTAAAACACACAATGATTAAACCTCTGCTAGTCCAGCAAAAAAAAAAAAAAAAAAAAAAAAAAAAAAAAAGAGAGAGAGAGAGAGAGAGAATTGTAATATTTTTTCCTCTTTTGTATTAAAGGCTAAAAATTTACAACAACTTTATGATTTTTTTATTTATTTTTATTCTTAAATGCATGTAACTAGCAGGCGTTGTTTTTCAGAAACTATGTAATCGCAGTCATTATCTGTATTTTTGCAAATAAAATAGCTTTTTTTAAAAAATTGCATCAAAGTAGACGTTTAAAACCTAATTTCCTCACGAAAGAAAAATATCTACTCAAACTAGAATGAAAAACGTGTTTGACACGTGATCGAAATCGCTAACGACAATTAAAAGATTCGTACTATTAATAATACACCAGACCCGAAAGAGTTAAAAAATAAATACATCTATCTAAATTGAAAAAAATCGCAGTAACTGGCATTCAGCTACTATATCACTAGTAGGCTTTATAAATTGAAGTTATCACTTTGAGAATAAATTGTAATGCGAAATAAATAAAAAATATCATTTACATAAAACTATTGAATTGTCATAAATTCATTTTCGGTGATTATATCAAAATATTGACACATTTTAAAATGTAAAATAGAAGTTTTTTTTGTATTTATTGTTTAATCAAAGTTAATTTAATAAATAGTATAAAGATATTTCAAGTTATAATTAATTTTATTAAAATATAATATACAGTACTAAAAAATAAATGAATATTAAAATATAAAGTGAAAAAAAAAAACATAAAACTTGATATACTGTTGTCATTCCATAAAATAATTTGAATGATTCTAGTTATATCATTTCCACAATCATCGATGTAATTGAAAAACAGCATTCAATTTATTAAGTTTTGCAAAAAATATCAAATATCCTCTCATTGACAATGATTATTAATTGCAAAAAATATCAAATAATTTTTTGCCTGCTTTAAATAACAATTTAAATTTCGTTTTAGCAAAATATAGTAAGTAAAAAAAAAAAAAAAAAAAAAAAAAAAAAAAAATTAGTTTTTTAAATGTATATATATATATATATATTAAACTTTGTATTCAGGCAATTCCTATTTATGCAAAATATTTATTCAAAAATAAATATCCTAATCAAAATTGAAGAAAACAATAGACATCCAGCTACCATGTCACTAATGGGCTTTAAAAATTGAAGTTATTACTTTGAGAATAATCTATAATGTTAAATAAACAAAAACAATCTTTTACATAAAACAATTGAATAGTCATAAATTTATATTTGGTAAAAACATGAAAATATAGTAAGATTTAAAAATATAAAATGAAAGTTTTCTTGTATTCATAGTTTAATCAAAATTAATTTAATAAATTGTATAAAGATATCTCAATTTAAAATTAATTTTATTAAAATATCATAAAGAGTACTCAAAAATAAATGAATACTCAAAATTTAAATTGATTGAAACACAAAACCCGATAACTTGTTGTCAATTTTAAAAAGAATTTGTATAATTCTAGTTATCATTCCAGAATAATAGATGTAACGGAAAAATAACAATTGTACCACTTTCAACAAAAATATCAAATAATTTTGTGTATTCCTTAAGTAACAATTTAAAGTAAGGTTTAATTAAATATAGTAAGCAAAACTCAAGTTTATAAGACGGAATAATTTTATAAGAAACATTTATTCTTTTCTTTTATAAACTCTTTAAAAAACTTGTTAGTTTACATAAAAATATCCTGACAAACTGACATCCGCTTTTTATGTGTCTAACTATTTTGATTAATTGAAATTATAAATTCCATATATAAAATAACTATATAATGTAGCTATAAAATAAAATGTAAGAAAAAAAAGAAAAGAAAAAACTTTTTTTTTATGAAAATAATCGTTAATCATAAATTTATCTTTGTCATAAAAAGCAAAATTTTAAACCCAAATGTCGTACAGAAATATTTTATACTTCTTCTTATTTTTTTTATACCAATATAATAATACTTTATTTTTAAGACGGTATTTCTTTAATAAAATACTATTATATTTTACATGCGAAATGCATCATAATTATTGTATAGTTTAATTTATAATAATTATTGTATTACTAGTAATCACTAGTTACTGTATAAGGATTAATGAACAACTATTTATAGCAAATGCATTATTTATCAAAATTATTGTATCGAGTTGCAATAATTTTAATACTGTACATATTTTTATGTATATAAAATATCTTTCTTTCTTTTGCATAACTTTTTCTTCTTCTGTTTTTTTTTTTGTTTTTTTTAATAATGTGTTTAAGTAGTACTATATTTATATTTAATATTTCTTTTGCATAAACATTATCTATTTCCTTTTATGGTGTATGAAATGCATTATAACTATAATTACCGTATTGTTTATTTAGTAAATATTGTATTACTAATTACTGTAAAATTACTGTATTATAATCATTGCATTGCTTACAATTATTTAAGTATTCCTTTTTTAGTATGTATTTTTTATAGTTATATTTTAGAAAATATATATATATAATTTTTTTAAGAAATGTATTTTCAGAATATTTTTTTTGTAACCCCCCCCCTCCCTTCACTTGTTTTTATAAACAAAATTTTATTTAAAAAAAATTAAATATTTTCATCTAAACTCACCTTGCATTAAAGCTTCCCCTTCTTTCGGCAGTTCATTTAAGATCCCAGGTACATATGCCAAGGCGAGAAACAAGACAAACGCTTCCATATTGAATATCGTTATTTTCCCAATACCTCCGAATGAACAGTTCCTATTTTTTAAAAAACGCAAAGCTCGTTCGCATCTGTGGATAACCGAGAGCAAGACTCAGATGTCTATAAGCTCGTGGAAGAGAGACTGGAACGCTCATGACAATGTCCCGTGAGTTAGAAGAGGCAAGGAAGCATCATTGGTGGAGAGATTTCACGTGGTTATGCGCAGGGGTCGGATAAAAATTCATAATCGTTTCGGCGATGTACAGGTGCTAGGCAGGAAAGATAAATGCAGAAAGAATGATTTTAACACGGAGGGGGTTTTCTTTTTTTCTTTGCACAAATAAATATATGAATGTATAAAAGCTATTTAATATATTATTGGTATAATCGAAAATTTAAAAGTTTTAGTTAATTAAAACTTTAAAACAAATTTCATAACAGATATTAATAATTGTTTTCTGGACTTATTTTTCTTTTCCCTGATAAATTTCAGAAAAAAAAATATTTGAAATGTTAATATTATTTAATATAGCACATATTTAATAGAAAAGTTAAGAGCTTACTTGGAACTTACTTGCTTAAACGTCAAAAATAAGCTTCAAAATAGGTATTCCAGTTACAGCTTTATAATTTTTTTTCCCTGTAAGAATACTACAGGTAGTTCTTCGAATACAGATACGTAAATAAATGTTGAAGCGAGTGAATAAATAAATGAAAAAATGAAAAAATGCTTAGTTTAACTGAAAAATTAAAAGTTTAAATTAATTAAACTTTTAATTAAACAAATTTCATAACAAATATTAATCATTGTTTTCTGGATTTATTTTTTTCCGAAAGAGTCCAGAGATATGAAAACTTAAACATTATTTATTGTATTACAGATTTAAAAGAAAAGCTAAGAGCTTATTTAGTTAAACGCCGAAAATAAAATTTAAAATAGATATTCTAGTAATAGCTTTATAGTTTTTTTTCCCTTTAAGAACTCTACAGGTTGTTGTTCGAATACAGATACATAAATAAATACTGAAATAAATAAATATGTGTAAAAATGTAATGTCTATTTTATATAGTATTGGTTAGCTGAAAATTTAAGAGTTTTAATAAATTAAACGTTTAAATAAATTTTCATAACAGATATTATAGTCATTGTTTTTTGGATTTATTTTTTATTTTCCCTGAAAAACTTCGGAAAAAGATCTTTAGAAATATTAATACATAAACTTTATTTAATGTAGTACATAATTAACAGAAATGTTAAGAGCTTACTTTGTTAAACGTCGAAAATAAATTTAAAAGTAGGTATTCTAGCAATATCTTTTTAGTTTTGTTCACTGTAAGAATTCTACAGGTTTTTGCTCGAATATAAATACTTATACAGTACTTAATAGTAGTATTTAAAAAAAATTCTACCGATTTAATTGAAGATTTAAAATTTTAATTAATTAAACATCAAAAATAAATTTCAAAAAAAGCATATTAGTAATATAATACGATTACGTTTCTTTTCCTGAGAATTTTCATATAATTCTTTTCCTGAGAAGCTGTTATAGAAAAAATGGGTAGCAAAAATGATAATCGTTACATTTCTTGCATAAATTTAAATATAGGAGCTTAATTAAATAAATATTGAGGATAAGTTTTATAAGTTATATTCAACTTATACGGTTACAATTTTTTCTTATTATTGAAATAAGTTTATTACCAATAAAATAACCTGTTTGCGCAGAAGATCTATAAAAAAATCTTAATGGTTTCCATGGAGTACAATTGTTAGGCATGAAAAAGAAATAGAGAGAGAAAGATATTAATACGAAGATGTTTTGATTTTTTCCCGGAATGTTTACAAAAATTGCTATATACATTATTTTATATATCATTGGTTTAACTGAAAATTTGAAATTTAATCAATTAAACTTTTAAAATAAATTTCAAAGCAGATGTTATAATAATATATTTTTGGACTCTTGTTAAAAGCGTTATAGTTTTATCTACCTAGGAATTCTACAAGTTGTAATTCAAACAAAGGTTCTTAAATAGAATTTAATAATAACATTTTAGGATTTTTATTGCTTATTTTAACTGGAGATTTTAAGCTTTAATGAGCGAAATACAGAAAATAAATTAGGGTATAGAGTAATATAATTAGGGTATCCGTTTTTTCCTGAGAAATTCATAGATTGTTATTACGATAATGGTTTTGAAAAGGCTAATTATTACATTATTTGTTTAAATTTAAATTCATTACTTAAATTATTATCGATTATAAAATGCAATAGAGGTACTCTAATAATCATATATTAAATACATTTTATTATTAAAGTAAGTTGATATTATCAATAAAATAGTACTTTAGGAGAAGTTGCAAATGGTTTTTCACGAGGGGATCAGATTAAAATGTATAATCACTCCGGTGATATACTGTACAGGCGCTAGCCAAGAAAAACAAATGCAAAGTTTTACTTTTTAAAAGAAATATATGCATATGTAAATGGTATTTCTGCATAGTTTTAATCTAACTAAATTTAGACTGGCTATAGGTTAATATGAAATATAAACCTTAATCGATTCAGATTTAAATTAAATTTATTAAAGCAGATATTATATATGATTGCCAGGAAGGAGAAATGTAGAAGAGAATGATATTAAAATAAAGAGGTTTTCTTTTAATTTCCGGAATTTTTTATGGAAATAGATCTATAAATATATATGAATGATATTTTATTCTCTATTACTTTAACTGAAAATTTCGAAGTTTAATCAATTAACGATTCAAAATAAGTTTCAAAATATGCAAAACAGTAATACTTTTCTGTAATATTCTTTTTTCGTAAAATTTTTGAAAAATAATTATCAGAAATATGACTATTTAAACATTATTTAACATATTTTATATTTAAAAGAAAATTTAAAGGTTAATTAATTATATATCGAAAACACATTTCAAAATAGACATTTTAATAACAGCATTGTGGAGACTAAGATATAAAATTAATGAGTGACTTCGCTGCAATCGAGACAGACGCCGGAGATTTCTTTTTCATGGTTTTACTTTCATATATTACAAATCACACGCAGCATAAACGCGCATAATATTTACATATATACATTAAAGTAATTTCGTTTCATAATCATTCTTTTAACATTAAATATCAAAATAAACAGTAGCTTTAACTTCATTGCTACCGTTTTCAATTCTTCGAACAACAACATTCCAAGACATTCTATCATAACATTCTATCATAACAAACCTGCCGTTGCCATTCGCAACAAACAAAAAGTAACTTCAGAGAGTTTTCTTCTTTTCGCGACATCCTCCCCACCTGAGTTTTGGAAAAACTCAGCAAAGAAAGACTGAAAAATACTAAAATATCATATACATACAAATATTAATCTAAGCAAAAAGTTAAAATAAACACTAAAATACAGATACATACAATCAAAAAAGAAAATAGAAATAATGAAAATATTTTTCAAACTTTAAAGTTTTAGGTTTTAGAGTCAATAAATGAATGTTCATATTCAATAATGAAAGTTCAATGGTGAAAGTTCAACTGAAATGTTCAGAATTTACAAATCAAGTCTTTTAGGAGGATTTACTCTTCGACCAGAACGAGTCTGAGTATCAATCTTTTCAATAGGTTTACTATCTTTTGACTGTTCGTCAATCGTATCATCTGTGATTGGTGCTGGATCAAACAAAAGAGGTTCACAGTCTTCCTGTGTGATCTCAAGAGGGTAAAGTCTTTGTACTGGTCTCAAAAATGTTCCTTTAGCTGTTTTCAACTTAACAAGTCTGACTACTCCATCTTTACCTGGTAAAAGTTCTATAACCTTTGCCAAAGGCCAAAACAGTCTCTTCTTATCATCTCGGCCAATCAAAACTACATCTCCAACTTTAATATTATCATGCCTTTTAGAAATGGAAGATCGCAGGAAACCTAAGTACTCCTTTTTAAATCTGTGTTTCAGATTATCTCTTACTCTTTGAATGTGTCGCCATCTTTTCAAAATATTAGTCCTTTCAATTTGGTCTAAATCAGGAACTTCGCTTGTGCGAATATCTTGTAGAAATGATGCTGGGGTTAGAGCTCTCAAGTCAGATTCTTCTGATATATAGCTTAGTGGTCGGTTGTTCATTACTGATTCACATTCGCAGACAAGAGTTAATAATTCTTCATAGGTCAGAGACGAATGTCCTAAATTTTTTCTAAGCAGGTCTTTAAGAATTCCAATTAACCTTTCCCAAAACCCTCCCCACCATGGGGCGGAGGGTGGGTTAAACTTCCAACGAATTTCATGAACTTCAAATGTTCGTTGAATCAGTGCCCAGTCTAGATCTTTCAGTGCTTTGTTTAAACCTGTAAAATTTGTTCCATTGTCAGAATACAACACAGATATCCGCCCTCTCCTTGCTATAAATCGGCGCAGAGCTTGAATCATGGCATTGGTACTCAGAGATGGAATTAATTCCAGATGGACTGCTCGGAATACAGCACAAGAGAACAAGACAATCCAGACATTTTCTCCAGATTTCGTCAGCAATGGACCGGCCAGATCTACTCCTGAAACTTGAAAAACTGCTGCTACTTTAGTTCTATCTGTAGGGAGAGGGGGAAATGGCACTTCAATATGTTTTACCTTTTGCTTCTTGCAGATAATACAATCGTTGATTATACTTCGGATGGTTCTTTTTCCTTTTAAAATCCAGAATCTTTCTCGTAGAATGGTCAAGAGTATAGATGTTCCAGCATGCTTATTCAGAATATGTTCTTGATCAATAAATCTTTTCACTACTGCATGTTTTGAAGGCAGAATCACTGGAGCGATAAAATCATATGGTTCATCTTCATTAGTAAGTCTTGATTTCAATCGTAATAATCCATCTTCATCTTTAAAAGCTTGAAAATTAGCAAGAGATTTTCTGCCATTTTCGTTAGAAAAGTATTCTGTCTGCACAGAACGGAAAAGTATCTATTGTGCATTCAATATTTCTTCTTTTGTAAGTTCTGTATGTCTTCTCAAATCCCGAGCTTTAGGGTGGAAACGCATAATCCAAGCTATCACTCTGACTATTTTTTAAAATTTCGAGATTCTGTCAGCTAATTCAGAAACAATAGTTTTAAATTCGACATTGCAAGCAGAAACAACAGTTTTTCGTTTTTCCTTTTCAACTTCGTCTTCGTTAACATTGACAACAGATTTGGGCCATTGTTCTTTTGGATTTTTCAACCATTTAGGTCCTAGCCACCATTGGGACTTCAGAAGTTGCTTAACTCCACATCCTCTAGATGGAAGATCAGCAAGATTCAACTCACCAGAAATATGAACCAATTTTCAGGATCCGTGAGCTGTCGTATTTCTTTCACTCGATTAGAGACAAAAACTGACCATTGTTCCTGTCGTTTAATCCAACTAAGAACTGTTGAAGAATCAGTCCAAAAGTATTCATCAGCAATTTCGACTTCTAGAGCACCTTTTATGAATTTAAACAATCTTGCTCCAATAGTAGCCGCCATTAATTCTAACCTTGGTATCGTTATCTTTTTCAAAGGCGTTATGCGTGATTTGGCTTGCAGCAAATTGACGTTCACTATACCATCAGGGGACTCAGATCTGAGAAAAATACAGGCTGAGTAAGCATCTTGACTTGCATCAACAAAAGTGTGTAAACTCAAACTAGATGCTTCTGTGGCACCGCTCCATCTTGGAATTTCAATAGACTTCAAAAGATGTAAATCTTTAAACCACTTTAAAAATTTTCTTTTAGTATCTTCGTTTAGTTCTGCATCCCATGGTTCCTTTGTTTTCCAAATAGTTTGAAGCAAAAGTTTAGGTTGTATTAATGCAGGGGAAATAAATCCTATGGGATCGAAGACTCGGCTGATAAGGGACAAAATTTTTCGTTTAGTTAATTTTTCTGATTCATCAAAATTTAAAAGTTCAGTATCGATTTTAAGAGTATCAAAACTCTTATCCCATATTAAGCCTAATACAGACGTTTCAGAATTTTCTTGAGGAATAGTATCGCAGTTATTGTATATCGTATTTTCCCAACCTCTGAGGTCAAACTTTGCTCTTTTCATTACTTCTGTAGAGGTTCTTATAAAATTATCTAGCTCTGAAGTATTGTGAACACTTGTCACACAATTGTCTACATAAAAACTGTTGCGCAATTTAACAAGTATTTCGTTAGAAAATTCTCCTTTCAATAATTCCTTTGACAAATGATGATGAATTACTGCCATAAGAAGAAACGGGCTACTTGTAACCCCCAAAACACAACGAGTATGTCGAAGAACTCTTATAGAACCATCGTCATTGTACCAAAAAAATCGCAAAAAATTTCTGTCATCCTTATGTAGAGATATCTGCAAAAAAGCTCTTCTTATATCAGAAATAACACCAATTTCATGAAGACGAAATCTGGTCAAAATCAAAGGAATAGTTTCTATAAAATTAATTCCAGTCTCGACAATCATTCAAGGAGGGAAAATTTGTCATCTTAGCCGAAACATCAAAGACAGGCCTTACTTTCATTGAAGATAGGGAGGACGTTTCTTTGATTACAGAACGATGAGGAAGATAATGTGTAATGGATAATGATAACTCATTTTCAGGACCTTCAATTACTCCTTCGTGAATCCATTCTTCGAAAATTTCATTGTATTTCTCGCGATAGCCAGTTTTCTTTAATTTCTTAGTAGTGGATTCAAGTCTTCTTAAAGGTAGATCATAATTAGTAGGTAGGAAAGAATGATCCTTTTTCCAGGGCAAATGGACTTCATATCTTCCATCATTCTTTTGTTGAACTGTATCTTTAAAATGTATCATGACAGCCCTTTCCGAATCTTCTTTACTATTTTGTTCAATAGAATCTCGAATACCAAGAAGTTCTAAATCCCATAATGCTGAAACAGGTACATCTTCTTGTGATAGCATACTGACTACAGTCATATTTACATCTTTCTGACTATCAACCTGAGGGATCTTGCCCATTAAAGTCCAACCTAAGTTAGTTTCCATTGCCACCAAACCGCAATTTAGTTGTTCTTTTCTTCCTGTGAATAGCTTACCAGCAACATCTGCTCCTAAAAGTACCTCAATAGGCCCTGATTCTCGAGTATCACTTAAGCGTATTCCTTTATCTTTTAGCTCGCGTATTCAAAAACCATATTTAATCGCAGAAATATCATTACATATGACATCTTGATCTAAAGCATCCAAATTACAAATATAATTACCATCAAGGCTACTTAAATAAATTTTGTAACATTTGTGCTTAAGCATTTTTGTTTTTCTACCTCCAAATAATGAATGGGAAAACTCTTCTTCTCTTTGAAAATCAAAACCTAGTTCTTTTGCAGTGGATCGCAAAATGTAAGATTTCTGGGAACCTGTATCGATTATTATTCTTGCCTTACGGATTGAACATTTCCCTTTTAGGTTTACAACTAACGTTTGTAATGAAACTTCATTGGTAGAAGAAAATTTCTTATTTATGTTGTGGTTACGTGTAAAAAGTGTATCAACATTTTTTTCTTTCGTTTCATCGTTGTGTGATTTTGAGATCTCTTTGGATTTATTACAGTCTAAATTAGGACACATAAATTTTACATGTCTTTTCGAACAATTTTGACATCTAATGTTCGATCTTGTACAACAAACAGCAAGGTGGCCTTTAGTAAAGCAGATACGGCACAAACCTTTACTTTTGATAATCGAAAGTTTTTCAGACAGAGGCATAAAAAATGCCTTTTTGCAAAAACGCGATTCGTGATCTTTTAAACAAAATACGCAAGAAACATCATTAGAATTGTGAGAAATCAATTCTGCAGCAGAAAAATTGCCGCCTTTAAAATTCTGGCTTGTTGCCAAGTTTTTTCTTTCTGGAACAAAACCGCAAATTTCTGATCTACTCAATTTTATTTTTCTTCTGATTGTACCTCGTTTTTAAAAAACAAAATTATGGCATCAAGACTGGATAACTTTTGTTCGCTTTCTATACTTTTTCTCTGTCTTTCGAAAGAACGTAAAATATTAACCGGTAATGCACTTTCAACTAAAGGATACAGTATGACACCACACATTTCGGTAATAACACCTAAAGAACCCAAAGCCCTGATTTGGGTGGAAAGTTTATTATATAAACTACTCAAAGAATCAATTTTCTTTTTTGTCGCATTATTCAACACAATTTTCAATAATTCTCGAACATAAAAGTCAATTAACAGATCGGTTCTACCATATCTTTCTGTTAAACTCTCAACAGCTAAAGAATAATTTTCATTTGTTACTGGGAATGATTCTACTAATTCCCTTGATTCTGATTTAATTTTCATTGATTGAATTAAATAATGGAATTTATCCACATTCGTTAAATTCGCATTTTCATGTATATTTTTAAATTGATTCCAAAACGTGAGCCAGTCCTTCAAATCACCCCCAAACTTATACAATTCAACTTCAGGGAGTCGCTGACATAAAGTTTTTATTTTATCACTTTCTGTTTCAAATTTATCAGTCGAATTATTTTCATTTCGAATTAAATTTTGACTCAATTTTGTCTTAAAATTATCTAACAAACGTTGCGCTTTTATCTGAATTCTTAAAGAATTTTCTCTATATTCTTCAACAGAATTAAATTCTGCGTCATCTTTCAAACTATCTAAATAATTTTTATGAATAATCTCTAGCGCGTCAGATTTCTGCTTAAATAAATGGAAAAGAATTTCGATTTCCTCATATTTGGCATTCGCGTCATTCAATATATTTTCCAATTTATTATATGCTTTAGTAAAAGCTGAACGCTGAGTAGTTTTATTTCTTTTTAAATTTTCCATTTCTACTATCTTAATAATGATAAATCTTATATTCTAACAAATATCAAATACATAACTTCAAAATGGAAAATTTTTGTTCTTACCTTCAATCTTCAATAATTTCCTTAAATCTGTCAGAAAACAACGAAATCGCCCACCCGAAGGCGCCAATAAATGTGGAGACTAAGATATAAAATTAATGAGTGGCTTCGCTGCAATCGAGACAGACGCCGGAGATTTCTTTTTCAAGGTTTTACTTTCATATATTACAAATCACACGCAGCATAAACGCGCATAATATTTACATATATACATTAAAGTAATTTCGTTTCATAATCATTCTTTTAACATTAAATATCAAAATAAACAGTAGCTTTAACTTCATTGCTACCGTTTTCAATTCTTCGAACAACAACATTCCAAGACATTCTATCATAACATTCTATCATAACAAACCTGCCATTGCCATTCGCAACAAACAAAAGGTAACTTCAGTGGGTTTTCTTCTTTTCGCGACAAGCATTATTTCCCTTTTCCCTCCCCTAAGAATTCCATCCAATTCCCACTGAACTTTATTTGTTCAATGATTATTGAATAAATACAGTTATTTAACAATATGTACAATAATAAAAATTTGAGGATTTTTTTTTAACGCTTTCGGGTCTGATGTACTATTAATAGTACATGTCTTTTAATAGAGTATTAATTTGTTTTAACAAATACTTTTGCGATTATTTACGTATAATTATGTTAGTATATGTCTATGCATTTACTATAGCACTTCCTTTATGTTTAGGCATTTATTAATAATAATAATTATTATTATTTGCTTAATTCTCTTTGCGTCGTTTGTAATTCTTTTATTTCAAACATATATTCCACTCTTTAAATTTTAAAAAAGTTACTTTCAGAAAGAATATGTTAATTGGATAGAAGAATTATAAATAGGTTAAAACGTGAGAATAAGAATAAATTTGCAAATTTGCAAATTTCGAATTCAATACACGAATGACAGAATTTAAAATAAACCGAATAAGGTGAATAGAATATAAAATCGTTTTAAAAGTATTTAACCTGTCTCCCCTCCTCCCAAAAAAAAAAAAAAAAAAAAAAAAAGACAAACCACGGGAAAAATTAATGGGCTTGATGTACTCAAAACACAATAATTATTTTACGTAGAACGTCACATTGAGTAATCACAGGGTTACAATCTGAAAACTTCGACATAGAGAATTAATTTGAATAAAATCGACTCATTATCTTTTGAAGCCAAAATCCACAATAAACTTTGTTGTACATAGAATTCACAGTTGATCTAGCTTCAGGAGTTTGACATCGTTCATTTCAATTTTCAACATCTTTTAATCAGAATATAATATAGGATAACTTTTGTCAACAGAATTACGCACCCATCTGATGCCAGAATCTTTTTTCGAATGAAAAAACAACTGCGCAACGGCAGACGACAGAGGAAAAGGAAAAAAAAAATGTTGTCAAGGCGGCTGGCGGTTGTCATGGAAATCACACCTCTGTTGTTCTTTCGTCCAGTAATAAAGCGCAAAAAGTATTAGAAGGTTGTAATATAAGTTCAATCTTATTATGATACAATATTTTCTAAATATCTCCAAAAATGCTTCCTTAGCTTATTGTCATAAAATATTAATTGAATAGTTCGCAAAACAACAACATTCGTTATTTTTCAGGCAATGGAATATTTGTTAAACACTAATTAATCTAATTCGACTGCTAGTGTTAATGTTATTAACGTAAAAGTAATTTTTTCTAAAAATTGAAAAAAAAAATTCGGACCCTAAAGTGTTAATTTAAGATTTAAACTTTAATAAGTTAAACGTTGAAAATAAATTTAAGCACATGCATGATGGCAATATTATTATGCGGATTTCGCTTTTTTTAAAAGACTTTCACTGTGTGATATTGCAAAAAATGGATACCAAAATAACAATAATTTCAGCACAAAATTAAATTTATTAAATTAATTATGTTAATATTAAATACACATATTCAAAGAGTTTTTCTAATAACAATGTTACAAATCAAGTTTATTGTTAAAATAGTTTAATTACCAATAAAATATTTTTTTAGAGAAGTTACTCATGGGTGTGCGCGGGGAATGGGATAAAAATTCATAAATGTTCTAGTGGTGTACAGTTCCTCAGTTGCTCAGTTGGAATGGAAAATATAGTGAGATTGATGCAGTGGTACGTTTTTCCCAGGGATTTTCACAAAATAAGTATACATGCTTAAACAGAAATTGATACTGTATTGATTTAAATATAAATTTAACCTCTTCAGACCCGATGTGTCCCATAGGATACATATCTTTACAATTTTTTTCTCTTGTATATAAATAATGTTTTCAAAAGAATAATTCGAATGAATGGAACCTAACAGATATAAGAACAAAACAAAATAGTAATTTATTTCTTATAGTGCTATTTTTAGCAAGATACCTGTTATTAAGAAAGTGGCTTGCAGCATAAATATAAGAAATGTGCAAAACGAACGCAAATAATTTTTTATGTACGTTAAGATTTCATTTGTAGAGTACATTATTACTACAAATCCATTAAGTGCATTATTATTTAATGTTTCACATTCTTTTTACCATGCAAATTAAAGTCAAATAAAATAAAATAAAAAATCTTTAGAAACTGCCAAAAACATACTTATTGGTCCATCAAATTTTATGTACAAATAATAATAATATTAATAATAATATTTTTTTTAACTTTTTAATCTTTCTTAGTTATTAATTTGTTAATATATATTTATAACTGAAGTTTTAAAAATATATATATATGAATAAACACTCGACTCGGTCTGAAAAGGTTAAGATCACTAGTGGTTAAACATCGAATTAAAAAAGAATAATAGATATTCGGGTGATTGTTTTATGATTTTTTTTTTTTTTTAACAAAAGAAGTTTGCATGTTGTTGCTGTAAATATGGATAATTAAATATCATTCAACCGAGAGAAAAGTAACATATCTTGACAAAATTAAATTTAACAGGCGAGGCAAAACATGAAGTTACAGCACTTAGTTGCACGCAGGACTAAAAATGTGCATAAAAACGTATAGAGCCCTTAAGAATGAAGGCACAAATGAAATTTTGTGGGTTGAATAATTTTAATTCCAGACAAAATCCATCCCCTTCTGTGGTCATGAATGGACATATAGAGTAATAAATCGATTTTCTGCCTAATAACACTTATGAAATTTCTGTAGCAAGACATAACTACCAGAGATCTAATAGTGGAATAAAATCCAAAATGAATTTTTGCGCTATGTGTCACTTTTATTGCAGGTGATCGATATTATTTTATTCTGATGCTGCACTGATACACTTGGAAGTACTGCATGAATCATAATGTTATAAACAATAGTTGATTTACCTATTACATACTGACACTTCAGGAGCAACGTTAAATCCTTCACTCTATCAACGGGAAATAGCATGAGTAATTCCGTGACTCAAAAAGAGTTTGAAGTGAATTTTCTCCCTTCTCTGTATCTCATTTTTGATTTAGTTTCTTCTTTGAAGTGAAATGTTAAGTTTATTTTGTGAAACAGCTCAATAAAAATTGACAAATTCATTACATTTCTTATTTTGTAATGTCTGAGATGTAATATTACTTGTCCAGTTATGATATGAAAATGTATAAATCATTTAAAAAAAAAAGGTTTTCTTAAAATGGTACTTTTAAATAGCATCGACACAAAGGAGCAACTACTAATGCATTCACCTTTAGCTTTGGCATAAAAATACATGTGTTTGCAATGATTTACTATATTTAAATGAAGGCTATAATTTTTATGCATTTATGTACGTTCATGTCTGGTTTTGACACAAATAGAGAATTTCTGATTAATTGGTAAACAATAAATTTAATCTGAAAATCATTGCGAATCTTGAAAAAGAAAAGAAAAACTTTTACTAGGAAAATCTTTAAAAAAAAACTTCAAAACACTTTTTCTTTTAACAGTGTTATAAAAATGTTCTTATGAAAATATAATTTTTTTTTCTTTTATAAAAATGGGTGACTAAAAGATAGGAAATATACTATTTATTTAATTAAAAATTGAAAATATAACTAGTAAAATGCCCAATAAAAGTTTCAAAAGACGAATTCCAGTAATAATGTTAAAAAAAACTTCTGGTATTAAAGTAAATTGATAAAAATGAATAACATTTATGTTAAAACTTCAAGTTGTTGTTATCTAGAGATTAGATTGAAATTCATAAAATTCATGTGAGCTGCAAGTGCTAGGTTGAAAAAGATATTGTAAAAGATTTTCTTTTTCTTGAAATCTTATTGGTTATTGTTTGAAGATACGTAAAACATGATTATTTACTCTTAATACAATCAAATTTATTATGTTCGTGAATTATAATAATAGTACTTAGAATAATAATTTAACGCTCTTTGAACAGATTACAATTTGCATCGTTGCCATTTTCATGCATGAATATGCTGTTTATTTTTATTTTTAATAATTACAATGCATAAATTGCTACAGAACACTGGTTACTATAAAAAAGTTATGCTTCCAAATGTTTGATTTACATAGGCGAATTTCTACAGATACTTAACAAATGAAAGGATCCCGTCTTTTTAATAAATGATATCAGTGTAATTAAAAAAATGGTAATCATATTAATTGCCTTGGCAATTTTACTTGGTGAAAGATAATTAAAAAAGTACTTGTTTGACAAGATGAAATAAACTACAACAAATCTTTTGAAACCAATATAAAGAAAAAAAATGTATCATTCTAATGAGTTTCTTTTCTAGTAACGTTAATTAATTGGGCGGATATTAATATTTCTCATTTAACAATATTACTAAATGATCAGTCAGAAAGCTCCTTTATTTTTTTCAATGAATGGAGAAAATGTTTTACGCGATTTTATTTGTTTATTATTTATCTGTTGATTAACTTGTATTATTGACAAGAGGTATGCAATGTGATATAAGGTGTCCCGGGGTAATAACGCCAGTGTGGATAATAACGCCATGTGCTAATATTACGCGTAATTATGAATGAATCCTGTAAATGGCACATGTGGATTCTGCGCAGAGGAGCTATAAGTCATCAAAATCACAAGCAACGGCTAAAGTTAATTTGTTTTCTTTGTAGATCTCATCGCTGTAAGAAGTAAGTAAAAGTCAGCGCCAGATCTAAATTTTGCAAGTTAAGTTCTGTGATCTGAAGGTTATATATTTATTAGAGCATACTTTATTTATTATATAAATCTGTAGTATATTTCATGTACTTTAAAAATGTTATGCAAGATTTTGGATAAATTCGCGAGTAATTTGTAGTTTAATGTATATTGCGGAATAAATATATCCCGGTAATAACGCAATATATTGGTGTAATTACTCCGGTTTATTAATTTTACTTCTGGAACTACATCCGAAGAGAGTTTATTTTCTATTCTATGCTTGAGAGAGCATTACTGTCATTGTTGAAAACGAAAAAGTGTAAAGAGAAATTCGTATGCCCTAAAGGCTGATAATTTTTTAATATTTGTCAATTTATAGGGCTGTAGAGTTTTTATCTTTAAAAATGGACAATTTACATATCATTAATTTATCTTATTTTATATTTTAGTTTGCATGGTGTTATTACCCAACTCTGTGGGTAATAACGCCAAATAGCATTGATTCAGAAAGCATGCCATTACATTTTATGAATATATATCTTCTAAAATATTCTTTCTTGTATACATAGTCAATAAGTTGCTGTATCATATTCTATATTTGTTTGAAAAAAAAACTAAGCAATAATAATTGGTAGAACCTTAACGTGTCGTTATTACCTCTGGGTACCTTATATGATCCTCAAATAACTAAAAATCTATGCATTTTTTATGAATATGTAATGATCTTTTTTTTTTTTTTTTTTTAATTTTCTATAAGTACTAGAATTACTTTTTTGTGACAGGAAAAACGAATACATATTTTTTAGAATTGATAAATAACAATTTGAGTAATAATCAGACGGTGAAATATATATATTTTTTAATTCTGTACAAAGAGAAAAAAGTTTACCCATTTATCTACATTTTTTAAATTTTAATGTTAATTAATTTGCATTTTTGTAACAAATATACAATGTTTTATGCAGATATTTATAAATATATTTATACTGCAAATAAATAAATAAATATGTGCATACATTTCAACAGTCAGAAAAAAACCGTCACTTTTGGTGCCAATGAAAAACTGTTTAATTTACCGAAAATATCTGTAATTTAATATAAAAACAGATTTTAGAAATACAGATTTCTTCTGCAAAAATTACAAAATCCACTTTTTTTTTTTTTTTTTTTTTTTTTTTTTTGAACCGGAAAAAATATTTTTTCATAACACCTTCTTTATGTAAAAAAGGCAATTTTTTCTGTAAAATTAAAGTTTTTCTTTTTCTTTTCTTTTTTTTTTTTTTTCAAAAATGTGTATGTAAATGGTGTGGAATATACTACTGATTTAATTGAAAATTGAAAATTTTACTTGGAAAATGTCAAATATAAGTTTCAAAAGACGCATTGAAGTAATAATGTTACAAATTCTTTCTGGTATTATAAAAATTGATTAAAATGAGTAATATTGATGTAAATTCGTAATTAGCAAGAGATCAGATGAAAATTCTGAAGGTTCATGTGACGTGCAAGTGCTAGGTTGAAAGAGAAATCGTAAAGGATTTTCTTTTTCTTAAAATCTTACTGGTTATTGTCTGAAATTTCATAAAATATAAATCTTTAGACTTAATACAACCGCTTTTATTATGGGCGAAGATTATAATAATTTTATTGAAAGCAATAATTTAACACTGTTTGAAAATGTCACAATTTTAATCATTGCCATTTTAACCCTTTCCGGCACACTGTGCCAAGGTCTGGGATACCTAATTTTAATTCCAAACTTGCAAACGGCACCAATAATACTTTAGTTAAATTTTACTTTTACAATAAAAGCTTGAATTAAGGATTTCAAAATATGTAAAAAGTTTGTTTTTGAATTCAGGTTACCTTCGATAATTTCTTATTTTATTAACAGATTTTGCCTGTGACGAAAAGGTTTAATGAATAAATACGCTGTTACTTTTATTTTTATTAATTACAATGCATAAATTGCTACGAAACACTGGTTGCTATAAAAAAAATACACGCATCCAAATATTTGATATATATAGCCGCATTTCTACACTGTAAAAAAAAATCTGTGAAGGTACTAAACATTTTCTAAGAAACTGGGATTCCAAGAATTTTTCATGTAACGATAACAGGAAAAACTCATGTAATCCATTCTGAAACTTGAATTTTTGCTGTTACCGTTACAGGAAAAGTTCTTGGAATCCCAGTTTCCTAGAAAAGGTTTAGTACCTTTGCAGATTTTTTTTTTTACAGTGTAGAGATACTTGCAAATGATAGAACCCCGTCTTTTTAATAAATTACATCTGTGTAGTTAGAAAAATGGTAATCAGATTAATTGCATTGGTAATTTTACTTTGTGAAAGATAATTAAAGTGAAAGATAATTTGTGAAAGATAATTAAAAAGTACTTGTTTGACAAGATGAAATAAACTAGAAGAAATCTTTTGAAACTAATATAAAGAAAAAAAATGTATCACGACGATTCTCTTTTTTAATAGCATTAATTAATTGCGCGGATATTAATATCTCTCATCTAACAAGATTACTAAATGATCGGTAAAAAAGCTCTTTATTTGTTTTTTCAATCAATGGAGAAAATGTTTTATGTGATTTTATTTGCTAATTATTTATTTCTGCTAATTAACTTGTATTCTTGACAATAAGGATGCAATGTGTTATACATATCTCTAAAATAACTCAAAATATACACATTTTTTATAAATATGTAATGATCTTTTTTTATTTACTGTAAGCTCTAAAATTTCCTTTTTATGACAGGAAAAACTGATACTTTTTTTTTTTTTTTTTTTAGAATTGATGATATCAATTTGAGTTATTATCCAACTGTGAAAGATGTGTATTTCTAAATTCTTTATAAAGAGAAAAAAGTCTACCCATTTCTATATATTTGTTTTGTTTTCAGATTAATTAATCTGTATCTTTTGGAACAAATATGCAATGTTTTACCCAAGTACTTATAAATACATTTATATTTATACTGTAAATAAATATATATATTTCAATGGATAGAAAAAAAAACTGTTACTTTTGATGACAGTAGAAAACAGTTTAATTTACGGAAAATATCTATGATTTTATATTAAAACAAATTATTTCTGCAAATGAAATGCAGATTTCTTCTGCACAACTTACAAAATCCACATTTTCTCCAAAACCGAAAAAACTGTTTTTGTAAAACATGTTTTTTGTGTGTAAAAAATACAGTTTTTCTGTAAAAATTACGTATTTATTTTTACACCTAGAAATCTATACACTATTATAAATCCACAAAGTATGTGAGGGAGTGTCCTTTGTGATAAAGGCACTCTAGCATTTTAGTGAGATCGTGACGTCAATGTTTTAGCATGTGTGGCGCGGGAGCGACTTCTATCCTTTATTGAACTTTAACTTTCCAGAGCGTATGTGGTGCCCTCGGGTCTACTGTTAGCTGCGGTTAGGAGTATTATGCAAATTTATAGCTCCGTCTTCAGTTTGCAATGTATAAAAGCTATGATTTGGAGTGCGTTGAGGTAGTGAGGAGGCGAAAGCCAGCTAGTGGTTGTAAGGTAGCGAAAGCCAGCCAAGTGAGTTAGACTGTGTTGTAAAGCCAGCCAGGTGAAATAGATTGTGCTGTAAAGCGAGATAGATTGTGTTCTGGAGTGAGATAGCTAGCATTGTGAGCTGAGTTAGCTTGTGGTGAGCTGAGTTACCCAGGAGGAAAGCCTGCGGGTAAGGAGTTATTTAATATGTTGAATATTTTTTAAATAATGAAGAGTGTTTGCAGCCACGGGCTGTTTTATTTTAGATTTAAACTAGCATTTAGCTGCAATCTGATCGTAGAGCCGGAGTGAGTGCCCCGAACTGACCTTAAGCCGTGGACGTGAGTATAGTTTACGATTTAATCCCTTAGTTTTGTGCATAGTGACCGAAATCTTGAACTATCGCTCCACTTTCCCCATGTTCCAGAAGTTGAAATAAACTGTTTGATTTTATCTTATACTTAAGATTATGTCTTCATTTAATCAGCATACCCCCAGACACGTCACAAGTAAATTATTTTTATTTGTTAAAAATGGTGCAAAGTTTTAATTAATGACAGGAGACGATAAATATTATTTAGAATTTCTCATAAGAATGTCTTTAAAAATTCGTACAATTGTTGCTGTTATTTCTAAATTAAGCAATGATACGTTTTTCAGCATAGTAAAAAGTCTGTATTGAACTCACTGGCAAAGGTACTGTACAGAAACTTGAATATATGGCTATGATATCTAAGTATTTTAATTAGTGAGCCCTGAGAGATATTTGTGTAATATTTTTACTTTTTTGTGCTTTTTTGGTCCAGTTTTTTTTTTTTTTTTTTTTTTTTTTTAACATATGTTTATTTTAAAGTTATACTGCTTCAGGTGCTACAGCAAAAATATCTATTTCCTCGTAACATCACGCCCAAAATTTTAGAGGGGTAATCCCTTTTGCATAAAAGTTTAAGACAGATATTTAGTAACAAAGAATTTACTGATAGTGTTCTTAAAAAATCCTTCCAGGAACAAATTCCAGCTGGCAGTACTAAATATTTTAAATACTGCTAGTATATGTATATTTTCAGGTTGGATTCTTATTTTTTTACAATGCATATTTTGTGATGCATAATTAACATTATATATATTTCAAAAAGTTTTATGTCAATGCTTTTAAGTTTACAGAATTTTTATAAAAATAAAATTCAGAGATTGAAAAATATGGCAAATGTAAAAACGGATAGTGTTATAATCATTTGCTTTTTTGATGGTTGTTTAAAATTTTATATTTTTCTTAATTTAATATCAAAGTGAAAAACTATCAATACTTTTTCCCAAAATTCAATTCTCTGCACTATTTCTGACTGAGATACAGATATGTTTGATTGCATTTTCTTTTTCGCGTTTAAAACCATAAATGTATACGTGGTGTACCTTCTATTTCTCTACATAAATTTCTAGTCAGTCTTTTCACACACACAAAATAAATATAAAAAAATGCACAATAATTGACAGTTTATCAAAATTAAGTCATCTTGTATAATATCGGTCAAATTCAAAATAAAATATATGTTTGAAAAACATAAACAAAGGCAAAACGATAAGATGAGATAGGATGAATTGATAAGAAATTAATAATAATAAATAAATGAACACGCAAATGCCAGTTTTCACATGTCAATAAAACTTTTTTATTAAAAGTTTTAAAATAATGCATATAATTTTTTTGTTCTCGTTTATAATAATATTTTACAGAAATTAAACAAAATATTTAGATGGATTGTACAAAACCGCCAAGAGCTAATATTAAACGAAATGTTTATTATTTACATATTTTGTGAAAAAAAAAAAAATTCATCGAATAAAAATATAAATGCTAAGAATATATGTGATCCTACTCAATTGGTAATTTTCAGCTCCCTACGGTAGTTATCAACACCAATACATTTCAATTTCATATCAAAGTGAAACGGTGAAGTCGACAATTTTTCGTTTTAATTTCGACTTCTATTCAAATATCTTGTTATCATTTTAGGTTCAATGGAGGTATTTGAGAATCTTTTGATTCAGATGTACTGTAGTTTAACCTCTGGGAATGAAACTTAGTTATCAGTCCATTTCTTCCCAGAAAAGATAAGTACTTTGCAAGACAAAGAACATTATCTAAATTCGGTAGATACCTTTCAATAAATTTTGCTTCGCTATTTTCTTTCCAAAAATTTTACAATTTGTTAGTTTCTGAATTGCATGTAACTTTCAATGAAAAACTAAGAAAATGTCCGCTACTACTTTATATTTAATAAAATCTGAACGACATTTGAATTTTCGCAGAATTCTAAAATTAAATCGTCAAAAGTTAATCGGTTATAACCAGGTTAATTTTTAAATTTATCTATGAGGCAGCACATAGGGCAAAATAAAGACATTAGAGGCTGTTTACGAGTATGCCAATTATTTAATATTTGATTGGATAATTGAAAAGTAGGAAAAAGTTTTGAGCCAATTTATATTATAAAAGTGAATTTAGAAATTTTTATATTTTATGTGTAAATGATTGTTGATGAACCCGAATTTTAGTTTCGACTGTAGTAAGAAACTTCTATCAACAATGTAATAATTTGTTATATTATCAACTGTAAAAAAGATAAATTATTTCTTTATTTGGGAAAGTTATTATAACCACTAAGTGAAATATACAACAATATCTTACGAATTATTGACTGTTCGGAAAGAGATTCTTTATCTAGGAACACTAAAAAGCAATATATTTTTTGAGATTTAACGATGCACCTATTAAATCAAAGTCTCTTTTTCTGCCACCTTGGTTTTACATTGAAAATAATACTAATCAATTACTAACTAAATAGTTATCGACGGTATATAGAAAGATCACAGTTACTACATGCACCTAATGTTTCTCAATTAAATATTTTATTTATTGCTCTTAAAACCTGTTTTTACAATTGCAACAATTAACATGTCCATCATTTAATATACAAAATTGCCGATGAAGTTTGTATGTATGATCATATCGCTTACCTTCAAGAAAAATGACGATACCTTTATGTAATGGACTTATACATTTATGTAATGGAATACTTTTGTGTGACCCTGTAAATTAATAATAAATATTCTTTGCTCTACAGGTTGTACAGAATGTATATTTTAGTGCATACTCCATAGATGCATACCAATTTTATTATGTTCGAAAGAGTGTAACATTATTAAAATGCACGTGAAACTATTTTTTCCCATTGATCGTAATGCAACGGAATACATTTGATTGTCCCTTGTGATTAAATTATCCATCCGATTTTCATAAAATTTGAAATGATTTGACAAAATTATACAATAATAATATATTTTTAATAAAAAAAATTCGATTGGGTCGTTTTACCTCTGTTATATGAGGTCGGATAGACGGATGAAGGGAAGGACTGAATGAGATCTATAGTTGCTATATATTTACATAAATACGAATGCACCTAAAAAAATGTAAGATATCATTAAATAACATATATGGAGCGAATGGCCGTAATCCACTGCAAGCAAATGATTAATAATTTTCATAACAAATAAATCACAAGTAAATTTTATTAAAAAGGATACAAAGCTATAAGATTATCGAAGTTTTTGTTTTTAATTAAAGAGAATACACTATTAAATGAGTTTTTAGAAAGATTTTCTTAAACACTTAACATCCGGTTTTAAGTTTTAACATCTAAGTATTAAGTTTTAACATCTGGTTTAAAGTATTAATATATAAGTATTAACTTCGTTCTTAATTAAGGATCAAAATATATTGAAAAATATATATGTTAAGAGATTTTCGTAATGTTTGAAAACATGGTTATCTATCACATATGTTTTTTCTAAAATTTCCAGACACATTTTCTAATACTTTGAATATCTTTTAACTTTAAATTAGTTTTTAAAAACTCTTAAACATGTTTTAATGCAATTAACATTTGCATTTTTTAAGAAACAAAGCATATTTTGTAAATACTACGCAGTAAAAGAAAATCGGTAACGTTACTAAACTTTTTCTAGAAAACTGGGATTTCTAAAACATTTCTTGAAACAGTAATAGGAAATTTTCATGCAATTAATTCTATTACATAAATTTTTGCTGTTACCGTTACATAAGAAGTTCTTGGAATCACAGTTTCCTAAGAAAAGTTTAGTAACGTTACAGATTTTTTTTTACAGTGCAGAAGCGGAGCAAACCGTTTGGAATGGTAAAATTACTCATTTTTTTTGTGTAACTAATGCAAAGCACTATTAAAGAAAAAAAAAAGAGGACGATTTTACGTTAATATTATTGGTAATCTGGACATTAGTAGAGTATACTGTTTTTAACGGAAAAATTTCAGTAAATTGTAGAAAAATCGAAAAAGTTTGTGGAATTTACGGAAATTTTTCCATTAAAAAACAGTAATTTGTACTGGCATCCAGGTTACCAATAGTACTTCCGTAAAAATGTCCTTTTTTTACAGTGAGTATGCCTTTAATAAATTTAAAATCTTGTTTGAGTACATAATTGATATTTTCCCTGTAAAAGAATTTTTGGTATCGTTTAAATAATAACAAAAAAATCTATATTAAAAGTAAAAAATCTGTTTGAATTATCAATTAATAAAGTTTCTTTTTTGCATTCTGGGCTTTAAGTTCTATAATACGGACGTTAGTTTTCATAAATTTGTAAAAGATATATTGCTATTTATATCAATTGCTAAACCATCACTTGTTATAAAGTTTTCCTAAAACTTAAAAAGAAAATATGGTAATGAATCATTAGGTGATATTTCTGGAGCAAATGACCGTAATCCAATGCAAACAAGTGATTAGCAATTTTCATAGCAGGTAAATCACAAGAAAATTAAATTAAAAAGGTTTATTCATAAATCTAACAAGATTATCAAACCTTTTGTTTTTAATTAAAATGAATTATTAAATTAGTTGTTGGGGAAACTTTCTTAAACATTTTACATTTGCTTTTGAATGATAATGTATAATGAGAAAAATGCTTCTCTTTATTCATATGCATGATCCCATTTTTCGTTCTTAATTAAGGCTCAAGGGATATTTTTAAAAATTTTATGTTAAAAGTTTTGCGCCTTAATGTTTAAAAACGTGGTTATCGGTCACACATATTTATGTTAGAATTCTTAGATATATTTTCTAATACTTGGGATATATTTTTAACGTTAAGTTAATTTTTAAAAACGCTTAAACTTCCTTTAATGCAATTTTTATTACAAATTTTTAAAGCATATTTTAAATGTACTAGGGAAGAAATCCGGTCTTCCATAATGCACAATACAATAATCCCTTAATCCGCCCCTGCACGATTATTTTTTATGGAAAAATTATTTGAAATTTATACATTTGTTTAGTATAGGGGAAAAATATTTTCAAATTTTCAGGTAAAGTATGATATTTTGTGGCATGTACTCTATATACTCAGTTAGTGTTTTAATGTATTGTATGATGATCACGTGATCGAATTCGCTTATAACTCAATAGGCAATTTATTGATCAAAAAACGGAAAATTCTATTCGATTCCAAATCGTTTTCATAGAGAGGCTTTTCAGTTTTATGTCTTTCGTTGAAAAATAAAGTTGTCAATGTAGAAAAATGGTTTGCGATTGTTAAGCAGAATAGTTAAAAACAACCATAAAACTTTAAAAAAAAAAAAAAAAAAAAAAAAAAAAAAAAAAAAAAAAAAAAAAAGTAACATTTTTGGATTGAATGGCCATTATCCAACGTAAAGAAATGATCAGCAATTTTCATAAAATGTGAATCGCAAGTAAATTTTATTAAAAAGGATCATTGATAAGTCTACAAGATTATCAAAGTTTTTGTTTCTAAAGAAAGCGAATACATTATTAAATTAGTTGTTGGAGAAATTTTCTTAAATGCTTAACATCTGGTTTCGAACGATAATGTGCAATCAGAAAAATGTTTCTCTTTATTCATATGCATGATCCCATTTTTCGTTCTTAATTAAGGCTCAAGGGATATTTAAAAAAATTATGTTAAAAGTTTTGAGCCTTAAGGTTTGAAAACGTGATTATCGTCAAATAAGTTTATTCAGAAATTTCCAGATATATTTTCTAATACTTGGAATATCATTTAACGTTAAATTAACTTAACAGAAATTATTCTACTTCTTTTAATGCAATTAACATTTACAATTTTTAGAAACAAAGCACATATTAGGTACTAGCTGACCCGCCCGGCGTTGCCCGGGTCCGTAATAATAACGTTACACGAATTTGAAATTTCTATAATTTTATCTTTAACTCGAAATATGTGCAAATACATTATATGAAATACGTGGCCCCTGACTGTGTCAAAAATCAGTTAAAAAAAAAAAAAAAAAAAAAAAAAAAAAAAACTTTTTAGCTGCGAAAATACTTAAAATGACTGCAATGGGAAACGCGGGAGGGAATATGTATCCAAAGATTGCGTGCTGATATTTATCCTTAAAAATTACTGTTCAGTAACTTAACTAAATATTTTTTTCACATAGATATCTCAAGTGAAATATTCTGAATTTCAAACTAATTATATCACTCTTAAATCCAACTAAACCGTGAATGAAATCGATACTCGATGATTAGCTAAAAGGATAGTATATAGAACTATAATTTCAGAGCCATTTTACAAAAATAAGTATATATTTTTAATCAAACATGCGTAATGTTCATTCTATGAACAAAATCCTAACCGTAACCTAATTGTATCGTAATCATAACTTGTCTGCAACCTAGCTGTACCTTAATAGTAACCTAACTGTAACGTAAATATACCATATGTAACCTGGCCGTCACATTATCGTAACCTATACATAATCTAGTCATAACCTAACCGCAACTTAACCTAACTGTAAGTTAACCGTGACTTAACTGACACCTAACCGGAAATTAAATATAACCCAAGACTCACCGGAACGTAATTGCATCCTAACTGTTACCAAAGCGTAACCACGTTCTAATTTAACACTAACTATAAACAAAATGTCTTAACCACCATGCGCTACAAAGTACTTACTTTCCACCGCCACGGGGCGCATTATGTTTTATAGAACATCCGAATTTTAGGTTCGGATTGGATTCATGTCCATGGAAATTATTTTGTCTTCTTCGGATCCGGTTATGGTAGTTGGAATATTTTTGTTAAGTTTAGATTCGGTTCAATTCAAATTTTGTGGTTTTTTTTTTTTTTTTTTTTTTCTTTTTCTTAAATGCGACTTTTAGGTTCGGGTCGGATTGTACTTCCATGGAAATTATTTTATCTATTTCGAATGAGATTATACTTCTCTGGAATATTTTTTTAGGTTCAGATTAGGTTTGGTTCAAATTTCGGGATTTTTTTAACAAACTTTTTGGTACGGATTGGGTTTATATCCATGGAAATTATATTGTCTTGTTCGGATCTGGTTATAATCCTTTAGAATATTTTCGTCGGATTCAGATTTGGTTCGATTCAGATTTCAGGCATTTTTTCAAATTGATTTTTAAGGTTCGGGTTGGATTCATGTCCAGGGAAATTATTTTGTCTTGCTCGGATCCGGTTTTGGGTCTTTGGAATATTTTTGTCGGGTTCAGATTTCGTTCTATTCAGATTTTGGGTTTTTTAATGGAATTTTTAGGTTCAGGTTGGGTTCCGCATCCACGGAAATTATTCTGTATTGTTCAAATTAAGGATATGCTTCTCCGGAATATTTTTGTCAGGTTCAGATTTTGTTCAGTTCAGACTTCGAAATTTTTTTCAAAGAAATTTTTTAGGCTCGGATTGGGTTCATGTTCATGGAAATTTTTTGTCTTGTTCGGATCCGGATATGGATTCTTTGGAATATTTTTGTCAGGTTCATACTTGGTTCGCTTCAAATTTCAGGTATTTTTTTCAAATGGAATTTTTAGGTTCGGATCGGGTTCCTGTCCACGGAAATTATTTTCTCTTATTCGAATTTGGTTATGGCTCTTTCGGATAATTTGATCGGATTCAAATGCAGTTTGCATAAAATTTCATTTTTTTTTCAAATGGAATTTTTTAAGTTCGAGTCGGGTTTATGTTCACGGAAATTATTTTGTTCACTCTTATCGGGTTATAGTTCTTTGGAATATTTTTATCGATATCAGATTTCGTTCTGGTCATTTTTCGGGATTTTTCAAAGAAAATATTTAGGTTCGAGTCGGGTTGCATATACACGAACATTATTTTTCCTTGTTCGGATTGGGTTATGCTTCATTTGAATATTTTATGGGATTCAGATTTGGTTCGGGTCAGATATCAAATCCATAGTTTTTTCAAATGGAATTTTTAGGTTTGACTCGGTTTATGCTCATGGAATTTTTGCCTTGCTTGGATCGGAATATGGTCTGTTTTTTTTTTGGGGGGGGGGGGAGGGGTTGGGATTGGGTTATGTGTTAATACACCTAAACATTATGTTTCACTACAATTAATTTAGTAACTATTTTTGATGTATAATTTACTTTGCTATTTAATAATTTATTATTGTTTATGAATCGTCTGCCGATTCGAACAATTGTACGTAAACAGACATTTCATTTTTGTTTTAAAATCAAATTAATGTCATAGTAAAATTTTAAATTTAAATAAAATGCATTTAAATTTAATCAATGATTTTAAAAAACTGCTAGAAAAACCTCGTGTATACATACATATATATATATATATATACTGCAACATAGCTAACTACACATACATCACTGTTAAAAATTTGACTCATTTGCTGCAACATCACTCCACCGCTTTTATAGAAAACGGTTACTTTACTGTGCTATGGAGCATTCTCATTGGTTATAAAAGAGATATTCTATAAAAGCTGTGGAGTGACGCTGCATTAAATGAGTCATATTTTTAACAGTGATTCTAATGTACCATGTACCAATGATCCGGCGTACAACAGCTGTGTTCAAAAATCTTAAGTTAAACTGACATTTTGCCAATCTATGAATTTTAAATGTCTTTGGAAAAAAAAAACAGTCACTTTTAAAATGTCAAAATCTCAAATTGGTTTCGCGAAAATTTTATGCAACCAACCAACCGTAAAGAAACGAAAGGGAAAAAACTGGAAAAAGATGATTTTTTTATGAGAGTGACTTCTCGATTTTAATTGATTACTCAGTTAATAATTGGAATTTCAAAATTCTAAAGCTCAGGTGCATCAGGAGAGATTTGGGGCTATTCTAAATTTTTTTTTTGAGTTTTGTACATGCTGTAGATTTTGCTAGCCATCGCAGACACACACACACACAGACAGACAGAGCGTTTTGTTCTTTTATTAGTATAGATACTAAGCGATAAACCCGGTCTTTCCGAAATACATAATATAGGTAACCACCATATATTGTAGACCGGGAGACAACAGCACATACAATCACCTCATCGAGTGCACGGATGAATATCTAAGTTTAGTTTAATCCCGATTTGCATAATAAAACGCTATCAGTATGCCAAGTCATATTCTGATGGAAAACACATAAAATCCGATTTTAGCTGTTGACTCACAAGTTTAACATTATGTGGCTCCAAGAAAAGTGACAAATCTCGAAAAAACTGATTTTGCGTTTCATTCCACTAATAAACCTGTCATAGGTGTTTCTTGGTACAGGAAAAATTTCATAGCTGTGGTTATCCGAAAAATTATTTTATTGCACTATATGTATATATATGACCAGAGAAGAGGGCCAAATTGTGTGGGATGGTAAAATTACACAAACCTTTCTGCGACTAATACGAAAGAATAGCTTTAATAAATTTAAAATTTAATGTGTTTACATAATTTAATGTGAATACATTTTTGCTGTAAAAATTCTTTTTGGTGCAGTTTGAAGGAAAAAAATCTGCATTAAACAAAAAACAAAGAAAAATATATAATTTTTAATTATTAATGATTTTTTTTCTTTGCATTTCAGACTGTAAGCTCTGTAACTTTTCTGAAAATGTTGGATGTATTTCCCAATACTTGGAATATATTTTTAACGTTCAATAAATTTTTAAAAGCACTTAAAGTTCTTTTAATGCAATTAAAATTATAGTTTTTAAAAAAGCATATTTTAAATATACTAGGGAATAAATCCGCTTTTCCTGAAATACATAATATATGTGATGACTATCATATATAGGTTAACTTGAGGTGAGATGTCATGTTGTACAAGATGCCGTAGCACGTAATTTTCATATGCGGTGGCCCTCCAGGGAAATGTCTCTTATTTGTAAGCAAAAGAGTTACCTATTGACACTTATCTAATATTGAGAAACACCGAAAACTGGCGATAAATATATATCAATAAATAAAAACTTTGTTAAATCACCATAAAAAGATAAAATAAACAGGACGCGTTTCGAGCTGCAAAATTTCCACCAGTTATTTCCACTCTGTCCGTTGTGACACGTGTTTGGATCAGCTGATGACGAGCAGTAATTTTGCAGCTCGAAACGCGTCCTGTTTATTTTATCTTTTTATGGTGATTTGACAAAGTTTTTATTTATTGACTTATCTAATACTATAACAAATTAATTGTTGCTATTCAGCATACTAACAATAAACATGAAAAAAACATACTTCAACGTTTCGGTTTATTCTTTTAAACTATCTTCAGGATTTTTTTTTCCTTGAAAATGGTTTAGAAGAATAAACCGAAACGTTGAAATATGTTTTATTCCTATTTTTAGGTAGATTTCGTATGAAATACTACCTATTGCATTCGCACCAGTTTATCTATCTATCTATCTATATATCTATATATCTCACTTTTTTATGGACACGATAACTTCTATAATTCTTCACCAATCTCCACCAAACTTTTACATAAAATCAAAGGGGACAAAATCTCGGCTAAGTTCGTTAATGAGCAAAATCGGAAGAAAGAGGTCAAAATAGGGGGCGTTTTTGTGAAAACAGAAAAAAGCCCATAACTTCTTAATGAAAATAGATATCGAATCAGTTTAAAGTTTATATTACTTCTAAATAATGGGCCAAAAATTTATGCATGACAGATTTTTGATAAAGTTAAAAATGGGCTCAAGGGGCGAAAAAAAATAGGGTTTTTGGGAGAAAAAAATCATAACTTTGTCAATTCTCAAGATATCAAATCCATCTAAATTTTTTATAAATATTCTCAAAATTATCTAAAACTTTTGTGACTTTAAAAAATTGACAGTCTTTTGTGTTTGCAAGTTTTTGATAGGACTAACTCTTACCGGTAAAAAAAATTAAAAACGAAAATAAAAAGGGCTTTCGAAAAAGAAAAAAATCCATAACTTTGTCAATTCTTAAACTATCAAATCCAATTACATTTATTTTACATCTTCTCAATAATATCTACAACTTTTATATTGACAAGTTTTTCATAGGATCATTTATTCTTATAGCAAAAATAACTTAAAAGAAAATTGGAGTTGGAGAAAAAACCTCTAGTTCAAACTGCTTACATTCTGAATCGTTTTATAAATTCATTTTTTATTTTAAACACATCCAAATGACAGATCCTCTTATTTAGGAACTATATAATGTGAAACATTGGCCAGATTATTGATAAAGACAGAATACATTTCAAAAAACGCTGCCAAAAAGGGTATTTTGAACAGAATTTCCCGAAGTGACAGTGATAGGAAATTCTAAGAAGTATTCAGATAACAAATTGCGTTTATCTTGACTCATTTTTAAATCCATTTTTACTCTCAAACGCATCCAGTTTACAAGTCCTCTTATTTAGGAACTATATAATATGACGCATTTGTCAAATTTTTGATAAAGACAGAATATATTTCAAAAAAGGCTGCCAAAAAGAGTATTTTGAACAGAAATTCCCGAAGTGACTGTGATAGGAAATTTGAGGAAGTATTCAAATAACAAATTGCGTTTTTTCTGACTCATTTTTAAATTCAGTTTTGCTCTCAAACGGATCCAATTGACAGGTTTTCTTATATAGGAGTTGTGTAATATTCCGCATTGTTCAGTTTTTTGATAAAGGCTGAATATATTTTTAAAAATGCTGTCAAAGAGGGCACTCGCGCAAAAATTCCCGAAGCTATCATGATTAAGAATTGAGGTTATATTCTAAATTGGTTATTTTATAACTCATTTTTAAATTCAATTTTGCTCTCAAACGCATTCAATTGACAGTATTTTGTTATTTAGGAACTATATAATGTGCCGTATTAGTTGATTTTTTTTTAATAAAGTCAGAATTATTTCAAAATAGGTTGTCAAAATGGGCATTTGTTCCGAATTTAGCTTAAGATGATTCTGATGATACCAGTCCTTACAGAAAAATGAAATTAAAAAATTTTCAAAAGAGGACACATAAAGTTGTTAAACTGGGTTTATCTGTAATCAAATTTTTTTTTGTTGTTGAAATGAGCACTCTTCGAAATCTACCTCCGCCTATAGGCCAAGCCGACTGGGATTTTTTTCAGTTCGTTGTATAGCAACATTGAATTCGTTATAGTATTTTAAATTATTTTTCACTTTACAGTAGTTTTTGAAATCGGTTTAGTTTTTGGTAGGAAAGTTTATTTTCCGCTTTTTTTCTTCTAAAATGGTAAAAAGTGTTCCTAAAACGAAAAAGAGACAATCTAAAAATTATTAAATACATTTAAAAAAATGTGAAAACATCTTGTGTAATGAAGAGAAATACATAGACTATTAATGCATCAAAGATAGGAATGTCACACTTTTCAGAAAAACTACGTTCAAATAGTAGCATTACTGGTAATAGAATATTTGACATGAAAATATAATATTGCTGAATGTTTTTAAAGATCTTCTGTGTCTGAAATGCTTAAATAATGCATTATTTATTGATGAAGATCCAAGCTATGGCTTATGTTCTTATCTAAATTAGAAACGTAAATCTTGTGATTTTATAAAACATTTTTCTTCATCAAATAAAATTGTAAATGAATCAAGACAAATAATACATTGTATAAATCAGGTGCATCTTAGTTTTTTTTATTACTGTGTAAAAATTCAAAGTTTTGTGTTTTCTCAAAATAAAAATTTTAACATTTTGTTCTTAGACGTTGTTTATGTAAAATGTCATAAAAAATTATGGATAAAAATATTTTTTTTTTTTAATTTATATTAGGAAAAGGGTGATAAATAGAATAAACTACATTAATAGCTGTAAATGTATTATTTTTTTTATTATTATTAATATTATTGATAATATTTAGGATTATTTTTTTCAGATTTTTTAGTAACAAATATGAGAGTAGTTTATTCCCTCAGGAAAGGTTTAATATTTATAATAAAACTTAAAAATTAAAAATATCTTGATTTAAACTTAGTTGTGATTAGAGATGTAAATTTTCCGGAAAAATATAATTGGCGGAAAAAAACTGGTTTTTTACCGATTTTTTTCGGAAAAAAACGGAAAAATTGGAAAAATTGATTTTTCATGACTCTTTCTCCCAAATAAATTATATTTTCTTAGAAAATATTAAATAATAAACATTTTTTCCCATTTATATGTATTAAATGAAAATTATTTTCACCTTATATTACAAAATAAAAAGAAAGTAGCAAAGCCTGCTTTTAAAAGTTTAGTTTTTTTTTCACAACCTAAGAATTTTTATTAAACGCTATTGTTTGTTATATCATATCTCTGTTGAAATGATTTTTCAGTTACATGTTTAACTACCAATTGACCTAATGTAAAAACCTGAACCAATATGTCTGCAGTTTGGAATGAAATAAATTATGCATTCCATTTACATAAGTATAGTTTTTAAGTAAATGATACTAGTTTAAAGAAATTATTGCAGTTTTGTCATTATTATGAATATCAGAATTCAAAAATTCCATTGTTTGTTTAAAAAATGTATATTTTTACATTATTACTTTTTTTCTTAGAAATATAATTCTATTTCCTTTATAAAATATGTTTAGTTTTGGTATAGCTTTCCAATCTCAACTCAAAAAAGTTTTGATTTAGTTTTATAATCTAAATTCAAACAAAACTAAGTTTTACTTTGGCTTACTCAGGTCTGCAACTAAAAAATAGCGTAGGATTTATTGACTGTTAGATTTTTACTCACTAAAACCAGAAATATATATATATATATATATATATATATATATATATATATATATATATATATATATGTAATAAAATAACTATTCTTGAGTAAGAAACCATATTCAATAATGTTTCCACATGGTAATTTTATATTTCTAAGAGTGGAACTCAAAAGTTATGAAAACAGAACACAACAAATAGAAAATGCTTACTATTTGAGGAATTAACAAAAGCAGTTACATACAGAGATAAACTTCTACTGTGCTTTAGAAAACTACAAAATTTCAAAGTCTAATCAAGAGGGAAAGTATAATTTGGAACGTAGTTACTTGTAATAAAATATGGGGTTTTTTTTTCATCGCAGTTGTACTATTCTAATGCAAACTGCCCATGTTTTTGCAACATTACTGTACCTTATGGAGGTAAAATGGAGGTCAATTTAAGATTCAACACCTTGAAAAAACATTCAATTAATCAGCTATAACGAAATCTTGAAAAATGCAGTATAGTAGTGCCACCTATAGGGCAATTTACACCAAAAACTAAACAACATTAATGTATATAAGAAACTGTCTGAAGCTGTAGTTTGATTTTTTTTTTTTAAATCGTCCTTGAGGTAAAGCTATTGCAATAATCATGAATAATGCAGCATAGCAGCGTCATCTGTTGAACAATTTACACCAAAAAGTAATGAGCACGAAGTTATGTCAAAGATTAACTTAATATGAAATTTTATAAAAATACATACATTAGTTTGAGATAGAACTATTGTGGAAATTATGAATAATGCAGCATAGCAGCGCCATCGGTTTGGCGATATACACTAATAACTAAACATCTCAAATTTATATCAAGGTGTAGCTGATTCTAAAGTTTTGTGAAATTATATGCATCAGTTCTTGAGATAGAGTGCCCATAAAATTTGTCACATACAGACTCACAGATTGACATATATTTTCCAAAAACCATCGAAACGTGTTCAGGACCTTCTAAAACGTTTAAATACACCAAAAACTGGAAGTCAAATTTTTCACGAATTCAATACTTACTTCTTGAAAAGATAGATTAAAGTATAAATGCATACTTCAAAATTTTATGTTGAATTTTTAATTTTATCATTTCCATTAATCGGCATATTATTGCAATAATTTTACACATGAATTAATTTTTAAAAAGGGAAGTTGCATTTTTTCATGTAATCAAGTTTTTGTGAAATTGTGAACTTTTTGTATATACTTGTACAAAATATATTCAGAATTTTTTAATAAGAAATTATTAGTATATTTAGGTTCCTATTTAGACATTTTTAATAAAGTTATTTACATACATATATGCAACTTAATAAGATTCAGCTGCTGTATGGCATGAGATTTTTTTTTCTTCAATCACTGCACTTGCGAAAGATTCAATTTGTTGATTAAACTTTTTCTGAAATGTCTATTTTCAAGAGAAATTTTGCAAAGGGTCTTGTGTTTCAAACAAGAAAAAAATGTGAAGGATCCTTTCAAGTCATCTCAAACAGATTTCTGCTCAGATATCAGATTACCCACATTAAAATTTTCATGTGAGACACTCAACATAAAAATAAATAAAATAAAAAGTATGAGAATGTAGCTATTACAAAATTTTCACTATATTATTTCATAAATGAAATTTCAATTTTTCCAGTTCGGAAAAATTAAAAAATAAGCATTCGGAAAAAACCCGAAAAAAACCGGTTTTTTTCCCAATTTTTCCGGTTTTTTTCCGAGCATTCCCATCTCTAGTTGTGATGTTTTAAATAAAATAGCTTACATAGTGTATAAATTGAGTAACATATTAAGATCTACTTTACAAAATAAAGGTAAGATTTTAAATTAAATTTTGTTTTTGTGCTTTCTGAAAATCGATTTTTTATCATTTTATGTTTACGCAAAACACCCCAACGGAAAAAATTATGCATGAATCGCTTTCAAAATTTTTTGTATGATTTGTAAAGTGAAAAAAAAATGAACTACACTTGTAACAGTCATTCTATTAGTTTTTTTAAAATTATTGATAAAGTTTCCAATTTGCAATAAATTGGTATCTACAACCAATTTATTTTCGCTACTCTCAGTTTTTACTAATTTTTGCTTCATCACTGATTAATTTTCTATGTAGTTTTAAAGATTTGACTCACAAATATGAGAGTTGTTCATTCTCTAGAAAAAGGTTAAATAATTATAATAATGCTTACAAAATAAAAATATCTTGATTTGAGTTATGATGTTTTGCGGAAGTAATTATTTTAGCTTTTTTTCCTTATTTCCCCCCTCCCCCCAATATATACATATATATATAGAAATATATATAAATAATTTGAAATGTATAACTTTTTCTGTTTTATTTTACTTTTTTAATCATATCATGATATACAAAGCAAAAACAGGTCATATTTTAAAATAATTAAAAAAAAAAGCCCTCCGATGGAATTCGGAGTTTTGGTTTCTATCAAATTTTGGCTAAGTGTGGCAAGAAATCAGCTTTTTCCCGAAGTTTATTTTTGGGGGGGTGGCCGGTTTTGCAACTAGATGACACACTTATTGATTAATGGATGTTTTAATTTCGTTATAAAATGTAAATGGAAACAAATTATGATTTATTTCTATTAACTTTAGTTTAAATGAATCTGTATTTCATAATCGTCTGCACACCATAGAAGTAGATTAAAAAAAATCATAATTGAAAAATAAAAATAAAAATTGAGTAAATTGCGATACAATTTTCAAAGAAATTGCGTAAAAGTTTTCAGTCAAATTGCATTTGAATATACATTTTTCTACCCATTTGACTATGAAAGTTTAAGACTATTTAAAAATAAAATATTAGAATTTTAGGCAAACATTCTACGGTTCTATAGTATACATATACAATGATTAATAAATACCATATCTATGTTCAATTATATTTTCATCCAACATCTATTATATTTCAATGAGTCGTTTTATTAATTTTACCTTTCATCCATTTTTTCGTAATATTATATTATTTAATTACCAAACACTACCAAAATAAGTTCTTTCAATTTGTAATTCGTTACGTCTTTTAAATTAAATAAAACCTGTTACTATGACTTCATTTGAATAAAAAGAAATTGTGAAATTTGATGTATTTGGAATCTCCCAGTTAAATTATTAAAAGTAAATTTGTTTTTCTACTTTCAGCATGAAATCTTTCAGCAAGTTTTCAAATTCTTAAATGATTGAAAAAAATTTTCCATACTTAAAATCCCTCTGTGTTATTTCCATTAGAATATATTTAGGAGCATTAATTTTTCAGCCATATTTGTAGAGAACATTTTCATTTTCATGTAATTATCAATCTTCTTTTATGGATGCTTACTATATTTCTACTTCATTTCCATTCGAACACATTAAAGAACATTTATTCTTTAAGGCATTAGTTGATAACATTAAATGGTGATGTACTTTTTAACAGAGTAGTAATATGATGTTATTGATTTCCTCCTTTTCTCCAGATTTGTTCTGCACGTCGGCAGATGCCGAAATTTTTTAAAAGGTCGAGGGAAAATTTTCCAAATAAAATTTATTTCTCTCTATAGCATTTTTTTATTTGAATGACGAATGTATTATGCAAAATGTGACTGAATAACAAATAGATTCTTTTCCTGTTAAATCACTTCAAATTTTAATGTTTGCAGTTAAGTAATTTAAAAATTCCTTCACTGTATTTCACCACGATATAGTCAGTACTTATTATTCTTCTACTGCATTTCGCTTTGAACAAATTAAAACACCGTTCACTCTTTAAGGCATTAGTTGGCAACATTAAATGGTGATGTACTTTTTAACAGAAGAATATGATGTTATTAATTTCCTACTTATCTTTTCTCCAGATTTGTTCTGCACTTCGGCTGATGCCGAGGCTTCTTAATAAGTAAAATAGGTTTCAGAATAAAATTTATTTCTGTCTGTATAGCATCCATTTCTTTTAATGACAAATGTATTACACAAAATGTGATTAAATAACAGTTATATTATTTTACTGCTACATCACTTCAAATTTTAAATTTTGTACAATTTAAATTATAATTTTAATTATAATTTAAAGGTTCATTCCCTTATTTCACCACGATATAGTCAATATTTAGTATTTCATTTCCATTCGAACACATTAAAGAGCATTTATACTTCAAGGTATTAGTAGGCAACATTAAAAGATGATGTACATTTTAACAGTCCAAAGCCATGTTATCGATCTCCTTCTAATTTTTTTCTCCAAATTTCTTTTGCTCGCCAGCAGATGCCATAACTTCTTAACAAGTAGAAGAGGTGTTCCGAATAAAATTTATTTCTCTCTGTATAGCATCCATTTCTTTGAATAACAGAAGTACTACACAAAATTTGATTGAATAAAAATGAGATTCTTTTGCTGCTACATCACTTCAAATTTTATTTTTTTTTCACATAAATAATTTAAAGTTTCATTTACTATATTTCACCATGATACAATCAATAATTGTTATCTTCTACTGCATTTCCATTCGAACACATTAAATGGCGATTATTAAACGAAGATTCTTAAGCCTTCTTGTAGCACGTATCGTATACGTGTCGCTCGTCCCTATGGGTTAAGGCGTTAGTAGGCAACATTAAACGCTTTTGCGCTGATGCGCTTTTTAACAGATCAATACAATGTTACTGACTTCTTCTAATCTTTGATCCAGATTTCTTCTGCTTGTCAGCATATGTGAAAACTTCTGAATTTGTAGATGAGATTATACGATTTTTTTTTCTATATAGCATCCAATTCTTTGAATGAAAAATGCATTACAAAAAAGGTGATTGAACAATACATAGACTATTTTACTGCTTCATCACTTCAAATTTTAATTTTTGTGATTAAATAATTTAAAGTTCTATTCGCTGTATTCACCACGATATAGGCAATATTTATTTATTCTTCTACTGCATTTCGATTCGAACATATTAAAAGAGCGTTTATTCTTTAAGACATTAATAGGCAATGTTTAACAGTGATGCCCATTTTAACAGAGCAATATGATCTTATAGAACTTCTCCTAATCTTTACTCCAGACTTGTTCTGCTCATCAGCCGATGCCAAAGCTTCACAATAAGTAGAAGAAGTTTTCCGAATATATATATATATTTATATAGCATTTATTTCTTTGAATGACAAATGTATTACTCAAAATTAATTGAATAACAGATTCTTTCTGCTACATCACTTCAAATTTTAATTTTTGCACTTAAATAAATTCAAATAAATAAAGAATCTTAAATAAATTAATCTTAAATAAATAAAGTTCCATTCAGTATATTTCACCACGATATAATCAATACTTATTATTCTTCTACTTCGTTTCCATTCGAACATATTAAAAAGCGTTTCTGCAATTCATTTTTAACCGACATTAAATGGTGATGCGTTTTTGATCAAAGCAATGCGATGTTATTGACCTCCTCCTAATCTTTTCTCCAGATTTGTTCTGCTCGTCAGCAGATGCCGAAACTTCTTAAGTAGAGGAGATATTCCGCTGTAAATGTATTTCTATCTTTATAGAATTCATTTCTTTGAATAAGGAATATAGGATATGGTATAACATTTAGATTCTTCTACTGCGGAGTCATTGCAAAATGAAATTTTTGTGCTTAATTTATTAAAATTTTTATTGGAATAAAAAATACAATATAAATTATAACGTGTACTATAATTTTTAATAATAATATATGTAATAGAAAATATAACTTCGTTTCTCATTAAATTTAATTAAAAACCCAAGAAATCAATGCATTTTTGAGATTTAAAGAATATTTTATGAAAATAAGGTTTCTTTATCAGCACTGTTAAAGGAAATACGTAAAGTTACTAGACTTTGTCTAGGAAGCTGCGATTCCTGAAATTTTTTATGTAACTATAACAGGAAAAATTCATGCAATCAATTCTGTTACATGAATTTTTGTTTTTACCGTTACACAAAAAAATCTAGGAATCCCAGTTTCCTAAAATAAGTTTAGTACTTTTACAGATTTATTTTACAGTGTGTTCGTAATTTTTGTAAATGCTTCAAAGCCGCTTTTGAAATTCATTAATCTATTTTTTCAAACTTGAATAACGTTATTTGGAGTACTATACATACCCAAATAAACATTTTTTGCTTCCTGAAGGCTAAAGTCAGGTCTATATTTATGCAAGAACATTCAAGCAGCTGTTCAGGGGTCACCTTTTTAGGGGGGCTTCATGAGAATAATTAGAATTTTATACAAAGGTGAAAATTGATTAAATTTGGCCAAAAGTTACCGAAATTCATATATTTTCAAACATTTATGAAGAGAGTGCGATCCCCTAACCTTTTCTGATTCAAGTACCTCCTTACATCGATTCAAAAACAAACTATATCATAAAGAAAATGATTTAAAAAATTTTATAACAAAAAATATAGCATTATATTGTTTTCAGAAGTAATTCTTTATTAAAGTTTTCCTTATAACATGGCGAGTTAAAACATTAATTATGCAATTTTTTTTGACCGAATCTTATAATGTACGTAAATTAAGCAAATTAAAAGTTTGTAAAAAATACTCATGTCATCCAACCTATCATTTTATCTACTATTATTTTACTATTATTTTTTCTTAAGTTTTGACTATCTTTTTTGTGATTCCAAAAATACAGATATGAGCAGTTGGGTAAACAAAATTTATGCATACATACAATAGGTAGCAACAGTAGCGTCAAATTTATCCAAAAATATTGGACGGACTCAAAATGTTTGAGTAAATTAACATATGTAATTTTTTTCCTTTAGTATGTGAATATGCGTAGGGAGAGAAAGAGGAGGGAGCGAATGACTAAAAATGATAATTCAAAATTATATTTTGTTTTTTCTAAGAAAGTTTTTAAATTATTATAAAATGGTTTTACAAAAAATGTATTGTTATAAGTTTTCCCTTATAAATATTCTCATATTTAATTTAAGTAACATTGGAATTTGCTAACTATAGAAAAATTAAAAAAATAAACGCCAAGAAAAGCGTACATTTTAGTCACCTAAGTGCCTTATCAATTAAAGACATCAAAATAGGTGGCAAAATATATAAGAAATTTGTTTTCATGAGAAATTTAACTATCCATCCGTCGAAAGGGTTTTCAGTGTTCCTCCAAGTCTAATGGACGTTCATAATACTTTATAAACAAAACTATTTTGAGAGCGTCAACAAAATTAAATTTCATTTCAGGTATTAAATAAATAAATAAATTTGTGGGTGGAGAAATCAAATTATTGTGTAGGCTTGCGCACCATGGGCCCATATACGTTGTCGTTCCTGTAAAGTAAGTTTAGTACTAGTCATTCACACATATTAATCACAAAAAATCGTATAGATAGATAAAGGGGCGCCATCATAATGATACTTTTCCCGGGGATACTTTCCCCTGGCTTCCTGGCTAGAGTAACAAAGTAATAGTAATTTCAGTATTAATGTTAATTGTATTAATTTGGCATGATTATCTATAAAATATGTTTTTTGAACAAAAATTGTTTTAAGTGCGTCTTAATAAGAATAAAAAAACGTATATTCCAAGTTGAAAATCCGGAAGAATCTAATCTGTATTTTGTAGCAATTTTATAATCTAATATCTCACAAGTTTTTTTTTTCTTTTTAAACTCTTTACCAATTTTGGCTTCGATATTTTACCACATCATTTTTTAACGTTTCACTATAGTGTAAAAAAAAATCAGATTTTTTTTTTTTTTTTTTTTTTTTTTTTTTTTTTTAAATTGAGAAAATATTTATAATATAACCATAATCGGAAATATGCAATAACCCATTCCAAGTTACTCATTATTTCGAAAACAGTTTTTTATTTATAGAAACTTCGAAAAGAAATTTATTTCCGAAATTTAAAGATACATTTTAAGCATCATGGCTCTTTTGCTGCCACCGAATTTCGGTAATTTTTTCAAATAGTTTTTATCGTGTGTGAAACAATTTTCCCATCGCAAGACATAGATTTTCTGAGTGCTATCCATTTAAACGTATTCATGTTCAATAAAACTATTTTACCAAACAAAAGTGATAGATTAACATCATCAACATAAATATTAAAAGTAGTATTATTTTGTGACTCTTGCAGCATGTATAAATTCAATTGCGCAGCTGAAAAATGTTTAACTGTTAATTGTTATAGCAGAGAGGTGTTATAAAATAAATAAAAAGTAAATAAATTTGACATGCTTCGGTTCCAATTCTGATAACGACCATAATCATAATTAAAATTATATTTTTATTAATATTTTTACTATGATTATGGTTGTTATCAGAATTGGAACCGAAACATATCAATTTTATTTGTTTTTAATATATACTTTACAATGCCTCTCTCAAGTATATTTCAAGTATATCTCAAGTATATAATATAAATTGTGTATTAAAATGTTTTTAATAAAGGCGAAATATTTAAAATCTCTTGATTTTATAAATATAATTTATTTAATAAACTTTTTATCATAGAGATTAATTTAGTATAAATAAATTACTCGGAAACATTTTCGAAATTTAGTATTATTAAAAATTTCTGTTTTTATAAACTCTTCTTTAAATCTATTGGTTTCTGAATTTTCTAAGGATAAAGTACATTTTTCGGAATAATGTGTAATTCGGAAAAGGCTATTATATATTATTACCATTGATTATATTATGTTTTCATTAATGAAGAGTCATTTGTCTTTTTTCACAGTGTAGTTAATGGCTCAAACTCCTAATTAACAATCTTCTTGTGGAGCACTTGATATATTTTTTTGCATTATTTCTATTAGAATATATTTAAAAATTTATATTCTGTAAAGGATTTTTAGTCAGAATGCAAATATTGTGCGCTTTTGACAGAGCAATATGCCATTATAGACCGCTTTAAACTTTTTTAACTAGACGGTGTTGTATGTCAGCAGCAGATTTTCAAAACTTCTTAATATGGATCAGCGATTTTCAATTAATATAATTCTCCCTATAAAATTCGTTTATGTGAGTAAGAATATTATTTCATGAAGCGAGATTTCAGACTACTGCATTGTCTTTCTTTTTAATCCCATAGAATTATAAGTATACTTTTAAATAAGTCTTTTTAAGTAGAATATATTTTATAAAATTCATTTTGGAGAAAAATTAAAGAACGGAGTGTTTTAAAAAAGTCATGTATATATGATGTTAGTGACTATTTTTAAATTTTTCTATTTCTACTTTCTATATCATAAGAAAATGTGTATCTTCTTCATGTATGTATGTTCTTTCAGAGTACTTAATCTTTTTACATTATTTCCACTAGAATATACTAATAAACTTATATTCTGGAAAGGATTTGTAGCCAAAGTGCAATAATTACGCGCTTTTGACAGAGCAATATGCCATCATAGGCCGTTGTAATCTTTTCTCTTTAGACGTTGTTGTATGTCAGTAGCAGATGGTCAAAAATTCCTACTACGGATCAATGATTTTCTGTGAATATAATTCTCCCTATAAAACTCGTTTATTTGAGTAAGAATATTATTTCACGAAATGAGATTTCTGACTGTTACATTGTCTTTCTTTTTGAAACCATCCAATTATAAGCATACTCTTAAATAAGCCTACTTAATTAGAATATATTTAGGAGAATTTATTCTGTATAGCACTCGGCGAAAATTTAAATAACGACGTGTTTTAAAAGAGTCATGTGTTACGTTATTGATTATTTTTAAACTTTTCTACTTCCACTTTCCTACATCATAAGGAGATTTGTGTAATGACTTAATACGGATCTTTAGAAGTATATTTAATTCTCCGCAATAATATGCATTTTTGTAAGTAAGAGGTTAACAGACGAAGTTAGAAGTTCTACTGGCTATATTCTTCTTCTGTTAAATCACCACGAATTACAAATGTGACAATAATTATAGTTTTCAGTCATGTGATAATAATTATATATAACAGCAATATTTATGTAAAAAAAACATATTTATCATCAAAATAAATCTGTTGTGAGATTTTAAGGCTGTCAAGGAATAAAGCTAAACTGCAAATAATAACGATTATCCTTTTAATCAAGAAGTGTAAAATTGGAGTTATTAAAATAATTATTCCAAAAATTTTATTAATTTAATTTATCCTTATTTTTTTTATGTTTTATAATATGAGTTCTTAAAATTGGTTATAAATTGATAGATACATAGATGTACCCCAAGATATGCATCCCAAGTTTTCCTGCAAGTATTAAAGTAACACCTACCGCCTCTAACTTTTCCATAATTTTAGTTTCAATAGATTCGGAATTTGATAGGTGTAGGGGGGGGGGGCATCTTTTTTTGCACGATATTTTCGAAATCTTCTCTGAATATATATTTCTAAACTAAAAGAAATATACTTTTGAGTTCAGTATTTCGAAAGCTTTCACAAGGTACACCACATGATATACAAAGTAAAGATTTTTTTCTTCAATTAACTTAACACCTATACAGGCTCCTAAATATATTTGTAAATGTTTAATAATCTGTAGATATGTGGGCCAATAGTCTTAATTACTTTCCCTAATTTGAACTTTCCACGTTTCATAATTCACTAGTAAAAACCCTGTGACAGACAAACACGGGAGTGATCTTATAATGGTTCCGTTTTCATTTTTTAAGTACAAAATCCTAAAAAAGGCAATTAAATTGTTAACAATAATAATTACCTTAAATGTGTTGTTCTTGTTCTAAGGTTTTTGTGATAAAATATTATTATAGTAGGAGTGAATATTCCAACCTAATGACTAAAGAAATCGAAAAAGGAAATGACTTTAAGAACAATTAATGAATTTTAATTACAGAAAAACAATTTTAGAAAAAGCAAGCCCTCATAATCTTGCAAAATAGCGATACGTTACTTGATAACACGTTTAAATTAAAATTACAGTAAAATTTCTTAAGTAGCTACTGAGATACCGTTTAAGTTTGAAATATTTAGTAATTTTTTCTGAAATTTCCAGACAAGGATATTCTTCGATATCTGTTTTTTCTTATGCATTCTAATGTATTCTTCTTTCGTGGTCGAAGTTGGTGTTCCCCCAATCGATGCACTTATAATAGTACTATATACTTGCACTAGATACTAGTTGCACTTATAAACTTGGTAAATGGTGCAAGTTTCGTACAATCACTTGCGAAAAATAGTACATCGATTCCCCTCACTAGTCGAAATGTCCTCTAGCACAGTTCTAGAAATTCAGCGTACTTCTTCATTGCCTTGCATCTTCTTTCCTTCAATTTTTTTTGTATTTTTTTTTCTTTTTGTTTTACTAGTATCTTAATCTTTCCTGAGTATTAACTGAGGATGCATTCGTATAAATGAAGAAAACCAAACTTCTCCTGCAAGGTTATCAAGAAAAGCAAAAAATCTTTTATTTGAAAATTTATCTTTGAATAAAAAAAATAATTGTCCATGAATTAACAAAATATATATACGATATATACAATCAATTTATTAATTATGTATATATATTTGTAAAAATAATGTAAAAGCATTAAATGTAACATTAATTTATTAAAAAATATATTTAGATAAAATTAATTTAATCACACCTGAATTAATATTTATTTATTTATTTATTTATTTAATCTGGAAAAGTATTTTTTAGTAAATTAATTTATTGCCATATTTAATTTCTACAATTATGCATTTGAAAAATAAATAAATTGAGTTATTAATATGTTTTACATGTAATTTACTATTTATGTAATAAATATATCAATAAGCTGGCTAATCTCTCCTGGCATGGAAACTAATGAGAAGAATGCCCCATCTCTCCTAAATAGCGGATGCAAAAACTCTTCAATTTCATTATGAGAGATTGCGTGGACTTTTATTTCAGCATGACAACTTCCAAAAGAAACGGGTGGTATTCACACCATTAATACAGGTAAGTAGTTACTGAGAAACTGTTTAAATTTAAAATATTTTGTAATTTTCAGGTTTTGAAATTTCTCGACCAGGAAATTCTTTGATATCAATTTTTTATTAAAAAAATCTCTTATAAAGAAAATGCAAAGTATCGTGCATTTGAACTAGATTTATTTTCTATTAAAAATACTGATTTTTCATCTGGAAAATAACGGTATACGTAGGAATCATGTACTGCTGACATTCTATAGAAATTCTGGCGAATAGTTATGAAAATTCAAGCACAAAACTTCGAAAAAAATTATAGCGATAATTTATCCTAGACACTCGAAGCAATCAATGTGCATGTACACATTTAAGTAGTCACTCCACTGCCGCTGTTGTACAATTACCCGAAATCGATGTATGCGCACACTATTCCTTCCCCCTCACCTATTATGTGTGGACTTGAAGGTTACATTTTTGTTGTCAACACCCAGCTACTATATTTCACCTCTATTCTTTCTTTTTGGTCTTTGTATTATGCCTCTGGCATATTTGACCATATTCTTACAAGGTACATTTAATGATGTGTGTGTGATCTGTGTAACGCAACGTACTATAATACACACAGCTTCTCTTCTTTGAATATGAGTTATAAATATCTTCTACTTCATAAATATCAATCTTAATCTACATTACTCAATCTCCTTATAATTTACTCTCATTAAAAAATGTTAAAGAGAATTTATTTTCCAAATCTGTTGCAAAAATTAAATGCTGACAAACTTTTAACGTAACTACATAATGTTATTGACTGCATCTAATCTTTTCTGTCGAACACTTTTTCTCTGTCATCAGCAGATTTCCGAAACTCTTTAATACGGATGAACGATCTTCTACAGTAAATTTACTTTTTTTTATAACATTTATTTTTTCTAACTAAGAAATTATTAGTGTAAGTTAGATATTCAAACAGATAGATCTGTCTTCTGTTTCATCCATTTAAACTATAAGCTACACTCTCAAAAAAACTTCCGTCTTTTCACAGAAAATGCACTGGCAGCACTGCTGCCAGAAATTGTCTGTATATTGACGATTTTCCGTTTATTTTTTTCTCCGTCAAAAGAGGAAAAATATCCGTCACTTGAAAAAAGTTTGGAAAAATTCAATGCGGAAGAGGTGGGGATCGAACTGACGACCCCAGCATTACCAGACCAACGCTTATCCACGGCGCTACGGATGCTCATCGTGATTGTGCTTTAAAATAGTACCATTCATTTCATGTGGGTGTGGGTTGGTGTATTTCGTTAAAAAGCTTTTAATTATGCTGTCAATCTCGGAAAGATTTCATCTTTAATGAAACTGTGGCTGGGTTTTTTTTTACGTTTAGTATTAATATAGTATAAAAATGTGAATTTTAAATATATTACGTAGAATGTTAGAGAAAAAACATGGATGTTCTATTTGTGAGAATTTTTGAACGAATAAAGAAAGTAATTGTTATTTATTTTTAAATTCGAAAACATTTTTGTCTTTTAAAACTAAATTAGACATTTTAATCAATAGAATATTTTTGTTTTTCCTTTTAAAAATAAATTCGAACTTATTACTAACAGACCCAACGCGCATGCGTGCTAGATATAAACAGAAACTTTTCCTCATTTCTCGACGCTCGGAATGAACTCACAGAACAAATACGTTTTCTGGGAGAACAGAAATTATTTGTGAAAAAATAACGATAACTTAGTGTATATTGACGAATTTTTCTGACAGTGTAAGTCCTAGAACAATTTAAATTTCCTGTAGAATACATATTTAAAAGTATTTATCTGGTAAGTCGCATTTGAAACCAAATTTAAATACTTACGCGCTTTAACATATTAATATATATTATCAACTACTTCAAATACCTTTCTCCCAATACTTTTTCCCTTGTCATCAGCTGATTCTCGAAACTTCTTAATGCGGATGAATGGTTTTCGACAGAAAATTAACTCTTCTTTACAGCATTAAAAAAAATTACACACACACACACACACACACACACACACACACACACATATATATATATATATATATATATAGTCAAATATTCTCACGTATAGAAGATTTGTCTTCGTTTAAATTACATTGAATTATAAACTATGTGCTTAAATAATTCTAATTTCATTTAAAATTTACTAATTCTGTACGACATATTTGTAGCATAAATTAGCCGAGGCGCTTTTAACATAATAATACTTTGTAATTGACGTCCTCTAATCTTTTCTCCCAATTCGGTTTTCTTTGTTATCGGCAGATTTTCAAAACTTCTTAATACACATGAATGATTTTTGACAAAAAATTAATCTCTCTTTACAATATATATATATATTAAAATAGGAAAAAAATATTATTTGAAGTCAGATATTTTGATGTATAGATTCATCTTCGTTTAAATTGCTATGAATTATAAACTATGTATTTGGATAATTTTAATTTCCTTTAATATGTATTTGTTTTGTAAGACACTATTGTAGCAAAAATTAGCTGGCACGCTTTTAACATAATAATATGATGTTACTGACGGCCTCTAATCGTTTCTACTGATTCATCCTTTCTTTGTCATTAATAAATTCTCAAAACTTCTTAATACGGATGAATAATTTTGTGCAGTAAATTTACTTTTGTGTACAACATTCTATATTTTAAATAGAAAATATTTATTTTAAGTCATACATCCTAAAATATAGATTCGTTTTTTTTTTAATTACTTTAGATTATAAATTATGCGCTTAAATAATTTTAATTTCCTTTAAAATATATTTGTTCTGTATGATACATTTGTACCAACAATTAGCCGGTATCATATTTTTAACATTACAGAATGATGTTATTGAGTGCTTCTAATATTTTCTCCCAATTCGTTTTTCTTGTCATCAGCAGGTTTTAAAAACTTCTTAATATGTGTGAATGATTTCCAGCAATAAACTTGCTCACATTTATAACATTTTTAAAAAAAATAATATTTGAAGTAAATTATTCTGACATATAGATTCATTCGTCTTCTTTTAAATTACTTTGAATTATAAAGTATGTGCTTAAATAATTTTAATTTCTTTTAAAATGTATTTGTTCTGTATGATTAATTTGCAGGAAAAATCAGCCTGCAGCACGCTTTTATCATATCTAAATAATGTTATTGACCACCTCTAATTTTTTTTCCATTTTATTATTATTATTATTATTATTATTGTTATCAACTGATGATGATTTTTCGCAGCGAATTAACTAATTTTACAGCATTATTCTTTTAAATAAGAAATTATTATTTGAAGTCAATTATTCCAAAATACAGATTCGTCTTCTTTTTAATTATTTTAGATTATAAACTATGTGCTTAAATAATTTAAATTTACTTTAAAATATATTCGCTCTGTATGACACATTTTTGACCAAAAAATTAGCCGGCATTATGCTTTTAACATTACAAAATTATGTTAAAATTCTCTCTAATACTTTCTCTCAATTCGTTTTTAGTTGTCATCAGCAGATTCTCAAAACTTCTTATACGGAGTAATTTTCCGCACTAAAATTTACTCATTTTTATGATTTTTTTTTCTCTGAATAAGAAATTATTAGGTGAGGTTAAATGTTCTAACATATAGATTCGTTTGCTTTTTAATTTACTTTGAATTACAAACTATATTAAATTAAAATATATAAAATTTTAAATATATGAGTTCTGTAGGTCGCATTTGTAGCAAAAATTCAATGCTGACGTGCTTTGAATAGAGTTGCAAAAAGTCGGTTTATTCCCGGGTTTATTTCCAATAGACCAGGTTTATTCCCAGGTTTATTCCCAAAAAACCGAATTATTCCAAAAAATCCCGGGTTTTTTCAAGGTTTATTCCTAAAAACCCGGTTTATTCCCAGGTTTAAACCGGGTTTTTTCTAACCTTTGCAACGCTAGCTTTGAACATAACAATATAATATTTTGTCTTCCTATAATATTTTCTCCCGTTTCGTTCTTACTTGTTAACCGCAGATTTCCGAATCTTCTTAACCCTTTGCACTGGAGAGCTGGTCACAAGTATAAATTTTAAAATGTAGGGGGAACTGGGGCACATTGATAGAGTTTTTTTGGTTTCTAGAAATCAGAAATTTCAATTTATTTTTCTGTGATGTCAGCAAAACCTGTGTAGTGTGTGTAGTGTGTAATAAAAATGTACAAACGTTGTTTTATATATTATTTGTGCACGTAATTAAAAAAAAAATCAAAAAAGTAGTTTATATCAATGTGCCCCATCCCCGGGGCAGATTGCTACACTTTGATACGTCTGGGAAAAATGGAGATAAAATAACACCAATGCATATTTTTCATAGAAAAGTAGTTAGAAAAATAGTTATATTATTTATAAAAATTCAAATTACCCACAATTTATTTATAAGCAATATTAAAGCAATCAAAATGAAATGTATAATGACCTGATGTTCTGGCTGTTCCTTGTCTGATTGTTGGCTGTGGTAACTTTGTCATACCTGGTATTTCAACCCCAGCATTATCCTCTTTCTTAGGAAAGATGAAAAATTACCACGTTTTCTGTTTATAAATCAATTTATAAACAGAAAATAAAGGATAATTATATTAAAAATTCTGTTTTTAATATAATTATCCTGTGCTGTCCTACAGCTTGTTTCTCTTACGTAACATTTTTCATGTAGAGAATACTTTTTTCTCTGGAGAATTGATATAAATTTGAGATTTTTCAGGCTGCCGCCCTTTTTTTAATTAGTTCTACTAGCACTATATGTTCGTACTACTAGTTCGTACTACTATGTTATGCACTACTAGTTCGTACGTCTTCTCTTTGCAAAAATACTATAAAATGTTCTAATATAAAGAAATTAGAGCTATTTCGCTTCAATAAAAACTAATATTAGAAATTTTTAGCAAAAAATGGTTGGATTAAGGAATGCATTGTAAAATAAATAATAAAAGGTAATGAAAAAATGAACTAGAAAAGGAATTAGATTCTATCAATGTGCTCCAACAAAGATTGTATCAATGTACCCCATACAGCCATTTTGAATAAAATGAGTGTCAAATCAAATATTTCATAATTTATCTCACAAAAAAGAATGAGAAACTGATAAAGAGTAGTTTTCCTTGCCAGGGACAGTACTTTTTTTTACCATTTCAATTGTAAAAGTCAAATTTACTTTTGGTCTACAAAAACAATAAATCACCCATCCCGTTTCAACAAACAACTGAATCATTCCAAGACTTCCTGTATGTAGTTGAGTGCACTAGCATCACCTTTTGGAGCTGTTGTGAAACTTCCTATAATGACCCTGTGAGCAGCAGAGTGGTGTATCAATGTGCCCTAGTTCCCCCTATTTGTTCTGTAAGTCACATTTGTAGCAAAAATTAAATGTTGACACGCTTTTAACATAACATTAGGATATTTTGTCCACCTATAATCTTTTCTCCAGATTCGTTCTTATTTGTTAACCGCAGATATCCGAATCTTCTTAACCCTTTGCACTGGAGAGATGATTTTCACTGATTGCTAGTACTACGCGTAAAATGGTGCTCCAAATGCTCTAGACACCGATATTTCGAACTAATTTTCTTTGCCTTACCTAATGATCAAATAATCTGTCATAAAAATGGCGAAATAAACTGTAAGATATTAGGGGTGTCGAAAGTATTTGGTGTCCCGAATTACGAGCGACACCTGACAATACTAGTAGTGTATGAGAATCATCTCTCGAGGGCAAAAGATTAATACGGACAAATGAAACTCTACAAAAATAACATTCATTTTTCTAAATAAGAAATTATTAGTTGAAGTTCGATTATCTATAACATAATTTTGTTTTCTTTTTAATAAATTCAAACTAAAAACAACGTGCTTAGATAATTTTAACTTCTTCTAGAATATATGTTTAATAGCATTTATTTTGCAAGGCGCATTTAAAGACCACATTTAATGCTGAAGTTCTTTTAACATAACAGTATTATGTTATTGACCTCTCTAATATTTCCCTCCAATTTGGCTTTCTCTGTCATCCGCAGATATTCAAAAATTTTTAATATGGATGAATGATTTTCCTGAGAAAATTTAATATGCTCTATAATGAATTTCTAAATGAGAAATTACTATAGTTATTGTATCTATAGTTGACATATAGATTCGTCTTCATTGCAATCATTTGAATTATAAAATATGTGCTTATTTTTTTTTTATTTACTTTCAAATATATTTAAGGGCATTTGTTCTGTAACACAGATTTGTAACAAAACTAAAAGGTATATTTAAATAACGTATATTTAAGCGTATATTTAAATATTTTTAATACATAGTAATTCACTTTTATGGAACTGCTGGCACTACTTGATTATCCTGTCGACAAGTTATATAAATCGCCAAGCTACTCGTGAATTACACAAACTGGCATAATTTTTATTTTAAATAACGAAAGAACAAATAAAATAGTAAAAGATCAATAAAAATACAAATAAAACGTCAAATTAAAATCAATTATGATATGCAAACACATGTAATGTATTTAATGTCAAGTGAATATGACCTTTACGATAAAACATATTAGAATTTAATCTTAATTTGGCGATAGCTTTTTGGTCGACGTAATAATCAGGTAGTGAAAGAAACATCATTATAACTCTCTAAAAACGATAAACCTATTAACTAACAGTTTACTGACTTGGATAAAGTGTCTCATTTCAAATTAAAATATACATTTGATTGAAATTTGAATGAAATACATTTACATAAAAAATCGCGAATATGGAATATAGAATTATAAATATCTCGATAACTAGATATCCTATTTATTTCATTCTTTATTAAAAATTTACATTTTTTATTGTACTTTACAGCCACTACTTAAAATTTAAAAAAAAATCGAAAAATTTTATGTACTTTACTTATAGAACGAATATTTCAAGAATCCGAAAAAAAAAAATCAACTAATCGAGGTTACTGATATTTAATAGGCTTCTTTCTATTATTGCACATTATGTACACACCAAATTTTAAGTCTCTATCTCAATTTGTTTGGGAAATAGAGCGTTTACAGACAGATGAACATACAGACATATAGACAGTTACACACAGAGAAAGATGGATTAGAATTTTTTTTCTAATTTTTATATTTTTTGAAATCTCCAGTGTCTGAAACATGTAAATCCGTCAATTTTTTTTTTTTCGTTTTCCAAACGATTTGCAACACATACCCTTAACTACATATGATGGGTAAGTAAAATTTAATGTTATTGGCCTCTCTAATATTTTCTTCCGATTCGTCCTTCTCTGTCATTAGCAGATGCCCGAAATTTTATAATACCGATGAATGATTTTCCTGTGTAAATTTACTATTCTCTATAATATTAATTTTTCTAAATAGGAAATTATTATCGTTCGATATTCTAACATAAGGATTCGTCTTTCTTACAATCACTTCGAATTATAAACTGTATGCTTAAAAAAAATATTTGTTTTCAAATATACTTAAAGACATTTATTCTGTAACACAGATTTGAAATAAAACTAAATGCTTAAGCACTTTTAGCATAATATGATGTTGCTGAGCACCTCTAATAATTTCTCCCAACTCGTTCTTCTATTGTCATCCCCAGATTCTCGAAACTTCTTAATCCTTCACTGCACCATATGTTCTATCTGGCACATATCTAAAAGCATTATAATTCTCATTACATGCCATAAATTTGACCAATATGACTTCTGTTCCAGATCAACAACAATCCAAGCTAATTGGATCTGCTAATCCTAATACTTTCTTCTATCTCATACGTCGCCGATAGACAATAGAATGATAGGATTTTTTTTTTTTCAAATTCAGGGAGGACCTACATGCCATCCTCAAAAATAATCATACATAAAAATTTTAGTTCAGTTCTATGCATAACTTCATATAATTTTTTATGGTAAAATAATGAAAATGGCACGGACATCGTGATTATAGCGCCCCCTTCCACCGGATTTTTGTTTTCAAATTCAGGGCGGACCTACCGTAAAATGGGGTGAATAGGAACAGCGGGATGAATAGGAACGAAACTTCCCGGTAGTACAAATAAACTCATTATAAATATATATGATGATATTTTTAGTTGCCGATTTTTTTATAAGAAGGTAATAACATTAAGAGTTGGAAAATTTAGTTTTGACATGTTGGCACTACTACTGGGGTATATAAAAAAACTTCAAGAGGATCCTCAAAAAACTCATTTTTTTCAACATCTTCAAAACATTGTATGTAACTACAGTATTTTTCGTATTCTAAATCTAAGAGAGGGAATTTTTAGTTAAAGATAGACCTGTAAATGATATGCTGTATTAAATTCTACATATTTCTAAACTGCATAATGAAAAAATGAAAAACGGCTTGTAACATCAGAGGTTTAAGATTTACGGGGGGAATCGGGACACGTTTTCTCTCATGGTTTATTTATCTATACAGTATTAGTTTCATGTAATATCTGAAAACATATGTATGAATATGTATTGTAACAATATTTTGTTTGTTCTAATTACTTGAAGAGTTTAAAGGAGCCAAAAAATTACTTGGTTAAATTAAAAAAATCCACGCCTAATGTAACAGACACGGAACACACAATAAAAGAATTTAAAAATAGCAAATTAGTTATAAAAACTGCACATAATTATTCTCGAACATCCACAACATTACACAAACATCTCAAAATGAAAAACCAATTAAAAAAGAGAGGAATGTAAACAGTACTAAGGGCTGGGGATGAGGGCGTATTAGTAGATGATATTATTACATGCAGCGATTGGGGATATTCAATAGATTCACTTACACAATGACTACTAGTAAAGGATAACACAGAAAAGGGCTGAATTTGTATTAAATTCTACTTCTGCAAATCGAATACAATTTCTTAAAATAAATTTTAATTTTTCTTGATTTCAAAGTTGTTTTCTAATTTTTAAAAGGGCATATCTTTACTTCTATATAAAAAAGGCTTGGTTTCACAGTAACTGCGTGTTCCTATTCCTCCCTTATCATTATTAACTGTTTTTATTAACCCTATTAAAGTTTGAATCGGAATAAATAAAGGTTATAACATTTGTTCCGATTCATCCCTATTTGCGGGGTGAATCGGAACACCATTAAAAAAAATAATATATATATATGTATATATATATATACACAGTAGAAATGTTTCGTTTTTGCTTAAAAAGTAAAGAACCAAATAAGACCGAAGTTTTTAGTAGAAAAATAAAAAAATTAATTGTTGCCTTTTTTTAACGTTAAAGTTGAAAAGTGTTACGATTCACCTTATTTTACGGTACTAGCCATAGCCAAACACTTGCACAAAAATTTTCGTTCAATTCTATGCATAACTTCACACACTTTTAGGTGGTACAATATTGAAAATGGCACAAAAATCACTAATCCAGCGTCCCCTTCCGGTGATTCATTTTCAAATTCAGGGAGGGCCAACTAGCCTTAGCCATACCCTTACACAAAAAATCTGTTTCAATTCAATGCATAACTTCATACACTTTTAGTCGGTACAATATTGAAAAAGGCACAAAATCGCTATTGCTGCGCCCTTTTCCGGCGGAATATTTCAAAATTGAAGGATGACCTACTTGCCAAAGCCAAAAACATTCACAAAAAGTTTGGTTTAATTCTATGCATACCTTCATAAACTTTTTGATGGTAGAATGGCGACATACAGACACACAGACACACGTACAGACAGACATTTTGTAAAAACATGTTTTTTTTAATTCTCTGATCCCTAAAACGTGCAAATCCGTCAAAAATCAAATCGAAAACAATTTCGATTACAATATTTCCTTCTATTGAAGATATAGGAAAGTAAAAATGGAATCTAAATGAATCTCCAAAATAAATCAATTTTTGTCTGTCCTTAATTTTTCCATGTTAGATGGCTACTTTTGACAAATAATTAGAATTTGTTCTTCGGAAACACACACACACACACACACACACACACACAATATCAATTAATCAAGCTATTAATGTAAAATTTACATTTATTATTTTTATTGAATACCTAAAAATATCAATTTAAAAAAGTTGAAGAGTGTAAAGCAGACAAAGTTTATTAAAATTATTTTAAGAAAATTAAGTTACAAAATTTAGCAATACAATATTTTAAAACCCTAATTTTGTACATATGGCACACAACATAAAATATCAAATTTTAGCTGAAATTTTAAAAATTACTTTTTTTACTATTTTTCTCATTTTTAGACCAATATAGAGATTTCAAATAGTTTTTTTTCCATAAAAACAGAAAAAATCGTGCAGTGTAGGGTTAATACAGATAAATGATTTTCCGAAGTAAATTTGGTTTTTTCTATAACATTTATTTTTCTCACTAATAAATTATTAGTTGAAGTTAGATATTTTAACTGATAAATTCGTCGTCTGTTTAATCATTTTTAACTATGAACTATGTGCTTACATAACTTCAATCCTATCAAGTCCGATTTTTTTTTTTAAGATTTTAGAAAAAGTTACTTTTATGTTAATAATGTTAAAAATAATTATACAAATAGATTAATTAATGTTTAACGAATATTTCATTGTCGGAAACATAACGAATGTTGTTATTTTGCGTACTGTTCAATTCATATTCAAATGACAATAAGCTAAGGAAGAATTTTTGAAGATGTTTAGAAAAAATTGTATAACAACAAGGTTTAACTTATATCACAACTTTTTAATATTTTTTTATTTTATTACACATGACTCTTTCAGGAAAGTAACTTTTATTTTAAATTTAAAGAGTGAAATATTTGTTTAAAATAAAAGAATCGAAAACGGCGCTAAGAGAATGTAGCAAAAAATAATAATTATTATTATTACTAAATGCCTAAATATAAATGAATTCTTACATTAAATGCATAGGCTAGGCATATACGAACATCACTACATTTAAATCGTAGCAAAAATATTTCTTAAAACAAAATAATACTTTATTAATACATGTTCTATTAATAGTACACCAGACCCGAAAATGTTAATTTCCTTTCGAATATAGCTAAGAGCATTTCTTCGGTAAAACTCTTAAATATCAAAAATTAACTTGTGAGGTGCTTCTTAGAGATTTATATGATGTCATTGACCGCATTTAATATCATTCGTCTTTTTCCATGATTCATCTTTACATGTAATTAGTAAATGGTCGAAACTATTTAATACGAACGAATAATTTTATATATTACGGTAACATTTATTTTTGTAAGTAGGAATTTATTATATGAAATTAGATACTCAAGTATTTTAAAGACTTTTGATATTTGCTTGAATTACCTTGAAGCATGTAATATTCTAAGTTCCAGAAGTAAAGTCCTTTTTAATGTATATTTTTACTTTCTTTTATCTTTACAAGAAGAAAGTACTCGATTCGTGAAAAGTTTCGAATTCCAACTTTAAATGGACTTACACTTTTTAGGGGTCAGAAATTCCAAAAAACATATTTTTACAAAATGTCTGCCTGTCAGTCTGTTTGTATGTCTGTCTGTATATGATATAAATATTGTGGGTGCTCTCTCTCAAGAAGTAATGTACAAAATGTCACAAAACTTTAGATTCAGTTAGACTTGATATAAAATAGATCTGATTAGTTTTTGGTGTATATCGCCCAACAAGCGGCGCTGCTATGCTGCCTTTTTCACGAAAAAAAAAGTAAAAAGAAAATAAAAAAAATATTTATTTATATAATTTTATTAAAATTAATTTAAAAAAAAAAGAAAAAATAATAATGTTATTAAAAATGTTATTTTAAAAAATGGGAAAGCGAGAGAGACCGTTCTAAGTAAATAGAAATGCTCTACCCAATATTTTTAGGTCAATTTCTGTCAAAATGTAAACATCGAAAATTTTTTATAAATTTAAAATTCTTTCACTTTATTGAATATGTTAGGCTGACAGCACCATCTATAATCTTAAAGAAATAGGAATCACTTATGCTATACAGAAATTTATTACGATTTCAATAATTAGTTTAAAAGCAACTAACTGAAAAATCAAAATTTTTCTAGTGAAATGATCAAGAAATTTTCTGTCAATTTTTGACGGGTACTACCTAGTATTTAATTAAAATTTAAATGTAGAGTTCTTTTCACATGCATGTACCCTACAGGTGACAACGGTCTATGACGGGTCAAGAAGTTTCATGTTCCTGCTGGTGACAAAGGATTGTGAAATGGAGAAAATAATAGAAGCGATATAAAACGTCACATCCGTCAAAAGGTCATCTCTGTGCAATTTCGACTTGCAATATATTACAGAAAAAATAATATTATAACTATTCCAATAGAATAAATAAGATGCATAAAAGGAAGTGTGAATAAAAGTAGCTAATTGTAAATGATTTTAAAATCATTCCAAAAAGTATACCTCACAAAATTAAGACTCTGTTATATGCTCTAAGAGAAATGAAATAAAATTATTTTAAATATCATCAAAGAAGAAAGATAATTATCAGTAAGTGATTTTAATCTTATATAATTATGTATTTATACCTTATACAGATTGTAATCAGGTATTACTGTAATAAAAAACATGGTATTCATGCATATCTGTGTTTTTAATACACATTAAAAATATATTAGTTTTCTAAAAATTCTTTAATATTGTTTTTAGAAATACATGCATTACTTCTTTATCAAAAAACATCTAATTTTTATTTTACAAATAAACCAATATTGCAATAATAAATTTTTTAAAACTGCTTGAAAGTGTTTTTAGATCAGTATATTATAATTTTTAACAAATAGCGTAAAGTGCCCATATTTCGTTCCTTCTTTCGTCTCCCTTTGTTTCATCACTTCTCAGAAAGTGGCGCCAATTATTGCCCAAGGTACCGGGAACGAAAGCTAAAAGGAGTCAGTTGTAAAAATTTTGTTGGCTATGACGCATGCATGTATTAAAGACACCAATTTTTCTATTTTTAGAAGACCCGAGTTCTTATTACGTCGTTTGTTGAATGTTTTTTTACTAAACTGCAAGTATTTTATTTTTGTCCTGGGGACGAAATTAGGAATGCTGTTTCATGACAATTATTTCAAAATGAAAATAAAGTTTAATATAAAATACAATAGCAAGAATATAAATAATTACCCATCTAAAAGTTTGGAACGTAATATTCCGTTCACTAAACTCCAGGTTTCACTACAACATAAGTAATATTTAAAATAATATAATTCTATAAATTTGATGGATTTTCATTACATTTTAGAAGGATTAATACTCGTATGGATTGCATTTATATTTGTAATTAAGTTTTTTACTATAATGTTGAAAGAATCATATTTTCTGAGCATTTAAAACAAAATGCAGGAAAACAACTTTACAATTTTACCAATTTACAAAACGTTCAGAGGGTTAAAATACAATAAAATGGAAAAAGTTTAAAATAAAATTTAAAACAAAAATAATCTCTTTCTCTTTTTTTTTTTTTTTTTTTTTTTTTTTTTTTTGAAAAACTTTTAAGATGCGGTTTAAAATATTTTTATTTTTATTAGAAGGAAAAATTGTCTCTTTTGATCATTGAAGTTAGTGCCACGGAAGGATAAAGCTTTAAAAGGAACGGAAAGAACGCATAAAACTTTGCACAGGAGAATCGTATAAGGATATATGCCTGTGACCACATCAGCGACTTCTGTCCGAAGATGTTCAGCGACAACGAGCACTGGATTTCCACATAAAAACAACGTGAAAAATTAACATGCGAAGAAGAAACGCTCAACCAATAAATAAATAAATGAATAAATAAATAATAAAACATTCTGGCACCCACCATTCTTAAAGGAAATGGGAAGAACCAATCATATAAGTGTCCGAACATGATCTAACCAGCAGCGATTGCAGGTAATTGCAGCTCTGTGTTTTGCAGATAAATATTCAGCGTGGTACGGGGTTTTGTATGACACCAAAAAAAGTAATAATTTCAAAACTTCAACATAAAAGGGCGTTATTGCAAATAATTCCATGGAATAATTCTATAATGCTCTCAAAACACAAGGTTTGAATGCAAAACGTTAGAAAACTGCATGAGCACTTAGTATCGAAATCTTCAGTTGTATCAGACGTATGGAATTGTTCCATAAAATTGTCAAAAGTAGCGTCCTCCATAATTGAGGTTTTGAATTAATTTTTCACACTGTCATACATCCTGGATATTTATCTGCAAATGTCATAACTCTCCGCCCCATAAATCTTTTTTTATTTGTATTTAACTTTCTCATCGAACTTTTGAAACACCTGGTAATCTTCATGTTTGGACGACTGATGTTTCGTTATGTTATTCTTTCACTGATAATTAATAAATTTCTTTGCGTCTTAATTTATTTAAATTTAATTTTACTTATTTAGAAACACATTTTGATTTAGTTATAAATTAAGCCTCAACGTAGGAAATTTTTTAAGAGGGGCGAAATTAAAACCATTCTTTTTTCTTTTCCTATATATAGATACTTTTGAAAAAATAATTTTTTACATTGTTAAAATTTTTTGATGCAATATTTGCCTATTTTTCTAGGTGCGTGGGTAGTTAGTCTATATAAACACCAAATTTAGTACATTTTCATTAAAAATTAAAACTTGCATGGTGTAAAAGTGACTGGGGGACGAGAATAGGGCACCTTACCCTACTGAAAACACTGACATGCATGAATACCCTATTTTTTGATACAATAAGGCCTGAAGAAAATCGGTGTAAAATTCAAATACATAATTCAATATGTGGCATTAATAAAACAATCTTTTTAAATTAATTATCAGAATCAAGTAGAATAAAAAAAATAATTTTCAGAGTAAATTATAAAGAAAATTTGTTACTTACATTGTTTAAACCCGAGAAAGAATAGATATTAAGATATTTTACCCAGGTCGTTATACAGTTAAGAGTTTTTTTAATTCTTAAAATTTCGAAATTTACGATTTTTTTCCTGATCATTTTGATGTAGTTATTTCTTTGAAATTCCCATTAGTTTATAAGTTATGGTTTAAAAAATTACAAAGTAGAACCTGTCGAATTTTGACGAAAGGTAATACGTAAGAAGAAATTGTTTGATTGATTTATAATTGGCCTACAAAATTAGTTACAATAAAAAATGCACTTTTATATTAGTAAGTCTAACTCTTAAATATCATTTGTTTAAACAAATGATATTTAAACTAAAGTTAACAAAATACTATTTCCATAAAATTCACTTTTAGGAATTATTAAAATAAAACTTTAATCGTAATGTAAGATTTTAAATATAACAAAGATCTGTTATTATGACAAAGTTATCAATTATGGCTTTTATGCTTGGCATTCAAAAATGAAAAACAGCAAAATTTATTACACTTTGCTTCAACCACAAGAATTTTTCTACGTGAAATCTTAATGCGATATCGTTTTCACCATCTCAAAATTTCCATATTCACCTCTCATATTCGTATTCACCTTTTTTTAAAATTAGTATTCTAGTTTGATCATTTTAAAAATATTTAAATTCATAACTTGAAGTCTCGATAGTTATTAGCTGGAAATAGATACTAAACAGTTTGTATAGATACTAAAAATTTTGAAATAATCTGCATACAATAGAAAATATTCCTGTGACGTCACATAAGGTAAAATGACGATTTTTATAGTCTCGAACTCGAATTAGTGCAAAGAACTTCTTTATTTGCTTATTTAACTCGGCGAAGTGAATTCATCCAGTCGAGAATCATCAAGTTTTGTAACATAAATCACTATTTTTTGGAAAAAGACTTCCGACCACACCATGAACACTGTAATTCATGACTCTTTCACTAAGACACTAAATTTCTGTAAAACATTGCGTTTTATTAGTGTGTTATTTTGATTACGTTATTATCGAAAGTGAAGTATTTTCACCTGAGAAGCAAATCGGCTGTGGTAAAAATGACACACTTCTACAAAACATTTTTCAGTGTTAAGATTTACATTACAATTAATACGTTATTCGCATCTTTTAACCCTTTCCGGCGCGGTGTCCCTTAAAAAGGACACCTAATTTTAATTTTACTGGCACCAAGAATATTTAATTAAAATTTTCCTTTGATAAAATGCCTGAAAATAAGCAAGTTCGTATTCCCTAATAAATTCGTTTATAAATTCTGGTGGCAGATAATTATTTCAATTAAACTTACTCCGCGCCGGAAAGGGTTAAAGCATTTTTGTTTTTTGATTTAAGCATCTAAAAAAATCATACATATGACGTCATTATCGCTGAAGAATACACAAACAAAGCAAAGAAATCAATGTCGTTATTCAAGAAGCAAATTGGATATCCAATGATCCATATGCTTCATTTGTTTGTTTTTAACAGTTCTGTGTTTTATCGGAACTGTGTAACATTCACTGTTATTTCTTGAAATTTTGGAAAAAGATTTTACACACGGATTAATAAATTTGCATTATTTCAGATGTTTGATACGAAATAAATAAAAGCGGAGAAAATAACTCAGTCAACTATTCTTTAAAATACATATTTGTAAAGAGAAAGTATTGCATCGAATGTAAAGTAAATTCGTAATAAACTAAAAATCATTTAATTGATAAATAAAAACGAAATAGAAACAAAATTCATAGCGGATAATATTTTATAACAGACGATATTTTTGACGTAGCATGCATTTAAATTTAAGAAAAATTTTCTTTTTATAGGAAAATGACAACGAAATACAGTAATTTGTTTTTTCCCTTTACTTTTAATAGAAATGAAGTTTTTTTGCTGCCACTATTAAAAAAATTATAGTAAAAAAACAGAAAAAATATTAGTAGCTTAAAAATAAATTAAGATAGATATTTCAAGCAAATTGTATTTAAAAGCACATTTTTTCCCTATACGGTGCTATAAAAATTGAAAATATGGGATGTTTAGAAGTTTAAAAATTTGCAGTAGCAAAAATTGCAAAACCAAGATTACATTTCAAATTTAAAAGTGTTGCCATTCGCAAAATGACGTATGTATTACACACAGATATATTTGGCCTTTATAATATAGATACTATAGTAGATGAGGCATTTCCGAAGCTTTAAAATATTGAGATATCGTGCACGATATCTCAAAAACGTCTGATTATTTCATCATACAAATTTTAAAAACTAAGTTTCGTGTATACATAAATTTTCAGGCATAATATAAATCGTGGAGAAGTTATTTATGAATATTTATTAATTTAAAAAAAATCCAATTACCCTATTTTTTACTAAGTAATCTGTTAAAATAATAATAAAAAAAGAATGTGTTCTATTTGTGCTATATTTTTTTAACTTCTGTAAAGCTCTCATACAATGAAATATATAAAAAATCAATGTAACAATTTAAAAATAATAATAATTTGGTTACCGTATTTTACTCGACGGGGAATTATTTTAAAGTTTTATTAATGCAATTTAATATCAGAGGCGATACCAGCGAAAAATTACAGTGTGATTTTTTAAAATTAAATATAAATTTAACCATTGCAAAACTTATTCTAGGTATTTATGTTAAATAATTATAGAAATAAATAAAAACATATTTAAAAATTTAATTACAGTACTTTCCGTCAAAGGTCGTCATTAATACACACAAAAATGATTATTTTGATACTGTGCAAAAATTTTTTAATTCAGTATAGCTGCCATCTGATGCAACACAAAAAGATCACTTTTTATTAAAATATGATGTCCTTATTTTCCCTAGAAGTCGCTATAAATGCAAAACATAATCAGAATCAGTACTGAATCAGTATTACGTAGTTTCATCTTGAATACGGTCGTCATATTTAAATTTTGTTGTTATATTTCTCACTAGTCCTAGCTATAGAATTTAAACGAAAATTGATTCCTAATGTACGATATAAAGAAGCCTAGTTTATTTGCTTGTTATGTGTGAAGTTAATCAACAGAAAGTCTTACAATCTACAATCAACAGTCTAAGTGACTAATAATGCAAACTTTCAACCAAACCTCTCATCATATGTGCAGGATCAGTTGATGCAATCATAATTTGCAAAGGTATACGCTAAATCACTTGACTAAACCCAGCTAGACTTTTGTGGTAGTTTTTAGCGAAAATAACACAACGTAATATGCAATATATACGCGACGGTTTAATTTAAATATTCTTACCCAATTTTAATTTGAAGTAGGTTTTAACAAGAGAAAGCATAAGTAAATCCATTTAAAATTGCAGTAAAACACACATATATATGTGTATGTGTGTGTATATATATGTAATAAAATATAAAAAAAAATTTGCGCCCGAAAATTTTTGTTCTCTCTTAGCTTCAATTCTAAATTTGTGGAACATATTTCAATCTTAGTTTCGTAACTTGTAACAGCTAAAATTCTTTTTCTTACTTTAGTTATTAATAAATTATTTCTTGCTTCTCAAAAAGGCGGGAGGTATTTCGTAAGCTTTTTACTTTCTGGAATATTCCTGGGATTTTAATTTTATTTTTTATTTTTAACATCGCGTGACAGGTGTTACTACGCGTTGCTAAAGGGCTTGTTCTTCCGAGGAAAAAATATAGTTCTTGCCAAGGACCGCCTGCTACGACCAATTAGAATTGATCATTTTTGTCCGTTTGAGGCTCGAGTTCATCCTAATTGGATTTTTAAAATGATTGACGCGGAGTAGGAGGGCGCTAGTTTGTCGTGAAACTGTCCTAGATTCATTTGGTCTTTTAGGAGGTCAGAATGCATCTCTCCTTTAAACTACTCGGAAGCCATGTCATTTTTTCCGAGAATGTAGAACGCCGAGAATGTTGCAGCTTAGTGAGCGAAGGCCGTAGTGATAGATGTGTGGAACGGTGATCTGTGGAGTAACTTAAGTTCGTGCTCTAAATAATAAAGAACTAAAAACTGATTTCTTGCATTGTTATTGGAGAAACTCCTACGAGAACAAATCCATGGCTTATCCACTTACCAGAACGACTGCTCATCCCACTATTGAGTCTTAGTGAATAGTAGTATTCTACAAGCTTATACACTATTATAGAACATCGCCGTCGTTTTATTACATATATATATAGGATACTTATACATATTTATAGAAAATTGCATTATAAAGTGTAATATTGCCATCTCATAGTATCAAATAAAGGTTCAATAAATAATTTATTACTAATGTCGCTATATCCTGCAAATATATTAATTATCCAAGTTGAAATTGTTAAGGCGATCAGTGTTTATTATTTATGCTTTAACAATCTTTGTTGATAATTTGTGGTATTTATTAATGGTTTTATATCACAATCACATTTTTATGTAGTATATGTTACATATCTGCATATATATATACATACATACATACACAGGGTGATTCCAAATTTTTTTTACATTGAAAGAGGGGTGATAGTACACATCAAGACAAACAATATTAAATAGGAGACCAAGGGTCCCAAACGTTTTCCAAAGGAGATAGCCGCCATTAAAGTTTAGGGACCAAAATTTCAAATAAACATAAAAAACGGAAAAATCGGTCGATTGATTTGCGGTTTTCACTAAAATTATTCTTTATGTCGGCATTTTCTTGAAATTAAATTATAAAGATAAATTTCAAAAAATGCCGATAGAGGGCGCTTTAGATTTTGGAGTAACGAACAACTGTTTCTTGCCGGTATTTTTTGCATCTCATTAAATGTTTTTGTAAGTTTAGACTCAAACTTAAATTTTGAGCTCAAAATCTGAAAGTGGGAGTGGTTAAGTAGCACAAACTGAGTTGTGTTCAGAGGGTTCAAATTTCAAATGATTATAAAAAAACGGAAAAATTGGTTCATTGATTTGCGGTTTTCACTAAAACTATTCTTTATGTCGGTATTTTCTTAAAAATAAATTATAAAGATAAATTTCAAAAAATGTCAATAGAGGGCGCTTAAAACTTTGGAGTAACGAACAACTATTTTTTGCCGTTATTTTTTGCATCTCATTAAATGTTTTCGGAAGCTTAGATTTAAACTTAAATTTTGAGCTCAAAATCTCCATTGCATCCTCAGCAACGTCTAATGAGATTACAAAGCTGGTTGTTTTATCATTTGCATATAAACTAATTTTTTCTCTTTATTTAATTCATCTACGATACGTTTCCGTTGACAAAGAAAGTCCTGACTTATTTTAATGTGACTAGCAATCATCATTTGTTTGGATGCCAATTAATAGATCCTTCTATTATCTCCTTTTCTAGTCACACGAGTCCTTCTAGAGCTACGTTTTGCTTTAAAAAGGTGACCCTTAAACAATACTTGATAAGACAGACTTTTTAGACGACTTAAATTAACCTAAATTTCTACAATATATTTCCTTTCGATTTTAGCTTCAATACTTCAATTACTTTATATAACCTAATATTTCTATCACACAGCAACTTCTTTAACTGATGCTACTGAGAGAAGCTCTTTGATACTTCATGCATGTGACGAGATAAGTTTGAAATTTGTATTTTTTCGTGAACAGTAATCGAAAATCAAGAACGTGTCTAAACTTTTGCAATATTCAAATTTCTTTTCTTTTTTTAGTCAGATTAAATATTATATTATATTAAAACCCTTATTTTCGTTTTAAAATGTTTAAAATATATTTAAAAATCATTTGCATAGACCAAGAGATCGTATTTTTTATTTAATGGTTAAATAACGCCAGCATTTCAACTTTCGCTGAACACTGTATATATATATAGATAAATATATATACATATTTATTTAATATATTTAAAATTAAAACATAAAACTAACTCGGTTAAAGTTTATTAAAAAGATCTGTTATAAAAATAAAAATCAGTTTTATTTAATTTTAGCTCTGGCCTGGCTACAAGCGTAAAAAATAAATAAATAAATAAATTAAAACTGTATTGACTAATTTTAATTGCCGTACGATTCTCATATGAGAAAACATTTAAAAACAATTATTTTTTACTTTTAGCTGTGAAATTTTACTCCTTCCTTATCTTATATCAAATATTCTTTTTTTATTTTTTTATTTTACATTGCAAAAGTATCTCCAACGGATAAAGAATTAACATATTTTTCAAGTCTCAATCTTTTCGGGTCAAACTGCATAGATGTTACAATAGAATTTCATAGAACAGAATACTTGTTAGATTTAGAATAGAATACATTCGTGCAATTAGTTTAAAATACATTCTGTGTTACGTTAATGTATTTCATGTGTGCTTACCTCGTTAGTTTCATAAACATGCATACTGAACGCCGAGGGCAGAAATAACGATTTTGTAACCAATTCAAATGCCTTTGTTCTGGAATAAATTTCATTCATTTGCCATTTTCAAACATTATATACTCGAGCTCTGTTAATATTAGAAGCAAAGTAATTATAAAAATCATCCTATCAAGCAATAATAATAATATATGTGAAGATAATTTAAAAAATTAAACACACACATACATAATTAGACTCATTATTATCATTACTTGTTCTAATGACTTAAAACCAAAATTAATTTAAAATCATAAATAAAACATGAAATATTAATTATTACATTTGCGGTAACTTTCTTTAGACGGATTTTTTCTTGAAATAATTTCATAGTATTGCAGTATTAAACCTCTAAAGAACAAATAATTGTAAAAGGCATCAATAACATACGCTAAAGAAACTAGCATTTTCTTTTTTGCCAGGAAAAAATAAGCTGATTTTTGCATTAATATAAGCAAGATTCTAGCTTATGAGTTTTGTGTCTCTTGTTTTCATATATCCTTTTAATTTTAAGTGTGAAGCCAGAGACATGAAAAGACTAATTAATAGGGCCCATGCATTTCATATGCGCTTACCTCGTTAGTTTCATAAACATGTATACTGTATGCCGAAGGCTGAAATAACGACTTTGTAACCAGTTCATAAGCCTTTGTTCGCGAGTGAATTCCATTCATTCGCCATTTTCAAACATTATACAATTGAACGCTGTTAATATTGGAAACATAATAATTCTAAAATCCACGTACTAAACATTAATAATAATTTAAGAGAAAAAAATACACACATACATAATTAGATTAATTACTACCATTTATTACTCTAATTACTTCAATGCTAAAATGAACTTAATGTCATAAATTTAACATGAAATATTAATTATTACATTAATTATTACATTTGCGGGGACTTTACTTAGACGGAATTTCCTCGAAATAATATCATGGTACTGCAGTGATACACTCTAAAGAAAAAGTAACTTCAAAGGACATCAATTGCATATATTAAATAATTGGTCTCTTCATTTTTCCCAGGAAAAACTGAGCTGATATTTTGCATTAGTAAGTTCAATATTTTATGATTCAAACTGATGAGTTTAGAGTTTCTATTGTTTCTAGCTTTTCATATATCCTGTTCATTTTAACAGTGAAATCAGAGACATAAAAATATTAATTAAAAGGTCCCAAAATCCGAATTTAAAGAAATTATACAAAGTTTTACTATGCTTATTTAGTTTCATGAGTCAGTTGTTAAAAGTGCCATGTTGAATCGTACAAGAGGGTGATATTTGATATCTCCTTATCCCTCTATTCTTTTGTTTATTTTTTTTCCAAGATCCCAGGATTTTTTTCATAGTCTGATTTATAGGTTTCGTGTTTTTTCTTTTTTTTTCCATAGTTCTGTAATAAATCGTTCAAAAGAGCGATATTTCAAACATATCTATTTTCTTTTTCTTATTTTTTTAAGATCTCGGGATGTTCCTTTGCTTTTTCTGGATACGTTTCATGATTTCCTTTCCATGGCTCAGATGTAAATGGTACAAAGAAATGCTCTTATGATGCTTTTTATAAGACCTCAAGATATTTATTTTCTATTTCTGGGTAGATTTCCTAATTTGTCTTCTATAGCTACTTTGTAAATTTTGCAAAAGAACCATATTTGAAATGTGTCTCTCTCTTTTTGTGTTTTCAAGACTTCGGCATATTCGTTTGCATTTCCTTGGATAGGTTTTTTTTTGTTTATACTGGTTTCCTTTCCATCGATCAGTTATAAGTCATACAAATGATGGTATTTTAAAATTTTCTCGCTACCTTTTTTTATTTTTTTCTCATGACCTCAGGATATTTCTTTTTATTTTCTTGGATAGATTACGTAGTTTTTATGGTGTCCTTTCCATGATTTAGTTATAAGTTGCACAAAGGAGTGATTATTAGAAAAGTATCTCTCTTCTTCGCTTTATTTTTTACAAAGTTCTAGGGATATTGTTTTTTCATTTTCCTGGTTTTCTTTTCATGACCCAGTTGTAAATCGTACAAAAGGATGGTATTTGAATTATTTAACTCTCTTCTTCCTTTTACTTTTTTCAAGACCTCGATATATTTATTTTTTATTTTACTGGACAGGATTCATGGTTTACCCGGTTTCCTTTCCTTGGCTCAGTTATACATCGTAAAAAGGATTAATATATGAAACATCTCTCTTTTTTAAATTTTTCTTATATCTAAGAATATTCCTTTGCATTTTCTTGAGTAGAGAGGAAGGGGGATCATCTTGGTATTTAAAATTCAATCAGATAAAATTGTTCAATTGCTTATTTTATTAGGCAGTTGTAATATAGAAATATAATCAACAGTGTTCTAAAAACAAAGAATTTATTTTTTTAGCCGTGACCATATTAAACAAATTTGAACTTATTCTGTTTACACAAGCTGCCTTAAATCAATAAAAAAAAGTATTGATTTTACGCCACTATAGCGAGTCATGTTATGAAATGTTTTACCATGTGGTATTTTTACTTTCGTCTGTGGAAAGCATTCTAATCGAATTTTTTTTTTCAATTCTTGACGGATTTAAGGAGTCAAAGATCTCCTGATAACTGTTTTTATAAAATATATGTATGTCTGTTACTTGTGTCATCGTGTATGTGTGTGTTTGTCCGATTTATTTCAGCGTCTGCAATAGAATTTTTGTGCTATTTTCATTCTTGTATCACTGGTAAAATGAACGAATTTGTCTAGATTTGAACTTAATATGTATGTTTTTGAATACGGTATTTTAGTCCAGTTTAAATCGGGGATGTCCACCTCAAGAGAGCATAGTGACAGCGATTTTTTGGGACGAGACATTGATAAGCCAAGCTGTTGTGCTGTTGAATTACTAGTTGGTCAGAACTAGACAACTACGCGGTAGCACGATGCAGGGAAACCGTGTATTCTTGAGGAGATGACACAGAATTCGACTAACTGGGGATGACAGGGATGACCGCCTCGGGAACCTAGCTTTCATTTTAGAGTATAAGTGCAATCCCGGTGGGAAGGACTGACAATAACAGATGGAAAAAAAACGTTATTGAATAATCCAAGTTCACAATCTGGATTTCTAGGTATAATTTTCCATTTCGACTAGGTTTTATTTTAACACCTAAATGTCTGTTTTTCCAAAAGTCAATATATTTTTTTCTTCCATTTCTTAAATAAATCATAGGTAAAATATTTAAAAAACATATATTTTGTTTTAAGTATGGTTCATAGGTAAAAAGCAATATGTTGGCAATCAGCAGCAGGCTCAATCGGCAAGAACTTTAATTAAAAAATTAATTTTCCTTGATAAAATGTTAAAATTTTATACACACATGAATTTTAAGAACCATGAAAAAGAATAAATATAGCTCTCTACAGAACAAAGTAGGATATTTCGCAAGTTTTCAAATTAAACAAAAAGCATATGAACCAACAATTGAAAAAAAAAAAATCTAGCTTTATTCTTCAAAAGCACTAGTACTGCCATCTATATATTAAAAATTAATTTAATAACATTTTTAGCATGCATTTTATTGGTGATATTAAGTATTAAAATTTCAATATTATTTAAATACTATTTCAGAAAATTAAATTGGGTATATTGCCAAAAGCAACACATGGCAAATAAGGGTTAAGTAGTAAGTAACTGTTATGAAATAGTCGAAAGTTTTGGGATTGGTACAACCAAATAGTTTAATTACGTTTAATCCTCTTAAAAAACTGAAAGAGTTATTTATTTTTGTCGACTTCCTTTATATAATTTAAGCATACCATGTGGCATAAATTTAATATGAATTAAATATTGATTACAAATATGGAATGTGTGTGTTTATTCTCCGTTGAAAACATTTAAAACAGATGAAACCGAAGATCGATTATCATCTTTTGGTTAATTTTTAATTTTATTGTTATATAAACTGGATAATAGATTTCTTTGATAATTTCTTTGATAATAGATTTTTAAAGGTTAGCATTCTTCTATTTTATTTTTTTTTTTCAAAGGTGAATGTCGAAGAATTTATGAAGAAGCTTAAAATTAATATACATATTTTTCATGGAATTTATGTCATAAATTAAATGAAATATCGATTCCCAATATGCAATCCGTGTTTTTATTCACCGTTGAAAGCATTTGAAAGAAACTTGAGAGAAGATCGATTATCATCTTTTGGTTATTTTTAATTTTATATTCATATAAATTGTGTCTTATTACTTTGATAATAAATTTTTAAAGTTTAGCTTTATTTTTTTACATTTTATTACAAAAGAGAATTATTGACTGTTAAAGAATTTATATAAAAAATAATTGATATCTATGGAATATGTTCATCAAGTTTGTGTCATAAATTTAATAACAAAAGTTAAAGTATGAATACAAAGATTGCAAATAGGAGTATTTAAAAACGCAATTGTTTAGCCATAAAATCGTATTTTGGGGGGTAACATTTTTTGAACGAATTGAATAACACTTTTTTCGACAGTAATCAATTTCTTTTTTTTCTCATAAAATGCCCATTTTTTCGCTGTACATAAAAAGAAGCATTTAATAATTTAGGACTTGTCACAGTATTTAATTTATGTAATCGATTTGAATATTGAAATTTATCAAAATGGGTTTGTTTGTTACAATATCGAGAAAAAAAGAAGCAATGAAGTATTTAATATTTAAGGATAGAGAGCCAACGAATATAAATGCACAAATAAAGTATGAGAAGGTAGCAAAGAGCTATTTCGAATCTACTAACGAGATTCTTCATCAGTGCAAAACTCAGCGAGCTAAAAGTAGCAAAACTGAGCCAAAAGTAGCAAAACTGAGTTACGATATAAAATAGTTTGTTTAATGTTTTGCGAATATTATTTAACTTAAAAGCACACATATACACATAAATAACGTCTGCATTTAAATCATAAAAGTACATACCAATATTATACAGTCACACATACCAGAAATGTGATAAACCTGACTGGAGTGAAAAATTATCCAGATCAAAGATTCGAACCCTGGACCACAGAATTACATGATGTTGCTCTAACCACTGATCTACTATGGGCCGAGGTCTGGGTTTGTAATAATTTGTCACTAATAAACCAAGTTGTGAAAAGCCATCAGCCGTCATAAGACTGTCATGGATGACGGGACAACGATGAATAGATTTATTATTCTATTTATTAGCAATGCATGATAAAGCACACATATGCACACAAATAACGCCTATATTCAATTCATAAAGGTACATACAAATATTATGCAGACATAAACAAAATAAATGCAATAAACCCAACTGGAGACCTAGCCGTCGATCGAAGTAACTCGGTGGTTACAGCAACAGCCTTGAATGTTGTGGCCAGGGATCTTTTCCTGGATCTGGTTATTTTTCACTCCATTTATGATTATTGTATTTATTTCATGTATGTATGTATAGTATTTGTTTGTATCTTTATTTAACTTAATTCAGATATATGCAACCGTAATGAAAAATGCTATATTTTCTGTACTTTTTACTCTATATATACTACTTTATCATATGAACTTCTAAAATAGAAAGTGTTTCAAAGTATTTCAAAATATTACTATATTTTTCATTTTTTTTATTCAATATGAATATTTTTATTGTAAAAAATTTCTATACGAGTATTAATAACTATTTGTTTAATGAATGAATAATCTAATGATTTTTATCAGTGTTTACTTGTTAGCTACACGAACGTGCTTTTAAAACGCTGAAAGCAAGGTAAAAAAAAAAAAAAAAAAAAAAAAAAAAAAAAAAAAAAAACTTATTAATTCATATTTTTATGCACGAAAATAGCTTTCATTCAGTGACCAGTAGTAAATATCAGATTATATTATCTCCCCACACAACACATGGATACATTTGCTTAAAGAATTAGGTAATTATTCAAATAACATGTTATCAATAGGCCCATGCTATCATGGCTTATTCAGAATTTTTCTTTCAAATTTTGATATCCGAAAAGCATCATCGAAATTAAAAAAAAAAAATAAAGGTATCGATTTTGTTATCTATTGCAAAAACGCCGTGTGGTAGGTATTTATTAAGGATGAAATATTGGTTAATTATATGTAGTCTGTATTTTCAATCACTGTTAAAAAATGTTAAACGCAGTAACAATTTGTCGATTACGATTTTAAGTTTAAATGTAGTTTTATTTACAAATTTAATTCTTTTTAAGAAAGAGTTGTTCTGATTTGTTGTTTAAAGAAGTACGATACACATAAAAAAATTAATTGAGTTAGAATTTTGAAATGTTTAATCATATAATTTCTAAATAAAATCATATAAACAAACATATAAAAAATTTATTTTATTTTATTTTATTTATATCTTAAACATTATACCACTAAATATTATTTTTTTCATTTGATTAAAGAAAAAGTTAGGATTAAATTTTAATTAAGAATTTGCAAAAATGTTAATTAAAAAAGAAATTAAAAATATTTGAAAGAATATTTTAAATATATATATATATATATATATATATATATATATATTACTTATTTTTAAAAAATCCCTTTTTCAAAATCAAATTTTTTTTTAGAATTTTCTGAATTAAAAATTGAAAAATACATGTTCTAAGTTTGAAACATTTAAATTTGAAGGTTATGGATTTATAACAATTTAAATACAAGACATAATAGAAAAAAAAAATCTTGAGCCATTTTTTATATAGAAATATTTTTTAAGGAAAATAAAATCACTTTGAAAAAAAAGCAGAATAACTTTATGCAACATGGTTTAATTATTATGAAAATTATTTGGGAAAATGTGAAGCGTAAACAAATCTTCTTAGATGGAATCCAAAGCACAGGCGAAAAATTCCGTTTTAAACACTTATTTTTTTGTGACACTCAACCTGAAAACTTTAATTGCCAAATAGTTTTGCTTCATCTCATTGTGCTTATCTTGGTGAAATTTTCTACATATCTTTCTACATTTTTTGGGCTAATATGGCACACATTTCTTTAAGCAGCTGCTTTCATTCTTTCTAGTCTTTTCCATTCTTTGTATTTAACAACTATGGGCAATATTTAAATGAAATAAATGTTCTATCAACTTTCCAATTTATATTTCATAGAATATTTTCTTGCTTCCATAGCAATTTTTCGCATTTTCATTTAATCAATTATAACCTTTATCTACCGCATTATGAATTCAGGAAAATTTCACATTCTAAAGCATTTTACGCAAATTGTTTAAACTAAATTAAAAGTTTTACATAATCATTTAATAAATATTTAAAGGATTTTAGAAAGATTGAAAGATTTAGAAGGATTAATTAAATTTGAATTTACAGGGATTTTGTGCAATTTTTATAACACCACTCAAATCTCTTATTTTTAATTATTTTCTTAAAATTTTGAAGAATTATAAAATGTACAAATATGATGTTCTTACAATATAAATATAGAAATATTTCCACATTGAAAAATCTCGCCCTCCTCCCTTAGCTCCAAGAAAGATGAAAAGATGCAAAGGCAAAATAAATCATTACCTTTTAAAAATATTTATGTTTTGTGTAACCAATAATGCTTTTAGAACAAGATAAAGTAATGTATCTGTAACTCATTCTAAACAGTATTACAACTAACCGATGTATTAAAAGAATTTTATAATAAGTTATTTTAACGATACTTATAAGTACCGTCTGTAGATAAAGGGTTAAACTTTTTTCCCTATTCTATCTTACCTTCTACCTTACTTTACTGTAGCTTAACAAGATAATTTTTCATTGTTTTCGAAATATACCTATTATTCCTTCATTATATACAGTGCATAAGAAAAGATTTCCAAAAATACTAAATTAAGGGAGCTTTGATTATCTAGTCACCGCTCCCTCACCTCACATTGTTTGGGTTAAGCTTCCCCACATTACCTCTTTTTAAAATGTAACACTGTGTTCTTTAGTCTAATTTACTGTACAATCTTTATGCCTGGGATGAAAGATTGATATGCATGCATTACATGAAACCTATTTACCGTTCTCGTGTAGTTGTACTCGTGTGTAATTGTCAACTCCATAATTCTAAAGTAAAATTTGGGAAAAAATGAAATTTTTAAAGAAGTCAAACTGCATTTCGGATAAAATGTTGAAAAATGATTACATTATAAAATAATAATAATAAATTTGAATTAAATTAGAATTCTAATCAGACTTTTTTTTTAAATTCAACGTTTTAAACTACATAATTATGTAAAACTGAAGAAGCTTAAACTATTTTGAAACCTATTCACATCAATTCAATGATACTTAAAAAGAAAAATGTTTTTCAAAAATCTATTCAAGACTTATTTACAAGGTTAAGTCTTAGACTGATAAAATATAGTAATCTTTTGTACTGTAGAGCTTTTAAGAGAGATATCTAGAAGCATTTTCATTTTTGAATCTTTTTAAAAGTGGGATTAAAATGTTGAGAGGATTGCCACTGTATTGAAATTAACTCTATGCAAAAGAAAATGGTCGCAGAACAATTCTAGGATTGTTGAGCCCTTTTTTTTCAATCACGGCAAAATGCATATTGTCAATTTTTATTTATCCAATCTAAATACATATGTGATTACTTAAAAAAAACTGGCCAATTATCTGCAAAGATTGTTTTTTTAACTACCCCCTGTATAAGTTGATCTCCCATTTTCGATGCCCAAATTTTTCCTAAAATTCTTTAGCTTATACACAAGTATATACAGTATTTAAGTTTTTATGATATATTTTAACGGAAAATTTTTTACAAAATGTTTCTAAAATATATACTTTTTAAGCTGAAAGCTCTTTACAATTGATTTTTCTTTACCTGTTTCAATTATCTGTATGATACAAAGACTATTATTTGGGCATTTCAGTTGCTACAGTTGCCACTTATTGGCATACCTCTTAAAGTCTTTAAAATATGAAAACTAAAGGGTGCGCCAAGCCTCCCCTACGGTCAACTGCCCTTAGTCTCTCTTATATATGTATGCATTGAAATACTTTCAATAGCTTATATTCACCATGTATAATCACTATACATAATAACATATACTTTCAATAACTGATTTCAATTCAAAACTGTTAAAACTGTTAAAACTGTTCAAAACTGTCAAAACTGTTAAACAAATTATAAACTGTTAAATATATTTAAAAAAAAAATTATAAGAATGATAAAAGAAAAGTATTTTTTAGTATCTATAATGTAAATCTATACATCCGTTCAAATTTATCTAACTTTTAATTATCTGATATTACAGCTTGAAAATGCCTTCATGACATTGTAATATCTCTACTCGAACATTAGAACATATTCTGTTTTAATATAACGTCTAATCCAAATGTATTTACTTGTTTGTTTAACAACTATGGTTATTAAATGTTGAAATTCGAAATAATTTTGTTGGCAGTTTGTATTAATTCACACGCGAATAAATATCATTCACTGATGATTGCGTACTATTATATTATGTTTATTTAGATTGCCTTAAGACATGTAGAATTGTTGAATTTTCTCGCCAACAACAGGGTACCGTGTTATTATACGCAGTATAAAACGATAATATTTATGGATCCAGCAAAACTTTATGAAAATACTAGCTGATTCTCCCGGTGTTGCCTGTGAACATGATACATTCTTAAGTGAACCTTAAATTTGTGTGAATTTATATGCTTAATTCAATTTTGCTTGAAATATGGGCCTGTTCACTGTATGAACAACCGGTTGAAATTAACAATGATGTTTCGCAGTAAAAAAGCTCAAGTTAACTGAAATTGGAAACGAAAAGGGAGAAGCGATATGTTTCCGACGACGACAGCGTAATTTTTGCGCTAAAATATTGATAATTATTTGTAAGAAATCTCTGACTTACATGCAACCATTTTCTTTCAAATCAAAATCCTGATTGGTTTCTTTTTAAGTTCTGGAAAATCTTATTTCCATCTTCCACCGCCAGGTACTGCAACAATTTCCAAATACACTCTTTTCAGAATGAAACGCCACACGTTTCATCGCAGCCTGCGACATCGTACAGTAGAATTGCTGCATACACGAGACAAATTTCTTTAGTTCCACCTTTTTTCGCCAGGTGGCAAAGTATGCTATATACGAGCATTCGGCACTTGTCCCTGCTGTTTGCAACACAGGGCTCACATCGTTCCTAAAATTTTCACACGTTCTTACCAGTATTTAAAATCAAAAATATTCATGGAAGCTCTGTTTAACATCTACAATAGAATTATACTATAAAAGTTACCGTTTAAAAATTGTGGTAGGAAAGTACGAAAATTTTAGGAACAGTGCGAACCCTGGCAACATTGTATAGTAGATGTGCTGTGCACGTGTTACAAAATTATTTGGTCCACATTCCATAGAAGCCTTATTTATTCAATAATTTAAATGCTTTAAGTGTTGTTCGATTACATATCTGTTAAATTTGTGTTTAGCTTATATTATTTTCATTCTTTCTTTATTATTTATTGATGAAGTGTTAATTTAGCTATGGAAAAGTAGACGGAATCAAACTTTAAACTATTTATATCGTTTTTAGTGCAAATGGGTTATTTTTTCGTTATTCAGCAGCACGCAATAAAGACAGATATTTTTTAAACAATGTTGCTTAACAATTATTTGAAAAACCGTAAATATCAGTAAATTGCGATAAAGTTTTCAAGCAAGTTGCATTTGTAAGCAGATTTTTTCCCGATTTCCCAATTTTTTTGGAGGCGTAAAAAATTATAATACAATCTTATATAGAAGTAATTTAATTTGTGATAAAAAAATGCATTAATTGCATCGTTGCCGCAGTTGACTGAGAGTTTCTCAAGGATATTTGTTTCTTTTTATAATTTAAATTTGATTACGTTTAATGTTTGGATAATTCTTGTTGATCACATGATTTTGCACCATTTTATAAATTCTTAAACTAATAAATCTACATTTTTAATTTAATTTCAATCATATTGACTGGTAAATCTAAATAGTTCCCCAAACGAGAGCCGAGCGGTTGCATTAGATCCTTCCAAGGAGATCGCGTATCGATTCCCCTTCCCAACAAGTTGGAAATTGCACGTGAAGCGTAGCAAATGAGGTACGTTCGTACGATAACGAAATTTTAAAAATATTACTCTCATATATCAATCTCATAAAATTTTAAATAGTGAATTACAATTAAAACGCTCATCAAACAATGTTCTCCCTATACCATTATGTAATGGAATACTTTTGTGTTGCCTTGTAAATCAATAACAAATTTTCTTTGCACCACAAATTATGTAAAATGTATACTATAATATGTTATTTATTGTTGCATATAAATTTTATTAAGTTCGAATGAGTGTAACACCATTAAAATGCATTTGAAACATTTTCGCCATTGACCGTAATGTAACGGAATACTTTTGATTGTCCCTGTAATTGATCCATACATCCGATTTTCATAAAATTTGAAATAACTCGACAAAATTATATAATAATTATGTATTTTAAATTTCAAACGTATAAAATACATTTGAAACTTTTTCTCCATTGACCATAATGTAATTGAATACTTTTGATTGCCCCTGTAATTGATCTATGCACCCGATTATCAAAAAATTTGAAATAACTCGACAAAATTATGTAATAATTATGTATTTTAAATTTCAAACGATTAAAATGCATTTGAAACTTTTTTCCCCATTGAACGCAATGTAATGGAATACTTTTGATTGCCCCTATAATTGATCTATGCATCCGATTTTCATAAAATTTGAAATGAATCGACAAAATTATGTAATAATTATGTATTTTCAATTTCAACCGATTCGGTTCGGTAGTTTTTGCGTTGTTATATGCGGACAGACGGACGGACAGACAGACGGACGGACAGACGGACAGACGGACGGACGGAACGACCACTATAGGTGCTACGTATTTACATAATTACGAACGCACCTAAAAAGTGACAGACGACACGATAATAGTCGGTCATTCAGAACAGTTGAACAAGAACACACGAGGTTAAACTACAATAAAGAGCTTCGTAAAGTTCGTGCTGCGGCCTCATGCCGTACTCTACTCGAAATATTTCTGAGGATTCCAGGAAATGTCTGCACCAGCGGGGGGGGGGGGGGGGGCAAAGAAGCAAAAACCCGCTACTTAATCAGTTTGGCCATAGGCAACAGGGCCGAGCCAATAGGGCTGTAGCTAAAACCGTCTACCGCAATACCACATATAGCGTCAGACCGATATCGTCAGATCAACAAATTCTCTGTTGTTCTAATACAACTATCACTTATCACTGGCACACCTCATGGGATACGACTATTCCCTCAGGTATCAAAAGTATCTCGAACAAGGTTCAAACCCGGAACCTTTAATTTACATTTTCAATATTTTAACTTTTGAACTACCTGAGCTGATAACCGGCGGGTATATTTCGTTCAGAAAACCTAATTGGCAATAACAGTATAATTGAGTGAATATTTAATTAGATCTCTATTACCTGAGGCTATTTCGATCGAGTTCTCTAGAGGACAGAAGAGACGTTATTGCCAATAACGTTTTTTGAACGAAATTTATGTAAGCCGGTGGTTAGCCCAGATAGCTGAATTGGCAGAATATTGACAATGTAAATCAAGAATTTTGTGTTCAAGTCCTGACTATGCGTTTTTTCGCTCTTGGAGATTTTCCATTAAATTTCAATTTTGAGACCTTTTCATCTAAACATTTTAAAAGTGTTATTTATTTTTCATTGATTTTCTCCATCAAATGTAAGAGCACTATAATATATAACATGCAAGAAATATTGATTATTAATATGAAATCTTATTAATCTAAAGTAACGAAAACATCAAAAGGCTTTTTTGTCTTATGTGTAGTTTTGCTCAGTTATGTAATGTGTGTGTTATGTTTTTTTTTAGTAATATTTTTTTTGTATAAATTATTTTAATATTCCAAATTTAAAAAGTACTCTTGTTAAGATATTTTTAATACGGCTTTTTATAATGCTTTGTGTATCTCATATTTAAAATTATTCTTTTTTTTCTTAGTAGCGAAAACCCTGGACATTTCTTTTCTTCTATTTATTTTTATGATCGTTCTCACGAGAATAAAGGCATTGTTGTGAATGGAAGTGAAAGCTTCCCATTCCCTTATCTAGCGTAAATAACACCCGTTCGTACGAATGCTTTTACTGTCCTGGAATTATTGTACTATTTGAGTAAAGTGGTCCTTTGTTAATTTTTTTCGAAGAAGAGTAGCTTCTGGCTTGTTTGTAAAGGACATATATTCAGCCTTGTTAAAAATTGGCCCACACGCATAGTTTATTGCTTGCGTACGTGAATGAATAGTACCCTAAAATTTTATAACCCATGACAAACGTTGACTGTCATTTGAGGCGGAGTAGTTTTTTCCCAGGCCCTTAAAATTTTTTTATGACTGATCTAAGATAAGAGTGCCTATTCACGATTTTCGGCGAGCACTGGTTTGCAAGCAGGTGCAAAACTTAGAGACAGCTGTCCCTGCTTTCTGACCACGTGATTGAGAGTAAGGGATATTAGCGATGACCATATTTGGTCATGAGAGAGGGTGCCTGTGGCTTTGGCCAATGAGATAGACCCTGGTCGAAGAGAGAAAGGGGGAGGCAGTAAGCCTTCCTAGTATTGTGATGCCCCTTTTTCTGTTTAGAGAAGTGTGGAATTCGGTTTTAGAGATGATATAGTTCCCTGCTGGCAGTCTTACGAAGAGTAGGTAAAAAGAAGTAGTCCCGTCCTTCACTCCCTCCCCCATTTTTAATTTTCAATCGGGGTGAGGGAGGTTTTCGGCAGAAAAATACAGAATTAGAGAAGAGCATGCAATTCGGTGGAGAGATGAGATAGTTCCGTGCTAGTAGTCTTACGTGGAGGATGTGTAAGAATAATTCGTTTAAGATTCATCATTCTACATTTTGATTCTGCAGAAGAAGGTTCTGGCACCGAGATAGTTGGCGATGAAATTGTTGTCAACTCGTGTCTGTCAAGCTGAAGTGAATCTGTGCATTTTTTGATTGATGCAAATCAGTCGAAATTTAGAGAGCACCTTTTGATGTGAGAAAACATTGGAGTGTCGCTCCTGTTGACTTGACATGGAATTCGTGCGTTTTTGTGCCTCATTTCTCGACGAAAACCCCGAATGATTTTAGGAGAACGTAGTATTTCTCCCGGGATTTTTACCCTTCTTCGACCCCCTGTATGCGGAAGTTTGAGAAATAGTGGAAGTTTGAGAATAAGGAAGTTTGCGGAAGTTTGAGAATAAATGGCCTTCCCAAGAGGACTTCGTGCGCTTCACATGAGATAATGCACACGCATTAGCAGAATTCGAGAAGACGTGAAACTGCGGGTACTCCAGAGACACAGTAGAATATATACAGAAATCATTAATCACTTGTACGCTTGGAACTGGAATTGAGTGTTAAGCCTGTGTCGCCTTTTTTTTGAAAAGAGACTAGAATGGTAGTTTTAATGAACTGGGAAGCGGTAATGTCGACTAATCTCAGGATCATCTAAAAATATTGTGATACAAAAAAAAAAATATATACTACTTGGAGCTTGAAGGTAAGCCACTCACAATATGTTATTATAAGTTGTTATAAATAAGTGTACATATTATCGGATGTTTTACATCCCTAAGAATCTTACTAATTTATAAATGCTCTTGCCCATTATTTAATGTACGCAACTTAACTACTGTCGACCTAATATTGAGTAAAAATAGTTATTAGTAAGTCTCATTTCAACATATGTTGTATTTTCATCGAAGTGAGAGTGATTATTATTTGATTAAATAAAAAAGATTTTTTTTTTATGTGAAAACAAGTTGTTTTTGATACATACTATTTCAACATGTCTTATACTCTCATTCTGTTTAGTAAAAGTTAAAAAGAAAAAAAAAAAAAAAAAAGGGAGAGGAAGAGAATGTGTACTTCATATTGTTTTATTTAGAAATTAATGTTAAACTTGACTAGAGATGATGAATACTTACCTTATTATTAGTTTTCTTTTCACTATTAAGATGTTGTGGTGAAATTTAGTTTTTTAAGTGATCATTTAACTCATAGTTAAAGTCCTAGTTGCATTTAGTCTTGACTAAAATAGTTTTTTTTTATTTAAAGTTTTAAACTTTTAATTACAGGATTGATTTAGTATAATTAAGTGATAATTTTTGAAATTGTAGAGATTCTTCTAAATGTTTATAAGAGAAGTAAATAGTTCATTTGATTTCTTACTCATAAATTTAAAGTAATTTTATAGGGATTATATCCATCTCTACATAAACAAATTTACAAGACTATAATTTTTTAATACTAATCACTATACGAAATTGGCCAAAATATCATTGTTGATTTCTGGGGTGTTTATCTTTATTACTCCTAGTGTTTTAATTTATTCAAAATTATATCTTTCTTTGCCTTCTTGAAAATAAGAAGGATTTCAGGGTCTTTCTTCTCTCTTTTGTAATGTTAGATTGGATCTTGTATTTTTAAATTATCAGTATGAGTTTAATATCTCAGGAATCAACATTGATAAATGTTGGGTTCTACTGCAGATCTAGGTTTAGTACTTGAGACTGGGTCAGATTGAGAATCTTGCTGTGTTTTTTCTTATTTACTTGTATTCATTAAATTTTAAAGAATTTTAAATAATATTTGTGTTTATCCTTTTTATCGTTTTAATTTGTCTTTTAGTTTATTTATTTTAGTGATTTCTTAATGTTAACTGGTGTAATCTTAACTTAATTCTTTTTTTTTATATAAGCATCTAATTTATTTAATTAAATCTACAACAGGATTCATGTGATTGGAAATTTGACCCGGTTCTCACCTTAATTCTTTAATAAAGCTGAAGAATATTTATTGATCTATATTAACTAAGTATAATTTGCTGAGCAGAAGTTGCAATTAATTAAAGTAATGATCTGTTGCAGAAGTTTAATAAAAAGAACCCAACACAATAAATGGCGCCGTGTGTGAAAAGCCTGGTTATTGTGACAATAAATGATGCCGTGTGTGAAAAGCCTGGTTATTGTGATAAATAAATGGTACCGTGTGTGAAAAGCCTGATTATTGTGTCACAATAAGTATAAAAATAGTACTATGAAATAGAGCCTATTTGTTACAACAATAGCCTGAATTTTGATATATATTTACTATATTAAGAGTGAAACGAAATGAAAATATATGTGTTTTGTGATTTTATTGTGTATTATGTTTGATTATTTTAGTGTATGTTGTGCATAACCAATAGGGGTGTACATAGCTTACTAATTTCAAATGCTTTTTTTTAGTTAGGCAATTTTACCGGGTTTTCAAAAAAACTATTTATTTTGAAATTTTTACTGTTATTTGGACATTTAAAGGAGTGTTTGGGCTTACTGAGAGAATTATATGCCAATATAAGTTATGAATCTATGTATTTTTTATTTATTTTTTTTTTCTCTCTTTCTTGGGCATCTGAGAATTAAGTAGCAGTTAAATTACTTTATTTTCTATTATTTTATTTTTAATTCGGTGTGAAGTTTTGCCAAAAAAATGACAGAAAATCAGCATTTCAAGGAGCTCGCTCTTATTCAGAAAAAGAGCGCATTAATCGAAAATGTCAGTCTTATTCCCCCTTTTAGTGGCGAAGGCAACTCCTGCTCATTTTCTGCATTTTTAGAAAAGTATGAGCAGTTGTCCGAGTTCTTTAATTGGTCAGAGGATGAGAAAAAATTTGCCCTACTAAGTAGATTAAGTGGGAATGCTGCTAGGATATATAAATTGCACCGCACTAAGGGAACTGAAGAAATAATTAAAGTACTTAAAGAGAGATATACGCAAGAGCTAGCCCCTGATATTGCTTTGACCCAATTTTTGAATTTTAAACAAAATCCCCATATGCCTGTTCAGGAATTTTACGACAGAGCATATGATTTGTCCCTTAAAGCATTAGTAGTCGAAGGTGTAGAACAGAATGTTGCTGATAAAAGCAGGGAAGCTCTACTGCATTCTATGTTATTAAGTAATTTAGTTCCTGAGATAAGAAGAGGAGTTATAACTAAGTGCCCTAAGACACCTGTTGAAATTTTAGAATTTGCCCTCCTTGAGGAAAAAGCATTAAAGAGTGTTAATCCTTTATATAACATGCAGGTAGAGAATATGAACCCTTTTTTCCCCCAAATTGCCCAGCAAAGTGTTGCGTGTGCTGCTATCCAGCCAAGTCACCCTAATCAGTCAGAGCAGGAGATTAGTAAACTGCGGGAGCAGGTAGAAGCTCTTACTAGTAAATTAGAGAGATTTTTAGAGGGTAGCAATCAGCAAAGAGACTTTCACACTACTGAGAGGCCTCAGTATAGAGAAGTAATCTGTTACGTGTGTTCCCAAACTGGGCACATAGCCAGATTTTGCCCACAAAACCAAAATGCTAATAGAGGGAACTTTCAGAATTATAGAGGAAGAGGTAGGGGTAGTTATTCTCAGTCCCACCAAAATCGCAGGGGAGGATATAATAATTACAGAGGTAGAGGGAATAGAAATAATGATAATGGTGTAAATATAGAAAGCGAGAATGTTCAGAGCTCAATTAGTGAAGCGAATAATCAAAACAATTCTTTAAACAGGTAAGGGCTGGTGTCGATTTGGTCGAATCGTCTCCATCAAGGCCTCTAGACCTCCCAATTATTTTTAGTATGTTTTCACCCCAGTCTTATCATTTACCTACTGTCGTCATAAATGTAAATAATGTGTTTTTTAATGCGCTGTGTGATACAGGATCTGCTATAAATATTTTAAGTAATACAATACTTAATGATTTAGATTCTTATGAAATTGTAGAGTGCAATACCCCTATTTTAACGGTGACTGGCGAGAGAGTGCTTTTAAACCATAAAATTTCCTTAAATTTTAAATTTAATAATTTATTATGTCAGTCTGAGTTTTTTATTGTCCACGGTAAGTTGGCCGATGAGTTTAGTGTAATTTTGGGGATGCCCTTTTTAAGTAAATATCAGGCTGTAATTAATTGTAAAAATAACAATGTGGTTTTAGATGTTCCTACTGAAACGCTGTGTAAGCAAATAGTAGAGAGTCATATGTCAAATGTTTCACCTGTGAAAAATTCTAGAGAAAAAAATGTTGTAAATAGTATCAGTGTAAATAGTATAGGTTTAGAGAATAATTAAGTAAATACTTGTAATGTGCAATCTAAAGGCAGGCAAAGTTCTGATAGTGAACAGAGAAGTAAGTGTAGTAATAAGAGTACTCCTAGGAAAAGTGTAAACAAAAAGAGTAAGGAATGTGTAAAAGAAAAATTTGGGAATCTGAGTAGTGGAAATGAGACGGTTCAGGGTAATATGTATCCCATTATGGAGGAAAGGGTAGACTCAAGCATAACATTTAATGCGAAAGAGTCAGAAAGTGAAATTGCTCAGGTTTTTTGTTTGCAAAGTATACCAGGGAGTAACTCAAGTACTAATGAGTGTGAAATTAATGAGAATAATGTGCCTTTAGACCTTAGCCAGCAATCAGCGAGTCAAATTGTACAGGAAAATTCAACCTATGTTCATGAAAATTTTTACATATCTGAGGATAATGAAAAGGAGTTAGTAAATAGAGCAAATCAGACTAATGAGTTAGGCATTATTGATAATAATAATAACTGGAATAGTGAAAGTACTTCCTTAGCTATTTTATGCGAGAGAATTTCTGTTCCCCCCCAGTCAAAAGTAATAGCTGAAGTTAAATGTAATAGAAATAATTTTATAAAAGATAATGATATACTGATATTAGAACCTTTAGCGAAGAATTTAAGCCAAGGGCTTCTTATTTCTCGAGCCATTTGTACTCCAGAACATGGCCTTTTTGTTTCGCTTGCTAATTTTTCAGATAAAACTGTTAAGCTAGGGAAAAATACTTATGTTGCTAAAATTCAGAAGTGTGTAGATAAATCTAATATACCCTTAAATAATAATAATATAACTTGTAATGTAAATTTAACCACTCCAATAGCTGACTTTGATCACGCTGATCTCACTTGGAGCTCGGATATTGATTTAAGCCATCTAGACCCCCCCTTAAAATCTAAAATGCAGGAATTTTTAGACCAAAATAAAGATGTGTTTGCAGCTTCTGTCCTAGACTTACCAGGCTGTAATACCATACCCCATGTTGTAAATTTAACCTCTGATAAACCTGTAAAATCCAAAGCTTATAGAGTCCCATATAAATTACGCCAGGAAATGGAAGATCAACTTAATATTTTACTGCAAGCTGAGATTATTTCCCCGTCTATGTCTGAATTTGCTTCACCAGTTATTCTTGTTGAAAAAGCAGATGGCTCTTATAGGTTAGCAGTTGATTTTCGTAAACTTAACAAGAATCTTGTCAAAGATGCATATCCTATCCCAAACATTACTGACTCTGTTGATGCGTTAAGTGGAGCTAATTTTTTTTCAACACTAGATTTAACTAGTGGCTTTTTTCAACAGGTCATAAGACCCGAAGATAGGCATAAAACTGCTATTATCACGCATAAAGGTCTTTTTGAGTGGAATAGAAATTGTTTTGGGTTGTCCAATTCAGGCAATAGTTTTCAGAGGCTAATGAATGCCATTTTTGGAGATTTAGGAAATCTAGGAATTTTAGTGTATATAGATGATATTGTCATTGCTTCGTCCGATGTAGAATCCCATTTTGAAAAACTTAAATTAGTATTTGATAGACTAAGACAACATAAACTGAAACTTAAGCCCAGTAAGTGTAATTTTCTTTCGAATAAAATACAGTATCTTGGCTTTGAAATTAATAGCGGGCAAGTATCCCCGGTTAATAAAAATATTGAGATAATAGAAAAATTGCAACCACCTACTAATCGAAAAGGTGTCAGGTCTTTTATTGGAACCCTATCATTCTATAGGCGTTTCATACCTGACTTCACAAAAAGGGCAATTAATTTAATCGATTTGACTAAGGAAACTGGACATTTTGCCTGGACAAAAGAAGCCCAGGAGGAATTTGAAGATTTAAAAAAGGCTTTAATATCTAAACCGTGCCTAGTATTGCCTGATTTTACTAAAGAATTTTATCTATATACAGATGCGAGTGGAGAAGCACTGGGTGCTGTTTTGTCACAATTGGATGATGAAAATAAAATTCATCCAGTGGCGTTTGCCAGTAGGCGACTAAAAGGTGCAGAGACAAGATATTCTGCCACTGAGAGAGAACTTCTCGCTCTGGTTTGGGCGACTAGTCATTTTAAGTGTTATCTAGCTAACACTCATTTTAACATTTTTACTGATCATGCACCACTTACTTTTATGTTAAAGATTCATGACCCAACTTCACGTATAGCCAAATGGGTATGTACTCTTTCAGATTTTGATTTTACTATTAAATATATTAAAGGGAAATGCAATAGTGTAGCAGACTTTCTATCTAGATTTGCTAAAATTGATGAATCACCTGAGATTAGTAAGAGTAATTTTTGTATTCAAGTAGAAAAAGAAACTACTTTTGTTCCCCATTCAAATTTAATTGAGAAAATCAGTGAATTACAAAAAATTGATAAGAAATGTTGTGAAATAGCTAGAAAATTAGACAAAAATATAGATATAGCACCTAAATACATGAAGTTTTTTTTTAGAGATGATATTCTCGTATGTGAGGACACCAGAGATTCAAGTATAATAAATAATCCTATTAAATTAGTAGTTCCTAGGGATATGATTGAGCAAGTGTTCGCTCTAACACACGATTCTCTAGCGGCTTGTCATCAAGGGTTTAAGAAAACGATTGACCGGGTGTTTCTGGGGTGTTTATCTTTATTACTCCTAGTGTTTTAATTTATTCAAAATTATATCTTTCTTTGCCTTCTTGAAAATAAGAAGGATTTCAGGGTCTTTCTTCTCTCTTTTGTAATGTTAGATTGGATCTTGTATTTTTAAATTATCAGTATGAGTTTAATATCTCAGGAATCAACATTGATAAATGTTGGGTTCTACTGCAGATCTAGGTTTAGTACTTGAGACTGGGTCAGATTGAGAATCTTGCTGTGTTTTTTCTTATTTACTTGTATTCATTAAATTTTAAAGAATTTTAAATAATATTTGTGTTTATCCTTTTTATCGTTTTAATTTGTCTTTTAGTTTATTTATTTTAGTGATTTCTTAATGTTAACTGGTGTAATCTTAACTTAATTCTTTTTTTTTATATAAGCATCTAATTTATTTAATTAAATCTACAACAGGATTCATGTGATTGGAAATTTGACCCGGTTCTCACTTTAATTCTTTAATAAAGCTGAAGAATATTTATTGATCTATATTAACTAAGTATAATTTGCTGAGCAGAAGTTGCAATTAATTAAAGTAATGATCTGTTGCAGAAGTTTAATAAAAAGAACCCAACACAACATGTGCTTACTTTAACTAATGTAAAAACACCGTAGGACAACACTTAATCTGTAAGAGACATTTAGTATTATTGTGAAATATCTGTCATTATTGTCATTATTCAGAATTAAAAGCACTGAAAACATAAAAAAAAACGTGCTGGATGATTTTTTTTTGCCTATAATTAATTTCTACCGTATTTCCTAATTTTGCTTAATACATACAGTTATAAAAAACTATCCCGATATATGAGTCCCTAGCTAAAATCCCGTTAAGGAAAACGGGATAAATTTTAGCTTAAGGTATTTTGAGGTATGTGCCTTAGAATCATAAATGAAAGTATATCAATATGTCAATACATTTATGTATAATTTTCAAAAACAGAATTTTATAGCTCATTAAATTGAGAAAACCTTTCTGACTTTTGTTTCAATCTAAATATACAACTGAAACATATCTTGTTGACTTTATAATATCATATAATATAGATTACATTCTTTTTATTCAAACGCATTTCATTCTCGTTAGCTTTATGAACATAGGCATTGAATGCTGAAAGCAGAAGTAATTATTTTATATAGTCCCTATTCCTTTGTACGCGAGTAAACTTCATTCATTGATTATAGACAAATATAATATTCTGTTTACAAAGACTTGCTTAAGCAAAAGGGAATTACTATAAGTTTACATCGTCGCGTCGCCTAAGAGAAGAAGCTTTAAGATGTTTATTCATGCAGATTTACTTTTAAATTTCAATTTTGAGACCTTTTCATTTAATCTTTTTAAAAGTGTTATTTATTTTTCATTGATTTTCTCCATCAAGTGTAAGACTACCTTAAAATTTAATATACAAGAAATATTGATTATTAATGTGAAATATTTGTTGTTATTTGAGAGCAATAAAAATATTAAAAGACTAAATCATTTTGTATCTAATGGGTAGTTTTGTACCGTTATGTGTTTTTTTTAACTAATATAAGAGCACCATACGAAAACTCTTAATCTAATATAGACATCTATTATTATTGTGTATTTTTTGACATTATTCAGAATTAAAAGCGCTGAAAACATTAAAAGATATGCCAAATGTCTTTTTTTTTTGTCTCTGTGTATTTCTTACAGTATTTCATAAGTTTACATCTAAATTTTTTTTTAAACTCTCCTGATATATGAGTATCTACCTAACATATCGTTCAGAAAAACGGGATAAATTTTTGTTTAAGATATTTTGAGGTATGCGCTCTTCAGAATCATAGTTAAAATTACATCAATATATCAGTTTATCAATATAGTTTTTAAAATGTTCAAAAACATATTTTTATAGCTCATTAAAATTAGAAAACCTTTTTGGATTTTGTTTCAATCTGAAAATACTACTTTAAAATATCTTGTTGACTTTATAATACTAATACCATATACTATGTTATAAAACATTGTGTCTTATTCTAACGCTTTTCATTCTCATTAGCCTTAATATCATAGTTATCGAATTCTGAAAGCAGAAGTAATTTTGTGTGATTCTTATCCCTTTGCACGCGAGTAAATCTTATTTATTGATTACGGACAAACATAATATTCTGTTTACAAAGACTGATTTAAGCAAAAGGAAATTGTTGAATTTACATCGCCACCTAAGAGAAGAAGCTTTTAGTTGTTCGTTAATGCATATTTCCATTTAAATTTCAATTTTGAGACCTTTTCATCTAAACTTTTTAAATATGTTATTAAATTTTCATTGATTTTGTCCATCACATGTAAGAACATCATAATATTTAATAACGAAAATATTGATTATCAATATAAAATATTCGTTATCATTCTAAAGCAATGAAAATATTAAAAAACTAATACTTTTTTTGTCTAATGTGTAGTTTTGTTCCGCTCTGTAATATATACTTTCTTTAACTAATGTAAGAACACCATACGGCAATAATTATCTGTAAGAAAAATTCATTATTATTGATTAATTTTTGTCATAATTAAGAATTAAAAGCACTGAGAATATTAAAAAAAGTTTTGGATGACATTATTTTTTTGTCTACGCGTAATTTCTACCGTATTTCATAATTTTGCTTGATATTTGTAGCTGCTATTTGAAAAAAAAAATTCACGATATATGAGTTCCAAGCTAACGTACTGTTCAGAAAAACGGGATAAACTTTAGCTTAAGGTATTTTGAGGTATGCGCTTTAGAATAATATATGAAAGTACATCAATATATCAATATAGTTACATAAAATTTTGTAATCATTAAAATGAGAACATCTTTTTGAATTTTGTTTCAATCTAAAGATGCAACTTAAAAGCAGCTTGTTGACTTTATAATATCACCAAATATTTTGTTAGATTACATTCTGTTTTAATTGAACGCATTTCATTCTCGTTAGCTTTACGAACATATGTATCGAGTGCTAAAAGAACTAATTTTTTTTGTGTAGTTTCTATTTCTTTGCACGTAAGTAAACTTTATTCATTGATTATAGGCGAACAGATTATTTTGTTTACAAAGACTGGATTAAGAAAAAGGGAGTTGATTAATTTACATTGTTGTTTGATAGAAGAAACTTTCAGATGTTTATTCATGCAGATTTTCATTTAAATTTAAATTTTGAAATTTTTTCTTTTAGAATTTTTAAAAGCGTTATTTATTTTTCATTGATTTTCTCCATCAAATGTAAAAGCGCCATAATATTTAACATAGAAGAAATATTGATTATTCATTTGAAAAATTTGTTATTATCCCTAAACAATGAAAACGTTAAAAGACTGACTCAGTTTTAGTATAATGTGTAGTCTTGTACTGCTATGTAATAAATGCTTTCTTCAACTAATGTTAGAGCACCATACGATAATACTTAATCTGAAAGAGACATTTATTACTGTGCAAACTTTGTCATAATTCAGAATTAAAAGTCCTGAAAACATTAAAAGACATGTTTAATTGCAATTTTTTGTCTACGTATAATTTTTACTTCATTTCATAAATTTGTCTTATACATAGAATTGTTCTAAAACATTATGCTGATATATGAGTCCCTACACTACATGCCCATTGATGACCGTCCACTTGCGATTTTAGACTTTTGTTAAATATCTAGATAAATACGTGAGTAATTATTCTGAAACTCTAAGTGTATAAACAAAATACTACAGGTCATATATTTCCATGAAATTTTTTTCCCGAAACTTTATAGGGGACCATCAACAAATTAAAAAGGAATGAATATCTTTTGGATAACCCTGTCAAAACTAATGTAGCAAAAGCACTCAAACTGTAGGTTATGATTAATTGGCTTATTGTAATTTGTTGTGTTCATTTTTATGTCGACAGCATGTATACTCGTAGAAAAATTAAGGTTTTTATAAAAACAGTCCTAAAATTTTCCAAGATTTTTGCTTATAATTTGCAGAGTTTCTAATATAAAATAATATTCTTTTCTGAAAATATGTCTAACAACATTGCACATAAATACTCTGTAATCAGAATTAAAAAATAATAAAAATTGTATGAAAAATGAGTAGGTTTACTAAATAATTTTTCACTGCGCATGCGTCAACGATATCAAAATTTCATTTGCATATTATGCTAGATAAATGTATACAGCAACTTTGTGAAAGTCTCAAAATCATAGCTTGAAAATTCTATAAATCATCGTCAATAGAATAAGTTGAAACTCCTTTATTCCCAAAATGAAGCAAAAGCAAGAGGGGTTGTATTCATATATTCATTGATTAGTGTCAATATAGAATACACAATATGGGACGTACTATTACATTTGAATAAATTCCCTCATTTTTTTGCTTCATTTTGGGAACAACGGATTTTGTGCTTATTCTATAGACGATTACTTTCAGAATTTTCAAACTATGATTTTGAAACTTTCACAAGTGTTGCTCTATACACTTAGCTAATAGAATATGTTAATGAAATTTTGATATCGTTAACACATGCACAGTTAAAAATAATTTAGTAAACCTACTCATTTTTCATACAATTTTTATTATTTTTTAATTTTGATAACAGGATATTGTGTGCAATTTTATTTGTCATATTTTTAGAAAAGAATGTTACTTTATATTAAGAACTCTGCAAATTATAAGCAAAAAACTTGGCAAAATTTGAAACTATTTTTATAAAAACCTTAATTTCTCTACGAGTATAAAGGCTATTTGCATAAGAATGAACACAGTTTATTACAATAAGCTTCTTAATCATAATATACAGTTTCAGCGCTTTTGATACATTAGTTTTGACAAGGTTATCCAAAAGATATTCATTCTTTTTAAATTTGTTGAGGTCCCTTATGGAGTTTCGGGATAATTTCTCATGTATTTTTCTAGATATTTAACAAAAAGTCTAAATTCACAAGGGGACGATCATCAATGGCCATATAGTGTATATAACACACCGTTAAGAAAACGGAGAAATTTTGGTTTAAAGTATTTTGAGGTATGTGCCCTAGAATCATATCTAAAAGTATATGAACATATCATTATACTTAGGTAAAATTTTCAAAAACAGAATTGTATAGATCATTAAAACGAGAACATCTTTTTTAAAATTTAGCTTCAATCTAACAATACCGCCTTAAAATATCTTGTTGACTTTATATTACCATCATACATTGTATAGATTATAATCTGTTTTAATCGTACGCATTTCATTCTTGCTAGTCTTACAAAATGTATTGGCGAAATTGATATCAAATACGTAATCAATGACAAAAGCAGACGCAATCATTTTTTGCATATTTTTAATCTTTTGCATTCGAGTAAACTTCACTCATTGATTGTAGGCAAACATAACATTTTGTCTACAAAGTCTTACTTAAGCAAAAGGAAATTGAGGAATTTACATCGCCAATTAAGAGAAGAAGATTTTAGATGTCTTTTCATGCAGATTACATAACAATTCAAACTAGTCACATACTTTTAATCATAATTCCTAATTTAAGAAAAAAAAGTCACAAAAACACGTATTTAAAACACATTAATTTATTTGCATACATTTTAAAATGATGATAGAAAAGTGTTGACAAACATCGTAGAATATGTTTAATAGAGAATAATTTTAAATTGTTTTAACAATGTTACATATTAGCTATATCGACATCATTCATCATATTATCAGTATCTTTCCATTGTTATAGATGATATATATAGATATATATTCAATCATTTAAAGATTTTATTAGACGTGCGTTAAAATATATATATGTATGTATTTCATAAAATACAAATATATACATAAAAATAAAAAAGCATGACTTTATTCAATACACGGCAATTCAATTTTTTTCCCTAAATCTTCATGCCCAATGGTATACATGTATTTTAAATATCCAGTCTTACTTCGGACATTTTCCCGAACATGGATTTCCGAAAAAAATTCAGATATATCGGAATAAAATGTTAACAGTATCAATAAACCATATATTCAAACCCCATGCAAGAGATAACATACTATTTTAAATTTGAATATTATATTTGACCGTTAACAATAAAAAATGGAAAAAGAGAAATCATTTTTAGAGAAATGGTTTTCAGGAACTGTGATATAGAGAAACTTAAATTGATACTTTTTGTTTTTCTATGTTTACACGAAAAAATATTAGATTCGTAAAAGATTTCGACTTTTATTCATCGTATTCATGCATTTCAGAAAGTCCTCAAGAAAATTTCACTGCATTAAAAAAAAGTCCTTCCGGCAGTACCGGGAGGAAGAGGTAGCTTTCATATATCTAATTTGTTTATTTATTTATTTAAAATTAAGTTATATTATTCAAACATACGAAGCTCAAAATCAGTTGAAATCGATTGTATAAGATTAAATAATAGTTTTTGTCAATACTGAATATTAATGGGAATTTCTAGAAATTAGTCATCTTTTATTCAAGCTGGTTTTATTTTAAGTGATTTATAAACTTGCTAAATTCTACGATATCATGAAGTGTATGCCATTTTAAAACAGCATGATGGATAAAAAAAAAAAAGATAAGCTTGGTCGAAATCTTAATTCTTGTGCACATGTACACTCACATCGAAATCTATTAATATATACGAGTGCTATTGCGGACAAATTCATTTTTTTTTAAATGTCACCCACATGAGAAATTCAAACTGCTGTATCTCAGGCGTTTTTTAAGGTAAAAACAAAACAAAAAATACTCCAGAATTCATGTATTAAAATCAAACATATAGAAAGAATTTTTTTTCAATTTCTAATTTTTTGTTTGTACATCATTAAACATTTAAAAGATTTTTGACAAACTTTTAGGTTCTGGAAAATTTAGAACAGATTTAGTTTTTGAAAAAGATGGATACAGTTGACCATTTTTAATGTGGTAGCCCATAAAATCAATTTCTCTCTGTAAAAAGTGGCATTTTTTTAGATTCAGTTCTAAACCATATTCGGATGCAGTTGTAAGAACACGTTGTAATTTCTGGAGTCCTTTGGCTTCGTTTTCAGATGGTATTAAGAAATCATCCATGTAGATGATAAGTACTTTTTCATTAATGAGATCGCGAAAAACAATATAGATATATATTCGAAAAACTAAGGGAGCATCGCTAAGGCCATAATTCATGTATAGAAATTCAAATTGAACAGAATGTGTTACGAAAGAAGTGTATTTTCGACTATTTTCTTCTACTTCAACATGAAAAAGTGCATTTTTAAGATCAAGAATAGTAAATACTTTTGCAGAATGCAACTGATAAATAATATCATCGGTTACTGGGAGGGGAAAACGTTGTTTATGTGTTTTAGCATTTATCTTCCTATAGTCAACACACAATCTATATGAACCATCTTTCTTTTTTACCAGGATAATAGGTGATGAAAAATTACTGGTGCTTTTTCGAATAATTCCCTTTTCAAGCCATTCAGAAATTTCTTTTTCGACAAATTCTTTCTCTATAGGAGCTAGGCGTCTGGGAGGACAAGTAACGGGTATTTCGTCTTCCAGATGAATTGATAATTTAACATCGGTAGTCTTTACTTTTCGGGGGGAATAATTTTGAATAAGTTCCGAAATTTTTGAACGTATAGTTTCATTGGTAATATGAAATAAATCAAGATTAATATCGTCTAACACTTGAGCAACATTAATCAGAAAATTATTTGACATATTTTCATTTTGCTTGATTTTTTTGCATCGAAATATTATTTTGAGAAACTGTTAAAATACTTTGCTGTATAATATCTGTACCAATAATAAGATAAAAAAATATGGAATAATCTGGTTCTCTTAAACGTTAGTTGTGTAATTAAAATCATTTATTGTAACATCCATAGAGAAAAAAACCCAGAAGCTTGATCATAGTGTTTCCTAATCCAGTTAATGTGATGGTTGAATGTTCGAGGTTCGAAACTGTTGGGAGTTTGCGATAAATACTTTCTTTTAACAGACTTCTTTCACTTTCCGCATCGATCAAAGAAAGAACATTTACTGACGAAATAATAACTTGTTTGGTCATGAAAGTATTCGACATAATGTTGGAAATATTGGATGGTTCAGGCTTATTTCTAGGTTTCTTTGGTTGATCACATTGAGCCGATTTGTGGCCAAAATTCGAACAATTGAAGCATCGAGGGCCTTTGTCTTTATGCCTACATTGGCTACATTTATGGTTAGCTAAACCGCAATTGAAGCAGAGAAGACCAGGTTTTGGACGAAAAGATTTCTCTTTCAACAGCATTTCTGGTTTGGATTTACGAAATTTAGTTTTCTCATAGTCATGCCGAATTTTGTCATAAATTTTGAGCTTTTGTTTGAATTCTACTATAGATTGACAGCCATATAATATTGATTTTCTAAAAACAGGGTCGGGTATACCGTTAATAATGTATTGCATTAGTGCTGAATCTTCGATGATACCGCGCGAACATAATTGTTTCATTACAAGAAAATATTCTTCAAGGGATTCATTTCCTTGTAATTTTCATTTATTTAACATGTCATGTAACTCGGCAGAATTATAAGTATTGCCAAATTCTGAAATTAAGAGTTCTTTAAATTTTTCATACGAGTTAATATGAAATTCTGTTTGTACTAACAGCTGGGCTTTTCCTCGTAAGGCATTAATAATAATCTTTTAGCAAATATAAATTTATGAAATTCTGATACATTGAACATGCTAGCGACATCGTCAAAATTACTTAACCAAACATTTATGTCTTGAAAACAACTGCCATCAAAAGGCGGTATAACGCTTTCAACATCATTAAAATTCATAGTAGATGGCAAAAAACTTTGAACTGGAAATTGCTTGCTTTTATCAAAATTTGATGATTCGGTATTACTTGCAGTGTTGTTATTCAATGTAGTATTATTTGAGGACATTTCAGGTTCCGAATCGGTATCGCTTTCATTCTGAATAATATTAGCTTGTAATAAATTCAAGTCTGAAAGATGTGTAACTAATCAGGTTGCAAGTTCAATTAAAGATCCTTCATTAGAAATACAGAGTAAATTACAAATTGTTATTAAATCGTTTAAAGAAAAATCTGCTTGAACTTTCGTAACTTTATTTTTGAATTCAGTGCTGGTCGTTTGGAAATCGAAACCAGTGAAATCACGAATTCTTTTTCTATTTGATCGTTCACCATCAGTGTCGAACTATAATTTATGTAACAATTTTATTTTATTAGTACGTTCATTTTTAAATGCAAGTTCCAGTTCTTTGATGTCGACTAGTTTCATATTAAATATAAAATATAGAATAATGAACTCACCCGTAAAATGATATCCGGCTTGATTCTGAAGAAAAAATAATTCACAGCAATGAGGAAAAATGATGGGTTAACAATTCTGACACCACATATATAGGATGGACGAGACCTCACTCAAAATAAAATCTAATCTCTGTTACGGATACATACATTTATTACATAACGAACAGATGAAACAAACAAATAAAAAATAAAACATCAACTCGTTCTTCGTAATTTTCACAACAATCCTTAAAAACTATAAAAACGTACATTTTATCAATTTAGCATTTCAGTTTTAAACTGTTTAGCACGCCACTAATAAATCGTCGAATTTCATCGTTTTAGTTTTAATCCACATCTTTTGCCGTCGTTGTTAAAATTAACCATTGGATTTAATAACTTATAGCATATTGAATATAGAAGGAAAAAAGAATAATATGAATACAAATTGAATTTGTAGAACCAAAGCAGAATCTTCAGGTCCAAAATACTTTGGAACTAGAAATAGAGTGTGTGGTTTCATCTTCATATTTGTCATGAAAAAGCAAAACAATACGAATTTGGGACTACCAACACACATAAAACCAAAATTAATTACAGAAATACCAAGTAATCTATAGTGGATATGCAGAAATAAAACAGTTATGAGCTATAAAGTAGAATGAATCCCAAACGCACTACCTTAACCTTGATATCGCACATGGTAAATTAAAACATGAAGTATTCATATATCATATAACAGAGAAATAGAGATAATAAAATAATAAAAACAAAAAACGACTTATCGTACACATCATATTAAATTAATAAATTAATTAAAAGCAGAATAATGTACTAACAAAAATAAATAAATAAATAAATAAACCATACACCATAGTTTACCGTATTATTATTTAAATCAATAACATTTATTTTGACTATGCTAGGCTGAGCTCAATATCTTAATTAAGGAAGAATAAAGATTAAAAAATAGCTTATTAAGAAGTGTACCTTATACATTTAGTAGTGATATAGTACACTCATTTATTAAAAGTGAAGTGCAATTTAATAATGTAAATGATTAAAATTATTAATACAATAGATATAACTAAACAATTATCCATACATTGGTGTTATTTAAAATCCATAGAAATTTTGTAACAAATTAACAAATAAATTTCCCACTCTCAATTTTTTTAAATATATTAAATTAACATTTGCGTATTATCCAGACAACACCGCTCTCCTTCGTATTCTAACATCTACCCACCCAACCAACATATTATATCCATTTTTTATATATTTTTTATATTTTTAATTTTTTATTCTTATTTTTTATGTTTTAATATTTTTTGTACATCTTTTACGCAAAGTGTTAATTAATTATTAGATCATGTACTTACTAACTGTATATTAAAGAATATATGAATTTTTTAGGAAAACCATTAACTATAGCATCATAAGCAAGCTTTTTAATATTAGTATTAATTAAAGGAGAAGAACATAAACTTTTTATTCTATATAAATGATTAAGGATTATATTACGATACACAGAATTATGAAGGCAAAATTTAAAATTAGTAAATGTATTAACTTTAAAATTAAATTCTTTCCGTTTGTCATATATATCAGTTAATAATTTGTTTTCTTTTAATATAATTTTAAGATCTAAAAAGTGAATGGTATTATTAAAAAGCAGGTTTTTTGTTATTTCTAGATTTGATGGATAATCATTGGGTAATTGAGATATACTGGTATTATCAGTATCAATTAAAATTATATCATCTATATATCGATATAAATGTATTTTATTATTAAAATATTTACGTTCATAATGATACAAGTATAAGTCTGATAATATACTAGATGTACTACCACCTTGTGGTATACCAACTTTTTGAATATATATAATGTTATCTTGCTTGATAAAATTATTATAGATAATGAAATATATATATATGTATATATATGGTTATATATATATATATATATATGTCAACATTTGAACGGAGGGTGGTTTTGGGGTCTGGAGATCATGATCGATGAAAATATACCAAAAATTTTCCGGAAGTGTTTTCCTCCGGACGGCTGCAATAGGTAACTTTTTACTTTTTGCAATGAAAGCTACCTAAAAGGTATGTGTACGATTTTTGGCTTTTCAAGTCTATCTAAATGTTACAAATATTATGGGCACTTTATCTCAAGAACTAATGAAAGGATTAAATGAAACTTTAGACTCATCTAATCCCTTATATAAATTGATGCCGAAAATGTTTTGGTGTAAATCGTTCAAAATGTGGAGCTGTTATCAGCAACATATACTACATTAGTAATGATTTCCGCAATAGCTATATTTCAAGAACTAATGCATAAATTTTCATCAATCTTCCTATTCAGTTAATTTTTCGATATAAGTTAGTATTGATTGCTTTTTGTATAAGTCGCCTAACAGGTTACGCTGCTTTGCTGCTTTATTCATGATTTTCACTAAAACTAATTCACAGATTTTCACCAAATTACAATTTAGTTATATCTTGATATAATTTGGGATTCAGTACTTTCTGGTGTAATTATCCAACCGTTGGCATTGATATGCTGTATTATTCTGATTTCTGCAATAACTGCATCGCAAAGGCTAATTTATGAATGGTTTTCAAATTTCAGATACAGTTAGACGTTGTCATAACTTGTAGCTGATTTGGCTAGGGTATACACCATTCAACGAGTGGTGCTGATATGCAGCATTTTTCAGGACTTAAAAGATTAAAGTGATAGTCATATCTCAAGAACTTATGCATGGAAATTCGTGCCATTTGTATCCTCATCATCAGCATAGATTGTCATTTAATTCTGGCACTGTGGTAGTTAAATACAACAAGTATGAGATAGTGATAAAAAGTTTTGTGGTTTGCACATCCAACTAGTAAGGTTTGTTAGAAAAAAGAAATTTAAAAAAAAGGGATTTAAAGCACAAAAAAATTATCGACAGTTTTAAAAATCAAAGATTATTAAAAAAACATAAAATCAATTTTACATTGGTACATAAATGAGTACATACTTCTTGTAAATAAAATGTAGATTATTTCAATAAAAATGTCTTAAACTTTAAAATAGTGCCTAAAGAATGTTACCAGATCTTGCATAATACACAACAATTGAGAGCATAATATCTATGATATCGGAATGATATATTGGTACAATTTTGTCTCTTCTTTTATTTGCCATCTTAAAAAGTCTCTTTTCATTTAATTTAATTCCTTCATTTTATTCAAACACAAGTAAATGCATCGCAATATACTTTTAAGATAACTATTTTCTTTCAAATAAATCCCCTTGCTGTTGCTTGTAATATGTATATTCTTCATTGCTTTCAGCTGCCCTTTGTAACAGAAAAATGAGTCTAATGTAGATATAGAGAAAAATGCAACATAAAAGCTCCACCTGGTGGGGGATTTACGCCAAAACATATAAAGTAATAATATTTATCGAGGTATACCTGAAAATGAAGTTTGGCAAAAATTCGCGCATTAGTTCTAGAGATAGAGCTATTGAAAGAATTGGGAAAAGAGTAGCATATCAGCTCCACTTGTTGAGTTGGTACTAAAACGTAAACAAAATTATTTCATATCAAGGACTAACTGAAACTGAAGTTTGATGAAAATCCAATTTATTAATTTTTGAGATACAACTGTTGCGTAAATCATAAAAAATGCAGCATAGCAGGGCTACCCGTTGTGCGATTTACACCAAAAACTAATCAGCTTCAATTTATAATATGGACTACCAGGAAATACATTTTTATCAAATTAAATACATCAGTTCTTGAAATAGAGCGGTCACAAAATTTATGTCACATACAGACAGACAGAGTCACAAACACAGTCTCATACACAGATATTCTGTAAAAATATATTTTTCGGAATCTCTGATTCCTAAAACGTTAAAATCGTCGAAAAACGAAATTCGAAAATTTTAACGGATGCAAAATTTTACTCTTGTAAAGATAGAAAAAAGTTTAAAAAACACAGACGAACTTATATTGGTTTAATTTTGCAAGCGTCAAATCAATTCCAGTCCCTTATTTAATCGTCTCTGTTAGAATCCCCCCCCACCCTAATAAATTTTCTTCAGATGTAAAAATTTATTTGAATATGGTCTTTTCTGACCGGTTATTTCAATATACTTGAGACACTCTACAAAACATTCTCTACCATGTACTTTTCTAGACATTTGAAAATTTTAAATATTAATATATATGTTTTATCCAAGCGTCCGCCTAAAAAACTTGTTTATCGTCATGTGTATCTTCATGTGCATATTGTCTTGGTATAGCAAATCTAATGAAAACTCTTTTCTCAAAACTTTAATTTAAAATTGTGGCGATATACAATCCAAACTAGCTTTGATTATAAAATGTTTCTTTCAGAAAAGTATGCCAACAGGCAACCATTAGCATATATATTGGCAATAACTGCTCTCACGGATAACGGATGTGATTTGAATCACTGTTCTCTTGTTGCTGTTCTTATCAAACTATTGCACCATATAGTCCCCTCATTTAAAAAAAACTCAAATAAGTCTTTAAAAAAGAAACTGGACCAGGATTACGTTACCTCACGGCAATCAAAATAACTTCATACTCTTATTTTCGTAATTGGAATAAAAAAATTTATTATAATACTTATTACAATATTACAATTCAGTGCATTTTTGCATTCGTAACTTTAGTTCCGACGCAATTTTTCTTGAGGCATTCGTAAGAGAAGCAATTTGTATGCACGAAAAAAACAAACAAATGTTTCTTCATATAGTTCTTATCTGTCTTAAGAATTGGGAAACTATAATATAACCTCTTCTGAGTTAGAATGTAATAGAAGTATTGCATTTTCCTCTGAAAATATTTCATTATTTATCTTTTTCATTAAGGAATTAAAACACCTAAATGAAAATTTCTATTTTTAAACTATATACTTTTATATATAACGTCATATAGTTTTTAAATTTTACGAACTTTTCTTCATGTTCAAACAGCTAGTAGAAATAGTGCATTTTCCCTTAAAATGTTTCTCTATTTATTTTTTCTTATAACGGAATAAAAAGACAATTATTAAATTATACCAATATATTATTTATTATTCATTTTAATTTGTAAATAATATCTAATACAGTCTTTCAGTTCTTAAGGCTGATAATAAAAATTAAATTTCAAGCATATAGACAATACCTCGATTTTGCATCAAGTATTAATGTAAGTTTTAATATTTAAATAATCAATCCTGTAATTTGTTATTTTGGATTAACTCAAAATAAATATCATCTACTTACACGCTGAATTTCATTAAAATATGGGAAATACCGATCTCAGCTGATTTGCTCATTTTGTATTTAATGACCTTTTTGATGCAGAACATAAATAATTTAGATTTTACGATGTTTTGACGAATTGCAAACATTGCTATTTAATCAAATCAAAGCAATTTTTTCAGGTTATAAAACAAATTACACCAATAGCTTTAAAAATAAATTTTGAATAAAATACTCATGATGCTATAATTATACAGGTAAAAAATGTTTTCTATGATTTTTAAAACAAATCGAGTAAATAAAAATTTCAAATGAAATTTCACCAAAAATATTATTTATAATTATTTAAGATTATTTATTTGAAATATTACTTTAGAAAAACCTTATTGCTTATTTAATATAAAAAATAATAATAATGACTTTGATGTTGATCTTTTACTGAGAAAAGAGACAGTTTCTTTAAATAGAACGTTTGTCAAACAGAAACAGTCACTTTAGCAGTAAATATACTTTTAGCATTCTGTAGTTCCTACATACAAAGTAAACTTTCTGAGAACATGTCTTGGAGGCAAATGTCTATTTTAAGAAACACAACAATATGACATTCAGTACACTATTTGGAAGCGATTTGTATTAAAAATGTATTCCTCTAAATATTTTGTTGTATAACATAAACAATTTAATATTTTATGATGTTCTAATGATGTTTTGAAGAACTAGAAACATTACTATAAAATCAAGTTAAAGAAATATTTCATGTTACCGAAAAAATTTCAATGATTATAAAAGTAAAGATATTTCAAAAAATTAGCTTTCAAAAATAAATTTGGAACCAAATACGAACACTCTGAGAACATGTCTTGGAGGGAAATGTCTGTTTTAAAAGACACAACAATATGATAGTTGGTACATTATTTTTAAAGGAATTTGTATTAAAAAATTATTGATGTTAAAATCTTGTTGCATAACATAAGTAATTTAGAGCTTTTTCATGGTATTTGAATGATTGTTTTAAGAATTAGAAACATTGCTATTTAATCAAGTCAAAGCAATTTTTTGCATATTAAAAATATATATATATATATATATATATTTAGCTATATTTAGCTATTATTCAGCTCGGCTTGGCTGCCATAAGTTGATGACCTTGGCTACGTACAATGGACGATCCCTATCTTCTGAAAACCGTTTACAGGAACTTGAAGAAGAGTTAGATAAGATCAACTGGGACATTTTAGGATTATGTGAAGTAAGAAGAAAAGGCGAAGAAAAGATTGATCTTGCCAGTGGACATGTTTTATACTACAGAGGTAAAGAAGATGGAAGAACAAGTGGTGTAGGATTTCTGATTCATAAAAGGTGGAAGAATCACATTGTAGAATATGATAGTGCATCAGATAGAGTTGCAAGATTAGTAATACAAGTGTCCAAAAGATACAAGCTGCAAATTACCCAAGTTTATGCACCAACAATAAGTTATTCTGATGAAGAAATTGAAGATTTTTATGAAGAAAAAGCTTCAATGCATCAAAAGGGAAATCGCTACATAAAATTAATAATGGGAGACTGGAATGCTAGAATTGGAGAGAAGAAGAAAGGTGAATTATCTGTAGGAAATCATGGATATGGTATGCGAGATGAAAGAGGAAACAGATTGATTGAGTTTGCAGAATGTGAACAGATGTATATCATGAATTCATTTTTCAAGAAAAAGCCACAAAGAAAATGGACATGGCGTTGTGCAAATGGCTCAACAAGTGAAATCGACCACATCTTGACCAACAAAAAGTATCTTATTCAGGACTGCAGCATTCTCAATAACTTCAATACAGGAAGCGATCACAGATTGGTTAGATGCAAACTGCTGTTAAATACTAAAGTGGAAAGAATGAAGCTTTTGCTACACTCAAAGAAATCAATCGATATTATAAACCTCCAGAAACATAAAGAAGAATTTCATTTGGAACTTCAAAACCGTTTCCAAGTACTTCAATCAACTTTAGAAGAAGAGCAAGATGTTACAATAGTGAACAAGAAGCTAACCAATACTCTACAAGAAATTGCTAAGAAGATAGCCGGTGATGCACAAGTAAAACAGACAAAGAAAATAACAGAAGAAACAAGAAGATTGATGAAAAAACGCAGAGAATTTAAAATGAAGAAAAATGATCCTAAATCAAGAGTTGAATATGCTGAATTATGTAAAACAGTAAGAAAATGCGTTACAGAAGATATCAGAAAATTTAACTGTGATCTTGTTAAAAAAGTTCTGGAAGATAACAAAAGTTTAAAATCAGCTAAGCGCAAGTTATGTGTTGGAAGAAAAGGTATTTTTGCGCTGAAGAGAGTAGATGGAACAATCACCAAAATCAGCAACGAAATAGCACACATTGTTGAAAAGTTCTATAATAATCTATATAAATGTGAAGATCAGAGGGAAATCAACGTACACGATCAACGAGAAATCTTAACAGAAACTGAAGAGATAATCCCAGTGATGACAGACGAAGTTTTACAAGCTATTAGATTTATGAAAAAAGGTAAATGCCCTGGAGAAGATGGAATTACAATTTACCTTATCAAAGAAGCAGGAGAAGAATTTGCAAAAAGGCTATCCTTACTGTTTTCCAAATGTCTCAAAAGGTCAGATGTACCAGAAGATTGGAATAATGCTGTGATGGTACTACTTTACAAGAAAGGAGAGAAGAAAAACATTAAAAATTACCGTCCGATCAGCTTACTGTCTGTGACTTATAAAATTTTCACCAAAGTTTTAACGACAAGACTTGAATCAGCTCTGGACTCAGCTCAACCTAGAGAACAAGCAGGATTCCGAAGTGGATTCAGCACAATGGATCATATCCAAACAGTAAGGGAACTCATAGAAAAACATAAAGAATATAATTTACCTCTCTGCCTTGCCTTTATTGATTATGAAAAAGCTTTTGATTCCGTCTACACATCAGCAGTAGTAGATTCTCTGGAGGACATTGGTATAGACAAACCTTACATCAATATCATAAAGAAAATTTACAAGAAAGCAACAGCAACCATCCGTCTAGATAAAGGAAAAGCGAAGATCAAGCTCGGAAGAGGAGTAAGACAAGGAGACACCATTTCACCCAAGCTTTTTAATGCTGTCTTAGAAAATATCTTCAAGAAGCTGGATTGGGAAAACAAAGGGATTAGAATAAATGGAGAATTTTTAAGTCATCTCCGGTTCGCTGACGACATTGTAATTTTCAGTAACAGTCCTGAAGAATTGGAAATTATGCTGAAAGATCTTGCAGAAGCTAGCATCAATGTGGGATTAAAAATAAATTTAGAAAAGACTAAGGTGATGTTTAATTCATTTACACCAAAAAAGAAAATTGTCTACAAGAGCACTGAGATTAAAGAAGTGCAAAGTTATGTGTACCTAGGACAGGAAATATCATCGGATAATAGTATCTTGAATGAAATTAATAGAAGAATAAGAAATGGGTGGAGTGCTTTCGGGAAGAACAGTATTATTCTGAAGAGTAATATGCCTCTTTGTTTGAAAAGAAAAGTTTTTAATCAATGTATTTTACCTGCATTAACCTACGGAGCAGAAACATGGACACTAACAAAACGGATGATACAAAGATTACAAACAACACAGAGAAGCATGGAAAGATGTATGCTAGGCATAACTAGAAGAGACAGAAAGAGGATAACCTGGATAAGAAATCAAACAAAAGTTTTTGACATCCTTGAAAGAATCAAGCAGCTAAAATGGAAATGGGCTGGGCACATTGCAAGAAGACAAGACAATAAATGGAGCACAAATATACTACAGTGGTATCCCAGAGATGTAAAACGACCAAGAAGACGACCACAAGTAAGATGGAGTGACGAAATTAGAAAAGTGGCTGGTGTAAATTGGATGACGAAAGCACTAGACAGAAAACATTGGAAAAATCTGGGGGAGACCTACATCCAGCAGTGGATCGAAAACGGTTGATGATGATGATGATGATATATATATATGCAGTACTTATAAAAGAAAAGTCATTTTAAAAAGTAGCTTTCAAAAATATTTTTTTAACAAAATACGCATGGTGCAAGAATAACGTGAGTAATAAATATTTCCTGTGATTTTTAAAGACACTTCTTATAAGTACGAAGAGCAAGTTAAATTGTTTTAAATAGACAAATATTACTTCTTACCTTAAAAAAACAAACTAATACTTTATTGATATTTATCATTTACTGGGAAAAGGGAGCGTTTCTTTTAATAGTACATTTGTCACACAGAAATGATCACGTTTGTTACAAGTATACTTTCACATTTAGTTCAAACACAAGTACAATAAGAACTCTGAGAACATGAGTTAGTGACAAATCTGTATATTTAGAAACGTTACGATATTATATTGAATACATTATTTTGCAGGAATTTGTATTAAAAATTCGCTTGTTTAATTTTTTTATTGCACAGCATATACATTTTAGTTATTTTTATGTTTTAATGAAGTTTTGAAGAATTGCAAACATTTGCAAACATTGCTACTTAATCAAATCAAAGCAATTTTTTCATCTTATGAAACAAATTGCAGTAATTATACAAATAAAGACATTTTATTAGTATTAGCTTTCAAAAATAAATAAAATACAAACTATACAAGAATAATACTAGTAGTAAGTATATTTCATATGATATTTTAGACAAATATAATAAGCAGAAGTGCAAATGGAATTTTTTCAAAAACATTATTTAATATTATTTATTTGAAATATTGTTTTAGAAAAAAAAATTCTTACAGAAATAATAAAAAAAATTAACTTTGAAAAAAGTACTGAGAAAAGAGAAAGTCTTTTTAAACAGAACATTTGTCAAACAGAGATAGTCATTGCAGTAGAAAATATACTTTTCGCATTCTGTTGTTTCTACATACAAAGAGTAAACATTCTGAGAACATGTCTTAGAGGCAAATGTCTATTTTAAGAAATACAGTAATATGACATTCAGTACATTATTTTGAAGGGATTTGTATTAAAAATTTATTCCTCTTAATATTTTGTTGTATAACATAAACAATTTAGCTTTTTATGATACTTTAACGATGTCTAGAAAAATTCGAAACGTTACTATTTAATCAAGTCAAAGCAATGTTTTCATGTTACGAAAAATATTGCCAAAATCATAAAAATAAAGAGATTTAAAAAAATTTGCTTTGAAAAAAAAATTTTGAGCAAAATGCGCATCATGTAAGAATACTCGTTCTTTCTATACGAGTAATAAATATGTCTTATGATTTTTAAAGACAACTCTAAGTACGAAGAGAAAATGGGATTTTTTTAAAATAGACAAACATTATTTTTTACTTAAAATAAAATAAAATATATTATTATATTTGATATCTATATTTTACTGAGAAAAGGGGGCACTTCTTTTAATAGTACATGTGACAAAAAGAAATAGCCATTTTTGTAATAAATATTCTTTTCGCATTTAGTACCAACATAAACACAACTAGGACTCAAAATACATGATCACATCAAATCAAATTGATAAATCTGTATTCTCAGAAACGTAACAATATTAGATTAAATACATTATTTTGAAGAAAATTTGTATTAAAATTTTATTTGCATTAAAATTTCACAGCGCAACACAAGCAATTTAATTATTTTTAAGTTTTCATAATGTTTTGAAGAATTGCGAATATCTGCAAACATTGCTATGTAATCAAATCAAAGCAATTTTTTCATGATACTAAAAAGATACAATAATTTATAGCAATAAATACATTTAATTAAATTTAGATTTAAAGAATAAATTTTGAACAAATACATATGATGCAAGAATAACACGAGTAGAAAAAGTTCCCTATGATTATTAAAAACAATTCCAGTGCAAATGGAATTTAGTTAGTAGACAAATATAGATTCTTACGGAAAATAAAAAATAAACATTGATGTTTACCTTTACTAATGAAAGAGAGACTTACTGCATGCAGAATAAACACTGTAAGAACATACCTTTAGGAGAAATGTACATTCTTAGAAGCGTAACAGTAGGACAGTACAGTATTGTGAACGAATTTGTATTAAAAGTTTGTTGTGTTGAATATTTTGCAGCACAACAAGGACAATTTACTTATTTATGATGTTTTGGAGATTTACAAGCTTTGCTATTTAGTCAAATCAAAACAATTTTTTCATGTTACAAAAAAAAAAAAAAAATGAAAAAAAATAAAAAAAAAAAAATAAAGAGAGAGAGAGAGAGAGAGAGAGCTTTAAAACATAAAATTTAGAATAAAATATACATATTCCTATGATTTAAAAAAGTTTTATTTCAGTAGACAAATAGGGTTTCTTACCAAAAATAGAAATAAATTTTGATATTTATGTTTTTTTCTTATTAAAGAGAGAGTTCTTTCAGTAGTATAGTTGTAAAATAGAAAAATAATTTTCTTAGGCAAATATATCTTCCTGCATTCTTTAGTTCTTGTATACAGAGTAAAAAGTGTAACAATATACCGTAGAGTATACCGTAGAATATGTATATTTTTAGAAACGTAACAATATCACATAGAGTACAGTGTTGGAAAGGGATTTTTATTAAAATATTGTTGTGTTAATATTTTATAGCATAACATTAACTATTTAGTTACTTATAATGATTGGGAGATTTGAAAGCTTTGCTGTTTAACCAAATCAAAACTTTTTTTTCGTGTTACAGAAACAAAATCAATAAATAGAAAAATTAAAACATTTAATTAAAATTAGCTTAAAAAATAAAGTTGTTGGTCCAAGTACATGTTGCAAGAATAATACAAGTTGCAGACAATTCCTATGATTTAGAAAGACAAGTTTTTTCAGTAGACAATTGTTATTTTTTATCTAAAATAATAATAAAAATTACGTTGATGTTTATCTTTACTAATAAAAGAGAGTTATTTCCCTAGTACATTTGTCAAGAAGTAATAGTCACTTTAGTAGAAAGCAGAATTTTCTGAGTTCTTACAGAGTAAACATTCTGAGAACATGACTTGGAGACGAATCTTTATTTTCAGAATCGCAACAGTAATGGCATTAAAAATAATAGTTTGAAGGGATTTGTATTAAAAGTTTATTGTGTTAATATTTTGTAGCACAACATAAACAATTTAGTTATTAATGATTTTTCGAGATTAATAAGCTATTTAACCAAATCAAATCAATTTTTTCATGTTCCATAGAAAAACAATATTTATAGAAATTAAAACACTTCATTAAAATAAGCTTCAAATAATAAAATTTTGAACCAAATACATATGTTATAGTAATGAAAATACAAGTAGCAAAATGTTCCTACGATTTTTAAAGACAAATCTAAGTGTAAATGGAATTTTTAAAGTAGGCAAAGCATATTTCTTAACTAAAATTAAAATAATAATAATAACTTTGATGTTTATCTTTACTAATAACAGAGAGAGTTTCTTTCACTAGTACAATTCACAAGAAGTAACAGTCACTTTAGTAGAAAAAAAAATTCCAAATTCTCACAGAGTAAACACTCTGACAATATGACTTGGAGACTAATTTATATTTTCAGAACTGTAACAATAATGACATTGAGTACAATAGTTTGAAAGGATTTGTATTAAAAGTTTGTTGCGTTAATATTTTGTAACACAGTATAAATATATTAATTTTTCATAATTGTTTGAAGAAAAACGAGCATTGCTATTTAATCAAATGAAAAAAGTTCTTAAATGGTGCGAAAAAAGAAATGGTGTAACTATACAAATAAAGATATTTGATTAAAATTTGTTTAAAAATTTTTTTGAACAAAATTCAATTGATAGGTGAATAACATAAATAGTGAATATTTCCTATGATTTTTAAATTCAATTCTAATAAGTAAGAAATGCAAACGAAATATTTTCAGTTGTCAAACATTGAAAAAAACTTTTAATGTTTATTTTTTATTTAGAAAAGAGAGAGTTTCGTTCAATAGTTCATATATCAAAGAGAAAAAGCCATTTTTTTGTAGGAAATATACTTTTCCGCATTCTGTAGTTCCTACATACAAAGTAGACACTTTGATAAAATGCTTTGGAGACAAAACTATTTCTTTGAAATAACTTTCATTTAATTTCTTTATTTAGTTTTCCTTTCGTGTTTTTGAGCTATTTTATTGTTTTATTCGTGTTTCTAGTTGTTTGGAGAGTCCCGGACCGAAAAACTGTGCAATCGAATACAAGTCCCAGAATTCCAAGAAATGCGCCAAGGAAAAATCCTGGGCCGAAATCATAAAAGAAATAGTCTGTCGCCGCCATCTTGAAGAATATCCAAAAGAACATAGCTATCTGCATCGTCACAGGAAGAAGCCATCACGAATGATCTTGATTCTTTCTTGTACAAAATATCCTCATCTTTCCAAAAGTGAATAAAACAAGTCGATCAGCTTTTTCGATTAAGAGTTATGGTTTATTATTTGTGTCACAGCATTTATGTGTCACCCTATATTCTATAAACTACCTTATATTCTATAGTCACCAATCAAAAAATTTATAGAAAATATATAAAATAAAAATAAAACACATGTTTAAGGCATTCAATCAAATTTTGTATTTAAGCGCTGAAATGAACAATCAAAAAAGTTCATTATGAAATGCGATTTTTTTTTCTTGTCGGGGAGGAGGGAGGCATAATATATGTATATATATATATATGGTTACAAATATATATAATATTTTAACACAAGCATCTTTTTTTTCCTATGAGCAAAAAATCTAAAATAGAAAAGTTAGCTCTGATATTTATCTTACACCAAGAGAAAAAGTGTTTTTTCTTTCAGACCGCATTTGTAAATCAGAAATAAAGTCAGTATGAAGCAAGTACATTTTTTCCGCCTTTTGTAGTTGTTATATCCTGAAGAAACATCGAGAACTTATGCATTATAGAAGCAGTTTTATATAAAAAGCACGAAAAGATGCCTTGTGGACATTAATGCGAAGAATAAAATAATTACAACGCGCATTTATTTTTTCAGGATTTCCTATACTGAGACTTAACAAGAAAACTTAGAACGACACAACAACAACAACAATTACTTATAACTATATACACTGGTGTGCAAAATTTAAGGACGAAGGGATTTTCAAGCGATAATTTTCACACGAATATTCAACAGGAAGTAATATAATTCGAATAATTACTATCACTGCATAACAGCTAGTCCATATAACATCTCATTCAGGTCACACATGTTCACAAGAGTCACAGTCACTACACCGAAACAAAAAATAGGAAATTCCATGCGTCTCTTTTATGAGTCTCAAGTGACTACTATATGTGACTCCACTGTCAGGTCACTGCGACTACTGCTTCGTGACGAGTCACCAGGTGACTTTACAGTGTCGTTTTATTGAGATTCTCATGTGACTGTCATTTGGAAACTCAATTTCAAAGTCATTGTGAATGTTGCATTATTATAAATAACCAAATAATGATACATTAAAGTCACATGGTGACTTTCTGTCACAAGACTTTGTCAAATGGTAACAGGGACCCTACTGTGAAGTAATCACTGTGAAAAGTGGTGAAAACACACCATGTGACTTTAATGAGACATTGTTTGGTTATTTATCATAGTGCAACATTCACAATGACTTTGAAATTGAGCCTCCAAATGACAGTCACACGAGAGTCTCAATAAAACGACACTGTAAAGTCACCTGGTGACTCGTCACAAAGCAGCAGTTGCAGTGACCTGACAGTGGAGTCACATATAGTAGTTATTTGAGACATAAAAGAGACGTATGAAATTTCCCATTTTTTTGTTTCACCTTAGTGACTGTGACTCTTGTGACCGTGTGTGACCTGAATGAGAGGTTATATGGACTAGCTGTTATGCTGGGATAGTAGTTATTCAAATTATGTTACTTCCTTTTGAATATTCGCGTGAAAATTATCGCGTTGAAATCCCTTGAAAATTGGCATTTTGGAACTCCGTCCTTAAATTTTGCACACCAGTGTACATTCGAACAATACACATTTGTGCGAAAAAAATCATTTCTACTTCCGTTAAAGTTTCGTGACGTCACAGAATAAGAAATCACGGGAAAATGCGCGTCTTAACTATTCTATTCTTCGAATTAATGGCTACAAAGTGTATTTTCGTACTAAAACGATGATGCTCTACAACTTTGAAATCCCTTTCACCCGTATCTCTTACCGTTTTTAAAATATGAATGCTATCTCCGCAGATTTTCAGCATGCGGCTCCGTACGCAGTTTCATTCAGTAGCGCATGTCTATTTGAAATCATAAGATACAAGTAAAATATTAAAACATACAACTTAGAGAGTATTTAAAAAAAATAGCATAATCCTTTAGAGAAATTTTCTAAAAACAGACATGAAAATTTAAGTAGGGTGCACATAAAGGAATGCCCCAGTTATAAATTTTAATAGCATTAACAGGTCACAAATAAAGAATAACTCAATCAATTTTAGATTAAAGCATGTCCGAGTACAACTTTATTCTTGACTTGGTTCAGAGACACATACACAAAACGGCGATTCTTGAGAACAAAGCGTTATTGCTGGGCTGAAGATTTAAACCTTTCGGGTCCGAGTTTTTACCATTTTGAGGTAAAAAAAAATATTTTTATGTTAATAATAAAACAAAAGAATTACGAACGGGGAAATGAAAATTAAGAAACTTTTATTATTTTTATTATTACTAAGTATGGAAGTTTAAATGGTAAGAAATACAGAGACATATACTACATTTTACATCATGTCGATATTAACAAAAGTAATTGTTAAGACAGCAAACGAAACGACATGTATTATTAATAGTACACCAGATCTGAAAAGGTTAAAAACTATTAAAGTCATGTTTTTTTTTTTTTTTTTTTTTTTTTTTTTTTTTTGAGCTTTAAAAAAGATTACGTCTACATTCAGCCGCTACCTATGATTTGAGATGCAAGATGGAAGAGGCCTTTGCTTCTAATACTCCGGACTTCTTAATCGAAGTATGTGAAGAAATGGACTTTAGTTTGGATGTTTGGTACATAACTAAAGTTGCACATATTGAATATTTGTAAGAAAAATTGGTACTATTCTGTTAATTGGGTGCCAGTAATATGTATATACATATATATGTATATATATATGTATATAATATAATATATGTATATATATCTACACATATATATATGTATATATAGACATAAATGTATTTATATACATATATATATATGTATATTTTATTGGACATCCTGTATTATATTCTTTGGAAATATTACTAATTTTTTCACTAGAAAGTAATAAAAAATTAATACAGAGTGAATATTTTGATTTATCTATAGGAAAATAAATCAGATATAATATTATACTGTCCAATGATCTTTTAATAATACTGTTAATAAGATTGTTAAACGGAATGTTCATCCCAATTAATTATTGTGGTTTCAAAAAAAAAAAAAAAATTGTAACCCGTGTGCCCAGCTGTTTATTTTTGTACTTAGTTCAAAAGACTCGATTATTTTGTCCCATTTTTCATCCTAACAAGAGAAAACTCTTTGTTTATCTTTTGGCAACTAAAATTTCCAGGGAAATTAATCGGATTATTACTCCATTAACGATATGGATTAAATTGATTTAAGAAGACCAGATGCTTTTTTTTCCGGAACTTTCACTGAAATTCCATTATGTAAGTAAAAGAAAGTGTCTATTCTCGATAGCAGCGGCATAATGATTATGTATAGAGAAAAATCTATTATGATGGAATATAAAAATAATGTATTTTTTCTATGATTTGTGCATATTAGTGCTCGATCGAAACGTTTTTAAACCGAAACAATTTCGGTTTTCTTCATAACTTCACTCGAAAACTAAAACAAAACTGCCTTAAAAATAAATTTAAAGTGTTCAATATACTCGCTTATATATACCGCACATAGGAGTATGTACACTGGTGTGCAAAATTTAAGGACGAGTCCCAAAATGCCAATTTTCCAGGGATTTTTAAGCGATAATTTCCACGCGAATATTCAAAAGGAAGTAAAATAATTCGAATAATTACTATCCCTGCATAAGAGCTAGTCCATATAACATCTCATTCAGGTCACACATGATCACAAGAATCATAGTCACTACGGCGAAACAAAAAATAGGGAAATTTCAGACGTGTCTTTTATAAGTCTCAAATGACTGCTATATGTGACTCCACTGACAAGTCATTGTGACTGCTGCTTTGTGGCAAGTCACCAGGTGACTTTTCAATGTTGTTTCATTAAGAGCACACACTAGTCACACAATAAAAGCCGAACGCTGATGATAAGTCTATAGGAGCGTTCTTTTCAAATATCTCGCTCAAATTTTAGTATTTTTACATGATTTTTTTTGCATAGGATAGCTGAGGACGATCCACAACCGGCCTAGTTTTTATTTTTTCAATTTTGGTTTTAGTTAAAAAAAAAAAAATACTTTAATTTTCAAAATCGGTTTAAACCGGTTCTGAAACTGAAACTATCATATTATAAAAAATATATAACCAAAATCGAAAAAGTAAAAACTAGGCCGGTTGTGGATCGTCCTCAACTATCTTATGCAAAAAAATCATGTAAAAATATTAAAATTTGAACGAGATATTTGAAAAGAACGCCTCCATAGACATTACATTAGCGTTCGGCTTTTACCGCGTGACTAGTGTACGCTCTTAAGACTCTCGTGTGACCCCTCATCTGGAGACTCAATTTCAAAATCATTGTGGACGTAGCATTATGATAAATTATAAAATAACGTCCCATTAAAGTCACATGATCACTTTTCACCACTTTTCACAAACAAATTTTAAGGGCTGTGCCAAGTGCAGTTTGGTCCGACATAGCTCCAATTCCTTAAAAATGCGACGTTAAAATAATATATTTGTTTATCGAGTTTGTAATGTCAGTACATTAGCTGATCATATTACAATAAATGTCAATAATCGAACATGTGAAATGTATTCAATTTATATGACATTTAGTGAATGGACCAAAGAAGCCCCAAGTAGGGGATACTTAGTTGCAAAACTTTAAAAATGATTTAAAAAAAAAACATTACCACTTTAAAACGTACAGTTTCCTTTATTTTTTATTTATTTTTTTATTTATTTATTTTTTTTTTTGCATTTTAATTATTTGCAACTCAACTTTGAAGTTGAGACATCATACATAATATTTTTTAATAGTGAAAATGTTAGTCGAACCATGTCAAAATGAATAGCACCGATTAGCCCACAAAGTAGCCCCAATCAACGGTAAGCAAAAAAAGGATAAGCATCAAAAATTCTACAAAATCTAAAGAACATATTCCTGTATTAAGGAATTATGTTACATATATTTAACTTTAACGAAGAATGTATTTTCAGTACAAGAATTTAAAATAAACCACTAAATTGTTAACTTCTTTTAGATGCCCTGTTCAAGTCTTTTGATGTGAAAAAATCTCGAAATGAAGTTTGAATGGGCAAATTTTTGTTTTCTTTTTCTTTCAGTAGCTCTTTTAAACAGCAAAGAGCGTTTTCTAAGTTTTTTTCTACCGAGTTTCCTTATTAATTTGTCATTATTAAGTTACTGTAAGGGAAAGTTTCCCTTCATAAAATTAATGGTCTAAAAAAAAGCGTTTTGATTATGGAGTTTTTTTCCCAGGTCAGGCGACTTATACGGAGACATATATGTTAATACAGAGTGACATAAGTCAAGCAGACGTAAGTGGGGGTACTACTGTAAACAAAACTTACTGTTTCTTCGGCACAGAAGTAATAAATTTCTTATATATATATTTTTTTTCATGTAGAGTGTAATACTAGTTCTAGATTATGTGTCGGTGTATTTGTATGCGTTTTTTTAATTTAAGTTTTTGAGTTTGAAGTATATTTTTTATATATTGTTATAAGTATATAACCTATTTCCAAGTTTCTAAATGATATTTTAATTGTATCATTTGAATATTTGCATTTTAATTGCGTATAATTATTATTTTTTTATTGTAATAACAGTCAGTTTCTACCTTCATAAAAAATAGGGGACATTGTGTTGAATATAATATATGTAATTCTACATCGAAATCTAGAAAATAATGCTTATAATGATATTTGACAACGTTCCCATTTATCAGGATCCTTTTACTAAAGTAATCTTACATATAAACTTAAAATTTTATTTTCACCAAATATAAAAACATGTTGTTACTCATTTTTAGAATCAATAAATTATTTTTCATTTCCAAAGACAGCTGACTAAAAAATAAAGCAAAACTGAATTTCTCCTTCAAAAATAGTTTCATTTTCTTCTTTTTTTCATTTTAAAGAATGTTCTTTTTTCAAAAGAAATATTATGAACAACAATAGCAGTAAATATGACTTTAAATAAATATATATTTTTTTCCTATTTAGTGATTATTATTTTGTTTTCCAAAAAATATAAAAAATTTTGTATCAGTATTTAAAAATTAATTAAATTTACAATATATTTTTCGCGATTATATGTCTTTCCGAAGAAATTATAAATGAATAGAAGTGCGGTTTGATCTTCATAGAATTGACAAACTATGTTTTTTAAAGATATGAATGAAATGAAACTTTTATTTAATACTTTATGTCCCAAATTAGAAATTCTTGAAAGTTTAATCTACAATAGTACTTTTCATGCATTTTTAAACTATATTAGAAAATTTACACAATAATTTAATAAATTTTCAAAGGATTATATCAATTAATATTTGTTTAATTGTGAGTTTTTGAGTAGGAATAGAAATATGTTCACTAAAATGATTATAAAAATTCTGTATTACAATAATTACAACATTCTTAATTGTAATAAGAATGCTTAGTAATTATTTAAAAAATAACATGGTTGATATAACCTGATGCGGTGTTGCCGCCTCCCAGACGGTTCAGAACCGACTCTTGTAGTGGGGCAGAAAATCTGGAGATTGGCTAGAATGGGCAGGTTGTGACTATTCACTGCCTCCAAGAATGACTCATTGAGATAGTACGATGGCCACGGATAAGCGGGCCTCATTCTGGGTCATAGGCCGTTCCGTTTACAAGTGATCCGGCCCCCCAACGCCATGGCCCTGGTCCTCGTGGTTAGTTGCAAAGTAGCGTCCATAGGCTGATTTCAGAGACGGCCTTCCGGACTTGAGTTCTTTGGAGTCGCATGCTGACATTAAGCAAAATCTAAACTAAGGTGATAGTCCACCAACCATATCTTTCTTTCTTTCTAACCGATGACCAGGCCCCTACCTGCCGAGTTATCTCAGCTTAACGGGTTAGATACTTGGTATCGGCGCGGAAGACCGCGTAATTGTCGCGAAGCGCCAATAAAGTTTGCTTCGCGTGCCATCATTTCTGCAGTACTTGCTTGTCGTTGAACATACTTTGTTTCGCCTGTTAAGTAAAGGTACATCCTGTTGTTTGAACTGCAAATGGCTTCTCAAGATGGTCTCCTAATTTAGAGCCTTGATCAATTGATGAGACCTTCACCTGGCAAGGCATCTCCAGAGGTATAATTCACAGATAACTTGGAGGACGTTGCACCCACGACGGATTTTACATGCACCAGGCGCCATTAGCGTACATGATGGAATTTTAGCCGTCAGAGTGGGGGCGATCTACGCAGACAAGTGCCGAGGTCGGTTGATTGTGGCTAACGGTTGCTGGACTTAGTAGTTTATTGCCTTTGTGAAAGTACTGAGTTTGATGCCGTACATCACTCCCACCTGCCGTGCCAGGTGAAATGGGGCTGGAGCTAAAATATTCTGAGCCGAGACCGTGGCATGTCTTTCGCAGACAACAGGGGAGACAATTTTGAGGGAAACTTAGAAAAATAAATAACCAAAACTAAAATGGCCGAAATGCTAAGTAGTGCCAGAGAAGGGAGAATTTTTGGGCCGAAATGTAAGGCAGTCGAATCGCTGCTGGTGGTGACGAGATCCCGCCTTTCTACCGTACCCCCCCCCCCCAAAAAGTGCTTCATGGGCTGTCCTATTGGAGCGGGTCCAGTAGCTCGTGTGGACAGAGTCCAAATGCACCTAATAAAAAGGCGTACTGTCACTAGAAAAAAAAAAACAAGGGAGAAAAAAAGAAAAAAAGGAAAAAACCCGAACACGTTTCGGACCACACAGAGTCCCTTGAGTCTCTGCGTCAATGAGGTCAATGTGTGCGGTTCGGGGTAGGTGGACTAGTAGGTTGCTTCCGATTGCTATTCGGACCGCACAGGGTGCCGTGTGTCCCTGCGTCAATGAGGTCAACTTGAAAGCCTGAGAGGTGTTAGCCCACTAGGGGAAGTTCCTGAACGGTGTCGGACCGGGCAGAGTCCCTTGAGTCTCTGCGTCTATGAGGTCAACCTGTACGGTTCTGGTGCAGTGGACTTGATTGGTGCTCCCGAATCTGTACGGACCGCACAGGGTCCCTTGAGTCTCTGCGTCGATTAGGTCAACTTGAAAATTTCGGGAGCCAAGTCCTAGGGGAGGGAATCCTAGAAGGTAAATGGGTTAGCAACAATACTATTGTTTACTGTATTGCTTACCTGAGAAACCTGTTAACGTTAAGCTTTTTAAGTTGTAACTGCTGTCTATTTGGCTTTTATGGAGGTGAAGATTAGATAGTTAACTTATTGGCTGTTGATAGGTGGGGGAATGGCTGAGCTTGTGGCTAGAGTGGCTAAGCTAAGATTAAAAATGGACTTAATAAATAGTATTAACGGGGCCTAGTATTATTAAGGGCCGTTACTAAGATGGGATTAATAACTAAAAACCTAAGTAAAGATAGGGAATAAAAGTCGCATTAACGAAAATAACCTATTAGACTAAGAGGGATGACTAGACAACTAATTAAGTTAATCAAATTAGACTATTTATTAGCAAGGGGGCGGATTAGGAACTAAGAATAAGGAAGAGAGTAATTAATCAAACTTAGCTGGGGGAGTGAATAGGATTTAAGTAGAAATCATATTAAACTGACAAATTGCTGAGTCCCTAGGAGGAAATGAAGGAGACTATTTATAGGTGGGTGAAAGTATGTGAGCACGGGCTCCGCCCCTAAGGGTGACAGGTTGGGTTTCATTTCATACCCCCACCCCTGGCTGCATGCCACCCGTACTCACTAGTAGAGGATAGTAAGCTGTATGCCTGCACACGAGCTGCCACCTGAGATTGCTCTCATTTGGCAGCCGACCGTGGAGTCCCTTCTAGCTCCCGCCCCTGCCTTTACGTCTCGTGTGCATGGCACTAGAAGAATAGGAAGGATGTTGAGAGGTTTGTTGTTTGTTGTGGGGATTGAGGAGAACGGATCTCCAGTCAGGCCTTCTATGATGCTTGTAGCCTTCCCTACCATGCCTAGCCCTTGGGCCGGCTTGGTGCGAGTTCGGATTAGGTGTCCCGCAGTACCAGAGTCCGGCTTGCGCTGCCCGGTCATGAGCATCCCTTCCAGCCCTCCTGAATCCTTGGAGTTAAAAGTGATAGATGTTGGGATGGTTCTCCTCCCTGCGTCGATATGTCCTAACAGCTAATACTAGTAAAAGGGGAGCTGATGAAGTTAGTAAATAAACGTTAAGAAGAGTAATACTACTGCGAGAGCATATACGGATGTTAAGAGAGGCTAATAAATTTATTAAAAATAAAGGTTGAATTGAGAAGGGATATACTTAAAAGTATTACACTAATTACCACTCTTGCCACAAGCTGCCGTCAGTTTGGATAACCTTTGTACTAACCTAAAATTAACCAGAGAGTTCACTTAACCCAAGCACTCCCCGAGAATTCCCTTTTGATTTTTTAAAAATATATTTCTTATGTTGTTTAGATCTGGACGGACAAGCAGATAGGTGGGGGCGGATGAAGCTTTTTGATTTTTCATAATGTGAAGCTTTCAGATCCGAGATGTCTTTCGACGTGCTTACAATGGTATTATTGCGGGGTACCTGTTTCTGTTCATATTGCTGTTACTGCACGACTACCTCTTACGGCTGAGATCATAAGACATATCATTATTTTAACATTTTATGGTTTTTTATTGTTGACCGTAGGGTTTTAGACCTAGGCATTTTCCCTTTAATAACATATAGGACGGACAAGCAGTGCCGGAGGCGGGTGAAGCTTTTTACTGTGTCATGGTGTGCGACTTGCAGATCCGTGAAGCCTTGCGACGTGCATGCAGGAAGTTCCTGCGGGGCACCTGTTCGGGCCTTGGATACTGCTGATATCGCACGATTACCGCACACTGCTGGGACATAACACAAAATAAACTATTTTATATATATTTTTTTGTGGTGATAGGAATCCTAGGCCATTTTATAAGTTTTTATTTTTTATTTTTTTTAAACATATAATAACATATAACACAAAAATGCGCGCGGGTACATGACGGATTAGTGGCTGTAGTAAAGGATTGCGAGATTTTTTTTGTAAGTGTGATCATTTGTCTATGTGTTCTGATGTACGAGTGACGTAATGTTGTCGCAGTTGTCTTGGAGCCACCTGATTATGATTTTTGCCTTTCTTTGTATGTGTTTTTTTTTTGCTAGTTTTTTATGCCATAATTTTTCGTTTTCTGTTGTTATGTTTGCTAGGTGATCTGCTTGTGTGATTGGGCAGTGTAGCAGGTAGTGTTTCGGCGTACCATCCGAACCGCAATCACACCCACCAACCATCTCGACTGTAGACTGGAGCCTGTGGAGAGTTTGGGTCTTGCAGAGCAAGACGCGGAAACTAATGTCCACAGAACTTGTGGATCGACATGCCCCAACTTTCGGAGTTACTGTTACTGTCGGGAGAAGCTGGGACCTGGTGTGCTTACTTCGCCAGGAAACACATCTCCTGTGTTCGCTGCAGCTACGGCAGGGGGGACAATGGGTGTTTAGAGGTGCTCCATCAATCAGCGAGCTCTCACGGCGGGAGGCCAGCGTGGTAGTAGTTGTTTGGCACATGCCGTGCCCCCTAGGAGAGGATCAGACTGAAGGTCTACTTCTGTGAGCTGCCCCCGCAGATAACCGGGCCAGGCGCTCACCGGATAACACTGTGGCCATTTAAACTCGTGTGAACTGTCGGTCTGATCCGGTTAAGTCAAGTCAACACGTATAACTTAAGGAGCGCCTACGGAGAGTGAGCCTCTCCGCTAAATCTCCAACGAAAACGGAGAAAAACCAAAACTGTGATTTGCGAAAATGATGAAATTGTAGAAGTGCATATAGAGCTGATTTCGCATTGGTCAGAGCCATTAAACCCTTCCCTCCGGTACTCCCAGTCCATGCGTGCGTGCTGAAGCGACTTTGTACCAAGCCCATACCAGGGAACACAGTCCATCGAGTGCCGTAACACCCGACTTATGCAAACTCGAGTACGACACGTGACAATGTCAGGTCGTTCAGGCAATATTAAGAATAGGGGTTCAGCAAAGAAGGTACCTGGCACAGGTAAAAAAGACCCAAATTCAGGGACCACATATTTTCAATTACATTAAATAAAGAATTCCTGACAAAATAAAAGCCTATTGTAATTTAAAATTAAAAATTTAAAGTAATTTACATAAAAGGGATAGAGTAGCAAGCTAACTCTAATCCTGCGGAATTTTAGAAATGCCGTCCATAAAAGCTAAAGTTTTACGTCCGCGATCTTCCTGAGCAATAATACTATTATAGATTTTTTCTAGAAAATTAGCAAGATTTATGAATGAATCGATTTTGAGTTCTGTTTTGATTTTATTTAAGATTTCAACTATTTTTTTAACACCGTTGCGTAACTCTTCCAGCTGGTAAAGTTGAACCGGTTCTGGTGGTTTCCTCTTGGGGTCCGCCTGCGCAATTTTAGGTAGCTTATCATACAAAAAGTAAAAAGCTACCTATTGCAGCCATCCGGAGGTAAACACTTCCAGAAAATTTTGGTATATTTTCACCGATCATGACCCCCAGACCCCAAAACCACCCTCTGTTCAAATGTTGACACACACACACACACACACACATATATATAATCTTATATAGTATATATCTGATTTTTGTCATGCTGTAATTAACGTATTTATGAGCCGATTTGAAAGAAACTTGGTATGTACATGGTACATACAAATGTCTCGACCGAGTTTGTTAGCCAGCATCATCCGCCATCTTGTTTCAAAATGGCGGCCATTTAAAATTTAAAAAAATTAAAATTTAAAATTAAATGCAAAAAAATTAAAAGTGGAAAAATATTTTTATTTTATGTGTTAGAACTTAAAACAATGATTCCAAAACACTTTTTATTTTGTCTATATCTTAAAAAACGATTGAGTTATAGTACTTTGAATTTTTCTAATGGTTGACATTTTGAAACGATCTGATTTTTGTCACGTGATAACACCCGTATTTATGAATCGATTTGAATGAAACTTGGTATGTACATAGTACATACAAATGTCTCGACCGAATTCATTAGCCAGCATCTCCGCCATCTTGTTTCAAAATGGCGGCCATTTAAATTTTTTTTAAATAAAAATTTAAAATTAAATGTGAAAACATTAAAAGTTGAAAAAAATTTTTTTTATTAAATTCTTTTAATTAATTTTCTTTTAAAAATTTAAAATTTAAAATTAGGTACAAAAAAGTGAGAAATTGAAAAAGATTTTTCTTTTATGCCTATTTATTTAACCTTGATACAAAGATTCCAGAGCATTGTTTGTTTCGTCTGTATCTTAAAAATGGCTTAGTTATAGCACTTTTTATTTCTAGTGTTGCTCACATTTTAAAATGATCTGATTTTCGTCACGTGATAACACGCGTATTTATAAACCGATTTGGATGAAACTTGGTGCATACATAGTACATACCGATGTCTGGACCGAGTTTGTTGGCCAGTTCCATCCGTCATCTTGTTTCAAAATGGCGGAATATTATTTTTCTTTTTAGTTACATTTTAAAATTAAGTGCAAAAAAATAAGAAATTGAAAAAGATTTTTCTTTTGTGTGTTTGATTTTGATACAAAGATTCCAGGGCATTTTTTGTTTCATCTCTATCTTGAAAAATGGCTGAGTTATAGCATTTTAAATTTCCAGTGTGGTTGATATTTTGAAACGGTCTGAAATTTGTCACGCGATAATACGTATATTTATGAACTGATTTGGATATAATTCCGTGTGCACATAGTACATATCAATCTCTTGACCGAGTTCACTGTCCAACTTCATCCGCCATCTTGTTTCAAAATGGCGGCTATTTAAGTTTGTCAAAAATCTTTTAAATGTATAATGATGTACAAACAAAAAATTAGAAATTGAAAAAAGGTTCTGTCTAAAGTATTTATCTTAATAGTGAATTCCGGAGTATTTTTTGCTTTGTTTTTATCTTAAAAATGCCTAAAATATAGCAGTTTGAATTTCTAATGTGGGTGACATTTTTAAAAAAGAAATTTGTCCGCGACAGCACTCGTATATTTTTATCGATTTCGATATGAGTGTGCATGTGCACATGAATTAAGATTTCGACCAAGCTCATTGGTTTGTTATATCCATCATTTTGCTTTAAAATTGCATACACTTAATGATATCGTAGAATTTGGTGACTCTCTAAGTCGCTGAAAATGAAACCAGGTTGAATAAAATATGACTATTTTCTAAATATTCCCATTAATATGGAGTTTTGACAAAAACTAGCATTCAATCTTATAAAATCGGGTTCCACTAATTTGAGCTTCGTATGTTTGAATAATATAACTTAATTTTAAATAAATAAATAAATGAATAAGTATATGAAAGCTACGTTTTCCTCTCAGCATTGCCGGAAGGACGTTTTTTCTTTGGTAGTTTAACTTTATCTTCTGATTTTACGATTGCTTTGGGGTTTGAATTTTTATTTTTCGCGGCTTCTGTGTAACTTTTTCTGAACTGCGGTTTCAGAGGATACTTTTTACAGTCTTTATAACTCGAAGGGTGCTGTGATCCGCAATTAACACACGACGGCGGAGGTTTTTCCAATAGCAATTTCGGTATTTTCGGTGTTTAACTTTTTTCTCGGACAATCTGGTGATTTGTGGGAATCCTCACAACCAACGCATTTGGGTTCCATAAAGCACTGCGAGATGATGTGGAAATTTCCCTGGCAATTCCAACACTGCGCAGCTTTCCTGGGTGCCCTATAATTTTCAATTTCTACTCTAATTTTAAATAAAGATTTTAGAGTTAGGATTTTTTTTTAAGTTTCATTTTTATGAAGGTGCAGAAGAAACAGAAGAAGAAACCATGTTGTCTTTACGACTAATCATCTTCACTGTCTTAATAACGTCAAAACCATTTTTAGTTAGCTCCCTTTCGATATTTTTAATTTTAATAGATTTTGGTAAACCTCTGGAAACCACTTTCATAGGGGCCTCGAGATCCGGACTTACACAAAATTGGAACTTGTGTTCCTTTAGAATTTTTTCCTTCACTGCAAAGATTTGCGTATTTATTTTTAGCCATCTTCCACTAATTTAGACTTCAAAATTTGGGTAGCAGGTGTTCTCAATTTGCGCGGTAAATTCCGTAACGTCATTAATTTCCCTCACCAGGATTGGTTTAGGCGGTTTGATTTTCCTATTGGTCGTTTGGCTCTCACTAATTTTCCTATTGGCTGATTTCTTCTCGCACTCGTTAACATGAACTGGCTCCATGATGACACTCCCAGTGCCATCTGTAGGATCCTCATCAAAATAATCCTGCTCCATGTCCCCAGATTCTGAAGCTTTCTGAACTTTCGGCCTTAAATACTGAATTCAGTATTTAAGGCCGAAAGTAAATTTTTATCTAAGATAATAACAATATCTGATTGCTTGATTTTTCTTGGAATTTGGAACCACTAAACCAGCCGAAAGAGTAGCGTTCGTTTTCTTTTTCTTTTTTTAGTTTTTTTAGTTTTAGAATTTTCGCTAACTTTAGCTAAATTATCCTGCTTTTTAAGCGAATTTTCCCTAACTTTATCCAAGTTTTCCTGATTTTCAAGAGAGGCCTGTTAGGCTTCCTGAGCTTTATGAGCAAATAATTCCTTTTTGTAAGCGAAGTGCCTGTCGGCACTTTCTTTCCCTTCAATCGAAACTAAAGTTTCATATTTATATTCGCCATCAGAGTCTAACTCCTCAAATTCGGCGTCCGAAAGATCGGTAACATTTTTATTTATACTATTACAAGTAATTTTCACGTCAGAATATTCCGGGAGAAGTTCCGGATTAAATTTAAACCTAAGAGCTGAACCCTTATTGCCAGAACAATTAGACATATTACCTGCTTCAGCACCGCCGGGCATACTACCGGCGTCGAGAATTGCAGAAATTCACTGCAGCAAACAAAATGGAGCTCCTTCGTACACAGAGGTAGTGCTGACACACACGCTCTTGGTCTGATCCGGTGCTTGCGTTTTTGTGCTCTACAGGAACTTTCTAAGCCCAGTGATGAAGACAATGGGCGTGTTCAGCGGCTACGTGCGCTGAGAGTGCACGCTCAGGAGCCCGGGACATGGAGTGGGTTCTTATCGCAGACGGGATATCCGTTCACTACTCGCTAATGTGCTACAGGTGTTGCAACTGTGCGCTCAATAACAGATGGAGAACAAAACACGGATTTGATTAATTACGGTGCTATTTATAAAGATAATCTGTTGCAAATGGAGGTGAGCCCGATGGAGGAACGGTTAGAGTATGGAACTAGAAATCAGACGATATGGTTCGAATCTTTCGCGGGCCAAAAGTCGGTGTATGATTTTTCTTATTATTATTATTTGTTGCTTTTTATTAATAAATGAGACATTTTAATTAAAGATAAATTTTATATTAATAATACAGAGGCACTGTATTTCTACTATAATAATAAAATACTTATTTAAATTCGAGAAAATGAGATGTTTTGCGGAGAAAGTTTTATATTTGAACACTTTTAATATTCTGGCTATTTCCATGAGTACTTGTAGTGTAAGTCACAGGCTACGATTTTTGGCTACCAGAATTATAGAACAAAAAAATGTGATTAATTTTAATAGCACATTCTCATTAATTGAATAAGGCCAAGCAGACTTTTCGAAAATAACGGTGGCTAACAAGCATAGTAATTAATAAGTTATGTGACTTACACTACAGAACCCATGGAATTAGCCATTCTAAATATCGTTCAAAGTGATTTATATATATATATATATATATATATATATATATATATATTAAGCAAATAAAAAAAAATTATTCTGCGAAAATATCCGTATACAAGTAAAATAATTTCTTAATGTTTTCTATATATATATATGTATATAAATTTAGTTTTTATTGAGATTAGGATGCAAATATAATGCATGCGTGGATATTTTACTGTGTTAAAATCAAAATGGAAAATATTATAAAAGCGAATTGGAAAATATATACATTTTTTTTAACTAAAAATATCTGCACACATATTTTTTTAAAGATGTGAAATATTTGGAGTTTGCCTTCTCGTTTTGTAATGAATAAAGAATGATTAGAATGTTTATAATTTTTCTATTGAAAGTATGAATCTGTGTTTTGTTTGTACTAACATTATTTCGGATGTCGTTTGTTTCTCATATTTTATGACATATTTTGGCCTGTTATCCACACGGTATTAAAATATACAATCATTAAATAAGAAATATATTTATACTAAAACTTTTTCTGAAATTTTTTTTTTAACTAACAGTGCAAATTCCATTGAAATCCACCCAAACTTGGTTTTTTAACAGCATTCTATTTAATATGAAAAATATAAAGCAACTGATAAATGATTTTTAAATAAATAAAAAGAAAATTATTAAAAAATTAAAATCACCAATTGTTGAATTATATCAGTCAACCTATCAAACAAAGCCCAATCAATAAGAGATAAGCAGAAAACGCATAATCACGTGATCAAATCGCGCAGCAATCTTTTTTTTTTCTTGCGTCGCGCGCGCGAGCTTTGACCAGGATTGGTGGTCATATTTTAAATGCTTATCGGGCTTAATTGGATGAAATAGGTCACGTGATACTTTTTCGGAATATTTTAGATTTTATTTGAGTGACTACAGGTATGTATTTCTCTTATGAGAATCTGTTTGGGAAGGATAAAGGGATATAGTATTTGTATTTACTACTTTTGAACCATAAAAATAATGCAATTGAATAACTTTAAAATTCCCTTCTTCGATAATACCTACTCTATGCAGAATCTTCAGAAGCGCGCGCGCAAAAATGGTGTCTTTTGAACACGCCCATAGTAGACTCTCAAACCTAATTTTCAAACTAATAATCCCCGAATTTAGAGTCGCTGTCCGTTCTTGTGTGGTGGTTTACTCGCCCTCAGGCATGGCAAGAAATATTTTCGTACTTTCTATTGACTGAGGAAGAATCACCTGTAGTTCAGAAACCAAGAGAAATGTGATAGAATAGGGGCATCTTTTATTTCCTTTGTCATAAATGTCTTTTCTCATTAGAGTTCATCTTGTGGGCCCTTCGCAAAGCAAGTCTTCTTCGGGATCCTCGGCATCGGCTCATAAGTTCGGGTGCCTCAATAGATCTTGGGTTCCAGAGGGTTGCTGGGGTGACTTGGGGAGGATACTAAGTGAAGGGACCACTCGACTCTTCGAGTATTGGGTGGTGAAAACTATCGCAATCGGCTTTTCGTCTCTTTGTTTGAAAGTTGTGACATTCATTGGGTAATCTACCTTCCGAAATTGGAAGTATCTAAGAGGGGTGGCACGGACACGTGGGTCTTGATAGGTAGTCCGTAAGGATTAGTACAGAAGGATTCCGTGAAAGTGTGACATGGATGAAGCTCAAATGGCCTCACGGGCCCAGGTTCAGCGATTGGTGCAGTATCAGAAAAATATCTCTAAAATGTCGCAGTTTTTTATTTAATTTATTTTTATTTTATTTTCTTCTTCTTCTTTTTAATGAATCGCAAAACTATTTCCTAAATATAACAATTTTTCGACCTTTCTTCTGTATACTGTTACAATTTATTTGCCTATTTATAACCGACGGGTAAAAAGCGAAATTGAACATTTTTAACACTTTAAATTTACAGTTAGGTGATATCAATTTATTTCGCACGTCAAAAGCAAAAAATCATCATCTCATGCAAATAAATTATATGAAATGTTCCCAGAAAATAGATAACAGACATTAATTAAAAACAGTTTTAAGTCTCTGCAACATTAATGAAAGTTTTGTTTTGATTTAAAGGAACATAGATAAATACTTCAGATCTTTTTAAAACTGGTTTAAGTATACAACATCTGGTTTTGAAAGTTCAACCGACATTTGAAAAATGTTTCATGATATGAGCTGCTTGTTTCGCAGTTTTCCTACTTTAATAAGGTATTAGCTACATTAATAAATTTTATTTTAATATCTTTACGCCTTAAGACGTGAAAAGATACATTATACGATTATTCTAAAAATTCTATGGAGAGGAATTTTTTCACAAAAGAGATTATTAATGCAAAATAATTGGGCAAGTTTTAATATAATTTTTTAAGTCAAAATTTGATTTTGCGGAAGCAGAATATACAGGGTGAGTCATAAATATTGGAACAATAGGCTATCTCTTTAAATATTAACCCTAGACCCATACTTCCAATTACAAAGTTTCATAAAAAAGGTGGATTTTTTTATAAGATCAGTTGCAACTCCGTGGGGGGGTCTATTTTAAAAATTACGAAAATAAAATTTTTATACGGCCCCCATAGGATAAAACTTCCAATTGGAAAAATTTTCCTTATCCATTCCTGAATTGAACCAAAAAAAAAAAAAATACTTGTGGCACTCGGGGACTGCCGCGGTAAAGCTATTGCATAGCATTTTTTATCAACTTATGCAATTATAATTATTTATTTATTTTTTATTTATGCATTTTTTTTATCGTTGATATTAATTCAAGTTAAACATTTTGAGCGTGATGACCGATAACATTTTTTTTACTTGTATTGAACAAATGAGAAGTTAATATCGTTTAAAATATTCTTATTATCTTACAATACATGTAGGTTAATTAGGAATTTTTATCATTGAAACTATACGTTTATGGTAGCTGAAATAAAAAACATAAGTTTATGACTTGATATTCTCAAAATATCTGAAAAATACCGCGCCACTGTGTGCCGAAGTCTACTGAAGGATACCGTGCCGAAGTCTGCCAAACTGAAGCGACGTTAGCCGGAGTGTTAGGATTTTTTCTCGTTACAGAATTTCTAGACTCTTTCGCCGCGCTCAAAGCCCGCGATAAAAGCTATGCAATACCTTAATATATTGCAAACAAAATTTGGCCGCGCTACGAAAATTAGATCGCGAGTTATAAGCATTTTAAATTTTTCGACCCTCACCATGGGGGATCTCCTGTCACCAAAAATTAACACTGTCTCATAATAAATTACCAAACAAAATTTGGTCACGCTACAAAAATTGATCGCGAGTTATAAACATTTTAAATTTTTCGACCCTCACCGTGGTGAAGGGGTCTAATGTCACCAAAAATGAACACGCTCTCATAATAAATTACCAAACAAAATTTGGCCGCGCTACGAAAGTTAGATCGCGAGTTATAAGCATTTTAAATTTTTCGACCCTCACCGTGGGGGGTCTCTTGTCACCAATAGTAACACTGTCTCATAATAAATTACCAAACAAAATTTGGCCGCACTACGAAGATTAGATCGCGAGTTATAAGCATTTTAAATTTTTCGACCCTCACCATGGGGGATCTCCTGTCACCAAAAGTAACACTGTCTCATAATAAATTACCAAACAAAATTTGGCCGCACTACGAAAATTAGATCGCGAGTTATAAGCATTTTAAATTTCTCGAACCTCACCGTGGGAGGTCTCCTGTCACCAAAAGTAACACTGTTTCATAGTATATTACCAAACAAAATTTGGCCGCACTATGAAAATTAGATCGTGAGTTATAAGCATTTTAAAATTTTCGACCGTCTCCATGGGGGATATCCTGTCGCTAAAAATTACACTGTCTCATAATAAATTACCAAACAAAATTTGGTCGTGCTACGAAAATAAGATCGCGAGTTATAAGCATTTTAAATTTTTCGACCCTCACTATGGGGATCTCCTGTCACCAAAAGTAACATTGTCTGATAATAAATTACCAAACAAAATTTGGCCGCGCTACGAAAATTAGATCGCGAATTATAAGCATTTTAAATTTTTCGACCCTCACCGTGGGGGTTTCCTGTCACCAAAAGTAACACTGTCTCATAATAAATTACCAAACAAAATTTGGCCGCGCTGCGAAAATTAGATCGCGAGTTATAAGCATTTTAAATTTTTCGGCCCTCATCATGGGGGGGGGGGTCTCCTGTATCCAAAAGTAACACTGTCTCATAATAAATTACCAAACAAAATTTCGTCGCACTACGAAAATTAGATCGCGAGTTATAAGCATTTTAAATTTTTCGACCCTCACCGTGGGGGGGGGGGGTCTCCTGTCACCAAAAGTAACACTGTCTCATAATAAATTACCAAAACAAAACTTCGTCGCACTACGAAAATTAGATCGCGAGTTATAAGCATTTTAAATTTTTGACACTCACCGGGGGGGGGGGGGTCTCCTGTCACCAAAAGTAACACTGTCTTATAATAAATTACCAAACAAAATTTGACCACGCTACGAAAATTGATCGCGAGTTATAAACATTTTAAATTTTTCGACCCTCACCGTGGTGAAGGGGTCTAATGTCACCAAAAATGAACACTCTCTCATAATAAATTACCAAACAAAATTTGGCCGCACTACGAAAATTAGATCGCGAGTTATAAGCATTTTAAATTTTTGACCCTTACCATGGCAGGTCTCCTGTCACCAAAAGTAACACTGTCTCATAATAAATTACCAAACAACATTTGGCCGCTCTACGAAAATTAGATCGCGAGTTATAAGCATTTTAAATTTTTCGACCCTCACCATGGGGGATCTCCTGTCACCAAAAGTAACACTGTCTCATAATAAATTACCAAACAAAATTTGGCCGCACTACGAAAATTAGATCGCGAGTTATAAGCATTTTAAATTTTTGACCCTCACAGTGGGGGGGTCTCCTGTCACCAAAAGTAACATTGTCTCATAATAAATTACCAAACAAAATTTGGCCGCGCTGCGAAAATTTGATCGCGAGTTATAAACATTTTAAATTTTTCGACCCTCACAGTGGGGGGTCTCCTGTCACCAAAAGTAACACTGTCTCATAATAAATTACCAAACAAAATTTGGCCGCACTACGAAAATTAGATCGCGAGTTATAAGCATTTTAAATTTTTCGACCCTCACCATAGGTGATCTCCTGTCACCAAAAGTAACACTGTCTGATAATAAATTACCAAACAAAATTTGGCCGCACTACGAAAATTAGATCGCGAGTTATAAGCATTTTAAATTTTTGACACTCACCGTGGGGGGGGGGTCTCCTGTCACGAAAAGTAACATTGTCTCATAATAAATTACCAAACAAAATTTGGCCGCACTACGAGAATTAGATCGCGAGTTATACGCATTTTAAATTTTTCGAACCTCACCATGGGGGATCTCCTGTCACCAAAAATTAACACTGTCTCATAATAAATTACCAAACAAAATTTGGCCACACTACGAAAATTTGATCGCGAGTTATAAGCATTTTAAATTTTTCGACCCTCACCATAGGTGATCTCCTGTCACCAAAAGTAACACTGTCTGATAATAAATTACCAAACAAAATTTGGCCGCACTACGAAAATTAGATCGCGAGTTATAAGCATTTTAAATTTTTGACCCTCACCGTGGGGGGGGGGGGTCTCCTGTCACGAAAAGTAACATTGTCTCATAATAAATTACCAAACAAAATTTGGCCGCGCTGCGAAAATTAGATCGCGAGTTATAAGCATTTTAAATTTTTCGACCCTCACCGTGGGGGGTCTCCTTTCACCAAAAGTAACACTGTCTCATAATAAATTACCAAACAAAATTTGGCCACACTACGAAAATTAGATCGCGAGTTATAAGCATTTTAAATTTTTCGACCCTCACCATGGGGGATCTCCTGTCACCAAAAGTAACACTGTCTCATAATAAATTACCAAACAAAATTTGGCCACACTACGAAAATTTGATCGCGAGTTATAAGCATTTTAAATTTTTCGACCCTCACCGTGGGGGGTCTCCTGTCACCAAAAGTAACACTGTCTCATAATAAATTACCAAACAAAATTTGGCCACGCTACGAAAATTGATCGCGAGTTATAAACATTTTAAATTTTTCGACCCTCACCGTGGTGAAGGGGTCTAATGTCACCAAAAATGAACACTCTCTCATAATAAATTACCAAACAAAATTTGGCCGCACTACGAAAATTAGATCGCGAGTTATAAGCATTTTAAATTTTTGACCCTTACCATGGCAGGTCTCCTGTCACCAAAAGTAACACTGTCTCATAATAAATTACCAAACAACATTTGGCCGCTCTACGAAAATTAGATCGCGAGTTATAAGCATTTTAAATTTTTCGACCCTCACCATGGGGGATCTCCTGTCACCAAAAGTAACACTGTCTCATAATAAATTACCAAACAAAATTTGGCCGCACTACGAAAATTAGATCGCGAGTTATAAGCATTTTAAATTTTTGACCCTCACCGTGGGGGGTCTCCTGTCACCAAAAGTAACATTGTCTCATAATAAATTACCAAACAAAATTTGGCCGCGCTGCGAAAATTTGATCGCGAGTTATAAACATTTTTAATTTTTCGACCCTCACAGTGGGGGGTCTCCTGTCACCAAAAGTAACACTGTCTCATAATAAATTACCAAACAAAATTTGGCCGCACTACGAAAATTAGATCGCGAGTTATAAGCATTTTAAATTTTTCGACCCTCACCATAGGTGATCTCCTGTCACCAAAAGTAACACTGTCTGATAATAAATTACCAAACAAAATTTGGCCGCACTACGAAAATTAGATCGCGAGTTATAAGCATTTTAAATTTTTGACCCTCACCGTGGGGGGGGGGGGGTATCCTGTCACGAAAAGTAACATTGTCTCATAATAAATTACCAAACAAAATTTGGCCGCGCTGCGAAAATTAGATCGCGAGTTATAAGCATTTTAAATTTTTCGACCCTCACCGTGGGGGGTCTCCTTTCACCAAAAGTAACACTGTCTCATAATAAATTACCAAACAAAATTTGGCCGCACTACGAAAATTAGATCGCGAGTTATACGCATTTTAAATTTTTCGACCCTCACCATGGGGGATCTCCTGTCACCAAAAATTAACACTGTCTCATAATAAATTACCAAACAAAATTTGGCCGCACTACGAAAATTAGATCGCGAGTTATAAGCATTTTAAATTTTTCGATCCTCACCATTGGGCGGGTCTCCACTCACCAAAAGCTACATTATCCTACCTTGTTTTATCTTAAAACGATTCTTTTCTATACACATTCTATCAGGAATTTTTATTATTGAAACTATAGATTTATAGTAACTGAAATAAGATATATAAGTTTGAGACATGATATCCTCTAAATATCTGAAAAATACCGCGTCAATGTCTGCCGAAGTCTACCGAAGGATACTATGCCGAAGTCTGCCGAAGTTAAACGACGTTAGCCGAGTGTTAGGTTTTTTCGTTACGGATGTGTTAGAATTTTTCTCGTTACGGAATTTTTGGATTCGGTCGCCGCGCTCAAAGCCCGCGATAAAAGCTATGCAATAGCTTAAACAAAAAGAAAAAAAAATCATCTCGGTATCTACAAATCCCCGAAAGATATTAAAATCCAAAATTTTAAAAAATTCGTGCATTACACCAGTTAAGCATACTTCTGAGCTCAGCGATATCAGTTCATTTGAAACAAAATTTAAGGATCGACCATACATTTACGCATTATTAAATGTCGTTCAAAGACAATATTTTAACTTTTAGATATAAAATAAAAGCGTATTGGTTTTTGCTTTAAACTTCTTTTAAATATGATAGCTGTCTGCAATATCTCGAGCTTGGCGCCAGCCTCGTAACATGCACGACCCATTGGTCGACCGTATTATTAACTTAAGTGGTATTAATTAAACTCTTATTAAAAGTGTCTTAAAAACTTATTGCCGCAGGCAATTAGTTTAGTAAAAATAGTAATAGCGATAATGATAATTCTATTAACGGAATCATTGGAAATATATTTTAATAAATTACACCGAAATATTTTCAAAAATCTACTTTTTACTATTCAGCTTCAAAAAATTTATGATGGTTTTAAACCCATTTTTATTTTTTTTTCTATCTTTACAAAAAGAAAGTATTGGATTCATGAAAATTTTGAATTCCCGTTTTAGGGGGATTCGCACGTTTTAGGGCTCAGAGATACCGAAAAACATGTTTTTACAAAATGTCTGTCTGTGAGTCACTGCTCCTGTATCTCTGTAAATGGCATAAATTTTGTGAGCGCTCTATCTCAAGAACTAATCCACGGAATTTAATAAAAAGTTATATTTACTTAGTCCTTGCTATAAATTGGTACTGATTAGTTTTTGGTGTGAATCGCTTAACAGGTGACCCTACTGCATAGGCTTTTGTGCGATTTCCGCAATAGCTGGTTCTGCTGCGATCCCCGCAATCCTGATGTCGCCTAGAAGCGACATAAAAACACCCTTTAAATTAATTAAAATACTTTTAGAATTGTTAAAATTAAATCTAGACCTTTTTAATAGATGTATACATGTTAGATGCAGCAATATAAAGACTGATGCATCTTTGGATATGTTTTATAGTAATTTTAAACAGATTTTTGTAGTGCTACGTAAAATTTGTCTCAGGACTGAGGAGGTTAAATCAACTGTCGCATTTAAACAGTAATTAAAGAAGGTAAGAATGGCAAAACTTAACACGTTCGCTGCCGCTTACGTGAAAATGTGATGATAGATAATGCCGCACTGTAGAAATGGGTTTTTCCCAGAAGCCGATTTACTTTTTATAACAAAGAATCAATAAAAGATTTTCCCGCGCCAGCGCGTGACTGGCTATTGAACATCACCCTACATCACGCGCTGGCGCATGATCGGCAACGAATGTGTTAAACAAAATCTGAAATCGAAACAATACAGGACGGAGTTAATCACCTAGAAACTTGTAAAAAGCATTTAACCATTAGGAGTCCATCTTTGTTTAAAACTAAATGCATTTTTCTGCATCAAATGTTTTTATATCAGTATTTCTCATTTTTAAACTGACATAAGTCAATAACCGTCGGTTATAGTAACAGCGAGTTCAATAGTTTTTTAACATCCCCCCCCCCCCAAAAAAAAAAAAAATAAAATAAAATAAAAAAAATATGCCCAACAAGCCGAAATAAGTTTTCACCTTAGAAAATTTACTTTTAAAAATATGAATTGTATACAAAAATATTGCGTTTCTTTTATATTGCTATTTTAAATACTTTTATTAAAAAAAATATACATACATATATTATTGAAAATGCTGAATCAAAATTGAAAATTAGACATTTTTATTTAATCAAAAGAAAAAAATTTCAACGCGACAAATAATATTTTGAGTTATAACAATTTTAATTTAGTCTAAATTTTTTGAAAAAAATATTTTTTTAAGAAGTCTGATGTTATAATGCTTAAAAATTATATGGTTAACCATCACAAAACTTTCAAAATTCTTACTCTATAAATAAATAAAAAAAATAAATGTATCCTTGACACATTACAGCAACATTGTTTCTTCAATTACACTACACGCATTTCAATTTGTGTCTGATCCCTTGAAATCTCACAATTTATTAAAATTGCCATGTTTTGAAGATATAGAGATGAATTTTTTTTGCTCGATTCAGGAATGGATAAGGAAATTTTTCTGATTGGAAGTTTCTTTCTGGAACCGTAAAAAATTTAATTTTCGTAATTTTAAAAATAGACCCCCCCCCCCCATGGAGTTGTAACTTATCTTATAAAAAGATTCCCATTTTTATGAAACTTTCCAATTGAAAGTATGGGTCTAGGGGTAATATTTAAAAAGATAGTCTATTGTTTCGATATTTATGACTCACCCTGTATTTTAAATATAATGTGAACTGATATACTTTACGTTTAAAAGAATGTTATTTAAAAATCAGCTTATCAATTCTTTAACACCTGAAGAATTTTGATAAAAATTAAAAATCGTGGTTTTTAATTCTAATTAATAGGATAATACTAACTCCGAATTCTAGCTTTCAGAAGAGCCAATTTTGTCAAAGAAAAGGGGAAGGGAAGGTATCAAATAAAAAACTTCTAAAACGTTGTAGTTTTTTATTTTATTTATTTATATTTTATTTTATTATATATATTTTTTTACAATTAACTTTGCCTATTTATCTCTGAAGGGTAAAACCTTAAGTAAATTTTAACATTTTTATATGCTGTAAAATTACAATCAATTTATATCAATTCACACGTCAAAAGCAAAAAACCTAATTTGATGTTAATAAATCACATGAAATATTCGCGGCAAATAGATAACAGACATTTATTAAAAATAGTTTTAGAGCTCTTCAAGATCAACAAAAGTTTTATTCTGCTTTAGAAGAATATAGATTAATACTTCAGATCTTTTTAAAACTGTCTTAAGTACCCAACATCTGGTTTTGAAAGTTTAACCATCATTTGAAAAATGTTTCGTGATGTCAGCTGCTTGTTTCGCAGTTTTCCTACTTTAATATGGTATTAGCTACATTAATAAATGTTATTTTAATATCTTTCCGTCCTAATACTTGAAAAGTTATATTAAACGGTTACTCTAAAAATTTTATGGAGGGTAAATATTTCATAAAAGCGATTCTTTAATGCAAAATAATAGGACAATTTTAAATATTATTTTTTATACCAAATTTTTTTGGAAACAGAATATATTTTAAATATAATGTGAGTCTGGTATTTTTATACGGTTTAAAAAACATTAGTAAAAAATCAGCTTATCAGTACTTTAATACATGAAGAAATTTCAACGTCAATTGTTGAGCGATTTTCACCAAAACGTAATCAACACCATGCTATATCAAGTACAAACTAAATGTAAAGTTTTATGAAAATCCTTGCAGTAGTTCCTGAGTTATGACTATCGTAGAAATTATGAATAATGCAGCATAGCAGCGCCACCTGTTGAGCGACATACACCAAAAACAAACCAGATCTAGTTTATATGAAGTTCTAACCTAATCTCAAGCTTTATGGAATTACGTGCATTATTTCTACAGATAGAGAGCCGCAAAATTTTTGTCACATACAGACAGACTGACAGACTCACAGACAGGTATTTTGTAAAAACATGTTTTTCCGGTTCTATGATTCCTAAAATGTGTAAATCCGTCGAAAACCGGATTTCAAAAATTTTCACTTATCTTACTTTCTTCTTGTTAAGATAGAATATAAAATAAATAGATCGCAAAGAATGTAAAACTGGATGCGTTAGTGTTTAGTATATGAAAAGAGCAAAAAGCAAACTGAGAAAATCTTTGAGATGAATTTTAAAAATTTTTAAAGAATTTTGAGAAACTTTAGGGAGAATCACTACAAACTATAAAGGTTAATTTGTTTGGTATTGTTCCTCTCAAAAATTACATTCCCAAATTATTTATTAATTATATGTCAACAACAAATTATGTCTGTCAAAAAAAAAAAAAAAAAAAAAAAAAAAAAAAATGTTTTACAATAACTTTTTTTACTTTATGATTTGATTATTTATTTATTATTCCTGCAAAAGTTATAAACAGGACAAATTAAGAAAAAATAAATAATAGGGGGAACTGGGGGACATTGATACAGCTTTTTTCAAAAAAAAAATTTTTCGTGTCAAGAAAGTAGAAATTTCAAGCTATTTTTCGATGTGATGTCAGCAAAACCTGTGTAGTGTGTTATAAAAATGTAAAATCGCTGTTTTATATATTATTTTTGCATGTAATTTAAAAAAAATCAAAAGAAGTATTTTGTATCAATGTGCCCCATCCCCGGGGCAGATTGATACACCTGGGAAAATGGAGACAAAATAATACCAATGCATATTTTTCGTAGAAAAATAGTTAGCAAACCATTTTATATATATTTATAGACATTAAAATCGCACACAATTTATTTATAAGCGATATTAAAGCAATCAAAATGAAATGTATAATGACCTTAAGTTCTGGCTGTTCCTTGTTCTGTTTGTTGGTTGTGGTAACTTTGTCATATCTGGCACTTTAACCCCAGAATTCTCTTCTTTCTTAGAAAAAGTGAAAGAATTACCAGGTTTTATATTTATAAATCGGTTTACAAACAGAAAATAAAGGATAATTATATTAAAAATTATGTTTATAGTATAATTATCCTGTACTGTTCTGCAGCTTGTTTCTCTTACTTAACAGTTCTCATGTCGATTATACTTTTTTCTCTGGATATAAATTTGATATTTGCTACGCTGCCGTCCCTTTCTTTTGTTAATTCTACTAGTACTAGATATTGTGTAAGTCTGCACGTCTTCTGTTCGCAAAAATACTATAAAAGGTTCTAATATAAAGAAATTAGAGTTCTTTCACTTTAATAAAAAACAATAGCAGAAATTTTTGATGAAAAATGATTAAATTAAGGAGTGTATGGTAAAAAAAAAGATGAAAGGTAGTGAAAAAATGAACTAGAAAAGGATTTAGGTTGCATCAATGTGCCCCAACAAAGACTGTATCAATGTGCCCCATACAGCCGTTTTGAATAAAATGAGTCGAAAATCCAACACTTCATAATTTATCTAACAATAAAGAATGTGGAACTGATAAAGAGTATCTTTATTTGCCAGGGAGGGTATTCTTTTCGGTTGAAAATACTGGAACAATTGTATAATACCATTTCAATTGTACAACTCAAATTTACTTTTGACCTACAAAAACAATTAATCACCCATCCCATTTCATCAAACAATTGAATCGTTCCAAAACTTTCTGTGTATAGGTAATTTCACTAGTATCACCTTTTGGAGCTGTTGTGAAAGTTTTTGTAATGACCCTGTGTGCTGTACAGGGGGTGTAGCAATGTGCCCCAAGTATCAATGTGCCCCAGTTCCCCCTAAATCCATGTAAAAAGTTATAATCTCAAATTATTTATTATTATATGTACGAGAATAAATTATATCTTTTAAAAAAGAAAGTTTTACAATAATTTCATTCACTTATATTTTACATGACGTTCTGATTTCATTATTTATATATTATTCCGATAAAAGTCATAAACAGGACAAATTAAACAAAAAATAAATAATACATTCCGTTATGATTTCATTATTTATATATTATTCCGATAAAAGTCATAAACAGGACAAATTAAACAAAAAATAAACAATAAATAAAAAGGCAGAATAATTTTATAGTATAAAAGAATTTTTAATGTTAGCTACGTGCTACGATGCCGAGAATTTATATGAAATTTAGCTTCTTTATTTTTATTGCAAGATAAAAAATGCACAAGTTTTTTTTACTTTTTTTTGGGGGGGGGGGGACTCCTTTAGATAATTGGACTTAAAAAAAAACACTACTAATATTACAGGCAACTTGTTTTACATTATTACCGAGTACAGCAGTGGTGAAACGAGAGTAAATTTTCGTATTGATACAATATATGCTTATGTTTCAAGATATAATTCATCATCTAAATATGAAAAAAAAATGATTCCAAATCACCTCAATAATCATGATTGTCAGTATCACGTTTTGATGTTTAAAAATGTGACAGAAAGTTTTGCGTTGTTGATCTCCGAAAAATAATTGCCCAGGAACCACCTTAAATGTGATATTGCTTGTATTCCAATAAAGACGTCGAAATTCTGGGAAAAAATTTATGTTTTATTTTAACCTCAGCATTGTGCTTTATACTTATGCTGTATGAACTAATTTGCTCTTATGTTTAAATTTACAATTTGTAAAATACTATAATACGATTTACACATATAAAGAAGTAACTACAGATTAAATACTCTTAGGATTATAATCAAATATTGTATTTTTTCAAATTTATAATGGAAAATATTCTTTAATGGAACATAAACGGTAACACATTTAAGGTGGATGAAGTGATTTGAAATCGAGCAGTTTTTTTTTTTTTTTTTTTTCATTTTGGATAAATGGGTGACACCTCGAATTATAAGCAATTGCTATCTGAAGACTTTAATTTCTCTTGTTGACGTCGACTGCAAATGTGGTTTAAAACTATAAATTTCATAGTATTTTCTGAAAAATATGCTTCTTTAATCAAAAAATGGAACAAATTGTCCGATTGCACAGATTCTGCATAAAAACACTGGATAATTTTTGCGAACAAAATTAATTCATATGTATGTTAGAAAGTAGGTAGTTTGAAATTCAAAGCAAACTTGCATTTTGATTAAAAAAGAGAAACTTTTGATCGCAATTGCTTCAAAGTGACATTATTTTTATCAATTTCTAATGACGCCTGTGTCCGTATTAAAACCTATGAAATACAGGATATTTCTTCTAAAAAATTTTGAAAAAAATTGTTAATTTTTCGATTTTATTTTATTAAAGTTTGCATCGAACCGCATAAGTGTTTTAACTATAATTTCCTTTTATAGTTTGATCAGTAGTTTAAAAACAGCTATAAAATCAAAATTAAAACGCTTAACATTTTAAAAATTTGGGGCGCAGTACTTTTTTTTACGGCTATAAGAATTTTAAATTTATATGTTAAAAGAATCGATGACATATGCTATTAATTAAAATATATGTATGCATATTAATTATTCCATATTTTTTTTCTATTAATAATCGCATGTGTAAAAGTTATTGTTTAGTATTTTCTTGCCTTGTAGTCAACTGCAAATGTGGTTCAAAATTCTCCAACTTTCACATCATTTTCTGAAAAATCTTCCACCTTAATCAGAAAAAAAAATAGAACGAATTGTTTGATTACACAGCTTCTGCATAAAAACACTTAAAAATTTTTGCAAAAAAATTAATTCATGTGTATGTTATAAAGTAGATAGTTTGATTTTGAAAACAAACTATAAAACAAACTTGCATTTCGATTAAAAAAAAGAGAAACTTTTGTTGAGATTGGTTCTAAGTGACATTATTTTCATCAGTTTCTACTTACGTCTGCTTCGGGATTAAAACCTATGAAATACAGGATATTTCTTATAAAAAAAGAAAAAAAACGTTAATTTTTCGATTTTATTTTCTTAAAATCTACGTAAAACTGTATAAATGTTAATTATATATATATATTTATATACAATGATCAGTAGCTTAAAAACAGTAATAATATCAATATTAAAACACTTAACATTTTAAAAGTTTTTGACACAACACTTAATTTTATGGCTTTAAATCTTTTAAAACGTCATTTATAGGCGAAGTTTGGAATTATTTTTTTATAGTTTTAAGGAAACTGTTTATCTTGAGAAGCATTTTAGCCCAAAATGCACTCTTTACGATAAATACTTGATTTTATATTAAATTTAAAATTATATCTGGGGCTTTTGCATAACTTGTATATTTCATTAAGTCCTTGAAATTCGGCTTTATTTAATTATTTATTGATTTTCCAACGTATCTGTTATTCAACATAAAATATTTAATTTCATCTTATATTTGTTACAGTATATTTTATTTACAAATAAACAATTTTCAAATGGCAAACATTTTCTAGAATAGATCATTAAATGTTGAATACATTTACCACTTTTGTATACATATTTATACCTGAATTATTTGGAAACATTATAATTTGAAAATGCCTTCTAGATACTTAAATATCCACTTACGCATATGAAAACACATTCTGTTTTAAAATAAATCTGTTCAATCTATATTTATACTCTAGTTTCACCATTGTAACTATTGAACGCTGAAAACGAAAATTAATATTTTGTAGGTAATTCGCATTTATCTCCAAATTTATATGTTTTGTATACATCGTTTATCAACTGTTAGAAGATGTCAGTTTCTGTTTACTTATGTTCTCTGGAGTAATAAGAAATCACAGAATTTAATGGAATATAGATTTACTGTAAGTTTATTTATTTATTCTTTAATTAAAAAAATTGATTTTGAAAAATTTGTTTCTTATTCAATTTGTTTCATATTGTAGGTAATTAATATAACATAATATTTATTATAAGCAAGTCTAAAAGAACCATTGTATGTTAGACAACCAATTTTAAGTTAGAGTCTTTTGGATTCCGTAACCCAATTTTACTCGAAACCAGATGGGATTGACTATAGTTATTTTTCCATTGCGGGGAGGGTTCATTTTAATACTTTGGAGTCAGATTTTTTGTCAGTTTATTGAAAAAAAAACTTTTAAGATAATAGCATTAATTTCAGCTATCTAAATTGATTAATTAGAGTTTAACGAATATTTTACTGCCTGAAACATAATGAATATTCTGCATAATATTCAATTCACATTCATATGACAATAGACTAAGGAAACGTTTTTAGAGATGTTTAGAAAATATTATATTAAAACAAGATTTAACTGATATTACAATTTTCTAATACTTTTTGACCTTTATGAACCGAACATCATTCTTTCAGGAAAGTAACCTTTATTTTAATTTTAAAGAATGAAATACATGTTTTAAAAAAAGAATCTCAAACGGTGCTAAGGGAATTGAGTAAATATTTATTATTATTATGATTAATAATTGGCTAAATATTAATGAAGTCATATAGTAAATGCATAGACACATGCTAACATTACTACATGTAAACAGTAGCAGAACTATTTGTTGGAACAAAACAATACTCGATTAAAAGACATGTACTATTAATTGTACACCAGACCTAAAAGTGTAAAGTATTTCGTGTTCAAGTAGGGTTATTTGAATTCTGTTCAATTCTTTCGAATCGTGTTCTAGATGAAATATTTTTTAAAATAAAATCATGAATATTTTTCGACTGAAAAAAAATATAAATTTAAATATTAAAAATTCTATTTTTTTTTTAAATATTAAAAAGCTAAAATTGATGTTAGGCATAATTGTAAATAATTTTTCATAATTGTCTTAAATTATGCATTAATTTTCTTTAACTTGATCGGTTTTGGATTGCTACCGGGTTAAACCTTTCCGGCGCGGTGGTATATCTATGAAACCACTTAATTTTAATGCGCAAACGCCACATTGGAGCCGATATTTTGGATTAAAAAAATCGGTTTATTGAATTCTTGCAAAACAGCGTTTTCTTAATTACGAATAAAGTTGTTTTCCGGTGTCAGTCATCGATTTCAACACTTAAGCAATGAATTTACTCTGCGCCGCAAACGGTTAAAGTGTATTTGATTCGGATTAACTTTAAGCCGAATTTTCGTGTTCGGGTCGTATATAACCCGAAATTTTATTCGCGATACATTTTTTATAACACATAAATATTGTACAATATTTATGCTTTTAAAAATTATTGAAAGCATTTGAGAATACATCAAACACAAGTTTTATCTACATATTGTTTACACAATAAAATTGTTTACATAAATCAAACACACATGATGTTATTGGCATAACATCGACGCTTTGTTATAAGTTGCATTTTGAAAACAGAATTTCCAACATAATTTAGTGAAACTTTGCGTAAATATTCTGCAAATCTTCTTCTATAATAATGTCACTGTAATTAAATAATTTATACCATTCAAAAAATAATAATAATTCTTTGATATGTTAAAACTATCAGATTTATCTTCTTCAGGTTTTCGATAAACATTGTATATCACTGGTATTTATTTATTCACAACATGCAAAATATGTTTCCCTTTTGAAAAAATGCTAAATTAAAGTCTGGATTTATTATAATTCTATATTCATGCTAAGTGTAAAAATAAATTCTGTAATTTATTTTAATACCAAAGATTTTTTAATCAACCACTTTCAGCATTTTCAGCCCATTTGTTGAAAATTAAATCGCAGAAAATTAACTAAATTTCTGGAAAATTTGCTTATAATTTGTTTATTAAATTACCTATAAATGCAGGTTATGTGGCTTATAAATATCTGTAGATATTTTCTAATTTTGTTTAATTACAAGTATTTGAAAGCTCTTCTTTTGAAATGCGTTATAGCTATAATTTAATATATATATATATATATATATTCTTTTCTCTCTCTTTTTTGCGTTTTTAAACATTAAAATAAGAATTAAAATTAATTTTAATACAATTCATTATGATTATCCGATTATTAAGTTATTATTTGTTTATATTATTTTCGTTAGCTCCGCAAATTCATAGGATTTTGAATCTGAAAATAAATAAAATGTTGATTGCGTTATAAATATATTTAGTCATATCTTTCGGCTCGGAATTTTTTGCGTTCTAGAAAATTCTGTTCATTAAATGTTCGCATAAATCATTTTCTGTTTACGTACATTGCCTTGAGCAAAAAGGAGAGTATAAATTTTTTTCGAGTAACATTCTGTGCCAAATTCATTTATTCATTTCGTGATTAAGTTTTAATTTCGAAAACATTCTTTGATAAGTTTATAAGAGTTATATTTCCTTATTTTAATCATCTTCTGTAACACATGCCTCCACTCCACACGATGTAGTATATTAATTTAATATTAATGTACTATCATTAACTTGTAAGATTGAAGTCATTATTGAAAGCATTTAAAAAAACATCAAAGCCATCATGTATTAAATATTATTAATATTTTTGTTTTGAACCATGAAAAACTATTGAATTATTCGGAGCAACTGCCTGTCATATGTTTATTTATTTTTATATTTATTTCAAATTAAAAAAAAGTTTCTTATAAGTTGCATTTTGAAAACAGAATTTATAACATAATTTAATTAAACTTTGCATTAATACACTGCACTTCTTCTTCTATAAATGCATCACTGTAATAAAATAATTTTTTTATACATTTAAAAAAATAATTTTTTGATATTTTAAAACTGTCACATTTATTTTTTATCAACTTTCTATAAATACTTTCTATAAACTTTGCTCATTACTGGGATTTTTTTATTCATAACATGCAAATTATGTTACACTTAATGTTTAACGTTTTTCAGCCCATTTATGGAGAATTGAATCGCAGAAAATTAATTAAATTTCTGTTTTTTTAATTACTTATATTACAGGTTTATAGCTCATAAATATCTAAAGACATGTTTTAACGTATCTATAATTAAAAATGTCTTTTTGGTACTCAAGTGTCATCAAAATAATAGTTAACTTTAATTTTAATACTATTTGTTACGCTTATTCGAATATTAAGTTACTATTTATTTATATAATTTTCGTTAGCTTCATAAACTTTTAGAATTATGATTTTGAAAATGAATGAAAGAATGATGCCATTATAAATAATTAGTCTATCTTGCGGCTAACTTGGAATTCTCTGTGTGCTAGAAAATTTTGTTCATTAAATGTTAGTAAATATCATTTTCTGTTTACATATATTGCCTTCAGCAAACAAAAAAGAAGAATTTTTTTGGGAGTAACACTCTGTAACAAATTTATTTATTCATTTCTTAAATAAATTTTGATTTCGAAAATAGTTTTCCGATAGTTTATAAGAATTATACTTGCTTATTTTTTTATTCGTCTTCTGTAGCACATAGTGTAAGTTGCCTCCACATAATGTAACATAGGTATTTAACATTAAAGTACTACACTATATGGCCATTGATTATTGGACACTTGCGATTTTAGACATTTTACTAAATATCTAGAAAAATGCATGAGGAATCATCTCGAAACTCTTAGTGTATAAATATAATAGTATACGTCATACATCTCCGTGAAGATTTTTTACCGAAAATCCATAAGGGACCGTCAACAAATTAAAAAGTAATGAATATCTTTTGAATAACCCTGTCAAAACTAATGTAACAAAAGCGCTCAAACTCTAGATTATGATTGAATGTCTTATTGTAATGCACTGTGTTCATTTTTATGCAAATAGCATGCATACTCGCAGAGTAATTAAGGTTTTTATAAAAATCGTCCCAAATTTTTCCAAGTTTTTCCCTTATAATTTTCAGAGTTCTTAATATAAAATATTATTGTTTTCAGAAAATATGACAAACAACATTGCTCACAGTACCCTGTAATCAGAATTAAAAAATAATAAAAATTGTATGAAAAATGAGTAGGTTTACTAAATAATTTTTTACTGCGCATGCGTCAAAGATATCAAAATTTCATTTGCATATTATGTTAGCTAAATGTATAGAGCAACTTTTGTAAAAGTCTCAAAATCATAGCTTCAAAATTCTGAAAGTAATCGTCTATAGAAAAAGGACAAAATCCGTTGTTTCCAAAATGAAGCAAAAAAATGAGGGATTTTATCCAAATGCAGTAGTACATCCCATATTGTGTATTCTATATTGACACTAATCAATGAATATATGGATACAACCCCTCTTGTTTTTGCTTCATTTTAAGAATAACGGATTTTCGACTTATTCAATTGACGATTATTGTCAGAATTTTTAAGTTATGATTTTGTGACTTTCACAAAAGTTGCTTTATACATTTAGCTAACATAATATGCAAATAAAATTTTGATATCGTTGACGCATGCGCAATAAAAAATTTTTTAGTAAACCAACTCATTTCTTATACAATTTTCATTATTTTTTAATTCTGATTACAGGGTACTGTGTGCAATGTTGTTTGTCATATTTTCTGAAAAAAATATTATTTTATATTAAGAACTCTGAAAATTATAAGGAAAAAACTTGGAAAAATTTGGGACCATTTTTATAAAAACCTTAATTACTCTGCGAGTATGCATGCTATATGCATAAAAATGAACAAGGCATATTACAATAAGGCATTCAATCAGAGTTTGAGCGCTTTTGTTACATTAGTTTTGACAGGGTTATTCAAAATATATTCATTCTTTTTTAATTTGTTGACGGTCCCCTATGGAGTTTCGGGAAGAAATCTTCACGGAGATGTTTGACTTATACTATTATATTTATACACTAAGAGTTTCGAGATGATTCCTCATGTATTTTTCTAGATATTTAACAAAATGTCTAAAATCGCAAGTGTCCAATTATCAATGGCAATATAGTGTATCAATAATTAACATTTAAACTAAGATTTTAATCATTTGAAAGGAGTTTAAAAAGTGTCAAAGCATTCAGGTTTTATATAATATTTATACCATTGCTTTAAACTATGAAAAACTATTGAAATTTTTCGAGCAACTGTCTGTCATATTTTTTTTTCAGTTTCAAATTAAAAAAATAAGCTTGCCAGAAGTATTTGGACAACAGAATTTCTAATATAATTTAATGAAACTTAGCGCAAATGCTCTGCACCTCTTATTCTATAACAATATTAAAATAATTAAGTAATTTATTTATGACATAAAAAAATTGATATTTTAAAACTGTCACATTTATTTTTCATCGGTTTTCTATAATCTCTGCATATCGCGTGGATTTATTTATTCATAACATGCAAATAATGTTTCACTTTTGACAAAAAAGATTATATTAGATTAAAATCTGGATTTATTACCATTCTATATTCATGCTACTACAAGAAAAAATGCATTCTTTCATTTATTTTAAAAATCAAAGATTATTTTAATTAACCGTTTTCAATGTTTTTCAGCCCATTTATAAAAAATTGAATCGCAGAAAATTAATTAAATTTCTGGAATTTTTTTTAATACTTTGTTTATTAAATTATCTTATGTTACTGGTTATGTAGCTCATAAATATCTGAAGACATTTTTTAGTTTTGTTTAATTTCAAGTACTGTCAGCTAATGATAACACCGTTACCATGATCGTTAATTGGAACTTGTCGGGACCACCAGAAATGTTCGAATTACCCAGAGCTCGAATAATAGAAAGTATGAGTGGAAAACATATTTAAAGGGGTAATATTACAAAGAAATTAATGTTATGGTACATTTAAAATATATTTCGGCTGCTATCATTAAAATATGACTTAATATTAAATTAAATGATATAAATACATAAACTAATAAAGGGATTAGTAACAAGCACAAGCGAAGATGGGGTGGAGGTATCATTGATAGACTGACTGGGCACTAAAAAAAGAGGATACAAAATGAATGGGACTATATGTATATTTGTTCAAAAAAATTCTGACAAAAATGAAAGAAAGAAAGTTATTTCAAGGATCTAAAGTCCCGGAGAAAGTAAGGAAAAATGAAAAATTGAAAATTCGTTAGTTCGAATTAAACGAAGTCAAAAGAAAATGAGTTCGAACAAATGAAAATTTTTAACGTTATTCTGCTATTTAACATTTAGGGACTGCATGTTTAGTTCGAATTAAGCGAAGATTCGATTTATCCAATTTCGAATCAATGAGAACCGACTGTATTTGAATGCTTCTATTTTGAAGTTTGTTATAGCTGTAATTAAATAAATGTCTGTTTTGGTCCTCAAACATCAAAATAAGATTTAAAATTAATTTTAATATTATTCATTCCGATAATTCGATTATTATCTGACTATTTATTAGGTGCGTTCGTAATTATTTAAATGCGTAGCACCTACAGTCGGCTTTCAGTCCGTCCGTCTGTCCGCATATAACAGAGCAAACACTACCCAACCGAATTACTTGAAATTTAAAATGTATAATTTTTGTGTAATTTTGTGGAGTCATTTCCAATTTTATGAAAATCTGGTGGGAAGTTTCATTATAGGGACAATCAAAAGCATTCAGTAACATTACGGCCTATGGGAAAAAATAGTTTCAAGTACATATCAATTATGCTATACTCTTTCGAACATAATCAAATTGATATGCAACTATAAAATATATAATAAAAGATACATTCTGTACACTCTATGGTGCAAAGAATATTTGTTATTAATGTACAGATCCACACAAAAGTACTCCATTATGTAATAGTATAAGAAGAAGCTTTATTTGGAACGGGTTTTAATTATATTAAATTATTTCGCATTTTATGAAATTGATATACGTCGCTGATGTTTACTACAAGTTACTTCCCGTACAATAGAAAGCAGATACTAGTTACAGGGACACGAAAACGATTTCTGATACTATACTGTATACGAAGTATTGTGTACTCTCACACCAAGATCTGGATATTTTAAAAACTTCTTTATAGTACGTACACACTTCATTTGCTTTGTTTGACGTGCAGTTTGAGATTTGTTTACATAACATGCGTTAGTTCCAAAAACTTGTAGAATTCTGAATCTGAAAGTGAACAAAAGATTGATTGAATTATAAATAACTGTCGTATCTTGCGGCTAACTTGGAATTCTTTGGGTGAAAGAAAAATTTTGTTCATTAAATGTTAAAGAATATCAATTTCTGTTTACATGTATTGCCTTGAGCATATAAAAAAATAGAGATTTTTGTCGAGTAACATTCTGTAAAAAAATTATTTATTTATTTCGTTATTAAATTTTGATTTCGAAAATTTTTTCCGACAGTTCAAAAGAATTATATTTGCATATTCTTTTTATTCATCTTCTGTAACATATGCCTCCACACAATATAGTATAGGTATTTAATATGAATGCATTATCAATAATTAACTTGTAAACCAAGATTGTAATAATTGTCGAAAACAATTAAAAAGCGCAAAGCATTCATGTATTATAATATTTATAATATTGCTTTAAACGACGAAAAACTATTGAAAATTTTCAAACAATTGTTTGTCATATGTTTATTTATGAAAGAATATGTTAATTAAAAGGCGTGCATTTGATTTAGTACGTTTATAATATTTTACAATTAAACATCGTGAAATACTTAATCATAGTAGGCAAGTAGGGGAACTTGGGGCAAAATGAAATAGGGGGGCAAAGTGAAATGGTTAAATATTTTATCTGTATACTGTGCCATGTATCTGCATATTTTTGCATTATGTTATTTCACATCTAGTTGTTTGTTGTCAGACAACAATCATCTCATGAGATTAGTATATATGATGTTAGGGACAATTTTTGAAATTTGATGACCATATTGTAATATTACTAGGTAAGAAAATAACCGTTTATGAATTCTATAATTATAAAATTCTCATAATTATTATTATAAGTTTAAATTGATTCTTCTGCTGTCTAGTGAAGTATTTTTTTGTTTAATATTAGGCTTACTTTTGATTTGAAATTTTTATAAGAATTTTTTTCTACATGCGGGGCAATGTGAAATAGAATTTTAGTGATGGGGCAAACTGAAATATTTATTTCACTTTGCTCTTAGAGCATATTTATAATTTTAAAAGTGTAAAATAATTTTGTTTACATATTCAGGTGTATAATGGTAAGAACATACAAGAGAAAAACAGAGCAGCAATCCTGGTCTGAAGCATCAATGGGTGTTCATGTTTCCACTTTACTATCATGTTTCCTCATGCACAGAGCAAGAGGCTAGAACCTGGTATTGGAACAATCCTGGAAAAGTAATAACAATCATTGAAATTGCGCCATTGTTTAGTTGAGCCTATATGCGAACAGCAACTGTTGAAACAGCTGCTAATGGATTTAAAAAAAGAGGAATTTGCCCTTATAAATCACAAATATTCAGATTCGTCCACGTCATCAATAGAATCTGATGTTTGTGATGATAACAGTAAGACAGAAGATGAATTCCAGGCCCAGGAAGATGACTTCACTGAAGACAAGAGTGAAGTTGATCTTGTCACAGAAAAGTGGAATTCAGTGAAATAAATAATGGGGATATTCTTTTGATTGAGTTGAACTCAGATAAAGGTCCGGATACTAAGAAGCAGTTTGTTGGTAAAGTGATTTCATTTCTCTCACAAGATGGACCACGTTTTCTATCAGTTAAGTTCATGCGGCCATACCGACAAAAAAGGGTGTTTTTGTGTGACCTATGACTGATGATACAAGTATTGTATGCTATACAGAAATACTGGGAATGTTGCGTAAAGTGAAAGAATTCAGACATGGACAAATTAGTTTCTTATGCAGATTAGCATAGTTGTCAAACAACTGCAAAAAATCATACATAGAAATGATCTTGTTTATATTTCACTTTGCCCCATTAACAATATCTTTGCCCCAGGTATGGGGCAAAGTGATAATTTTCTACTATTGTATTAAATCTTTAATACAACACAGAAATTCAAGAATAAAAATTTGAAAAAAAAATTATTTTATAAGTCAAGGGTATAATAAATTATGTAGTATAAAATTTTAAATAAATTTTCTGTTTATTCATTATGAAAATTGCAATTATTTTTAAGTATTTCACTTTACCCCAAGTTCCCCTAAATTTGGTACTTACCAAATTCATAGATTCGTCTGATCCGATATCCATCTGATGAAGACTGATTCATCCATTTCGGCCTTTTGGAACTGCACAATCATATTTCTATATTATAGACAGCGTATTATTCCTTTATTACCTTGAAGGCATTGTATGTGTTTAGTATTGGCACTGTTGACACAATTTTACATATAACATGCTCTAGTGAAATTTATTTTAAACAATATTTATTTTATATGCGAGACTAACATTTACTGATCTCTCTTTAAGAGCTACATTTCAACTGAATAATAAAAAGAACGTACACATCACACGATAAAGAAATAAAGTAAAAAATAAAAGTTATTTATAATTTTTTTCTTCAGTTCAAACAACATGTAATAGTTCTTTCAGATGTAACAAGTTTTCAAATTTTCGATAACAGCCACTCAAAATGATTTACGACGTAATTTTAACTGTCAATTATTGCGCAACGATAGAAATTACTTTTAAATGATTATTTATGTCCATCAATTTATTTATTCTAAATTCAAAAAAAAAGTTTGTTGTAAGTTTCATTTTGAAAACATAATATAATGAAACATTGCGTTAATACTTTGCACCACTTCTTCTATAACAATGTCCCTGTAATTCAATAATTTGCTTATGACATAAAAAAATCTATGTTGCTTTATAACTGTGAGATTTTATTTTTCATCGGTTTTGCATATTACGGGGATTTATTTAATCATAACATGCAAATTATGTTTCACTCTTGAGAAAGAAAAATTAAATTATATTAATGTCTGGATTCAGGCACGTAGCCAGGGAGGGGGCTAAGGGGGCTGAAGCCCCTCCCGAAAGTTTTAAAAACCTTCTGCAAAGTTACCTCTAATGATAAAGATAGACTAGTTTAAAAAGTTGAAATGTTTTTATCTTCTATTACTTTAAAACTGCATGCAGTTTTAGTTTTTTTAAATATAAATTTATTCAATTATTGTTATAGAAATCCCTCATTACATCGCTCATATGGATATATTGTTCTTTATTCATATCTACAACTAAAAATATGAGTTCTTCTTAAAATAAAATTTTAACTGTCTTTTTGCACAGTAAAATTCAATAAAGGAAATTCTACATCACTAATTTAACCAAGAGAAAGTAAGTGTAATACACGTATGGTATGTAAGTTAACTTTATGAGTAACATACAAAACATTCTTGCATGTTATGCTATTCTTAATTTTTTCCTAACCTCATTATATGATGCATGTAAGGAAAACAGTGTCCTCAATGTTAAAATATTTTGCAGAGAGGAGACAAAAACTTTAATAAATGCTTATACTGTAAAATCACTTAAAATTAATGATTTTAAAGAAAGAATTTTTGAAAATTAAAAATAATATATATATATTAAAAAAATTAGTAGCAAGAAATTTTGAAAGGTAATGGTTTGAAGAAAGACTTTAGGGTATCGAGAAAGGTGCAAAGACGCCACGACGTGCTTTATTTCATGCTCTTCACTGAACAACTTTGTTGTAAATTGTTTTTACATGAATCCTTAATAGAAAGAATATGTGCACCGAATAGTCTATTCGTCTGATGAATTTTCTTTGTCCTTTGAAGAATATGAATTTTGGAAATTGATATCCCTATGTAGAAATTTTTTCTTTCAACTTTTCACAGCGCCCTCCCAGAGAGTTTTCTAGGGGCAATATCTAATATTCTAATAAGCTTATTTTGTACATAGCGAGAAATACCACCTGTGACCATGAGAGTAGTCCTCTAACTTTAGAGGAATCGATTAAAAAGTCTATGCTAAGAGCGGTTGGTTGCATTTATGGCGGCCAATTATGAACACGAGAGAGGAGCATACCCATTTTTGCGCAAGCAAATCCCAGATTCGAAGAAAACCACAGAAAACTCCGAACAATGAGGACAGCAATTGGGTTCGAACTCAGTACTTCCCATGCCGTCTACCACCTTTGAAAGGACTTCTTGGACACTGTTGGTGCGTAAGTTAAGACCGCTTTAAGATTTATAACAATGCCCGGAAGTGATGAATTAAAGTGACGTATTATAAATAGCCATTTAAATGCTATTTATTTCAGCCCAGATATTTGGAATGAAACTATTCAAATAAGCTCGAGTATAGTTACCAAAGAATTCATTATCAAATTAAATAACGGAATATGATTTAGCTTTTTTTTCTTACTGATGATCAGGCCCCTACCTGTTTGGTTGCCCCAGACAAACGGGTTTGATACCTGGTATTGGTGTGAGTGACCACCTAATCGCCGCGTCGCGGCAATAAATCTAACGAGCGCCTAGATCTTCATCCTAACGGCAGTGCTTACTGCTTATTTGTGAACTTTGTTAATCTGGTTACTTAACATTTTGATTTTGTTGTTAGGTAACAGCGGTTAGGTGATGAGATCCTCACGTGACAAGTCATCTACAGAGATATAATTCACATGTAATTTGAGAACATTACACCCACGACTGATTTTACATGCACCAGGTGCCATTAGCGGACATGGCAGACATCGGCTGCCTCCAGTTTGATGACCAGACTCCTAGATGCCCGATTTTCTTAGCCGAAGGAGTTAATTATTTGGCATAGAAGCGGTTACTGGTGAAACTATGGGCATTTCAATAGCTCGGCTTGCCCTCTGTGTTAGATATGTGACGGATTTGTAAAATTAACAAAACTATATTTCAGAAAAATTGTTTAGGTTTCATCTCAGTAAATGACATATTCGGCAAAAACTTATCAGAAGTAATATTACAACGTTGTTATGAACTACGCCTTGACATGTCTAAATGTGTAGCACATGTGTATAAGGGAGCGTCCAATTTAGCCGGTTTTGTTAATAAGGTCTAGTCTAGAATTCGTCTAAAATATACAAAAATTAGGTTCTTCCATTGTGCAAGACACCGGTTAAACTTTGCGGTGTTCAAAAGCATGGTGATTGCTATTATCGGAAACTGCTTTAGAACTGATAACGTCTTCTAAATTGAAATAAAGATCCTAAGACTAACATTTAGGCTGACAACACGCGCAAACTCTCAAACTACATCCACTGAAGAATTACATAGTTCTAATCTTTATTCTCTGTGTTGAAAGTTTTATTCAAAATTTAAATAACGGATTCATTTCGAATAAAGATATTCTAACAAATTTCCAAGTGCTTCTTCTAAGATTTGCTTATTCGGAAAAAAGAAGCAAACTAGAGAATCAATATTTTCCAATATTTCGACGATAAAGTGACGATGTCGCAAGTGAAAGCTTAATATCAATTGCAGTTTGAGAAAATTGCTAATGTTTACACAAACTCAATGGCCCCAAAATTTTTAGAGTACCGTACAACGTATTACAATATAATCAAGCCCTTGCTGACAGTCTTGGCTACAACTCCGATTACAACCAGCCAGTGTTGAAGAGTCTTTTTCGACAATGAAAACAATCAAAAAGTTGCCTCGAAGTGTTATGGCAGATGAGAGACTGAGTTTAGTACCCTTGCAATGATTTCAATTCATTAGGACTTCATAGAAGATCCTGAAGTAATGGTAATGGACCTCATGACTGAGAAGGCACAAGGATTATTTCTGTAGGAGAACATTTATTGCACCAAGAATATAATCTATAATTATTCTAATTCTAATCAGAGAATGCTAAATATAAATGTAATTTTTATAATTACATATATTTGTAACAATTACTTTTAGGTGGTTTTAATTGTTTTTTTTTACTTTATTTGTAACAATTATTAAAAAATGTGTAATTAATATCAACTTTGGATTAATCATTTTAAGACCCAACATCGTAATGCAAAACATTTGCATGCTAATATGGATCCTGTGTTTTAAATCTATTCATATTACTTGTTTGCTTTCAATATTTTTTTTATGTTTCTCGCATAGGATACACAAGGCTCATTTCAAACAATGTTAGTTGTGCTTTTTTAGCTCGCAGGCTATCAAAGCCTGAGAGCTTATGTGCCCGACCGTTCTGTATGTATATACGTGCGTACGTACGTAACGCGATAACTCATGATAAAAATATCCGATTTACTTGAAATTTTGGATATAGGCTTATTATAAGACGCTTCCCTGATTAGTTTTGAGAGTTCATTCGATAAGTATAAAAAAAGGGACGGGGGCTATTGACCCACCCCTTAATTTATAGATTTATAAATGGATTTTTCATGCAGAATTAGTAGATTTCGTTCAAATCTTAGATGTAGGATCATTCTAATGAGGTGCCTCCGTGATTAGTATTGGGTGTTCATTGGATAAGTTTAAAGAGGGGGAATGGGGGGGGGGGTAATCGCTCCGTCTTAATTTAGGTTTTTCACGCAAAATTTACCGATTTGCTTCAAATTTTGTATATAGGTTTATTCTGAAAAAAGCGCTTCTCTGATTTGTTTTTGGAATTCACTGGATAAGTATAAAGGGAAGATAAAAGAAAATACCCCTCATAATTCATGCAAATGGTTTTTCATGCAGAATTAACCGATTTGTTTAAATTTTTGAATACAAGTTCATAGTAATAAGAAGCTTCGCTCATTTGTTGTGGTGTTCTTTTGTTAATTATAAAGGGGGTGCGGGCGATTACCTCCCCCTTGAGTTAGCTAAAAAGAGTTTTATGCCGAATTATCCAATTTACTTTAAATTTTGGATGTAGTTTCTTTCTGATAAGTTCAATTTCTGAACAGTTTTGGAGGTTTAATGGTTAATTATAAAGAAGGGAACGGGGGATAGCGTTTCTTAAATTACATAAATGGATTTTTATGCAGTATTATTCGACTTGCTTCAAATTTTGGATACAGGTTTATTATATGATAAGGCGTATCCCTGATTAGTTTTGGGGTTTCAATGATTAAGTATAAAGAAAGGAAATGGGGGCACTTCCTTCCTTATTTTTTTTTCGAAAGGCATTATTATATAAGGCTGTAATATATAATTAGTCTGCATTGCCTGTGAGCTCTATGCCATCAGTTTAACTGGGCATTATTCTTTTTATTATATTCATTTCAGTTTTTCCCTAAAAATGCTTTCGGTTTCTGAACTCTTTTGGAAACTCTAAGTGCTTTTGAAAACCTTAATTTGTAACAGAAATCGAAAAAACATGAAATAACAATTTTTGACATGATTTCCAGTATTCCATTTAGAAATATTCCTTAGGTTAGGACTTTTTTTAGCGCTTTAAATTATGCAAATTGCTGTTGCTAGATCGGAAAAAATCCCAAGGTTAAGCCCCCTCCGAAAGAAAATCCTGGCTACGGGCCTGTCTGGATTTATTACCATTTTATATTCATGCTATTGAAAAAGGAAAAAATATATATCTCATTTATCTTAAAATCAAGGATTTTTTTTTAAATAACCCTTTCAATATTTTCTAGCCCATTTATTAAAATTTAGCCGCAGCAAATTAATTAAACTTCTGAAAGATCTGCTAATATTTTGTTTATAAAATCATCTCGTGTTACAAGTTACATGACTCATCGATGTCTAAAGGCATTTTCAAATTTTGTTTAATTACAAGTATTTAAATATTCCTACTTCGAAATTTGTTGTAGCTATAATTAAAAATTGTGTTTTTGGTCTGGAAACATTAAAATAAAAATAAAAATAAATTTTAAAATTATTTGCAATGTTCAATTTAAATGTTCGCAAATATCATTTTATGTTTAGATATAATGCCTTCAGCAAGTAAGAAAGCAGAAATTGTTTTCGGGGAACATCCAGCAAGAAATTTATTTATTCATTTCGTAATTAAATTTTGTTTTCGAAAACATTTTCCGATAAGATTATAAGTATTTATTTGCTTGTTTTTTTATGTATGTTATTTAGCATATGCCTCAACATATTGTAGTATAGGTATTCAATATTAGTCTACTATTGATAATTAACTTGTAAACCAGGATTGTAAAAGTTGTTGAAAACATTTTAAAAAGCATCAAATCATTCATGTATTATATAATAATTATATGTATTGCTTTAAACGATGAAAAAATGATTGAAAATGTTTTAGGAACACTCTGTCATATGTTTATTTATTTTTATTTTGTTTCGATTTAAAAATATTTGTTTGATATTCTAAAAAGTTTGGAATTTTTCTTTATATTATTTATGTATTCCTAATGTAGAAATATTAAAGTGCATACGATTTTTATAATTCCTTTTAGGCAAAAAAAAAAAAAAAAAAAAAAAACAGTATTTTTGGACTTTTACTTTATAGTTATTGGCATTTCCCATATACAGGTTGTTTCCGAATTCGACAATCAAATTCAAAGGGATGAATAATAGTAGGCATCAGCAGGATAAAAAATTTCCGCAAACCACTCATTTTATCAAAAATACAACATATCCCACATTGTTAAATATTTCTGTAAAAACACTAAAAAAAAGCGAGATATTGTAAATTTACACTAATTCTCGTTAAATACATTTGATTGAGTTTTTCTGTTATCATTTTACGAATATTTTCCTCATCTTATACCTAATTCCATGGAGGGATTTTCATGCCTTTATTTTAAAATATTTTCATCTTTGTTAAAACTTGTTATTCAAAATACGTACTTTAAAAATTCTTTTGAAATTTTAACAGACAGATTGAAGAAGAAAACTAGATTTAAAAATTAATGTTATTTTTTTTACATAGAATAATTTAGAAAAAGAAAAATCACCTACTCGTTGTTAGCGGGGATTTTAATCAACAATCACTTTCCAGTTCAATCATCACTTTTCCCGCTGAATTATAAAATACATGCTTAACAAGCAGCATCAACAGTTTCTATAGAATATATTGTAACATGTTATCACATTGACAAGAGATCCCGGCTTCAAACAGAGGACGGCTAGGAAGAAATTATGTAAGAAATAAGTTAAATAATACGGCGATTCTAATTTGCTTAAAATTTTAGAATTTTTTATGTCTTTAAAGATTAAGTAATTCACTAATTTTAAAACTAAATTACATTATTATTTAAAATAAATTTACAGAGTCTTGTATATTTTTAAATATGTAAATTTAAATAAGAATTTCCAAGTTGCCGGTCAGCTTTGGCTAGTGTAGATTTAAGATGATGGATTATCCGTACATTCTTTGTAATTTCAAAGATAAAAAAATTTAACAGTGTACTTGAACACAGCCTTGTTTGATGGTAATACTTCCAGAAAAGTGGACCATATTACATAGTAACTTTTAATAGACCTGATTATCTTTGTTGCAAATATGATAGAGCAAACAAACAAAAAAAATGTTAAAGCATATTAAACATGGCAGCAGTAATGCACTTGACGCTCCAAATTTTAAACGGTGATTATAAGTTCATACAGTTATTATATCACCGATTGCATGAGCACTCTTTTTTTGCGAAATGTTTGTAATGTTATCGCATTTTATAGAAAAAAGGTGCTTATCGTCACATTTTATTGAAACATTTTTATTTTTCGAAAGATAATTACCTGGAAACGGATGTCAATTAAGGTGAAACACTGAGTATTTGTAATTAAATAAATGGTTTGCGATTCCATGTTCTAAATCTTAATAATAAAATTTACATAAAGTTGTAATTGAATCATTTATTAGTTGCAGTGCCATTCCACATCGTACACACAGTACAGGATGCTAAATAACCGTTAGAAGATGTTGCCAGATGCAAGCATAGATGCATGCAGATGCATTGCCAGATGAGTACAAGCATAATAATAATAATAATCTTGGTTAATGAAATAAACAAGTAAGAATTAAAAAATTAATGCTTCTCCAATACTTTTATTAATTTTTACTTATTAATAAAAACAATAAAAAATTACATCGCATAACAAAAAATAAAAAAATATGTATCAATTTAGCAGTTAGCAAGGCAATTTATTAAAGTTCTAAGTTTTTCAAATTCGTCTCTAGGCAAAGCCTTAGTAAATATGTCTACAAACTGTTCATTACTGTTAACATAATCAATGTTCACAATTTTACCCGGGTTCTTTTCACGGATAAAGTGGTATCTAATATCTGTGTGTTTTCTACGCTTATGATACACTGGATTTTTGATTAATTTTATGACACTTTGATTATCAATATGCAAAGTGACATTTTTTTTTATAAAATGATTTTTCTGCTATTTTACATAACAGCTGACGGAGCCACATAATTTCATTCACGACAGGAAATGCTGTTATATATTCAGATTCAGTGGTTGAATTTGATATTGACAATTATCGGCTAGTTCTCCATGTAACAGCATCGCTTGACAACATAAAAACATATGCAGTGGTTGACCTTCTTGTGTTCAGATAACCAGCAAAATCTGCATCAGAATATGCCACAAGATGAGACTTTTCTGATTCAGACGTATACTGAATACCATGATAGGGAATTCCCTTGAGATAAACCATAATTCTTTTAACCCTTCACTGCACGATTTTTCTTTTCTTTAAGAAAAAAAATATGTTGACTACTTTAGGTAGTCACAAACGCAGAAAAAATAATTAAAGAATTCTGACTTAATATATATTTTTTAATAAATATTTTTATGGTATGTGCCATATGCGTCCCTAAGCACACAATGAGATATTTACATTCTTATACCAAATGTGGCATGAAGCTCACAACACTCGTGTATTATGCATGCAAAAAGAGCATACTATGCATTAAAATTTTATTGTAGGTATTTAACTCTATGAGGGGCAAGCAATTGTTTTTATGTAACGTTGAAACTTTTTTTTCTCCAAAGTTAGAAATATAAAATTTCATTAAAAGCTTCTGCTGCGAATCTTGATTCAAATCAGGTGGTATACAATATATCCCACAGCCTGATACCCTGTAATAGAGACCTTAATTCAAAAAGTCTATCATGGCTCATCATGCCTTTATGAATTTCTTTAGTATTGACATTAATATGTGAAAATTTTTCGGAAAGTCGTATTTTTTTCTAATGCTTTGACAGACATTGTATCTTTAATTGTTTGGTTACTTAAAACATAACTCTAGTTATATCCTTAATGGAAACTTGTAAAGGTTCAGAAATATATTTTTGTATGCTGTATCTACGTGTCTCTTCTGAAATAAGATTCAAAAGTTCAGGGTTAAAAAAAAGAGGGGGGGGGAATGACAGGGAGTCTAGAGAGCCATAATTTCAGCACTTAAGGAGTTATTTTCTCTATATTATATTTGCACTTTGGGAATTTCTCTTTCCTTTGTGACTTTTTTCTATCAACACTGAATTCAGTAAGGATATATGCAATATCTGAAAGAATAAGCAATCTTTCTCTAAACTGATGTTTCTCATTACATACATCCAGTGTTGAATTCAAAGTGTCCGGAGCATTCGTCAAGAATATTTACATGTATCACACAGATAATTTAAAATCTGTTTAGTTCAGAAATTCCATCCTCCCCCCCCCCACACACACACACTCCCGGCACATAACAATGTCCCTCTTGCGGGAAAACGTCTGACTTCAATATTGTTGAATTTCACTTGTTGATTTTAACTTTTATATAGTACTTTTAGTGAAATTTAAAATTATCTTAACATTTAATATGAAAACTTATCTTATGTGGCAGTTGAATCCATTTCTTCGATCACATATCGTGCAATCAACATCTGATACATATAAAGGAATTGCAATTTCAGTTCTATTTTTAGCTGGAATTTAAGTTGAAACTTCCCAGCTGTCATCAGAAATTCCAAAAGACTAATCATTATTATTAGATTAAAATAACATTACATTGATTTAATCTTGCATTAGCCCTTTGCACACCATTTTTCATTAGAATGTTTTGTGAGCTTATGCTCTATGTTCCATATCTGACACAAACACAAAACAGGATTTCAAGCTGATGTACTGAAATATTTTAGTTTTAAACAATCTTAATTAGAAATATGTGATATTCTCGAATGCCTAAAATTTTATCTTCTAATTATTTTAATATTTTGGGTTGAAAAAATGGAAGCAAATTCTACTGTTGTATAAGATGCAGATTGGAATTATTTGTAAATAAAAATTTAATAACTAGTGAGGTACTGCCATCAAATCTGAAAAACTGGTGCAAAACTTTTTATTTAAATGCTCTAGATATGCCAAAAAGCTCAGATAACCTAAATTCAAGATCCTTAGGAAAATAGAAGGATTTTATTGCTATGTTCCATATATGACATACCGTGCAATGAAGGGTTAACTGAATTCAGATGCCCTTGGCTGTAGTTATTTTGGAATCGATTTACAAGGTTTACAGCATACGTGATATCAGGATGTGCGGTAGCAAAAAGAAACAGTAGTGACCCAACAGCTTCACGATTTGGTACACAAGTTTATTCTAAAATGATATCAGGTTCGGAAAATAAACCTACACACGGGTCTGATGGAACACTAACTGAGTTTCAAGATTCAAGTTAGAATCGTCTTAAATTTTTCTGATTCTTTCTTAAAAAGTCCCTCAAGTACTTAAGTGATTTCTGCTTTCCTACTCATAGTTCATATGGAGTAGAACCATGTGACTGACTTATTGGTACATTATTCACAATATGAACAGCTGTGTTAACTGCTTCAGCCTCAAAAAGTAATGGTAGATTTTTGCTATACAGCAATGTGAGCCCTTTCCATTATTGTTCTCATATTCTTTTTTGCTTTCTCGTTTTGTTCAGGCGTGTAAGGGGCCGAAGGCTCAAGTTCTATACCTTTTTTATGTAGGATATCTTTGAAGTCATGGTTTATAAATTCCCTACCATTATCTACTCGAAGGGCTTTCACTGTAGTTGAATGTTTGTTTTCACAGACAGACACAAAATTTTTGAAATGCTCTAAGGCGTCACTTTATGTTTCAAAAATGCAACAGAAACAAAACGCTAAAGCCATCATTAAAGATCAGAAAGTAATTAGCACCACCTAGTGATGATGTTGACATAGGACCACACAAATCACTGTAATTAAATTCACCAAGGTTTGGTAAATTTTCATTTTTTATGGCTAAAGGAAAGTTTCTGCTGTTTGCCATATTGACAGCCTTTACAAAAAAATTATCAGTATCAGAAAAGTCAGTCTTATCAATAACGTCATTTTCTCTTAATTCTCTCAAGGTCTTAACATTAATATGACCCATTCTCTCATGCCATAATTTAATATAATCTGTAGCAGCTGTATTAGCTTCGATGGATTTTTACGTTTTGAATAACATTGCATATAAGTTGTTTGAAGTACGAACAACTGAGGGAATAAGGTTATCATCATGATTATAAATTTTAGCAGTATTACCAGTTTTGACAATTTTCATATCCTTATTCGCTACACTTCTTTCAGAAAATATTTTTTTCTTTAAACTTGGCACATACAGTACATTTGTTATTAAACCCTCAATCCAGGTATTGTTTATGAGTTTCAAAATGCTTAACCCACCTTTTCCTTCTATCGGGAGTTCTGTATTATCTCCAAGGCGAATTTTGCCTTTTCCATCTAACTTTTGAAAGTCACTTTATGACACAAAATCATATGTTATATGGGCTGATGCTTTACTGTCAAGTATCCATTGGTTTTTTCTTTGCTGCTTTCTATTTCTTTCACTTCAGCACTAAAAACGTTCTAATCTATGGAATTATTAGAGGTACTTGATCCATTATTTTCGTTACACTTTTTTTTGCACGATCGACATTCTCTGGCAATATAGCACAACATGCATGACGACATTCTCTGGCACTTCTTTCGGTAGCAGTAGCATGTTATATTCGATTTGTCCAGTTTAGTTTTTGTTTAATTCATCTTCGGTTTATTGTAGCTTGCTGGTGGCATAAGTGTACTGTAGTTCGCAACAAACGCCGATTCATTTCGGTTTTTTCATTCAAATTTGTCTCCTCATCAATTAACCTGGCTGTTAAATTTGACAGATTCTGTTTGCCTTCATCCATCGACAACCATGCTTGCCGAAAATTGCGGTATTTTGTCGGCAAAGTACCCAGAATTTTTGTAATGAGAGTGATTTCATAATTTTTTAGCGAGCATTTTTGAACTAATCGGTTAAATTCTCTACTCTAGCAGTATATTCAACAGCTGTTTCAGTCGTACGCGTTTTGAGTTGGTAAAATTTGTCCAAAAGTAACATCTTCTTAAAGACCGATTTTTTCTGAAACACAAAGTCTAATTTTGTTAACATGTCACATGATGAAGAACAGCTTTCAATCAGAGCTATTTGTTTCATTTCTATTAGTAACATAAGAATAGTATAATCTTTTCCCATTTTTTGATCTCTGCTCGGCATCAGGCTTAATTTTCGATCCACTCGCGACGTCGAACACGCCTTTCGCTTTCAAGGCACAATATATTTGAAAACGCCACTGTGAAAAATTTTCCCGTCGAATTTATTCCTTGATGAAGAATCAAGTCCAGCCATGGTTATATTAGAATGCGTACGATATTACTTATACAATTTTCAAAACTAATGTTCCGCTACGTTAGGCCTAAGAACCGGCGTGATTTTCTGTAGCAACAAATGCTACGAAAATAAACTAAATTTGAGTTCCAAACGAAAGTTGAGAACATGGGCGCAATCATGGGCCCACAATCTCTTAAATCTCAACAATAAAACTTACATAAAATTGTAATTGTATTATTTACTAGTTGCAGTGCCATGCCACATCGTACCACAGTATAGGGCAATATCTCACCGTTGAAACATGTTGCTATATGCACATCTTATATTTTTGAATACAAATAAAGAACATGGAAAAAACATATGAAGACAAACATAATAAAAATAATAATGGTTAAAGAAATAAACAAGTAAGAATTTAAATATTAAATTTAGTACATGTTCTAAGGCAATTATTAATCCTCTTGATGCAAATTATCCCTCCCTTTTTTGAATAATTCTGCATGAAAAACCGATTTATCTAAATTAAGGCGGGGGGGGGATAACCCCTCCCGTTATCTCTTTTACATCTTACCAATGGACACTCAAAACTAATTAGGATAGCGTCTTTTTAAGATGTACCTGTATTCCAAACTTCAAGCAAATCAGATATTTCTATCAAGAATTATCGCGTTATGTAAATGCATATGTACGAACTTACAGAATCAGCGAGCACATTAACCTTTAGGCTTTGATTCCTTGTGAGCAAAAAAGTTCTTTATTTTGACTTAAAAAAAAAACCTTTGTGAGCCATGGAAAATAATTAATCTATGAAAAGTATACGTCATGGAGGGATAAAATTCTGAAAAATCAATTACATTTTCTCATTAAAAAATTATGGAAATTCTCAAATAAAAGTAGTCGTCCAGTTTTATAAACCTTGTCAGAAGAAAAACAAATTTAAAGTTTTGCAATAGAATTGCGTTAACCTCTTCGGAATAAGCGTCTTTTACACAATCCTTTGATCCTTCATCACCGATTTTTTCAAGCAGAAAATTGTGCCGAATCGAATCTCGAAAATGATAAGATTAAATAAGGCAAAGCTTTCAATAAAAATTCACTGGTGAGAATAATTAAGGATTTTGAGCACCTTAAGTGACACGTATACTGATCGCTCGTCCCCAAAGGATTGAATAAACGGCGTAAGGTAGATCATAAGAAATTAGAACATTGCGACACCGTTTTATTGCAACAATCTACACTCTTTGTGCATAGAGAAAATTTACATTAAAAAAGGGAAATTTTTAACTAAAGAAGTGGCACATCCCCATAATCTAGTAACGATTATTAAAGTTGAATTAACATAATTATTATTTTATAGCTTACACACATTTATCTGCAGGCTCGTAAATTTTGTTCCGAGACTGTTGAGAGTATTACTTTATTTTTATATAGATTGTTTTGAATAGTACAGTATAATCAAAATTATTCGAATAACACCCTTTATTAAATTTTGTCACATTAAATTCATAGCAATAATTTAAATTTCTTCTGTTAAATTTTCATTTTGAAAACATTGTCAATACATCAAAACCATCAAGTTTCTTCTTTAATTTTTTATCGATTTTAAATAACTCATGTTTGTATATCATGCGGTAAACATTTAATATTAATAAACTATCGACTATTTAAACGGAATCTAGCAAAGTTATGAATTTGTTCACCGTTGGAAATATTCAAGAGCAAACTATAGTCTGAATTGATTATATACTATTTTCATGTATTGTTTGGAGAAATGAGAAAGTATTGATTTTAACAGAATTCCATTCTATTGGTTGTTCATTGATGCATTCTTCATTTAAATTTTGATTTCAAATACTTGTTTTCGGCATTTGAGAAGAATCGATTTGTTCAGTAACCTATATTCTATATTTTAGAACCAAACACAGCATATTATTTTGAATGTAGTATCAACCATAAATAGATTTCAGATTTAGCTTACAGTTAAAAGTAATTGAGAGTTTAGTTTCGTATGAATTGGTTATTTTTATATGTTCATTATTTTAGTTTATTAACAAAAACAATTATCATTTCAGAAGAAGAACCGTTTTAATTAATCAGTCTTATTTTCTTTCACCACATTCGTAAAATATAAATATTTAATTCTCTGAGAAATTTTTATCTCATATTTTATTTGTTAAGGTACAGCTGATTTTGAAAAAAAAAAGTGATGTATTACATTTCATTCAAGAGTACCACTTTCCCGCCTCAGATGTTCTATGAAATGTGGTTAAAATTCAGTGCCAGTATCTGTTGCTAAGCATTTCAAAAGTAATTTTTTGGTTAAATTTCTAGTGGAATATTATATTGAATGTATTAGAATATTATATTGAATGTATTGGAATATTGTATATTGAATGTATATAAAGAGCAGATATTCACGAATTTTGTAATATACAGGGGAACAACAATGCCACTATACAACTATACAACTAAAACCAAATGACCTGAAATTTCAATAGAATCTTTTTAAAGCAATGGAAAGTTTTTGGCGCGGTAAAAAAAGCTTAAAATCGCAAAGAACCAGATACCATTTTAAGTTAACAGAAGTAAAGAATATCGTCAGTCGGAAAAAAGCAATGGACAATACTTTGAAAAAAAGAAAACTTTATTGCGCAAATTAGAATTATAAGCCGCAGTTTCCCGACAGTCAAACAAGCTAAAGGAATTACCTAATAATTACTGAGTGTTCTGGTGGCATTATGAACTTAGCTGACCTAAAGGTAGGTATTGTGCACCAGATCCACAACATCCAACCGGACACTCTTCGTTCTGTTGTAGAATTTGCGGTTTCACATTTCAAACTCGTAGCTGAAACGGTGGTTAGCACATTGAAAATCTCTTAACTAGTTTCGCAGTTCTGCATGAATACGTTATTCCTTATTTTTATTTCGTTCAGTTTCTCCGAGGATGTTCGTAGTACCTTTACCCACACTGTAAAAAATCTGCGCAATGTTCTTGACATTTACTGTGTAACATTCCTGGGTTTTCTCGGTTTATTTCTTCTGATCCAAGAATACCGAGAAATCCAGTGTAATGCCTTCCACAATGTTGTGTAACTTTTTGGAATAGTTGAGAAAGTGGAAATTACTGATCAACTGTGAAACGTTCCTAATACCTTTCTGTGTAACATTCCTTAGTTTTAGTAGGCATACTTTTTGTGAGCTTTAGTGTAACTTTTCGGATTTATTGTAAAATAGAAGTTATTGATAATCTGTGCAAACTTGTATATGTTTTGTGTGTAACATTCCTTATTTTGTGGTTGGTCAGAAAAATCAATTACAGAAAAATCGTTATTTTGCGTGTATGTCATTTTATTATCCCAGTTGTAAAAAGACTGCGGGATCTTGCGCTATAAAAAAATAGCACAAAGGTGCGTATACTCTACTAATTCTACATCTCATAGCTCTTATTCAAATCTCTGCCCTGTACAGTTCCTGAGATATATTTTGCATGTAGAACTCAATTTTTTGTGTGTGTATCATTTTGATCGCTTAGTTATGAATCGAATATGAAACTAGAGTCATTAATTTTTACCGAAGCTTTTACTACGCATTTAATTGTGCATCTCGAATATCTTTTTTCCCAGTTTAGACTTTGAAGACTCTTCTTGGTCTTTATTATCCATATGAACTTCTTTTTGCGTGTGGGTCATTTCGTTGCCTCAGATGAAACAATAATGACTATGGGATCTAGAGCAACTAACTTTGGTATGAAAGTGCTTATGTCTGTCTTTTTGTACATTTTGAAATCTATTTTTCCAAATTCGACCAATGGTCGTTTTACGAAATAATTTTATCAGAGATTTTGTGAAGAAATTCTTGATTTTAGTACCGTGACTTTTTATCCAATTACCTACTATTTCCGATTAGTAATATTCGCCTTATTTAATCAGCTATGCAGTCTAAAGGATTTCTTTTTACAATGTCTATCACAATTTCCGAATGGTAATCTTTCTGTCATTAAATAAAGCGATTATTACTGTTCGGAAATAGTTTGATGCTCACATTAAAAACTTAATATCTAGGTATATGAATTCGCGTCTTAAGCGAGATCATTTTGTTCCAAGGGATGAAAATTTTTTCTTATATTAAATGGAAAATTTTTACATTTGTTGTAAGAGCGATGTTCTGGTGATTTTAGAACTGTAGTAGATTCGGGTATTAATCGGTTTCACGTCTTAAGCGGGTTTGATTGTTTCCTAAAACAATAAATCTAGCATAAAAAATATAATAAACAAAGACAACGCTTGAAGGGGAGAGGGAGAAGCTCTGGCCAACTATTTTATTTTTCAAAATATTCAGTCTATAACATGCAATTAAAGACATATCAGTAGAGAAATGTTTTAATTTTGTCATTTCTCTCCCTTCCCGTCTCCTCTTTAGTATCTGTAACCTATATATGTATATAAATGATGAAAAAGTGCAATTTTAAGGCACTTACTAGAAAATATTACTAATTTTGTGGTAAGGTTAGTGTGTCTAAATGTGACTCCTAAGTACAGTAATGTTCTTGTATATAAAATTTTAGTGCAGAAAACCCTTATACTGTATAATAAGGAATTAGTAAGCATTTTTCTGCATTGATAACATTTTCTTAGAGATTTTCGATCAAATAGGTATCGTTCATTTTATAGCGCCCCCATGTTTCGTAAATTTATCAAATTTCTCTAAATTGCCTCTCGAATTTTTAACTTTGAAGATAACGTAAATGAACTATGTCTGTTTCATTTAACTGACCAATAAACTGTTAAAAATAATGCCCAGTTTGTGGATTTAGAATTTAAACAACTACCAGGTAAGTTTGTATGGTATTCATGATGTATTATTGTATTAAAATAATTAAAGCAAATTTTATGTTTAATTAAGCTGTCGTAAATCGCATAATCCTCTATTTAAAATTTTTCTTTTACTTAGTACTTAAGTATGTGTTTAAGATTATCAAAATCGAACAATATACTTCTTTTTAAAATTTTTAATCAAAGAAACTCAGTGTATATTTGATTAACAAAATATAACCACATGGTTATTGAAATTACAATTATTTTATGATGGAAACTATGGAAGATTTTATGTTGATTGAAAATCTTGTGTTAAATATTTATTTTAATGAGGTTAAGTTAATTTTACCAACATTATACAAATTTGTAGCTTAAATGCAGTCTTCGATTAAAACAGAATGCAATTGAGTTATGCCATTATTTAAGCGTAACTTTAGCGAGCACTTTTTTAAATCCTTATATTTGAATTCTGTTTTCATTAAGTGAAAGAATATATTGCCGAGTAATTGGAGTAACTTGTATGTTGGTGCAACTTTCAAACATGCACTTGTTAGCTGAATATCCAATCTTTGCCAGATATCCTTTGCATATATTTTATGCATGAGACAGTGTGTCACTACATGCATTTTGCAATCTGCAGTTTTTTTTTTTTTTTTTTTTTTTTTTTTTTTTTTTTTTTTTGTAGAGTTTTACAGCAAGACATTTACATTTAAAGAAAGTTATTTTAAAAAAAATGTTTGCAATAAAAAAAAAATTAATCCAGTTTTATTGCTTCTAATTTATCAAGGGTCAGAAACTGAAAATTTCTTTTGCTCGAGTCAAAGCTTACTTTGATTGCTGGAACAGAAGTAGATGATGATGATTTACTGCTTTTGAATATACCTCCTCGGAGTGTTATTTATCTTTTAGGAATGAATGATACGGTAATTTGTTTGATTTTTAAATTGAAGAAAAAATTGAAGACTATTTTACATTTTATTACTTGTGCAATTTATCTTATATGCATAAGCAGACTATAAAAATTCTATACACATTATCATAAGCTAAAAACTTTGTGAAAGTTAAATGAAGGATTAAGTGAAAACTAAACAAATTTTATAGTGCCAATTTATAATCTTAATTTAAGAAAAAATTACATAAATTAAGAATTGTTGGATTTTTATCAGATTTTAATGAAGTCAGTATTTTAATTGCTGAATTTTTTAACATTTGTAAGGCATACTTTTTAAATGTTACTTTCCTTTAAAAAATTCTGAATAATTGAAATAATTTATGAACATGTCTTTATTATACAGATCTATACATAACTATTTACTATAAGCTTTCATTTGTATGCTTGTACAAAATATAGATAAAAATTAACATTGGCCACTGGCCAGTACGCAGATTTTTAATTATTAACAATTAACAAAGTTACGAACACTTCATACAAAATCATATGAAGTGTTCGTATATTTCTAACTATCAACAATGTAGCTTACTAATATTTTAAAATTTTTATTTGATAGGATTACACTCAACTGAAAGCTGAAATTGTATATAACAGAAAAATATGTAACCAATAAATTACCGTAATTTAAAACGAGAATCCGCATTAACGTGGCTGTGTGGGGGAAGGGGGGGATTGGCAAACTCCAAATTAAATTCTATCTATTTAAACAGGCATCAAAAAGTCTAAGAAAATAATATTAAAATTAAAATTTATTAAATAAAAGCTACATTAAAAAACTGCTCTGAATCCCCGTTAAAAGGTGGCGTAACATCGAGAATTCCTCAAACGTAATTTTCAAATTTGAATATATTATGTAATCAAACTTGTATTACATAATGTACGTGTATTACATAAATACAAGTGTATTACATAAATACACTTGTATTACAAATATGTATTATGATCATATTGAAAAACAAGAGCTCGGATATCCGCGTTAGCAAGCCCTCCAAAGCCCAACTAAAATCCACGCAAATGGAAGCTTCTAAATCTCGCTTACAAAATAGCTTTCAATAATATAATCTATCAAATTAACATAAAGCTGCATAAAGAATTGGAAAAGTATTCGAAACCACATTAAGAGGGGATGGAGTAACATCGAGGATTTCTCTCATTTGATTTAAAATAACACAATATTTATGTTATATAATTCAACAAACTTAAATGCACATTAACTAGTATATTAGAAACAGGAATTCGAGAAATATGCTTCCAAAAAGGCTTTTAAAATTAAATTTTAAAAAAGCATACCGAATTATTTATTACCAAAAGAATTGAGAAGGAACGTGAAAAATAATTTCGTATTTAACATGCGTGAGCTTACTTACATATTTAAAGCGTAAAGTATCACTTTGAATTTAAATCTTATTACATCTATTGTTGTGATTTGTTGAACTGTTTCAGTGTTACACAGTATACCTTGAATCTGACAAATTTTTTAACATCTTTATTTTGACAGAGTTAGCAAATGCATTTTGAAAATTTCACAATATTACTTTTATAAAACATCGGATAAATATTATAAGTGTTTGAAGTAAGGGGGAGGGGAAGTTTAAAGTTTTCTGAAATTATTATGATAGTTAAAAAATATAATTAAGTATCTGTGAGATTAATCCATCTTTCTATTAACTATGTACCCAAAATTTGAAGCTTTTTGGATAATTTTATCTACGGAAAATGCAATTTAAAATAAACACAATGAAAGTGGTGGATTCCCAGCCCCCCTAAAATGCTTAACCTAAAAACCCTTGCATTAAGATGTTAAGTGCCATGTCATTCACCGGTGACTGACATTGAATTTTCCGTTTTAGCCGCGTCAGTCGCCGGTGACCGACAGCGTAAAAGTATAATATAAAACTAAATATTATATTGTTTTAAGGAATTGCTGAAAATGTATTTAAAATTTTCGTTTTATTTTATTAAAGGCTACCATTAAGAAACCGGAAATTTTAGTGTCAGTCATCTGTGACTGGCGTGAAATTGAACGTGTTAAAGAAGTAATTTATCCTTCTAATAAGAGACCAAAATTTGAAACTAATTGGTTCTCGACAAGGAAAATCTAGGTAAAGCTGAATTAGTTGGAGAGGAGGGGGGTCTTTTTACACTTGACCTATACTTGACCTAACATTGTTGAGTTGATTAGTCTCGTCTAATTTTCTAATAAACTGATACCCAAACTTCAAAGAAAACGTATAATTCTAAACAAAAAATTTTGTTTAAGCTTATTTAAGAGGGAAGGGGTGTTACCAGTCACTTTATATTTGATTTAGAACCCACCAAAACCTGAAATAATCAGCTTCACGGAGTAAGTGGATTTTATTTAGTAAATTTAAGCGAGTTTGCGCAAGAACATGGGTCTTATATAATGCAGATTCATCAAAATTTCGGGTTTAGCAGTTTCTTAGCAGATTTTGTCAATAGGCACACTTTAATTCGCACAGGAATGAGATTCCTGTATTAAGTATAATTAAAGTAACATTAACTTTGAATTGCATTGTATCAATTTTGTCATAAATGAAATTAATCATATTGTATAATAAGTCTGAGGAAGAAATTTTAAGGAATTTCAGAATTAAACATTAAAATTAGACATTTCAGGAAACTTTTTTTAAATTTCAAAATAAACTACGTCCCCAGTTTTAAATATTTCATAGTGTAGAGTAGCATGCGTAATTAGCTCGAATGAAAAAAGATCTCTTGGCAATTAACTATGCCTTCCCACCAGCAGCAATTAAGAACCTTTAAACCAAAAAGGAGTTATCTACTTTCTTTTCTAGTGTTTGGGATAATCGTCAATTTGTACTGCGAAAATTATAAACGATTTTTTCCCATTTTATCTCTGGTATCGATATATCTTACAACCACCGTGCTTGGCGAGTTGCACCCATCAAATTTCCGACTGATTACGGTAAAGTTAATCGTTTTTTAGTGTTACTCGACGGTGGAAATTGCTAATTTTACGCTATATTGCAAGGTGCTAACCAAAAAATGTGTAAAAGCGTAAATGAACTTATATTGTATATCAGTTTCGAGGACAGTGGCAAAACTGAGATCCGCAAAACCCTGCGACGTAGTGGGGAGGGGGCTTTGAAATAATTGTGAAAAATAAACATCTTAAACGGTCATAAACGGTTGATCATTTTAGAATTTTAAGAACGAGTCATCTGTATTGAATAACGAATGTATATTTTGCGTACTCCTAACCTGATCTGCGCGTAAAAAAATCATATCCACAAGACGGGTCACGAAACGGGGACTGATAAAAAAATTATGAGAAAAAAAAGGGGGGGGGGAGATATAGATTCCTTGTGGAAAATTTTTCTGAAGACTCACAAACTATACTTAGTCTACTGAATGGAGATTTCAGAAAATCAATACGTATTTGAGAGAAAAGTTTTTTAACGATGTGTAAACCCGTTTTTATCTGATAAATTCAAATTCTTCACTTGAAATCCAAAATATTACAATCCATTTTTCAAAATGGAACAAAACCCTGTATATTTCATCTATATTCATTCTTGTTGATGCGCAACATTTCAACAGTGCACTTGCAAAAACTCCTTGTTTAAAAATGCATATGTTGAATATTTTGAAAAACATTCTGGGAGCATACAAAAATAGTTGCAGTACTTTATGTATTGTTATTACAGTCTTTTTAGGACATATATTCAAGTATTCTATTTTATGAAGCTATTGCATAATACAAAGTGCAAATAAGAATAACTTCTTTTTAATAAAAATTTTAATTTTACTTAAGAAAGGTGTTATAATAAAAATAAAATACATTGACATGTTTCGGAACCGTCAAATAAGTTTCATAGTCATAATATAAAAATATTCCGTAGTCATAATTTTTATATTATGACTATGGAACTTATTTGACGGCTCCAAAACATGTCAATGTATTTTATTTTTACTATAACACCTTTTTTAAGTAAAATTAAAATTTTTATTAAAATGGTTATAGAAAAGGTGAATGTTTTAAAATCTGATGATTTCAAAAATCAATTAGATTTAATTAACTTTTTATCAAAGAATAACTTCTCCAATAAACATTTTGATTTTTCCAGAAACTAAATAAGCACTATTGCATTCAATATTTATACATAAAAAAATAAAACCTATAATATGCTTTTTGCTTCTTTGTAGCCACCTTGGATAACAATGAAATTTGAAGATAATGATAGATCATTAGCAGAAACAAATAAAGACCTTGGAACAGCAGAATTAAATTTAAATATTAGCAGTCATTTGTATATTAAAGCACTATCGCGCAAGGATTTTCAGATTTTTTCAGAGCATTTTTCTTCTACTCTAACTAAAGCTTTAACTGAAGATTAGTTGCAATGGACAGAAAAATGTGAGTTACTGAATCATTTAGCATTGAAGATATGCAAATTCATAGACAATCCCTCTGCAGCTGAACGAAAGCAAGGAGAAAATGAAATTTTAATTGAAGATGTCGAATTTGAAGAGAATGTAGTTTCGAAATCTCTTTATATAATTTTTGTAGCATAAAATATCGTTTCAAAGGCACTGGGGACTCGCACTTTCATTGAACTAAAATTGTTGAAGTTGAAAGTTGTTGAAGTTGGTGTAGTTCCCCGAAATGTAGTTATTTTATATGAAAAATTTAACAAAGTGTGATAAAATTCTAGATTTGTAATTATTCTAGGTTTTAACTGTAGATTATAATTTTAACCATAATATGAATAAAACTCTGAGCATATAATAAAAGTTGTGTGAATTTTTATTTTTGATTATATTATTTTTTAAATTTCATAATACTTGCGATATCTTAAGTCGAAGGGATTCTAAAAAAACATTTTGTAATAGCCAATTGTTTTGATAAGTCATTTAGAGGAATTTATAATATCAAAGAGAAAATGTACTTCATTCGAAGTATCAAAGTACATTGTATTAAGATTTTCAACTTTTTAAAAATATTATGTTCATTCGGCAGTTAAATATAGTTTTTTTATTGTATCTCTTGACATCTGAATTTGAATTTTGTGAATAAACTACATGGATTAATGTTTTTATAAGTGCTAATGCTTAAATTACGATTTGTAAGTTATTTTTTACTATAACTTTAAAAATCTCTTTCAAACATTTTTGCGTATTTGAACTTGTTTTCAAAATTTTTTTTATTAAACCTTAATATTTTGGAGTAAAATTTTAAAAGAATTATGCCCTGTATAGCACATACATCAAAAACCGTTTTTTCATTTATTACTGTTGTATTATATAGATTATTTAAGGAATAGAATTATTAAAGAAAATTAATCTAGGTAAAGTAAACATAGTGGGGGAAGGGGGGAGGGAAGCTTCGAATAGCCACATATTTCCCCAAAAAGAGCAGATATTCAGATATTGTAAAAAATTTAAGAATGCTTTGATAGAGATTAAATCTACCATATTATGCAAAATGTCACGAATTGCTCATCTGTTTAAGTTATTAAATAATATGGTAAAATTATCTAAAGGTTATTAAAAAACTGCTATGTATGAGATTTTGCTAAAAATATACTTTATGTTAGATCATCTCTTAATTTATTTACACCTTCATATTAATATGCTGAGTTTTATATAAAAGTAGAAAAACGTAACCATGTCTTTTTGTAGATCCCAGCACAGTGCACTCAATTGAATATTTCTTTTGTTTCTGAGTGTGTATTTATCATAATTTATCCTTGCATCAATATTTTAACCAATTTATTTCTGTAAAAGTAATTTTAATATATCCATTATTTAAAAAAAGGTTTTACTCATAGATATCCTGTGTTTTTTTAGATTTGTGTTGTCAACTGAAAAATGAAAACAATCAATTAGGAATATTTCCAATGCAATGTTTACCTGTCAACTGTGCAATCATCGTTCATATTCTCAACAGAGATTACTAACTCATTAATCTGTATCATGTTCAAGGACCAAACTTTGCAATTAAATGTGAATTATGTTCCAGAACATTTACGGTATTAAGCTCATATCGATCTCAAAGTCAAAGCTCGTTGCTCGAAGAAAGATTTTTTTGTAACATTGTGCTGTCCAAACTGTAATTATGTGTCTTCTATTCTTTCAAAATTTTAACACATTTTGCAGAGCACATGACTGTTAAAGCACGTATGGAATGCCCTTTATCGAATTGCAGCAAACGATACAGTGTATACTTTTCTCTTTCAGCACATGTGTAAAGATGTCATAAACATCAAACCCCATTTAAAAGGGATATTCATAAAAGAATTAATAATCCACATTGTCTTTTAGAAAAATCATTATCCTTATAACTCTACACCAAATGTCTCTTATAAGAAAAAGACAAAAGAAAAGTCAACGAATTACAGACGATTCTAATGCGAAAGAAATAATTAGAAAATATGAATTCTGATGAGATATTATGATAACTGCGGGGCACTCTTTGAATAATATGCTGAAGATTAGAAGTAACTTCTGATTGAAAGATAGCTTTAACATACTTGATTATAGATTTCTGGACTTTTCAGATTTGTATAATTTTCCAAACAAATTTTTGGTAAAGTTCCTGTGAAAACCTGTGGCAGAATTGCTGCCACTGGTTTACCCAGGAACATTACCGTATTCCCTGAAATGTTTAAGATCGTTTCATAATGAAGAAACCTAACTGAGATTTTATGTGTAACATAACAGGCTATAGGTTTCAGAGTTTTTCAGAATGAAGGAACATAAATGATATTTCATGAGTAATGTTGCAGATGATAGGTTTGGGAATAGCGGAACCTGAGATCTTATGAGTAACATACCAAATTAAAGATTTCGGAATTTTACAGAAAGGTGGAATCTAACTGAGATTTTATGAGTAGCATTCCAGATTATAGGTTTCAGAGCTTTTCAGAATGGTGGAATTTAACTGAGATTTCACGAGTAATGTTTCAGATTGTAGGTTTCAGAATGGTGGAACCTAACACAGAAGAAATGAGTAACGTTACAAATAAAAGGTTTCTAGACTTTTCAGAATTGTGAAACCTAACTGAGATTTCATGAATAACATCCCAGATTATAGATTTCTGAACTTTCCTGGCTTATGTAAGTTTCCTGGCATTTGTATGATTAAATTCCTGGGAAAACTTGTGGCAGAATAGCTGCCACATGTTTTCTTAGGAACCTTACACAAATTTTTTTACAGTGCAATAACTGCATTCTGTAAGTTTTTCATAAGCGTGATAAAATAGGCGCTAGTTTCTTATAGTGGCTGTTTGGATATGGTAGTGCAAGGTCAGAGACCTGTCAGAACGTTTGAAATATCAAGACGTTTAGAAAAGGGGTCTGATTCACAAAACTTTGACAGGGTTACATGAAAAGTTCAGTGGAAATGCTCTCGCATGTGAAGCAGTGGTAGCTTCCATTTGCATGACATTATCAAATCTCTACTATTCGCGAAATTCCAGAATTTTTTTCAAAAGTTCAAGTGTGAAACATGGATTCAACGCCTTCCCATTTCCAAATAAAACCTAGTTTTGGCACCCAGTGACTATTTTCTGAATTTGAAATTTTAAGAAACACTTACCTGGAATATACTTTTCTTTCAAACTGTGATCTAAACGCAGCTGCCGAGAACTGTTCAATAAACAGGGACATGAATTTTACAGTTTTGATAATTGAGTTGGGTTAAACATGTTGGTACCATGTTCAGATACATGCTTAAGTAATTTTGGTAATTTTGTAGAAACGTAATCGGCAAATATTCCTCTTATTTCCACTTTGTATTTTCAGTTAAGAAAATATTTTTTATTGTCCTTGTAACTCTTTTTTGATGCATTTGTAATTATGTAAAATACACAGCACCTATATTCGTCGTTCAGTCCATCAGTCTGTATGTAACAGAGCAAAAACTACCCAATTGAACTGCTTTAAATTTAAAATATATATGTCTTGCATAATTTTGTCGACTAATTTCAAATTTTATGGAAATCGGATGCATTGTTTAAATACAGGGACAATCAATAGTATTCCGTTACATTGCGGCCAATGGGAAAAAATAGTTTCAAGTACATTTTAATGATATTACATTTTTTTAACATAATAAAATTAATACGCATCTATAAATAAGTAAAATAGTAATCAGAATATACAACCTGTGCAGTATGTAGTGCAAAAGATATTTGTTATTTATTTACAGGACCACACAAAAGTATTTCATTACTTAATGGTACAGAGGGAAACATTATTTGGGGTGCGTTTTAGTTGCAATAAAGTATTTCACATATTATGAAATTGATGTACCTTGCTAAGGTTCACTACACGTTACTTCTTGTATAATAGAAAACATACAGTATTTATATGAACACACAAAATATTTCTACTTCTATACTTTATAATATTGCACCAAGATCTGAATATTTTACAACTTTGTTATAGCACGAATGTACTTCACTTGCTACGCTTGACATGCAATTTCCGTCTAGAATTCTTAAAATCTATATTTGTAGTATATATATAAACTATGATTCAAAATATTTATTCAAAGAAAAAAATATTTTTTGAAACTGCACTTGTAGTATAAAATGATGTAGAACAATCGAAAAGTGTTGACAAAAAACTATGCATAATAATTATCAGTGCATTGATATGTAATTGAACTAACCTTCATGTCCCTTCCCTTTCAACTATCTGCATTTCGCCTTTTTAAATGTGTTTCAATTTTATTATTTAACGAATTCAAACTAAAGGAAAATTATTTTATTAATTCTCATTTATGAATTATAAAATGTTTAATAAAATCTTATTTTAAAAAAAGGTCTTTATTTTTATAAAATAAAATTAACTCAAAAAATAAAAATTGGATTTTTTGAAGAATTACTAATATTAGTTAAAAGTGGAATCGGGAAAAATAATCAAGGTATTCAAAAAATAAGTCATTAATAATTAATCTGTGTGTTAAAAAAATAGATAAATATAACGAAATAAAGACAAATAAATATTTTCTATTAATGTTTAACTTTTGACATTTACGGTATTTATATTGAAAATTATTTAATTAAAATGCATTTTTTCTTCTCTACAAGCTCAAAAACATATTATAGCATTCTATTATATACTTACTTTTCCTTTTTCCATTCATTTGTATGATATGCATTTAATTTCTTTGCTATATTTATAAAATACTGATATTCTAATTTATTGATTTCCCTGGAGAATTTATTGTAATATTTGAAATATCTTTAATTAAAAAAATGGTCATTAACTTGATAAATGAAAAATTATGCTTCTAAATGTTAGCAAAAGAAAAAAATGCAATTTGAATTTTTCTATAAAATATTAAGTGTAAGCAACAATAAAATATTAGGTGTGCTCTTTAAAAAATACAATATTTTATTAGAAAATATTAATAAAAATGAAATTTTAATATATCAGAAACATTGTTGTGGCATTTATTAAAGCTCACATTTTAATGAAATCAATAGGTTATTTAATAAAGAAAAAAATCCTGCCTTTTTTATAATCTTATAAATTTACGGTTTATTTTTATGTATCATTATTCTAAATTACAGTTTTTTAGTCTCTAAAAGCTATAAAAGCCTCACAGAAAATGTAGTGATTCATTTTTAATACTTTATATATCCAGATACTATTTTATCTACATGTTTATTAAACGTTTTAAAAACTATAGATTTTTATGTTTTCTAGCTCACTTAATAATCTTAGAGCATTGAAAATTTTATTTATTCGACTTCTTTTTCTGGAATGCATTGACTTAATCATTTATGTCTCAAATTATGAGTTCGTAAAAATTTCATCTCCTACAGCATGTTTCGTGAGTTTAACTACATTAAAACACATTAACTGCATTAACTACACAAAAAACTGTCAATTAAAATAAATTACTCTATAGTTACTGAAAGCAAGTCCCTTTTTCAAAGACAGGAAATTTTAATAGTTTTAGATCTTGTGCAGACATCTAGAGCAGAATTCTAACATATTTTTAGAGTAAGTTTAATGTAAAATCTACATGCTCTTATTTTATTTCTAAAGGAGTGGCATTGTCGTAAATCGATTTTTAAAAACTTACAATTCGTGGATGATCCCTATCTTGCATTCAAAAGGAGTCAATAACTTGTCCTCAGAGGCATGAGTAAATCGAGTAAGTCACGAATTTTGGATTTTAATGTTCCTCCAAATTTTGAAGACATTGATATATATATATATATATAAGTGTGTGTTTAATTCTTGAATGGATAAGAAAAATTTTCCTAATAGAAAATATAATACTTTGGGGACCGCATAAAAATTTAGTTTTTTTATTTCTTCAAATATTTCCCCCGTGGATTTACAAATTATGTCGTTATATTTCGCAACTTTTTATATGAAACTTTGTAAATTGAAGTGTGTGTCTAAGGGAAATGTTCAAGAAAATAGATATTATTTTGAATTTTATAAATCAGAATGTATATTATGTGACTATTTGTTTTTGTTTTTTTACCTGCAATTATTTTATTTCAAATCGTATGCATTATTATATGTTTAAAAAAAACATCCAATCTTAGTTTACGTATTAACTTCAGCAGCATAAAAAATAATTTTACTTATGCTGCGGAATTTTTTTTATGTAGCTATAATAATTATAATAACAATAATGATAATTATATAACAGTAATAATAATAGCAATAATCGCAATATGAATAATAATAATTACAGTAATTACTTATTCTGCGAAATTATTGTCTTTTAACATAATGTCGTAAATATAATAATAACAATAACAATAATAATAGTAATAATAGAAAAAATTAGAACAATTTATCTTCTGCGACTAAAAAAATATAATGTAAATTCTTTCAGAATTTATGAATTAGTTTTATTTCAATAATTTTGTTTTTTTTTTTAATTTTTGGATCTTTCTCTTTGCGCTCTCGATATTTCCCCACTTAATCTCAATGTATTATAAACTTTTTTGGTTGTGTTTGATTTTTTTCTATAAAATATTAAACAAATAAACTTTATTTACACAAATAAAATTAATGAATGCTCAATAGAATAAATAAAAGAGTATAAGCTGAGATAGCATGCCTTTAAGTGTACATTTAAGTGGTATGAATAAATAAAACGATACAAAAAATATAAATATTTTTATTTTTGTTACAATTTCTATTTAAAGCATTCAATTTTTCAGAACCCTTGGTCTAAAATATGTTTTTTATACTTTTAATAGTAGAAAAAATCCCTCTGTAGTCGATAAGTCATATTTTTAAATCAAGCTACTCAATTTAATTTCAAATATTTCTGAAAACGCTGAAAGTATACATTAATGTTTTACTGCAGGTCTTATTTTAAATAAATTTATTGGCCATACGATTTTTTTTCTTTTTTCAAAACGTACTGCCTTGGGTAAAAAGAAATTACGAAATCTATCTTCTATGATAAAAAAAAAGCAGGTTTTTTATAATGGGAGTTTTTTTCGACAATTTTGAACACTTTTTTAGTTTATCTTCATTTTTTAAAAATATTAATTTATTTTCTTATTGTCTAATCTCCATTAATTTTCTCCTTTAATTTTATTATATACTGGATTATATTTAATAAAATTTGGAATTATTTTTTATATAAAATATTAAATGTACTTTCTTTAAATAATTAAAATTAATAATTGTAAAGTACAATAAAAAATACATAATATAGGCTAAATGGCAACTGTAATTATTAATTTTCTTCATTAAATCTCAACAATCAGTACTTCAATTAGAAAATGTTTTCTTCTTTTTATGAATTTTCTAAATTACGGTTACTTGCTTCCATATGTCATTATTCAAAAGTAGACCTGTAAAACAATACAACGATTTACTTGTATGTAACATTTCTTATAACCAGTTACTATATTAAATTTCATACATGTAATAAAAGCTAAAAGAAATTTGTTTTCCTTCATAACATATTAATATCTATAGAAGATAGTGGAAAATAAATTTATTGACCATACACAATTATTATTTTTCTCGGAAAGGAAAAATAAATTACTAAATTAATTTTCTACAATACTGAAACGGGGCATTATAAGGCCATTTCCCCGCCAATATGATATTTTTCTTTTTGTGATAAATTTATCTCTTAAACATTTTTTACTCTTGTCATCATCGTATTTCAATTTGTTGAATGCTGAAGCTATGTTACAGTATTCTAAATGTGATTGAAAGGATTTCATATTCTATGCTTGACGGGTGATATTTCTTTCTTGTTTTTGTTAGTGTGCGATATCTTTTTCTATAAAATAGAAAACAAATAAATTTTATTTACACAAATTAGGTTAATAAATGCAAAGTAGATTAATGAACAAGTGGGTAAATGTAATCGCATACTTGACAGACGGTTTAGTTTAATTTTTCTTTCAAAGCAACTAATTCTTTTATTAATAAATCCAAATTGTTAATTTATAATAATTAAATTCTTACATAGACGGTATAACCAATAAATTTATTTTAAAAATAATTATAAAAGGAATTTATCTGGTTCAGTCAAATTAAAAATGTTCATATCAAATTCTTTTAATGAAATCCAAAAATGCAATTTTTTTGAAAATCCGAACTTAAAAAAACGCTAGCAGAGGTATGAATAAAATTTTAAACATCTAAAAACGAAAAAAATATTTAAAAGAAATTTAAAATGTTGAATCATTAATAAATCGCAATAGTTTTTAAAATAGAAAGAAAATTGAATTGCAAAAAGTATTATGAATGTCAGTGATAATACTTTAATCTTTTAAAAAAATGTTTTCTTCTTTTTATGAATTTTCTAAATTACGGTTACTTGCTTCCATATGTCATTATTCAAAAGTAGACCTGTAAAACAATACAACGATTTACTTGTATGTAACATTTCTTATAACCAGTTACTATATTAAATTTCATACATGTAATAAAAGCTAAAAGAAATTTGTTTTCCTTCATAACATATTAATATCTATAGAAGATAGTGGAAAATAAATTTAAATAAAAAAAAATAAAAAGTTTAAAATTATAAGGTACCCTGGGGTAATAACGCCAGGCGGGGTAATAACGCCAAGTGCTTATATTTTGCATAATTATGAAATAATCAGGTAAATGACACCATTGTGCTCTGCGTAGAAGGGTTTTGAGTCATATAAATCGCAAAAAACAGCTTCAAGTTAATTTGATTCATTTTTAGGTCTTATTGTTTTTACAAGCAACTAAAATTAACGCTTGATCTAAAATTTGCGAGATAAGGTTTTTGATCTGAAGACTATATTTTTTAACCAGAAATACTTTGTTTATTACATAAATTTGTAGTGTATTTCATGTACTTTCCAATCGTTGTAGAAGATTTTGGATATCTTCTCGAGATAATTTGTAGTTTAGGATTTACTGCGCAATAAGTATCCCGGGGTAATAACGCCAATCCTTGGCATTAGTACCCCGGTTGATTTCCTATTGTGACCTAGCTACATCCTAAATACTGATACAAATGAACACAGTTAAAACTGTGCAATGTTTCTAATAATTCTATTTAAGCGGTCCTTTTTAAGCAAAAAGAAGCTCACAGTCTGATATTCTTTTGCCTCATCCTCCCCCCCCCCCCCCACACCGCACCTTTATTTTTCTTACACTTTCACAAAAAAATGAACATTTTCAATAGCTTAGAATGCAATTTGTCAATTTCTAAGTTTGTAGAGTTTGTATTTTTAGAATTGGGCAATCTACATGCAATTATTCCATCTTATTTCATAGTTTTGTTTGCATGGCGTTATTACCCATATAGGTGGGTAATAACGCCAAATAGCATTGGTCAAGAAAAAACGCCATTACATTTTATGAATACATATCTGTTAAATTATTTTATTTTATATAGATAGTCAATAAGTTGCTGTATCAGATCCTATATTTGTTTGAAAAATACAATCTAAAACTAAGCCGTGAAAATTGGTAGAACCTTAACGTGGCGTTATTACCCCAGGGTACCTTAAATAAAATTTTAAACATCTAAAAACGAAAAAAATATTTAAAAGAAATTTAAAATGTTGAATCATTAATAAATCGCAATAGTTTTTAAAATAGAAAGAAAATTGAATTGCAAAAAGTATTATGAATGTCAGTGATAAAAAAATAGTAAAATAAACTCTTAGGTTGGCAAAAATACGAAATTTCTTTTAATTAAATTCATCTTTGCTTGAAAATTTCAAATTCCAATACTGGAGTTTGAATTAAGAACCTTCTGTTTACTAGGGTGATGCTTTACTTCCAAGCTAAGATTTCTACACGAAAAACGTTGAAATTAAAATTCTGTTTTAAAATTTGAATTGCAAAAGTGAACGGATGACATTGAAAAAATTGATTTAATTAAAATAATAGACTTTTTCAAAATTTTATTATTTGTAGTGTGACACGAAGTATTGGACTGTAAGTACACAAAATTTGAAGTCTCTGACTTATACAAGCTTTTGTGTACGGACACTGTGACAGACAGACAGTGTACTGAGATGAATAAGGTTTCGTCAGATGAACGAAACCATAAAAAGATAAGACAGTACTCGTTAAAATGCATATTTAGATGGTATGAATAAATAATTTAAAGCAAATACTAATAAATAAATAAATAAATATATATATATATAATTGTTTTCTCTTTTCGTTACAGTTCTTTTATGAAATAATTCACTTTTAGAATATTATAGTTCTAAAATAGATGTTTTATTCTTTTCAAAGCAGAAAATTAAAAATTCTTCTATAGTTCAAATTTTATATTCCTAAAAACAAGCTACTCAATTTAATTTCAAATATTTTTGTAAACACTAAAGGAATGTATTCATGTTTTCTAGCTCATTTAAAACTGCAGAGCTTATAAAAAAATAAATTTATTGACACGAGAATTTTTTTTTTCAAAACACATTGCCTTAGGCAAAAAATAAATTCTGAAATCTATGTACTGCGATCACAAAGCGGGCTTTTTATGATGTCATTTATTCGCCATTTATGAGGGGGGGGGGGTTACTTTATCTTTTAAGAATATTAAGTTATTTTCTCTTTCTGTTATCTCTATCTTTTTTCTCGTTTAATCTTAATATATATAAAAAATTTTGTTATATATTTATTTTTTTAAAAGATTAAATGCATTTTCTTTAAACAGTTAAAATTAATAAATGCAAAGTAAAATAAAGAAATATATAATACATTCAAAATAGCAGTTATTTTTATTGAAGTACACCGTTAAATGTTATCAATAAGTAACTTAATAATAATAATAATAATAAAATATTTTTTTATGAAGTTTCTGAATTACGGACGCATATTCGAGTATCGTTGTTCAAAAAAAAAAAAAAAGTTTACAAAACAATGCAAAGATTTATTTATATTGGACAACACTTATAACCAGTTACTATATTAAATTTCGTATATGTTCTAAATGATAAAATTAGATTTGTTTTCTTTCATAGCATATTAATACTATAGAGTGTAGTGGAAAATAAATTTATTGGCCATGCAAAATTATTATTTTTCTGCGAAAGGAGTATAAACTATCAAATTTATTTTCTGTAATGATGGAATAGTGCATTATAAGATCCTTTTCTTGCCGATACGATTTATTTTTTAGCAATAAATTTGTCTCTTAAAATTTTGGGATTCATATCTTATTTTCAAATATCTACATTTCAGTTAATCTCAGTATATCATGATTTACATTTTTTTAAACTTATTGATTTTTTTTCTATTAAATTTTAAATACGCTTTTTTGAAGAAAATAAAATTAATAAATGCAATTTTAAATAAATTAATATATACATTAATTTATAATGGTACAAGCAGCGAAAGTATTTAAAAAATAGCAGTTTAAACTTTATTGCTAATTCATTTTATTAAAATAAATATAATCCTTTTTAATACTTTATAACATAATTGAAAGTATTTGAGAATTTGGTGTGTTCGTCCGTCTACTGCCATATACTTTATATGGGCTATTGCAGTTTACCATATCACATTTAATAATGAAAAATGAAGTATATAGTATTTATCGATTGTTTAAGGATCACACAAAATAATTCCTTTATATTATGGCCTATGGGAGGAAGTAGTGTGCAATGCATTTTATTAAATTTATACTATTTCAAATACATTGAAATTGTCATACATCACTGAGAAGTGCTACCAGATATTTATTATAGAACCTGGTGTGTATAGATTTATAGTTTCTTTAAAGGTATACAACAAAAAATTAGGTTATGAAAATATCTAAAAGTAATATAACTACAGATAGCACATTTTCAATTCTGGTATGCCTTTTTAAATGTAACTAAGCTTTTGCATATTACTTTGTGTATCATTTATATAAATTATGTACAGGTGGAACAAAGGAATGCTAGTACATTTCCGCTTATTGAGGGAAATTGATGAAGGAATATGCTTCTTTTCAACTGTTTTTCGACTCCTTAAATATATTAAATTTTTGCATACTACATAGGAATGTCCTTGGGGTAATAAAGCACTTTAAGGTTCTACCAATTTTCACGACTTAGTTTTAGAATTTATTTTCAAATAAATATAGGATTTAATACAGCAACGTATTGCCAATGTTATACAAGAAAAGGTATCTTAGCTGATTTGTATTCATTAAATGTAGTAACGTAATTTCTTGACCAATGTTGTTTGGCGATATTACACATCATACACAGTAAAAAATGAAGACCCAAATTAGGTTGAAAGATTTCTGGGTATAGGTAATTTTCCTGAAATGGTACAGTAAGGATTCCAAAATGGTAGAGTATTGTTCCTAAAATAGATAACCCAAAATGGTTCAAAACAGAGCAGATCTTTATTAACATTAAATTAATTAAAATTTCTGAGGTATAATGTATATACTCTCTAAGATATTTTAATTGTTTTTATGTCATTAAATATCAGACTGCTACAAACTGAACTTTCCAAATTAGAACAATTCTGTACCCAGAAATCTTTTAACCCAATTTGGGTTTCATTTTTTACTGTGTATGGGTAATAAACGCCATGAAAAAAAAATTATAACATCTGTCCGAGAATACTTGCTAAGCCGTACAGATGCTGTCCAAGCAACCGTTGCATGATGACATGTAAGTTTCCTAATTCTAAAAATACAATCTATACAGTCCTAGAAAAAAAATCTTACTCTTTCTTTCTTTCTAACTGATGACCAGGCCCCTACATGCCGAGTTACCTCAGCTTAACGGATTAGATACCTGGTATAGGGGCTGGTGACCTCCTAAACCTGATTCCTTCGCTTCGCACGTCATTATACCTGCAGTACTTACTTCTCGTTTGAGCATACTTTGTTTTGTCGGTTGCTAAACGTTACATCCTGTTGTTTGTACTGCAAATGGCTACTCAAAATGGTCTCGTAATTTAGAGCCTTCATCAAATGACGAGACCTTCACCTGGAAAGACACCTCCAAAAGTATAATTCACAAGTAACTTGGAACTTTGCGTTCATATCACTAAACGGGATATCAGTACGCAGTAATAAGTATTCGGTATTTTATTCTTCTGACATGAAAAATTAGTAGCACTTAGGACATACAAATTTCTCTGAATGCTTTTTGTTTTTGAAAATGACAATAACGCTCTCTCATGCATAAAATAAAAAATAAATGCTCTTCGGATGTAGTTCGAGCACTGAAAATATTAAACGGGAATAATAACGCGAATGAATGGCTTTATTATTCCGGTGTACTTATTGCGGAGTAATTATGAACACCAAGCTTCCTCGCGAGCACAACCAAAATCTTCCACAACATTTCCAAAGTATATGAAAAACACTACAGATTTGCGTAATAAACAAAATATTTCCTAAAAAAATATACAGCCTTCAGATCCCAGAAAACACCTCTCAAATTTTAGATCGGGCATTGATTCTTACGTGCTTCTTCCAGCGATAAGGTCTATATATGGAACTAAATAACTTTTAACGGTTATTAATGATTCAGACTACTTTGTAAAAAAACGGACGATTTTACGGATGTATTACTGGTAATCCAGACGCTATTACTATTTGCTGTTTTTTAACGGAAAATTTTCCATAAATTCCGGGAAAAACTCGAGAAAAACGGAATATTTCCTGTAATTTTTACGTTAAAAATAGTACATTGTACTGGCGTACAGATTACTAGAAATACTTCCGTAAAATCGTTGTTTTTTTTTTTTTTTTTTTTTTTTTTTTGTTTTTTTTTTTTGTTTTTTGTTTTTACAGTTTAATCAGAGGTCTACTGCGTAGAGCCCGCATGTGTCATTTCCCAGATTTCTACATAATTACGTGTAATAGTATTGGCACTATTTCCCACAATCGCTTTATTATCCCAAGGCACCTTATATAGAGTTAATAGCAATGTGCATACATTAAAATTAAGCAGGTTGAAAATAAAATGTGAAGATTGAAGGGAAGGGGAAGGGGGGTATTAGATGAGTAATCAAACGAGTGTGCAGGGCCTTGTCTTGGAGGTATTCAAGGTCAATCAATAGCACGGTTTAAACTTCTATATTTTACGAAAAGAACTGGGATGGTTTTAATAGAAAGGATTTTAGAATTATATACGAGCATCTAAATTTAAATTCATAAAAAATAAAATTCATAAAAAATGAAAAAAGTATTATGATCTTTACATAAAAAAAAAAAAAATCTTTTAAAACTATGGTTTGGGGTTGGGGGTGTAAGTGATATTAATTAACAATTTAACCTCTTAATTAACAACTATCTTAACTATCTTAACTTTTTTTTAAATAAAATTGCAACCTTAATGTGGAATAAAAATATTAATGCAGGTACTCATTTTATTTAGACTTTTAACGCCTGCAACATTTGTACTGAGAATATATTTTATAGCGTTAGCTGTAAGATTTGTTAAGATTTTGCCAAGGTAATTAAAAACAAACATGCTTTTTGACTGTAAATATGTAAATATTTTCTAAAATTCTCCTAGTACGATTTGAAAAATTGAGTATGTTCATTCTATACCTAAACTGAATGCATTAAAACAATTTTTAGTTGTCTTTTAATTAATTCTGAGTTCAACCTCAGCGCCATGGTGCTAAAATTTTGAAGTAAAAATATATCTTTAATGTTCAACAAAAATATTAAGCATGGGAATTCATTTTACTCATAATTTTAAGCTCTATAATATTTGTACTGATAATGTTTTTGATAGACTTACTTGTTTTGAGATATTGTAATGGTATATAAAAAATAAGCCTATTTTTTTACTATAAATATATACCCACTTCCTAATGCTCACCCAGTACGAGGGGGGAAAACGTAGCATATTCATTAAACACCTAAAATGAAGGAACGTTGATTAATTTTTTTTCAGCCTTCCCTTAATTAACTCCGAATTAAACACCTTAACCACTGGAATAACACATAAAATACATGTTTCGTTTTTGATTGCTTTTCAAAAGTAGTGATCCACATTTTATGAATGACTTTTTTGCTTTCTTGAATTAATACTAATGCACCGCTAATAAATGACTTTACTTATGATTTAAAAAAAATAAAAAACTTTTTGTATTTTATATGACGACAGTCTTTTTTTACTCGTTTCATTGACTTTCATCTTTTCGAACGTAGTGTAACTTTTTTTATGAATGAATTTTTAGATTTCTTGAATAAATTAAAAATGTACCGCTAAAATATTTAATTTATTAATTTAAAATAACATTTCTGTATTTAATATCAAGACAGTCTATTTATATTTAATTAACTCTTGCCTTTTCGAAAATACTGTAACGCATTTTATGAATGGATTTATAGCTTTCTTGAATTAATGCTATATATACCGCTAAAAATGTTTAATTTATTATTTTCAAATAAAATTTCTGTATTTAATATCAAGTTTATTGATTTTTTAAAAAAAATAATATATTCCTTAACAAAAGAGAAATGTTGTGCTTTGAATAATTTTAATACTTATGTTAAAATATTTTATTGGTTTTTATTTACTGTTTATAATCATAAAGTACATTTATGGAGTAAAATTTTCTGTTTTGTTTCATTCTTTAACCTGCATAAGATACGATAAAAATTGTCATTTTTTCCCAACATTTTTAACAAATACAAATAAGCGTTATAAAAAATCAACTTATTGACCATATGGATTAATTATTTTTTGAACATAATGGTGAAAGCAAATAAAAAGAAACTATTAAATTTATCCTGTGCAATGATGAAACGGGACATTAAAAGGTCTTTTTCTTTCACTATTAACAAAAGATTTTGTTATTTCATTATGTTTATCGCTTAAACATTTTCGAGCTTGCCTTCCTTTTCAAATCTCTGTATATTTTAAAAAGTTAATTTCAGCACATCGTTATTTAGATGCTAAAATTTGCTGTTTTATCGATTTGTACCATGCAATTTTCGTTTTGAATAGCTTTTTGAAAATAGTATAAGCGAGCAAACCATAAAAGTTACAAGCTTTAAATTTGCTAAAAATACCAATATTTGCTTATTAAAATAGCATTTCTCCACTCGAAAATATCTCAGTTATTTCACTTTTCAATATTTTTTTGACAAATCTTTTGGAAGAAATTTACCTTTTATAATTTTCAAAATTTTAATATAAGTCTGACAATTTACTTCCAATACAAATTGATTGTCTTATAAAATAGCCATAAAATTTTGACTAAAAATCTTTAATACAAGTCCCTTGTGACTGCGTTTTTTTTTTTTCCCCTAACTTAAAATTCTTCTTAAAATTTTTACAGGAAGAAATTATTGGATTTATGAGAAATTTTGACTTCCGGTTTTTAGCACTTTCCAACAAAGTTGAAAAGTGCTTATGCATTCGGTTTGTCTGGCCGTCTGGCCGCACTTTAACTCCCATAAATATACTCGGATTGCTATGAAATTTTTATACGTTATTGATGTTTACCCTAGCACGAACCCTATTGAAAATGAAGTTTCTACCATGATTAGTTTATTTACAGGGCGAATCAAAAGTCTCCCATTACATTACGGCCTATGAGGAAAAATTGTTAATATACTCGGATTGCCATGAAATTTTAGGACGTTATTGACGTTTACTCTAGCACGAACCCTGTTGAAGATGAAGTTTCTACCATGATTAGTTTATCTACAGGGCGAATCAAAAGTTTACCATTACATTACGGCCCATGGGGAAAAATCGTTAATATACTCGGATTGCCATGAAATTTTAGGACGTTATTGACGTTTACCCTAGCACAAGTCCAATCGAAAATGAAGTTTCTACTATGATTAGTTTATCTACAGGGCGAATCAAAAGTTTCCCATTACATTACGGCCTATGGGTAAAAATTGTTTCAAAAGAATTTTAAAGATGTTATATCCTGTCAAACATATTAAAATATGCATTCTATAAAATATAAGATGAAAATGTAGCTGTTATTCATTTACAGGGCCACGCAAAAGAATTCCATTAGATAATGGTAAAAGGGGGAATTATGGGTGACATATTTTAAATATATTAAGCTGTTTCATGTATAATGAAATTGATATATGTCACTGAAGCATAATATAAATTATACGCTACTGTCTTGCATAATATGAAGTACATAGCATTTACAGGGCCATACAAAAGATTTCAAATAGTACATTCTTTCCGAAGTACCGTATATGTGTCCGATGATGTCTGATGGATGGATGAAATGCATTTTAATTATGATATGCGCGTTTATATTTCGCTAAATATATGCACATTATATGGTGTGTATAAATGTTATAGTTGATATACAGGGCTAACCAAAAGAGATCACCAACGTTACTGAATATGAGCGTAAATTATTTAAATGTGGTTCTTAAATAAGCTGTGCATTTTTACGGCTGAGCTTTATTCAATTTACTGAGAAATATTTGTAGAATATAGATAAAAGGATATACAGGGCCACGCAAAGAATTCGGTACATGGACACCTATGAATGATGATTTATGAGAATGTGATTTCAGTTGTTTTAAAAGTGTTTTAGTTTACAATAAATTTTAGCCTAATGCTGACGTGTAATAAAGGTACAATGTAAACTACAGGGCTGAACAAAAGTATTCAAGTGTGTTTCCGTCTAATAGTATGAATCGCTGAAAAAGAAATTTCAAGCTGCTGGGTATTTTCTTGCTAAACTAAATTTTCCCATTATGTCAACTGACATATGAAATACAGGGCTATTCAAAAGTATTGGAATACATATTTGGGTACATTTGGCTATACACTATAATTTCCCTAAATAACAAAGTTTTGTTAAAGATTTCATTAAGTGTTGGAAAGTGCTTCATAATCAATGCTTAACGAAGATTTTTCATACTTGTCGAGAGATTTATTCGTTTTCGATGGTCTTGAACATGATTTGCTGGTTCGAAAACGACTGTCTGTGAGTCTGTATGTGACAAAATTTGTGGGTGCACATTCGAGAGAACTAATGCACAGGATTTCACAAAACTTTAGATTCAGTTAGACCTTGATATAAACTAGAACTTATTACTTTTTTGTGCTTTTCTCTCAACAAGTGCCACTGTTATACTCATTATTTATAATTTCCACAAAAGCTCTATCTAAAGGACTAATGCACGGATTTTCATAAAACTTTATATTCTATTAGTTTTTGATATAATTTGGTGCTGATTACTTTTTGATGCACATCGTTCAACAGGAGGTACTACTGTTCTACATTATTCATGAATATCGCAATAGCTCTATATCAAAAAGTGATACACCAGTTTTCATCAAATTTCAGATTTCGTTAGTCCCTGATATAGATTAGTGTTTTTTAGTGTTTGTTGTAAGTCTCCCAACAGGTGGTGCTGATATGGAACATTTTTCACGATTTCGCAATTGCTGTATATCAAGATTTAATGCATAGATTTTCATCAAACTTCAGATTCAGTTAGTACCAGATAAAAATTGATCCTGATTAGCTTTTGGTTTACATCACCTAACAAGTGAAGAATTTTTTAAGATTTTGTAATAGCTGTATCTCAGAAACTAATGTACAGATTTTCATCAAACTTTAAATTTGGTTAGAAATTGACATAAATTGTTGTTGACTAGACTTTGGTGTAAAGTACTTAGCCGAGGACGTTGCTAAGCTACATTTTTTTTTTTAAATTACTAACATGGATGAGATAGATGAAAGTTTTGAGATTGCCACATCTGACTAATTTCTTTTGTGGTCACATTCAGTTGCGCCAACTTAAAAAAATATTTGGCGGGCTCAAGTTTTTTTTTTTTTTTTTTTTTTTTCATTATAGCACTTTTGTTCTTTTAGTGCGTATGTGCGTGTAGAAAGAGAGGGTTGGGAGAGCGAATTACTAAAGATGATAATTCTAAATTCAATTATTTTTTTTACTAAGCAAGTTTTTGAATTATTATAATTTTATAAGTAAGATTATTAAATTATACTGTCACAAGTGCTTTCTTATGAATATATTACTATTTAATATAAAAAATATAAAAATTGCTAACTATTGAAAGTGCAAAGAACTAAATTAAAAAAAAAAAAACATACATTTTAGTCTCCTAAGTGCTTTATCAATTCAAGACAACAAAATAGGAAGAAATTTAACTAAACTTCCGCTAAAAGGGTTTTTGTGCTTCTGTAATTCTAACTCATGTCTTAATTATTTTCCATTCAAAATTACTTTTGAAAACATTAATAAAACCAAATTCCATTTCAACAATCAAATAAATAAATAAATAAATAAATTACGTACAATACAATTTGAAATTGGTTGTGCGTAAAGATCAAATTATTGGGTGGGCTCAAGCCCCATGGGCGCATGTAAGTTGGCCGCTACTGGTCACATTCGCTTCCTTTATTCGTAGAGTATTTATTCTACTATTACATAATCCAAAAATATTAGTAAATGGAAGAAGCAGTAGAAAAGTTCTTCAAAAAATAAAGACCCATTAAAGCAAATGTAAATCTACAAAACTTGCTTTTGTAAGTACGTCAGAAATCAGTATGTTTGCTAAAATTTTTTCAGTTCACTGTACAGAAAAAGAATGTAAATCTGCAGAACTAGATTTATAAAGCAAAAGAAATAGGAAGGGAAGTCCGAAAATAACTTTCCATGGCGTCTGTGGGTAGTGGTGTGTATGTAAGTCAAACAATAAACTGACACATGAAAGACACGAGGCAATTTTATTTGTGTACGTACTAAAAATAATCTTAAGATAATCTTAAAGAAAATTGAAGAAAGTTTGTATATTTAGCTTTATCTTTAAAATATCTGCAGAATTTTTAGAGAGATTCTTAAAAATGTCTTCATAATGTGCGGATTTCCTAGAGATTTTTGGGTCACATACCTATAGATTTTTAAAATCATACAATTATCCCGGGTAAGCATTAAAACTTTAGTAAGCATAAATACGAGGGAGAATCCGAAAATAAGTTTTCCCAGTTGATTGTGGTCAGAATTGGGTAAGAAAGTCAAAAAATACAATGAGGCATACCTTTATTTTTTTCACATAATTACCGAGCACGCTGAGGCATTTGTCATAATCCTTGACAAGCTGCAAAAACCCACCAGGAAAATATCAGGACTTTGCATCTGGGCAAGTGATTAAATGCTTCTTCTAGATGCAAAGCCCTGATGTTTTCTTGATGGGCTTTTTGCAACTTGTCAAAGATTATGACAGATGCTTCAGCGTGCTCGGTAATTATGTGAAAAAAATAAAGGTATGCCTCATTGTATTTTTTGACTTTCTTACACAATTCTGACCACAATCAACAGGAAAAACTTATTTTCGTATTACCCCTCGTATTTATGCTTACTAAAGTTTTATTGGTTACCCGGGATAAATACCTTTTTGTTGTTGTTTTTTTCTTATTGCAATTACTTAAAATGTTTCAGGCATCCCAATTTTTTAAATAAATTATTATTAAACTCACAGACTTTATTTATTTATTTATTTATTTTTGACAGAGTGAATGTGTATCTGTTACATGAATTTCTTTTGTTGCTGTTGCATAAACGGTTCTAGATTTATTAGTTTACTGGAAAATACTTATTAACCTTATCGATTTCTTTTTTACAGTGAAAAAAAATGAATAAATACGGGCCCAAAACGGACAGTCACCAGATGCTATGCATTATAGTGACTCAACTAGACGTTTTAAAAAGCAATAATTGATATTTATTATTTTTCACATTATAAAACGAAATTGGAATCTCATTCATGAGAAACAGGGTGCAATTTTAAGGAAATCTAAATTATAATCTTTCATCCTATTCAAACAACCCTGTATTTGTGCGTTATTTATAAGTATCTGAATTGGGGCATTAGCGCTACTTTTTTGTTTCTTGATATCATTTGAAAGAATTAAAATTCCCGAAAAAAATATATGATTTTTGCAGTCTTTTATTACATTTTAGTTTACGTATTTTTCACAGTTTATGACTACCCATGAGTGGCTCGTATGGTTTTTACTTCTTTTTATCCTGATCCCCTATTTATTTTTTTAAGCACTGTAGATGTTATTTCTAGTTCACTCATCTTTAAAGATCATGAAAATAAAATTTATTGACTATGCTCAACTATTGTTTTTCTAGGAACACAGTACTTTAAACAATCCAACGTTATCAAATTCATCTTATGTAACAAACAAATGGGCCATTATAAGGTCATTTTTTCTCCATTTTCGTTTTTTATTTTCAATAATTTTCTCTCTTAAAATTTTTGGATGCTTGCCTCATATTCAAATTATTATCTCTTTTTTTTCAGCTAATCTTATTGTACCGTGGTTTAGATGCTTAAAATTAATGTTTTATCGATTCATAATATGAATGTTTCGTTTTGATAGCTTTTTACAAGGAAAGATAATGCATTTTTTTTAAACAGCATTTTTATCTTTCTTTGAATTAATATAATCTGCGCAACTGAAAAATTGCTTCATAAATTATTTTAAAATAACATTTTTGCATTAAATATGCTATTTTATTTGTTTAGTTTTCTCTTTTTTTATATATATTTTCAAGCAAAGCTAAAATGTTTTTGTTGAGATAATTTTAATTGGTGTTTTGTTTTTAATTTATTTCGTGCATTTTTATTCTATTACAAGCATACTATTTAATAAAATAAATTAATATTTTTATTCATATTTTATCATGTGGAGAACAATACTTAAAAATGCTTCAACACGGAGTCAATTAAAAAGACATTCAAGGCTTTTGTTCTATCACCCATTACGACGAATATTCATTCAGTGTCCGTATTTAAGTGTGGATTCGTCAGCATCTAAAAGCTGTTATAATTATAAGTGTATTTAACGGCTTATATTATGCGTTGTGGATAAAACTAAACTGAACATGGATAAAATTAAACTGAAGAAAATGCAATTTTTCAACTGAACGAAACAATTGCCAAGCAGGAAACTCGATCGGAGTTTGATTTAAATTTTTAATGCTGTACCGTTTGAGCTATGTAGACCGACAACCTGCGGCGGCCATTTATCGCTCAGGTAACCAAATAGCGGATAGCATTTGGTTTGCTTCGTAAGGGGCAGTCCACAAATGATGTTATGCTTGGAGGGAGGGGAAAGGGGGATTTGTGAATTTGTGACAGTTTGTAACGAGTGCGTGGGAGGGGATAATAAGAAATGTGACATCACATATTTTCATTAAAATAAAAGCATTAAAAATTAACGGATTAAATTTTTTAAGTTATTTTGAAATTAAAGCATTTCTTGTGCATAAAGTAAAGATAAAACTTAAAGTCAAGTAATATTAAATTCCATTTCAAATTCCAAATTAGTGCTGTTTTTACTTCTCTTTCATATTAATATTTATTATTATTGTATATTGATTATGTTTTCATGGTAAATCTTAATCTTAGTTTATACAAAACAAGTACACGAATCATTCTTATTTTTATGCTCAGAAACGTCATTAAAACACATACTTTAAAAATAAAATATGATATATGATCTATGACATAGTGTTTTGTTTTTGAACTGCAAATGCATGCTTATGTAATGTAGCATGACATGAGACAAGGGGCCGGTAAGGGGTATGGTGAAGTGGGACAATTTGTAACAAGAGGAAGGAGGGGGATAAAAATATTTAAAAAAAAATTACATTATTTATGGACAGCTTCTAAGGAAATTCAACAGAATATACCGCAGGTAATGGAATTTTATTAGACGATGGACAAGTAGAGCGCGTCAAATGGAATCACTGGTTCGTAACCCGGAGATGAATTAGTCATCAAGATGTTCAATGCTGCTAACCGGTTCGCAACCAATGTCGTTCAGAGATCCTGTCAGAGGAAATAACCGAAATTATGGGTGATAGATTGAACTAATAGAGAAAAAATATCGATTAGCTACGTCACGTGATCAGTCGCATAAACATTTATTTAAATTGAATAGGCAGAATAATTATAGCAATGTAATACAGATGGCGTTAATAATACCAGTGAGCACATGAGTCTGTCGATCGGTTAGAAACCGGTCACTTACCGTGACGTGAAGTCATCGATGAGATCGGTCAATTTGGCGAGGCCAAGTGTCATATCAAACTTCGAACCGATTTTAAAATACTGTATACATTAATAAACAGCCTGGTCAAGGGAGATTAAGAGCAACCATTGTATCTGAAGATCGTTTTGTGTTATTTTCGGCTCGAAGAAGCCGCGAAGTGACTACAAAAGATTTGGTTTGAGAGATTTAGGCTGCCACAGCAACTTGAATTAGCCGTTCTACTAATGCGTAAGGCTTTACAAAGATGGACCGTATGCGAATAGACCAATAGTTTGTGTCCCACTGACTCTAACTTCCAAAAGGGCCCGTTTAATCTGTTTCGTCGTCATGTTCCATGGAACCAAGAAGACTGGGCTCGAGAATTGTTTACTGACAAGTCTAGATATAGTCTGAACACTCATTCTAGACGTGTTTTGATTTCGAGGAAAGGAAGTAATACGTAACTTACCTTCCATTGTCCGTGAAATATTCTGTACGAGCACTGTCTTCTTCACTCTATTGAACATGACGGTGTCAACGGCTCCTTTGAAAGATGGAATGAGTGGGACACAAACTAATGATTTTTTCGCATACATTCTACCCTCGTTAAGTCTTTATGCAGCCGTAGTATGGCTAATTAAAGTTTCTTGGTAGCTTGAAGATCTGAAATCAAACCTCTCGCAATCATTTCCAGCCGGGAAGGACAGAAAATTGTTTTCGGATGCAGTTGATTCTCTTGGTCTGCCTTGACCAGGCTGTCTGTCAACGTATTAAGTGCTCAAAAGTGGATCGAAGCTCTTGACATGATACTTTATGGACTATTCAATTCTTGGGTAATTTTAATTTGTGTTTGATCTTCCTCGATTCTGCCAATTATTAGCCACACTTGACCTTCACTTAAATGACGCCTTTGAGCCATAAATAATGACTACTGATCAGTTCAGACACCGCATTCACTTTAAACAACTCTACAGACCAGAATTATGAACGCATAAATACGAGCGCATCTAAAAAGAGGGAGTCAAATAACGATGTTTTGAAAGCAAATGTTTTTCAGATGGCGTCTTGAAACTAATATGAAAAAAAAAATCAATTCCACCACAGACTGCCGTTTGTGGAGCAAAATGCTATAAATCGCATTGATTTTTAATCTGCATTTTGCTAATGCATTCATCAATAAACGCATTTCTTAAATGTAGAATTTTTTTTGAAAATTCTACTTCCATTTTAGTGATAGAACCAATTACTATTACTGTATGCACGCTATGTTCTAAACATAAAATAATTTTTTATCCTTAATCTCGGTGGGTCTCAAATAAAAGAAATTTTAGGTCTATATTATTTACGGGCATCTGTAGTATTGAGATTAGATATTTATCAGTTTTGAATTAATGTTACTATTATCGCTAGAAAATAGCTTCATTCATTATTTAGAAATAGCATTTCTGAATTTAATACACATATACATATCTTTGTTTGTAATATGTTTTGATTTATCTATTTTTACATTATTCTAAAGTAGAATATTTCATATTATTTCAACGTATTTGATTCTAATCACATATGATATTTCGAAGTTTCAATTTTAACGAACTTGTGCCTGGAAATTGTTTTCTTTTTTATGTTATTAAAATATTTATTTTATGAAAAATTAAAATAAGTTATTCATATTCAAAGCTATCTTCTTCATTGCTAAAATAATTAATGGGAGAAGATGGTTTTATCGAGAATTATTCCAATAAATCAAGGGATATCTAACGAAAATAAATATCGACATGAGATATCAGACAAAAGATATAAGTACAGAAATAGGGATTTTAAAGCAAATTTATTTAAAATAAAATGCGACACATATAATGTGTTATTTTCTTTTTCTTTTGTATTGTATGTGGTTTATGTCATACAAATTTCTTTATTTTAAAATATTAAATATTGATAGCTTTGCGATTAGAGGAATACAATGTGTCTACAAATTATCTTTACAGCTTAAAATCTAAATAACTAAATGAAATAAGATAATTTAGTTATGACATTTTCATTTTAAAAAGAATCTCTGAAAGTTTTGCTTGCTTTAATTTTCAGGTATATGGAGTGAATGCTGAAGAGAAGATGTCACATTTCCGTAAAATGACTACACTGCAGGAGAAGGTGCAGTGTGGTTCATAGATCATAAAAACAAAATCATATGATAAATCCAACGCATTTCAGGACTAAATTCGGAAGGAAACCATTATCAAGACCATATTTAGTCCAAATTCACTAATTACCATTATTTACCATTTAGTCCATATTCACTAATTACCATTGTTTAACCATTTAGTCCTAACCATCATAAATGTAGTCGGTTCGCCCTGTCGACGGTTCTTTGTATTTTAAAGATGTTTACTATAGCACGATTGGTATTCAAAACATCGCGTATTGCATTTATAGTTATAATACAGAGATGATCAAAATTATTTCATTACATTACAGCGAATGGGAATAAACTGTTTCAGTTTCATTTTAATAATTTTAGGCCATTTCAAAAATAAGGAAATTGATTGGAATTTATGAAATGCACTAAACATTATTTCTGTAGAGTAGAATATGAGGCGTAAAACATTTATTATTCAGCTATGGGAACGCACACTAAAGAATTCCGTTACTTATTAGGTTATGCAGGAAAACTGTTTGCAATGTACATTAGATATGTTACACTTTTTCAAATATGATGAAATTGATATACATTACTGAGACCTAGTATAGCATTCCTGTTGTATAACAGGTTAAGCATAGCTTTTATTAATCAGTTAGAAGGATACAGAAAAGTTTCGGATACAAAATAATGTTTAAAGTATTAACTCTTAGAAATAATTGCTGGGAGAGCAATTTCATTTATGCTATAGGTGTTTAACAAAAATTTTGTGTACCACGTGATGTGCACAAATGCTATAGGGGACATACAGAACTGCACACAAAAATTTGTAATCATTGAAGTTTTGTAACTCAGCGTGAATGAGTTAAGTGCAGCTCTTAATTATTAATGCCAACAACAAATAATTAAAAAAACACCTTTTTAATTCATTATTTTATGCTATATTTTTTCTGAGAGATATTGTAATACAGACATATAATACATAAAATATTATTAGGGTAATCTTATGTTAGACGTAGCTATAATTCAATAAACTGTGCCATTGTAACTGTTTGTCATATTAAAACTGGTCTGCTATAATGGGATTTGTTTTTCGTGCTTAAAATAATGTTGTAACAACTTAAAAAATTGGAAACTTCTCAGCTATATTTGTTCTTGTAAAATAAAACCGATAACAAAATACATAACTTAACAACTTCTACCTCGAAGCATTTATTTTTCTCGACGCTTTATTATACAATTTTAGAAAAAATACTTTAAAAACAATAATATGAATTAAAAAGAGTTGAATAAAGAAAACTGATAAATTATTATTAAAAAAAGAAAATTTGGTGTAACTGAAACTCCTATAATTAATATTTAATTAGTAGAGAAAATAATAGTTTTAAAAAATTCTGCTATGTCAAATAAAAAAATCTATTGTTAATATTTTTTATATCGAAAATTATCACTAAATATGCTTTATCGACTAGATTCTGAAACTTTTTTTTTCTAGATCAAGTGAACAAATTAATATTCGTTTTACTATAACGATTTTTTCGTGGTTTTGCTCAAAATGTATTAATTCAAAAACTAGTTATTTTTCTTATCAGCAAAAAAGCTATCTTTTTTCCCAATTTTTGATGGAAAGCTTTAACTTTAGGATTTTAGAAAATTTATTTTAAAAATCTGCTTTTTTTTAAGGTTTGGTGTTTAAATTAACATTGTAACATACGGAAACATTTTAAAATACAGGATACATTGAAATGGATATATTATTTTTAAATTTTATTAACAAATATATGATGACATGCATTGAATTGATTCTTATATGGGATTGGTATGCTGTTTAAAAATGATAAAATTTTTACTATGCATTTGTGTTTTAGTTCTAAATATTGCCTATAGATAATACGCCATTAAAAAAAAAAAAAAAAAAAAAAAAAACTGTTAGTCCTCAAATTAAAGCATATTTATGAATCAAAGTTACATTTCTTCATCTTCTTTAGCTAAAAATCCAAAAAATCGTTATCGTTTTGGAACTTCAAAATTATTATCAGCCCCAATGCCTTTTTAGACAGGGCACCGACATCTATAAATAAAATTTGGAAATAAAACACGGAAGCGTAATAACAGAAAGTTTTGACATTGCAAATTAATTTTCTTTAAAAATAACCTGGTTCATTCGTCTTTGAATTTTAAAAAACAACGAGTCTTTTACGGCACTCTGCATTTTGTATCAAATATCATTTTATGCATTGTAAAAAAAAAAAAAAAAAAAGTCTGTAAAGTTACTAAAAGTTATCTAGGAAACTGAGATTCCTAGAATTTTTTATGTAACGGCAGCATCAAAAAGTCATGTAACAAATACAGATTTGCACTGAAAATCAAAAAAATTGTAAGGCTACTAAGAATTTTATAGGAAGCTGGGATTGCTAGAAGATTTTATGTAACTACAACCCAGGTTATTAGGTACAATTATGGTAAGATAACTGTAATTTTAGTAGATTCGTTTGTAAAGTTACAAAAAATTGTAACTTTATAAAAACTAATTCTGTAGATTTACACCTTTTTTTGTACACTAAACAGGTAACATATAAGTAAGAATACAGATTTCGGCAAATTTACATCTCTATTACATCTCTATTACATCTCTCTATTGTACTCTCTATTACATCTCTATAGATTTTGCCCTGAGAAATTATTTCAATATTAAATACAAATATTTTAAATATAGCGATACCATAATTGGCTATAATTGTCATGATACAAACATGCTACGTTGGGGTAATATTTCTTCCGCATATCGGTACCATACGGATTACCGATATTGGAATTTTACAACATAAATAAAATTTAGTACAATATTTGAAATGAAAGTTATTGGATTATTGACGACCAATACTGCAGATTTTTTTTCATTTCAATATTGTGAATACTGAAACACACTGGATTCTTCCACAAATTTTCTATGACAATACTGCTGTAACAGCAACTATATTATATTTGGAAAATGTGAAAACTTCAATATCAGAAAATATTTCATGTTGATATTCCATGAAGCTACCTCCAATATATAGCTGTTATTAGCCTAGTGCAGGGGTTGGAGCATATAGGACAAATTTCATTGTTCTTACCAGTATATTTTATCAATAATCTCCAAGAGACATTTTTATATCATGTACCATAAAAATATACCATGAAGATTATTGATAAAGATACTGGTAAGAACAATAAAATTTGTCCTATATGCTCCGACCACTAGTCTAGTGTTGTTTTCAACTCAAAGTGAAAAACACATGTGTAAAGTTACTAAGCTTTTTCTAGTAAACTGGAATTCCTACAGCTTTTTACGTAACGGCAACAACAAAATTTCCTGTAACAGATACACGTCTGCACTGTGAATAGAAAAGTCTGTAAGATTACTAAGATTTTTTTAGAAAACTAAAATGCCTACACTGTAAAAAAATTATAAAATTACAGTAATTTACAGTGAATTATTTAGTAAATTTACGAAATATGTCACTTTTTTACATAAACGGTCACTTCTGTAATATTTGTGTTTTACGAGCAAAAACAGTTGATGTAATAGTAAACTCCGTTGATCTAGGAATAAAGTCCGTTTTTTTATGGACATTGTCTGGAATCTCTGCTGCAGCTTTTTTTAGCGTAGACCTTTTTATGTAACTATAACTCGGGATACAGATAAAATTTTAGAAAAATTACTGTAATTTTAATAGATTTTTTCTATAAAGCCATAGATTTCTGAAGCTTTACAAAAATTAATTTCGTAGATTTACAATTTCTCGTGTTCAGTGTGCAGAAAATTTTTTAGTAAACATATAGATTTCAGTAAATTTACATCTTTAGAAATACAGATTTTCATTTACAGTGTGAGGGAAATATTATTTAAAGTAACTCAGATAACAGTAACTTATAAAAAAAATAATGAAGTATGACAAATTTACTTATATTTGAAATTTTTATACGTAGATTTAAAACATTGTAATTGAGATTTTAATCTATATATTTAAAACACCTGGCTGTTTTTTTGGTCATCAGCCCTGAGCTTTCTACTGGCCCGATTTTGATAATTATTTTTTAAATGAAAGCTGTTTATGTGTAGATGTGCCCATTCTGGCTAATTTTTAATTTATTTCAATTTTTATATTTTATTTTTAATTTTAAAAGCTTTTTCGTAACATCTCTTCAAAACAGTGGCAACAGGTTAAGCTTTTCTCAAAATTTATTTTGTTTCATTATTTTCCACCAATCAGGAGCTTCATCTCTTCGGTGAATGTATAATCGCATTTCAAACAAACAAACAAACAAACAAACAAAAAAATAAAGGTTTTCGTAAAAATTAATCATAATAAAATGATTGCATTTAGTTATTCCCTGCAATACACAGATTATTTACTGAGTAATATTATTAAGTATTATGTAAGTAAAATAACAGAAGATAAACTTTAATAAAATATAATATATAAAGTGAAATTTTGTCGATGGAGAAAATGTCGTCATACAGAAACCAGATAAATTTATTCCATGAATATAATATGCATTGTTATAGCAGCTGTGTCAGTGATGATCTCATATTCATTGACTTTAATTCCTGCATCTAAATAAAGTGAACTTCTATTAATTTAAACGTCCGTGTTGTTCACAAATGAAAATATTTCTATAAACTGCGCAGTTCATGTAACTTGAAGAACTTGGAGTGCTTTTCTTTAAGTACCTACAAATTATAAGCACTTAAAGATTGGAAGTTTTAACGTTACCAGAACTGTACTGTCATAATGCCCATTAATAGAAAATGTATGGTGTCTTCCGAAAATTTTTATGACAGGCATCTGGATTGAATTCTGCCAAGAAGCAGCTTATTTGAGGAGCAATTATAATTTATATATAGATTTCTAATTAATCTTGTTTAAAATGAGGAATTTTACACATGATCTCTACGCAAGACATCGGAGTACAAACAAACGGACTTTAAAAAGGACGAACGCCTTTTCCTAAGTTATACATACATACATATATATACATATACATATATACATATATATATATACATGTATATGTATATTAATTTTACAATATTAATTCTTAAGATATATTTCTAACATGGCTGATGTTATTGTAAGGATTTTCTGCAAATTCTGAGGGAGTAATGCACGTCAATGCAATCAAACTTTGTGCTGGAGCTTGGGTTCCACTCAAAATTTTTAAAATTCTTTTTAAGTCAAATCCGAAACACGATCCAAATTATATGCAGATAGTAAATTTACTAAAAAGTTGCTAAAATTAATTACATATAGGTTCTAAAAGCTTAAAACTATTGTAGATATGAACATGATGCTGAAATTAACTATCCGAGCTTTTTAGGCTGTTATTCCATCTTTAAGGCTCCTGGCGCCTTAAAGATGATAACTAATGATTGTAAAAGTGCGAAAAGCACTCTAAAAATATATTATAACACCCACGATGGTTTTAAGCTTTTAAAACCATTATGCATCTATCCTTAGCACCTGTTTTTAAAAAAAGAATATTCATTTTCTGTGGTTTAATGTTTTTATACAATTTCAAAGTAAATATGCCGTTTCGGAATTAGAGTATAATCTATTAATTTTATTTAAAATCAGCAATTCAATATTTTATGAAAGAAAGAAGAGCAAGGCAAAAATCCTAGCATTTTATCCTAGTATTAGAAATAGTTACAGATAGGTTTTAAAAAACTTAAAGCCACAATGCTAATGTTGACTACCCGAGCGTTTTAAACTGCTATTTTCTCTTTCAGGCTCCTGATACCGTAAAGATCTGACTCTTCCCTCCCCCCTTACGATCATTGTAATTATAGTCAAAAGCTCTAGAGTATTAAATTTCAATATCGTGTACATATCTACGATAGTTTTCAACTTTTAATGCCTATAGGCAACTACTTTTAAGTTTTTAGTAAGTTAAACACATTGGCTTTGATTTTAAGGTTGTTCTCAAATGCTGTGCTCAACAAGCGCAAAATGTTTCGACACATTTACAAATTCATTTTTTAACAGAAGAAATATAAGTAATTAGAAAGCCTGACTGTGGAAACGCTTTGAAATTGAACTTACTTTTCCATTTTATGATAATTAAATTACCTATCGTGTTATAAGAGATTTCGATCACGTGATACGTCGCTTTTCTCCTGTTTAAAGAGAAAAAAAAACGAAAAGTGAGTGTTATTAAATAGTTTCTGAACAACAACACCTGTAGTTTAATGCATTTCTGAACAAAAACAAATTAAAACTTGTGTCACAAATTTGTCTTTTTTTATTAAGAACACTCTTAAATGGCTTAATGTTTTTATTGAAAGACGTTTGTCTTAATAATGGCGTGAGTTGTCACTATATCCTCAATACAATAGTTTTTCTTCATTTCTTATCATTAATCAGAATTAAATAGGAGAGTAAATGGTACTCACCCGATGAATTCTTCTTCATTGAAGTATCCAACAATTAAATCCACCATAGGGGAAGGGAACCGGGCGTATTCACATTTTGATCTATACACTGCACTAATTCATCTTGATAAAGACGTATAATATTATTTTATGTGTTAACTGTATAACACACACACAAATTATTGTATACACACTTCTTCATTTTCTACTTTAATTTTCACACGCGAGAAAAACAAACACAGCAAAAAGGATAGTGCTCACATCAAGCTACAAAACAGAGAACAGAATGAATTTAAATCGATACATACATAAATCATAATATAGAAACAATTATTAATAAAAAAGAGTCATTTTGAAAGTTTTGACAGTTTTTGTAAACCTGTAATTGTTCGCTCGTAATCACTGTTTCCAAGGTCACTCTAACGAGCACTTAACTTTATTTATGATGCCATGATAATTGTCATTTGTTGCACAACGGAGGAAATTATTTACGAATTGCGCAATGTTTCTATCAACTCCTCCTTAATTTCTGAAGTTGTGTTGTCACTCAGATGCAAGTTCTTCCTGTGAATTTCAAAAAGAGGTTTTGGCAGGGGTTTTGTGAATAAGTCAGCTATCATTATTTTGGTTGGGCAATATACGAGTTTTATTATGCCATCTTGTTTCAGTTGTTTTATGAGATGATATCTAAGTTCTATGTGCTTTGTTTTACTTGAATGTTTTTCAAGCTCTATCATTTTGATAGCCGACTGATTATCCTCGAAGAGTTCTATAGGATATGTTTGTGAGATATTGAGTTCTTCAAGTAAATTCACCAGCCATTTGACTTGATTAGCTGCATTAGCTGCTGAGATGTACTCAGCTTCGGCAGAAGATAAAGCTATGCAGGATTGTTTTTTAGTTGACCAAAGTATGGGATTTTTACCTAGCAAATATACATTACCACTTGTCGATTTTCTTGATTCTGTGTCTCCACCCCAATCAGCGTCCGCGTAGACTTCTAGCGTTGGTTTTGAATTTCCATCTATAACTAGATTAAAGGTTTTTGTTGTCTTAAGATACCTCATGACCCGCTTTACACAGTTCCAATCTTTCATTCTTGGCTTTTCGTTCCTTCGGCTTAAGATGTTGACAGCTGCACAAATGTCAGGTCTGCTCACTGTGGCAAGATATAAGAGTGCACCTATGGCTTGTCTGTACTGTGTGTTGTTTGGTAAAATATTGTCATCATCTTTAAAGTGAGTGTAATTTGTTTCCATGGGTGTACTACATGGTTTTGCTTCTTGTAAATTGAATTTATTAATTAACTCTTCAATTTTTGAAGTTTGGTTAATTAAGTAGCTTTTGTTTACCTTTCGAATGTTCATGGATAAATAATTGCTTACGTCCCCTAAATTCTTTAATTCATACTCTTTATTTAAGTTCGCGATTATTTCCTCAATGGTTTCGTCTTTCCCTGCAATTAAGAGGTCATCGACGTATGTTATTATATAGGTTGTTTCATTATTCCTTTTCTGTGTAAAAAGACATGTGTCAATTTTACTTTGAATGAAATTCATGTTTTTTAGTGTTTCTGTTATTTTATTATGCCACGCTCTCGCGGCTTGCTTAAGTCCGTAGATTGCCTTATTTAATTTACAAACTTTGGTTTCCTGGTTTGGTTCAACGAATCCTTCCGGCTGCGACATGTATATCTCCTCATCAAGTTCCCCATGTAAGAACGCGGTGTTAATATCTATATGCTTAACATTTAAGTTTTGGTGCAATGCCGCTATTAATAATGCTCTTATCGTAGTATACGATACGACCGGTGCGTAGGTTTCGTCGTAATCCTCTCTGAACTTTTGCGTATATCCTTTAGCTACTAAACGTGCCTTATATTTTTGGATTTTTCCGGTATTGTCACGCTTTAATTTGTAAGTCCATTTACAACCTATTATTCTCTTATTCGGTGGAGGATCTACAATTGACTATGTTTTATTTTTTCTTAAAGAATTCATTTCGCTCTCCATGGCTTCTATCCAATTCTGTTTTACCGGAGAGTTTTCCATTAATTTAACTTCCTTATAATCCTTTGGTTCATTAATTTTGTCGTCTTTGACAATATATATAAGCCTATCAGGAGGTACGCCTTTATTTATTCTATCTGAGCGCCTTAGTTCCACAATTTGTTGTTGAGACGCAGATGGTGTTGTTTTTCCGTTCGAAATTTCTATCTCCACGAGATTTTTACAATTGCGTTTTTCGTCTTCATTTTTTTTTTTTTGTTCAATTTCAGGCTTATCATTTACGTATTTGAATTTATTTTCAAGAAATTTTACCGTTCTCGCGATTTTTATTTCATTTCCTCCTACATATATGCGGTATCCCTTAGATTCATTGTCGTATCCCACAAAAATACCTTCAACAGCTTTATTATCTAATTTTTGTCTTCTGGCTTTATCAATATAAGCGAAGGCCTTGCAGCCAAATACTTTAACGTAACTTAAGTTTGGCTGTCTTTCTGTCCATAATTCATATGGCGTTTATGCATTAGCTTTTGTAGGCAGTCTATTTTGTAGGTGGTTTGCCGTACAGATTGCTTCCCCCCAGAACTTTAAAGGTAGATTTGATTCATTTAACATTGTCCTAGCCATCTCAACTAACGACCTATTTTTCCGTTCAGCCACCCCATTTTGACTTGCGCAATATGGGACTGTATGTTGATGTTTTATCCCATTTGATTTGAGATAATTCTCAATTTCATCTGATGTAAATTCTCCCCCATTATCCGTTCTGATTTCTTTCGGTTTTTCACCAAATTTGTTGCTTATCAGCGCAATGAACTCTTTGAGTTTTTCATAGACTTCACTTTTTCTTTTCAATAGATAGATTATTGTGAATCGCGAGTAGTCATCAATAAAAGTCAAGAAATATGATTTCCCCCCAATCGTGGGTGTCTGAAAAGATCCACAAACATCCGAGTGAATAAGTTGAAGCCTTTTACTTGCTCTATACTGAGCAACTTTCGGATAGGGTTCATCAGTTAATTTCGCCTTAATACACGGTTCGCAATCTATATTATGTTTACAATTGTTTATCTGGATACCTCTTACTAATTCCTTTTGTGTAATTTCTTTAATCGATGTTAGATTTCTGTGTCCTAACCTTCTATGCCATAGTTCTAGACAATTTTTATTGTTGCACGTTTGTGTAATGTTCGCGTGGTTTTCGTTAGCCAACTGGACTTCATAGAGGTTATTTACCTTTTGTGCTTCTAAGCAGATTTCTCCGTTAAGTTTGAAAGAGCATCGGTCATTCTTAAATACAATCTCACATCCGTTTTGGGTTGCTTTGCTGACTGATAGTAAATTCGTTTCGATTTCAGGTACTAGAAGTACATCTTTAAGTGTTATTTTATGAATTTTATTATCCGATGTCAGCGTATTTAAATTTACATCGCCTGAACCGTAAGCGATAAGTTTTTTTCCGTTTGCGATAGTCACGTTTGTTTTTTCCCTCGATTTTATCTCTGTAAACATTGATTCAGAGGATGCAATGTGACTTGAGCTACCGCTATCCACAATGAATGTTTTATTTTCTATCCCTTGTGTTATAAATGCATAATCTTTGTTTTCGCTGTTTCTCCATGTATTGTTTTTTCCTTCATAGCGATTAAACCTGTTATACGATTCCGATGCTTGTTCATTCTTAAAATTGTTTTCACCCCTTTGAAAAACGAGTGATGTAGAATAGTGTTTTTTGTAATTTTTGTTGTGTTGATTTTGTTGTGTTGTGTGTGTTTTGGTTTTATTGTGCCAACATTCTTGTGTGTTATGGCTTCTCATTTTACAAATCGAACAATATTTTGATTCTTTTTTAGCTGGAAACTTTTTCTGAGCTTTAAAAGCTTTCGCTGTATTATCAATACTTTCATAGTTTTCATTTCGACGATTAAACTCGTCAATCAGCTTATTTTTAATATATGACGGAGTTAATTGTGCTTCTTCTTTACTTTCGAGAGCAGTAATTAAATTATCATAAGACTGGGGCAGAGAGCACAGGAGGAGCGCGGAAATGTGGTGATTATCAATTATTTCGCCTATAGCTGCCAAATGATCAACGAGCTCCATTATTTTTGTAATATGATTTATCATATTTCCATTTTCTGCTAATTTTATACTATATAACTTTCTAAGGAGAAACAATTTGCTTGTGAGGTTTGATCTTTCATGGATTTCTTTTAATGCATCCCATGTTTGTCTAGCAGTTTGTAGGTTCTTAACGTGGGTTATCTGTGAATCATCGATAGTTAGATTTATCAATGCCCGGGCCTTCCTATCATTTTTGGACCATTGATCGGTCAAAGGGGTCGGTGGATTATCGGTTATTACATGGAACAGCTCTTTTTCAATTGAATAATTGTCTTTTAAAGTGGCCATTCTAATCTTATATTTTTATTTGTTTTTTTTTTTTTTAATATTTTTTATTTGTGTGAAATTAGTATATCACTATGTTATCAAATTGATATATCTTTTTAGATCAGTCTCATAATCATTGAAAGACGTTTGTCTTAATAATGGCGTGAGTTGTCACTATATCCTCAATACAATAGTTTTTCTTCATTTCTTATCATTAATCAGAATTAAATAGGAGAGTAAATGGTACTCACCCGATGAATTCTTCTTCATTGAAGTATCCAACAATTAAATCCACCATAGGGGAAGGGAACCGGGCGTATTCACATTTTGATCTATACACTGCACTAATTCATCTTGATAAAGACGTATAATATTATTATATGTTAACTGTATAACACACACACAAATTATTGTATACACACTTCTTCATTTTCTACTTTAATTTTCACACGCGAGAAAAACAAACACAGCAAAAAGGATAGTGCTCACATCAAGCTACAAAACAGAGAACAGAATGAATTTAAATCGATACATACATAAATCATAATATAGAAACAATTATTAATAAAAAAGAGTCATTTTGAAAGTTTTGACAGTTTTTGTAAACCTGTAATTGTTCGCTCGTAATCACTGTTTCCAAGGTCACTCTAACGAGCACTTAACTTTATTTATGATGCCATGATAATTGTCATTTGTTGCACAACGGAGGAAATTATTTACGAATTGCGCAATGTTTCTATCATTTATAACAGATCCGAAGCGAATACGACTTTCCGAAAATGAAGTTTAATTGTTTATTTCGCTTTTTTCTGCAATTTAATACTTCCATTATGATAAAATTTCATTAAGATAAATATCTTAGCTATCCTTTATTTTGTATGGTTTAATGTTATCCATAAAAATGGATATGCCAAGGTAAATATCACGTTCCGTAAATACAGCATATTTATTTTATTTAAAATCAGCAATTCAATATATTATGAAAGGAAATTCAACAAGACGAAAATCCTTTAATTTTTATTAGTTATAAAGCAGAATCTACCTCGTATTTATTTAAAATAAAAATGAGCTCGTTCAATACTTCCTATCTCTAGGATATGTTCATTCGAAATTCGTTCTAGGTAAAAAAAAAATCACAAGGTGAGGAATACATATTTGTTTGAATATTGACTCTACTTTTATTTGACAAATGTTCTTTGAAAAATAATATTTTTTCAGAAAAAGATAAACATAGAATTCCAAATTTTTTATTTAAATGCCAAAAGAAACGTTAAAAAAAATTTTCTTGAAATTTTGTTCTTTTAAAAATAAGGCGAATTCTGTTATGCAGACAGATTATGTGTACATTTATTGCATGTTATTTTAGTGATGCTAATTTAGTTTAAACTATTGCTTGAATAAATTTTGAAATATTTATTTTAAACAATTTATTCAAATAAATTTTGTTTGTTTAGGGGTATTTCGGGACACAAAATCTTCAAATTTTCTGTAAAACCTTTCTTAGATTAAAATTTTCTTTGTTTTTTTCTGCTTAAAGTGATATTTAGATCATGTTTCTGTCTTAATTGGAACAATTTTTTTTTCATTTTGGTTCCTTTTCAAAGTCTATCTTTCAAGCAATGGTTGTTATGGAAACGTGCAATTGCGAAAATGCGTTTTCCTTCATGATCAGTTTTTACAAAATTCCTTCTATTTATATTTTTATAAATAAAAACTTTTAAAGATAAATGGATCAATGATCGTCTTTTTTAATTATTTCTCATTAATTTTGATTCAGTAAATTTGCAAAAGAATATTTACTTTTAAAATAATGATTTTTTAAAAAGTTATATCAGTTTTTATTCAAATATACCTTAAATATTTTTAATTTTTATTTAAATTAATATATTTAAAAATTGTGAATCAAAATTAAAGCTTATATATTTCTGTTTATTTAAGTAAAAACAAATTAAAATTCAACAAATAATATTTTGAGTTATAAAGATTTTAAATTACCCCATTTATTAAAATAAATTTTTAATTAAAATTGAAAAAATTTGAGAAATTTTATCATGTGATTTTGTTTACAAATAATAAGGTAAATCATCACAAAAATTTTCCTAATTTTAACTCAATAAATAAAAGTTATTTTGAAATGTGCCACGAGCTTCCTTAAATAAAAAATTTAAGTATACAATCCTGTGATTATTGCAGACTATGAATAAGAAAATGATCTCTATTATTTATAATGACGTTAGATATTTCGAAAATCGTAAATTTAAAATTTTTTTAAAAGTCAAAATATCAACGAAATGATGCTATAAAATAACTCTAAAAAACTGGTATACTCTGATATTATAAAATAGATGTAAAAACCTTTATGAACATTTATTAACATTTTACAAAAAATTATCAACTGTTTTCTTCACCGTTTAGGGGAAAGGGGGACATGTTTCAACAATTTTTTAAAAAATCAAATAATTTATTATTTGAATTACATTTTTTGCGTTTTAAGTATTATATAATAAAAACAATGCATTTCTTCATCATATGGACCAGAAATTAATTAGAAGTCTTCCATGTAAATTAAAAAAGTTGAAAGGATTTAAAAAGCTGACAGATTTTTGTTCAAACCTGCCCCATGTAGGGGTACCTTTGTACAAGTAAGGGCCATCTTTGAACAAATGAATTAAATTTGAAAATATTCAGAGTTTTCATAAAAAACTGCATATTTTTCAAAAATATAAAGTAATATGATTAAAACTAAATAACTATATTTTATTGAAATTAATATTTTTTCTATTATTTAACCAAACTTAAATTTATCAAATAGGATGTCAAAAATTATTGTTGAAGCAACACAGAGTGTCCCTCCAGTTATGTTTGGTTGTGAAAACTTTTTTACAATATCCTTGATTATACTAATATGATATGTGATGCTTCTGGAAAATTAAAATTTTTCATTCACAATTTTTATGAAAAAAACCTGACTTAAATTCCATTTTATCTAGTACGAAAACCAAAAATAATGTTTGGGAAAGAGCAAATGAAAAAGTATAGGCTTCGTTAGAGAATCCTACTAAATTATGAATCATTAATGTGTATCCGGGATTTGCAATTATCAAATAAATGAATGGCACAATCAATTTAGATTTGAAACTTCCCATCGCTAATACATCCAGAAATTGTAATATATGTGTGAAGTAATGAGGGATTGTTAACATTATAAGTCCAAATTCTTTGATATTCTTAATTAACCTCTTTTCACACAGAGAAAAATCTAAATATAACAATATTTAGGTACATTAACAACTCTTTACTTCATGATTTTAGATGTTTAATCGTGCCCCAGCTTTTTTGTTCAATGGTGCCCCATCACATGGAATTCAACATTATAACTTTTTACTCAATTCGGCTGAAGAGTTTGAATAAAACAAAGCTTATAAATTAAATATTACATCTTTATTTACATGTTGAACAATATATCAAAATTTTAGGAATACAAAATTGCCAAGAAAAATCTCACAACTATATTTTCTTAAGTTTAGATTCAAGGGGGGGGGGGAATACATATATCTTGCTTAGACAATATTGTGCATACAAAATAGTACAGCTTCGTATAATTATTGCACTGAAGCAGTAGTAATGTATTGCCATGGGTATTTTTGAAAATAATTTACTTGAAGGAAAATATTTAGAGCGTTCACAAAGGTGCCCCCTGTTCAAACGTGCCCCACTCTTCCCTACTGGTGATAATTTATTCATTAAAAATTTGAAGAAATTTTGGGGGTAAGGTGAAGAGCTGTTCACGCTGACACGCGTGAGAGATTTATGTAAAATGGAACGTAGCTTAATTTGAAAGGGGGCGCTCGTCAAGCATAATAACATAAAAAAAGACTTAATTATTATGATAAAACGTTTTACGTCTATTTTATACTATCATATTTTCTCAATATTCAAACTACTTAAAAGTTTTTAAATAACTGATTTGCAAAACATTCTGAGTTGATGGTGAAAATTGAAAGTCGTTTTCGATAATTCTTAAGAATAAATTATTCAAAGAGAAAAAAAAAAGAAAAAAAGAAAAAACTATTTAAATATCATTTAACATTCAAAGAATGTATTATCTCTTATGATTGTCTTAAATATAACGCCTCCTGTAGAAGTGATGAGTAAACTGTTAATAATCTAGAGTGACAACTCTGGGGAAAAAAAAAAAAAAAAAAAAAAAAAAAACTTGTAAAAGATTTAATAATTTGTATTTTCGTATACATGGCTTGCTTTTAAAACTTTAGATAAAAATAAAATGTATTAAAAAAATTGTTGCCTTTTTATCTTATTTGTCATCAATAATATCGCGAATTTAAAAATATTTAATTTTTTTTTCATTGTCTCCAAAAGCTTTTTATTGCCTAGTTCGATCAATTAGTTTATTTCTCTTCATTTATAGGGGCTACAAAGTCAGAGGCTTACTAGGGAAACTTCCCTGATGTAAGCTTTGGATTTGGATGAGTGTGGTATCAGAAGAAAGATCTCAAAATTCAACCGTTTTAGAGATATCAGCACTTGAATTGTGAATGAATAAATAAATAAATTGACAAGCAATTATATAAATTGTTCGCAAGTTATAAATTTCATTACATTGTTCTTAATCCTTCCGCCAATAACGTTTTCCGAGTTGCGAGCAAAATCCTTTACACCCACACTTTGCTAATTATTTCCCTTCTTTTAGACAGGCACTTCGCATTCTACGAAGTTGTCGCGCACGGTTGCATTCGGAGAAAATTTCTATCTGTTTTTGTTATTTCCATCACTCTATTTTCTGCAATTTTTTCGGCAAATGTGTGACGTGACATAATGGATAAAGTATATGTACATATAGTGTGTAAAATAGATTGTTTTTCATCGACTCTCTTGATTTAACAATTTATATACCTGCCTATCAATTTATATATTTATTCACACTTGAAGTGCTGATATCTCGAAAACGGTTGGATCCGGACGGTAGTTCCTTTCCACTTTTTAACGTACATGACGAGATCTTTCTTCTGATACCACTCTCGTCCAAATTCACAAATTACACCTGGGGACGTTCCCTGGTTAATCAGGAACAGCAGTATACATAATATTTGTTATTGATGTTAAGATTTAAATAAGAGTAATAGATGATAGTAAAGTGTCGCCATGTTTTTTACTAAAGTTGGAAGAGGGGAGTTTAGAAGACGATAATTAAACTTCAAATATGTAATGAAACATAAAAAAAATAAATAAGGTTAACTAACAAGTTTTTGCTTATACTTAAATGTTTCTTGGTTTTTCAATATTTACTTTTATATCGCAGCATATGAGGAAGTGAGATTCAAAACTCGCCTTGTCCGAAATTTCAAAAAATCAAGTTTTCTCTATTAGGCTACATTGTAAAAAAAAGAAAAGAAAAAAACAGCAATTTTTGCAGTAAAAATTGCAGTAAAAATAAATGTTAATTGTTTTATTAGGATTCCGAACTTTTAAAGTGAAAACGGAATCATTATAAAACCACTTCTGTGTCTGTCTGTCACAGCCATTTTACTAATAAACTATGAAACGTAAAAGGCTCAAATTGGGGGGAAAATAATAAAAACACACATATTTACAGATTATTAAACATTTGCAAATATATTTAGGAGGGGAGTAAGGGGGTTAATTAATTTCCTTGAAGAAAAAAATCTTTTCTTTGGGTATTGTGTGGGATATCTTTTGAAAGCTTTCGTTATGCTGAGCTCAAAAACATATTTCTTTTAATTCTAGATATTATATTTTTAGAGATACCGTCGAAAATATAGTGAAACATATGTTCCCTCCCATCCAATTCCGAATCTACTGAAACTAAAATTATGAAAAAATGAGAAATTATAGATGTTCTTTAAACCTTGCAGGAAAATTATAGCGATTATTTTAGATTTCATAGTTTTTGAGAAAAGCACATTTTTCTGTTATACACAAATTTCAATTTCTGGGCATTAAACAAAAGTGTTGAAGAGCGTTGGAGGTACCTATCGTAGCAAAAGTATAAAAGCATTGTTGACAATGATTTAAAAAAAAATTCGTTGGTAGATAGCCGACATATTGACCCTTAAAGACACGGACGGTTGGACATAAATAATGACGAGGGCAGCGTATTCTGCATATCATTGGCTTTTAAAGCCTATATAACATTTTTTAAAAATTTATTTGTATAATACAATACCTAATAGGAGTAAAAAAGGGATAAACTTCCTACTGTTGCAAGCATACTAATTTAATTAGAAATAATCCCATAAATTAGGGTTCGTATGATTAAGGAAAAAATATTCCTTTTCGTACCAGGATTTTTTTAAAGTATTATTGGCCTTATTTAATGGTAAACGTTGCTTACTTCGGACGTAGCGTCCACTACGTTAGAAAATTTCTGGCATTAAAATGTTTATTTTTTACTATGGGGTTCGCGACTAGTTTGCAATTAGTGGTTTCCCATTACGACATCTTGTGAAAAACCCGTCACGAACCAAAGTGACTTTGCTTTGCGAGTTTCTCTCTTCACAAGCTCCTTGCACAATGTCATGTCCAATGCCTCTTTAGCTATTGAAAAGGGGTTTTGTGTTAGCTAATTTGGAAAAAGAAAAGGTTATTACTAAGCTGAATTTAGTTTTATGAAATGCCAAATAAAGTTTAAATATTCATTGCCTTTTATTCTCAGTTCTGAGTTAACTTCTTTATAAATAGGTAAGGATTAGATTAAAAAAAAGAGTTAACTAGAATAGCAATATTTGATATTTTTTAGGCTTCATATCTCTTTCAACTTTTATGGTATATCCATTCATACTTTTCTAGTATATACTGCTACAATCAACCCTACTTTGTGTAGTTTTTTACAAAGTCTTATTATTCTTTCAACAATCATTTTCATTTGATAATACAGTTATCTCCTTCGCGATGCTTAATTTTTAATCTTTAACCACCTGTTTTTGAAAATATAAAATTTTTTGTAGTTCAATCGCAAAAATGCTCCAATTAAATAAAGTAAACTTTACAAAAAAAAAAAAAAAAAAAAAAAAAACTTTTAAGGAAAATAAAGATTTTGAAGATCTTAAATGCCATGTATACCAGACGCTCATCTCCCAGGGGTTAATGATACATATGTTTATTACATGGAGCCCTTTGAGAGCGGGTAATATTCACACTTGACCGTTTATTACCTCTAATTTTGCTGCAATTTTTACGGCAAAAACTGCTGGCAGCATTGCTGCCCGCAGTTTCTGCTTTAAATTTAACGGATTTTTTTTACAGTGTAGTTTATTAGTAAACCTGCACCAAAAAAAAAACCCCCCACAGTAATCTATAATATATATATATATATATATATATGTAATTTATTTCCGGGCCTGTTATTTCGATCTTACGGATATATTCAGTTTGGTGTATATCTAATAAAACAGTTCAAAACTATTTTTTTAGGTTAATGGATACGTTGTAAAAATATCTGCTGTAAAAAAAATTGCAGTAAAATTAGATGTAATAAAAAAAAATTACATCTAATTTTACTGCAAATTTTGTGGCAAAATCCACTGGTAACAATGCTGCCAGCAGATTTTGATGTAATTTTAACGTTTTTTTCAGTGTAGGAAACTCTCTAAATAAATTATTGCGCATGTTCAAATCCGCCGAAATTTCTAAAAAAACCGCTTTGTGTTTTAAATATGCATTTTTTTTTTTTTTGCTCTGTCTTATCATGTCTTTTAGGCCATACTGTCATGCAGTCTTAGATACCAAAAAGAAAATTATCGACAAACTATTTTATTGATCTGAGTAAAACTCTGTAACCGAATCAAAATAAATTCGTTCTAATTCACTCTAATTTTAAGATTACTCTGAAAGTTTGAAAACTTTTCTGTACTAAAATCTTTTATAGTGGTACGTGCTTTCTAATGTGTATTAAGTTACATCAAATTTTGTACAATTGGACAGAAAATGGATGTGACCGATTCGAATTTATTTTTAAATATTGAACCTTTAATGTTCCATTTTATGTTTGACTATCGATGCTCGTTACACTTAAATATAAACTTATCTAAACATTTATTCTGAAGTATCCTAAATGATTTAATTTGTAATCTTTTATCATAAAATATTGCCGCCAATTAGGCAGGTAAAGATTGTTGCTGCTTTGTAATCAAATTTAGCTCTGAGGATTTTGATGCATATGATAGGTCAGATGGTACATAATCGTTTGTGGACTGCAAGAGTGACTAAACTAAAAAAAAAAAAAAAAAAAAAAAAAAAAAAAAAAAAAATTTTAGTTAATGCGCTCTCCAGCATTGCAGATTGATATTCATTCCAGCAGCAACAGCGGGACATCTTGTAGTTCAGTATTTCACCAACAGATGGCAGAAGTGCCGCTGTTGTCTTCTTTGCTTTGTTAGGTACAATGCGAAACTTCAAACCTATTAATCTCAAAACATTAATTTTTTTAGTTGTGCCTCTATAGCAGCCCACGAGCGATATATGGAAACTGTCAGTCAGTTGCAATACAATACCACCCATGCAATATTACACCAGCAATAGATGCTGCCATTCACTTAAAAACGACATTTTCAAAACTAAATTTAAAGATACTCAAATCTTAGTATGTTCCTTAGTCAAAATGGCTCCGAATCAAAAATACTCAAGTTCGAAAATCGTATATACTCATTTCTAAAAACATGGACATATTCAAGTATGAGTATATGATGTTTTATTCTTGAATGTGTGCATGTTTTAGTAAATGAGTATATATGCATGTTTCGAACTTGAATAATTTTGATTGGAAGCCATTTTTATTACGCTACGTATTCATATTTCAGTTTTTTTTTTTTTTTTTTTTTTTTTTTTTTTTTTGCCCTTTTTTGAAAGTGTTGTTTTTAGAGTGCACGCAGCATGGTTTATAGCTAACCTTAATTTTAAGATAACTTATAGAAATAAGGTTTGCCAAAAATAAAGCTATGGATAAATATTTCGAAACAACAAAATTGATGAAATTACCTTTAAAATTTTCAATGAAATCTTGCAAATTCCATCATCGAACTCTTTGTTTTACATATTCACCTCTTCTTTGCTATCGAAGGCTGAAAACAATCTTTAGGTCTTAGACAACTTGTTTGTGCCTCCACTTCCTCAGGACTTAGAGGAACTGAAGGAGCAGATAACTGCAGCGTTGAACTCCATCACAGAGGATATGTTATCACGAGTGTGGCAGAAACTTGATTACCGTATAGATATTTGTCGTGTCACCGGAGAGGCACGTATTGAACACCTGTAGAAACTTGAATAAATGTAGTTTTGGGGTAAATTTGAATTTTCTAAATATATTAATTACAACGTTCACAATCATGTTTTCTTTTTGTCCCATTCATTATGAATCCCCCTGTATTCTTCCGCGATTACAATTAAAATGTAACTCGTAAATTTATGAAATAAAATATTATTAAAAGGAGCGTTTTCGTTGAAAATCATAACAAATAAATTAATATGAATTAATTCAACATCACTAATGATATTTACTACATTTAACGAATAATAAATAATTTTATTTAAATTGAGTACATCTGGTATTTTAGAATTGAAAGCATTGGCTCGTCATATCAGGAACAAGAAAAAAAAAATATCATAACAAACTGAAAACATCGATTTGCTCAGTCTTGAAAGTGTCATTTTTTTAGGTGCGTTCGTAATTACGTAGCACCTATAATTGTTGTTAGTCTGTCCGTCTTTTCGTCTATCCGCATATAACTCCACAAAAACTGCCCGATTGAATCGTTTGAAATTTACATTATATAATTATTGCATAAATTTGTCGTGTCATTTTAAATTTATAAAAATCAGATGTATAGTTCAATTACAAGGACAACCAAAAGTATTCTGTTACATTATAATGAATGGGAAAAAAGTTTAAAGAGCATTTTAATGGCGTTACACTATTTCGAACATAAGAAAACTGATATGCATCTATGAAAATATCTATAATTTACATTCTGTACAATCTGTGGTGCAAAGAAATTTTGTTATTAATTTATAGGTCGATGCAAAATTATTTTATTACATAATTGTATAAGAGAAACATTGCTTGGGGCACATTTAAATGTATTAAAATTTTTAACTTTTTATGAAATCGATATATGTTACTGAGGTTTACAACAAGCTACTTCCTGTATAATAGAAAGCAGATAGTATTTACAGGGACACTCAAAAGATCTCGGCTACTATACTGTATCCGAAATACTGAATACTCTTTCACCAAGATCTGAATATTTTTTAAATTTCATTATAGTACGAACTAACTTCAATTTCTACGCTTGACGCGCAATTTTTGATTTGTTCCCATTGTAACAATAGCATATACATCACTGCAATGAATGGCAATCCGTTTGTTGAACATGATTCATAATTTGAATAAAGTTAGTAATCAATTTGCGATTAATTCGATTTTGCAGCATGTAGCGTTGGTATAGAAACACTCTCCGCTGGTGCACCAGCTGACATGCAGCTTAGTTATGTAATCTAATGTATTATACATTCCAAAATAATTAACGCTAAAATTCATAACAAAAAAAGTAACCCTGTCTCCCCTTTTCTGTCTATTTTATTTCCAATAAATATTCGCTATTTATTAAAAGTAACACAAATTTTACTGTCGGCATTATCGAAGGTACGTTTTTATACTTTTTATAAGTCAAAATAATATTTCAAAATTAACAATGTATATTATAGTATCCGTCAATGATCGTGTTAAATAATTTTATGTGCTTTATATTTAAATAATACAGTAAATTCTTTGTAATCATAATAATACAGTAATGTCATTGTCTCTACAATAATATCTGTATATGACTAGCTTGGAATGATTTTCAAGTCTCAGCAAATCCATAGAAATGGGGTAAAATTCGTCTAAGGCAGAAAATTGTCTGCTATGGAAACTTTTCTCGGTCCTAGTCGATTCCGCCTTACAAGGAAGTCATACTGGGCACACTCAGAATTTTTTGAAAAAAAAATTCTAATCAAACTACTTATGTATGTGACAAAGTATCAGTCAAAATTAGCGGCGGAATTACAGAAGAAAGTCTGTAAAAACATAAAATATTTTCGAATATTTCGCTGAAAGAGACGAAAGCGTCACGTGGTTTGGCGATCAGCACTTTTCTTTGCTAAAAGCAAACGATTTTAATGCAACCGAAAACTGTTGGATTTTTAGAGTGCGTGAAATGGTACTTTATGAATTTAAACACAAACAATGAGAAAGTTTAATATATTATATACATACATGTATATGTTGTATTACATACATCTATTACTTGTTGGTGTAGTTACTTAATTTATCACTCGAAAAAATATTTTCATTTGTAAAAAGTTTATATTGAGAAAAATTATTTTCATACATTTACGCGCACTCAAAGAAAAAGGCCAGGTGTTTCCATAGCAACAAAATCGGATCGACAATGCTCAATTGGACTTTGAGCTTGAAACAATTTTGATTAATTTAAATTATGAATTTTCTTTTAAATCGGAAAATTTTTATAGTTAAATTTGAATATAAGTACATATGAATATCATATCGATGTAACAAAATTACACTTAAACTAAATAAAACTAACAAAACTAAAGTTATTTAAATTAAATTTATCTAAAAAAGTTAAACATTCATTTTTTCCCCTTAAAGTGTATTTGACATAAAAATGTAATTTTTGAAATTGCCTTCAATTGCCAACCGATGAAAAATCGCCAAATAACGAAATATTCATTATTTTTCTAGGGGCGCTGTCAGGAGGTTTCGCCGAATTTTTTTTATAAACGTATATATCCTCATGGGAAGAACATTCTGTATTTTTTTCAGATTTTCCGTAAGTAGTATAGTAATGACAGTTTCAGCCCACCGGGCGTCGGGCGTTGACCTCTAAGAGGGGTTGAAGGTCATCGGGCGTTCGAGCTGTAAGAGGGGGGGGTGGGGTGAAGGTCGTCGTGCAAGGTTAAGATGACGTCATCTAAGAGGATGAGTGTGTTTTAGATAAGAATTTTTTTTTTTTTTTTTTTTTTTTTTTTTAAGCGGGAATTTTAGGGAGTTAGAAAATTTTTTCGGCGAACTCTAGTATGAGGGTGTTATTTTAATTTGAATGCGGGGACTTTAAAATTTTCGGTGCACTTTCATTTAAGGATTTTTTTTTAATTTTAAGCGGGAATTTTAGGGAGTTAGAATTTTTTTCGGCATATTATAGTACGATGATGTTTTTTTTAATTTTAATGCGGGGACTTTAAAATTTTCGGTGCACTTTAGTTTTAGATAAGAATTTTTTTTAATTTTAAGCGGGAATTTTAGGGAGTTAGAATTTTTTTTTTGTTGTGTTATAGTACGATGATTTTTTTTTTTTAATTTTAATGCGGGGACTTTAAAAATTTTCGGTGCACTTTAGTTTAAGGATTTATTTTTTTTATTTTAAGCGGGAATTTTAGGGAAATTGATTTTTTTTTTTTTTTTTTTTTCACCGTGTTCTTTGATGAGGGGTTAAACGGGTATTTGGGGACACAGATTTTTTTTTTTTTTTTTTCTGTACTATTATACGAGTGTTTTTTAATTTTAATGTGGTGACTTAAAATTTTTCGGTGAACTTTAGTTTAAGGATCTATTTTTTTCGATTTTAAGCCGAAATTTTGGGTAGATTGATTTTTTTTTTTTTCACCGTGTTTTAAATAATGGGTTAAGTGGATATTTTGGGTGGCATAGAATATTTTTTTCTGTACTATTGTACGAGTGGTTTTTAGTTTTAATGTGGCAACTTAAAAATTTTCAGTTTGGTGTAATTTAAGAGTTTATTTTTTGATTTTAAGCAGAAATTTTGGGGAGTTTGATTTTTTTTTTTTTTTTTTCCACTGTACTCTTACATGATGAGTTAAGCGGATATTTTGGGGGAAATTATTATTTTAGCCTAATCATACGCGAAGGATATATTTTTTTTTTCGGGGGTTGCTATTTTAATAACGAACTAATTAAGAAGGGTTCATTCATGGTGAATTAATGAATTATTTTTTTTTTTTGGGAGTAATTTTGTTAAGATTGAATTATTTTTTCATTTTTTGGAGTTTTAAGCGGATATTAATGTTTAATAGGGGGACTTTAATTTTTTTGCAATGAAATTGACGCGCGCTCGTCAATTTAACCGTTCGGAGTTTGTAATTTTCTTCGAATCATGTGTGCATTTTGGTTTAGAATATCTTAGAAAGACTTCCACCACGTTTATATCTATCCAATATCATAAATAACACATGCTGGTAATGGGAATTTGGGAATAACAATTTTAAATATTTATTGAATGAAGGAACTTTAAAATTATTTCGAGTACTATTTTTAGTCAACTATGTTATACACTTGATATTTTAGAATAGTTAAAAAATAACTTTAAAATTTGAATGAAAAAATATGATTCAAAATGGGATTTTACGTGCTAGCATTGAATCGCACTCGTCGCCCTAACGGTTTAGAATATGTGGTTTCCTTCGAACCTTGGTGAAAATTTAATTGAATTGATTATTATTATTATTTTGTATGTGTTGTATATATGTGTGCGTATGTATGTTTGTGTGTTGTATGCATGTATGTGTGTGAATATATGTTTGTGTGTTGTATGCATGTGCGTGTGTTGTATGTATGTACGTATGTATGTGTGTTGTTTGCATGTATTTGTTGTATGTATGTGCGTGTAATTTTTTGTCGATAGGTGTGATCTTTAGCTGAAAGTGACCTAGGGTCAAAACTTTTACCCAGGAATCGCCACGGGGAGGCAGATCACTTGATTCCCGTATTACACACATTCACATACATTATTTCGAGCGATATTTTTAGTGAAACATAATATGCAAATGAATTTGTAAAATAATTAAAAAAATAACTTTAAAATTTAAATGAAAGAATGTTTTAAAATGTAATTTTACATACTAACATTTAATCGCGCTCGTTGGTTTTTACTGTTTGGAGTCTGTCATTTTCCTTTAACCTTGGAAAACCTTGCGTCAATAAGGATATTTCAGAAAGACCCCCACTTTGGGTACTCTTTTAAACTAATATTTGTTATGAGATGTGTTCGCGCGCGTCGGCCTAACTGTTTGGAGTATCAACATAAAAACAACAAATTAATACAAAATATTTCACACAATAAAAAACGAAATATTAAAATCGCCAACTCAAAATGAAATCTCATGCAATTAGAATAAAAACATTAAAAAAAATCGCCAAATTAAAAGATTATTCTTATCTCACAATAAATATTCTGAAAGACCTATTCAAAAATTCTAGATGAGATTAAAGTTTTTATTCAAAATTCAAATAAAACTTCTTAAGTTTTGACATGTCACTTAAAATTTAAAGCAAACATTTTTTCAAAGTATAATTATCAAAGATTAATTTTTCTAATAATTAACTCGTATAAAGATAGTTCAAAGTGCAATGATTCACCATTTGCCTTTTAAATCTTAGAACATATTATCTGTGGTATAATCATCACGTTATCTAAAAAATATAAATAAATATTAGTAGTTTTAAAATAATTTTTTTTCGAATGGGTAGTTTGATAAATTAATAACATTAGAATTTTTTGGATAAAAAAAAATAATAATAATAACGATTGAGAAACTAACCATTTCAAAATATTTTCTTGGCATAAATGAATTTAAAAGTATTAAAACCCTTTTCAAAATATTTTTATAAAACCAACTTTCATACAATTCAAAAAGTTTTTATATGAAAATTGAATATTTTTTTTTTCTTAAGAGAAATATTTTACGTGAGTGAAAAAGTGAGAGACAGTTAATTTATGAATCACTTTAAAATATTACCACGCAATAAATTGTTTTGAAACTATGTTCTTAAACATATTAATATTTAAAAGTTAAGTCATTTTATACATTTTATATTCAAATTATACTTACCAACATATGAATTCGCCTTCAATCCGCACTATCTTGAAGAGTAATGTTTGATAAACTCTTATCAACACAGCATATTGGTTTGAATCACTAGCAAGTTAAGACAGGTATGATATGACTATTCGTTGGGTTTCCCCAAAGAGGTGAAGTCATTCTTATCAAATCCAATTTTGAAAGAAGAATATTTCAATTGCAATTAACTTCAGATTTTCTTATTTAATAATTATTTTTTAAATTTGACAATTTTAATTAATGTTTTAGTGAAATTACCTTTAAGATTTTAAATTTTTTTTTTATTGCTTATACTATTTCAAACATGTACATTCCTATTTGTAAATAGAAAATCATAAAAAACATATTTGAATGATTTTATTATTATTATTGTTAGACATTATATTTGAAAATCATTTAAACTTTTAGCTTTTATTATTATTATTATTTAGATATTAAGAAGTGACGAAGACCTGGAGAATTAATCTCATCTTAAAACTGATTAATATTCGAAGAAAAATTTATTCTGTTGTCTTTTAATTTACCAAACATATATCTTAATATTCATTAACACACTTCTTATTTAATGAATAATGTATTTGATGAATAATATATTTTATAATATATATGAGATTTTAATCTTTTTTTTAAAAAATTGGGTTATGTTAGTTCATACACATACGTTCTTATTCGAAAATTCAAAACCATAAAAAACATCGTTGGTTGATTTTTCATTTTTAATTAGACATTGTATTGGAAAAGCATTAAAACCTTTCATTTTTATCCCATTTAGAATTCAAAAAGTGTCGAAGATCTAACTGCTTTGCAAAGACTTAAAACTAGTGATTTGATGAGTCATACTTTCTGTGGGTTGTTTACAATTTTGAAATTATCTTTTTTAATTACCAAACTTCTCATTTTTTTTAAACACCACACTAATCATTGCTCCCATTACTTAATCACGTAAATATAATTTATATCGTTTTTGATTATCAGTTTTATACCAACATTTGACACTTATACGTATGTGTTGTATTAATTCTGTTAGTTTTTAAATTTGATATTTCAAAAATTAAACTAACTCTTAAGAATATGACTCGATGCAATTTACTTATTTTATACAAGTTAACTTTACTACTTGACAGAAATATATTCAAACGCAAAGCGATTTAACTTTCACATTTTTAAACTTATTTATATAATGTACTAACATTTATTCATAATATACATAATTTTATTAAAATTACTGAATAAAATAAATTTATACTTTAAAAAAATTATAACACCATTTAAAAATATTAAACAACAACAACAACAAACTTATAATTAAGAGATGAATAAATATAAATATATGAATCACACAATAATAAAAAGAAATACTTAATCATTCATAAAAATTCTTCCCTTGAACATTCACACGTATGTTAGTAAAAATATAACACTAATGTTTTCAAAAAGATTATAAGCGTTTCCAAATCAACAAAGAAAATTGAGTATTAAATATCGAATAATGGATATGCACTTTTTACACTCACATCTTACAATGTAATTAGTAACCAAATGTAATGACTTTTAAGCATGTCTTCTTAATTTTTTTTTTTTTTCAATGAAAGACTATCACAGTTGAATATTTAGCTTTCTCTTCATAACTTTATCGAGAAATATATAATGTATACCACACGATTTCATTAAATGAATCACAATACAATTCAAACTTCTCATTTTCAATGTTTTATATATACTAGTGTTTATCAAATAGGTGTTTATTCTGAACAATCATTACTTAGTATATTGATGAAAAGTTTGTGTTGAACGGTTTTTAACTCAAATGGTGTGAGAGAAGGATATATTAGGACAGAAGTTATTAAATATAGAGTCTTTAAAGTTTATACCCGTGCAAGAATTGGCATTTCAAGAAACAAAGTTGTGTTATATTTGAAAGCATTCTTTATATTCGAAACGCACACATGATCACGATCACATCACTGAAGAGTATAGAGAAGCTGTTTATGTTGTATATAATTTGAATTTTCATTAACACAATATTATAACCGAAGTTTTTCGACAGTTTGAAAAATTATGATGTACAACGTCTGCACACGTTAACACAGAATAAGATTAGCTTATGCCCTTTCGATGATAAGCGTTATTTGCAGGTAAGATGTATTAACATAACAACATTTTCTTGGTAATTTTACTCGCAGGTTTCGAAACCACAAACATCTGATCATACTTCTCATTTTTAACACGCGACGCTAACCATTGGGCCATTAAAGCCCTTAATTTAGTAACTAAAAAGTAAGAAAGATCATCGAAAGTGATTACTTCACACATGCAAAAATAATTTTTATTGTGACTTATCAGTTAAAAATCACGAAGAAAAGAAAAAAATCACGTATGTTTTGGATTACTTTGAGATTTTATGAGTCACTTCATCAGTTAAATAGACATATCTACTTCTTATGAATCACTACTTATGCTTAAATTTTCAAACACTTGCTTAAATGAAATATATTATATTTTAGTTTATCAGTGATAGTGTGATTACTTGTTAATAATTTTAGTATCATTAAACAATTTCAAAAAATCAAACGTTAATAATTAATAAAAAAAAATACAAGTCAGTATTAAAGGTTTGAACAAATTATTAAAATAATTTTACAAAACTTTTCAAATTACTTTAAAATGTTTCACTAATATTTAGTAATCGACAAATTTTAATGTTCATAATCATTTATGTGACTTAGGTTTTCTGTTTTAACTGTTAAGTTATTAGATTCCCCTTCAAGTACACCTCATTGACATGTTTTAATCAGCCAACCAACCATTCAACTGTGTTCACAATCAACTAGTATGTGAGTTAGGTTTTCAGTTTTAATTGTTAAGTTATTACATCTCCCCCTCCCTTTCATTTACATCTCATTGATAAGTTTTCATCAACCAACCACCCAACTTTTTTTCGTAATCAACTATTTATTTACCCTAACAAACAACTATTTATTTATCCTAGCAACCAAAAAGCTTTTATCGTCACATGAACAAAATTTTTTAAGCTGAAAGACTTGTCATTTTTAATCGAAAAAACAATGACTTGTGTAATAAATTTTTTCCTTACTTAAATGAAACCTTCGCATGTGTATGGTAAAACTTGGAAAATTTCATTTAATGCACAAATTTAAAGTTAACAGGCAAGGTCTTCACACATCTTTTAGTATTTTACTAACACTTTACCAAATATCTTTAGAAAACAACAGAATTTTAAATAATTATTTTAATAAAAATTCTCTTTTGTAAGTGACATTACTAAACTTACTTGAAAAATTAACTTGGCAAAGCAGGTTTTCACTGTTTCAATTTAGAAATATTCATAAGTTTTATATCAAAATCAACTTGTTTGGTTATGTCCCAGCATGGTTTTATAAAATGTATCGAAAAAGACCTTTAATATTAATGTTTAAAAATATGCAGTTAGTCTTTTAAAGATAAATATTTTCACTTCTTTTATTTAAAAACATTTTTAAATAAAATTATTACAGTTGCCAATTTTACTCAGTGTTATGAAATATGCATGCAAAACTTTTAATTATAACTTTCACATTTTAGTATTTCAAATTATTGTTTTCAAGGTGTACTAAAATTTGAAAAAATAAAAAAATATATTTAATTTTCATGCATAATTAAATTAAAATAGTTTAATAATAAAGACACATTTAACATTCAGTACTCACCTAATCCATCACCATCGCCAAAGCACGTCCAACACACTCCAGGGTTTAGGAAGAAATGAAAAAAATTCAAAGTCCTTATCAGAAAATGTTATCAGATAATCTTATCTTAAGATATGTGACGTCACAGAACATGTGTCAACTGATCACGTGATGTATACCACGTGACTAGCGCTTTGTATTCTAGATTGGTTCTTATAAAAATTCATTTATGAAGTAATTTAATCATTCTTATTATTATTAACTAATTAAATTAATCTTACTAATTAATTTTATCAATCATTCTTATTATTATAATTAACTAATTAAATTAATCTTATTATTTAATTTTATTAATCATTCTTATTATTAATTAACTAATTAAATTAATCTTATTAATTAATTTAATTAATTAATCTTATTAATTAGTTTAATTAATTAGTTAATTAATAATAATAAGAATGATTAATAAAATTAATTAATAAGATTAATTTAATTAGTTAATTATAATAATAAGAATGATTGATAAAATTAATTAGTAAGATTAATTTAATTAGTTAATAATAATAAGAATGATTAAATTACTTCATAAATGAATTTTTATAAGAACCAATCTAGAATACAAAGCGCTAGTCACGTGGTATACATCACGTGATCAGTTGACACATGTTCTGTGACGTCACATATCTTAAGATAAGATTATCTGATAACATTTTCTGATAAGGACTTTGAATTTTTTTCATTTCTTCCTAAACCCTGGAGTGTGTTGGACGTGCTTTGGCGATGGTGATGGATTAGGTGAGTACTGAATGTTAAATGTGTCTTTATTATTAAACTATTTTAATTTAATTATGCATGAAAATTAAATATATTTTTTTATTTTTTCAAATTTTAGTACACCTTGAAAACAATAATTTGAAATACTAAAATGTGAAAGTTATAATTAAAAGTTTTGCATGCATATTTCATAACACTGAGTAAAATTGGCAACTGTAATAATTTTATTTAAAAATGTTTTTAAATAAAAGAAGTGAAAATATTTATCTTTAAAAGACTAACTGCATATTTTTAAACATTAATATTAAAGGTCTTTTTCGATACATTTTATAAAACCATGCTGGGACATAACCAAACAAGTTGATTTTGATATAAAACTTATGAATATTACTAAATTGAAACAGTGAAAACCTGCTTTGCCAAGTTAATTTTTCAAGTAAGTTTAGTAATGTCACTTACAAAAGAGAATTTTTATTAAAATAATTATTTAAAATTCTGTTGTTTTCTAAAGATATTTGGTAAAGTGTTAGTAAAATACTAAAAGATGTGTGAAGACCTTGCCTGTTAACTTTAAATTTGTGCATTAAATGAAATTTTCCAAGTTTTACCATACACATGCGAAGGTTTCATTTAAGTAAGGAAAAAATTTATTACACAAGTCATTGTTTTTTCGATTAAAAATGACAAGTCTTTCAGCTTAAAAAATTTTGTTCATGTGACGATAAAAGCTTTTTGGTTGCTAGGATAAATAAATAGTTGTTTGTTAGGGTAAATAAATAGTTGATTACGAAAAAAAGTTGGGTGGTTGGTTGATGAAAACTTATCAATGAGATGTAAATGAAAGGGAGGGGGAGATGTAATAACTTAACAATTAAAACTGAAAACCTAACTCACATACTAGTTGATTGTGAACACAGTTGAATGGTTGGTTGGCTGATTAAAACATGTCAATGAGGTGTACTTGAAGGGGAATCTAATAACTTAACAGTTAAAACAGAAAACCTAAGTCACATAAATGATTATGAACATTAAAATTTGTCGATTACTAAATATTAGTGAAACATTTTAAAGTAATTTGAAAAGTTTTGTAAAATTATTTTAATAATTTGTTCAAACCTTTAATACTGACTTGTATTTTTTTTTATTAATTATTAACGTTTGATTTTTTGAAATTGTTTAATGATACTAAAATTATTAACAAGTAATCACACTATCACTGATAAACTAAAATATAATATATTTCATTTAAGCAAGTGTTTGAAAATTTAAGCATAAGTAGTGATTCATAAGAAGTAGATATGTCTATTTAACTGATGAAGTGACTCATAAAATCTCAAAGTAATCCAAAACATACGTGATTTTTTTCTTTTCTTCGTGATTTTTAACTGATAAGTCACAATAAAAATTATTTTTGCATGTGTGAAGTAATCACTTTCGATGATCTTTCTTACTTTTTAGTTACTAAATTAAGGGCTTTAATGGCCCAATGGTTAGCGTCGCGTGTTAAAAATGAGAAGTATGATCAGATGTTTGTGGTTTCGAAACCTGCGAGTAAAATTACCAAGAAAATGTTGTTATGTTAATACATCTTACCTGCAAATAACGCTTATCATCGAAAGGGCATAAGCTAATCTTATTCTGTGTTAACGTGTGCAGACGTTGTACATCATAATTTTTCAAACTGTCGAAAAACTTCGGTTATAATATTGTGTTAATGAAAATTCAAATTATATACAACATAAACAGCTTCTCTATACTCTTCAGTGATGTGATCGTGATCATGTGTGCGTTTCGAATATAAAGAATGCTTTCAAATATAACACAACTTTGTTTCTTGAAATGCCAATTCTTGCACGGGTATAAACATTAAAGACTCTATATTTAATAACTTCTGTCCTAATATATCCTTCTCTCACACCATTTGAGTTAAAAACCGTTCAACACAAACTTTTCATCAATATACTAAGTAATGATTGTTCAGAATAAACACCTATTTGATAAACACTAGTATATATAAAACATTGAAAATGAGAAGTTTGAATTGTATTGTGATTCATTTAATGAAATCGTGTGGTATACATTATATATTTCTCGATAAAGTTATGAAGAGAAAGCTAAATATTCAACTGTGATAGTCTTTCATTGAAAAAAAAAAAAAAAATTAAGAAGACATGCTTAAAAATCATTACATTTGGTTACTAATTACATTGTAAGATGTGAGTGTAAAAAGTGCATATCCATTATTCGATATTTAATACTCAATTTTCTTTGTTGATTTGGAAACGCTTATAATCTTTTTGAAAACATTAGTGTTATATTTTTACTAACATACGTGTGAATGTTCAAGGGAAGAATTTTTATGAATGATTAAGTATTTCTTTTTATTATTGTGTGATTCATATATTTATATTTATTCATCTCTTAATTATAAGTTTGTTGTTGTTGTTGTTTAATATTTTTAAATGGTGTTATAATTTTTTTAAAGTATAAATTTATTTTATTCAGTAATTTTAATAAAATTATGTATATTATGAATAAATGTTAGTACATTATATAAATAAGTTTAAAAATGTGAAAGTTAAATCGCTTTGCGTTTGAATATATTTCTGTCAAGTAGTAAAGTTAACTTGTATAAAATAAGTAAATTGCATCGAGTCATATTCTTAAGAGTTAGTTTAATTTTTGAAATATCAAATTTAAAAACTAACAGAATTAATACAACACATACGTATAAGTGTCAAATGTTGGTATAAAACTGATAATCAAAAACGATATAAATTATATTTACGTGATTAAGTAATGGGAGCAATGATTAGTGTGGTGTTTAAAAAAAAATGAGAAGTTTGGTAATTAATAAAGATAATTTCAAAATTGTAAACAACCCACAGAAAGTATGACTCATCAAATCACTTGTTTTAAGTCTTTGCAAAGCAGTTAGATCTTCGACACTTTTTGAAGTCTAAATGGGATAAAAATGAAAGGTTTTAATGCTTTTCCAATACAATGTCTAATTAAAAATAAAAAATCAACCAACGATGTTTTTTATGGTTTTGAATTTTCGAATAAGAACGTATGTGTATGAACTAACATAACCCAATTTTTAAAAAAAAAGATTAAAATCTCATATATATTATAAAATATATTATTCATCAAATACATTATTCATTAAATAAGAAGTGTGTTAATGAATATTAAGATATATGTTTGGTAAATTAAAAGACAACAGAATAAATTTTTCTTCGAATATTAATCAGTTTTAAGATGAGATTAATTCTCCAGGTCTTCGTCACTTCTTAATATCTAAATAATAATAATAATAAAAGCTAAAAGTTTAAATGATTTTCAAATATAATGTCTAACAATAATAATAATAAAATCATTCAAATATGTTTTTTATGATTTTCTATTTACAAATAGGAATGTACATGTTTGAAATAGTATAAGCAATAAAAAAAATTTAAAATCTTAAAGGTAATTTCACTAAAACATTAATTAAAATTGTCAAATTTAAAAAATAATTATTAAATAAGAAAATCTGAAGTTAATTGTAATTGAAATATTCTTCTTTCAAAATAGGATTTGATAAGAATGACTTCACCTCTTTGGGGAAACCCAACGAATAGTCATATCATACCTGCCTTAACTTGCTAGTGATTCAAACCAATATGCTGTGTTGATAAGAGTTTATCAAACATTACTCTTCAAGATAGTGCGGATTGAAGGCGAATTCATATGTTGGTAAGTATAATTTGAATATAAAATGTATAAAATGACTTAACTTTTAAATATTAATATGTTTAAGAACATAGTTTCAAAACAATTTATTGCGTGGTAATATTTTAAAGTGATTCATAAATTAACTGTCTCTCACTTTTTCACTCACGTAAAATATTTCTCTTAAGAAAAAAAAAATATTCAATTTTCATATAAAAACTTTTTGAATTGTATGAAAGTTGGTTTTATAAAAATATTTTGAAAAGGGTTTTAATACTTTTAAATTCATTTATGCCAAGAAAATATTTTGAAATGGTTAGTTTCTCAATCGTTATTATTATTATTTTTTTTTATCCAAAAAATTCTAATGTTATTAATTTATCAAACTACCCATTCGAAAAAAAATTATTTTAAAACTACTAATATTTATTTATATTTTTTAGATAACGTGATGATTATACCACAGATAATATGTTCTAAGATTTAAAAGGCAAATGGTGAATCATTGCACTTTGAACTATCTTTATACGAGTTAATTATTAGAAAAATTAATCTTTGATAATTATACTTTGAAAAAATGTTTGCTTTAAATTTTAAGTGACATGTCAAAACTTAAGAAGTTTTATTTGAATTTTGAATAAAAACTTTAATCTCATCTAGAATTTTTGAATAGGTCTTTCAGAATATTTATTGTGAGATAAGAATAATCTTTTAATTTGGCGATTTTTTTTAATGTTTTTATTCTAATTGCATGAGATTTCATTTTGAGTTGGCGATTTTAATATTTCGTTTTTTATTGTGTGAAATATTTTGTATTAATTTGTTGTTTTTATGTTGATACTCCAAACAGTTAGGCCGACGCGCGCGAACACATCTCATAACAAATATTAGTTTAAAAGAGTACCCAAAGTGGGGGTCTTTCTGAAATATCCTTATTGACGCAAGGTTTTCCAAGGTTAAAGGAAAATGACAGACTCCAAACAGTAAAAACCAACGAGCGCGATTAAATGTTAGTATGTAAAATTACATTTTAAAACATTCTTTCATTTAAATTTTAAAGTTATTTTTTTAATTATTTTACAAATTCATTTGCATATTATGTTTCACTAAAAATATCGCTCGAAATAATGTATGTGAATGTGTGTAATACGGGAATCAAGTGATCTGCCTCCCCGTGGCGATTCCTGGGTAAAAGTTTTGACCCTAGGTCACTTTCAGCTAAAGATCACACCTATCGACAAAAAATTACACGCACATACATACAACAAATACATGCAAACAACACACATACATACGTACATACATACAACACACGCACATGCATACAACACACAAACATATATTCACACACATACATGCATACAACACACAAACATACATACGCACACATATATACAACACATACAAAATAATAATAATAATCAATTCAATTAAATTTTCACCAAGGTTCGAAGGAAACCACATATTCTAAACCGTTAGGGCGACGAGTGCGATTCAATGCTAGCACGTAAAATCCCATTTTGAATCATATTTTTTCATTCAAATTTTAAAGTTATTTTTTAACTATTCTAAAATATCAAGTGTATAACATAGTTGACTAAAAATAGTACTCGAAATAATTTTAAAGTTCCTTCATTCAATAAATATTTAAAATTGTTATTCCCAAATTCCCATTACCAGCATGTGTTATTTATGATATTGGATAGATATAAACGTGGTGGAAGTCTTTCTAAGATATTCTAAACCAAAATGCACACATGATTCGAAGAAAATTACAAACTCCGAACGGTTAAATTGACGAGCGCGCGTCAATTTCATTGCAAAAAAATTAAAGTCCCCCTATTAAACATTAATATCCGCTTAAAACTCCAAAAAATGAAAAAATAATTCAATCTTAACAAAATTACTCCCAAAAAAAAATTAATTCATTAATTCACCATGAATGAACCCTTCTTAATTAGTTCTTTATTAAAATAGCAACCCCCGAAAAAAAAAATATATCCTTCGCGTATGATTAGGCTAAAATAATAATTTCCCCCAAAATATCCGCTTAACTCATCATGTAAGAGTACAGTGGAAAAAAAAAAAAAAAAATCAAACTCCCCAAAATTTCTGCTTAAAATCAAAAAATAAACTCTTAAATTACACCAAACTGAAAATTTTTAAGTTGCCACATTAAAACTAAAAACCACTCGTACAATAGTACAGAAAAAAATATTCTATGCCACCCAAAATATCCGCTTAACCCATTATTTAAAACACGGTGAAAAAAAAAAATCAATCTACCCAAAATTTCGGCTTAAAATCGAAAAAAATAGATCCTTAAACTAAAGTTCACCGAAAAATTTTAAGTCACCACATTAAAATTAAAAAACACTCGTATAATAGTACAGAAAAAAAAAATTCTGTGTCCCCAAATACCCCTCACATACTTAACCCCTCATCAAAGAACACGGTGAAAAAAAAAAAAAAAAATCAATCTCCCTAAAATTCCCGCTTAAAATAAAAAAAATAAATCCTTAAACTAAAGTGCACCGAAAATTTTTAAAGTCCCCGCATTAAAATTAAAAAAAAAAAAAAATCATCGTACTATAACACAACAAAAAAAAATTCTAACTCCCTAAAATTCCCGCTTAAAATTAAAAAAAATTCTTATCTAAAACTAAAGTGCACCGAAAATTTTAAAGTCCCCGCATTAAAATTAAAAAAAACATCATCGTACTATAATATGCCGAAAAAAATTCTAACTCCCTAAAATTCCCGCTTAAAATTAAAAAAAAAATCCTTAAATGAAAGTGCACCGAAAATTTTAAAGTCCCCGCATTCAAATTAAAATAACACCCTCATACTATAGTTCGCCGAAAAAAAATTCTAACTCCCTAAAATTCCCGCTTAAAAAAAAAAAAAAAAAAAAAAAAAAATTCTTATCTAAAACACACTCATCCTCTTAGATGACGTCATCTTAACCTTGCACGATGACTTTCACCCCACCCCCCCTCTTACAGCTCGAACGCCCGATGACCTTCAACCCCTCTTAGAGGTCAACGCCCGACGCCCGGTGGGCTGAAACTGTCATTACTATACTACTTCCGTAGGATGTCCGATGAAGACCTTCCTTGTTAGATACAGTTTATTGCATTTTATAAGATTTTGATAAAAAAATATTTTGATAGTATTTTGCCTTCGGACGGCTCATTTCTCATTGAAAGAAATTTGATACAGTGTAAAATGTGGGTCAGAGTAGGAATTAAGAAACTAACATTAAAATAATAATAATGTAAAAAAAAGGCTCAAAATCTTCTGTACAACCAATAGCATGAAAAAAATTTAAACTAGTCAGATGTGTCAATCCAAAAACTTTCATCTGTCACATATATGTTAATGCTTCTAACCTCGCTATCACGGAAACAAAATTGAATGGAAATCCATGCCCATCTTGGGAATTCTAATGATATGAAATTCCGTGCATTAGTCCTTAAGATATGACTATCGCTAAAATTTACCTAAATCATGCAAAATGCTGCATTGCCACATTAATTGTTGGGTGATTTACAACGAAACCTAATTTGAAATAACTTATGCCAACATTTAACTGAATGATGAAAATCCGTGCATTAGCTCTTGAGATAGAGCTATTGCGGAAATTGTGAAAAATGCAGTGCAGAAGTGCCACCTGTTGGTCGATTTATACCAAAATATAAACAACACCAAGTCATATTACACTGTTAAAAATCTGGTGCTAGGTTGAACCAATTTATGGTGCTGGAATAGCTGCCACCATAAGATGGTGAAATGTTATTCCAACATTTGGTGCTAAGGTCGAACCATAAAGTGGTGAAATGTTGAACCATTAACTTTAACAGAATGCATTTATTGGTTCAACCTTTCACCAACTTATGGTTCAATCTTTCACCACTTTATGGTTCACCATTTCACCACTTTAAGGTTCGACCTTAGCACCAAATGTTGGAACAACCTTTCACCACCTTATGGTGGCAGCTACTGCAGCACCATAAATTGGTTCAACCTAGCACCAAATTTTTGACAATGTACTGCTAATAATTAAAATAAAACAACTTTTACTACATCTGAATTATAATAGAATAACTTTTTCTACAGGAAATTAATTCGTAAACATTTTTTTAAATAGGAACTTCTTAATCATTTTACCAATTTAAAATATACGTTTTAAATTTATTATTAAATTTTAAAAACTTATTTAAGCACAAAAAATTACGAAATTGCATTTTATCATTTTATTCTAAAATATATCAGATTCATTTTCTATAAGTCAGGTTAGTAAGTTATTTTGATTAAAATATAAAGAATTTACAAAAAGTTTATAATCAAACGATACTTTTATCCTTTTTTACATTCAAAATCAATAATATTCTTACATTCTTATAATTCATGAGAACATATTTTCTGAAATAATATTTAATTTAGCAAATTTTACTGCAGAGAATTTTTGTCCGTATTCATAAAAGTTTTTTTAAGAATGAGCTTGATCCGAAATCATTTTCCAAGCCCTAAGTTAAAAATTACTTTAAAACAAAAGATATGATTAAAGTAGAATACACATTTAACGAAAACTTTGATATTTGAACCAACATATACAATATTCCACTTATATAACAAGCACTAAAAGCATGTACAGAAACTGATAAGAACATTAATGAAGGAAGATGTTAATTAAACAATATATAGAACATAGTAATGTTACATATTAAAGCCAAAAATCATGCAAATAACAATACAAAATTGAAAACTATAGAATTAAAAAATATTTTGCTTAATACACACCAATATCGGTATCCATTACTGTTTTGCTTTTGTTCTTCACGAAAAGCGTCATAGATATGCGCAGAAATCTGTGTTTTGATTGGCTGTAAGTAGCACCATCTTTTGGTGCTACTTCTTATTTTTCAAACTTACTCCATAACATGGAGTTTACGAAAAATAAGTAGTACCATATTTTGGTGCTTCTCTTTATTTTACTCCATAAATTGGTTCAACATTGAACGGAAAATTTTAACAGTGTAAGAACTAATTGAATCTGAAGTTTTTTGAAAATACGTGAATTAATTCTAAAGATAGAGTTATTGAGAAAATCGCAAAAAAAGGCATCATAGCAATGCAATCTGCTGCAAGCGATTTACACCATAATGTAGTAAAAAGTCAATTTATGTCAAAGACTAACTGAATCCGAAGTTTTATTAAAATTCGGACATTAGTTCTGAAGATTGAGCTATTGCGGGGAAAATGCTACACTGCATGAGTAATTTACACCAAAATGTAGAAAAATACCTAATACTCTTTATGACTACTTGAATCTGAACTTCGGTGAAAATTTTTACATTAGTTCTTGAGATGTAGCTATTACGGAAATCGGGAAAAGTGCTTGATAGAAGTGCCACCTTTTGAGTGATTTGTACCAAAAATTAATCTGCACCAATTTATATCAGAGACTAAATGAATGTAATTTTTTATTAAATTCCGTGATTTAGTTCTTGGAATAGACCGCCCGCAAAATTTATGTCACATACGGACAGGTTACAGACTCACAGACGCATATTTAGTAAAAACATGTTACACTGTAAAAATAATCCGCTAAATTTACAACAGAAACTGCTGGAAGCAATGTTGCCAGCAGTTTTTACCATAAAAATTGCAGTAAATTTAGATGTAATAAAAAAAAAAAACATCTAATTTAATGCAATATTTACAGCAAAAACAGCTGGCAACATCACTACAGCAGTTTTTGCTGTAAATTTAACGGATTTTTTTTACAGTGCACAAACCCATTACTTTCTTCTTGTAAAGCTAGAAAGTAAAAAAAAATTCTAATATTAGTTATAAAAGAAACAAAAATTCATGTCTAAAATTACAAAAAGAAATATTTTATCTGTGGAGAAATAGCCCCGTTTTGTTAATTTAAAAAATATTACTTTTTAAATAAATATTATTTTTTAGAATAAAATAATTTTTTGCAAGAACATTTTCTTTTTATCCTGAATAAAAAAAGAAAAAAAAATCTGAAACAGCTGTATTATTAATACATGATAAGTTTAGTAAATGTTTTATGGTTAAAATATTGTTGATTTTGTGATTTTCTTTTTTAAGCAGAATTTTATCCTACAAGAACTTTTTTGCCACTAATTGGATGTTAATTGCTTTATAGAGCGTGCTTTGATTATTTTCCAGATATTTTGAAAAATAAAAATTCCGTTAGAAACGCAAAATATTTTGTAAAATAAATTTCCTGAAAATATGAAAGTGTCCAGAAAAATATTAAATATTGATACAGAAGATTATTTTTAAACTTTGTATTATTTTTTACTTTATTAAAGAAATATTTCATGAATTTTAAAGAAAACTTAATTATTAGAAAAAAAGAGGGAGGAAGGATAATGTGGAAATTCTAAGAATTGATGAATTTTTATGATACCTTCCTTTTTAATAAATAAATTTCTTGAAACAAATACCAATAGTGCCAGAATTTGGCACTTCTTTCAAGATGTCAAAGTTCATATATCTTTGAGAAAACAGAAAAAAATTGCAAATGTTAATCCTGTAATTATTTCCAAAAATTAATATGGTACATTGGTACATTCGTATTTAATCTATTAATATTAAAATATTTAAAATACTTTAATATCTACAAACATAATAACTACAAATATCTACAAACAAATCTTTTTTGCTTTCTTTAGCAAATTATTGTAATTTTTAAAAAATCAAATATAGACTTTAACAAAACCATCTTTGTGCACATTAATACCCCCCAATTCTATTTCTCTATTTTCTGTAACATAAAGTAGTTTTTAATGATAAAAGAAATATGTGTAACAAAACATTTTATCAGTTTGAGTGAAAAATACAATTTGATAAAAATAAATTCATTCTCTCCCACTCTAATTTTAATATTATTCTGATCTTTCTGACAACCTTAGTGAGCTAAAACTATGGTAATACACACTTTTAAATGCGTGCCTAATAACTTGTCTAATTCATACAGTGGAAAAATAAGTGAAGTACTATTGTTCGAATGTATTCAGACATGTATAATTATTGTTATTATTGTCCTTTAATGGATGATGCATGATAAAATTTATTATTAAATAACTAAATTTTAATACTGATTAAAAAAAGTTATAAAATTTATTAAACAATATGTTTTTAAATATTAAATATCATTTAAATATCAAGAAAAGGTGGGATTTATTATGCAAAACTAATTGTATATTGCTTTCTTTGCATAATTTATTTTTATTATAGATAATTTTGAAAATTATGCAACTTTACAAAATGGATTTTAAAAATGATATATTTTCAGCTGTTGTCTTTTCCATTCTACTCAAAACATACACATTTTCGATATTTACATTTCGCATTTTAGTGCATTTTTGCGTTATTTTATCTTAACTTTTAATCTGCACCAGTTATCTGAAATTTATATTGGAGCGTATTTTGAAATAACAAAAACAATTTTTATTTAACTGTAATATGATTTATTTTTTATTTACTTTTCTACGTTCTATTTGTGCCCCATATTTTTAATCTAATTTTAGACTACCATGAATTAGAAATAGAAAAATATTATAAAAATAATTTTTAAATCCTCTTAAAAATCAATTTTTAAAAAAGCATTGCTTTCAAATCTTAATTAAATAAGTTTAATAATTTCTTTCATCCAGTTAAATAAACTGATGAAGCACTTTAGACGAGAAAATACTATACTTCTTTTCTTTTTCTTTTTTTTTTTTTCATTAACATTTATGTTTCTAGCAGGTATCATAAAATTTGATTTACGAAAAATATTTTTAGGAGAAACTTATTTCATAGTAAACTTAAAATTCCCGAATTAAATGACGTTACTAACTCTAGTGGTTTGCGATTTAATTCATGATAAAAATAATCTGAGTATTTTAAATTTAAGTATTTTTTTTGCTGTTTATCAATGCTTTTTAAAATGTAACTGTTAACATTAAAATTACAAATGTCTTTTCTCATTCATAGGATTCGATCTTGTGAGTCAGTCGAAAAGCAAAACCCATCCGTGGTCCCATGGCAATATGTCACTGGCCTTTGCGTCCCTATGGTCGTAGTCGTCCGGGGGTTCGTCATGGCTCCTTGGGTAGGAATTCCAAATCGGACCAAGTGGCTTTCTTTAGTTCGGGGTCGGATGACGAGGTGCTATCGCAGCTGGTCACTCATCTCACTTGGAAACTGTTGCCAACGTTGTGACGTGCGTTGGTCATGGTCTGTAGACATCAGACGGCGAGGGGGATAGATAGGTGCGCCCGAGTAGTAGCCACCTAGCGGTATGCGAACCGGGACCCTAGTCGAAGTCCTCGTCGCGAGAGTCATATGGGCCTGTCAGAGCTTGGGGACTGGGGTGGAGCACTCCATCTTAACATTAAAATTACTATTATGTAAATGTGTATCATATGTATTTATGTTAAATTATATTAAGTTTAATTAGCTAAATTCGATTATATTATATTATATTATATTATATTATACTTATTATTTAAATTAAATTATAATAGTTTACCTGTTTATTTAATCGATATATTTAGAGAAACATTATTCACATTAATATTTTTATTAACTTACTATTTATTATAATAATAATTACTAGACTTACTAATGTTTGTTCAAGATATTAAAGATCTGGATATATTATAAACAAGAAAGAAAAAATTATGCGTCAAGCATAGATTATGAAGCACTTTCCAACACATTCAGAATAATGTAACAAAACTGCTCCGTTCAAAAAATTAAAATATTGCGTCTCATTTCACAATATGGAAATGTATAGTGAATTTAAAAACTTAATTTTAGTTGTTCCCACTTACAATTGGAGAATTATTTGAATTTTTTAGCAGCCCCGTATATGACATGGAGATTTGTATCTATTGACAACATACATCCAAAATTAATTTATTTAAGAGATACACATATTTCAGTTGTAAAATCCCCTTCAGCAATTTCCCCCAATAAAAAGAATAATCCTGTGAGAGAGAATACTCTTGTGCATTCCTGTATATGAGCTGTAGAATTTATATATAAAGAATAATATGCAAAAAAAACTAATTAAATTTAAAAGCGCATAGCGAATTTTAAGACTTACTCTCCAGCAACTATTACGAAAGGACAGTACTGTAACCGATTTCTTTTGTGTGTAAAATATAAATTTCACTATCCTGCCAACTGAAAACATTTTTATGCATTTTATAACATTCTAACAATATATAATTTAAACACAATCACTCATACACATCTTGTGATTAAAACAAAAGATTTTAAATGTGGACGGCTTTTGTGAAATAAGTATAATCTAAAAACTAAAATAAAGTTGGTGTAATTTTAAAAAATAACATAAATATATAAAAAAAGGAAAGAATAGAAAAGAAAAAAGAAAAAAATTTCGTGCGACAAACAACATTCTTTTGCTGGTATGAAAACAAAATTGTTTTTAAATGTGTATAATTGGTTAGATGAAATAAAAATTCTTATAATGAAATTTATTTTTATTCTTATAAAAAAAAAAAAAAAAAAAAAAAAAAAAAAAAAAAAAAAACATAAAATTTTCGATTAGCATCATTTTTAAAGCTCCATCGTTAAAAAAAAATTAATTTAGGTTTAAAAGGTTTTTGATTTCTTGTTTTTAATTCACAAGGAACATTTTTTTTCACCAAATTTTTGTTGCTAATGGGCTGTTAATTTCTTTATAAAACTTACTTTGTTTATTTTATGGAAATTCTAAAAACATAAACAAAAGTTCTTTTTAAAAAAATATTTAGAAAAAAAAAATTATTAAAATTGCATCGTAATTGCGCGTAACAGTAAAATATACATAAAAACGGGCGTTTAAAATTTAATTTTTAATAATTTTACATTTCGAAAAAAAAATTTCTTGTACGTGATTACTGTTTATTTATGTTTTGAACACGTATTGGTACGCGGTATGAAGTTGAAATCTAATGAAAATAATATTTATTAAAAATAAATTTATGTGCTGTTGTAACTCAAGTACTTGTGTTTAAGCAAAATGTAACAATTTTCTGTAAATTTTTTGATTTATTTAGATATTAGTCATTTTCTTGTATTTTCTCTAGTTTTGACTTATTTAACTGTTATAATTAGTTTTCTATTAATGCCTATGTAAAACGCCACTGAACATCAAGAAACATAAATTCATCCATGAATTTGATAGATGAGAAATAAGATGTCCATCAACAGCCGGTTCTCGTTAATTCGAAGTTGGACAAATAGAATCTTTGCTTATTTCAAACCAACCATGAAGTACCGAAATTTTCAATGGTAAAATAACATTAAGAACTTTTATTATTTAAAACTAATTTTCTCTTGCCTTCGTTTAGTTCCAGTTAACGAGAATTTCTATTTTTCATTTTTTCTTATTTCCTCACGGACTTCAGATCTTTAAAATAACTTTCTTTCTTCCATTTTCGTCAGAATTGTTCCTATCTAGTAATAGACATTTTATATACATTTCCTTAGTGCCCCATCTATCCACCAGTAACACCTCCACTCCTTCTTTTATTGTGCTTGTTCCTATTCCCTTAATTACTTTATGCATTTATATCTTCTGATTTAACATCAAATAATATTCTAAAAATATCAGCCTAAATAAATATTAAAAATACTATAACATTAGTTCTTTTGTAACTATATTTCTTTAAACATATTTTTTTCTCATACTCTCCATAATTCGAACTCTGGAAAGTTCGAACATTTCTTGTGGTTCCAACTAATTCGAATTAACGAAAGCCGACTGTATTTTACACATTCCAACTTATATTTTTTTAAGGATGCAGATTAAATGTTTTCAAAACATACAAGGGATAGATCCATATAATATTATACTATAGTGCGAGCAAAAATTGTGTGTGTGTGTAAATTTTATCTCAAAAACGGCTCTAACGATTTTCGCAAAAATTTGGATTTCACCATTTTCGAGAACGAGAAGACCATTGGGCTAGGTCACATGTTCGAGAAAATTCGATTATTGGGTCATTTTGGGTCATAATGGGCCAAGATCAAGCTATTTATATCTAGAAAACGGCTGGATCGATTTTAGGAAAAGTTGGTATTCAATTGTTTTTTGGCACGAGAAAACTATTGGGATGGGTCACATGTTCAAGAAATTTTGATTAGTGGGTCATTTCAGGGTAATTATGGGTCACGCCATTTTTATCTAAAAAACGTCTTAAACGATTTTGACCCAATTTTATATTATATCGTTTTGGATTACAAGACCATTGGGTTAGGTAACATGTTCGAGAAAATTCGGTTAGTGGGTCATTTTTGGGGTCATTGTGAGTCATGTTATTTTTACCTAGAGATTTTCTCAAGCAATTTTGACTAAAAATTGCATTCTATGGTTTTCGGGCACGAGAAAAACATTGGGCTAGGTTACATGTTCGAGAAAAAATTTTAATCGGTCATATTAGGTCATTTAGTGTCTGGGTCAAGCTATTTATATTTAAAGAACGGCAAAATCAATTTCATCGAAATTTTGCCTGTAACAGTTTTTTTACACAAGAAAGCTAATGGGTTAAGTTACACGATCGAGAGACTTTGATAATAAGAGTCATTTGTGGGTCATGATGGGTCATAATGGATAGTGGTCAAGCTATATCTAAAGAGCGGATAGATCGATTTTAACGAAATTTTGTGTACAACATATTTTTGGCACGAGAAAATCATTGGGCTAGGTCACATGTTCGAGAAACTTCGATCAGTGGTTCACTTTTGGGTCATTTTAATTATCTAGACAATGTTTCGCACAATTTTGACTAAATTTTGTATTCTGTCGTTTTCGGGCACAAGAAAATCATTGGGTTAGGTCAAATGTTTGAGAAAATGTGATTAATGGGTCATAATGGGTCATAATGGATCAGAGTCAAACTAATTGTATCTAAAAAACGGCTCAATCGATTTTATCTAAATTTTGTATCTAAAATTTTTCAGTACGCAAAAAATAATCAGCTAGGTCACATGTTTGAGGGATTTCAATTATTTGTGGGTCATGATAGTTCATGCTAATTTTATATAGAAAATGGCTCTCACCATTTTGACAATACTTTGTATTATTTCGTTTTTGGGCAAGAGAAATCCATTGGAGTAGGACGCATGCTCGCGAAAATTGGAACAGTGGATCATTTTGGGTCATAATAGGGTTAAGGTCATTCTAATTATATATAAGAACGATTCAATCAATTTTACCTAAATTTTGTAACGAAATATTTTTTGTCACGAGAAGACTATTGGTCTGACTCACATGGTAAACAAAATTATATTAGTGGGACATTTTGCTTCATTGCTAAATGCTGTCAAACTAATTTTACCTAAGAAATGTCTTAAACGATTTTGATACAATTTTATATTCTACTGTTTTTGAATACCTGAAGGCCATTGAGCTAAGTTGCATGTTTGATCAAACATCATTAATGGGTCATTTTGGATAATACGAGTCAGGATCACGAGAATATGGCAACAGCCCATAAGTTGGCGATATTAGACAAAGTATTGGCGACATTTGGCCAAAAAATCGACTATTAAGATTACGAAAGCCACAACACGTATTTGACGCCAAATGAAAGAATGTTTCCAAATTCGGCTATATCTGGCAAAAAGTCTTTCAGAATGTGAATAAATTTTTTATGCATTCTTAATAGGAATCGAGATGTATGGTTAAACCAATCAGAATCGAACTAAAAAAGTGATTTGGATCGATGTCCTTTTGTTGTAAATTTTAAAATAAAGTAAAATTTATGAAAATGTGATTACAAACATAGTTTTCTTATTGATTATTTTTATAAATAATACTATAATAAATAGCATGTTTTACAATAATGGTACAGAGTGAATGAAACAGTTAAAAGACTATACCGAGTTGAACACAAAGTTAATTTTGACCGAGCTTAGCTCGGTCACCTCTGCTAGTATAGTTTAATACCACACCAAAATTACTCATTTTTAGGTGCGTTTGAATTATGTAAATACGAAGCACCTATAGTCATCGTTTAATCCATCCGTCTGCTCGTATGTAAAAGAGCAAGACTACTCAACCGAATCATTTGAAATTTAAAATATATAATTGATGCATAATTTCATTGAATCAAAATCTCCAAATTTTATGAAAATCGAAATTATACTTTAATAACAAGGACAATCAAAACTATTCCGTTACATTACGGCCAATGGGAAAAAATAGTTTCAATTGCATTTTAACGATGTTACACACTTTCGAACATAATAAATTGATATGCATCTATTAAATATGTACAAAGACATACATTCTGTACAATGTGGGGAAGAAAGAATATTTATTATTAATTGACTAGTCCAGACAAAAGTATTTCATAAAAGTTTTCAAAAGGACGCGTTTTAATTATATTAAACTATTTTACATTTCACAAAATTGATATCAACTTTTCTGAGGTTTATTACAAGTTACTTTTGCATAAAAGAAAGTAGATAGTACTTACAGAGACGCACATAAGATATCGGCAATATACTATATTTGAAGGACTGCATACTATTACACTAAAATCTAAATATTTTAAAAACTTCATTATAGTACGAACGCACCTCATTTGCTACGCTTGACGTGCAATTTCAAACTTGTTTGGTATACCATAAGAAAAATATACCGAAAGACACATGAATAGTTGTGTAAAATGTGTATCATTTAATGTGACTCCGTAATTCTAATCGTCTGTCGCACATAGCAGCTAAACAAACTGGCATTCCGTTCATATAAAAATTATGTATCAGGAACATCCGAGTCTGAAATGGAACTTGAAATGATCATCACCGCATGACAATATTAACCGTGAGGTCAAGACTCACGTCTAGTGCATATATATATATATATATATATAGATAGATAATGAAGCTTTTGCAAATATTTAAAAAAAAAAAAAAACCTGTCTGTATTATAATTTTCTAGGAACACGGAAAAAGAATTGCACTTCGAATTTATAAATTATTTCCAAGTGTTTTAGTTAATTTTGGAAAAAGAGCAAAATGTTACAAAAGCTGAACAAGAAACTAACTAGTATTATCGGAGTTGGACAGCTAGACATATATAGAAACCACTGGGCCCTGAGGGATCAATCTACAACAACAAGTAGTATTCTGCAAAAAATTGCAAAGAAGATAACCGATGAAATATAAATAAAGCAGACACAAACAATAACAGAAATACAAGAAGATTGATGAATAAACGCAGATAATTTAAAATTTAGAAAAACGATCCTAAATCAAGAGTTGAATATGCAAAATTATGTAAAAGGTATGAAAATTTGTTATAGAAGATATCAGGAAATTTAACTGTGATCTTGTGAAGAAGGTTCTGAAAGTAAACAAAAGTTTAAATCAGTTGAGTGCAAGAAAAGGTATTTATGCACTGAAGAAAAGAGATGGAACAATCATCAAAATCAATAATGAAATTATATACATTTTCGTAACAATCCGTAACGATTTATATAAATATGAAGACCAGAGTTTAACAAATTTATTTGATCCTTGAGAAAAATGAACACCAAATGAAAAAATAATCCCAGTGATGACACTTTTACAAGAAAGTTTTACAAGCCATTAGATGTATGAAAAAAGGAAAATGTCCTGATGAAGATTGAATTAAAATTGACCTTATAAAAGAAGCAGAAGAAGAATTTGCAAAAATGCTATCTTTACTGTTTTCCAAATGTTTAGAGAAGACAGATGTACTAGATGATTTCAATAATGTTGTGATGGTGCAATTTTAAAAGAAAATGGACGAAGAAAACGTCAACATTTACCGTTTGATCAGCTTACTGTCTGTGATTTATAAAATATTCACCAAAGTTTTAATGACATGACTCTTCTCAGCTCAACTTAGAGAACAATCAGGATTCCAAAGTGCATTTAGCACAATGGATCATATTCAAACCGCAAGAGAACTCGCAGAAAAAGGAATATGCCTTCCTGGCTTGCTTTTACTCATTATGAAAACGCTTTCGGTTCGGTCTATATAACATCAACATCAATAGTAGAATCTCTGGAGGACATTGGTACAGGCAAACCTTACATCAATATCATAAAGAAGATTTACAAGAATGCAACAGCAACTGTTCGTTTGGATAAATGAAAAAGAAAGATCAAGCTTTAAGAGAGCTAAGAAAAGGAAACACCATTTCACCCAAGCTTTTCACTGCTGTCTTTAAAAATAAAGCCAAGAACTTGGATTGCGAAAACAAAGGGATTAGACTGAATGGTTAAAATTTAAGGCATCTTCGATTCGCTAATTACATTTTAATTTTTAGTAATAGTCCTGAAGAATTGGAAAATATGTTAAATGATTTTGCAGAAACTAGCATTAATTTGGAATTAAGAATAAATTTGAAAAATAAAAAATAAGTAGCGAAAACGGTTCAGCTTTAATCTCAGGTTAGAAGGCTAAAGAAAAAAGGCCTCGTGTTTTAAATGCATAAAGCTGTCATGTTTCGCATCGGAATGGTTAAGTACACTTGAATTTTATACAAGTCTACAGTATTTTAGTGTTGCGAAATTTTATGAAATTTTCTAGATTGCTTGAAATTGTCAACTTACAACTATAAATGTGCTTATTATTATTGTTTCCTATTTCCTTCTTATTATTGCTCTTGTTTCTCATTGCGTTCTGATAATTTTATTATTACTGCATTATCATTTATGATGAAAGAACGCCAATTTCCAATTGGAACTAATGTTAAAATTAGCTGTTTTAAATTTTAAAGCATACGATTTGAGAAAATGCGCAAAAAATAAAATAATGTTTAACGCTGGAAGTTTTTATTTTAGTTTGTAATTAACAAAGATTTGCATAAAGTTTTTTTAAATGAAAATTCTTCTTTGAAAGTTTTTTTTTTTTTTTTTTTTTTTGTAGAACAACCAGTTTTTTTAATGAAGGCAAAGCCTAGAAAACTTTGATAGTTGAAATGTACAGGAAAATGGCATACATTTTTTTATTTTATAGAAAACTTCTTTAGTTTGAATTTTAAGCTGCTTTTAGTTTGAAATCTAAGTGTTTGTACATTATTTTCCTTTATTTTATTTTTCTAAAAATATATCTTTTGTTTCTAGAGCTGAACTTTGTTCAAGACTGCAATACGTCTAGAAGAAACTACACAAAGTTGTTTTGAATAGTTAAAAATTTTCTATAATATAATATAATTATTTTTTTACAGTTAAATTTTTTAAAGAATAAATTGATCTGAATAAAAATGTATTATTTATTAACATTAATAAAACGTTTTTCATTATAGGTAAGATTTGTTCAATTCTCAAAAGCAATGCGACTTAAAATAATAAATGTTTAAAAATAAATCATACATTTTAAGTAGTTACAATAGGAAATAAACAGCTTAGAATACTAGATTTCTGTGAAATTTTGAATTATGGTTTAAATATTTTCTTTTTTTAATGGAAAAATTCCTTTTTCAATTTCTTTTCACTAACACTTGAAAATATTTTATATGCAATTTTTACAACTTTATTGATAAATACTCAGGAGGAGAAAAATATTTTTGCAAAACATTTTTTTTCATACAAAATACAAGTTCAGATTGAACAATTTAAAATATATTAGAGATAAAGTTAAGTAGAATTTCAAGTGTTTGTTTATTAATTTCATTATGTTTATATATTTGTAAAGTACAGCTTTTTTTAATTTTTAGAATAATTTTTTTTTAGGAGACTTACATTCTTGGAAGAAATTACGCAATTTTTTTCATTATTAAAAATCTATATTTTATTATATTATTATAATAGATTAATTTACGTATTATTATTATTATTAAATTTGTTTTATGTGCTTCATTCAATAAAAGTTAAACCATCTATTTTTAAATGTAAATCATTAAGTATTGTAAGTCAAGTTCTTATATAAGCAAGCAATACGTTTGATTTTTCATATTATCAATTCACTTGTATTTAAACTACATGTAAACTTAAAAATCCTTTTTCGAATTTCAGTATTAACAGTTCAATTTTTTTCCTATGAAATTCTAAAACTTATTATCAAACATTTCAGGGAGATATTGTTTTTTCGTGTTTCATAGGAAAATATTGTAAAAATTGAAATTTATGAAAATCCACTGAAGCTTTTATGTTTTCAAAAAGCTTGCAAGAATGATAAAATATATCCTTTTAAATTTTCATTTCTTCATTTTTTGAAGCAGAACTATTTTTAAATGCGAAAATGAAGAAACCAATAAGTTATATTTCTTTAAACAAAATAGATATGTCACGAGAAATTTCTTTTGGTGAGATTACATGAATTAATAAAATTTTCAGTGACAGGGTCACAGCTTATATATTTCCTTTAGAAAATTTTCAAAGAATTAAAGCTAATTTTAACACAGATACATGTTAATCTTTATCTCGAATTTTACGTAAATTATGTATATAACTATCTTTTCCCGCAAAATACTCATAATATTTGTTATATAAAACTGTGTAATTTTCTCCAGAAATTGTTTGATATGTTTTAGTTACAGAGTTTTTTTCAATACAAATTCGATGTCATTTTTCAGGTTTACATAAATTGCACTTTACAAAAATTTCATAAATTAACTCTTCGTGTCATAAAAAGAGTTAATTTTTAAAGCTGTACCCATCGGTTCGTTGATTAGTGTCAATATAGAATACACAATATGGCAAGTATTATATTTGGATACAATCCCTCATCTTTTTACTTCATTATGGGAAAAGTGGATTTTCAGCGTATTCTATCGGTGATCAATTTCAGAATTTTCAAGATATGCTTTTGAGTTTTTTTTTCAATAGTTGTTCTATACATTTAGCTAATACAATATGCAAATGAAATTTTTAAAGCGTTCACTCATGCGAAATGAAAAAATATTTAGTAAACCTGCTCATTGGTAAGTTTTTCAGAAAACTTTTATTATTATTTTATTCTGATTACAATGTATTATGTTCAATGTTGACTGTCATATTATATGAGAAGAAATTTTTTTATGTTAAGAACTCTCTAAATTATAAGCAAAAAACTTTTGGTCTGTTTTTATCAAACCTTTAATCTTTCTACGAGTATATATGTTACCTTCATAAAAATGAACACAGTTTATTACAATAAGTTATTTAATCATAATCTAAAGTTTAACGCTTTTGCTACACTAATTTCGATAGGATTATCCAAAAGCTATTCGTTCTTTTTCATTTTGTTGATGATCCCCTATGAAGTTTCGGGAAAAAATCTGTTCGGAAATGTATGACCTGTACTATTATGTTTATACATTTAGCTTCAAGATAATTCCTCTTATTGTATAAAATGTCTAAAATCGCAAGTGACCGGTCACTTTTGATCATATAGTGTATTTGTATCAACGTCTAACTGAATCTGAACTTAGTGCATTAGTTCATGGTATAAAGTTATTAGGAAATCGTGAAAAAGTCAGTGTAGCACGCCATCCATTGTTTGATTTACACAAAAACGTAATCGGTACCACTATTTTTAAAAGCAATACCTGAACCTAAAGTTTTCGGAAAATCCGACCATTAATTCTGGAGATAGAGCTACTGCGGAAAGCGTGAACATGCTGCATAGCAGCGCCACTTGCTGACCAATTTACACCAAAAGCTAATCAGCACCAAATTATCAGAGACAAAGTGAAAAAAAAAATTGACATTCCGTGCATTAGTTCTGTGATAGACAGCCCACAAAATTTTTTGTCACATACAGACAGGCAGACATTTTCTAAAAAGCATCAAATCGTATTCAGCACCTTCTAAAACGTATAAATCCATTGAAAACCGGAAAACGAAGTTTCTCACAAATCCAATACTTTTTTCAAGTAAATATAGAATAGAAAAAAGTAAAAATTCATAATTTTCGAACGAAAAAAAATAATACATTTGATTAATAAATCATTTGTATTTAAAATTAATTTTAATATTTCTATAAAAACATCTTTTTTAATTTTTCTTCAATTTTTAAAATTTTAATATCGAATTTCTATAACATATTTAATGCGCTTGATAGAATTGATTTTTTTTAAATCTATTAAGATAATTTCTATTTTATTATTTGAATTAATTTATATTTTCCATATCATAGATTAATTTGATTATAATATTTGTTATTAAAATATTTTGGATGAAAAATAAATGTTCCATTTTTAATTGCATTTAAAATTGCATTATTAAATAGTATGTAACAGAATTTGGTAAAAAAAATCATATTTGAAAAAAGAAATAATTTAAATAGCACGGCTTGTTTTTATTCTGAATGAAAAGAAAATTTATAATTAGTTCATTTCAAATCTTGCTTTGATTTTATTTTTATATTAAGTGACAAACTCTTTAAACAAACAAATTTAAAATTTATAGATAACATTTCTAAGTGATTTATTATTTTCTATATTCAGTAGCTATTTTTATAAAATATTTTACTTTTAAATCAGAATAATCCGCTTTTTTATTTGAAGTGTTTTCAAAGATACCGAATAATTAAAAAAAATTTCAGTTCTTTAATTTTGCTCAAAACTTTACTGCAGAAAGTTAGATGTATGTTTTTAGAAAAAAGAAATCTTATAACTGATTTTCATTTTACTTTTGATTGAAAATACCATCATTTATTTAAAAATTTCGAAGTGTATTAGAGCATAAAATTAACTTCGAATTTAAATCAATACTACAAACTTTCTTTTCATCATTTTGTTTTTCTATAGTATTTTCTTTATTTATCTTTTAAGCGAGCGTAATACTTTTGAAATAAACTAACTAAAACCGTTTTAAATCTTTCAAAAAATCTCATAAAATATCTTGAAGTACGTGATATTCTTTGAAATTTCCCTCAAAATCAGATGTGCAAGATAGAAAAATTATTCTGTTGAATACTGTTTTTATTACTTTTCAAACAAAATTTGAAAAAGTTTTAGAGAAAAGAAATCGAAAAAGTCATTAAGTTTTATATTTTCTAACTAAAATGAAAAAATAAAGTAAGGAACTTTTTTATAAGACTGCAAAAAATAATAAATTTTCAATCTTCTGATTTTCACTCTAATATTCGATTCTGAAAATTCGTTTATCTCTTTTTAAAGCAAAGTTAATCTTAAGACAAATATATTGCTCTAAATCCAAAATATAAATAATAACACACAAAAATTGATGTTTGATTAAATTGTGTTTCCTTCATGTTTTTATGTGAAAGTAAATGTTTATTATTATGGTTAGATATTCTTATTTTTCTATTTATAATTTTAACTTCAAAATTTTAATTTTAAGTTTTAGGTTCGTAAAATCGTATTTGAAAACTAGAAATTTTTTTTTATTAATACTCGCCACATGTGAAGTAAAAATGTAGATTTTAATGTAGTATTTAAATATGTGTTAGTAGAATGTATATAAAGATAAATACAACACAATTTAGGTACAACAAATACAGTTACAATACAAATACAATTAATTTAAATAGCAAATAGCAAAATTTAAAAAGAACTAATTTATATAGCACGTAATTTTGTTTTATTCTGAAAGTAATGAAAATTAATGATTTACTTTAAATCTTGCTTCATTTTTATTTCTATTAATTAACTTAATAATAAGCGACAAACTCTTTAAACAAAGAAATTAATATTTTATGCTCATAGATAAAACTTCTGAATAACTTATCATTTTCTATATTCATTGAGTATTTTAAAAAATATATTTCATTTTTCAATCAGAATATTTCTCTCTATTTTTTTCATTTGGAACGTTTTAGAAGATAATACATAATTTTAAAAAAGATTTCAGTGCTTCGATTTATGCTAAAAAAATTACTGCAGAAAATTAAATGCATGTTTTTAGAAAAAAATCTTATAATAACAGATTTTCATGTTACTTTTGATTCAAAATATTATCATCTATTTAAAATTCCGAAGTGCATTAGAGCATAAAAAGAACTTCGAATGGAAAGTAATATTAAAAAATCTGTTTTCATCGTTTCGTTTTTCTACAATATTTTCTTTATTTATCTTTTGAGCGAGCATAATACTTTTGAAATAAACTACAGAAAACCATTTTAAATCTTTCAAAAAATCTCATAAAATATCTTGAATACGTAATATTCTCTATAAATTCCCTCAAAAAAAAAAAAAAAAAAAAAAATCTGCAAGATAGAAAAATTATTCTGTTGAATACTGTTTTTATTACTTTTCAAGCAAAATTTAATAAAAGTGTTAGAGATAGAAATTGAAAATGTCATTAAGTTCTATATATTCTAAAAAAATGAAAACACAAGCTAAGGAATTTTTTATAAAACTGCACAAATTAATAAATTTTCATTTTTTTTTCTCAGATGTTTTGTGTAGAAAATTAGATTTTTTTTTCTAAAGAAAAGTCAATATTAACAAAGATTTATTGCTCTTAATTCGAAATACGCATTAATAACATACAAAGAAATTTCCTGAAATTCCTTGCATTATTTCTTGATATTTCCACAAACTTTTTGTCACATACAGACAGACTAACAGACAGACATTTTCTAAAAAACAAAAACTTGTGTTTATTATCTTCTAAAACATACAAATCCATCGAAAACCGGAAGTCGAAATTTTTCACAAATCCAATTCTTTCTTCTTGCAGCTATGGAAAAAAGTAAAAATGTGTAATTTTGGAGAAAAAAATTACATTTGATTAATAAATCATTTGTATCTTAAATTTATTTTTATATTTCTTTAAAAACATCGTTTTCAATTTTTATTCAATTTTTAAAATTCTAATGTTCAATTTCTAAAACATGTTTAATGCTGTTCACAGAATTATTATTATTCTATTTATTAAGATAATTTTTATTTTATCATTTGAATTAATTTATATTTTCCATATTATAGATTAATTTTAATTTGATTATAATATTTACTATTAAAATATATCGGATGAAAAAATAAATGTCTCATTCTCAATTGCTTATAAAGTTGCATTTTTTAATAATAAATGGCAGAATTTGAAAAAAAAAAAAAACCTATTTGAAAAGGAATTGATTTAAAAAGCACGCATTTTTTTATGAATGTTATGAAAATTTATGATTAGTTCATTTCAAATCTTGCCTCATTCTTATTTTTATTATAACGACAAACCCTTAGAACAAAGAAATTTAAACTTTATGGATAAAATTTCTGGATGATTTATTATTTTCTATGTTTATTGGATACTTAAAAAAGAATATTTTATTTTTCAATCAGAATATTTCTCTCTCTTTTTTTTTTTCATTTGAAGTGTTTTAGAAGATAATGCATAATTTAAAAAAGTTTTCAGTGCTTCTGTTTTGATTAAAAATCTATTTCAGAATGAATTGTTTAATGTTATATGTTTATTTTTAGAAAAAAAAATCTTATAACTGATTTTCATTTTACTTTTCATTCAAATACTAGCACTTATTTAAAAATTTTGAAATGTATTCGAGCATAAAATTAACTTCGAATTGAAATCAATACTACAAACTTTCTTTTCATCATTTTGTGTTTCTACAATATTTTCATTATTTATCTTTAAAGCGAGCGTAATATTTTTGAAATAAACTACATAAAACCGTTTTAAATCTTTCAAAAAAATCTCATAAAATATCTTGAAGTATGTAATATTCTCTGAAAATTTCTTCAAAAGAAGATGTGCAAGATAGAAAAATTATTCTGTTGAATACTGTTTTTATTACTTTTCAAGCAAAGTTTTAAAAAGTTTTAGAGAACAAATTTGAAAAAGTCATTAAGTTTTATATATTCTAAGAAAAATGAAAAAAAAAAATAAATCAAGGATTTTCTTTTTATAAGACGGCACAGACTAATAAATTTGCATTTTTTTTAAATTTCTATTTACATATTTGCTGTAGAAAATTGGATTCTTTCTTTTTACAGAGAAGTAAATCTTAACACAGATTTATTGCTCTAATTCGAAATATCCGTTAATAACATTCAAAGTTATTTTTCCTTGATCTTTTTATGTAAAAACAAATTTTCATCATTTTAAATGGAATATTTATATTTTCCTATTTGTATTTTTCCAAATTCAAAAACAAGTTCTTATAAGCATATCTGAAAACTAGTAAAAGGTTTTTAGTAATACTTGTAACATGTGAAGTAAAGTGTCGATTTTAATGCAGAATTTAAATATATGTGCGTAGAGTACATAAAAGGATCAATTTAGGCAGATTAGGTACTTATTGACATGCATTAGTTTTAAATAAATTCAATTTAAATTTTATGAATCTGATGTAAGCGAATGTTTAAGATAAAATCAATAAGCTAAGTAGATTACTATTAGAAAATTATTATTATGACCAATTAGGAACCAGTTTGTAGCATTGTAATTTGTTTTCTGAAATGTTTATCTTTTATTGAAGTGGCGCTTGTAGAAATGTCACATTCACAGGGAAACATGGATATTTAATGCACAGATTCGAAATAGAATAAAATTTGGTTGACAATTTATCGTTTTATAGTCACCCTAATATTGGGTTCCAGTAACTCCTTTTTTTTTTTTTTTTTTTTTTTTTTGGTACGAATAACCAATTGCTCAATATGCTACAAATGGGCGTTTTGATTTAAGGCTGTTCTTAAATGAAAAAATGCAACATTATGCAATAAGTTTTAATTAATTTTTGTTCGGAAAATATCTAATTGAACTCCTTTTTACGTTCTTTTTCCAAACACAATAAACTTTTCAGAAAAAAATGTCAAAATGGGTATTTTGAACCGAATTTCTGCGCGAAAGAAGAACAACCACTCAAACTGAGGTAAAAACTGTGTTTGTCACATGATCGAAATAGATTATTCTGAGCAGGTAATTTATTGTTCAAAAAATGGAAAATTCAAATCCATTAAAAATCGTTTCCTTAGTCAAGCTTTTCAATATTGTATATTTCCGTTAAAAAATATATTTGTAAATGTTTCAAAACATTTTGCGCTTGTTCAGCATATGAATTTAACGAATTTTTCGTTTTTTTCTAAAAATTCCCTCTTAAGAGAAGTAAGTTTTAGCATACTATGTATTATAAAGTGTGTTGCTGAATTTGACCCATAGATTCAGAGTGATAGCAATGGACAAATTACCATGGAACTAGGGGCCTTAAACCACATTTAAAGGTGTTCTTAAATCAAAAAAGACAACTTTATGACATAAGTCTTAATTTATTTTTGTTCGGAAATTCATAAAATTAGCAGATGTTGTTGTTCAGACAATATCTAATCGCTCTCTTTTTCATATTTCATTTGAAACGCAATGGATCTTTCATCAAATTGTGTAGAAGTAGACACTTGGTACAAAATTTTTCGACGGAGTCAGAAAAACTACTAAACAAAGGGAGAGAAACACCTTGTCACGTAATAAAAACGCTTATAACTCGATAGGTAATTTATTGATAAAAAAAAAATCAAAAACATAGTTCGATTCCAAACCGCATACATAGTTAGGTCTTCAAATTCGATAACTTTCTCTTAAAAAATGCTTTTTTAGATGTGTCAAAACGTTTCGCGCATGTTGAGTAGAACAGTAGAGAACAGCTTACACGTTGAAAATCGCAAAAATAGTCTTCATGAGGACAGTAAGCTTGAGTGGCCAAAGAAATGCGATGATTAGGAACATTGTGGTCGGAAGAAGAAATCTTCTCATATTCAAATTTTTCCATAGGAAGATAAAAGCAGCAGTCCAGAAAAAGAATGCTTCTGCCACGCGAATTTTCAATGCATATGTGAAAATAAAAACAGTGTTCAAGAAGAAGAAACTATCTCATACCATATTCAAATTTCCCATGCGTATAGAGAAAATAAAAACAGTGTTCGAGAAGAAGAAAACATCTCATGTCATATCCAAATTTCCCATACGTATAGAGAAAATAAAATCAGCTGAAGGCGTTAAAATCCTCTGGCAGTCTTACAAAAGGGTAAATTTTAATGTCGTTTTATGTGTATTTATTTTAAATGCTAAAAACATGATTATTTCAACATTAAATAAAAATACGTGATTACGAATTTGAATGTGACCATTAAGTGAATTTTTCATGGCACAATGCATTAAATATTCGTTAAATCAACAGAATTATATTAACTTTGAATATTGCTTATATTGCAGTGGAACTTGAAGCTTAGTGAACATATTAACACGTGCTTGTCAGTGAGATGGTTAAAATTCATTCAGAAACAATGTGTCAGATTATAAGAATGCGTAAAATATGGACATGTATCTGATTTACAGTCGAGCAACTGGCAATTGACGCCTAGCATAGAGGATGTACCGAAAGCAATATCTTGGGAGACGTTGTCAACACCATACTATTTTCAAGAATATCGATCGACGGTACTGGTTACTATCGCTTAGTAGAGTTAAAAGATAAGCTCAGTAAATTACAGTATTATGTATATAAACTGAATTGTATTCCCAATTTCCATAATAAATAAAACAAACCGTTAAAAGAAATGTAGATATGCATATTGTGATTTCTTGTAGTATAACAACAGTTTATTATGTAGTTAAGTACCTTGTAGTTTTCCATGAAATCAAACATCTACTCTAAGTAATTCGATATTAATTTAAACAAAAAGTCAGATTAATATAAAGTACTTCTCATTAAATATTCCGTTGAGTATGAAATTAGTGAAAATCAATTACATTAATTTAACCTTGCAATTACAGATAATGAAGATCGTAATTTATTGTATAAATTTCTTAATATTTCGTTACATTAACCCTCTAGTCCATGATTTTTTATTTATCTTTTAAAACAATATATTTAATTCCTTAAAAGGCAAACATTAAAAAAATACTGAAAAAAGTAATCCTCTTATATTTTTCTGTATAGAGATTTTTTTTCAATTGTTGCCAAATGGCAACACCATACATTAATCGCATGCATACAGTATTTGTTCGAAAAATCTTTGTTGAAAATTATAAAAAAAATTTTAAACACATACTTTTGAAAAACATTTAAAAAAATGAAATTTTGCATTTTAAATATATTTTTTTAATTTTTTTTAATAATCCATCTATGGCTAGGAAAATGGAAGGGTTCAAAAGTTCCTTTATATCTGATAAATAACCTAAGGCAATCTCAATGAGCTAAATCTAAGCATACGGTTAATATGAATAGGTAAAGCATAAAGTTATTAAGAGGTAGTGGTAAATAAACGATAAAGAGACAAATTTATTGCCAAATGGCAACCTTATGCACCATAAAGGGTTAAACTAACCGCCAATGAGAGTATGTACACTCTCAAAAATCTTCCGTCTTTTCACAGAAAATGTACTGGCAGCACTGCTGCCAGTAATTGTCTGTAGATTGACGAATATCCGTTTATTTTTTTCTCCGTCAAAAGAGGTAAAATATCCGTCATTTGAAAAAAGTTCGGAAAAGATAACCGCGACCGGCGTGAGGATCGAACTTAAGGTCCCAGCATTGGAAGGCGAACGCTCTTCCTCAGCGCCACGGTTGTACCAGGGAAAAGTGCTTTGGAGTAGAAGCGTTCATTTCATATGAGTGTGGTTTGATCCATTTCGTTAAAAAGTTTTTAATTTTGAAGTTAATTTCGGGAAGATTCCATCTTTAATTAAACTGTGGCTGGGGTTTTTATTCGTTTATATTAATATAGTATAAAAATGTGAATTTTAAATATATTTACGTAGATTGCTAGAGAAAAATATGGATGTTCTATTTTTATTCGATAAGATTTTATTTAATAAAATCTTTTTTTTTTAATTAAAATATCTTTTAAATGTGTTCACTTAAAGTATATTTTAAATGCGAATATTTATTATATAAATAATTTAGTAAATTCATGTTTATTCAACTTATACAACTTTGAATAACAAATTGTGAGAATTTTTGATTGAATAAAGAAAGTAATTGTTATTTATTTTTAAATTCGAAAACATTTTTGTCCTTTAAAACTAAATTAGACATTTTAATCATTAGAATATTTTTGTTTTTCATTTAAAAAATAAATTCGAATTTATTACTAACAGACCCAATACGCATGCGTGCTAGATATAAACGGAATCTCTTTCTCATTTTTCGACGTTCGGAATGAATTCACAGATCAAATACGTTTTCTGGGAGAACAGAAGTTATTTGTTAAAAAATAACAATAACTTAGTGTATATTGACGAATTTTTCTGACAGTGTATAAAATAGAAGTCTGCTTACCTTGCTTCAAAAGTATCTGGATTCTCTTCAATAATTCATCATCAGCTTGAAGTCTTTCACTGACACATTTTCGTTTATATAGATAAATATTCAATACTTTCAAGATCCTTTAAAATTAAGAGTTCGGGAGATCCATATCGAAAACTGATTTTACCTCAAATGATTTTTCTTGTACTTTTTATTGTTTTTTTTAGTTCCACTCGCTGTCACATCCTTCATAAAGTCTTTTTTAATTTCTTCCCACTACACAAGGTTGACGATTTTCGACCCCATATTACATGGGATTTTTTTTATCTATTTGAGGTCTCCTATCATCATACACGCTTCCTCCTGTGTATTTTACATTTTGCTATGTCTTATGCAGGTTTCTTTCTAAAGAAGGTGCTGCATTGCATAGGTAAATATGTGAATATGCCTTGAAACAGAAAAACTAGTCGTTGGTGGCCCCCGTAATATTTACCCATCATGAATATGTATTCTATAAAATATGAAAATAAAACATGTGAAAACTATTTATCAAATGCATCGCAATTCCAAAACAAAATTTAAACATATATTTAACACTTCGGATTCCGGTGTCTCTTACACAAATTTTATTCGATTAGCAGCACTTTTTTAAAAGAACTTTCTTTGAAGTAGACAATTTCAAAAATTCTCTGATTAAATAGGAAAAATTTTATTTTCTTTTATTACTGGTGCTAAAAACAAATTTTGGAAGGAAAGATGATGTTTCCACAGCGGAGACAATGGAATGCTAAGGGTTAAACATTTTTAATGCATAATAATCCTCTATTACTACAGTCTTGCCAGTGGGCTACTTTTTTAATTAAGATTTCTTGCTTGGCACCACTTTTTTGAAATGGTAATATTACCTTTGTTTTCGATTTTATTAATCCGTCACTAAATAAGGCGCATTTTACCATTACAAAAAAGTGGTGCCAATCAGGAATTTAAATTTTTAAAAAGTAGCCCATCTGGCAACATTACTAAATTGTGGGCACTGCTTCATTATTCTGTCGACCCATTTCCAAAAATTATATAGATCGCCAAACTACTCGTAAAATAATACAAATTGGCATCTTATATATTAAAAGAATAGCCGAAAAAAGTCAGCATGCTTTAAATTGGTCTCTACGCATCGATACTTGCGCCGATATCTGAGAGTCTCCTCCTATTGGTTAATCGGAGGAGAGTGTAGTTACTGTCTGTAAAAGCATTTGCAAAGCGCGTTTGTAAATATGGGATAAGAATAAGACTGCATTTCGCTGACACTGTTTAAAGCAATGCTATAATATTTATATTTTTTTTTTATTTACTCATCTTATAATGATCGAAATACATTGGTTTTTTCACTTTACGTAAGTTATTTTACTTCCATCTGTATTCTTCTTTTGCAATGTTATTGCCAGCAATCTTAGGCTTAATTGTAGAAATGTTTCATATGAAATTGAAACATTCAATAGTTAATGATTAAAGTGTTTATTTACGTTCTTGGCCGATAAATCATTTTCTATATTGTAATTTTCAAATTTATACTAAGTATGTATAAAAAAAAGGCTGGAAATCAGATTGTTTTTTGTTTTGTGTTTTGATGGTGCGATTTTCGACGGATATTTTGACTTCATGGATGTAAACAGATTCGCAAATCACTATTTATTTTTTGCTTCAGTTTCTTATTTTACTCATGTCAAAAAACGGTGATTTTTCCCCTTATAATTTCATTTTTGAGCAAATTCATAACGTTTAGGAAGTATTCACATTACATTATTTTCGATTATATACGATTACCATTATATACGATTTCGCAATTGCTGTATATCAAGATTTAATGCATAGATTTTCATCAAACTTCAGATTCAGTTAGTACCAGATAAAAATTGATCCTGATTAGCTTTTGGTTTACATCACCTAACAAGTGAAGAATTTTTTAAGATTTTGTAATAGCTGTATCTCAGAAACTAATGTACAGATTTTCATCAAACTTTAAATTTGGTTAGAAATTGACATAAATTGTTGTTGACTAGACTTTGGTGTAAAGTACTTAGCCGAGGACGTTGCTAAGCTACATTTTTTTTTTTAAATTACTAACATGGATGAGATAGATGAAAGTTTTGAGATTGCCACATCTGACTAATTTCTTTTGTGGTCACATTCAGTTGCGCCAACTTAAAAAAATATTTGGCGGGCTCAAGGTTTTTTTTTTTTTTTTTTCATTATAGCACTTTTGTTCTTTTAGTGCGTATGTGCGTGTAGAAAGAGAGGGTTGGGAGAGCGAATTACTAAAGATGATAATTCTAAATTCAATTATTTTTTTTACTAAGCAAGTTTTTGAATTATTATAATTTTATAAGTAAGATTATTAAATTATACTGTCACAAGTGCTTTCTTATGAATATATTACTATTTAATATAAAAAATATAAAAATTGCTAACTATTGAAAGTGCAAAGAACTAAATTAAAAAAAAAAAAAAACATACATTTTAGTCTCCTAAGTGCTTTATCAATTCAAGACAACAAAATAGGAAGAAATTTAACTAAACTTCCGCTAAAAGGGTTTTTGTGCTTCTGTAATTCTAACTCATGTCTTAATTATTTTCCATTCAAAATTACTTTTGAAAACATTAATAAAACCAAATTCCATTTCAACAATCAAATAAATAAATAAATAAATAAATTACGTACAATACAATTTGAAATTGGTTGTGCGTAAAGATCAAATTATTGGGTGGGCTCAAGCCCCATGGGCGCATGTAAGTTGGCCGCTACTGGTCACATTCGCTTCCTTTATTCGTAGAGTATTTATTCTACTATTACATAATCCAAAAATATTAGTAAATGGAAGAAGCAGTAGAAAAGTTCTTCAAAAAATAAAGACCCATTAAAGCAAATGTAAATCTACAAAACTTGCTTTTGTAAGTACGTCAGAAATCAGTATGTTTGCTAAAATTTTTTCAGTTCACTGTACAGAAAAAGAATGTAAATCTGCAGAACTAGATTTATAAAGCAAAAGAAATAGGAAGGGAAGTCCGAAAATAACTTTCCATGGCGTCTGTGGGTAGTGGTGTGTATGTAAGTCAAACAATAAACTGACACATGAAAGACACGAGGCAATTTTATTTGTGTACGTACTAAAAATAATCTTAAGATAATCTTAAAGAAAATTGAAGAAAGTTTGTATATTTAGCTTTATCTTTAAAATATCTGCAGAATTTTTAGAGAGATTCTTAAAAATGTCTTCATAATGTGCGGATTTCCTAGAGATTTTTGGGTCACATACCTATAGATTTTTAAAATCATACAATTATCCCGGGTAAGCATTAAAACTTTAGTAAGCATAAATACGAGGGAGAATCCGAAAATAAGTTTTCCCAGTTGATTGTGGTCAGAATTGGGTAAGAAAGTCAAAAAATACAATGAGGCATACCTTTATTTTTTTCACATAATTACCGAGCACGCTGAGGCATTTGTCATAATCCTTGACAAGCTGCAAAAACCCACCAGGAAAATATCAGGACTTTGCATCTGGGCAAGTGATTAAATGCTTCTTCTAGATGCAAAGCCCTGATGTTTTCTTGATGGGCTTTTTGCAACTTGTCAAAGATTATGACAGATGCTTCAGCGTGCTCGGTAATTATGTGAAAAAAATAAAGGTATGCCTCATTGTATTTTTTGACTTTCTTACACAATTCTGACCACAATCAACAGGAAAAACTTATTTTCGTATTACCCCTCGTATTTATGCTTACTAAAGTTTTATTGGTTACCCGGGATAAATACCTTTTTGTTGTTGTTTTTTTCTTATTGCAATTACTTAAAATGTTTCAGGCATCCCAATTTTTTAAATAAATTATTATTAAACTCACAGACTTTATTTATTTATTTATTTATTTTTGACAGAGTGAATGTGTATCTGTTACATGAATTTCTTTTGTTGCTGTTGCATAAACGGTTCTAGATTTATTAGTTTACTGGAAAATACTTATTAACCTTATCGATTTCTTTTTTACAGTGAAAAAAAATGAATAAATACGGGCCCAAAACGGACAGTCACCAGATGCTATGCATTATAGTGACTCAACTAGACGTTTTAAAAAGCAATAATTGATATTTATTATTTTTCACATTATAAAACGAAATTGGAATCTCATTCATGAGAAACAGGGTGCAATTTTAAGGAAATCTAAATTATAATCTTTCATCCTATTCAAACAACCCTGTATTTGTGCGTTATTTATAAGTATCTGAATTGGGGCATTAGCGCTACTTTTTTGTTTCTTGATATCATTTGAAAGAATTAAAATTCCCGAAAAAAATATATGATTTTTGCAGTCTTTTATTACATTTTAGTTTACGTATTTTTCACAGTTTATGACTACCCATGAGTGGCTCGTATGGTTTTTACTTCTTTTTATCCTGATCCCCTATTTATTTTTTTAAGCACTATAGATGTTATTTCTAGTTCACTCATCTTTAAAGATCATGAAAATAAAATTTATTGACTATGCTCAACTATTGTTTTTCTAGGAACACAGTACTTTAAACAATCCAACGTTATCAAATTCATCTTATGTAACAAACAAATGGGCCATTATAAGGTCATTTTTTCTCCATTTTCGTTTTTTATTTTCAATAATTTTCTCTCTTAAAATTTTTGGATGCTTGCCTCATATTCAAATTATTATCTCTTTTTTTTTCAGCTAATCTTATTGTACCGTGGTTTAGATGCTTAAAATTAATGTTTTATCGATTCATAATATGAATGTTTCGTTTTGATAGCTTTTTACAAGGAAAGATAATGCATTTTTTTTAAACAGCATTTTTATCTTTCTTTGAATTAATATAATCTGCGCAACTGAAAAATTGCTTCATAAATTATTTTAAAATAACATTTTTGCATTAAATATGCTATTTTATTTGTTTAGTTTTCTCTTTTTTTATATATATTTTCAAGCAAAGCTAAAATGTTTTTGTTGAGATAATTTTAATTGGTGTTTTGTTTTTAATTTATTTCGTGCATTTTTATTCTATTACAAGCATACTATTTAATAAAATAAATTAATATTTTTATTCATATTTTATCATGTGGAGAACAATACTTAAAAATGCTTCAACACGGAGTCAATTAAAAAGACATTCAAGGCTTTTGTTCTATCACCCATTACGACGAATATTCATTCAGTGTCCGTATTTAAGTGTGGATTCGTCAGCATCTAAAAGCTGTTATAATTATAAGTGTATTTAACGGCTTATATTATGCGTTGTGGATAAAACTAAACTGAACATGGATAAAATTAAACTGAAGAAAATGCAATTTTTCAACTGAACGAAACAATTGCCAAGCAGGAAACTCGATCGGAGTTTGATTTAAATTTTTAATGCTGTACCGTTTGAGCTATGTAGACCGACAACCTGCGGCGGCCATTTATCGCTCAGGTAACCAAATAGCGGATAGCATTTGGTTTGCTTCGTAAGGGGCAGTCCACAAATGATGTTATGCTTGGAGGGAGGGGAAAGGGGGATTTGTGAATTTGTGACAGTTTGTAACGAGTGCGTGGGAGGGGATAATAAGAAATGTGACATCACATATTTTCATTAAAATAAAAGCATTAAAAATTAACGGATTAAATTTTTTAAGTTATTTTGAAATTAAAGCATTTCTTGTGCATAAAGTAAAGATAAAACTTAAAGTCAAGTAATATTAAATTCCATTTCAAATTCCAAATTAGTGCTGTTTTTACTTCTCTTTCATATTAATATTTATTATTATTGTATATTGATTATGTTTTCATGGTAAATCTTAATCTTAGTTTATACAAAACAAGTACACGAATCATTCTTATTTTTATGCTCAGAAACGTCATTAAAACACATACTTTAAAAATAAAATATGATATATGATCTATGACATAGTGTTTTGTTTTTGAACTGCAAATGCATGCTTATGTAATGTAGCATGACATGAGACAAGGGGCCGGTAAGGGGTATGGTGAAGTGGGACAATTTGTAACAAGAGGAAGGAGGGGGATAAAAATATTTAAAAAAAAATTACATTATTTATGGACAGCTTCTAAGGAAATTCAACAGAATATACCGCAGGTAATGGAATTTTATTAGACGATGGACAAGTAGAGCGCGTCAAATGGAATCACTGGTTCGTAACCCGGAGATGAATTAGTCATCAAGATGTTCAATGCTGCTAACCGGTTCGCAACCAATGTCGTTCAGAGATCCTGTCAGAGGAAATAACCGAAATTATGGGTGATAGATTGAACTAATAGAGAAAAAATATCGATTAGCTACGTCACGTGATCAGTCGCATAAACATTTATTTAAATTGAATAGGCAGAATAATTATAGCAATGTAATACAGATGGCGTTAATAATACCAGTGAGCACATGAGTCTGTCGATCGGTTAGAAACCGGTCACTTACCGTGACGTGAAGTCATCGATGAGATCGGTCAATTTGGCGAGGCCAAGTGTCATATCAAACTTCGAACCGATTTTAAAATACTGTATACATTAATAAACAGCCTGGTCAAGGGAGATTAAGAGCAACCATTGTATCTGAAGATCGTTTTGTGTTATTTTCGGCTCGAAGAAGCCGCGAAGTGACTACAAAAGATTTGGTTTGAGAGATTTAGGCTGCCACAGCAACTTGAATTAGCCGTTCTACTAATGCGTAAGGCTTTACAAAGATGGACCGTATGCGAATAGACCAATAGTTTGTGTCCCACTGACTCTAACTTCCAAAAGGGCCCGTTTAATCTGTTTCGTCGTCATGTTCCATGGAACCAAGAAGACTGGGCTCGAGAATTGTTTACTGACAAGTCTAGATATAGTCTGAACACTCATTCTAGACGTGTTTTGATTTCGAGGAAAGGAAGTAATACGTAACTTACCTTCCATTGTCCGTGAAATATTCTGTACGAGCACTGTCTTCTTCACTCTATTGAACATGACGGTGTCAACGGCTCCTTTGAAAGATGGAATGAGTGGGACACAAACTAATGATTTTTTCGCATACATTCTACCCTCGTTAAGTCTTTATGCAGCCGTAGTATGGCTAATTAAAGTTTCTTGGTAGCTTGAAGATCTGAAATCAAACCTCTCGCAATCATTTCCAGCCGGGAAGGACAGAAAATTGTTTTCGGATGCAGTTGATTCTCTTGGTCTGCCTTGACCAGGCTGTCTGTCAACGTATTAAGTGCTCAAAAGTGGATCGAAGCTCTTGACATGATACTTTATGGACTATTCAATTCTTGGGTAATTTTAATTTGTGTTTGATCTTCCTCGATTCTGCCAATTATTAGCCACACTTGACCTTCACTTAAATGACGCCTTTGAGCCATAAATAATGACTACTGATCAGTTCAGACACCGCATTCACTTTAAACAACTCTACAGACCAGAATTATGAACGCATAAATACGAGCGCATCTAAAAAGAGGGAGTCAAATAACGATGTTTTGAAAGCAAATGTTTTTCAGATGGCGTCTTGAAACTAATATGAAAAAAAAAATCAATTCCACCACAGACTGCCGTTTGTGGAGCAAAATGCTATAAATCGCATTGATTTTTAATCTGCATTTTGCTAATGCATTCATCAATAAACGCATTTCTTAAATGTAGAATTTTTTTTGAAAATTCTACTTCCATTTTAGTGATAGAACCAATTACTATTACTGTATGCACGCTATGTTCTAAACATAAAATAATTTTTTATCCTTAATCTCGGTGGGTCTCAAATAAAAGAAATTTTAGGTCTATATTATTTACGGGCATCTGTAGTATTGAGATTAGATATTTATCAGTTTTGAATTAATGTTACTATTATCGCTAGAAAATAGCTTCATTCATTATTTAGAAATAGCATTTCTGAATTTAATACACATATACATATCTTTGTTTGTAATATGTTTTGATTTATCTATTTTTACATTATTCTAAAGTAGAATATTTCATATTATTTCAACGTATTTGATTCTAATCACATATGATATTTCGAAGTTTCAATTTTAACGAACTTGTGCCTGGAAATTGTTTTCTTTTTTATGTTATTAAAATATTTATTTTATGAAAAATTAAAATAAGTTATTCATATTCAAAGCTATCTTCTTCATTGCTAAAATAATTAATGGGAGAAGATGGTTTTATCGAGAATTATTCCAATAAATCAAGGGATATCTAACGAAAATAAATATCGACATGAGATATCAGACAAAAGATATAAGTACAGAAATAGGGATTTTAAAGCAAATTTATTTAAAATAAAATGCGACACATATAATGTGTTATTTTCTTTTTCTTTTGTATTGTATGTGGTTTATGTCATACAAATTTCTTTATTTTAAAATATTAAATATTGATAGCTTTGCGATTAGAGGAATACAATGTGTCTACAAATTATCTTTACAGCTTAAAATCTAAATAACTAAATGAAATAAGATAATTTAGTTATGACATTTTCATTTTAAAAAGAATCTCTGAAAGTTTTGCTTGCTTTAATTTTCAGGTATATGGAGTGAATGCTGAAGAGAAGATGTCACATTTCCGTAAAATGACTACACTGCAGGAGAAGGTGCAGTGTGGTTCATAGATCATAAAAACAAAATCATATGATAAATCCAACGCATTTCAGGACTAAATTCGGAAGGAAACCATTATCAAGACCATATTTAGTCCAAATTCACTAATTACCATTATTTACCATTTAGTCCATATTCACTAATTACCATTGTTTAACCATTTAGTCCTAACCATCATAAATGTAGTCGGTTCGCCCTGTCGACGGTTCTTTGTATTTTAAAGATGTTTACTATAGCACGATTGGTATTCAAAACATCGCGTATTGCATTTATAGTTATAATACAGAGATGATCAAAATTATTTCATTACATTACAGCGAATGGGAATAAACTGTTTCAGTTTCATTTTAATAATTTTAGGCCATTTCAAAAATAAGGAAATTGATTGGAATTTATGAAATGCACTAAACATTATTTCTGTAGAGTAGAATATGAGGCGTAAAACATTTATTATTCAGCTATGGGAACGCACACTAAAGAATTCCGTTACTTATTAGGTTATGCAGGAAAACTGTTTGCAATGTACATTAGATATGTTACACTTTTTCAAATATGATGAAATTGATATACATTACTGAGACCTAGTATAGCATTCCTGTTGTATAACAGGTTAAGCATAGCTTTTATTAATCAGTTAGAAGGATACAGAAAAGTTTCGGATACAAAATAATGTTTAAAGTATTAACTCTTAGAAATAATTGCTGGGAGAGCAATTTCATTTATGCTAAAGGTGTTTAACAAAAATTTTGTGTACCACGTGATGTGCACAAATGCTATAGGGGACATACAGAACTGCACACAAAAATTTGTAATCATTGAAGTTTTGTAACTCAGCGTGAATGAGTTAAGTGCAGCTCTTAATTATTAATGCCAACAACAAATAATTAAAAAACACCTTTTTAATTCATTATTTTATGCTATATTTTTTCTGAGAGATATTGTAATACAGACATATAATACATAAAATATTATTAGGGTAATCTTATGTTAGACGTAGCTATAATTCAATAAACTGTGCCATTGTAACTGTTTGTCATATTAAAACTGGTCTGCTATAATGGGATTTGTTTTTCGTGCTTAAAATAATGTTGTAACAACTTAAAAAATTGGAAACTTCTCAGCTATATTTGTTCTTGTAAAATAAAACCGATAACAAAATACATAACTTAACAACTTCTACCTCGAAGCATTTATTTTTCTCGACGCTTTATTATACAATTTTAGAAAAAATACTTTAAAAACAATAATATGAATTAAAAAGAGTTGAATAAAGAAAACTGATAAATTATTATTAAAAAAAGAAAATTTGGTGTAACTGAAACTCCTATAATTAATATTTAATTAGTAGAGAAAATAATAGTTTTAAAAAATTCTGCTATGTCAAATAAAAAAATCTATTGTTAATATTTTTTATATCGAAAATTATCACTAAATATGCTTTATCGACTAGATTCTGAAACTTTTTTTTTCTAGATCAAGTGAACAAATTAATATTCGTTTTACTATAACGATTTTTTCGTGGTTTTGCTCAAAATGTATTAATTCAAAAACTAGTTATTTTTCTTATCAGCAAAAAAGCTATCTTTTTTCCCAATTTTTGATGGAAAGCTTTAACTTTAGGATTTTAGAAAATTTATTTTAAAAATCTGCTTTTTTTTAAGGTTTGGTGTTTAAATTAACATTGTAACATACGGAAACATTTTAAAATACAGGATACATTGAAATGGATATATTATTTTTAAATTTTATTAACAAATATATGATGACATGCATTGAATTGATTCTTATATGGGATTGGTATGCTGTTTAAAAATGATAAAATTTTTACTATGCATTTGTGTTTTAGTTCTAAATATTGCCTATAGATAATACGCCATTAAAAAAAAAAAAAAAAAAAAAAACTGTTAGTCCTCAAATTAAAGCATATTTATGAATCAAAGTTACATTTCTTCATCTTCTTTAGCTAAAAATCCAAAAAATCGTTATCGTTTTGGAACTTCAAAATTATTATCAGCCCCAATGCCTTTTTAGACAGGGCACCGACATCTATAAATAAAATTTGGAAATAAAACACGGAAGCGTAATAACAGAAAGTTTTGACATTGCAAATTAATTTTCTTTAAAAATAACCTGGTTCATTCGTCTTTGAATTTTAAAAAACAACGAGTCTTTTACGGCACTCTGCATTTTGTATCAAATATCATTTTATGCATTGTAAAAAAAAAAAAAAAAAAAGTCTGTAAAGTTACTAAAAGTTATCTAGGAAACTGAGATTCCTAGAATTTTTTATGTAACGGCAGCATCAAAAAGTCATGTAACAAATACAGATTTGCACTGAAAATCAAAAAAATTGTAAGGCTACTAAGAATTTTATAGGAAGCTGGGATTGCTAGAAGATTTTATGTAACTACAACCCAGGTTATTAGGTACAATTATGGTAAGATAACTGTAATTTTAGTAGATTCGTTTGTAAAGTTACAAAAAATTGTAACTTTATAAAAACTAATTCTGTAGATTTACACCTTTTTTTGTACACTAAACAGGTAACATATAAGTAAGAATACAGATTTCGGCAAATTTACATCTCTATTACATCTCTATTACATCTCTCTATTGTACTCTCTATTACATCTCTATAGATTTTGCCCTGAGAAATTATTTCAATATTAAATACAAATATTTTAAATATAGCGATACCATAATTGGCTATAATTGTCATGATACAAACATGCTACGTTGGGGTAATATTTCTTCCGCATATCGGTACCATACGGATTACCGATATTGGAATTCTACAACATAAATAAAATTTAGTACAATATTTGAAATGAAAGTTATTGGATTATTGACGACCAATACTGCAGATTTTTTTTCATTTCAATATTGTGAATACTGAAACACACTGGATTCTTCCACAAATTTTCTATGACAATACTGCTGTAACAGCAACTATATTATATTTGGAAAATGTGAAAACTTCAATATCAGAAAATATTTCATGTTGATATTCCATGAAGCTACCTCCAATATATAGCTGTTATTAGCCTAGTGCAGGGGTTGGAGCATATAGGACAAATTTCATTGTTCTTACCAGTATATTTTATCAATAATCTCCAAGAGACATTTTTATATCATGTACCATAAATTTATACCATGAAGATTATTGATAAAGATACTGGTAAGAACAATAAAATTTGTCCTATATGCTCCGACCACTAGTCTAGTGTTGTTTTCAACTCAAAGTGAAAAACACATGTGTAAAGTTACTAAGCTTTTTCTAGTAAACTGGAATTCCTACAGCTTTTTACGTAACGGCAACAACAAAATTTCCTGTAACAGATACACGTCTGCACTGTGAATAGAAAAGTCTGTAAGATTACTAAGATTTTTTTAGAAAACTAAAATGCCTACACTGTAAAAAAATTATAAAATTACAGTAATTTACAGTGAATTATTTAGTAAATTTACGAAATATGTCACTTTTTTACATAAACGGTCACTTCTGTAATATTTGTGTTTTACGAGCAAAAACAGTTGATGTAATAGTAAACTCCGTTGATCTAGGAATAAAGTCCGTTTTTTTATGGACATTGTCTGGAATCTCTGCTGCAGCTTTTTTTAGCGTAGACCTTTTTATGTAACTATAACTCGGGATACAGATAAAATTTTAGAAAAATTACTGTAATTTTAATAGATTTTTTCTATAAAGCCATAGATTTCTGAAGCTTTACAAAAATTAATTTCGTAGATTTACAATTTCTCGTGTTCAGTGTGCAGAAAATTTTTTAGTAAACATATAGATTTCAGTAAATTTACATCTTTAGAAATACAGATTTTCATTTACAGTGTGAGGGAAATATTATTTAAAGTAACTCAGATAACAGTAACTTATAAAAAAAATAATGAAGTATGACAAATTTACTTATATTTGAAATTTTTATACGTAGATTTAAAACATTGTAATTGAGATTTTAATCTATATATTTAAAACACCTGGCTGTTTTTTTGGTCATCAGCCCTGAGCTTTCTACTGGCCCGATTTTGATAATTATTTTTTAAATGAAAGCTGTTTATGTGTAGATGTGCCCATTCTGGCTAATTTTTAATTTATTTCAATTTTTATATTTTATTTTTAATTTTAAAAGCTTTTTCGTAACATCTCTTCAAAACAGTGGCAACAGGTTAAGCTTTTCTCAAAATTTATTTTGTTTCATTATTTTCCACCAATCAGGAGCTTCATCTCTTCGGTGAATGTATAATCGCATTTCAAACAAACAAACAAACAAACAAACAAAAAAATAAAGGTTTTCGTAAAAATTAATCATAATAAAATGATTGCATTTAGTTATTCCCTGCAATACACAGATTATTTACTGAGTAATATTATTAAGTATTATGTAAGTAAAATAACAGAAGATAAACTTTAATAAAATATAATATATAAAGTGAAATTTTGTCGATGGAGAAAATGTCGTCATACAGAAACCAGATAAATTTATTCCATGAATATAATATGCATTGTTATAGCAGCTGTGTCAGTGATGATCTCATATTCATTGACTTTAATTCCTGCATCTAAATAAAGTGAACTTCTATTAATTTAAACGTCCGTGTTGTTCACAAATGAAAATATTTCTATAAACTGCGCAGTTCATGTAACTTGAAGAACTTGGAGTGCTTTTCTTTAAGTACCTACAAATTATAAGCACTTAAAGATTGGAAGTTTTAACGTTACCAGAACTGTACTGTCATAATGCCCATTAATAGAAAATGTATGGTGTCTTCCGAAAATTTTTATGACAGGCATCTGGATTGAATTCTGCCAAGAAGCAGCTTATTTGAGGAGCAATTATAATTTATATATAGATTTCTAATTAATCTTGTTTAAAATGAGGAATTTTACACATGATCTCTACGCAAGACATCGGAGTACAAACAAACGGACTTTAAAAAGGACGAACGCCTTTTCCTAAGTTATACATACATACATATATATACATATACATACATACATATATATATATACATGTATATGTATATTAATTTTACAATATTAATTCTTAAGATATATTTCTAACATGGCTGATGTTATTGTAAGGATTTTCTGCAAATTCTGAGGGAGTAATGCACGTCAATGCAATCAAACTTTGTGCTGGAGCTTGGGTTCCACTCAAAATTTTTAAAATTCTTTTTAAGTCAAATCCGAAACACGATCCAAATTATATGCAGATAGTAAATTTACTAAAAAGTTGCTAAAATTAATTACATATAGGTTCTAAAAGCTTAAAACTATTGTAGATATGAACATGATGCTGAAATTAACTATCCGAGCTTTTTAGGCTGTTATTCCATCTTTAAGGCTCCTGGCGCCTTAAAGATGATAACTAATGATTGTAAAAGTGCGAAAAGCACTCTAAAAATATATTATAACACCCACGATGGTTTTAAGATTTTAAAACCATTATGCATCTATCCTTAGCACCTGTTTTTAAAAAAAGAATATTCATTTTCTGTGGTTTAATGTTTTTATACAATTTCAAAGTAAATATGCCGTTTCGGAATTAGAGTATAATCTATTAATTTTATTTAAAATCAGCAATTCAATATTTTATGAAAGAAAGAAGAGCAAGGCAAAAATCCTAGCATTTTATCCTAGTATTAGAAATAGTTACAGATAGGTTTTAAAAAACTTAAAGCCACAATGCTAATGTTGACTACCCGAGCGTTTTAAACTGCTATTTTCTCTTTCAGGCTCCTGATACCGTAAAGATCTGACTCTTCCCTCCCCCCTTACGATCATTGTAATTATAGTCAAAAGCTCTAGAGTATTAAATTTCAATATCGTGTACATATCTACGATAGTTTTCAACTTTTAATGCCTATAGGCAACTACTTTTAAGTTTTTAGTAAGTTAAACACATTGGCTTTGATTTTAAGGTTGTTCTCAAATGCTGTGCTCAACAAGCGCAAAATGTTTCGACACATTTACAAATTCATTTTTTAACAGAAGAAATATAAGTAATTAGAAAGCCTGACTGTGGAAACGCTTTGAAATTGAACTTACTTTTCCATTTTATGATAATTAAATTACCTATCGTGTTATAAGAGATTTCGATCACGTGATACGTCGCTTTTCTCCTGTTTAAAGAGAAAAAAAACGAAAAGTGAGTGTTATTAAATAGTTTCTGAACAACAACACCTGTAGTTTAATGCATTTCTGAACAAAAACAAATTAAAACTTGTGTCACAAATTTGTCTTTTTTTATTAAGAACACTCTTAAATGGCTTAATGTTTTTATTGAAAGACGTTTGTCTTAATAATGGCGTGAGTTGTCACTATATCCTCAATACAATAGTTTTTCTTCATTTCTTATCATTAATCAGAATTAAATAGGAGAGTAAATGGTACTCACCCGATGAATTCTTCTTCATTGAAGTATCCAACAATTAAATCCACCATAGGGGAAGGGAACCGGGCGTATTCACATTTTGATCTATACACTGCACTAATTCATCTTGATAAAGACGTATAATATTATTATATGTTAACTGTATAACACACACACAAATTATTGTATACACACTTCTTCATTTTCTACTTTAATTTTCACACGCGAGAAAAACAAACACAGCAAAAAGGATAGTGCTCACATCAAGCTACAAAACAGAGAACAGAATGAATTTAAATCGATACATACATAAATCATAATATAGAAACAATTATTAATAAAAAAGAGTCATTTTGAAAGTTTTGACAGTTTTTGTAAACCTGTAATTGTTCGCTCGTAATCACTGTTTCCAAGGTCACTCTAACGAGCACTTAACTTTATTTATGATGCCATGATAATTGTCATTTGTTGCACAACGGAGGAAATTATTTACGAATTGCGCAATGTTTCTATCAACTCCTCCTTAATTTCTGAAGTTGTGTTGTCACTCAGATGCAAGTTCTTCCTGTGAATTTCAAAAAGAGGTTTTGGCAGGGGTTTTGTGAATAAGTCAGCTATCATTATTTTGGTTGGGCAATATACGAGTTTTATTATGCCATCTTGTTTTAGTTGTTTTATGAGATGATATCTAAGTTCTATGTGCTTTGTTTTACTTGAATGTTTTTCAAGCTCTATCATTTTGATAGCCGACTGATTATCCTCGAAGAGTTCTATAGGATATGTTTGTGAGATATTGAGTTCTTCAAGTAAATTCACCAGCCATTTGACTTGATTAGCTGCATTAGCTGCTGAGATGTACTCAGCTTCGGCAGAAGATAAAGCTATGCAGGATTGTTTTTTAGTTGACCAAAGTATGGGATTTTTACCTAGCAAATATACATTACCACTTGTCGATTTTCTTGATTCTGTGTCTCCACCCCAATCAGCGTCCGCGTAGACTTCTAGCGTTGGTTTTGAATTTCCATCTATAACTAGATTAAAGGTTTTTGTTGTCTTAAGATACCTCATGACCCGCTTTACACAGTTCCAATCTTTCATTCTTGGCTTTTCGTTCCTTCGGCTTAAGATGTTGACAGCTGCACAAATGTCAGGTCTGCTCACTGTGGCAAGATATAAGAGTGCACCTATGGCTTGTCTGTACTGTGTGTTGTTTGGTAAAATATTGTCATCATCTTTAAAGTGAGTGTAATTTGTTTCCATGGGTGTACTACATGGTTTTGCTTCTTGTAAATTGAATTTATTAATTAACTCTTCAATTTTTGAAGTTTGGTTAATTAAGTAGCTTTTGTTTACCTTTCAAATGTTCATGGATAAATAATTGCTTACGTCCCCTAAATTCTTTAATTCATACTCTTTATTTAAGTTCGCGATTATTTCCTCAATGGTTTCGTCTTTCCCTGCAATTAAGAGGTCATCGACGTATGTTATTATATAGGTTGTTTCATTATTCCTTTTCTGTGTAAAAAGACATGTGTCAATTTTACTTTGAATGAAATTCATGTTTTTTAGTGTTTCTGTTATTTTATTATGCCACGCTCTCGCGGCTTGCTTAAGTCCGTAGATTGCCTTATTTAATTTACAAACTTTGGTTTCCTGGTTTGGTTCAACGAATCCTTCCGGCTGCGACATGTATATCTCCTCATCAAGTTCCCCATGTAAGAACGCGGTGTTAATATCTATATGCTTAACATTTAAGTTTTGGTGCAATGCCGCTATTAATAATGCTCTTATCGTAGTATACGATACGACCGGTGCGTAGGTTTCGTCGTAATCCTCTCTGAACTTTTGCGTATATCCTTTAGCTACTAAACGTGCCTTATATTTTTGGATTTTTCCGGTATTGTCACGCTTTAATTTGTAAGTCCATTTACAACCTATTATTCTCTTATTCGGTGGAGGATCTACAATTGACTATGTTTTATTTTTTCTTAAAGAATTCATTTCGCTCTCCATGGCTTCTATCCAATTCTGTTTTACCGGAGAGTTTTCCATTAATTTAACTTCCTTATAATCCTTTGGTTCATTAATTTTGTCGTCTTTGACAATATATATAAGCCTATCAGGAGGTACGCCTTTATTTATTCTATCTGAGCGCCTTAGTTCCACAATTTGTTGTTGAGACGCAGATGGTGTTGTTTTTCCGTTCGAAATTTCTATCTCCACGAGATTTTTACAATTGCGTTTTTCGTCTTCATTTTTTTTTTTGTTCAATTTCAGGCTTATCATTTACGTATTTGAATTTATTTTCAAGAAATTTTACCGTTCTCGCGATTTTTATTTCATTTCCTCCTACATATATGCGGTATCCCTTAGATTCATTGTCGTATCCCACAAAAATACCTTCAACAGCTTTATTATCTAATTTTTGTCTTCTGGCTTTATCAATATAAGCGAAGGCCTTGCAGCCAAATACTTTAACGTAACTTAAGTTTGGCTGTCTTTCTGTCCATAATTCATATGGCGTTTTTGCATTAGCTTTTGTAGGCAGTCTATTTTGTAGGTGGTTTGCCGTACAGATTGCTTCCCCCCAGAACTTTAAAGGTAGATTTGATTCATTTAACATTGTCCTAGCCATCTCAACTAACGACCTATTTTTCCGTTCAGCCACCCCATTTTGACTTGCGCAATATGGGACTGTATGTTGATGTTTTATCCCATTTGATTTGAGATAATTCTCAATTTCATCTGATGTAAATTCTCCCCCATTATCCGTTCTGATTTCTTTCGGTTTTTCACCAAATTTGTTGCTTATCAGCGCAATGAACTCTTTGAGTTTTTCATAGACTTCACTTTTTCTTTTCAATAGATAGATTATTGTGAATCGCGAGTAGTCATCAATAAAAGTCAAGAAATATGATTTCCCCCCAATCGTGGGTGTCTGAAAAGATCCACAAACATCCGAGTGAATAAGTTGAAGCCTTTTACTTGCTCTATACTGAGCAACTTTCGGATAGGGTTCATCAGTTAATTTCGCCTTAATACACGGTTCGCAATCTATATTATGTTTACAATTGTTTATCTGGATACCTCTTACTAATTCTTTTTGTGTAATTTCTTTAATCGATGTTAGATTTCTGTGTCCTAACCTTCTATGCCATAGTTCTAGACAATTTTTATTGTTGCACGTTTGTGTAATGTTCGCGTGGTTTTCGTTAGCCAACTGGACTTCATAGAGGTTATTTACCTTTTGTGCTTCTAAGCAGATTTCTCCGTTAAGTTTGAAAGAGCATCGGTCATTCTTAAATACAATCTCACATCCGTTTTGGGTTGCTTTGCTGACTGATAGTAAATTCGTTTCGATTTCAGGTACTAGAAGTACATCTTTAAGTGTTATTTTACGAATTTTATTATCCGATGTCAGCGTATTTAAATTTACATCGCCTGAACCGTAAGCGATAAGTTTTTTTCCGTTTGCGATAGTCACGTTTGTTTTTTCCCTCGATTTTATCTCTGTAAACATTGATTCAGAGGATGCAATGTGACTTGAGCTACCGCTATCCACAATGAATGTTTTATTTTCTATCCCTTGTGTTATAAATGCATAATCTTTGTTTTCGCTGTTTCTCCATGTATTGTTTTTTCCTTCATAGCGATTAAACCTGTTATACGATTCCGATGCTTGTTCATTCTTAAAATTGTTTTCACCCCTTTGAAAAACGAGTGATGTAGAATAGTGTTTTTTGTAATTTTTGTTGTGTTGATTTTGTTGTGTTGTGTGTGTTTTGGTTTTATTGTGCCAACATTCTTGTGTGTTATGGCTTCTCATTTTACAAATCGAACAATATTTTGATTCTTTTTTAGCTGGAAACTTTTTCTGAGCTTTAAAAGCTTTCGCTGTATTATCAATACTTTCATAGTTTTCATTTCGACGATTAAACTCGTCAATCAGCTTATTTTTAATATATGACGGAGTTAATTGTGCTTCTTCTTTACTTTCGAGAGCAGTAATTAAATTATCATAAGACTGGGGCAGAGAGCACAGGAGGAGCGCGGAAATGTGGTGATTATCAATTATTTCGCCTATAGCTGCCAAATGATCAACGAGCTCCATTATTTTTGTAATATGATTTATCATATTTCCATTTTCTGCTAATTTTATACTATATAACTTTCTAAGGAGAAACAATTTGCTTGTGAGGTTTGATCTTTCATGGATTTCTTTTAATGCATCCCATGTTTGTCTAGCAGTTTGTAGGTTCTTAACGTGGGTTATCTGTGAATCATCGATAGTTAGATTTATCAATGCCCGGGCCTTCCTATCATTTTTGGACCATTGATCGGTCAAAGGGGTCGGTGGATTATCGGTTATTACATGGAACAGCTCTTCTTTAGTTAAGAGCATTTCAATTTTAAATTTCCATGTACTGTAATTCGTTGCTGTCAATTTTTCAATTGAATAATTGTCTTTTAAAGTGGCCATTCTAATCTTATATTTTTATTTGTTTTTTTTTTTTTTTAATATTTTTTATTTGTGTGAAATTAGTATATCACTATGTTATCAAATTGATATATCTTTTTAGATCAGTCTCATAATCATTGAAAGACGTTTGTCTTAATAATGGCGTGAGTTGTCACTATATCCTCAATACAATAGTTTTTCTTCATTTCTTATCATTAATCAGAATTAAATAGGAGAGTAAATGGTACTCACCCGATGAATTCTTCTTCATTGAAGTATCCAACAATTAAATCCACCATAGGGGAAGGGAACCGGGCGTATTCACATTTTGATCTATACACTGCACTAATTCATCTTGATAAAGACGTATAATATTATTATATGTTAACTGTATAACACACACACAAATTATTGTATACACACTTCTTCATTTTCTACTTTAATTTTCACACGCGAGAAAAACAAACACAGCAAAAAGGATAGTGCTCACATCAAGCTACAAAACAGAGAACAGAATGAATTTAAATCGATACATACATAAATCATAATATAGAAACAATTATTAATAAAAAAGAGTCATTTTGAAAGTTTTGACAGTTTTTGTAAACCTGTAATTGTTCGCTCGTAATCACTGTTTCCAAGGTCACTCTAACGAGCACTTAACTTTATTTATGATGCCATGATAATTGTCATTTGTTGCACAACGGAGGAAATTATTTACGAATTGCGCAATGTTTCTATCATTTATAACAGATCCGAAGCGAATACGACTTTCCGAAAATGAAGTTTAATTGTTTATTTCGCTTTTTTCTGCAATTTAATACTTCCATTATGATAAAATTTCATTAAGATAAATATCTTAGCTATCCTTTATTTTGTATGGTTTAATGTTATCCATAAAAATGGATATGCCAAGGTAAATATCACGTTCCGTAAATACAGCATATTTATTTTATTTAAAATCAGCAATTCAATATATTATGAAAGGAAATTCAACAAGACGAAAATCCTTTAATTTTTATTAGTTATAAAGCAGAATCTACCTCGTATTTATTTAAAATAAAAATGAGCTCGTTCAATACTTCCTATCTCTAGGATATGTTCATTCGAAATTCGTTCTAGGTAAAAAAAAAATCACAAGGTGAGGAATACATATTTGTTTGAATATTGACTCTACTTTTATTTGACAAATGTTCTTTGAAAAATAATATTTTTTCAGAAAAAGATAAACATAGAATTCCAAATTTTTTATTTAAATGCCAAAAGAAACGTTAAAAAATTTTTTCTTGAAATTTTGTTCTTTTAAAAATAAGGCGAATTCTGTTATGCAGACAGATTATGTGTACATTTATTGCATGTTATTTTAGTGATGCTAATTTAGTTTAAGCTATTGCTTGAATAAATTTTGAAATATTTATTTTAAACAATTTATTCAAATAAATTTTGTTTGTTTAGGGGTATTTCGGGACACAAAATCTTCAAATTTTCTGTAAAACCTTTCTTAGATTAAAATTTTCTTTGTTTTTTTCTGCTTAAAGTGATATTTAGATCATGTTTCTGTCTTAATTGGAACAATTTTTTTTTCATTTTGGTTCCTTTTCAAAGTCTATCTTTCAAGCAATGGTTGTTATGGAAACGTGCAATTGCGAAAATGCGTTTTCCTTCATGATCAGTTTTTACAAAATTCCTCCTATTTATATTTTTATAAATAAAGAACTTTTAAAGATAAATGGATCAATGATCGTCTTTTTTAATTATTTCTCATTAATTTTGATTCAGTAAATTTGCAAAAGAATATTTACTTTTAAAATAATGATTTTTTAAAAAGTTATATCAGTTTTTATTCAAATATACCTTAAATATTTTTAATTTTTATTTAAATTAATATATTTAAAAATTGTGAATCAAAATTAAAGCTTATATATTTCTGTTTATTTAAGTAAAAACAAATTAAAATTCAACAAATAATATTTTGAGTTATAAAGATTTTAAATTACCCCATTTATTAAAATAAATTTTTAATTAAAATTGAAAAAATTTGAGAAATTTTATCATGTGATTTTGTTTACAAATAATAAGGTAAATCATCACAAAAATTTTCCTAATTTTAACTCAATAAATAAAAGTTATTTTGAAATGTGCCACGAGCTTCCTTAAATAAAAAATTTAAGTATACAATCCTGTGATTATTGCAGACTATGAATAAGAAAATGATCTCTATTATTTATAATGACGTTAGATATTTCGAAAATCGTAAATTTAAAATTTTTTTAAAAGTCAAAATATCAACGAAATGATGCTATAAAATAACTCTAAAAAACTGGTATACTCTGATATTATAAAATAGATGTAAAAACCTTTATGAACATTTATTAACATTTTACAAAAAATTATCAACTGTTTTCTTCACCGTTTAGGGGAAAGGGGGACATGTTTCAACAATTTTTTAAAAAATCAAATAATTTATTATTTGAATTACATTTTTTGCGTTTTAAGTATTATATAATAAAAACAATGCATTTCTTCATCATATGGACCAGAAATTAATTAGAAGTCTTCCATGTAAATTAAAAAAAGTTGAAAGGATTTAAAAAGCTGACAGATTTTTGTTCAAACCTGCCCCATGTAGGGGTACCTTTGTACAAGTAAGGGCCATCTTTGAACAAATGAATTAAATTTGAAAATATTCAGAGTTTTCATAAAAAACTGCATATTTTTCAAAAATATAAAGTAATATGATTAAAACTAAATAACTATATTTTATTGAAATTAATATTTTTTCTATTATTTAACCAAACTTAAATTTATCAAATAGGATGTCAAAAATTATTGTTGAAGCAACACAGAGTGTCCCTCCAGTTATGTTTGGTTGTGAAAACTTTTTTACAATATCCTTGATTATACTAATATGATATGTGATGCTTCTGGAAAATTAAAATTTTTCATTCACAATTTTTATGAAAAAAACCTGACTTAAATTCCATTTTATCTAGTACGAAAACCAAAAATAATGTTTGGGAAAGAGCAAATGAAAAAGTATAGGCTTCGTTAGAGAATCCTACTAAATTATGAATCATTAATGTGTATCCGGGATTTGCAATTATCAAATAAATGAATGGCACAATCAATTTAGATTTGAAACTTCCCATCGCTAATACATCCAGAAATTGTAATATATGTGTGAAGTAATGAGGGATTGTTAACATTATAAGTCCAAATTCTTTGATATTCTTAATTAACCTCTTTTCACATAGAGAAAAATCTAAATATAACAATATTTAGGTACATTAACAACTCTTTACTTCATGATTTTAGATGTTTAATCGTGCCCCAGCTTTTTTGTTCAATGGTGCCCCATCACATGGAATTCAACATTATAACTTTTTACTCAATTCGGCTGAAGAGTTTGAATAAAACAAAGCTTATAAATTAAATATTACATCTTTATTTACATGTTGAACAATATATCAAAATTTTAGGAATACAAAATTGCCAAGAAAAATCTCACAACTATATTTTCTTAAGTTTAGATTCAAGGGGGGGGGGGGGGAATACATATATCTTGCTTAGACAATATTGTGCATACAAAATAGTACAGCTTCGTATAATTATTGCACTGAAGCAGTAGTAATGTATTGCCATGGGTATTTTTGAAAATAATTTACTTGAAGGAAAATATTTAGAGCGTTCACAAAGGTGCCCCCTGTTCAAACGTGCCCCACTCTTCCCTACTGGTGATAATTTATTCATTAAAAATTTGAAGAAATTTTGGGGGTAAGGTGAAGAGCTGTTCACGCTGACACGCGTGAGAGATTTATGTAAAATGGAACGTAGCTTAATTTGAAAGGGGGCGCTCGTCAAGCATAATAACATAAAAAAAGACTTAATTATTATGATAAAACGTTTTACGTCTATTTTATACTATCATATTTTCTCAATATTCAAACTACTTAAAAGTTTTTAAATAACTGATTTGCAAAACATTCTGAGTTGATGGTGAAAATTGAAAGTCGTTTTCGATAATTCTTAAGAATAAATTATTCAAAGAGAAAAAAAAAAGAAAAAAAGAAAAAACTATTTAAATATCATTTAACATTCAAAGAATGTATTATCTCTTATGATTGTCTTAAATATAACGCCTCCTGTAGAAGTGATGAGTAAACTGTTAATAATCTAGAGTGACAACTCTGGGAAAAAAAAAAAAAAAAAACTTGTAAAAGATTTAATAATTTGTATTTTCGTATACATGGCTTGCTTTTAAAACTTTAGATAAAAATAAAATGTATTAAAAAAATTGTTGCCTTTTTATCTTATTTGTCATCAATAATATCGCGAATTTAAAAATATTTAATTTTTTTTTCATTGTCTCCAAAAGCTTTTTATTGCCTAGTTCGATCAATTAGTTTATTTCTCTTCATTTATAGGGGCTACAAAGTCAGAGGCTTACTAGGGAAACTTCCCTGATGTAAGCTTTGGATTTGGATGAGTGTGGTATCAGAAGAAAGATCTCAAAATTCAACCGTTTTAGAGATATCAGCACTTGAATTGTGAATGAATAAATAAATAAATTGACAAGCAATTATATAAATTGTTCGCAAGTTATAAATTTCATTACATTGTTCTTAATCCTTCCGCCAATAACGTTTTCCGAGTTGCGAGCAAAATCCTTTACACCCACACTTTGCTAATTATTTCCCTTCTTTTAGACAGGCACTTCGCATTCTACGAAGTTGTCGCGCACGGTTGCATTCGGAGAAAATTTCTATCTGTTTTTGTTATTTCCATCACTCTATTTTCTGCAATTTTTTCGGCAAATGTGTGACGTGACATAATGGATAAAGTATATGTACATATAGTGTGTAAAATAGATTGTTTTTCATCGACTCTCTTGATTTAACAATTTATATACCTGCCTATCAATTTATATATTTATTCACACTTGAAGTGCTGATATCTCGAAAACGGTTGGATCCGGACGGTAGTTCCTTTCCACTTTTTAACGTACATGACGAGATCTTTCTTCTGATACCACTCTCGTCCAAATTCACAAATTACACCTGGGGACGTTCCCTGGTTAATCAGGAACAGCAGTATACATAATATTTGTTATTGATGTTAAGATTTAAATAAGAGTAATAGATGATAGTAAAGTGTCGCCATGTTTTTTACTAAAGTTGGAAGAGGGGAGTTTAGAAGACGATAATTAAACTTCAAATATGTAATGAAACATAAAAAAAATAAATAAGGTTAACTAACAAGTTTTTGCTTATACTTAAATGTTTCTTGGTTTTTCAATATTTACTTTTATATCGCAGCATATGAGGAAGTGAGATTCAAAACTCGCCTTGTCCGAAATTTCAAAAAATCAAGTTTTCTCTATTAGGCTACATTGTAAAAAAAAGAAAAGAAAAAAACAGCAATTTTTGCAGTAAAAATTGCAGTAAAAATAAATGTTAATTGTTTTATTAGGATTCCGAACTTTTAAAGTGAAAACGGAATCATTATAAAACCACTTCTGTGTCTGTCTGTCACAGCCATTTTACTAATAAACTATGAAACGTAAAAGGCTCAAATTGGGGGGAAAATAATAAAAACACACATATTTACAGATTATTAAACATTTGCAAATATATTTAGGAGGGGAGTAAGGGGGTTAATTAATTTCCTTGAAGAAAAAAATCTTTTCTTTGGGTATTGTGTGGGATATCTTTTGAAAGCTTTCGTTATGCTGAGCTCAAAAACATATTTCTTTTAATTCTAGATATTATATTTTTAGAGATACCGTCGAAAATATAGTGAAACATATGTTCCCTCCCATCCAATTCCGAATCTACTGAAACTAAAATTATGAAAAAATGAGAAATTATAGATGTTCTTTAAACCTTGCAGGAAAATTATAGCGATTATTTTAGATTTCATAGTTTTTGAGAAAAGCACATTTTTCTGTTATACACAAATTTCAATTTCTGGGCATTAAACAAAAGTGTTGAAGAGCGTTGGAGGTACCTATCGTAGCAAAAGTATAAAAGCATTGTTGACAATGATTTAAAAAAAAATTCGTTGGTAGATAGCCGACATATTGACCCTTAAAGACACGGACGGTTGGACATAAATAATGACGAGGGCAGCGTATTCTGCATATCATTGGCTTTTAAAGCCTATATAACATTTTTTAAAAATTTATTTGTATAATACAATACCTAATAGGAGTAAAAAAGGGATAAACTTCCTACTGTTGCAAGCATACTAATTTAATTAGAAATAATCCCATAAATTAGGGTTCGTATGATTAAGGAAAAAATATTCCTTTTCGTACCAGGATTTTTTTTAAGTATTATTGGCCTTATTTAATGGTAAACGTTGCTTACTTCGGACGTAGCGTCCACTACGTTAGAAAATTTCTGGCATTAAAATGTTTATTTTTTACTATGGGGTTCGCGACTAGTTTGCAATTAGTGGTTTCCCATTACGACATCTTGTGAAAAACCCGTCACGAACCAAAGTGACTTTGCTTTGCGAGTTTCTCTCTTCACAAGCTCCTTGCACAATGTCATGTCCAATGCCTCTTTAGCTATTGAAAAGGGGTTTTGTGTTAGCTAATTTGGAAAAAGAAAAGGTTATTACTAAGCTGAATTTAGTTTTATGAAATGCCAAATAAAGTTTAAATATTCATTGCCTTTTATTCTCAGTTCTGAGTTAACTTCTTTATAAATAGGTAAGGATTAGATTAAAAAAAAGAGTTAACTAGAATAGCAATATTTGATATTTTTTAGGCTTCATATCTCTTTCAACTTTTATGGTATATCCATTCATACTTTTCTAGTATATACTGCTACAATCAACCCTACTTTGTGTAGTTTTTTACAAAGTCTTATTATTCTTTCAACAATCATTTTCATTTGATAATACAGTTATCTCCTTCGCGATGCTTAATTTTTAATCTTTAACCACCTGTTTTTGAAAATATAAAATTTTTTGTAGTTCAATCGCAAAAATGCTCCAATTAAATAAAGTAAACTTTACAAAAAAAAAAAAAAAAAAAAAAAAAAACTTTTAAGGAAAATAAAGATTTTGAAGATCTTAAATGCCATGTATACCAGACGCTCATCTCCCAGGGGTTAATGATACATATGTTTATTACATGGAGCCCTTTGAGAGCGGGTAATATTCACACTTGACCGTTTATTACCTCTAATTTTGCTGCAATTTTTACGGCAAAAACTGCTGGCAGCATTGCTGCCCGCAGTTTCTGCTTTAAATTTAACGGATTTTTTTTACAGTGTAGTTTATTAGTAAACCTGCACCAAAAAAAAACCCCCCACAGTAATCTATAATATATATATATATATATATATATGTAATTTATTTCCGGGCCTGTTATTTCGATCTTACGGATATATTCAGTTTGGTGTATATCTAATAAAACAGTTCAAAACTATTTTTTTAGGTTAATGGATACGTTGTAAAAATATCTGCTGTAAAAAAAATTGCAGTAAAATTAGATGTAATAAAAAAAAATTACATCTAATTTTACTGCAAATTTTGTGGCAAAATCCACTGGTAACAATGCTGCCAGCAGTTTTTGATGTAATTTTAACGTTTTTTTCAGTGTAGGAAACTCTCTAAATAAATTATTGCGCATGTTCAAATCCGCCGAAATTTCTAAAAAAACCGCTTTGTGTTTTAAATATGCATTTTTTTTTTTTTTGCTCTGTCTTATCATGTCTTTTAGGCCATACTGTCATGCAGTCTTAGATACCAAAAAGAAAATTATCGACAAACTATTTTATTGATCTGAGTAAAACTCTGTAACCGAATCAAAATAAATTCGTTCTAATTCACTCTAATTTTAAGATTACTCTGAAAGTTTGAAAACTTTTCTGTACTAAAATCTTTTATAGTGGTACGTGCTTTCTAATGTGTATTAAGTTACATCAAATTTTGTACAATTGGACAGAAAATGGATGTGACCGATTCGAATTTATTTTTAAATATTGAACCTTTAATGTTCCATTTTATGTTTGACTATCGATGCTCGTTACACTTAAATATAAACTTATCTAAACATTTATTCTGAAGTATCCTAAATGATTTAATTTGTAATCTTTTATCATAAAATATTGCCGCCAATTAGGCAGGTAAAGATTGTTGCTGCTTTGTAATCAAATTTAGCTCTGAGGATTTTGATGCATATGATAGGTCAGATGGTACATAATCGTTTGTGGACTGCAAGAGTGACTAAACTAAAAAAAAAAAAAAAAAAAAAAAAAAAAAAAAAATTTTTAGTTAATGCGCTCTCCAGCATTGCAGATTGATATTCATTCCAGCAGCAACAGCGGGACATCTTGTAGTTCAGTATTTCACCAACAGATGGCAGAAGTGCCGCTGTTGTCTTCTTTGCTTTGTTAGGTACAATGCGAAACTTCAAACCTATTAATCTCAAAACATTAATTTTTTTAGTTGTGCCTCTATAGCAGCCCACGAGCGATATATGGAAACTGTCAGTCAGTTGCAATACAATACCACCCATGCAATATTACACCAGCAATAGATGCTGCCATTCACTTAAAAACGACATTTTCAAAACTAAATTTAAAGATACTCAAATCTTAGTATGTTCCTTAGTCAAAATGGCTCCGAATCAAAAATACTCAAGTTCGAAAATCGTATATACTCATTTCTAAAAACATGGACATATTCAAGTATGAGTATATGATGTTTTATTCTTGAATGTGTGCATGTTTTAGTAAATGAGTATATATGCATGTTTCGAACTTGAATAATTTTGATTGGAAGCCATTTTTATTACGCTACGTATTCATATTTCAGTTTTTTTTTTTTTTTTTTTTTTTTTTTTTTTTTTTTTTTTTTGCCCTTTTTTGAAAGTGTTGTTTTTAGAGTGCACGCAGCATGGTTTATAGCTAACCTTAATTTTAAGATAACTTATAGAAATAAGGTTTGCCAAAAATAAAGCTATGGATAAATATTTCGAAACAACAAAATTGATGAAATTACCTTTAAAATTTTCAATGAAATCTTGCAAATTCCATCATCGAACTCTTTGTTTTACATATTCACCTCTTCTTTGCTATCGAAGGCTGAAAACAATCTTTAGGTCTTAGACAACTTGTTTGTGCCTCCACTTCCTCAGGACTTAGAGGAACTGAAGGAGCAGATAACTGCAGCGTTGAACTCCATCACAGAGGATATGTTATCACGAGTGTGGCAGAAACTTGATTACCGTATAGATATTTGTCGTGTCACCGGAGAGGCACGTATTGAACACCTGTAGAAACTTGAATAAATGTAGTTTTGGGGTAAATTTGAATTTTCTAAATATATTAATTACAACGTTCACAATCATGTTTTCTTTTTGTCCCATTCATTATGAATCCCCCTGTATTCTTCCGCGATTACAATTAAAATGTAACTCGTAAATTTATGAAATAAAATATTATTAAAAGGAGCGTTTTCGTTGAAAATCATAACAAATAAATTAATATGAATTAATTCAACATCACTAATGATATTTACTACATTTAACGAATAATAAATAATTTTATTTAAATTGAGTACATCTGGTATTTTAGAATTGAAAGCATTGGCTCGTCATATCAGGAACAAGAAAAAAAAAATATCATAACAAACTGAAAACATCGATTTGCTCAGTCTTGAAAGTGTCATTTTTTTAGGTGCGTTCGTAATTACGTAGCACCTATAATTGTTGTTAGTCTGTCCGTCTTTTCGTCTATCCGCATATAACTCCACAAAAACTGCCCGATTGAATCGTTTGAAATTTACATTATATAATTATTGCATAAATTTGTCGTGTCATTTTAAATTTATAAAAATCAGATGTATAGTTCAATTACAAGGACAACCAAAAGTATTCTGTTACATTATAATGAATGGGAAAAAAGTTTAAAGAGCATTTTAATGGCGTTACACTATTTCGAACATAAGAAAACTGATATGCATCTATGAAAATATCTATAATTTACATTCTGTACAATCTGTGGTGCAAAGAAATTTTGTTATTAATTTATAGGTCGATGCAAAATTATTTTATTACATAATTGTATAAGAGAAACATTGCTTGGGGCACATTTAAATGTATTAAAATTTTTAACTTTTTATGAAATCGATATATGTTACTGAGGTTTACAACAAGCTACTTCCTGTATAATAGAAAGCAGATAGTATTTACAGGGACACTCAAAAGATCTCGGCTACTATACTGTATCCGAAATACTGAATACTCTTTCACCAAGATCTGAATATTTTTTAAATTTCATTATAGTACGAACTAACTTCAATTTCTACGCTTGACGCGCAATTTTTGATTTGTTCCCATTGTAACAATAGCATATACATCACTGCAATGAATGGCAATCCGTTTGTTGAACATGATTCATAATTTGAATAAAGTTAGTAATCAATTTGCGATTAATTCGATTTTGCAGCATGTAGCGTTGGTATAGAAACACTCTCCGCTGGTGTGTCGTAAAGAAATGTCACGACATCGCTTAGAATAAAATAAAAGAAAAGAAAAGGAAAGGAAAAAAAAAACAAAGAGAGAGAAAGAATAATAATAAAAATAAATAAAATAAATAAACAAATAATCTAGAAAGAGATAGAAAATGAAATAATATTAATGTATATAAAAGTATTAAAATAAATTTTTATTTTAGCTTTTGTAAACAAGAAATAATAACAATAATATGTGTTGTTTGTTCGGAAGTTTTATTATACTATAAGCTCTTTTTAGTCAGAGCCTGGGAATGGCAAAATCACATGGGCGAAGGGATTTTCTCACCATTAGTTTAAAAAGGAACAAATGTTTACGAGAAGCAATAAAACCTAGAGTCGCCATTTGTGACACTAACGTACACAAGCAACAATGAGAGATTTACAATCAAATTTATTACTCTCGTGTGTGGTCTACGTGGGGTCGCCGGCTCGGAATCGTAGCTCAGGCAATAAATAATGGAGGAACAACGGCTGAAAATCCAACCCCGCATCTTTTACTTGACCAATGGACAGTGAAACATATTCAAAGCCAATTGGAGTCCAAATTTTATACCCAATGGGGTCAAAGGGGGCGTACAGGACCTGAAAAAGGAAACCCCACATGAGTCAGTGCATTTTTGGAATTGAAGGTGTAAAGGTGGAAAAAAGATTTTCCTCTCTGCTCCGAGTCTCCCGCTAAGATGATAGGGAAAAGAAGAAATCGAAATAATCTGTGTCATCGGGAGATGCGACCTTATGCCTCCCGAACGAAGTGATGAAAATTGACTGATAATGCTCTGCGAATCGTCGACTGATGTCCAATTCAAAAGGAACACCTGAGTGCGCAAAGCTGACTAATTTTTCATCAGATGATTCATAAGGATTGCTGAGCTGACTATTTTTCATCAGATGATTCCTAAGTTTTGAAAAGTTGCTACTATTTGTGTTAATTAGAAAAAATTGACTGATAACTCTGCGAATCGTCGACTGATTTCCAATTCAAAAAGGAACACCTGAGTGCGCAAAGCTGACTATTTTTCATCAGATGATTCCTAAGTTTTGAAAAGTTGCTACTATTTGTGTTAATTAGAAAAAATTGACTGATAACTCTGCGAATCGTCGACTGATTTCCAATTCAAAAAGGAACACCTGAGTGCGCAAAGCTGACTATTTTTCATCAGATGATTCCTAAGTTTAGAAAAGTTGCTACTATTTGTGTTAATTAAAAAAAAATGACTGATAACTCGGCATTTGGATATAAGTGTGTTGGTGTACTAATGAACTGTACGGACAGCTATAAGCCAAGGGCGACCAATACCAGCAACATACTTGTAAGGTGAGAAAATTTCATTGTTCATGTGACTGGCCAATTTATTTTAGTGATATAATGTTGTGTTAAAATTTTGGTTTTAAAATTTGATTTTTTTAAAATTTGATCACTTAAAATTTGATTATTTTAAAATTTTTAAAATTATTATTATCTTTGAGACTCAAAATTATCAGAATTTAATGCTCAAACTTAATAGTAAAATGAATAAATAAATAAATTAATAATACCAGTAAGATAAGAGGAATAATAAGAAAGAAGGACTCGAGTTTATAAAATACGAAATTTTGGGGCTTTGCCTATAAGTTGTGTCGTGAACTCAAGCGTAATGAGCTACGAGGATAAATGAAATAAAATATTTTGTATATTTCGCTATAACCATATTTCAGTAGTTATTGCCTTGCATATTATATTTTTATAGTGTTTGCATGATGCTAATTTATGTGTTTTAATAAAATTTTGTATATATGTACCTATTCTTGTCTTTATTCCAGTTTTCTCCCTTTATGTATTTTAAGGTAATTTCTAGATGCAGATTAGGGAATGTTAACATTTAAATTTGTAGATTAATGTCTCAAGTATTTTATTGACTCATCAATCCCAATTTTCACAAATTCATACGTTAAATAAGGCGATCCTAATGTTATTGCAAATGTTAATTTTATGTATGATATTAAGGAATTATTTTAGTAATTAATAATATCCGATCTTCGTTCACAACGCCGAAGGGATATTATTTTCATTTGTCTTAGTACTAACCACGTCAAGATTGCGTACCTAGTAGGAGGTGTTTATTTTCGTCACCACACTACTAAAAGTTTAATGGTGCTCATACCAGGTGTATGAATTTGTATTTGGGATTCAAAATTGAAAATTTTCTGCATTTAAATATAAATAAAGATAGCCAGTATTATGATTTTATTCTTAATTACCTATCTCCTCTATCTTCTCTTAGCTTTTTCTCCTTCTACTAACAAACATTATTTATCCATATTGTGTTTATAAATATTGTGTGTATATCTAAAAATTTACGAAATTGAAATATAATAGTTGAGAAGATGAAACAAAAATATATAGAAGAGTTGGTTTAGTTCACGACACATTAGCTTGTAAGATTGTAAAGAATTTCGTTACTATATATATCCGTATTTCGGAAAATTTACTTTGTCATTATATTTATGTGTATTTATAAAAATATTTAGGGCTATTTCATAATTTCTATTATATATTATTCTTGAATGAGTATAAATTATAATAATTCATTACAAAACTCATATCTTGAGAGTTTATGATAGCATAATTTGAGGTGTGAAAGAGTTAAAAAAAAAAATAAAAATAAAGGAAAAAGTATTAAACATCAGTCTGTGTGAGATTTTCCAAATAAGTAAATAAATATGACAGGTAGAAATAAGGCAAGGCAGTCTTCTCCTGAAAGGGACACATTTAAAATTGGAATAGACACTCTATTGAACTCTTTACAAAATTTTGAGGACAAACCAGACCAAAATATATCATATTTTTTCGAAGAGTTCGAAGAATTAGCCGCAGCGGCACAATTTCCTGATGATTTAAAATTGGTGTTGGCAAAGTCAAAATTTAAAGGTCAAGCGAGAGAGATTCTAAAAAACACAGCCGAATTGCATAAAGCACAAAACTATAACACATTCAAAGAAAATGCGATAACACAATTTAAAAAAGAAAGATCGTTTGCTGACGCTCAGGCGCAATTCATAAATGCAAAACAATCACCCAACCAAACTATTGAAGAATTTACTAAACAATTCAACATTGAGGCACAAAAATACCTTGTCTCGTCAGGACATGAACAAAAGAACGGAGCTAAAGAATTATTAGAAACGATTAAATTAACTAAATACCTTGAAGCACTAAGACCGGACATCTCTTTTGAATTAAAAAAATACCCACCCACAAAGTTTGATGAAGCAGTAAAAAAAGCTAAAAATATCGAAAGTGCTTTGAACAGTAAATGTGCAGGAGAAGTAAACAATTTAACTGAAAATAGCGAAAATAAATTATTCGAGGCACTTCTTAGCATGTCGCAAGAACAAAAATCGGAAATACACCAATTAAAAGAACAAATAAAAGATTTAAAAATTCAAAAAAATGAAAGCGAACATAACAACGCCGAAGTAAATCAGATAACACATAATTTTTGTCATATCTGTAATAAATCCAACCACCAGACACAAAATTGTTATTTCAATAAAAAAAGTACGAATTTTTTTCAACCAAGGGGAGCGCAAAACAATGTTCGACCACGATTTCAAAAAAATTATTATCAAAATAATAATTATAGAGGCTTTCAACGATTTCCACAAAATTATGCACAACATTTTCAAGCGCCACAAACATTGGATTTTACAAGACCTTATTACAATCAAACTAGAGTTAATGATATGCAAATTCAAATGCCAAATTGGCAAAATTTGACCCAATCACAAATAGGACAGAATCAAATGTATCCTGGAAATTACAATATGCATAATATGATTCCAACGCAAAACTTTGATCCAACACAAGGAAACAACACACAAATTGCATATACAGGGCAGCATCAGGGTTTCGCAAATATGCAAAATAGCCTAAATCCTTTGCCGCAAAATAATGAGGGAAATAGGGAACATCAGCCCACAATTACTTTTCCTAACGAAAACAGAGACAGGCGAGGCAGACACAATAATAATAATAGGAACAGGGGGCAAAGTCATTTAAACCGGTAAGCGGGCCTACAAAATTGCGAGGAATACAAGCCCGTAGGTCCCGTAACATTGAGAAAAAACAGGGTTATAATATAAAAAATAAATCAAACAAGGAATTAAAAATATTGAAACAAAAGCAAACGAAAAAGACAATGATAAAAAAAAATGAGGAAGAAAAAAAAGATATAACACAAAAATTGATCGCAAGTTGTAACTCGGAAAAAAACAATGAATTACCAATATGGGACTTAAAAATAAAGAAAGATTTAATTATACCCAGCCTTATTGACAGTGGGGCGAGTATAAGTTTAATATCTCCAGGGGTCTTTGAAAAAATAAAAGAGACGGATATAAAGATTAAATATTTAGCTAACGCTATAAAAATTACAACTTTATCAAACAAATCCATTCCTTTTAAACACTGTGTAAAATTTAAGTTTAGATTTAACAACACTTTCTTAAATGGCACATTTTATGTAACTAAAGATGAATTTGACCGTAATTACAAAATTATTTTAGGATATGATTTCTTAAAAAGTAATAAAATAATCATGGATTTTGAAAATAATACTTTTAAACTCAATAATTCAATTATACAATTAAACCCCAATGAAAATCAAATTACGGAGGTGAATAAAATGAAGCCCGTACAACAAAATGATGACTTTCAAACAATACCAAAACAAATCAAATCCTATCAACACAATAACATTCCGAAAATTAATACACGAGTATTTGTAAAGAAAACCATTACTTTGAGACCTAGAGAATCGAAATTAGTAAATTTAATTTTTGATGGGAAATTAACAAACAAGCAACAATTTTTTTTCCAACCAAAATATAACAACAGGAAATTAGTAATCCAAAATTCAGTTCATGAAAACAAGGAAACAGAAAATAATTCATTCACAATATTAGTACAAAATAAATCGAAAACGTATTTGAGACTTCATAAGGATCAGGAAATGGGAAAAATTACCACTGATTTTTTTATAAAAAAACAAAATAAACCAAATACTGATAATATTTACGAAGTAAATAACTTAAATATTACACAAATTAGAGAATTACGAAAAAAAGAACTTTCAGAGAAGGATTTTAAAATAGATCACTTAACACCGAAGGTACAAAAAGAAGTATTGAAAATTTTAATGAGACATGCTACCGCTTTCAGCAAATCATACAAAACTCTAGGAGAAACGGACGTAATAAAACCGAATTTTAAATTAATGCACGACTTTCCTATACAAACGAAACCATTCAAATTAGCGCATGATGTAAAAAAATTCGCGGAGAAAGAAATTCAAGATTTATTGGACGCAGGTATCATAGAGCCTACGAACTCAAGTTATGCTTTCCCAGTAATTTTCGTAAAAAAAAATTCTACGTCAAAAACCAGTGATCAAAACTTAATAAAACTTAGAATGGCTATAGATTTTAGAGCTCTTAACGATATATTAGAAAGCGATCCGTATCCAGTTCCTAACACAAAAAGTATTTTACAAAGCATTGCTGGAAAAAAAATATTTACAGTTCTAGATTTGCATTCTGCATTTTTTCAAATCAAATTACAAGAGCAGGACAAGCATAAACTAGCATTTATCACGGAGGATAACCATTTTCAAATAACACGAATGCCATTCGGAACTAAAATCTCAACAAATATATTTGCTCGTCTAATCGATATAGTTTTAGGTGATTTAAAAAAGAAATACAACATTCAATACTTTATTGATGACATTTTACTTGCTGCTGATAATATACAACAAATGCACACATTACTAGAAGAAGTACTAACACAATTAGAAAAATTTAATCTCACAATTGAACCAGCTAAAATAAAACTATACATGCAAGAAATAGACTTTCTGGGATATAAAATTAGTGAAAAAGGATATGCACCCTCAGAAAAAAATATAAAAAAAATAACAAGCTTTGCAGTCCCTACATCTCAGAAAACAGTGCGAGCATTCATTGGATTATGCACGTATTTTAAATCAACTATAAACAATTATGCAGAAATTATAGCGCCACTGACAGATCTCACTAAAGCGAATACAAAATTCAAATGGAATGACAAAGCACAGGAATCATTTGAAAAAATACAAAAAATTATCATGGAACAACCTACCATACATCCCCCAGATTTTAATAAAGATTTCTATATAATTACAGACGGATCAAAAATTGCAACATCAGGTATACTCGCGCAAAAACAAGGAGATAAAATGATACCAATTGAATTTACAGGCAGAAAATTAAAAGAATCGGAAAAGAGATATCCAAGCATGCAGATAGAGCTTTTGGCAATATATGAAACTATAACTTATTTTAGAAATATTTTATTAGGAAGAAAATTTTTTCTCCTAACAGATTCAAAAGCATTAACATACCACTTACACTTGGAAAAACAGCCGGAAATCGTAGCACGATGGTTACTTAAGCTACAGGATTATGATTTTGAAGTATCTCACATTGAAGGTATTCATAACCCAGCAGATTTCTGTAGTAGAGAAACAAATGCCTTAACTATAGCGGACGATTTAAACAAACATCTTTTTGCGGTAAATAAAAATTTGAATGCAGACAATATAAAAAAAGAACAATTAAAAGACCCTAAATTAAACGAAATTATTCAAGCTTTACAACAACAAAAAAAAGCAAAAAAATATGAAAAATACAATTTAAATAAAGAAGGAATATTAATTCTAAGAAAATCACGAAATTCAAATAATAATGATTTATATATTGCGCCACAGAATTTAAAAGAAGATATTATAAAAAGCGCACATGTCCCACACTTCGCTTTTCTAAAAACCTATGGCATAATAAAAGAAAGATTTTTTTGGTATAGAATGTATCAAGATATAAAACAATTCTGTGCGAAATGTATAACATGCAATACATTTAAACAGCATAAAACGATAAAAATTCCACTGAAAACTATGGATAAAAATTATATACCTGGTCATAGATTAACTATTGACGTAGTAGGAAGTTTGGTTACATCTCTAAATAGGAATAAATTTGTTTTAACTATTGTCGATACAGCATCACGCTTCCTACAAGCATTTCCACTTAGATCGACAGATACTAAGGTTATAATCAACGCATTAAATGGTTATTTCAGTACTTTTGGATTAGCGAAATATATCTCTACAGACAACGGAGCTTATTTTAAATCGAAGGATTTCAAAGATTATATGAAAAATTTAAATATTGAACTAATACCTTCGTCGGTGTACCACCCGGAATCGCAATCTGTACTTGAACGAATACACCGGGATTTAAAAGCTTCCATAGCCTCTATGTGTAATAAAACTTACGAATGGGATATAAAACTTCCATATTTCGTACTTATGCATAATTCAACTGTACATAGAATAACAAAATTTTCTCCAAGCATGTTATTTTTCGGTAGAGAGATAAAAACGCCATTCACGAATTTTGAAGCGCATAATATGGATTCTTACAGTACATATGTACAGAATAAGCTCAAACATATGCACGATATAAGATATGAAGTTATGAAGAATCAAGAAAAGGCGGATTTGGAACTGAATAAGAATTCGAAGTTAAAACACAAAGAATTAAAATTGGGTGACGAGGTCTACATGAAAATGCTCAGAAAACCTAAGGCCTTACATCAGAAATTTTCAGGCCCATATTATATTGAGAGAATTTTCAGAAATGATAACTACCTCATAAAGAACAAACATAGGCCAGACCTGAGACCTATTAGAATTCATATTTCTAAATTATTTGCGCCCAATGTGGCAAACAGAACAGAAAACAAATAATCATTCCTTAGAAAATATAAGTGTAAAAAAAAAAAAAAAAAAAAAAATTTAGACTTCAAGAATTTGTTAAAATTGTTTTAAGCGTCTACCGAAACTGTCAAAATCTTTTAAATATACCGTATTTAACATATCAGCCAAACCTAAAAAAAAAAAAAAAATTTTACAATTAAACACAGAAAATTCTAAAAAATGTTCGAATCTTGCAAATTACATACAAAATTAACGTTATATATATAAAAAAAAAAAAAAAAAAAAAAAAAAAAAAAAAAAAAAAAAACGGAGCTATATTATGGTCTCATACGAAATATGTTTCGTACTTCCCGGGATGTGAGTACTTATTGCTGGTCGATAACTTGCATGGTATGGAAAATATTTTTTGGGAGACTATACATAGACAAAATATATGTAACAGAGACAAATAAATATTAAAAATAGGCATTACATGAATAGTCGTTATATATTACCTAATATAAAAAAAATAAACTAGATTCAAACAAAAAAAATATATACATATATATAAAAATTATATTTACGAATTTTTCATAACACGGTATGTTATACAAAAAGGAAAATGAAGATAGAAAAGGTTTCAGAAAAATAATACAATAGGATCGTGAAATAACGTATGATAACAATAAAAACGGGAAGGAAAATGAAGTCATAAACAGTAGCATGAACAGTAGTGAATTCTAGTGAGTATGCGTCTCAGTAGGAAATTCGAGCGAATAATATAGGTATCGCGAAGGTGAATATGTTTATTATATTTGGTAGTTTTCAAAGGCCTACACATTGCAATGATCATTTTCTCACATTTAATGTATTTGTGTATGTTATTTCAATTTTTGTATTACTATGTCCATTTGTCATTACAGGTATATATTTATAATAATGGTATTGTATTCTTGCACATCTTTTAATTTTAATTGATTGTATTATAAATCTGTATATATATTATAGCTTATTTTTGGATAGAATAATTTTTTTCTTAAAGTAAGAGGGGATAAGCTTGTCGTAAAGAAATGTCACGACATCGCTTAGAATAAAATAAAAGAAAAGAAAAGGAAAGGAAAAAAAAAAACAAAGAGAGAGAAAGAATAATAATAAAAATAAATAAAATAAATAAACAAATAATCTAGAAAGAGATAGAAAATGAAATAATATTAATGTATATAAAAGTATTAAAATAAATTTTTATTTTAGCTTTTGTAAACAAGAAATAATAACAATAATATGTGTTGTTTGTTCGGAAGTTTTATTATACTATAAGCTCTTTTTAGTCAGAGCCTGGGAATGGCAAAATCACATGGGCGAAGGGATTTTCTCACCATTAGTTTAAAAAGGAACAAATGTTTACGAGAAGCAATAAAACCTAGAGTCGCCATTTGTGACACTAACGTACACAAGCAACAATGAGAGATTTACAATCAAATTTATTACTCTCGTGTGTGGTCTACGTGGGGTCGCCGGCTCGGAATCGTAGCTCAGGCAATAAATAATGGAGGAACAACGGCTGAAAATCCAACCCCGCATCTTTTACTTGACCAATGGACAGTGAAACATATTCAAAGCCAATTGGAGTCCAAATTTTATACCCAATGGGGTCAAAGGGGGCGTACAGGACCTGAAAAAGGAAACCCCACATGAGTCAGTGCATTTTTGGAATTGAAGGTGTAAAGGTGGAAAAAAGATTTTCCTCTCTGCTCCGAGTCTCCCGCTAAGATGATAGGGAAAAGAAGAAATCGAAATAATCTGTGTCATCGGGAGATGCGACCTTATGCCTCCCGAACGAAGTGATGAAAATTGACTGATAATGCTCTGCGAATCGTCGACTGATGTCCAATTCAAAAGGAACACCTGAGTGCGCAAAGCTGACTAATTTTTCATCAGATGATTCATAAGGATTGCTGAGCTGACTATTTTTCATCAGATGATTCCTAAGTTTTGAAAAGTTGCTACTATTTGTGTTAATTAGAAAAAATTGACTGATAACTCTGCGAATCGTCGACTGATTTCCAATTCAAAAAGGAACACCTGAGTGCGCAAAGCTGACTATTTTTCATCAGATGATTCCTAAGTTTTGAAAAGTTGCTACTATTTGTGTTAATTAGAAAAAATTGACTGATAACTCTGCGAATCGTCGACTGATTTCCAATTCAAAAAGGAACACCTGAGTGCGCAAAGCTGACTATTTTTCATCAGATGATTCCTAAGTTTAGAAAAGTTGCTACTATTTGTGTTAATTAAAAAAAAATGACTGATAACTCGGCATTTGGATATAAGTGTGTTGGTGTACTAATGAACTGTACGGACAGCTATAAGCCAAGGGCGACCAATACCAGCAACATACTTGTAAGGTGAGAAAATTTCATTGTTCATGTGACTGGCCAATTTATTTTAGTGATATAATGTTGTGTTAAAATTTTGGTTTTAAAATTTGATTTTTTTAAAATTTGATCACTTAAAATTTGATTATTTTAAAATTTTTAAAATTATTATTATCTTTGAGACTCAAAATTATCAGAATTTAATGCTCAAACTTAATAGTAAAATGAATAAATAAATAAATTAATAATACCAGTAAGATAAGAGGAATAATAAGAAAGAAGGACTCGAGTTTATAAAATACGAAATTTTGGGGCTTTGCCTATAAGTTGTGTCGTGAACTCAAGCGTAATGAGCTACGAGGATAAATGAAATAAAATATTTTGTATATTTCGCTATAACCATATTTCAGTAGTTATTGCCTTGCATATTATATTTTTATAGTGTTTGCATGATGCTAATTTATGTGTTTTAATAAAATTTTGTATATATGTACCTATTCTTGTCTTTATTCCAGTTTTCTCCCTTTATGTATTTTAAGGTAATTTCTAGATGCAGATTAGGGAATGTTAACATTTAAATTTGTAGATTAATGTCTCAAGTATTTTATTGACTCATCAATCCCAATTTTCACAAATTCATACGTTAAATAAGGCGATCCTAATGTTATTGCAAATGTTAATTTTATGTATGATATTAAGGAATTATTTTAGTAATTAATAATATCCGATCTTCGTTCACAACGCCGAAGGGATATTATTTTCATTTGTCTTAGTACTAACCACGTCAAGATTGCGTACCTAGTAGGAGGTGTTTATTTTCGTCACCACATGGTGCACCAGCTGACATGCAGCTTAGTTATGTAATCTAATGTATTATACATTCCAAAATAATTAACGCTAAAATTCATAACAAAAAAAGTAACCCTGTCTCCCCTTTTCTGTCTATTTTATTTCCAATAAATATTCGCTATTTATTAAAAGTAACACAAATTTTACTGTCGGCATTATCGAAGGTACGTTTTTATACTTTTTATAAGTCAAAATAATATTTCAAAATTAACAATGTACATTATAGTATCCGTCAATGATCGTGTTAAATAATTTTATGTGCTTTATATTTAAATAATACAGTAAATTCTTTGTAATCATAATAATACAGTAATGTCATTGTCTCTACAATAATATCTGTATATGACTAGCTTGGAATGATTTTCAAGTCTCAGCAAATCCATAGAAATGGGGTAAAATTCGTCTAAGGCAGAAAATTGTCTGCTATGGAAACTTTTCTCGGTCCTAGTCGATTCCGCCTTACAAGGAAGTCATACTGGGCACACTCAGAATTTTTTGAAAAAAAAATTCTAATCAAACTACTTATGTATGTGACAAAGTATCAGTCAAAATTAGCGGCGGAATTACAGAAGAAAGTCTGTAAAAACATAAAATATTTTCGAATATTTCGCTGAAAGAGACGAAAGCGTCACGTGGTTTGGCGATCAGCACTTTTCTTTGCTAAAAGCAAACGATTTTAATGCAACCGAAAACTGTTGGATTTTTAGAGTGCGTGAAATGGTACTTTATGAATTTAAACACAAACAATGAGAAAGTTTAATATATTATATACATACATGTATATGTTGTATTACATACATCTATTACTTGTTGGTGTAGTTACTTAATTTATCACTCGAAAAAATATTTTCATTTGTAAAAAGTTTATATTGAGAAAAATTATTTTCATACATTTACGCGCACTCAAAGAAAAAGGCCAGGTGTTTCCATAGCAACAAAATCGGATCGACAATGCTCAATTGGACTTTGAGCTTGAAACAATTTTGATTAATTTAAATTATGAATTTTCTTTTAAATCGGAAAATTTTTATAGTTAAATTTGAATATAAGTACATATGAATATCATATCGATGTAACAAAATTACACTTAAACTAAATAAAACTAACAAAACTAAAGTTATTTAAATTAAATTTATCTAAAAAAGTTAAACATTCATTTTTTCCCCTTAAAGTGTATTTGACATAAAAATGTAATTTTTGAAATTGCTTTCAATTGCCAACCGATGAAAAATCGCCAAATAACGAAATATTCATTATTTTTCTAGGGGCGCTGTCAGGAGGTTTCGCCGAATTTTTTTTATAAACGTATATATCCTCATGGGAAGAACATTCTGTATTTTTTTCAGATTTTCCGTAAGTAGTATAGTAATGACAGTTTCAGCCCACCGGGCGTCGGGCGTTGACCTCTAAGAGGGGTTGAAGGTCATCGGGCGTTCGAGCTGTAAGAGGGGGGGGTGGGGTGAAGGTCGTCGTGCAAGGTTAAGATGACGTCATCTAAGAGGATGAGTGTGTTTTAGATAAGAATTTTTTTTTTTTTTTTTTTTTTTTTTTTAAGCGGGAATTTTAGGGAGTTAGAAAATTTTTTCGGCGAACTCTAGTATGAGGGTGTTATTTTAATTTGAATGCGGGGACTTTAAAATTTTCGGTGCACTTTCATTTAAGGATTTTTTTTTTAATTTTAAGCGGGAGTTTTAGGGAGTTAGAATTTTTTTCGGCATATTATAGTACGATGATGTTTTTTTTAATTTTAATGCGGGGACTTTAAAATTTTCGGTGCACTTTAGTTTTAGATAAGAATTTTTTTTAATTTTAAGCGGGAATTTTAGGGAGTTAGAATTTTTTTTTTGTTGTGTTATAGTACGATGATTTTTTTTTTTTTAATTTTAATGCGGGGACTTTAAAAATTTTCGGTGCACTTTAGTTTAAGGATTTATTTTTTTTATTTTAAGCGGGAATTTTAGGGAAATTGATTTTTTTTTTTTTTTTTTTCACCGTGTTCTTTGATGAGGGGTTAAACGGGTATTTGGGGACACAGATTTTTTTTTTTTTTTTTTTTTTCTGTACTATTATACGAGTGTTTTTTAATTTTAATGTGGTGACTTAAAATTTTTCGGTGAACTTTAGTTTAAGGATCTATTTTTTTCGATTTTAAGCCGAAATTTTGGGTAGATTGATTTTTTTTTTTCACCGTGTTTTAAATAATGGGTTAAGTGGATATTTTGGGTGGCATAGAATATTTTTTTCTGTACTATTGTACGAGTGGTTTTTAGTTTTAATGTGGCAACTTAAAAATTTTCAGTTTGGTGTAATTTAAGAGTTTATTTTTTGATTTTAAGCAGAAATTTTGGGGAGTTTGATTTTTTTTTTTTTTTTTCCACCGTACTCTTACATGATGAGTTAAGCGGATATTTTGGGGGAAATTATTATTTTAGCCTAATCATACGCGAAGGATATATTTTTTTTTTCGGGGGTTGCTATTTTAATAACGAACTAATTAAGAAGGGTTCATTCATGGTGAATTAATGAATTATTTTTTTTTTTTTGGGAGTAATTTTGTTAAGATTGAATTATTTTTTCATTTTTTGGAGTTTTAAGCGGATATTAATGTTTAATAGGGGGACTTTAATTTTTTTGCAATGAAATTGACGCGCGCTCGTCAATTTAACCGTTCGGAGTTTGTAATTTTCTTCGAATCATGTGTGCATTTTGGTTTAGAATATCTTAGAAAGACTTCCACCACGTTTATATCTATCCAATATCATAAATAACACATGCTGGTAATGGGAATTTGGGAATAACAATTTTAAATATTTATTGAATGAAGGAACTTTAAAATTATTTCGAGTACTATTTTTAGTCAACTATGTTATACACTTGATATTTTAGAATAGTTAAAAAATAACTTTAAAATTTGAATGAAAAAATATGATTCAAAATGGGATTTTACGTGCTAGCATTGAATCGCACTCGTCGCCCTAACGGTTTAGAATATGTGGTTTCCTTCGAACCTTGGTGAAAATTTAATTGAATTGATTATTATTATTATTTTGTATGTGTTGTATATATGTGTGCGTATGTATGTTTGTGTGTTGTATGCATGTATGTGTGTGAATATATGTTTGTGTGTTGTATGCATGTGCGTGTGTTGTATGTATGTACGTATGTATGTGTGTTGTTTGCATGTATTTGTTGTATGTATGTGCGTGTAATTTTTTGTCGATAGGTGTGATCTTTAGCTGAAAGTGACCTAGGGTCAAAACTTTTACCCAGGAATCGCCACGGGGAGGCAGATCACTTGATTCCCGTATTACACACATTCACATACATTATTTCGAGCGATATTTTTAGTGAAACATAATATGCAAATGAATTTGTAAAATAATTAAAAAAATAACTTTAAAATTTAAATGAAAGAATGTTTTAAAATGTAATTTTACATACTAACATTTAATCGCGCTCGTTGGTTTTTACTGTTTGGAGTCTGTCATTTTCCTTTAACCTTGGAAAACCTTGCGTCAATAAGGATATTTCAGAAAGACCCCCACTTTGGGTACTCTTTTAAACTAATATTTGTTATGAGATGTGTTCGCGCGCGTCGGCCTAACTGTTTGGAGTATCAACATAAAAACAACAAATTAATACAAAATATTTCACACAATAAAAAACGAAATATTAAAATCGCCAACTCAAAATGAAATCTCATGCAATTAGAATAAAAACATTAAAAAAAATCGCCAAATTAAAAGATTATTCTTATCTCACAATAAATATTCTGAAAGACCTATTCAAAAATTCTAGATGAGATTAAAGTTTTTATTCAAAATTCAAATAAAACTTCTTAAGTTTTGACATGTCACTTAAAATTTAAAGCAAACATTTTTTCAAAGTATAATTATCAAAGATTAATTTTTCTAATAATTAACTCGTATAAAGATAGTTCAAAGTGCAATGATTCACCATTTGCCTTTTAAATCTTAGAACATATTATCTGTGGTATAATCATCACGTTATCTAAAAAATATAAATAAATATTAGTAGTTTTAAAATAATTTTTTTTCGAATGGGTAGTTTGATAAATTAATAACATTAGAATTTTTTGGATAAAAAAAAATAATAATAATAACGATTGAGAAACTAACCATTTCAAAATATTTTCTTGGCATAAATGAATTTAAAAGTATTAAAACCCTTTTCAAAATATTTTTATAAAACCAACTTTCATACAATTCAAAAAGTTTTTATATGAAAATTGAATATTTTTTTTTTCTTAAGAGAAATATTTTACGTGAGTGAAAAAGTGAGAGACAGTTAATTTATGAATCACTTTAAAATATTACCACGCAATAAATTGTTTTGAAACTATGTTCTTAAACATATTAATATTTAAAAGTTAAGTCATTTTATACATTTTATATTCAAATTATACTTACCAACATATGAATTCGCCTTCAATCCGCACTATCTTGAAGAGTAATGTTTGATAAACTCTTATCAACACAGCATATTGGTTTGAATCACTAGCAAGTTAAGACAGGTATGATATGACTATTCGTTGGGTTTCCCCAAAGAGGTGAAGTCATTCTTATCGAATCCAATTTTGAAAGAAGAATATTTCAATTGCAATTAACTTCAGATTTTCTTATTTAATAATTATTTTTTAAATTTGACAATTTTAATTAATGTTTTAGTGAAATTACCTTTAAGATTTTAAATTTTTTTTTATTGCTTATACTATTTCAAACATGTACATTCCTATTTGTAAATAGAAAATCATAAAAAACATATTTGAATGATTTTATTATTATTATTGTTAGACATTATATTTGAAAATCATTTAAACTTTTAGCTTTTATTATTATTATTATTTAGATATTAAGAAGTGACGAAGACCTGGAGAATTAATCTCATCTTAAAACTGATTAATATTCGAAGAAAAATTTATTCTGTTGTCTTTTAATTTACCAAACATATATCTTAATATTCATTAACACACTTCTTATTTAATGAATAATGTATTTGATGAATAATATATTTTATAATATATATGAGATTTTAATCTTTTTTTTTAAAAATTGGGTTATGTTAGTTCATACACATACGTTCTTATTCGAAAATTCAAAACCATAAAAAACATCGTTGGTTGATTTTTTATTTTTAATTAGACATTGTATTGGAAAAGCATTAAAACCTTTCATTTTTATCCCATTTAGAATTCAAAAAGTGTCGAAGATCTAACTGCTTTGCAAAGACTTAAAACTAGTGATTTGATGAGTCATACTTTCTGTGGGTTGTTTACAATTTTGAAATTATCTTTATTAATTACCAAACTTCTCATTTTTTTTAAACACCACACTAATCATTGCTCCCATTACTTAATCACGTAAATATAATTTATATCGTTTTTGATTATCAGTTTTATACCAACATTTGACACTTATACGTATGTGTTGTATTAATTCTGTTAGTTTTTAAATTTGATATTTCAAAAATTAAACTAACTCTTAAGAATATGACTCGATGCAATTTACTTATTTTATACAAGTTAACTTTACTACTTGACAGAAATATATTCAAACGCAAAGCGATTTAACTTTCACATTTTTAAACTTATTTATATAATGTACTAACATTTATTCATAATATACATAATTTTATTAAAATTACTGAATAAAATAAATTTATACTTTAAAAAAATTATAACACCATTTAAAAATATTAAACAACAACAACAACAAACTTATAATTAAGAGATGAATAAATATAAATATATGAATCACACAATAATAAAAAGAAATACTTAATCATTCATAAAAATTCTTCCCTTGAACATTCACACGTATGTTAGTAAAAATATAACACTAATGTTTTCAAAAAGATTATAAGCGTTTCCAAATCAACAAAGAAAATTGAGTATTAAATATCGAATAATGGATATGCACTTTTTACACTCACATCTTACAATGTAATTAGTAACCAAATGTAATGACTTTTAAGCATGTCTTCTTAATTTTTTTTTTTTTTTTCAATGAAAGACTATCACAGTTGAATATTTAGCTTTCTCTTCATAACTTTATCGAGAAATATATAATGTATACCACACGATTTCATTAAATGAATCACAATACAATTCAAACTTCTCATTTTCAATGTTTTATATATACTAGTGTTTATCAAATAGGTGTTTATTCTGAACAATCATTACTTAGTATATTGATGAAAAGTTTGTGTTGAACGGTTTTTAACTCAAATGGTGTGAGAGAAGGATATATTAGGACAGAAGTTATTAAATATAGAGTCTTTAAAGTTTATACCCGTGCAAGAATTGGCATTTCAAGAAACAAAGTTGTGTTATATTTGAAAGCATTCTTTATATTCGAAACGCACACATGATCACGATCACATCACTGAAGAGTATAGAGAAGCTGTTTATGTTGTATATAATTTGAATTTTCATTAACACAATATTATAACCGAAGTTTTTCGACAGTTTGAAAAATTATGATGTACAACGTCTGCACACGTTAACACAGAATAAGATTAGCTTATGCCCTTTCGATGATAAGCGTTATTTGCAGGTAAGATGTATTAACATAACAACATTTTCTTGGTAATTTTACTCGCAGGTTTCGAAACCACAAACATCTGATCATACTTCTCATTTTTAACACGCGACGCTAACCATTGGGCCATTAAAGCCCTTAATTTAGTAACTAAAAAGTAAGAAAGATCATCGAAAGTGATTACTTCACACATGCAAAAATAATTTTTATTGTGACTTATCAGTTAAAAATCACGAAGAAAAGAAAAAAAATCACGTATGTTTTGGATTACTTTGAGATTTTATGAGTCACTTCATCAGTTAAATAGACATATCTACTTCTTATGAATCACTACTTATGCTTAAATTTTCAAACACTTGCTTAAATGAAATATATTATATTTTAGTTTATCAGTGATAGTGTGATTACTTGTTAATAATTTTAGTATCATTAAACAATTTCAAAAAATTAAACGTTAATAATTAATTAAAAAAAATACAAGTCAGTATTAAAGGTTTGAACAAATTATTAAAATAATTTTACAAAACTTTTCAAATTACTTTAAAATGTTTCACTAATATTTAGTAATCGACAAATTTTAATGTTCATAATCATTTATGTGACTTAGGTTTTCTGTTTTAACTGTTAAGTTATTAGATTCCCCTTCAAGTACACCTCATTGACATGTTTTAATCAGCCAACCAACCATTCAACTGTGTTCACAATCAACTAGTATGTGAGTTAGGTTTTCAGTTTTAATTGTTAAGTTATTACATCTCCCCCTCCCTTTCATTTACATCTCATTGATAAGTTTTCATCAACCAACCACCCAACTTTTTTTCGTAATCAACTATTTATTTACCCTAACAAACAACTATTTATTTATCCTAGCAACCAAAAAGCTTTTATCGTCACATGAACAAAATTTTTTAAGCTGAAAGACTTGTCATTTTTAATCGAAAAAACAATGACTTGTGTAATAAATTTTTTCCTTACTTAAATGAAACCTTCGCATGTGTATGGTAAAACTTGGAAAATTTCATTTAATGCACAAATTTAAAGTTAACAGGCAAGGTCTTCACACATCTTTTAGTATTTTACTAACACTTTACCAAATATCTTTAGAAAACAACAGAATTTTAAATAATTATTTTAATAAAAATTCTCTTTTGTAAGTGACATTACTAAACTTACTTGAAAAATTAACTTGGCAAAGCAGGTTTTCACTGTTTCAATTTAGTAATATTCATAAGTTTTATATCAAAATCAACTTGTTTGGTTATGTCCCAGCATGGTTTTATAAAATGTATCGAAAAAGACCTTTAATATTAATGTTTAAAAATATGCAGTTAGTCTTTTAAAGATAAATATTTTCACTTCTTTTATTTAAAAACATTTTTAAATAAAATTATTACAGTTGCCAATTTTACTCAGTGTTATGAAATATGCATGCAAAACTTTTAATTATAACTTTCACATTTTAGTATTTCAAATTATTGTTTTCAAGGTGTACTAAAATTTGAAAAAAATAAAAAAATATATTTAATTTTCATGCATAATTAAATTAAAATAGTTTAATAATTAAGACACATTTAACATTCTGTACTCACCTAATCCATCACCATCGCCAAAGCACGTCCAACACACTCCAGGGTTTAGGAAGAAATGAAAAAAATTCAAAGTCCTTATCAGAAAATGTTATCAGATAACCTTATCTTAAGATATGTGACGTCACAGAACATGTGTCAACTGATCACGTGATGTATACCACGTGACTAGCGCTTTGTATTCTAGATTGGTTCTTATAAAAATTCATTTATGAAGTAATTTAATCATTCTTATTATTATTAACTAATTAAATTAATCTTACTAATTAATTTTATCAATCATTCTTATTATTATAATTAACTAATTAAATTAATCTTATTATTTAATTTTATTAATCATTCTTATTATTAATTAACTAATTAAATTAATCTTATTAATTAATTTAATTAATTAATCTTATTAATTAGTTTAATTAATTAGTTAATTAATAATAATAAGAATGATTAATAAAATTAATTAATAAGATTAATTTAATTAGTTAATTATAATAATAAGAATGATTGATAAAATTAATTAGTAAGATTAATTTAATTAGTTAATAATAATAAGAATGATTAAATTACTTCATAAATGAATTTTTATAAGAACCAATCTAGAATACAAAGCGCTAGTCACGTGGTATACATAGCGTGAACAGTTGACACATGTTCTGTGACGTCACATATCTTAAGATAAGATTATCTGATAACATTTTCTGATAAGGACTTTGAATTTTTTTCATTTCTTCCTAAACCCTGGAGTGTGTTGGACGTGCTTTGGCGATGGTGATGGATTAGGTGAGTACTGAATGTTAAATGTGTCTTTATTATTAAACTATTTTAATTTAATTATGCATGAAAATTAAATATATTTTTTTATTTTTTCAAATTTTAGTACACCTTGAAAACAATAATTTGAAATACTAAAATGTGAAAGTTATAATTAAAAGTTTTGCATGCATATTTCATAACACTGAGTAAAATTGGCAACTGTAATAATTTTATTTAAAAATGTTTTTAAATAAAAGAAGTGAAAATATTTATCTTTAAAAGACTAACTGCATATTTTTAAACATTAATATTAAAGGTCTTTTTCGATACATTTTATAAAACCATGCTGGGACATAACCAAACAAGTTGATTTTGATATAAAACTTATGAATATTACTAAATTGAAACAGTGAAAACCTGCTTTGCCAAGTTAATTTTTCAAGTAAGTTTAGTAATGTCACTTACAAAAGAGAATTTTTATTAAAATAATTATTTAAAATTCTGTTGTTTTCTAAAGATATTTGGTAAAGTGTTAGTAAAATACTAAAAGATGTGTGAAGACCTTGCCTGTTAACTTTAAATTTGTGCATTAAATGAAATTTTCCAAGTTTTACCATACACATGCGAAGGTTTCATTTAAGTAAGGAAAAAATTTATTACACAAGTCATTGTTTTTTCGATTAAAAATGACAAGTCTTTCAGCTTAAAAAATTTTGTTCATGTGACGATAAAAGCTTTTTGGTTGCTAGGATAAATAAATAGTTGTTTGTTAGGGTAAATAAATAGTTGATTACGAAAAAAAGTTGGGTGGTTGGTTGATGAAAACTTATCAATGAGATGTAAATGAAAGGGAGGGGGAGATGTAATAACTTAACAATTAAAACTGAAAACCTAACTCACATACTAGTTGATTGTGAACACAGTTGAATGGTTGGTTGGCTGATTAAAACATGTCAATGAGGTGTACTTGAAGGGGAATCTAATAACTTAACAGTTAAAACAGAAAACCTAAGTCACATAAATGATTATGAACATTAAAATTTGTCGATTACTAAATATTAGTGAAACATTTTAAAGTAATTTGAAAAGTTTTGTAAAATTATTTTAATAATTTGTTCAAACCTTTAATACTGACTTGTATTTTTTTTAATTAATTATTAACGTTTGATTTTTTGAAATTGTTTAATGATACTAAAATTATTAACAAGTAATCACACTATCACTGATAAACTAAAATATAATATATTTCATTTAAGCAAGTGTTTGAAAATTTAAGCATAAGTAGTGATTCATAAGAAGTAGATATGTCTATTTAACTGATGAAGTGACTCATAAAATCTCAAAGTAATCCAAAACATACGTGATTTTTTTCTTTTCTTCGTGATTTTTAACTGATAAGTCACAATAAAAATTATTTTTGCATGTGTGAAGTAATCACTTTCGATGATCTTTCTTACTTTTTAGTTACTAAATTAAGGGCTTTAATGGCCCAATGGTTAGCGTCGCGTGTTAAAAATGAGAAGTATGATCAGATGTTTGTGGTTTCGAAACCTGCGAGTAAAATTACCAAGAAAATGTTGTTATGTTAATACATCTTACCTGCAAATAACGCTTATCATCGAAAGGGCATAAGCTAATCTTATTCTGTGTTAACGTGTGCAGACGTTGTACATCATAATTTTTCAAACTGTCGAAAAACTTCGGTTATAATATTGTGTTAATGAAAATTCAAATTATATACAACATAAACAGCTTCTCTATACTCTTCAGTGATGTGATCGTGATCATGTGTGCGTTTCGAATATAAAGAATGCTTTCAAATATAACACAACTTTGTTTCTTGAAATGCCAATTCTTGCACGGGTATAAACTTTAAAGACTCTATATTTAATAACTTCTGTCCTAATATATCCTTCTCTCACACCATTTGAGTTAAAAACCGTTCAACACAAACTTTTCATCAATATACTAAGTAATGATTGTTCAGAATAAACACCTATTTGATAAACACTAGTATATATAAAACATTGAAAATGAGAAGTTTGAATTGTATTGTGATTCATTTAATGAAATCGTGTGGTATACATTATATATTTCTCGATAAAGTTATGAAGAGAAAGCTAAATATTCAACTGTGATAGTCTTTCATTGAAAAAAAAAAAAAAAAATTAAGAAGACATGCTTAAAAATCATTACATTTGGTTACTAATTACATTGTAAGATGTGAGTGTAAAAAGTGCATATCCATTATTCGATATTTAATACTCAATTTTCTTTGTTGATTTGGAAACGCTTATAATCTTTTTGAAAACATTAGTGTTATATTTTTACTAACATACGTGTGAATGTTCAAGGGAAGAATTTTTATGAATGATTAAGTATTTCTTTTTATTATTGTGTGATTCATATATTTATATTTATTCATCTCTTAATTATAAGTTTGTTGTTGTTGTTGTTTAATATTTTTAAATGGTGTTATAATTTTTTTAAAGTATAAATTTATTTTATTCAGTAATTTTAATAAAATTATGTATATTATGAATAAATGTTAGTACATTATATAAATAAGTTTAAAAATGTGAAAGTTAAATCGCTTTGCGTTTGAATATATTTCTGTCAAGTAGTAAAGTTAACTTGTATAAAATAAGTAAATTGCATCGAGTCATATTCTTAAGAGTTAGTTTAATTTTTGAAATATCAAATTTAAAAACTAACAGAATTAATACAACACATACGTATAAGTGTCAAATGTTGGTATAAAACTGATAATCAAAAACGATATAAATTATATTTACGTGATTAAGTAATGGGAGCAATGATTAGTGTGGTGTTTAAAAAAAAATGAGAAGTTTGGTAATTAATAAAGATAATTTCAAAATTGTAAACAACCCACAGAAAGTATGACTCATCAAATCACTTGTTTTAAGTCTTTGCAAAGCAGTTAGATCTTCGACACTTTTTGAAGTCTAAATGGGATAAAAATGAAAGGTTTTAATGCTTTTCCAATACAATGTCTAATTAAAAATAAAAAATCAACCAACGATGTTTTTTATGGTTTTGAATTTTCGAATAAGAACGTATGTGTATGAACTAACATAACCCAATTTTTAAAAAAAAAGATTAAAATCTCATATATATTATAAAATATATTATTCATCAAATACATTATTCATTAAATAAGAAGTGTGTTAATGAATATTAAGATATATGTTTGGTAAATTAAAAGACAACAGAATAAATTTTTCTTCGAATATTAATCAGTTTTAAGATGAGATTAATTCTCCAGGTCTTCGTCACTTCTTAATATCTAAATAATAATAATAATAAAAGCTAAAAGTTTAAATGATTTTCAAATATAATGTCTAACAATAATAATAATAAAATCATTCAAATATGTTTTTTATGATTTTCTATTTACAAATAGGAATGTACATGTTTGAAATAGTATAAGCAATAAAAAAAATTTAAAATCTTAAAGGTAATTTCACTAAAACATTAATTAAAATTGTCAAATTTAAAAAATAATTATTAAATAAGAAAATCTGAAGTTAATTGTAATTGAAATATTCTTCTTTCAAAATAGGATTTGATAAGAATGACTTCACCTCTTTGGGGAAACCCAACGAATAGTCATATCATACCTGCCTTAACTTGCTAGTGATTCAAACCAATATGCTGTGTTGATAAGAGTTTATCAAACATTACTCTTCAAGATAGTGCGGATTGAAGGCGAATTCATATGTTGGTAAGTATAATTTGAATATAAAATGTATAAAATGACTTAACTTTTAAATATTAATATGTTTAAGAACATAGTTTCAAAACAATTTATTGCGTGGTAATATTTTAAAGTGATTCATAAATTAACTGTCTCTCACTTTTTCACTCACGTAAAATATTTCTCTTAAGAAAAAAAAAATATTCAATTTTCATATAAAAACTTTTTGAATTGTATGAAAGTTGGTTTTATAAAAATATTTTGAAAAGGGTTTTAATACTTTTAAATTCATTTATGCCAAGAAAATATTTTGAAATGGTTAGTTTCTCAATCGTTATTATTATTATTTTTTTTTATCCAAAAAATTCTAATGTTATTAATTTATCAAACTACCCATTCGAAAAAAAATTATTTTAAAACTACTAATATTTATTTATATTTTTTAGATAACGTGATGATTATACCACAGATAATATGTTCTAAGATTTAAAAGGCAAATGGTGAATCATTGCACTTTGAACTATCTTTATACGAGTTAATTATTAGAAAAATTAATCTTTGATAATTATACTTTGAAAAAATGTTTGCTTTAAATTTTAAGTGACATGTCAAAACTTAAGAAGTTTTATTTGAATTTTGAATAAAAACTTTAATCTCATCTAGAATTTTTGAATAGGTCTTTCAGAATATTTATTGTGAGATAAGAATAATCTTTTAATTTGGCGATTTTTTTTAATGTTTTTATTCTAATTGCATGAGATTTCATTTTGAGTTGGCGATTTTAATATTTCGTTTTTTATTGTGTGAAATATTTTGTATTAATTTGTTGTTTTTATGTTGATACTCCAAACAGTTAGGCCGACGCGCGCGAACACATCTCATAACAAATATTAGTTTAAAAGAGTACCCAAAGTGGGGGTCTTTCTGAAATATCCTTATTGACGCAAGGTTTTCCAAGGTTAAAGGAAAATGACAGACTCCAAACAGTAAAAACCAACGAGCGCGATTAAATGTTAGTATGTAAAATTACATTTTAAAACATTCTTTCATTTAAATTTTAAAGTTATTTTTTTAATTATTTTACAAATTCATTTGCATATTATGTTTCACTAAAAATATCGCTCGAAATAATGTATGTGAATGTGTGTAATACGGGAATCAAGTGATCTGCCTCCCCGTGGCGATTCCTGGGTAAAAGTTTTGACCCTAGGTCACTTTCAGCTAAAGATCACACCTATCGACAAAAAATTACACGCACATACATACAACAAATACATGCAAACAACACACATACATACGTACATACATACAACACACGCACATGCATACAACACACAAACATATATTCACACACATACATGCATACAACACACAAACATACATACGCACACATATATACAACACATACAAAATAATAATAATAATCAATTCAATTAAATTTTCACCAAGGTTCGAAGGAAACCACATATTCTAAACCGTTAGGGCGACGAGTGCGATTCAATGCTAGCACGTAAAATCCCATTTTGAATCATATTTTTTCATTCAAATTTTAAAGTTATTTTTTAACTATTCTAAAATATCAAGTGTATAACATAGTTGACTAAAAATAGTACTCGAAATAATTTTAAAGTTCCTTCATTCAATAAATATTTAAAATTGTTATTCCCAAATTCCCATTACCAGCATGTGTTATTTATGATATTGGATAGATATAAACGTGGTGGAAGTCTTTCTAAGATATTCTAAACCAAAATGCACACATGATTCGAAGAAAATTACAAACTCCGAACGGTTAAATTGACGAGCGCGCGTCAATTTCATTGCAAAAAAATTAAAGTCCCCCTATTAAACATTAATATCCGCTTAAAACTCCAAAAAATGAAAAAATAATTCAATCTTAACAAAATTACTCCCAAAAAAAATTAATTCATTAATTCACCATGAATGAACCCTTCTTAATTAGTTCTTTATTAAAATAGCAACCCCCGAAAAAAAAAATATATCTTTCGCGTATGATTAGGCTAAAATAATAATTTCCCCCAAAATATCCGCTTAACTCATCATGTAAGAGTACAGTGGAAAAAAAAAAAAAATCAAACTCCCCAAAATTTCTGCTTAAAATCAAAAAATAAACTCTTAAATTACACCAAACTGAAAATTTTTAAGTTGCCACATTAAAACTAAAAACCACTCGTACAATAGTACAGAAAAAAATATTCTATGCCACCCAAAATATCCGCTTAACCCATTATTTAAAACACGGTGAAAAAAAAAAAATCAATCTACCCAAAATTTCGGCTTAAAATCGAAAAAAATAGATCCTTAAACTAAAGTTCACCGAAAAATTTTAAGTCACCACATTAAAATTAAAAAACACTCGTATAATAGTACAGAAAAAAAAAATTCTGTGTCCCCAAATACCCCTCACATACTTAACCCCTCATCAAAGAACACGGTGAAAAAAAAAAAAAAATCAATCTCCCTAAAATTCCCGCTTAAAATAAAAAAAATAAATCCTTAAACTAAAGTGCACCGAAAATTTTTAAAGTCCCCGCATTAAAATTAAAAAAAAAAAAAAATCATCGTACTATAACACAACAAAAAAAAATTCTAACTCCCTAAAATTCCCGCTTAAAATTAAAAAAAATTCTTATCTAAAACTAAAGTGCACCGAAAATTTTAAAGTCCCCGCATTAAAATTAAAAAAAACATCATCGTACTATAATATGCCGAAAAAAATTCTAACTCCCTAAAATTCCCGCTTAAAATTAAAAAAAAAATCCTTAAATGAAAGTGCACCGAAAATTTTAAAGTCCCCGCATTCAAATTAAAATAACACCCTCATACTATAGTTCGCCGAAAAAAAATTCTAACTCCCTAAAATTCCCGCTTAAAAAAAAAAAAAAAAAAAAAAAAAAAATTCTTATCTAAAACACACTCATCCTCTTAGATGACGTCATCTTAACCTTGCACGATGACCTTCACCCCACCCCCCTCTTACAGCTCGAACGCCCGATGACCTTCAACCCCTCTTAGAGGTCAACGCCCGACGCCCGGTGGGCTGAAACTGTCATTACTATACTACTTCCGTAGGATGTCCGATGAAGACCTTCCTTGTTAGATACAGTTTATTGCATTTTATAAGATTTTGATAAAAAAATATTTTGATAGTATTTTGCCTTCGGACGGCTCATTTCTCATTGAAAGAAATTTGATACAGTGTAAAATGTGGGTCAGAGTAGGAATTAAGAAACTAACATTAAAATAATAATAATGTAAAAAAAAGGCTCAAAATCTTCTGTACAACCAATAGCATGAAAAAAATTTAAACTAGTCAGATGTGTCAATCCAAAAACTTTCATCTGTCACATATATGTTAATGCTTCTAACCTCGCTATCACGGAAACAAAATTGAATGGAAATCCATGCCCATCTTGGGAATTCTAATGATATGAAATTCCGTGCATTAGTCCTTAAGATATGACTATCGCTAAAATTTACCTAAATCATGCAAAATGCTGCATTGCCACATTAATTGTTGGGTGATTTACAACGAAACCTAATTTGAAATAACTTATGCCAACATTTAACTGAATGATGAAAATCCGTGCATTAGCTCTTGAGATAGAGCTATTGCGGAAATTGTGAAAAATGCAGTGCAGAAGTGCCACCTGTTGGTCGATTTATACCAAAATATAAACAACACCAAGTCATATTAAGAACTAATTGAATCTGAAGTTTTTTGAAAATACGTGAATTAATTCTAAAGATAGAGTTATTGAGAAAATCGCAAAAAAAGGCATCATAGCAATGCAATCTGCTGCAAGCGATTTACACCATAATGTAGTAAAAAGTCAATTTATGTCAAAGACTAACTGAATCCGAAGTTTTATTAAAATTCGGACATTAGTTCTGAAGATTGAGCTATTGCGGGGAAAATGCTACACTGCATGAGTAATTTACACCAAAATGTAGAAAAATACCTAATACTCTTTATGACTACTTGAATCTGAACTTCGGTGAAAATTTTTACATTAGTTCTTGAGATGTAGCTATTACGGAAATCGGGAAAAGTGCTTGATAGAAGTGCCACCTTTTGAGTGATTTGTACCAAAAATTAATCTGCACCAATTTATATCAGAGACTAAATGAATGTAATTTTTTATTAAATTCCGTGATTTAGTTCTTGGAATAGACCGCCCGCAAAATTTATGTCACATACGGACAGGTTACAGACTCACAGACGCATATTTAGTAAAAACATGTTACACTGTAAAAATAATCCGCTAAATTTACAACAGAAACTGCTGGAAGCAATGTTGCCAGCAGTTTTTACCATAAAAATTGCAGTAAATTTAGATGTAATAAAAAAAAAAACATCTAATTTAATGCAATATTTACAGCAAAAACAGCTGGCAACATCACTACAGCAGTTTTTGCTGTAAATTTAACGGATTTTTTTTACAGTGCACAAACCCATTACTTTCTTCTTGTAAAGCTAGAAAGTAAAAAAAAATTCTAATATTAGTTATAAAAGAAACAAAAATTCATGTCTAAAATTACAAAAAGAAATATTTTATCTGTGGAGAAATAGCCCCGTTTTGTTAATTTAAAAAATATTACTTTTTAAATAAATATTATTTTTTAGAATAAAATAATTTTTTGCAAGAACATTTTCTTTTTATCCTGAATAAAAAAAGAAAAAAAAATCTGAAACAGCTGTATTATTAATACATGATAAGTTTAGTAAATGTTTTATGGTTAAAATATTGTTGATTTTGTGATTTTCTTTTTTAAGCAGAATTTTATCCTACAAGAACTTTTTTGCCACTAATTGGATGTTAATTGCTTTATAGAGCGTGCTTTGATTATTTTCCAGATATTTTGAAAAATAAAAATTCCGTTAGAAACGCAAAATATTTTGTAAAATAAATTTCCTGAAAATATGAAAGTGTCCAGAAAAATATTAAATATTGATACAGAAGATTATTTTTAAACTTTGTATTATTTTTTACTTTATTAAAGAAATATTTCATGAATTTTAAAGAAAACTTAATTATTAGAAAAAAAGAGGGAGGAAGGATAATGTGGAAATTCTAAGAATTGATGAATTTTTATGATACCTTCCTTTTTAATAAATAAATTTCTTGAAACAAATACCAATAGTGCCAGAATTTGGCACTTCTTTCAAGATGTCAAAGTTCATATATCTTTGAGAAAACAGAAAAAAATTGCAAATGTTAATCCTGTAATTATTTCCAAAAATTAATATGGTACATTGGTACATTCGTATTTAATCTATTAATATTAAAATATTTAAAATACTTTAATATCTACAAACATAATAACTACAAATATCTACAAACAAATCTTTTTTGCTTTCTTTAGCAAATTATTGTAATTTTTAAAAAATCAAATATAGACTTTAACAAAACCATCTTTGTGCACATTAATACCCCCCAATTCTATTTCTCTATTTTCTGTAACATAAAGTAGTTTTTAATGATAAAAGAAATATGTGTAACAAAACATTTTATCAGTTTGAGTGAAAAATACAATTTGATAAAAATAAATTCATTCTCTCCCACTCTAATTTTAATATTATTCTGATCTTTCTGACAACCTTAGTGAGCTAAAACTATGGTAATACACACTTTTAAATGCGTGCCTAATAACTTGTCTAATTCATACAGTGGAAAAATAAGTGAAGTACTATTGTTCGAATGTATTCAGACATGTATAATTATTGTTATTATTGTCCTTTAATGGATGATGCATGATAAAATTTATTATTAAATAACTAAATTTTAATACTGATTAAAAAAAGTTATAAAATTTATTAAACAATATGTTTTTAAATATTAAATATCATTTAAATATCAAGAAAAGGTGGGATTTATTATGCAAAACTAATTGTATATTGCTTTCTTTGCATAATTTATTTTTATTATAGATAATTTTGAAAATTATGCAACTTTACAAAATGGATTTTAAAAATGATATATTTTCAGCTGTTGTCTTTTCCATTCTACTCAAAACATACACATTTTCGATATTTACATTTCGCATTTTAGTGCATTTTTGCGTTATTTTATCTTAACTTTTAATCTGCACCAGTTATCTGAAATTTATATTGGAGCGTATTTTGAAATAACAAAAACAATTTTTATTTAACTGTAATATGATTTATTTTTTATTTACTTTTCTACGTTCTATTTGTGCCCCATATTTTTAATCTAATTTTAGACTACCATGAATTAGAAATAGAAAAATATTATAAAAATAATTTTTAAATCCTCTTAAAAATCAATTTTTAAAAAAGCATTGCTTTCAAATCTTAATTAAATAAGTTTAATAATTTCTTTCATCCAGTTAAATAAACTGATGAAGCACTTTAGACGAGAAAATACTATACTTCTTTTCTTTTTCTTTTTTTTTTTTCATTAACATTTATGTTTCTAGCAGGTATCATAAAATTTGATTTACGAAAAATATTTTTAGGAGAAACTTATTTCATAGTAAACTTAAAATTCCCGAATTAAATGACGTTACTAACTCTAGTGGTTTGCGATTTAATTCATGATAAAAATAATCTGAGTATTTTAAATTTAAGTATTTTTTTTGCTGTTTATCAATGCTTTTTAAAATGTAACTGTTAACATTAAAATTACAAATGTCTTTTCTCATTCATAGGATTCGATCTTGTGAGTCAGTCGAAAAGCAAAACCCATCCGTGGTCCCATGGCAATATGTCACTGGCCTTTGCGTCCCTATGGTCGTAGTCGTCCGGGGGTTCGTCATGGCTCCTTGGGTAGGAATTCCAAATCGGACCAAGTGGCTTTCTTTAGTTCGGGGTCGGATGACGAGGTGCTATAGCAGCTGGTCACTCATCTCACTTGGAAACTGTTGCCAACGTTGTGACGTGCGTTGGTCATGGTCTGTAGACATCAGACGGCGAGGGGGATAGATAGGTGCGCCCGAGTAGTAGCCACCTAGCGGTATGCGAACCGGGACCCTAGTCGAAGTCCTCGTCGCGAGAGTCATATGGGCCTGTCAGAGCTTGGGGACTGGGGTGGAGCACTCCATCTTAACATTAAAATTACTATTATGTAAATGTGTATCATATGTATTTATGTTAAATTATATTAAGTTTAATTAGCTAAATTCGATTATATTATATTATATTATATTATATTATACTTATTATTTAAATTAAATTATAATAGTTTACCTGTTTATTTAATCGATATATTTAGAGAAACATTATTCACATTAATATTTTTATTAACTTACTATTTATTATAATAATAATTACTAGACTTACTAATGTTTGTTCAAGATATTAAAGATCTGGATATATTATAAACAAGAAAGAAAAAATTATGCGTCAAGCATAGATTATGAAGCACTTTCCAACACATTCAGAATAATGTAACAAAACTGCTCCGTTCAAAAAATTAAAATATTGCGTCTCATTTCACAATATGGAAATGTATAGTGAATTTAAAAACTTAATTTTAGTTGTTCCCACTTACAATTGGAGAATTATTTGAATTTTTTAGCAGCCCCGTATATGACATGGAGATTTGTATCTATTGACAACATACATCCAAAATTAATTTATTTAAGAGATACACATATTTCAGTTGTAAAATCCCCTTCAGCAATTTCCCCCAATAAAAAGAATAATCCTGTGAGAGAGAATACTCTTGTGCATTCCTGTATATGAGCTGTAGAATTTATATATAAAGAATAATATGCAAAAAAAACTAATTAAATTTAAAAGCGCATAGCGAATTTTAAGACTTACTCTCCAGCAACTATTACGAAAGGACAGTACTGTAACCGATTTCTTTTGTGTGTAAAATATAAATTTCACTATCCTGCCAACTGAAAACATTTTTATGCATTTTATAACATTCTAACAATATATAATTTAAACACAATCACTCATACACATCTTGTGATTAAAACAAAAGATTTTAAATGTGGACGGCTTTTGTGAAATAAGTATAATCTAAAAACTAAAATAAAGTTGGTGTAATTTTAAAAAATAACATAAATATATAAAAAAAGGAAAGAATAGAAAAGAAAAAAGAAAAAAATTTCGTGCGACAAACAACATTCTTTTGCTGGTATGAAAACAAAATTGTTTTTAAATGTGTATAATTGGTTAGATGAAATAAAAATTCTTATAATGAAATTTATTTTTATTCTTATTAAAAAAAAAAAAAAAAAAAAAAACATAAAATTTTCGATTAGCATCATTTTTAAAGCTCCATCGTTAAAAAAAAATTAATTTAGGTTTAAAAGGTTTTTGATTTCTTGTTTTTAATTCACAAGGAACATTTTTTTTCACCAAATTTTTGTTGCTAATGGGCTGTTAATTTCTTTATAAAACTTACTTTGTTTATTTTATGGAAATTCTAAAAACATAAACAAAAGTTCTTTTTAAAAAAATATTTAGAAAAAAAAAATTATTAAAATTGCATCGTAATTGCGCGTAACAGTAAAATATACATAAAAACGGGCGTTTAAAATTTAATTTTTAATAATTTTACATTTCGAAAAAAAAATTTCTTGTACGTGATTACTGTTTATTTATGTTTTGAACACGTATTGGTACGCGGTATGAAGTTGAAATCTAATGAAAATAATATTTATTAAAAATAAATTTATGTGCTGTTGTAACTCAAGTACTTGTGTTTAAGCAAAATGTAACAATTTTCTGTAAATTTTTTGATTTATTTAGATATTAGTCATTTTCTTGTATTTTCTCTAGTTTTGAATTATTTAACTGTTATAATTAGTTTTCTATTAATGCCTATGTAAAACGCCACTGAACATCAAGAAACATAAATTCATCCATGAATTTGATAGATGAGAAATAAGATGTCCATCAACAGCCGGTTCTCGTTAATTCGAAGTTGGACAAATAGAATCTTTGCTTATTTCAAACCAACCATGAAGTACCGAAATTTTCAATGGTAAAATAACATTAAGAACTTTTATTATTTAAAACTAATTTTCTCTTGCCTTCGTTTAGTTCCAGTTAACGAGAATTTCTATTTTTCATTTTTTCTTATTTCCTCACGGACTTCAGATCTTTAAAATAACTTTCTTTCTTCCATTTTCGTCAGAATTGTTCCTATCTAGTAATAGACATTTTATATACATTTCCTTAGTGCCCCATCTATCCACCAGTAACACCTCCACTCCTTCTTTTATTGTGCTTGTTCCTATTCCCTTAATTACTTTATGCATTTATATCTTCTGATTTAACATCAAATAATATTCTAAAAATATCAGCCTAAATAAATATTAAAAATACTATAACATTAGTTCTTTTGTAACTATATTTCTTTAAACATATTTTTTTCTCATACTCTCCATAATTCGAACTCTGGAAAGTTCGAACATTTCTTGTGGTTCCAACTAATTCGAATTAACGAAAGCCGACTGTATTTTACACATTCCAACTTATATTTTTTTAAGGATGCAGATTAAATGTTTTCAAAACATACAAGGGATAGATCCATATAATATTATACTATAGTGCGAGCAAAAATTGTGTGTGTGTGTAAATTTTATCTCAAAAACGGCTCTAACGATTTTCGCAAAAATTTGGATTTCACCATTTTCGAGAACGAGAAGACCATTGGGCTAGGTCACATGTTCGAGAAAATTCGATTATTGGGTCATTTTGGGTCATAATGGGCCAAGATCAAGCTATTTATATCTAGAAAACGGCTGGATCGATTTTAGGAAAAGTTGGTATTCAATTGTTTTTTGGCACGAGAAAACTATTGGGATGGGTCACATGTTCAAGAAATTTTGATTAGTGGGTCATTTCAGGGTAATTATGGGTCACGCCATTTTTATCTAAAAAACGTCTTAAACGATTTTGACCCAATTTTATATTTTATCGTTTTGGATTACAAGACCATTGGGTTAGGTAACATGTTCGAGAAAATTCGGTTAGTGGGTCATTTTTGGGGTCATTGTGAGTCATGTTATTTTTACCTAGAGATTTTCTCAAGCAATTTTGACTAAAAATTGCATTCTATGGTTTTCGGGCACGAGAAAAACATTGGGCTAGGTTACATGTTCGAGAAAAAATTTTAATCGGTCATATTAGGTCATTTAGTGTCTGGGTCAAGCTATTTATATTTAAAGAACGGCAAAATCAATTTCATCGAAATTTTGCCTGTAACAGTTTTTTTACACAAGAAAGCTAATGGGTTAAGTTACACGATCGAGAGACTTTGATAATAAGAGTCATTTGTGGGTCATGATGGGTCATAATGGATAGTGGTCAAGCTATATCTAAAGAGCAGATAGATCGATTTTAACGAAATTTTGTGTACAACATATTTTTGGCACGAGAAAATCATTGGGCTAGGTCACATGTTCGAGAAACTTCGATCAGTGGTTCACTTTTGGGTCATTTTAATTATCTAGACAATGTTTCGCACAATTTTGACTAAATTTTGTATTCTGTCGTTTTCGGGCACAAGAAAATCATTGGGTTAGGTCAAATGTTTGAGAAAATGTGATTAATGGGTCATAATGGGTCATAATGGATCAGAGTCAAACTAATTGTATCTAAAAAACGGCTCAATCGATTTTATCTAAATTTTGTATCTAAAATTTTTCAGTACGCAAAAAATAATCAGCTAGGTCACATGTTTGAGGGATTTCAATTATTTGTGGGTCATGATAGTTCATGCTAATTTTATATAGAAAATGGCTCTCACCATTTTGACAATACTTTGTATTATTTCGTTTTTGGGCAAGAGAAATCCATTGGAGTAGGACGCATGCTCGCGAAAATTGGAACAGTGGATCATTTTGGGTCATAATAGGGTTAAGGTCATTCTAATTATATATAAGAACGATTCAATCAATTTTACCTAAATTTTGTAACGAAATATTTTTTGTCACGAGAAGACTATTGGTCTGACTCACATGGTAAACAAAATTATATTAGTGGGACATTTTGCTTCATTGCTAAATGCTGTCAAACTAATTTTACCTAAGAAATGTCTTAAACGATTTTGATACAATTTTATATTCTACTGTTTTTGAATACCTGAAGGCCATTGAGCTAAGTTGCATGTTTGATCAAACATCATTAATGGGTCATTTTGGATAATACGAGTCAGGATCACGAGAATATGGCAACAGCCCATAAGTTGGCGATATTAGACAAAGTATTGGCGACATTTGGCCAAAAAATCGACTATTAAGATTACGAAAGCCACAACACGTATTTGACGCCAAATGAAAGAATGTTTCCAAATTCGGCTATATCTGGCAAAAAGTCTTTCAGAATGTGAATAAATTTTTTATGCATTCTTAATAGGAATCGAGATGTATGGTTAAACCAATCAGAATCGAACTAAAAAAGTGATTTGGATCGATGTCCTTTTGTTGTAAATTTTAAAATAAAGTAAAATTTATGAAAATGTGATTACAAACATAGTTTTCTTATTGATTATTTTTATAAATAATACTATAATAAATAGCATGTTTTACAATAATGGTACAGAGTGAATGAAACAGTTAAAAGACTATACCGAGTTGAACACAAAGTTAATTTTGACCGAGCTTAGCTCGGTCACCTCTGCTAGTATAGTTTAATACCACACCAAAATTACTCATTTTTAGGTGCGTTTGAATTATGTAAATACGAAGCACCTATAGTCATCGTTTAATCCATCCGTCTGCTCGTATGTAAAAGAGCAAGACTACTCAACCGAATCATTTGAAATTTAAAATATATAATTGATGCATAATTTCATTGAATCAAAATCTCCAAATTTTATGAAAATCGAAATTATACTTTAATAACAAGGACAATCAAAACTATTCCGTTACATTACGGCCAATGGGAAAAAATAGTTTCAATTGCATTTTAACGATGTTACACACTTTCGAACATAATAAATTGATATGCATCTATTAAATATGTACAAAGACATACATTCTGTACAATGTGGGGAAGAAAGAATATTTATTATTAATTGACTAGTCCAGACAAAAGTATTTCATAAAAGTTTTCAAAAGGACGCGTTTTAATTATATTAAACTATTTTACATTTCACAAAATTGATATCAACTTTTCTGAGGTTTATTACAAGTTACTTTTGCATAAAAGAAAGTAGATAGTACTTACAGAGACGCACATAAGATATCGGCAATATACTATATTTGAAGGACTGCATACTATTACACTAAAATCTAAATATTTTAAAAACTTCATTATAGTACGAACGCACCTCATTTGCTACGCTTGACGTGCAATTTCAAACTTGTTTGGTATACCATAAGAAAAATATACCGAAAGACACATGAATAGTTGTGTAAAATGTGTATCATTTAATGTGACTCCGTAATTCTAATCGTCTGTCGCACATAGCAGCTAAACAAACTGGCATTCCGTTCATATAAAAATTATGTATCAGGAACATCCGAGTCTGAAATGGAACTTGAAATGATCATCACCGCATGACAATATTAACCGTGAGGTCAAGACTCACGTCTAGTGCATATATATATATATATATATATAGATAGATAATGAAGCTTTTGCAAATATTTAAAAAAAAAAAAAACCTGTCTGTATTATAATTTTCTAGGAACACGGAAAAAGAATTGCACTTCGAATTTATAAATTATTTCCAAGTGTTTTAGTTAATTTTGGAAAAAGAGCAAAATGTTACAAAAGCTGAACAAGAAACTAACTAGTATTATCGGAGTTGGACAGCTAGACATATATAGAAACCACTGGGCCCTGAGGGATCAATCTACAACAACAAGTAGTATTCTGCAAAAAATTGCAAAGAAGATAACCGATGAAATATAAATAAAGCAGACACAAACAATAACAGAAATACAAGAAGATTGATGAATAAACGCAGATAATTTAAAATTTAGAAAAACGATCCTAAATCAAGAGTTGAATATGCAAAATTATGTAAAAGGTATGAAAATTTGTTATAGAAGATATCAGGAAATTTAACTGTGATCTTGTGAAGAAGGTTCTGAAAGTAAACAAAAGTTTAAATCAGTTGAGTGCAAGAAAAGGTATTTATGCACTGAAGAAAAGAGATGGAACAATCATCAAAATCAATAATGAAATTATATACATTTTCGTAACAATCCGTAACGATTTATATAAATATGAAGACCAGAGTTTAACAAATTTATTTGATCCTTGAGAAAAATGAACACCAAATGAAAAAATAATCCCAGTGATGACACTTTTACAAGAAAGTTTTACAAGCCATTAGATGTATGAAAAAAGGAAAATGTCCTGATGAAGATTGAATTAAAATTGACCTTATAAAAGAAGCAGAAGAAGAATTTGCAAAAATGCTATCTTTACTGTTTTCCAAATGTTTAGAGAAGACAGATGTACTAGATGATTTCAATAATGTTGTGATGGTGCAATTTTAAAAGAAAATGGACGAAGAAAACGTCAACATTTACCGTTTGATCAGCTTACTGTCTGTGATTTATAAAATATTCACCAAAGTTTTAATGACATGACTCTTCTCAGCTCAACTTAGAGAACAATCAGGATTCCAAAGTGCATTTAGCACAATGGATCATATTCAAACCGCAAGAGAACTCGCAGAAAAAGGAATATGCCTTCCTGGCTTGCTTTTACTCATTATGAAAACGCTTTCGGTTCGGTCTATATAACATCAACATCAATAGTAGAATCTCTGGAGGACATTGGTACAGGCAAACCTTACATCAATATCATAAAGAAGATTTACAAGAATGCAACAGCAACTGTTCGTTTGGATAAATGAAAAAGAAAGATCAAGCTTTAAGAGAGCTAAGAAAAGGAAACACCATTTCACCCAAGCTTTTCACTGCTGTCTTTAAAAATAAAGCCAAGAACTTGGATTGCGAAAACAAAGGGATTAGACTGAATGGTTAAAATTTAAGGCATCTTCGATTCGCTAATTACATTTTAATTTTTAGTAATAGTCCTGAAGAATTGGAAAATATGTTAAATGATTTTGCAGAAACTAGCATTAATTTGGAATTAAGAATAAATTTGAAAAATAAAAAATAAGTAGCGAAAACGGTTCAGCTTTAATCTCAGGTTAGAAGGCTAAAGAAAAAAGGCCTCGTGTTTTAAATGCATAAAGCTGTCATGTTTCGCATCGGAATGGTTAAGTACACTTGAATTTTATACAAGTCTACAGTATTTTAGTGTTGCGAAATTTTATGAAATTTTCTAGATTGCTTGAAATTGTCAACTTACAACTATAAATGTGCTTATTATTATTGTTTCCTATTTCCTTCTTATTATTGCTCTTGTTTCTCATTGCGTTCTGATAATTTTATTATTACTGCATTATCATTTATGATGAAAGAACGCCAATTTCCAATTGGAACTAATGTTAAAATTAGCTGTTTTAAATTTTAAAGCATACGATTTGAGAAAATGCGCAAAAAATAAAATAATGTTTAACGCTGGAAGTTTTTATTTTAGTTTGTAATTAACAAAGATTTGCATAAAGTTTTTTTAAATGAAAATTCTTCTTTGAAAGTTTTTTTTTTTTTTTTTTTTTTTTTTTTTTTTTTTGTAGAACAACCAGTTTTTTTAATGAAGGCAAAGCCTAGAAAACTTTGATAGTTGAAATGTACAGGAAAATGGCATACATTTTTTTATTTTATAGAAAACTTCTTTAGTTTGAATTTTAAGCTGCTTTTAGTTTGAAATCTAAGTGTTTGTACATTATTTTCCTTTATTTTATTTTTCTAAAAATATATCTTTTGTTTCTAGAGCTGAACTTTGTTCAAGACTGCAATACGTCTAGAAGAAACTACACAAAGTTGTTTTGAATAGTTAAAAATTTTCTATAATATAATATAATTATTTTTTTACAGTTAAATTTTTTAAAGAATAAATTGATCTGAATAAAAATGTATTATTTATTAACATTAATAAAACGTTTTTCATTATAGGTAAGATTTGTTCAATTCTCAAAAGCAATGCGACTTAAAATAATAAATGTTTAAAAATAAATCATACATTTTAAGTAGTTACAATAGGAAATAAACAGCTTAGAATACTAGATTTCTGTGAAATTTTGAATTATGGTTTAAATATTTTCTTTTTTTAATGGAAAAATTCCTTTTTCAATTTCTTTTCACTAACACTTGAAAATATTTTATATGCAATTTTTACAACTTTATTGATAAATACTCAGGAGGAGAAAAATATTTTTGCAAAACATTTTTTTTCATACAAAATACAAGTTCAGATTGAACAATTTAAAATATATTAGAGATAAAGTTAAGTAGAATTTCAAGTGTTTGTTTATTAATTTCATTATGTTTATATATTTGTAAAGTACAGCTTTTTTTAATTTTTAGAATAATTTTTTTTTAGGAGACTTACATTCTTGGAAGAAATTACGCAATTTTTTTCATTATTAAAAATCTATATTTTATTATATTATTATAATAGATTAATTTACGTATTATTATTATTATTAAATTTGTTTTATGTGCTTCATTCAATAAAAGTTAAACCATCTATTTTTAAATGTAAATCATTAAGTATTGTAAGTCAAGTTCTTATATAAGCAAGCAATACGTTTGATTTTTCATATTATCAATTCACTTGTATTTAAACTACATGTAAACTTAAAAATCCTTTTTCGAATTTCAGTATTAACAGTTCAATTTTTTTCCTATGAAATTCTAAAACTTATTATCAAACATTTCAGGGAGATATTGTTTTTTCGTGTTTCATAGGAAAATATTGTAAAAATTGAAATTTATGAAAATCCACTGAAGCTTTTATGTTTTCAAAAAGCTTGCAAGAATGATAAAATATATCCTTTTAAATTTTCATTTCTTCATTTTTTGAAGCAGAACTATTTTTAAATGCGAAAATGAAGAAACCAATAAGTTATATTTCTTTAAACAAAATAGATATGCCACGAGAAATTTCTTTTGGTGAGATTACATGAATTAATAAAATTTTCAGTGACAGGGTCACAGCTTATATATTTCCTTTAGAAAATTTTCAAAGAATTAAAGCTAATTTTAACACAGATACATGTTAATCTTTATCTCGAATTTTACGTAAATTATGTATATAACTATCTTTTCCCGCAAAATACTCATAATATTTGTTATATAAAACTGTGTAATTTTCTCCAGAAATTGTTTGATATGTTTTAGTTACAGAGTTTTTTTCAATACAAATTCGATGTCATTTTTCAGGTTTACATAAATTGCACTTTACAAAAATTTCATAAATTAACTCTTCGTGTCATAAAAAGAGTTAATTTTTAAAGCTGTACCCATCGGTTCGTTGATTAGTGTCAATATAGAATACACAATATGGCAAGTATTATATTTGGATACAATCCCTCATCTTTTTACTTCATTATGGGAAAAGTGGATTTTCAGCGTATTCTATCGGTGATCAATTTCAGAATTTTCAAGATATGCTTTTGAGTTTTTTTTTCAATAGTTGTTCTATACATTTAGCTAACACAATATGCAAATGAAATTTTTAAAGCGTTCACTCATGCGAAATGAAAAAATATTTAGTAAACCTGCTCATTGGTAAGTTTTTCAGAAAACTTTTATTATTATTTTATTCTGATTACAATGTATTATGTTCAATGTTGACTGTCATATTATATGAGAAGAAATTTTTTTATGTTAAGAACTCTCTAAATTATAAGCAAAAAACTTTTGGTCTGTTTTTATCAAACCTTTAATCTTTCTACGAGTATATATGTTACCTTCATAAAAATGAACACAGTTTATTACAATAAGTTATTTAATCATAATCTAAAGTTTAACGCTTTTGCTACACTAATTTCGATAGGATTATCCAAAAGCTATTCGTTCTTTTTCATTTTGTTGATGATCCCCTATGAAGTTTCGGGAAAAAATCTGTTCGGAAATGTATGACCTGTACTATTATGTTTATACATTTAGCTTCAAGATAATTCCTCTTATTGTATAAAATGTCTAAAATCGCAAGTGACCGGTCACTTTTGATCATATAGTGTATTTGTATCAACGTCTAACTGAATCTGAACTTAGTGCATTAGTTCATGGTATAAAGTTATTAGGAAATCGTGAAAAAGTCAGTGTAGCACGCCATCCATTGTTTGATTTACACAAAAACGTAATCGGTACCACTATTTTTAAAAGCAATACCTGAACCTAAAGTTTTCGGAAAATCCGACCATTAATTCTGGAGATAGAGCTACTGCGGAAAGCGTGAACATGCTGCATAGCAGCGCCACTTGCTGACCAATTTACACCAAAAGCTAATCAGCACCAAATTATCAGAGACAAAGTGAAAAAAAAATTGACATTCCGTGCATTAGTTCTGTGATAGACAGCCCACAAAATTTTTTGTCACATACAGACAGGCAGACATTTTCTAAAAAGCATCAAATCGTATTCAGCACCTTCTAAAACGTATAAATCCATTGAAAACCGGAAAACGAAGTTTCTCACAAATCCAATACTTTTTTCAAGTAAATATAGAATAGAAAAAAGTAAAAATTCATAATTTTCGAACGAAAAAAAATAATACATTTGATTAATAAATCATTTGTATTTAAAATTAATTTTAATATTTCTATAAAAACATCTTTTTTAATTTTTCTTCAATTTTTAAAATTTTAATATCGAATTTCTATAACATATTTAATGCGCTTGATAGAATTGATTTTTTTTAAATCTATTAAGATAATTTCTATTTTATTATTTGAATTAATTTATATTTTCCATATCATAGATTAATTTGATTATAATATTTGTTATTAAAATATTTTGGATGAAAAATAAATGTTCCATTTTTAATTGCATTTAAAATTGCATTATTAAATAGTATGTAACAGAATTTGGTAAAAAAAATCATATTTGAAAAAAGAAATAATTTAAATAGCACGGCTTGTTTTTATTCTGAATGAAAAGAAAATTTATAATTAGTTCATTTCAAATCTTGCTTTGATTTTATTTTTATATTAAGTGACAAACTCTTTAAACAAACAAATTTAAAATTTATAGATAACATTTCTAAGTGATTTATTATTTTCTATATTCAGTAGCTATTTTTATAAAATATTTTACTTTTAAATCAGAATAATCCGCTTTTTTATTTGAAGTGTTTTCAAAGATACCGAATAATTAAAAAAAATTTCAGTTCTTTAATTTTGCTCAAAACTTTACTGCAGAAAGTTAGATGTATGTTTTTAGAAAAAAGAAATCTTATAACTGATTTTCATTTTACTTTTGATTGAAAATACCATCATTTATTTAAAAATTTCGAAGTGTATTAGAGCATAAAATTAACTTCGAATTTAAATCAATACTACAAACTTTCTTTTCATCATTTTGTTTTTCTATAGTATTTTCTTTATTTATCTTTTAAGCGAGCGTAATACTTTTGAAATAAACTAACTAAAACCGTTTTAAATCTTTCAAAAAATCTCATAAAATATCTTGAAGTACGTGATATTCTTTGAAATTTCCCTCAAAATCAGATGTGCAAGATAGAAAAATTATTCTGTTGAATACTGTTTTTATTACTTTTCAAACAAAATTTGAAAAAGTTTTAGAGAAAAGAAATCGAAAAAGTCATTAAGTTTTATATTTTCTAACTAAAATGAAAAAATAAAGTAAGGAACTTTTTTATAAGACTGCAAAAAATAATAAATTTTCAATCTTCTGATTTTCACTCTAATATTCGATTCTGAAAATTCGTTTATCTCTTTTTAAAGCAAAGTTAATCTTAAGACAAATATATTGCTCTAAATCCAAAATATAAATAATAACACACAAAAATTGATGTTTGATTAAATTGTGTTTCCTTCATGTTTTTATGTGAAAGTAAATGTTTATTATTATGGTTAGATATTCTTATTTTTCTATTTATAATTTTAACTTCAAAATTTTAATTTTAAGTTTTAGGTTCGTAAAATCGTATTTGAAAACTAGAAATTTTTTTTTATTAATACTCGCCACATGTGAAGTAAAAATGTAGATTTTAATGTAGTATTTAAATATGTGTTAGTAGAATGTATATAAAGATAAATACAACACAATTTAGGTACAACAAATACAGTTACAATACAAATACAATTAATTTAAATAGCAAATAGCAAAATTTAAAAAGAACTAATTTATATAGCACGTAATTTTGTTTTATTCTGAAAGTAATGAAAATTAATGATTTACTTTAAATCTTGCTTCATTTTTATTTCTATTAATTAACTTAATAATAAGCGACAAACTCTTTAAACAAAGAAATTAATATTTTATGCTCATAGATAAAACTTCTGAATAACTTATCATTTTCTATATTCATTGAGTATTTTAAAAAATATATTTCATTTTTCAATCAGAATATTTCTCTCTATTTTTTTCATTTGGAACGTTTTAGAAGATAATACATAATTTTAAAAAAGATTTCAGTGCTTCGATTTATGCTAAAAAAATTACTGCAGAAAATTAAATGCATGTTTTTAGAAAAAAATCTTATAATAACAGATTTTCATGTTACTTTTGATTCAAAATATTATCATCTATTTAAAATTCCGAAGTGCATTAGAGCATAAAAAGAACTTCGAATGGAAAGTAATATTAAAAAATCTGTTTTCATCGTTTCGTTTTTCTACAATATTTTCTTTATTTATCTTTTGAGCGAGCATAATACTTTTGAAATAAACTACAGAAAACCATTTTAAATCTTTCAAAAAATCTCATAAAATATCTTGAATACGTAATATTCTCTATAAATTCCCTCAAAAAAAAAAAAAAAAAAAAAAATCTGCAAGATAGAAAAATTATTCTGTTGAATACTGTTTTTATTACTTTTCAAGCAAAATTTAATAAAAGTGTTAGAGATAGAAATTGAAAATGTCATTAAGTTCTATATATTCTAAAAAAATGAAAACACAAGCTAAGGAATTTTTTATAAAACTGCACAAATTAATAAATTTTCATTTTTTTTTCTCAGATGTTTTGTGTAGAAAATTAGATTTTTTTTTCTAAAGAAAAGTCAATATTAACAAAGATTTATTGCTCTTAATTCGAAATACGCATTAATAACATACAAAGAAATTTCCTGAAATTCCTTGCATTATTTCTTGATATTTCCACAAACTTTTTGTCACATACAGACAGACTAACAGACAGACATTTTCTAAAAAACAAAAACTTGTGTTTATTATCTTCTAAAACATACAAATCCATCGAAAACCGGAAGTCGAAATTTTTCACAAATCCAATTCTTTCTTCTTGCAGCTATGGAAAAAAGTAAAAATGTGTAATTTTGGAGAAAAAAATTACATTTGATTAATAAATCATTTGTATCTTAAATTTATTTTTATATTTCTTTAAAAACATCGTTTTCAATTTTTATTCAATTTTTAAAATTCTAATGTTCAATTTCTAAAACATGTTTAATGCTGTTCACAGAATTATTATTATTCTATTTATTAAGATAATTTTTATTTTATCATTTGAATTAATTTATATTTTCCATATTATAGATTAATTTTAATTTGATTATAATATTTACTATTAAAATATATCGGATGAAAAAATAAATGTCTCATTCTCAATTGCTTATAAAGTTGCATTTTTTAATAATAAATGGCAGAATTTGAAAAAAAAAAAAAACCTATTTGAAAAGGAATTGATTTAAAAAGCACGCATTTTTTTATGAATGTTATGAAAATTTATGATTAGTTCATTTCAAATCTTGCCTCATTCTTATTTTTATTATAACGACAAACCCTTAGAACAAAGAAATTTAAACTTTATGGATAAAATTTCTGGATGATTTATTATTTTCTATGTTTATTGGATACTTAAAAAAGAATATTTTATTTTTCAATCAGAATATTTCTCTCTCTTTTTTTTTTTCATTTGAAGTGTTTTAGAAGATAATGCATAATTTAAAAAAGTTTTCAGTGCTTCTGTTTTGATTAAAAATCTATTTCAGAATGAATTGTTTAATGTTATATGTTTATTTTTAGAAAAAAAAATCTTATAACTGATTTTCATTTTACTTTTCATTCAAATACTAGCACTTATTTAAAAATTTTGAAATGTATTCGAGCATAAAATTAACTTCGAATTGAAATCAATACTACAAACTTTCTTTTCATCATTTTGTGTTTCTACAATATTTTCATTATTTATCTTTAAAGCGAGCGTAATATTTTTGAAATAAACTACATAAAACCGTTTTAAATCTTTCAAAAAAATCTCATAAAATATCTTGAAGTATGTAATATTCTCTGAAAATTTCTTCAAAAGAAGATGTGCAAGATAGAAAAATTATTCTGTTGAATACTGTTTTTATTACTTTTCAAGCAAAGTTTTAAAAAGTTTTAGAGAACAAATTTGAAAAAGTCATTAAGTTTTATATATTCTAAGAAAAATGAAAAAAAAAAATAAATCAAGGATTTTCTTTTTATAAGACGGCACAGACTAATAAATTTGCATTTTTTTTAAATTTCTATTTACATATTTGCTGTAGAAAATTGGATTCTTTCTTTTTACAGAGAAGTAAATCTTAACACAGATTTATTGCTCTAATTCGAAATATCCGTTAATAACATTCAAAGTTATTTTTCCTTGATCTTTTTATGTAAAAACAAATTTTCATCATTTTAAATGGAATATTTATATTTTCCTATTTGTATTTTTCCAAATTCAAAAACAAGTTCTTATAAGCATATCTGAAAACTAGTAAAAGGTTTTTAGTAATACTTGTAACATGTGAAGTAAAGTGTCGATTTTAATGCAGAATTTAAATATATGTGCGTAGAGTACATAAAAGGATCAATTTAGGCAGATTAGGTACTTATTGACATGCATTAGTTTTAAATAAATTCAATTTAAAATTTATGAATCTGATGTAAGCGAATGTTTAAGATAAAATCAATAAGCTAAGTAGATTACTATTAGAAAATTATTATTATGACCAATTAGGAACCAGTTTGTAGCATTGTAATTTGTTTTCTGAAATGTTTATCTTTTATTGAAGTGGCGCTTGTAGAAATGTCACATTCACAGGGAAACATGGATATTTAATGCACAGATTCGAAATAGAATAAAATTTGGTTGACAATTTATCGTTTTATAGTCACCCTAATATTGGGTTCCAGTAACTCCTTTTTTTTTTTTTTTTTTTTTTTTTTTTTTTTTTTTTTGGTACGAATAACCAATTGCTCAATATGCTACAAATGGGCGTTTTGATTTAAGGCTGTTCTTAAATGAAAAAATGCAACATTATGCAATAAGTTTTAATTAATTTTTGTTCGGAAAATATCTAATTGAACTCCTTTTTACGTTCTTTTTCCAAACACAATAAACTTTTCAGAAAAAAATGTCAAAATGGGTATTTTGAACCGAATTTCTGCGCGAAAGAAGAACAACCACTCAAACTGAGGTAAAAACTGTGTTTGTCACATGATCGAAATAGATTATTCTGAGCAGGTAATTTATTGTTCAAAAAATGGAAAATTCAAATCCATTAAAAATCGTTTCCTTAGTCAAGCTTTTCAATATTGTATATTTCCGTTAAAAAATATATTTGTAAATGTTTCAAAACATTTTGCGCTTGTTCAGCATATGAATTTAACGAATTTTTCGTTTTTTTCTAAAAATTCCCTCTTAAGAGAAGTAAGTTTTAGCATACTATGTATTATAAAGTGTGTTGCTGAATTTGACCCATAGATTCAGAGTGATAGCAATGGACAAATTACCATGGAACTAGGGGCCTTAAACCACATTTAAAGGTGTTCTTAAATCAAAAAAGACAACTTTATGACATAAGTCTTAATTTATTTTTGTTCGGAAATTCATAAAATTAGCAGATGTTGTTGTTCAGACAATATCTAATCGCTCTCTTTTTCATATTTCATTTGAAACGCAATGGATCTTTCATCAAATTGTGTAGAAGTAGACACTTGGTACAAAATTTTTCGACGGAGTCAGAAAAACTACTAAACAAAGGGAGAGAAACACCTTGTCACGTAATAAAAACGCTTATAACTCGATAGGTAATTTATTGATAAAAAAAAAATCAAAAACATAGTTCGATTCCAAACCGCATACATAGTTAGGTCTTCAAATTCGATAACTTTCTCTTAAAAAATGCTTTTTTAGATGTGTCAAAACGTTTCGCGCATGTTGAGTAGAACAGTAGAGAACAGCTTACACGTTGAAAATCGCAAAAATAGTCTTCATGAGGACAGTAAGCTTGAGTGGCCAAAGAAATGCGATGATTAGGAACATTGTGGTCGGAAGAAGAAATCTTCTCATATTCAAATTTTTCCATAGGAAGATAAAAGCAGCAGTCCAGAAAAAGAATGCTTCTGCCACGCGAATTTTCAATGCATATGTGAAAATAAAAACAGTGTTCAAGAAGAAGAAACTATCTCATACCATATTCAAATTTCCCATGCGTATAGAGAAAATAAAAACAGTGTTCGAGAAGAAGAAAACATCTCATGTCATATCCAAATTTCCCATACGTATAGAGAAAATAAAATCAGCTGAAGGCGTTAAAATCCTCTGGCAGTCTTACAAAAGGGTAAATTTTAATGTCGTTTTATGTGTATTTATTTTAAATGCTAAAAACATGATTATTTCAACATTAAATAAAAATACGTGATTACGAATTTGAATGTGACCATTAAGTGAATTTTTCATGGCACAATGCATTAAATATTCGTTAAATCAACAGAATTATATTAACTTTGAATATTGCTTATATTGCAGTGGAACTTGAAGCTTAGTGAACATATTAACACGTGCTTGTCAGTGAGATGGTTAAAATTCATTCAGAAACAATGTGTCAGATTATAAGAATGCGTAAAATATGGACATGTATCTGATTTACAGTCGAGCAACTGGCAATTGACGCCTAGCATAGAGGATGTACCGAAAGCAATATCTTGGGAGACGTTGTCAACACCATACTATTTTCAAGAATATCGATCGACGGTACTGGTTACTATCGCTTAGTAGAGTTAAAAGATAAGCTCAGTAAATTACAGTATTATGTATATAAACTGAATTGTATTCCCAATTTCCATAATAAATAAAACAAACCGTTAAAAGAAATGTAGATATGCATATTGTGATTTCTTGTAGTATAACAACAGTTTATTATGTAGTTAAGTACCTTGTAGTTTTCCATGAAATCAAACATCTACTCTAAGTAATTCGATATTAATTTAAACAAAAAGTCAGATTAATATAAAGTACTTCTCATTAAATATTCCGTTGAGTATGAAATTAGTGAAAATCAATTACATTAATTTAACCTTGCAATTACAGATAATGAAGATCGTAATTTATTGTATAAATTTCTTAATATTTCGTTACATTAACCCTCTAGTCCATGATTTTTTATTTATCTTTTAAAACAATATATTTAATTCCTTAAAAGGCAAACATTAAAAAAATACTGAAAAAAGTAATCCTCTTATATTTTTCTGTATAGAGATTTTTTTTCAATTGTTGCCAAATGGCAACACCATACATTAATCGCATGCATACAGTATTTGTTCGAAAAATCTTTGTTGAAAATTATAAAAAAAATTTTAAACACATACTTTTGAAAAACATTTAAAAAAATGAAATTTTGCATTTTAAATATATTTTTTTAATTTTTTTTAATAATCCATCTATGGCTAGGAAAATGGAAGGGTTCAAAAGTTCCTTTATATCTGATAAATAACCTAAGGCAATCTCAATGAGCTAAATCTAAGCATACGGTTAATATGAATAGGTAAAGCATAAAGTTATTAAGAGGTAGTGGTAAATAAACGATAAAGAGACAAATTTATTGCCAAATGGCAACCTTATGCACCATAAAGGGTTAAACTAACCGCCAATGAGAGTATGTACACTCTCAAAAATCTTCCGTCTTTTCACAGAAAATGTACTGGCAGCACTGCTGCCAGTAATTGTCTGTAGATTGACGAATATCCGTTTATTTTTTTCTCCGTCAAAAGAGGTAAAATATCCGTCATTTGAAAAAAGTTCGGAAAAGATAACCGCGACCGGCGTGAGGATCGAACTTAAGGTCCCAGCATTGGAAGGCGAACGCTCTTCCTCAGCGCCACGGTTGTACCAGGGAAAAGTGCTTTGGAGTAGAAGCGTTCATTTCATATGAGTGTGGTTTGATCCATTTCGTTAAAAAGTTTTTAATTTTGAAGTTAATTTCGGGAAGATTCCATCTTTAATTAAACTGTGGCTGGGGTTTTTATTCGTTTATATTAATATAGTATAAAAATGTGAATTTTAAATATATTTACGTAGATTGCTAGAGAAAAATATGGATGTTCTATTTTTATTCGATAAGATTTTATTTAATAAAATCTTTTTTTTTAATTAAAATATCTTTTAAATGTGTTCACTTAAAGTATATTTTAAATGCGAATATTTATTATATAAATAATTTAGTAAATTCATGTTTATTCAACTTATACAACTTTGAATAACAAATTGTGAGAATTTTTGATTGAATAAAGAAAGTAATTGTTATTTATTTTTAAATTCGAAAACATTTTTGTCCTTTAAAACTAAATTAGACATTTTAATCATTAGAATATTTTTGTTTTTCATTTAAAAAATAAATTCGAATTTATTACTAACAGACCCAATACGCATGCGTGCTAGATATAAACGGAATCTCTTTCTCATTTTTCGACGTTCGGAATGAATTCACAGATCAAATACGTTTTCTGGGAGAACAGAAGTTATTTGTTAAAAAATAACAATAACTTAGTGTATATTGACGAATTTTTCTGACAGTGTATAAAATAGAAGTCTGCTTACCTTGCTTCAAAAGTATCTGGATTCTCTTCAATAATTCATCATCAGCTTGAAGTCTTTCACTGACACATTTTCGTTTATATAGATAAATATTCAATACTTTCAAGATCCTTTAAAATTAAGAGTTCGGGAGATCCATATCGAAAACTGATTTTACCTCAAATGATTTTTCTTGTACTTTTTATTGTTTTTTTTAGTTCCACTCGCTGTCACATCCTTCATAAAGTCTTTTTTAATTTCTTCCCACTACACAAGGTTGACGATTTTCGACCCCATATTACATGGGATTTTTTTTATCTATTTGAGGTCTCCTATCATCATACACGCTTCCTCCTGTGTATTTTACATTTTGCTATGTCTTATGCAGGTTTCTTTCTAAAGAAGGTGCTGCATTGCATAGGTAAATATGTGAATATGCCTTGAAACAGAAAAACTAGTCGTTGGTGGCCCCCGTAATATTTACCCATCATGAATATGTATTCTATAAAATATGAAAATAAAACATGTGAAAACTATTTATCAAATGCATCGCAATTCCAAAACAAAATTTAAACATATATTTAACACTTCGGATTCCGGTGTCTCTTACACAAATTTTATTCGATTAGCAGCACTTTTTTAAAAGAACTTTCTTTGAAGTAGACAATTTCAAAAATTCTCTGATTAAATAGGAAAAATTTTATTTTCTTTTATTACTGGTGCTAAAAACAAATTTTGGAAGGAAAGATGATGTTTCCACAGCGGAGACAATGGAATGCTAAGGGTTAAACATTTTTAATGCATAATAATCCTCTATTACTACAGTCTTGCCAGTGGGCTACTTTTTTAATTAAGATTTCTTGCTTGGCACCACTTTTTTGAAATGGTAATATTACCTTTGTTTTCGATTTTATTAATCCGTCACTAAATAAGGCGCATTTTACCATTACAAAAAAGTGGTGCCAATCAGGAATTTAAATTTTTAAAAAGTAGCCCATCTGGCAACATTACTAAATTGTGGGCACTGCTTCATTATTCTGTCGACCCATTTCCACAAATTATATAGATCGCCAAACTACTCGTAAAATAATACAAATTGGCATCTTATATATTAAAAGAATAGCCGAAAAAAGTCAGCATGCTTTAAATTGGTCTCTACGCATCGATACTTGCGCCGATATCTGAGAGTCTCCTCCTATTGGTTAATCGGAGGAGAGTGTAGTTACTGTCTGTAAAAGCATTTGCAAAGCGCGTTTGTAAATATGGGATAAGAATAAGACTGCATTTCGCTGACACTGTTTAAAGCAATGCTATAATATTTATATTTTTTTTTATTTACTCATCTTATAATGATCGAAATACATTGGTTTTTTCACTTTACGTAAGTTATTTTACTTCCATCTGTATTCTTCTTTTGCAATGTTATTGCCAGCAATCTTAGGCTTAATTGTAGAAATGTTTCATATGAAATTGAAACATTCAATAGTTAATGATTAAAGTGTTTATTTACGTTCTTGGCCGATAAATCATTTTCTATATTGTAATTTTCAAATTTATACTAAGTATGTATAAAAAAAAGGCTGGAAATCAGATTGTTTTTTGTTTTGTGTTTTGATGGTGCGATTTTCGACGGATACTTTGACTTCATGGATGTAAACAGATTCGCAAATCACTATTTATTTTTTGCTTCAGTTTCTTATTTTACTCATGTCAAAAAACGGTGATTTTTCCCCTTATAATTTCATTTTTGAGCAAATTCATAACGTTTAGGAAGTATTCACATTACATTATTTTCACCGAAGTATGGAGAATTGGATATGAAATGAAAATATGCCCAGTTATAAACAGAAACAACTTTGTAAATCATTAATATTTATTTGATGTTTCACTTTCTTTGTGTTGACTCGAAGTTCCCTTTTTAAAAAAAGTACCCTTTTTTAAAAAAGTGTTCCCGTGACAAAATTTGCTGAGTTTTTTTGGGGGGGAGAAGGAGGAGGGAATATTTTGATGAAATTTGCTATTTTTTTCAATCGCTTGATCTTGATCTCTCAACAATGTTTTTTCAAAAATATGAAGATCATTATAATCAACAAAGAAAAATAAAATTATCAGAAGAGATCCCTCTTTTTGCAAAGCTTTCGATCATGATAAAGCAGTCTTTATATACCATATTCATCGCTTGCTGTTTGTTGTTTGCTGTGCAGAATACTAATGGAAATAAAATAACTTACGTAAAGTGAAAAAACCAGTGTATTTTGATCATTATAAGATAAGTAAAGAAAAAAATATAATTATCATAGCATTGCATTAAACAGTGATAGCAAAAATGCAGCCTCTCAACAATGTTTTTTCAAAAATATGAAGATCATTATAATCAACAAAGAAAAATAATTGTGATCAATGTAATTTACCGTTTTATCGAATTTATCCTTTTTCCGTGATTTTTTTGTGATTTTTTTTTTTTTTTTTGTTATTTTCTAAAATTTGTCATATTTTCGCTTTTTTTTCTTTGCAAAAATTACCTGTTTTGCGATCTTTTAATGAAATGTGCCTCTTTTTTTCATCTTATGACAAAATGTGGTGTTTTCTCACAATCTATTTACCAATATTTGCGTTTTTTGAAGTACCTAGACAAATTTAAAGTATTTTCACGATCTTTTGACGAAATTCACATCTTTTATGGTACCAGTACAAAATTATTTGTTTTCTCAGGGATTTTTGGTGAAATTTGTCGTTTTTTTCCCGCTATCTTTCGATGTAATTTGCCGTTTTATCGAATTTATACTTTTTTCGTGATTTTTTTGTGAAATTTGTCGTTTTTTTTCGTTATTTTCAGAAATTTATCATATTTTCGCTTTTTTTTTCTTTGCAAAAATTACCTGTTTTGCAATCTTTTGATTAAATGTGCCTCTTTTTTTCATCTTTTGACATAATGTGTTGTTTTCTCACAATCTGGTACCAATATTTGCGTTTTTTGAAGTACCTAGACAAATGTAAAGTATTTTCACGATCTTTTGACGAAATTCACATCTTTTATGGTACCAAGACAAAATTATTTGCTTTCTCAGGGATTTTCGGTGAAATTTGTCATTTTTTTCTCGCTATTTTTTGATCAAATTTGCCGTTTTATCGAATTTATGCTTTTTTTGTGATTTTTGTTTGCGAAATTGTTGTTTTTTTGTTATTTTTTTGGAAATTTGTCGGGTTTTTTCACTATTTTTAGCTAAATTTACCTTTTTTTGCGATTACCTGGATAAATTTTATGTGCTTTTCGAGATCTTTGGGTGAAATTCACGTCTTTTATGATAACTGGACAAAATTCGTCATCTTGAGGTCTTTCGGTAAAGTTTATCGTTTTTCTCGATTTCTTTTGATGAAATTTGTTGTTTTGTCACGATTTTTCGATGAAATTTGCCGTTTTTCGAAGATTTTTTTGCAAAATTTGTTGTTTTTTTGCGAAATTTATCTTTTTTGTCATTATTTGATGAAATTTGCTTTTTTTTTCAATCCTTTGACGAAATTTGTTGTTTATTCACAATCATCTGTCGAAATTTGTTGTTTACTCACAATCATTTGTCGAAATTTGTTGTTTTCTCACAATATTTTGATTTTTTTTTTTACAATATATTTACAAATTTGCCATTTTTTAGGGATTTTTTTGTCAAAATTTGACTTTTTTTTCGAAATTTTTTCATGAAAATTGCCATTTTTTAGACGTTTTGGCAAAATTTTGATTTTTTGCAATACTTTTGCGAAATTTGTTTTATTTGGGATACCTAGATAATTTTTTTTGCAGTTTTTTGACAAATTTTTTAAGAGATCTTTTGAAGAAATTTGCTGTTTTTTTCCACATCTATTTATAAAATTTCCGGGTGGTGTTTTTTTTTTTGGGAGGGGGGGGGGGGGTATTTTGACGAAATTTGCTATTTTTTGTGATTATTTGCCAAAATTTGCATTTTTTATTGTACCTAGACAAACTTTGGTACATAGCAAATGATTTCTAGCATTTTTTCAACAGTGTTTTTTTTTGTACTTTTTTTTCTTTGGTTCTTTCATATTGTTGCCGTCAAGTTTTGACGGGTTTCACCTAGCCAGAATAAATATATCATTAATTTTTTTAATATGTGAAATTTACATGTATTTTTGATTTATGAAAAGGTAATAGAAAAGTAGTTGAAAATGCAAATGTTTCTTTGTTGAATGGGGTGGGTAATGTAACAACAAATTAACCACTGAGAAGATCATTGTTATAGTTGTTGCTAAATGGCAAACTATAAATTCAGTCTTATTTTGCTGCGAAGTAAGTGAAGTATGTATATTTTGTATGAAATGAGTAATGACAGTAATTTATGATTTATTCATGTCATGTACAATTTATTGGTGTTGTATTTGTAAATGGAAAATTATCAAATGAGAGAGATTCTAATTCTATGACAGCATGTTTGAATGTAACTTGGCCAATTGCGGGTCATTTGCCTGGATGTAAAATGCAGGTTTTTCTTTTATTTATTGAAATTTTTGCTGAAGATTAGTCGTTAAAAAATCCTTTAATAGCTGGAAAATACCTTTTTTTTCTTCGGTGCCGTCAAGTTTTGACGGGTTCCATCTAGTAATTTTTAATTTAAATAACGAAAGAATAAATAAATTAATAAAAGATTAATAAACATACAAATAAAACGTCGAACTAAAAATAGCTTGGTGACATACATGTAACGTGTTGAATGTCAAGTGAATGTGACATTTACTATAAGCCATTATTGGCATTTAATCTTATAGTTTGGCGATAGTTTTTTGTCGAAGGAATATTCAAGTAATAAAAGAAACATCCTTATAACTCCAAAAATTGATAAATCTATTAAATAACAGTTTATTGCGTCGAATGAAGTGTCTCACTTAGATTAAATTATATATTTGAAGTGAAATTTTAATAAAATATGGGGATCATGAAAGATGGAAGAGTGTGGGAAATAGGATTACATATATCTCGGCAACCAGGCCTCCGATCGACATTCTTCATGCAAAGTTTATGTTTTTTAATGTTTTTTACAGCCTCTTCATAAAAAAAACTTTTTTTAAATACCTTTCATCAGAATAAATATTTCAAGAGTCCGCAATATTTTCCCGGATAATCGAGGTTATTGATATTAAGTAGGCACCTTTCCATTATTACTACTAAGTATATACCAAATAACAAGTCTCTATCTCATTTTGTTTGGGAGATAGAGCGTTTGCAGACAGACAGACTGACAGAGAAATAGACGGACGTCATTTTTTCCCTCTAAAAATATGTTTTCTGGAATCTCTAGTGTTTTGAGCGTGTAAATTCGTCGTTTTTTTAGATTTTCAAAACGGTTGCAAGATTTACTGTATATTACGCACGATGGGTAAGTAATAATTGTGAATGATTAGGGTAACTTTATACTACAGAATATATGTTACGTATACAAATAGTTTTCAAGAGTATAAAACACATTATTTAAGCTAACAAATTGCATTACAGTTGTTTGATCCATACAAAAGTAAACCCTATCACATAATCAAGATCTTATTTGAAATAATTTTATGTTTTCTGTGATTAATGGAATAATTTATTTTGAAATATTATTCTTTATATTTCATTTACCAATTTCAATTAATTAATAATTACGTTTAAATCTGTACAATTTAATTCCAACCCCTTTTTCAATTGAGAAAAGAATCGATTTAAAACCTCAAATTCTTTCAATTTTATATACGATTCTGGACTTCATTAGTGGCTTATCAAATTAGAGCGCTTACTTTTGTACGTGATTTCGGGACCTCTACTTAAAGCTCTTCTGAGAACAAACGTAGAATTGTTAGTTTTCTACTTTATTTCTCAATCATTTCATTCGTTTTATCTGTGTTTTCATGTTATTGAAACAGCAAATTTCTTTAATTTTGCCAGCTATGTCATTCTCCATTGAATCCTATTTTGTTATTAATGAAGTAATTATACAATAGTTATTTTTAATTAGTAAAGTGAAAAATGTTAACAACAATTTGACTTTATAAATCTGTCATTCGTAATTCCGCCTACTTCAAAAATCCGGTATCTGAAATATGAAGACTAGCGGGTAGCTATGTCGTTGACGCTGTGCTGTTTGGAACTGCCGATAAAGATCGAGCAATTCTAAGAAACGAGGAAGAAGAGCCAGTAGATAAAAATAAATTACATAAATTTGACTGTGAAATTAATATGTGTGTACAAGACTATGTTTCCAAAATTGATATTTTTCACTTGCATATAGTCCAAGGAAAACTTCATAATGAAAGGCCAGAAAAATTGAAGCAAATAAAATTGATATCGATGTTTCGGAAATTACACTAGAAAAAATGACTACATTATTTATTAGAACATAAAAATATTGTGTAACATAAAAAATATTAATTAAAATATTTTTAATTAGGTTTAATTTTCTCGTTTTCTCACATAAATATCACATAGCTATGATGAAAATTACGAATAATAGCGCCATTAAGATACAGTTTTAGAAAACTTTCTGAAATCTGAAATTTTCAAAATCCAGCCTTAGTGTCAATTCCGAGAACATCGAATTTTCGGCGATATACTGAATATCATATTTTAAGTATGTACGTTCAGTGTGTTTAGAAAAATATGTCAAAATCTTTAAAGCTTGCTTTTTTTATGATCGCCACGAGGAATACAGGGCCGCCGAGGAAGCAAGCCTTCGGGGTGGGGGGGGGGGGGAGAGGTCTTTGTAAGGTAATATAACCCATATTAATGCAGGGATATTCAAGGTTAGGGGAAAACCGCGGTAAACTTCGACAGTTAGGTCGACGAGCTTGACTGAGTTTGAACCCGGCACCCCTTGTCTAGAGTAGACGAGTTTCGAGAGTAGAATACTTTGGCCACTGGAGGGGCCAAAATCTTAAAAGTATATGATTGTTAAACGTTTAAAATTAAAATGCTTTTTGACTAAATGTTGTTATGCAATTTCATAATTTTTTGTAAGATATCTATTTGACACAAGCTTTATCTACAAGTTGGTCTTGTCAACGTCACGACATATGCATATTTTAACGGCTGATAGCTAGCATATTCACATTTTAATATTATCTCTTGTTCAAAATAAATGATTTGCAAAATATTTAACGCCTTGGTATATGTGCCGCATGAGATGCTCAAAATCCTTGATTATTCTCATGAGTACATTTTTATTGTAAACTTTCACATATTTAAAATAATTTTTTTAATTGAATGGCTCGGAAAGGAAACATAATAACTTTTATTTCTGAATTTCATGAAAATGAATTTAAATACATCGGAATATCCTCACTGTAAAAAAAAATCCGTTGAATTTATGGTATAAACAGCTGGCAGCAATGTTGCTAGCATTTTTTGGTGTCAAAATTGCAATAAAATTAGATTTAAAAAAATTTATTACATCTAACTATACTGCAATTTTTACGGCAAAAACTACTGTCGAACGGATTTTTTTTTGTTATTTGTTTTACAGAGCTTTCAAAAAAAAAAAATGTATTATTTAATATTAAGGGATATAACTCAGCTATGCCAGGTTGAAGAACATACAAAAAACCATTATTGTTATTGTAGGAAAGCTGTGATAGAATTTTTTATATTTAATGTATTTTTTTAGATTGCCCACTTGAAACACGAAAAAATTTATTTGAAAAATATATTTTATATGAAAAATATCAGTTATACACTATATTGCCATTGATTATGGGACACTTGCGATTTTAGACATTTTACTAGATATCTAGAAAAATACATGAGGAATCATCTCAAAACTCTTAGGGTATAAATATAATAGTATACGTCATACATCTCCGTGAAGATTTTTTACCGAAACGCCATAGGGGACCGTCAACAAATTAAAAAAGAATGAATATCTTTTGAATAACCCTGTCAAAACTAACGTAGCAAAAGCGCTCAAACTCTAGATTATGATTGAATGCCTTATTGTAATACACTGTGTTCATTTTTATGCAAATAGCATGCACACTCGCAGAGTAATTAAGGTTTTTATAAAAGTGGTCCCAAATTTTTCCAAGTTTTTTCATTATAATTTTCAGAGTTCTTAATATAAAATAATATTTTTTTCAGAAAATATGACAAACAACATTGCACACAGTACCCTGTAATCAGAATTAAAAAATAATAAAAATTGTATGAAAAATGAGTAGGTTTACTATATAATTTTTTACTGCGAATGCGTCAAAGATATCAAAATTTCATTTGCATATTATGTTAGCTAAATGTATAGAGCAACTTTTGTAAAAGTCTCAAAATCATAGCTTGAAAATTCTGAAAGTAATCGTCTATAGAAAAGGGACAAAATCCGTTGTTTCCAAAATGAAGCAGAAAATGAGGGATTTTATCCAAATGCAGTAGTACATCCCATATTGTGTATTCTATATTGACACTAATCAATGGATATATGGATACAACCCCTCTTGTTTTTGCTTCATTTTGAGAATAACGGATTTTCGACTTATTCAATTGACGATTATTGTCAGAATTTTCAAGTTATCATTTTGTGACTTTCACAAAAGTTGCTCTGTACATTTAGCTAACATAATATGCAAATGAAATTTTGATATCGTTGACGCATGCGCAGTAAAAAAATTATTTTGTAAACCAACTCATTTTTTATACAATTTTCATTATTTTTTAATTCTGATTACAGTGTACTGTGTGCAATCTTGTTTGTCATATTTTCTGAAAAAAAATAATATTTTATATTAAGAACTCTGAAAATTATAAGGAAAAAACTTGGAAAAATTTGGGATCATTTTTATAAAAGCCTTAATTACTCTGCGAGTATGCATGCTATTTGCATAAAAATGAACAAGGCTTATTACAATAAGGCATTCAATCACAATCTAGAGTTTGAGCGCTTTTGCTACATTAGTTTTGACAGGGTTATTCAAAAGATATTCATTCTTTTTTAATTTGCTGACGGTCCCCTTTGGAGTTTCGGGAAAAAATCTTCACGGAGATGTATGACTTATACTATTATATTTATACACTAAGAGTTTCGAGATGATTCCTCATGTATTTTTCTAGATATTTAGTAAAATGTCTAAAATCGCAAGTGTCCCATAATCAATGGCAATATAGTGTATATTCAAATAAAGTTTCGTTAATTAAAGTTAAAGTTAAATAAAGTTCAAATATATTCAAATAAATATTTTAACTATAATTTCGAAACATCGAGACTACCTTAGAGATAGAGTTTACCTTGAGATTACATAAAAACATTTAAACATGCAAAAGTAAAATTATATATATAAAAAGAATGCTGTGAAAAGGTGCTAAAGGTATACAATTATAGGTTTTAAAACATGCATATCATTGTAGATGTTGAAACGATGATACAAAGTCGACATCCGAGTGTTTTCGACTGATTCACACAGTCATCATCAGGGGAAAATAACCCTTTGATGCATCAAGTTCAGTGACTGCTGATTTTATAATCGCAAAAAAGTCTATAAGAAAGGCTGTGTCTGCAGGAAAGTGTTTATTGGCCATGTTCCGAATTCACCAGAAACATTTAGTAGATTCGTCTACAATATATCCCGAATTTGGTATTATATATTAAATCCTTCCGTGAATTTGAAACATAATAATTGAACATCCTGTCCCACCTTTCTCCATATAAAAAGAATCGTATCTAGCTGTTAAACCAACGATCAATCGTGAACTTCGACGCTTAAAAGAATATTTTTCCACTGATGAGGATTTGATAATGAATCAAAAATGCTCTAGTATCGTGTTTGGTAACATCATTTTAAAATCTATGACAGTCTTTATGTTTTAAATCCTACATTTATGTCTCTGACGCCTTTTTAGGAATCTTAAAAAATCATAATTTTCAGTTTGTGTGCTTAAATATTCTTACATGAAGCTTCGAAATTTAAACAGAGCGGTATTTTCCTATTAATCGCACATCATGAGGTAATAAATGCAGAAATAACTAATGATTTCGCTACTTACAGCAATCGTTTTGATTCTAATTGTTTCAGCAATTTAAACGGATAATACAAATATATATTATTAAATTTATGTTTCATTTATATTATTTTATTATTTTAATTATTTATTAAAGATTTCATTTTTCTATGTAGTCAAAACAAATGTTGAACTATTTATATCGGTAAGAGTAAAGGTATTAATCTTTCGTAACTGGGATGCATATGATAGAGATAAATATTTTTAAAAAACTCTCATGCTTGAAAATTCCTTTAAAATCATTTTAAGAACATAACACTAAGATTAATTTTAAACAATTTACATTTGAAAGACAAATTTTTTGTTCCCATTCGATGATCTAAAAATTTAAATTGAATTTATGTTAAAAAATATAACAATTGCAGTCAAAGCAAAAATTATTGATTACGTATTATTATCGTCAATATGAGTTAGCATATTCATGGACAAGTTTTTAATTTATATATTTGTAGATATGCTACCATAGTCATAAGTTTAAATAAAAGCAAGGAATTTTTGTTATTTAAGTTCAAAAAATTCAATAATAATAATAATAATAAAATCTAGCAGAGAAAAAAATGTCGTTTACAGCTGACAGACGTTTCAAACTTAACGAAAGAGCTATTTTAAAGGAAGCAATCACAATAATTCTTCCGGAAAATTTTTTAAAGAATAAATCAATATTGAATATTTAATACTAATAACATAAAAAGTTTATGTTTTTTATGATTTTTTCTTAGTTATATATATTTTATCGAAATGTGGGTGCATAAAATTTCTGCGCCAGAGTTAAAAAAAATATTTTCTCACAAAAAAATAATCGAAATTTATTGCAATAAAGGAAAGCCAAAACATAAAATTTAGACCTAAAATGTACAATTAATTTTAAAAAATGTACAATTAATTAAATTTTTGCGCGTTTAAAGTGGAATTACCCAATGTAGATGTAAAATAGTTTTGAAGATTTTTCTGTATTAGATTTCAATGAATTATTTATTTATTTATTTGCATTGTAATCTTTAGTATTCATAATACTTAAATCACATTATAGTTATTTCTCGCTCTTTTTAATTTATGGGTTAGGATTACAAACTGTATCAAGAAATATTTTCATATAAACATACCAGAATTTTTAAATATTTTGTATTAATTTTCCGAAAATTTCAAAACAATAAAAATAGATCATTTAATAATTTTATAAATTTTATTTGTCAAAACAATGTTCTGTTTTACACTAATTGTGATACCAATAAATAATTTAATAGAGGAGCTTTTATTTAAATAAAATACTAGTGCATAATCTTGCATTTTTCTAATAGAGTTCTCAAACACATATATATCACCTAATCTCTTTTCCACACTTAGTTTTTGACCGAACTCCAGGTTTTTATTTAAATCATACAAAGATTTATCATGAATTTTAGAACGTATATTTTAACGGTCTTTTTTAAAAGATCATATAATTAATAACTAACATGTTTCTTTCTGTATCACTCATTTTATGCAATTGCTTATATTTTCTAGAAAGGGAGCATGATATTAATACATCTTGTGTTCTCTGGTAGTAAATTGTGGAGACTGCCTTCATCAATTATACCTATGTAGCGCAAATTTGTTATAGTGTTTTCACAAACATAGTTGTGAAATGCTGAAAGCTGGAATAATATTTTCCATCTAGCAAACATTATTTCTCAGTGGACATATATAACTTTCAACTAGCAGCCATTATTATTGATTTCTCTCAGGAATCGTGTCTCAAGAACGAGTAACTAAATTATCGCGCCTGATCTTTTCTAATAGTAAAATATATATTAAAAAATAAACAAGGAAAGAAAAGAAAAAAGGAAAACATGCGGTTTTTAGGATATAGAACATTGACTACTGTACAGAACATAGACAATTTTTTTTTCAATTAATACTCTGATATGTTTTTTATGTTTCAAATATTCTTAATTGATCGCTAACCTAAATACAATAGTGTTTCAATAATTCATGTCCGAGTGTATATAAAATATTTGTACTTAGGTTGATGTGGAATATCAAAGCTTTATGTCTTAGATGCTTATATATGCTGAATTTCAGAATCGTAGTAGCTATATTAGTATATTTTTTGAGGGTGGGCTTAAAGGGGTGGGGCAGGGGTGAAAAGATGTTTTTTAGCTTACAGGTCTAGATTTGAAACAGTGCGTTAGATGCGTGACTATTGTCATTAGGACTTGGGTTCATAGGAATGTAGCCACGTCTCATCCACTGCCAAAAATCTAGCCCCATAACCTCCAAATAGCTTTTTACTCTCATCTTCTCTTTAAAAACCTTTAAAAAGAGGTCTTGAAAACTTCGCCCTTCTCTCAAAAATTACGTTAATATAGCAACTACGGTTCTTACTGTTTTTATTTCTATTTTTGTTTTTATTTAAGTAGAATACAAATGCATAATCTTGTATTTTTCTAAAAAAGTTTTAAAACACATGAAGGTCACATAATTATTTCACCACGCTTAATATGTAGTCCAACTTCAAGATTTTATTGAAATCATGAAACAAATTATGAGGAATTTTAAAAGATATATCTTAACAGTTTTTTTCAAAAGATCATATAATTAATAACTATCGCAATTCGTTCTGTATTAGTCTTTTTATATATAGAAAGTGATATTAATGCATTCTGTGTTCTCTGAAAGCAGAATACTGCTTTCATCAATTATACCTATTAAGCGTAAATTTATTACAGTGTTATCACAAACATAGTTGCGAAACATTGAAAGCGGAAATAATGTTTTCCACCTAACAAACATTATTTCTCAGTGGACATCAAAATAATGTTCAACTAGCAGCCATTATTATTCATTTCTCATAGGAGTCGTGCCTCCACAAAGAGTAACTAAATTATCGCGCCTGATTTTTTCTAATATATAGATATATATATATATTTGTATGTATATATATATAACATGCGGATCTTAGGATATAGAATATTGACCGGTGTATAGAACATAGGTAACAAACATTTTTCATTTAACACTCTGATATATATAACTTCACTCAATTTGAACTTTCTATGTTCCAGTTACGAATTAGTGTACGAATATAGTTTACGAATAAAATGGGTGTGACTGACAGACAGGAGACGTACGAAATTCCTTTTTTACTTTTTAAAAAAGGAACCCTAAAAATACTATTGCATAATTTTACATTTTTTTAATAGAGTTCCCAAACACATAAAGCTCACATAATTTTATTCCCACACTTAGTTTTAATCTAACTCCAAGATTTTATTTAAACCCTACAATAAATTATGATGGACTTTCAAAGATAATTTTTAACGGTCTTTTTCAAAAGATCATGTAATTAATAAATATTTCGTTCTGTTTTACTCCTTTTATGTAATTCCATATATTTTCTAGAAAAAGAAATGATATTAACGAATCCTGTGTGCTCGGGAAGCAGATAGGGGAGTATTGCCTTCATCAATTATAAACATGCAGCGCAAATTTATTATAGTGTTTTCACAACCATAGTTGCGAAACACTAAAACGGAAATAATGTTTTCTATCTAGCAAATATTATTTCTCATTGGACTAATGTTGCGTTTGATATATTTTTTAAAACTTTACATATTTCTAATACCAAATATAACAACAGAGAAATAAAAAAGAAACACTACTAATGAATGTATCAGTAAAGATTATCTGTCACAAACTTCACATTTTTCATTGCGTGTCAAGATTTTTTTGCCCTACACTACAGTTATTACCTTATTCTATTGCATTACTATTATACACTTTTACTGTCATTTATTGACAAACATCAGTATAGAAATAAACATTTATATTGAATTGTTTTATTTCATTCATTGACAGAATGTGTTAAGTAAAACAATATATAAAACAGTATTTTTCCGCCATGAAAATAGGCATTGTAATTCAAGATTTCTTAATTAAAAGGAAGGTGTTTACATTTAAAACTTAATTTATTCTACTTTTATATGTTCATGTTAATTTACTTTATTTGTTTATTTAATAGATACAGTATTTAATAAGTAAAATTGTAACACTTTGTGCGATTTTCAATACAAAAGTTTAAAAACTACAACGTTCTAACGCACAAATTTTATAAAAACTCAAACCCCCCAAAGAATTTCATTCGACGTTTCAAGGATGTCTTGATCCCCTTCCTCAGTGAAAAAAAAAGAAAAGAAAATGAAATAGGTTCAAAAAACCCGGCTCGGTTAAAGCCCCGAGTACTGGTTGTGGAATGACTGAAAATGTGTCCGTAAAGGGTTTAAATACAATATAAAGAAATGACGTAACTGACCGGAAATAGCTAAAGGTCAGAGCCACTACGCAGGATCTCTTCACAATTCCGAAAGAAAAGGGATCATGTCATTTACTAAAGTAGAAGTATTTTTATGAATATTATAAGCTTCGTAAAAGTTTAAAATTCAACTGCATTTTTGAAATAATTTAACATCTTTATAATTAAAGTTATGGTTAAGCTTCCAGCAATGTTTAGCTATTGTAGATTTTTTAAATTCCTGCTTAAGACATAATTACGATGTTCTTTAAGTCTAATTCTTAGTGCACGCTTTGTTTGCCCAATGTAAGAGAGACCACACTGACAAAAAACCCTGTAAATACCCCAGTAGTCATGATCGACAATTGAGTCTTTGAGATTAGGAAAAGTGACTTTATTAGTTGGAGAGAAAACAACCTTGAAAATAAATATATTGAGGATATGAGAAATTTGTATGCTGATTTTAGGAAAATAACGTAAAACAACGACATTTTCAAAATCTTTATTTATTAAAGTAGAGTCAGAGACAATCGGAGGCTTGGATAAAATACGGTTAATGATATTTAAACTAAATCCGTGATCAGTGGCAATAGCTTTAATGTAGTTAATTTCACATTTAAATAACTCAGGATTTGACCAAATTTTTCGGGCACGGAAAAAAAGTGTATTGAATGCAGCATGTTTCTGGTGGGAGTGGGATGATTGGAATTATAATGAGGGGGCAAACTCACAGCAAACGGTTTACGGTAAACAGTTGTCAAAAATTCAGAAGTATCACGAATTCTAAAACATCCAGAAAAGCTAGACGTTGTTGAATTATCAATTTCAAAAGTAAACTGAATGCAAGGATCTATTGAATTGAATAAATCGAGTACAGCGTTAACATTATGTTTTGATAAATCAAGTAAGGCAAAGGAATCATCAACGTAACAAGTGTAAAACGGAAACTGTATTAATTTAAATAATTTTTCTTCGAAGTAGTGCATATAAATATCACTCAGAACTGGACTTAAAGGGTTCCCCATAGCAAACCTTCAAACATTTTATAAAATTTTCCTTGAAACACAAAAGTATTTTGAGATTAACAAATGCTGGTTAAAGAAATGAAGTTATATATTTCAAATTGAAAATAATGAAATTCGTTTAATCTTTTTCCAAACAATATAAAGCCCCTTGTACAGGAACATTAGTGAAAAGCTATTTGACATCAAAAGAAACCATAGTGTAGCCTGTTGGATTGAAGTTGCGAATTCTATAAGCAAAAAATTCTATTAGCTAAAAATTCAGTTTAATTTGCTAATAGAATTCGTAACTTACAGGCTACACTATGCGCACAATTATCGAAAAAAGTATACATTAAGAATTATACTTAAATATTTTCTGCATATTTTTCTTAAAATGGCATGATATTAATCCATTTGACATTTTCTTGGAGCAATATATCAATTCTAGCATATTGCCTGCATTATTTATGCCTCTCTAATGCAAATTTATTATACTTAGTTTCAAAAATACATTTAGGAAAGTTGGAAGCGGAAATAAATACTGGTATCGAAATGACGTTTAACTGATCAACCAGAATTATTGATTTCCCTTGCGATACATTTCCAAAACATACAGATATTACCAAATTCGATACTTTGTAGCATAAGAAAACTAGTTATTTTCTTTCTTCAAAGAAATTCTTTATCATAATTTTTATTTCATTCATCGAGCACTTTAAATCTTGTTCCTCAGTTTTATTTTCCTATTTTCAAACAGATAATTATTATGCTGTGCTGCCGACATTCCTAATGTACCAGGTGATCCAGAAGTTTCGGGAGTTTTGAAAAGTTAATAATTAGGAAACTATGTATAATACAAAGGTCCTGTTTTCAGATATATGCTTAGAAACATGTGGGATTTTTGTTTAGAATGAATTTTTTTAAATATATATAGTTACCATTTTTAGCAACCGGTGGCGTTGTTGTATAAGACTGAATGTACCTATGCCGAGTGCTATATAGACACATGTGTTCATTGCGAAACTTCTTTTCTATGATATAAATGAGATTTCGTTTTAAGGGTGGTTTATGTTCAAACATTTTTTGTAACATAGTTGAAATTGCATTGTAAGGGAAATTTGATACAAAATTTGATGAGGAACTGCAATGTTTAGACATTGTCTAGACTATGTTTAGACACATCTTTGCATGTCGCGTTGTTTTCATATCGTACAATACGCCAAGTTAAAACTGCAAAAGAATCGATGGCCATTGCAAATGTGAAATGTTATGTTAAGCAAGGTTTGAGAAAAAGGCTCATTTGGGGATCGTAATAGAAGCAGGAGATCCCAAATGTCTGTTAGAATCGTAAATTAGGTAGGATTCTATGCCAATACTCTGTGGAAATCATCAGTTCATCGTGAGTGCAGTACACTTGTGATATCACGATGCTGAAATTTCTTCTGGAATTTCTTTCTGCTCTGAGGATACTGTGCACGCTGTTTTGCATCGGCTCACGGTGGTACTTATAAGCCATGAGCGTCATGATTAAATTTCGTAACCCATGGACACTAATTCTTTCTTTTAAATGAGCTGTATCATACTATAAAAATAATACTATCGATTTTAGCGCCACCTGCTGTCAAAAAGTGCAACTAACATAATATTTTTTTTTCATCGAAAAAACAAATCCCACAAGTTTGTCAGCATTTCTGTGAAAACCGCATACTTCTATTGTTTATGGTTTTCTAATTATTAGCATTTCAAAAGTCTCGGGACTTCTGGATCACCCGGTAGAAGATATTTTTATGCTTGATAACTGTTTTAAAAAATGGTTGTTCTTTTCGTTCACGAATAAACCTAGTGATATCCGCATTTCATTTCCCTTAAAATCCTTTTCTTCGATAGGACCTACTCCGTAGCCAGGGCTTGCACCGTTCCTAAAATTTTCACACGTTGCTACCAGTATTTTAAGAGGGCTCAGGGATTGATCGATACGGAAAAACATGTAAACAGAGCTCTCGCTTCGAAATATATAATAAATAATATATAATAATGAATAATATATAATATATAATAAAAAAATATAACAAAATTTATGTAACACAATTTTCGAAAAAAATTATGTGTTATATCACCAACACCAAGATATCTTAACGTTTTAGATGAAATTAATTATACTTTATTCCCCAAACACATTTGCGAAACACTGAAAGCGGAAACAACTCCTTTCAGTGTAGCTAATATTTGTTAGTGGACATCGAAATGACGACGTTAAGCTGAGGAACGGAATTATTGATTTCGCTTGGAACAAATTCTACAAAACATACAGAAATAACAAAATTAGAAACTTTGTAGTATACAAAAAAACATTATCTTCTCTCTTCAATGAAATGATTTTATCACAACCTGTATTTTATTTCTCGACTATTTTAAATCTGTTTCTTTAATTTTGTTTTCATATTTTTCAAACTGATAAATATTATGCAGGACTATCAATAGGGTTCTAGCTGGCTTTTGACTAACATAAGCGATCTGACAAATAAGAAATAAAAAAAAGTGGGCTAAAGAAAGTGAAATGTTAGCAAAATAAATTCGGCGTGAAACACTGAAAAAAAATCTAATTTTAACCCCTTGTTGTATCATTTTTTTTTCAATGTATTCTAAAATAACATAATTATTTGTTATTGCTTAGAAACTAGAAATCCCACTATATGCAACAGAAAGTATTATAAGCACATTCTAAATGTCTCCTAATTAGTGTAAAGGTTTCAAACATTTTTCTAGCAGTTAGTTGCTATGGGATTTCAACTACAACCAATAAAAAAAAAAATGATGATTGGCTAATGATATTTTGCATACAACTAATAAATATTATGGTAAATGCCACCTATTCAACGCCACATTTAAGCGAAACTTTTCTCGATTTGGCGATATATGCGAATAAATTTTGTTTGCAGCGTTAAGTCAAGGATGATTCGGGAAGGATATTCCCACCTTTTCGGGAGCAATGAGATTACCCCCCCCCCCCTAAAGAAGAATTGGCGGTTTTAAATGATCAAAAAATGCAATCCCCTGGGGACTCTATATACCCCACCCCCCACCCCCACCATCACCAAGAGCCACAGAAATCTGTCCCGGAGAAAATTGCCTGATTATAACACTGTTTGTTTGTAATTTTACCGGAGCATACATAGGTGTAAATTGACAACAGAAAAAAACCTATCGCTTAATTCTTTCTGTGTCTTTGGCTGTTGCTGAACTTGATTAGTATAAAGTCGATATTCACTGTCTCTATAAATAATAATGTAAATGGCACGGTGCGATTAAAGGTGAAAAGCGACATCAATCGTACAGTAACATGGATAAGAATCTCAATTGTAACCACATATATACAAAAAAAAAAAAAAAAAAAAAAAATAGAAATTGATCACTTGCAATTTGGTGAGTTTATTGTTCATTTTCTCGCCAATAAAGCATTTTGTAGCGATAGAATCGAGGTAGCATAAGAGGCTATTGATGGGAATGGTTTTTAATGCTTGCTTTATGTGCGCTGATATTCTAGAAGTGAAAAATTTTATGTATATTTGAATAGAAACTGTTAATCCTTAAAATGTTGTAGGATATTGAAATAGTCTACTTGTTTTCATTCATGCAGACGATATATTATTTTCTTCAAATCATTCATTTTAGTAAATAAATTGACTCGTAGAAACGATATTATCTACGAGATAAATCAAACTTGTGTCTAAATAAAAGAAAGTTATAATACAATAACATAAAAATAATATTTAAATGATACATAATAATTAGATGATTATAATGCATTTACTCGTGGATGTTATGTTTAACAGTGAATAACAGGTATTTAAAATTGTACGAATTTTCCCATTAGTTATTTATTTATATAAAATTATTATATAAAAGTTAACTTTCCGAATTGTAATTTTAATTTTTTCAGTATATTTTTTTGAAATGGTATGATTTTAATGCATTCGATACTTTCTGGAAACAACGCTTGAACTTTACCTAGCTGATTGCATCATTTACACATTTTTAGTGCAAATTTGTGAAGCTTTATTTCATAAACATATTTGCGAAACTCTCAAATCGGAATTAAATTTGTTAAATCCAACACATATTTGTAAGTGGACATCAAAATGAATTATAGCAGACCAGCGTTAAATATTAATTTCGCTTGGGATACATTCCTATAAACATACAGAAACAAACCAAATTTGAAGCGCTTAAAAGACCATTGTTTTTTCACTTTAGTGGAATTCTTTAAACATAATTTTTATTTCATTTATCGAGGATTTTAAATTGCGTTTTTTAATTTTATTGTTATAGTTTTAAAATAGATAATTTTTATATGATTTTGCACTGGAAATCCTTTTTTTATAATTTTTCATAATTTAATTTATTTATTGTGGTTTTTATGTAACGGTAACATAAAAAATTCATGCAATAGAATCGGTTATATAAAGTTTTCCAGTCACCGTCACATAAAAAGTTCTGGAAATCCTGGTTTCCTGGAAAAAATTCTGCAAATTTACAGATTTTTTTTTTTTTTTTTTTTTTTTTTTTTTTTTTTTTTTTTTACAGTGCAATATTTAGGTTTGTTTTTTTCTTTCTTAACCATTAGGAAAATGGTTCTTCTTTTCAGTCCAGAATGTCGTTTCCATATTTTTTTTTTTTTTTTTTTTTTTACCTTTTTTACCGTTATGATCATTTAGCTTTTCTTCTATTGCGAGTCTTCATCGGAAACCAGGTTGAGAGGGAAATCAAAAATTGAAACTGGACAAATTTAAAAGGAAAAGTGATTAATTGAAAGACATAAAAAAAAAGGAAGGGAGGGCTTGGAGCTATGAAGCAGCCAAACGACCGCAGCTGCGTCGAGCTTATTATTATTAAACCATTAGCTGAGCATTGGGTAAAATCGAATCTAAATCCGGTAAACCTAAATAAGGTAAACTTTCGTCATCTGAATCTGAATTTGATATGTCAAATTGATTAGCATTTCATTTTCCAAATGGTTGTTGTAATTTGTTAAACTATTCATTTCTTTACCATTGTTTTAAACATGCTCAGAAGTGTTATTTTTATATGCTATTTTAAATATATTTTTAAAAAATCTATTTAGTGATATATTCTACTCAATTTTTTATCATGCTGGCGATATATTTTTCCTTTAATCGTTTGCTTTAGAAATCGTACTTTGATTGAAATAAGTTATATTATCTAAAATATAAGTTAAATGTACTGCATCTTAATTTAATTTAATATTAGAAAAAATATTTAAATTATATATTTTTGTAGATATACACTTTTATTTTCATTTCACGTTAATATTAAATAATAGATAACTAAACATATTCCCAATCACTAGATTGAATTATTTATTTGCTCAAAATCTTTTAAATGGTAGATGAATCAAAATATTATGTAGACACTTACAGCTAATAGAAATAAACTTCCCATTACCAAATGTATGCAAATTTGTAAAGTCAGGCATACATATTAAAATGCAAAATTTAATTTTTTATGATTAATACGAGGTGGAGTCTGTCGAAATTCGCCCTTAAAAACATCTTCAAACGTTCTATTAAATCATTATTCGACTCAATTTCATAAATTCTTAAACACATCAGTTGTTTTAAGCTAATAAATTTATATATAAAAATGGTGGAATTATTTTTTACTATTATAATCCGCTGATGAGAAAGATTTTTAATATTTTTAAATGATAGTTTCTTTTTATGGTTTCTTCATTTGCTTTCCATAATCGTAATGGCTATTAATTTTATACAATTGGGGTTACAAATTTTAAAGTAACATACCCAATGTATTAAAAAAAAGAAAAATAAATTAACTATCCTGAGCATATTTTGAGTCAAAACACATTTGAACCAATTGAACATGATATATTAATTTTATATTCATCATAAATTGAAAATTTGTCTTTTTCTTTTTTTTTTCATTTCATTGTTTTTTCTTTCTTTTTCTTGGGTGAAGGAGGAAGTGGAATGTCAGATTTTAGTTTAAGAAAATACTGCATCCTATGGAAAATCTGATCTCATAATATTTTTTTTTCACTCCACTCTTTAATTTTTATGAAACGGATATGAAAAAGTATTTCATACTCAAAATAATTTTTAAGTCGCTTAAATAAACGTCAATTAAAATAAAAACTACCTCCAAAAGTTGTTTTTGTTCCGAAGAAAGTTGTTTTTGTGTACGAATTGAATTTTCACAGTATTTAGAAAACGTACATACATTTGTAGCAGTGCAATAGTTAGTCGTACATGCAATATTGTGTACTTGCAATAGTGTGTAACATATTCAATATTTGGATTCAACCTCCAATCTTTTTTATTTCGTTTCGGAAACAAAGGATTTCGAGCTTATTCTATGAAAGATAATTTTTAGAAGTTTTAAGCTATATTTATGAGACTGTCACAAAATTTAATCTACATACATCTAGCTGATGAATTATGTAGATTTGATTTTGATCGCATTCACGCGTGAACAGTGAAACATTATTTACTAAGCCTGCTCATTTTTCATGTAATTTTTACTGTTATTATGTCTGATTTTAGTGCATTGTGTAGAATAATATTTGTCATATTTTATGAAATGAACATTTTTATTATAAAAATAATAAAATCTCTGAAAATTAAAAGTAAAAAAACCTTAATTTCTCTACGAGTATACAAGCTATTCCCATAAAAATGAACACAGTTTTATTTATAATAAGCCCATTAATCATGTTCTACCGTTTGAATAATTTTTTTACATTAGTTTGTACAGGGTAATCCAAAAGATATTAGTTCCTTTTCAATTTCTTGCCGATCCTTCATGGGGCTTTGAAAAAAAATCTTCATGTAAATGCATGACCTAGGCTATTCTGTTTACACAACTGGATTTTCATGAATATTCCTCATGTATTTTTTTAAATGTTTAACAAAACGTCTAAAATAGCAAGTGATCGGTCATCATTGGCTATATAGTGTACAGAGAAACCTCCCTGTGTGTCCGCTTCCATAAAGAAACCAACTCCCTGAACGACCATTTTTTAATGGAACGAAATCTATCACCATTGGTTCACACTAATTTTACCTACATTCAGAGACCATCCCAGTTAAACTTCCTCCATGAGCGATCAATTTTTTTGAAGAAAATGAAACAAATTTCGTTTTATCCGGGTCGCTTGAAGAAGGTTTTATACGAAAAATGAATCCGAAGAGCGCACTATTCATTAAACTTCTAAACTAAATTTAGATTTTTTTTCTCTTCCGGTAATTTTTAAATGTTTAATTCCTTTTTAGGCAATGAATTTCGCTCTGATGACAAATTATGAATGATGATCAATAAACGCTATTGCCAAATTCTGACAGGAAACTGTCAAAGAAATAGATAAAGTTATGAAATCGTTATTATTTATTCTCGCAAAAAAAAAAAAAAATTACATTTATTTACAGTTTATCGAAATAACTTAGACAGAAAAGTTTAAAAGGCAAAATTATAAAATCAAAGCAAACATCAATGTATTAATTTTTAAATTCTACAGTAATTAACTTAGGTAATTAACTTTTCCTTTAATACTTAAATTTATGCCTTTTTTTTTCATAATGAATGAATTTTAACACTTAAAATCTAAATTCAAACATGATCATCGTTAAAGGGACCACTTGTCGGAGCGACCTATTTTTATTGGAACGGAACGTGATCGCTTTGGGGAGGTTTTACTGTATATACACATCTATATGTGTAATGTGTAGGTATCCCGTATTTTAACATTTTTTTCTAAAGAGTATTTAATTAATAATTTATAAAATTTGTTAACACCGTTTGTACAATACTGCATATTTTCTGGAAACGGTACATTATTATAACATTCTTCAATTTCTAGGAACACCATTTATTGCTACTATATTCCCTGAATATAGAACTTTATGGTACTAATTTATTATAGTTACTTTCACAAACATACATGAGAACCGTTAAAAGTGAAACTAATAGTTTCGGTTTAGTTGGCATTTCTGAGTGCGCGTAGAAATAATGTTCAGCTGACCGGCAGTAATTACTGATTTCCCTCGAGAGACATTTTCTGAAGCATAGGGAAATCGCCGGACCTAATCTTTAACAGAATTCGAAAAACTTTAATTAGCTTCATCGAAAATTTTAATGTTGGTATTTATTTTCTTCTTCCATTATCTTCTGTTGATGTTATTATATAGTGAAACCAACATACGGTATTGGTGTTAATATGATATTGAAAGAAATTAGAATCCAAATAATTCTGGTGTAAATATTTTAAAAAATTACGTTCTTCTGTATTCCGAATCGCCGAAAACTTTCAATAAAAAAACATATTTTGTAAAGATTTTTTTTGTTTCATTTAACTTATCACTAATTTATATTAATTACAGATAGTGAAAAATAAATTAATTGGATATTGTTAAAAAGAAATAAATTTATAACAGAGAATGATATGAAAACCAAGCAAAATTAATAGGTCTTTTTTCCTTTTGAAATATGTTAATTTTTTCTACATAATTTCTTTTAAGTTTCATGTACGTTTTTTAACGATGTTCCAAAACTATTATACAATAACGAAAGTAGTGCTTCTTCAAGTCCTCTGAAACGTTCGTTGTAAATGCTTTTATTTTTTCTTGATGGAAACGTTTTCAGTCGTGGGAATATATGAAATTCAGAAGGAGCTAAATTAGGTTAATAAGGTGTATTTAACACCAGATCGTACTTCAGTTCATTTAATTTTCCAATTATTAAATACTTGTATGGAACCCGTATTATTTTGATGGAAAATTATTTTCTTTTAGCCCAAATCAGGTCTTTTTTACAAATTATTTTATCAATTTATTCTAGAAGTATTGCGTAATATTCACCGTTTATTGTTTGGCACATGAGAACATAATTATTTTGTAATATTTTTCTAGCATCCCAAAAGCGTTATGTCGTTTTTTTCTAACTGATTTAAAGAACATGTCTATGATTGGTGGTAGAGAAATTCTATATCTCCATTCTTTAGATTGCTGCTTGGTATCAAGGCTATATAAAGAACACAAATTTTATCTTTTGTTACAAACTGGATAAGCCGAATCGTTTTACACGCATTAAAATGGTCTAGAATTGCTACAGAAACCCTCATTCTCTGATGCTTTTAATCATTGCCAATATGTGCTAACCCATCTTGCCGAAAACTTTCTGAACCCTAAGTCCATAGTTTGATAGTAAATGTCTTTTCTCCTGTCAGTTTTACATCCTTAACAGTTTCAGAGACATTCAATCGAAGATCTTACATAAACATATTTTACACTTTTTTGACAATTTCAGGTACTGTGTATGGCAGCTTTTGTTTGTCAACTGCACGGATTACTTTCTGGTCTCTCACGACCATCTTCATATTTCCTTCTTACCCAAAAGTTTCTCACCCCTAAGCCCGTAGTTTGATAGTAAATGTCTTCACCTGTCATGTCTATATCCTTAACAAATTCGGCGATCTCTAATCGAAGGTCTTGCATAAACATATTATGCACTTTTTTGACAATTTCAGGTACTGTGGCAGCTTTTGGTCGCTAACTGCGCGGTTTACTTTCTAGTCTCTCACGACCATCTTCATATTTCCTCACCCATTTATACACAATCATTAATGATTCAGGAGCGTTTCCGTTAACGTATCTTGCATATATTTATGAATTTTGGATATCTTTGAACCTTTTTACACTAAATGTTTTATAACAACACGCGTTTCAGTTTTATCTATTTAAGCTATCCCCAAACTAGATTTTATTAAAGCAGGGACAAATTGATTAGTGCTAAACAGAATAATACCTAATTTAAACTTTGTGGAAAATGTGCTATTATCTATTGCACATAAATTTTTAATAAATATCAACCCTTTGTAATTCAACAACTCCGATTTGAAAATTTTTTATACATATATTAAAATACCCCATTTTAAGCGAGGAAAAAATATTTAAAAAATTCAGAACAGAAAAATATCTATTTTTTTTTTTCAAAAAAGGGTTTGTTGCACATCTGCATCATGACACAAAAACTAAAAATATTTAAAATTTTAATTTACATGAAAAGTTTTGAAACTGCTGTTAGTTTTGTTATAGCTAAGTCCTGCACCACATTTCTCACAAACAGCTTCAGTAAAGCCTTTACAATCGGGGTATTTTTAAGCGTATTATTTTTTCTGCCTAATATGGCCAGTGCCCACTTTTGTCTAGGCGCACGTGTTTTCTTGGAATATGCTCAATAGGTCTTCTATGCTTTTTTTTTTTGTTGAATTCTTTTTCCTGCGTGACCTTTTCTTTCTTTCTTTCTTTTGTTTTTGTTTTACTAGTTATAGACTTGGTATTAATTTTACAGCGGTGGGGGGGGGGGGGATTTCTTACTTACCCTATAGCAACTAAATTATTTAAAACAGATTAATGTTTCCAAGTTTTCAATAATTTTGCTCTTACAAAAGAAATATAATTAAATGACCGTTTGAAGAAATTTTACATTTTGCTCTTTTAATATAAAAAAAAAATCCACTACAAGAGAAGACATGTCGCGTTGATGCAGATCTACAATAAACAAAAGTTTACATTTATCTTATGCGTATTATAAATTTCTCAGCTCAAAAATGGTTATTAAGTAAAGAATTTAAATTTACCTTTGTAAATATTATGTAGACAAATGTCTGGAAACTTTTATAACTCCACCATTTCAAAGCTTAATTGAGCAAAAATTACATATAGCTGATCAAGCGATAAATCAAATTTTGGTGCGAAACAAAATTAGTACCACCATGTGTTGCAGATTTAATGAATAATTATGTTAATAGCAGTGTAATAAAATAACAATAGTCAACAAAATCGTCTTTTAAAGTTTACTGTAGAAATAACATTGACTTTTTGGCTATGTTGCAGATTTGCAATATAGTGATACAAAGTGTTAAGATGCTACTTGGCTCAGTATAATATAAATTTAAAAACAATGCTAAAAACGCCAGAATATGCAAACTTTCAGTGGTGTATCCCTACAATATTCAGCCTCAGTGCACTGAGGACGGTACGCTAAAATCTACCGAGACTATTCTATTTTTAACGATGTTTATATATTTTTTATTCTAACTGATGCTGCATTCGATGATTCATTTTGCAAGTTTTTCAAATCCGATTAGTATTTTTTCTTTGACTTTTAAAAGTGTTTTTGAATAAACAAATGGTAAACAAGAAAAAAAAGTTGACTAGTTATGTTTGTCATAAAATCCTCTGTTTTCATTAAGAATTTTTTGCAATTCAACTGAATGTGCATACTTTAATGTTTGGGATGTTAAAACTAGCATAAAATTAAAAACATACAGGGTTCGTTATTATTACCGTGCTTGCAGAATCTTGCACAATTTCTAAAAATAGCACGATAATAAGATATTTTAAATTAATATAACAATAATTACCGTATTAATATCATTAATTATACTTTCTTAATACATTATATACATTAATTACACGCAATTATTCATTAATAAAAAATGTCCTTCACATTAAATATTATAATTTTCAAATATCTTGATTGTCATTATGTTCGCTTCTTGTAACACATATAATCATTAGAATATCGTCTATATCATTTATACCTTTCTAGTACAAATTTATTATGATTAGTTCTCAAAAATATTTGTGAAACGCTGAATACGGAAATTAGGTTTTTGTTTGTTGGTATATTTCCTTGGATAGCGAGATAACATTCAGCTATCCAATGGTACTTATTGATTTTCTTCAAAAGGCATTCTATGAAATATAAAGGAAATTATTAAACTTGATCTTTTGTTGAAGTAAAAGATATTGAAAATCCATTATTTTCTCTATTTAGTGTTTTTAAAAATTAATTTTAAGTTTGTTAGCTAATTTGGATTATTTAAAAACTTTATTTCGTTCTTTATTTTGTTGTTATATTTTTCAGCGGCAAAATTGTTATAGTACCTTTATCATACTCTTACATTACCTTTGGAAAAAATAGTCTTAAACATATATTTATATATATATAATAAAGTCTGGATTTTGGATTCAACGCATAACAAAAATTAATGTATTCTACGTTCCCTAGAAGCAATGTATTATACGTTAGATTATTACACGCTTCAATATATCTTTCTGCTCGAACATTATTACAAATAAGGTACCCTGGGGTAATAACGCCAGGCGGGGTAATAACGCCAAGTGCTTATATTTTGCATAATTATGAAATAATCAGGTAAATGACACCCATGTGGTCTGCGCAGAAGGGTTTTGAGTAATATAAGTCGCAAAAAACAGCTTCAAGTTAATTTGTTTCATTTTTAGGTCTTATTGTTTTTACAAACAACTAAAATTAACGCTTGATCTAAAATTTGCGAGATACGTTTTGTATATGTGAAGACTATGTTTTTATCCGCAAATACTTTGTTAATTACATAAATTTGTAGTGCATTTCATGTACTTTTAAAATGTTGTTGAAGATTTTGGATATCTTCTCGAGATAATTTGTAATTTAAAATGTACTGCGCAATAACTATACCGGGGTAATAACGCCAATCCTTGACATTAATACGCCGGTTGATTGCCTACAGTGGCCGAGCTACATCCTAAATACTGATTCAAATAAACACAGTTAAAACTGTGCAATGTTTCTCATATTTCTATTTAAACGGTCCTTTTTAAGCAAAAAGAAACTCACTGTCTGATATTCATTTGCCTCATCTCCCCCTCCCACACCACACCTTTATATTTCTTACACTTTCACAAAAACTGAACATTTTCAATATCTTAGAATGCAATTTGTCAATTTCTAAGTTTGTAGAGTTTGTATTTTTAGAATTGGACTATCTACATGCGATTATTCCATCTTATTTCACAGTTTTGTTTGCATGGCGTTATTACCCACCTATATGGGTAATAACGCCAAATAGCATGGGTCAAGAAAAAACGCCATTACATTTTATGAATACATATCTGTTAAATTATTTTATTTTATATAGATAGTCAATGAGTTGCTGTATCAGATCCAATATTTGTTTGAAAAATACAATCTAAAACTAAGCCGTGAAAATTGGTAGAACCTTAACGTGGCGTTATTACCCCAGGGTACCTTAGTTTCACAATCATATTTTTAAAACGCTGAAATCCAGAACAATACTTTCCATCTGACTAACGTTTGTCAATGTCCATGATAAAAACGGTTATTTGAATAAATGCAATTAATGATTTTTCTATGATACTTTTTACTGAAATTACAGCTATTTTTAAGAGACATTTAAAAGAGAACAATTGAAGATTGGTTAAAGGGACTCGAGAACGAAAAAATTGATTTTGTACTAGCTGTAGAATAAATTATATTTTTAGATTCATATTTGAATAAAGAATAGCCATAATCGTTCAAAAAAGTGTTAAATTCTCACTATAACAACAACTTTTTCTAAAGAAAATTAATTTAAAAAAATTAAGAATTTAAAAATTCCTTCTTTATTTTCATTTATCAAATTTTAAAACAGATTTTTTAATCCTTTATTAATATTATTTTTCTCTGTAAATCTAAGCATCGGATTCTTGATAAGTACATGAGATCAGAAAAATATAGTAATAATTAATGAATTCATATGTAAAAAACGTTATGTGTATATTTAAAGTTGCAAACATATGATAAAGATGATACTTAGTTATCGCACATAAGATTTAACCCATTAGTGCCTAGCGTCCCTTTTTAGGGACGCTTATAAAAAAGGCATCAAAGCACTTTTCACACCAGTAAATAGACAGAAAAAAAGTACGATTTTTCACGAGACAAATTCCTCAATAAATAAAGATAAAAGTTATTCGTATTTTAAAAGTGGTTGGAAACCCGAAATTTCATTTTTAATGAAGAAAATAACTTGGGCATTAATGGATTAAATATGATTCTTTTTAAAAAATGAGATAATTTACTTAAATATTATAGAAGGTTTTACATTTCGGTTAAAATGGAAATATAAAAAATTGTGAACGGAGAAAAATAAGTTTAAACATTGATATCTACAAAGATGTTAAACAGGAAAACTTGCACAGATAAAAAAAATATACCGCATTCACCTAGAATAATTATTTATTTTCTGAATCCCTAAACGAGAATTATAGATTAAAGAACTACGCGAAAAAATTTAAACAACAGAGCTAAATAGACGAAATGATCTAGATTTTCTAATATCCTGTTTTCTATGAACGAAACGATATTGAATTGTTTCAGTAACAAGAGATAATATCTTAATTTTTAAAATGGTTTGATTCAATAAGTTTGACAATGAAATGTAAGGAAAATTTATTGAATTCTAGTATAGGAGACTGTAGAGGCAAAAAAACTAGAATTTAAAAAGAGGACATAGAACTGTTTTTTCTAAAGCCACAGTTCTCATTCTAAAACCCTGAGCCATATTTTTTTCTCAGGGTAAAATTTGTCATTAAGTTTTAAGTTTTCATTAAATCCTTTCAACTAATTGACGTTGAAGTGCATTGCACATTTTAGCAGTCCTGTAAATAAGTATTTGCATTCAATAAATTATATAATTCATTGTTAATAAATTTAGACAATCGTGAATTCTCATTACGGTATGATAGTATTAATGTATTCTAACGTCCTCTAGAAACGATGTATTAAATGTTAGATTATTGCACGCTTCAATTAAACCTTTCTACTAGAACATTAGTACAAATAGTTTCCCAATCATATTTTTGAAACGCTGAAAGCCGGAACAATGCTTTCCAACTGACTAACATTCATCAGTGTACATGATAATAAAGGTTATTTGAACAAATGTAATTAATGCTTTTTATGATATATTTTACTGAAAATACAGCGATTTTTTGACAGACATTTAAAAGAGAATAATTCAAGATTAGTTATAGGGACTCGGTACCGAAAGAAATTCATATTGTACTAGCCATAGGATAAATTACATTTTTAGATTCATATTTGAATAAAGAATAGTCATAATAGGTCACAAAAGTGTTAAATTCTCAATATAGCAATACATTTTTTAAAGAAAATGAATTAAAAAAATAAGAATTTAAAAATTCCTTCTATTTTCATTCATCAAATTTGGAAGTAGATTTTTTTAAAATCCTTTTTTAATAGTATTTTTCTGTATAAATCTAAGCATCGGATTCTTGATGCGTTCAACTTATCAGAAAAAATAGGAATAATTAATGAATTCATATGTAAAAAACATTATATACATATTTAAAGTTTCAAACATATGAGAAATATGATAATTTATTATCACAAAAAGGATTTAAATATAGTCTTTTTTTTTTAAATGAGATAATGTACTTAAATGTTATAGAAGGCTTTGCATTTCGGTTAAAATGGAAATATAAAACATTGTGAACTGAGAAAAATAACTTTAAATATTGGTATCTACAAAGATGTTAAACAGGAAAACTTGCACAGATAAAACAAATATACCGCCTTCACCTACAATGAATAGTTAGTCATTTTCTGAATCCCTAAATGACAATTATAGATTTCCTAACTACGCGAATAGGGTAAACAGCAGAGTTAAATAGACGAAATAACCTAGCATTTCTAAACTCCTGTTTTCTAGGAACGAAACGATTTTGAATTGTTTCAGTAACAAGAGATTATCTCTTAATTTCTAAAATGGTTTGATTAAACAAGTTTGACAATAAAATGTAAGAAAAATTTATTCAATTCTAGTATAGAAGACTGTAGAGGCAAAGGAAACTAGAATTTAAAAGGAGGACATAGAACTGTTTTTTCTGGAAAATAGGATTTTAAAAAATCTAAATCATTTCGTCTATTTAGCTCTGTTGTTTACCTTTTCTTCTTAGTTCTTTAATCTATAATTCTCGTTTAGGGATTCAGAAAATGACTAACTATTTATTCTAGGTGAAGGCGGTATATATTTGTTTTATCTGTGCAAGTTTTTCTGTTTAACATCTTTGCAGATACCAATACTTAAACTTATTTTTCTCAGTTCACAATTTTTTATATTTCCATTTTAACCGAAATGCAAAGCCTTTTATAATATTTAAATAAATTATCTCATTTTCTAAAAAGAACCATATTTAAATTCTATGTGCAGTAACTAAGTATAATATTTCTCACATATTTTCAACTTTAAAAATATATATAACGTCTTTATATATGAATTGTTTAATTATTGCTATTTTTTTTTTTTTTGATCTGATGTACTCATCAAGAATATGATGCTTAGAATTATACAGAAAAACACTATTGGGTTGGGGGAAAAGTAATTTCGCTTTTCGTATTTATGAAAGTGAATTTATTTATATAAATAAAAAAAACTAATCAACAATGTATGTGTCGTTTTGTTCAATGACCGTTTGCCATTTTTCTGGTAAAACCATAATTCTGTCACTGTAGAACTTCTCAGATTTCTTGCCGAAAAACTGAACAAGATTTTTTTCACAAGCCTCTTTTGAAACCAGCTTAACAGCATTAAGAGTGTAGTGTAGAGAGCGGAACAAATGGTAATAGATCGGGCCCTGCTCCGTACTGTGAGGTGGCTGCATCAAAACCTCCCACGCAAGCTCTCTCAGTTTTTACCGAGTGACTAAAGATGTGTGTAGTTTAGCGTTGTCGTGATGGAAGACAACGCCTTTCCTATTGACCAATTCTGGCCGGTTTTTTAAATCGCCTGCGTTAATCGCAATGGTTTTTCAGAGTAGATAGTTGAATTAATGGTTTGAACAGGTTCGAGCTGCTCATGATGGACAATTTCTTTTCATTCCCACCAAACACTCAGCAACACCTTCCTTGGCGACAATCCGGGCTTTGCCAACGTTTGTGAAGCTTTTTCGGGCTTCGACCACGGTTTTTTTCGAATATTGTTGTCTATTGATTCACTTTTGCTCACCCGTAATCATTCATTTAAAAAATAGTTCAATTTTTTCCGTTTCAGTATTGATTCACAAATGGAAACTCTATCCATTAAATTTTTCACTGTAAGTTCATGGGGAATTCAAGTATCGAGATTCTTTGGTATCCTGTCTTATGTAATTGTTTCAAAACTGTTTTATGGATGATGTTTAGTGTCGTAGCAATGTCGCGGGAAGAAATATATCTATATACCTTTTTTAACTACCATTAATTTTCTTTTTTACCCTTTTTTAATTACCTTTTGTTGGTATTTCTTTTTTAATTTCATCGACTTTTTCAGCGATTGGCTAGCCAGGGTGAGGTTCATCTTTTAACATCTAAATTTCCGGAACGAAATCAAGGAAACCAATTCTGAAACTGCCGTTTACTTAAGCACCGATCACCATGAACACTACACAATTTTCGAGGATCCTGAGCCCTATATATTTTTTTTCTTTTCGGAAGTAAAAAGCAAAAAGGGACGAAAAGGACCTTCTGGAATCTCTATATTTAAAACGCAATAACTTTTGATTAATTAAACAGATAACGCTACCTTTATATCTAGAATTTTTTAAAGGCGATTACCTTTAAAATGCTGTATGGTACGGCTTGATTGAATAATTATTACTCGAGATATGCGACTTTAAATCCATCCATTGGGGAAAAACGAAATTACTTTTTCCCCAACCCAATATTAATAAAGGGTTTGAAAAAATGTATTTTCAAATCTAAAATGAAAATAAAGAAGGAATTTTAAAATTCTTAAATTTTTTTAATTCATTTTCTAAAAAAAAAGTTTTTGCTATATTGAGAATTTAACACTTTTTATGACATATTATGACTATTCTTTATTCAAATATGAATCTAAAAATGTAATTTATTCTACAGCTAGTACAAAAGGAATTCTTTGATTAAATAAGTTTTACAACAAAATGTAAAAAAAAATATTCTAGTATAGGAGACTGTAGAACTCTTCAACAAAGGAAATTAGAATTTAAAAGGATGACATAGAACTGTTTTTTCTAAAGCTACAGTTTAGTTTCTAGAAGCCAAAACCATATTTTTTTTCTCAGTGTAAAATTAGTCATTAAGTTTAAAGTTTTCATTAAATCCTTTCAACTAATTCACTTTGAAGTGCATTGCACATTTTAGCAGTCCTGTAAATAGGTATTTGCATTCAATAATTTCTATAATTCGTTGTTAACAAGTTTAGACAATCGTGAATTCTCAAAACGGTATGATATTAATGTATTCTAACATTCTCTAGAAACAATGTATTAAATGTTAGATTATTGCATGCTTCAATTAAACCTTTCTACCAGAACATAATTACAAATAGTTTCCCAATCATATTTTTGAAACGCTGAAAGCCGGAACATTGCTTTCCAGCTGGGTAACATTTGTCAGCATACATCATAATAACGGTGTTTTAAACAAATGTAATTAATGTTTTTTTGTGTGTGATGCATTTTTTAAAACGTGATGAAAATATAGTGATTTTTAAAGAGACATTTAAGGGGCTATTTAATTCAAATGAAAAGACCCGTTTGCTAATATTAATCCTATGAAAGAAATTTATAAAGATATCTCGGTTGCATTTTAATATTTTTAATTGATTTTTTTTTCGTATTAGACAGCTGCGATTAATTTGCATGCAGAACGTTTTTTACTTTTTTCATTTTGTTTACAGATATTTTTTATGAGTACACTTTCATTTTTGGAACCGGCTTAGAAAGCAAAAGCACCCTCATAAAAAATACTTGCAACCAAAAGCGAAAAAGTAAAAAACGGCCTTTATTCTAGTCAATCTCAGCTATCCAATGCAAAAAAAAGTGCTTGAAAAATGATAAAATGCAACCGAGATATATTTATAAGTTTCTTTCACAGGATTGGCATTAGCGAATGTGTATTTTCATTTGACCGAAGTACTCCCTTAAAAAATAATAATGGAAGGTTAGTTAAATCGACTCGGTACCGAAAAATTACATTTTGTAGCTCTAACCTATGTTATATTTTTCGATTCATATTTGAATAAAGAATAGTCATAATTGATTATAAAATGTGTTAAATTTTTAATATAGCAATAACTTCTTAAAAAAAATTTTATTTAAAATAAAAATTTAGCAATTTTTTAATTTCTTCTAATGTAAATGACTGAAAACTCTTTTGTGGTCGATGTTTAGTTCCGCAGAAATGTCGCGGGAAGAAATATGTCAGTTTACCTCGATTATTTTTTAATTCCATCGACTTTTTCAACGATTGGCCGGCTAGGATGAAGTTCATATTTAACACTGAAATTTCCGGAACGAAAACAAGCAAACCAATTCTGACATTGGCGTTTATTTAAGCTCAGATCACCATAAACACCACACAATTTTCGATGAGCCTGCGCCGCATTTTCCCCTTTTCAGATGTAAAAAAGCAAAATGTGACGAAAATAATTTTCTGGAATTGCCACTTTTAAAACGCAATAACTTCTGACTGATTTAACAGATTAGGCTACTTTTATATCTAGAATTTTTTGCAGACTGTTACCTTTTAGATGCTGTAAGTATGACTTAATTGAGTAGGTGTTACTGAAGAAATGCAATTTTCAAGCCATCTATTTGGGAAAACGAATTTACTTTTTCTCCTATATATACATATGGATATAAATATCTATAAATATATATCAATATTTGTAAGGAAGGTAGTTTTGGCGTCTTGGATTTATGATCGGTGAAAATGTACAAAATTTTTCGATAATGTTTTCTTGGGAACGGCTACAATAGATAACTTTTTATTTGTTGTAAAGAAAGCTACCTAAAGGTTTCTACAATTTTGACCACCACTGAATATGCAAATGTAAAAAATTTACTGTTTACAGATATTATATATTCTGTTTATTAATTCTTAATTTTTGACTAGGCTCTATAGTAATAAATTTTATACAATTAGAATTATTATTACCATTAATAATAATAATATAATAATTATTATTAATATTATTTAATACCACAAAAATTTTTGAATAAATTTATTTGTACTAGTTTGTATAGCAACGATTTCATAGAGTAAATCAAATTAAAAATTTTACAAAGTTTTAATTTAACTCCCTCGGAAATATTTACTTACACAAAATATTTAAAGTACATGCATAAAATCACGTCAGATTAATTTATATCTTCAAATAGATCTTCGTATAGAATAAATAACTTTTCAAGTATAATGTATGCGCATATAAAATGGGAAATCCGTAATAATATCCAAATTATATATATATTTTTATATTTGATTGATATATCATGATGGAGGTTTATTTTAAGTAACTTAAAAATTAAAGGAAGGAAAATAACATTTGTAACAGTCTAATTTATATAATTAGTTTTTAAAATAACGCATTCAATATATTTCCAACTCTTAGTTTATAACTTGTCTTTATAAATGTTTTCATTTGTTTATGAGAAATAACTATCACTGTAAAAGTATTCTAATGGATTTTTAAAGTTTTAATGAGTTTTATTCCCCTATCTAGTTGTCCAGTTCTTTTCAAAGTTTCTCAATAATGAAAGAAAAGTTTATGCCTTAGAGTATGATCCTTATTTCGAAATGTAAAAGATTATTTTATAGTAATAATAAAACATTCAAAACTTTAATGTAAATTACCTTTCATTTAACGTTTTATTTTTTTCTTGAACCACGTAATTTATATTTTTTCTGTCTATTAATTCTTGTTTAGTTACATAAATATTTAAAAATCGGTCAAGTATAACAAGTGAAACATCAATTTTAAAATGGAAAATGTGGGAGTACATGCAATTTATATATTTTTATATATTTGAGTGAAGTATGATGTATGTTTATTTCTATAATACTAAAAAAATGAAAATATGGAATAGAAAGTAATATTTACAACAATCCAACTTGTATGATTAATTTTCAAAAACAAACTTACTATTCAAACGATATATTTGTATCGATTTCATAATTTTAATTTTACAGAGTGCATCAAATTACGAATTTAATAAAATTCTAAACGAGCTATCGTATTTCGTTGAAGTATTTCTTAACAGGAAATAGTAAAATTATATACATAAAAATGCTTCACAATATTTACTTTTTTTAGAGCAGATCGTCAAATAAAATAATTTTTCAATTACATTGCATGTGCATGTAAAATGGGAATTGCGTAATAATATTCAAATTATATATTTATTTTTATATTTGATTGCTATATCATGATAAAGCTCATTTTGAGTAATTTAAAAAATTAAAATAACGAATGGAAACAACATTTATGATAATTTCATTTATATAATTAGTTTTCTAAAAATTATATTTAATTGTTTGTATTTATTTCGGTCAATAATCTACACATGGGATACAGGTCCGTGCACAGGAGTACATGCAATTTATATATTTTTATATATTTGAGTGAAGTATGATGTATGTTTATTTTTTTAATACTAAAAAAATGAAAATATGGAATAGAAAGTAATATTTACAGCAATCCAACTTGTATGATTAATTTAAAAAAATGTTAATATTAAAAAAATACATTGATTTTATATTTGTAATTTTAAAGAGTTGATCAAATTACGAGTTTTATAATTTTTTTATTCAAATTTTGAATTTCGTTGAAATGTTTATTGACAAGAAATACTAAAATATACATGAAAATATTTCTCAATGTTTATTTTTTTCAGAACAGATCATTTTGTAGAATAACTTATCCATTATTTTGTATGAGCATATAAAAATTGAAATGCGTAAAATAATCAAATTATATAGTTTTATATATTTGGTTTATGTATCATGATTGAAGAATATTTTCAGTATCGTATAAAATTAATCTACAGAATGGGAAATGGCATTTATAATAATCTAATTTATATAATTAGTTTTATAAAAAATGAATTTAATATATTTTAAAGTTTTAATTTATATTTCAGGATTAAATAAATGAAACTGCCTTTACAAATGTTTTTAAATTTCTATAATAAGAAATAACTAGCACTGTAAAATAATTAAGACTGGAATTTAAAAGTTTTCATGAGTTTTGTTCTTCTATTTAGATTTTCCAACTCTTTTCAATGTTTTACAGCAATGAAAGATAAGTTAATGCCTTACAGCATTGATTATTATTTCAAAATGTAAATGACTTTTTTTTAATAATAGTAAAACTGTCAAAATGTTTATGTATGTATATTTTCCAATTGGCATTTTCTTTCCTTAACGTCTTTATTTTATATTTTATGTCTGTCTATAAAATCTTGTTTAGGGCACTTACAAAAATAGTGAAAACCTGTTAAATATGACAAACGGAAGATTAATTTTCAAATGGAAAATGTATGAGTATACTAAATTTATATATTTTTTATAAATTTGTTTGATATATCATGATTATCTTTTTTTCTTCAGCAGGGTTAAAAAAGAAAAAAAAATAGAATGGCAAGTAACATTAGTAATAATCTAATTTGTATGATTAATTTTCTAAAAAACGTACTCCATAAATTTCTTTAGCTTTTCTTTCTTTTTAGCTAATAACTTTAGATTGAAAAAATGAAAAAAAAAATCCAAATTTTTTTCATAATACAGAGAGATACTGATATGCAAAAGAAATTGGAAAGAAATTCAAAAGTTTTAACGACTTTGTTTTTCTATTTACTTAGTTGTCGACTATTTTCGAAGTTTCTTAGTAATTAATGAAAATGTCATGCATTAACGCACCAACATTATTTCGAAATTTAGATGAAAGATTTTTAAAATAATATTTAAGGGGAGAAGGGACCTTTAAAATCATCTTTAATATATATTTTTTAAATTGCTCTTTAAATATTATTGAAGGGTACATTATGCGCGTTATAGCATACATTTATCACAAAAAAATGTAAAAAAAAATTCTTTGAGAAATAGGGAATTTTTCGTAATATTTCAGATTTAACGAGAACTTTTCAAAATGCTCCATGCACATTATTTTTACTATGAATGCTTTGACATTTTTTTATAGTTATTTATTATAATATTTGTCATAAAACTGTGCAAGATTTTTTGAAAATAAAAACAACTGTAAAAGTCATAGGTAGTTAATTGTAAAAATTTGTTAAAAAATGCTCAAAATTTCAAAAAAATAAAAAGAATTAGAAATTATTTTTTTGCTACCTTTATATTCAGCTATATAAAATTCAATGCACAGTTTTATTTATATATGTAAATCAAACTTGTATAAATATTATTGGAAATTTTCATTGATATGGAATGCGTATGGAACATTTTGGAAGGTTCTCGTTAAATCTAAAATATTACAAAATCCCCCCCCCCTTTTTTTTTTTTTTTTTTTTTTTTTTTTTTTTTCAAAAAATTTTTTTTTACATTTTTTGTGATAAATATATATTATAATGCATGTAATGTACCCTTGAATAATATTTAAAGTGCAATTTTAAAAACAAAACTAAATGATTTTAAAAAAGTCCCTTGTCCCCTTAAACTCACAAAATTTTCATATTTAGTACAGTCCCGCTATTCTGAACTAATTGGGGGAGAACGCAGTTCTGTTTAACGGAAATTTGGAGTTGGTGGATTTCATGAATAATATTAGCGTATTGAGATGTTAAGTGATAAATTAAGTGAGGGAATATCTGATAGTGTCAGCTATATACAGTCGTGGTGAACTGGTTCTGTTATTTCTAATAACTTGACTTAAAATACACTGTTAATGTGTGACAGACTCTTCAAATAAAAAGTACAATTGTAGTATCATAGTAAAAAATACCCTTTTATTGCACACAGAAATCTGAGTCAAAAAAATCAAGTTACTTTGTGGATTCACTACTCTTCTTCAGAAAAAAAAAATGGAGACTTTACTTCTTAACTGTGTGTAACTTAGTTTTTTTATGCATATATGTTTAGCAGTGATTAAAAATGATTCTATAGAAACCGTATAAATAGAGCTGACATGTACTGTAAATACAAGTTTTGCCATTGCTAGTACACGCTTTCCCAATTTGGTGTCAGTTATTTTCTTTCAGCTTACTCTCTTAAAACGAAAAAGCTGAAATAACTCAAGTTGAGCTGAAATCCACTCTTTTCCCATGTTGAAAGGAACCTTCTCAAGAAGAGCTAAAACAACTCAAGTGAATGAGTTGTTTTTAATCAACTCATGATTGAGTGATCTCTATTTTACTCATACTTGAGTGAAATCAAATCAATAAAGGTTAAATCCAGTAGTACTTGAGTGATTTGTAATCAAGTCATACTTGAGTGAAATGAAGTCATTTAAGACTGAATCTCGTAGCACTTGAGCGATTTGTAACCAAATCATACTTGAGTGAAATGAAGTCTTTAGGATTATACGAGTTAGCTGCAGCCAACTCGTATTTGAGTGAAGTGAAATAATTTAAGGCAAATCCAGTAGCACTTGAGTGACTTGTTATCAATTCAAGTTGGAGTGAAATGTTGTCATTTTTGATTTAATCCAGTAGCACTTAGGCGATTTGTAACCAATTCATACATGAATGAAATCAACTCATTTAAGAGTTAATCCAAAACTCCTTGAATTTGTAGAATTGAATTAATTCACTCTTAAGAAAAGCAAAATTGCTTAAAATTACAAAAATCTTCAAGCGATTTCTAAATCGTCTAAATAAAATCACATCATTTAAAACTAAATTCAGTAATCCTCGATTAATTTTTATCAATGAAATTCAATATAACATGGAATTATTGCCACATTTTCAAGTGTTGGATTTAAATTTCTGTTTATTGACATTACAAGGGTATATATATATATATATATATAGAGAGAGAGAGAGAGAGAGATATTGGAAAACTGTAACATGGATTCTCCAATATTTCTTCCAAGTCTTTAATTAACAAGACTTAAAACATTCTAATTTACATGACTGAAAGTTCTCTAATGAATCATAAAAAGATTTTTTTTTCTTTCTAATTCAATGAAACTGTTCCCTATGTCAATTTAGGGGAAAAGGCAATTGAATCGTTATACAAAATTAAATAGAGCTTACATGAATTTTTTATTATTCTGTCAAATCAGAAATTTTTAACATCAGTATTTTCTTTTGTTAAATTTAAAAGTACATATATTCATTAAATTAAAAATACTGGTGATCTCAAAATTGCAAATTTGAAAACACTTATTCATGCAAACTGCCTAAATTTGCATAACTGTACAACAGCACCCGAACAACATTAAACAGACTATCAGCTTCTGATGCTGTGGTGCTAATGGGATTTTTCCTTTCTTTTCTTGGGCAATTTCAAGTTTACATATTTTCCAATGATACTTATAGCTTCAGATATGCTTACATACAATTTTAATTTTTTCATTAGCTTCTGATTTAATTGTAAATAACAATTATTTTTTTATTAAAAATTTACGATTTCACTTAAATAAACCAATCTCAGGCATCTTACTAAAAAAATATTGAAAAAATAAACTTGATATCAGCCCGACTCAACTTCAGCACCACAATGTCAGAAGCTGATTGTTCCCCTCAAGAGTTTACATAATCCTATGCAGAAGTTATTTTCAAATATCTTATTTGGATTTTAAAATGTTTACCTTTTTTTTGGGGGGGGGGGTATGGGGGTGGCATAGAATATTTGAGGATGATCTGTAAGTGGGTTAGTTTTTACTTTTGCAATTTTGGTTAGTTTTTTTTTAAAATATTAATAGGAGTTTCAGAACCAGTTTTGAAAAAGAAAGTATTAAAAAACATAAAACCTAAATTTAAAAAAGGATTCCCCCCCCCTACACACACACATGGACAGTGCAGGGTTTAAATAAATGAAATTGAAAATATTTTAAATGGATAAACATCAACCCATGATACCTTGTTGTAATTATTCCTCGATTTAAATCTCAATCAAAATCTTATATTTCTTAAACTGACTAAATTTTAAAAAAATATTTTAATTGTTTAGTTTGAAATCTGAAATAGCTTTGAAATCTTAGATAAAATAATTGTTACCCATAGCATTTATATAAGCACATTGCAATTGGGAAATGTGGAGGAATGCCATTAAAAAACTTGTATAGCTAAAATTTTGATTATGGACAATTATTTTATTGTATGAAGAACTTTCCACTAAATATTGTAGTACAAAAGTTAAATGCAGAAATAACTGAGAAATGGATTTATTGACCATGTGCAATTATTCTTTATAACATTTAAAACATTTGTTAAAACTTGAATTTATATTCAAGAATAACTTATTTCTTCTTAATTAATCTTTTAATTTTTGCTTTTATTCAATATTTCTTAAATCAACTAACTTTTAAATAAATATAAAAGCATAAGACTGCAGCATTTTATGTCAAAAGTTAGAGCCAAATGTGCAATTTAGAATGTTGCAAGAAAGAAAAAAAACTAATTTTATTTAACAACAAAAACATTTTATTTAGCAAGAACAAAATAAACCTAACATTAATTGATAACAATTCTTTCCAACATCAGATAAACAAGTTTCAATAACATCTTTAACAGGACCTTTATAAATATAACAGTCCATTTGCATTAAACATTAAATACATAAAAAGCATATTGTAATTCGTCCACTGGTTTGTCCAACTTTTAAAATCTTAGGCAAAATAGACACTCTCTTGAAGATCCTTGAGATTAAATAAGATTGTTGAATTTGACTCCTCACAGTAGAATTTTACTCCTCCATGAAATCACCATCTTCCTGTGTTAAAAGAAAATATTGAAATTAAGTTAAATAGCAATAAATATAATGTTAAGGAATGATTATGAACATATTAAAATATTTTGCAGCTTTCAGATTAAATGTTTTATAAAATTTCCCATACATAGTCTAAACAAAAAATGAACCATACACTAAAAATTTTAGCTTTATAAATATTACACTACTGAAAATTCGGCCAATCATGAATAAAATGGAAATAGAAAAAATAAATCCTGTGCGATTACACTTATCTGCTTGTTTAAATCATGGTGTTACTTCTGATACAATCTTAAAATAAATCACCATTTTCAAAACAAATTTAAAATGAAAGTTCTTAAAGCAACATTTGTTGAAAATTCACCTTTGCTGTTACTTTCAAAATGTATCAGCGCTGGCAAATACCCAACCAATACAGGTTTTTGTGGATTTTTAGTTGTTTTTCTATATATTTGCATATTTATATAATACAAGATAGAACCTACAACAATTAGACCAGGGTTGGCACGGTTTAAACCAATTGGTTTTAACTATGGTTTAAACAACTGTTTACTCCTTTTGGTTTAAACAACGGTTTAGTTTAACCAACTGCTTTTTTTTTTTTAATTGTTTTTTTCAGAAGAAATCTACTGACATTTTCTCTTTTTCTTAATTTATGTATGACAGATTATTGAATATAAATAACTTCTATTTTTAACACTTTATATCAGTAATAAGCATTGGATGTAGCAGGTTTAGATCATTTTTTGGGTATAGGATTAAAATCAGTCTGCATTGGTGAATATATTTATTTCTCTTTAGAAAAAGCTTCGAACATGTGAATTGATCTAATATAAAATAGATTTAAAATATTCAATATTTAATAGAAAATATCTTAATTTTTTGAAAACTGCAGATTATTTAACGCAAGAATATAACACAATCCATAAGATTTCAAGCTGTAAAAGAAATCCCCAATCTTAATTGGGGAGGTTATCTTAAGCATTAAAATCAAAATACAAAGTCGAATAAGAAAGTTTTCAAAGATTGGATGCTACTTATAGCATTTTAATAATAGTGATTCCCCCCCCCCCCCTGTTAGTTATCTGCTGAATCTATGACAAAAATGTTGACTTCAAATTGTCATTCAAGAAACAAAATCTCAAGAAGTATTTGAAATTTATTATTTGGATAGCTATGGAGAAGAATATTTTATTTATCAGACTACTTTCAAATGTTTACTATTAGTAATTAAAAGATTAGTTATAAAGATTTTCAGAGTATCAATGCTTCACTGTATACAGCACTTTATTCTTAGAACATAAGACAGTTTGCTAATACTGTTTAAATTAAATTTTAATTTCTTTTATTTTTTACATAAATTCATTGTAAATATTTAATTTAAATCATTTTAAAATGAAGTTACAGTTTATAATCCAATGTCCATTTTTATCAATAAATATGCATGTATATGTAATAAGAAGGGATGTTAAAAAACCCCGGTTTAAACCAAAAAGAAAAACTTTTTGGGTTTTTTATGAAAAAAAAGACAGGTTTTTTTCCAGGCATATTTGTAAGTGGCCCTTTTCTTGAAAAGATTGTGCACCCCTAGTTTAAACCAACTGTTTTTTTCCTTCAAAAATTGTTCTTTTTTAATAAAAACATAATGACATTCTCTCTTTTTATATTTAATTTAAATGTTTCAAATTATTGGATATAAATAATTTCTATTTTTAACACTATTCCTGCGTTTGTATTGATAGGTTTAAAATTGTGCTGATGAACATACCTATTGTTCTAAAGAAAAAGCTTAAACATGTGAATTTATCAAACTTAAAATAGATTAAAAACATTTGATAATATTTAGTATAAAATATTTTTTTAAAAAGCAAATTATTTAAGTAATCTGTCATAATATGCATGGTGATTCTGAAGAGAGACACATAACTCACTGATCTTTAAGATTTTAGTCAAGCTGTAAAAGAAATTCTTCTTGGTTAGGGAAATTACCCGAGTGTCATCCTCTAAAGGGTGACACCAAATCTTTATTTGCAAATAAAAAATACAATTTTATAAGATTTTGGAGACTAATTAGGAAATAAAATGAGATTTTTAACTCACGATGCAATACAGCTAGTTTTCTTTTCTTTGCTAAAGTGCAGTTTTATACAGAATGGTGTGTATAAATAAGATATGCACCAGGGAACAAAAACCAACCTATTCAACGAGTGGGTAACAAAAGCAAACCTTAAAAGAAAGAATTTTCTTCTACGTATAGACACGGCATTGACTTATGCAGACTATGGGTCGAGTGATGATTCACTTCTGCGGGTTTTTTATGCAGGACAAAAGGTAAATAAGGAATGGTAAGGTTATTTTTTATAAGAATGTAGAATTGAGATTGAAAAAATATGACAGATTGGAAAGGAGGAGGAGGGGGGGGGCTTGACACCTTTTACATCTGTCCTGGGATGTCACCCATCCTAGCTACACAACTGCACACCCACTTCATCTCTGACAAGTAAATAAATTTTCCAAACACAAACCATAAAATATTACTTGAAAAGATAATTATAAGAAAATATTGCATTAATCTTTACTATCTGTTAAATAAATGATCGGAAATAAAATACACAATTTTATAGTTTTAGTTTACATACTGCATACTTTTTTATAAAATAGTAATTTTCCATTTTATTATGCCAAAAATTTTGTATAACTGCAAAGGAAGTTTGGTTTATTTTACATTCTAGTAGGAGTGTGTGTGTGAAGAGGGGGGGGGGCGGTTAAAAGTATTTTATAGAATTTTATGTAGCGGACTACTGATGACTATTTCTGACCAGTAAACTGTCATGCGTACTGGTCTTTGGGACCAGTACCTTTTTTTAAAAATCAATTCTACCACTGGGCTATGCATAAAAAATGTTAAGGGAAAGGGAAAGCAATGATATTACAAGGTATTTTCTAAAGAGAAAGAGGATTTGCTTTTTGGTATCGTTGCATAATATTTAGGAAATACTTGCATTTACAAGTATAGAAAGACCAACTTTTGTCCACTGTTTTCGTTTTATTTATAAATTCTCATTTGAAGCTACCTGGGAAGCAGGCACAAGAAAACTATTATTTCTGCATGCATTATGTAACAACTTATAAATATTAAGCAGATTATTATAATACAGACCATGCATGCAATAATTTTGCCCAATAACAGTATGAAACATTGCCAAACAAAACAGTAACACAAGTTCAACATTAAGAATGAAAAAAAAAATCTTAGAAATGTGTACAAAAACTACATATTATGCCATATATGTAGCCTCTATATATAAATATATATGTAATCCGGAGCACGTTTTTACCAAGACACTGCAAATAAGAAGTAAATACAATGTTTTGATAAATTTCTATGAATAAAGATATAATAATTACAAAACTTTAATACAAGGCAATTAAATAACGAGATATTTACATTGCATTAACAATTTTTACTCTGATTAAATATACTAATTTATTTTATTAAAGCACGAAAGTTTTGTAGCAGCACTGTAACACCAATTATTAATATAGAAATGCATTAAACACATCCTCAATATTACCGCGTGACACGACATTTTAATTTCAAGGTATGATACTGTTATGAATTTTAGTCTGTTAAAAAGAGAAAGGAAATTTATTAAAAGAAAGCATAATTAAAATAAAATACTTATATAAAACTTACTTACTTCGTATAAAAGGCAATTTCAGCAAATTGCTTAGCGAACGGCGGACGCGGAAGTCTCCATCTTATCTTGCAAGGTCACGTGACGAGTCAGCGGCGAAAATCAGCGCGGGAGAAGAGCTGTTTCATTATTGAGTTGAGCTGTTTAGTTTTAAAGCTGTATGAGTGGATTAGAAAGAGAAAAAATCAAACCAAGATGACTGAATCGGTTAAAAATCAACTCATTCACGATCCAATAAATTAGAACTCTTTCTTGAGCAGCCAAATCCACTCTTTCGTTTTAAGAGAGTAGGCCCTGTGTACGTTTCATTTAACTTCTATGTATAACAGTAAATGTAAATTTTGTCACGCACTCGTTTTAAATTTGTCCTGTTTTTAAGTTTAAAAATATCGGTATTTTTTCTGAATTGTGTTCCGAATAGGGGAATTTTCGGAGTAGTGGAGTTCGGAATGGATGGATTTTTAATTTGACATTTTATCTCTTAAATCATGCAGTTTATATATTCTTTATGTCTAATTGTTATTTTAAGTGTACTGTTTAAAAAAGATGAAACTCGTGAAATATTACAAGCAAAACATTATTTTAAACTAAAAAATTTGATTGTATGATTGATGTGTTTTATATGTTATTATAATTGAAGAATTTTCATTTATAGCAATGCAATATGCATGAATAATTTTCTGAAAAATGATTTAAATATATAACAAGTTATAGTTTATAAATTTAGATTGAAAAAAAAGAAATAATCTTTCGAAAAGTTTTCATGATTTTGAGAAACAATCATCTCTGTAATTGTAATCGAAAGGGAATTCAAATGTTTTAATTAAGTTTATTTTTTGTTATCTATAGTTGACTTTTCTCAGTTCACATATTTTCTAGAAGTTTTTCCCGAAACTTTATAGGGGGCCGTCAACAAATTGAAAAATAACGAAATATTTTGGATAACCTTGTTCAAACTAATGTAGCAAAATCATTTAAATTCCAGATTATGATTAATTGGCTTATTATAACAAAGTGTATTCATTTTTATGAGGATAATATGCATGCTTAACATGCTAATAAATCATGATAAGATTTTTATAAAAACAGTCCCAAATTTTGCCAAGTGTTTTGTTTAGAATTTGTAAAGTTCTTAAAAAAATAATGTTCTTTTCAGAAAATATAACAACCAATATTATACATAATACCCTGTATTCAAAATTAAATAATAATTATAATTGTATGAAAATGAGTAAGTTTACTAAATAATGTTTCACTGCGCATGTGTCAACGCAATCAAAATACAATTTGCATAATGTGTTAGCTAAATGTATAGGGAAACTTTTCTGAAAGCCTCAAAAACATAGCTTCAAAATCTAAAAATTATCATCGGTAGAATAAGCTCAAAATCTGTTTTTCCCAAAATGAAGCAAAATGATGAGGGGCGTATGCATATTCCATTGATTAATGACAATACATACACAATATTGCACGCACTACCATATTTGGGCACGTCATCCTATCTTTTTTCTTCTTTTTGGGAACAATTGTTTTTGAGCTTACGCTATCTATGGTTAGGTCCAAGCTATGTCTCTGAGACTTTCACAAAAGTTTTTCTACTTATTTAGCTAACACATTTTTCAAATTATATTTTGATAGCGCTCACGCATGCACAGGGAATCATTGCTTAGAAAACCTGTTTATTTTTCTTAAAATTTTTAATATTTTTTAATTCTGATTACAGGATATTATGTACATTATTGTTTGTCTTATTCTCTGAGAAAAACATTTTTTTACATGAACAGCTCAGCAAATTTAAGCAAAAAAGTGGCAAAATTTTGGTTTGTTTTCATTAAACCTTAATTTCTTTACGAGTGTAGATAACATTCTCATAAAAACAGTCTATTGCAGTAAGCGAATTAATCATAATCTACAGTTTCAACGCTTTTGCTACATTAGTTTTGTCAGGGTTATCCAAAAGATTATGGTTCGTTCTTAATTTGTTGACAGTCCCCTACGCGATTTCAGAAAGACATCTTAGCGGAAATATGTGACCTACACTATTCTATTTACGCATCTGGAGTTTCCTGGAGAAAAATTCCTCGTGAATTTTTCTACATATTTAACAAAATTTTTAAATTCGCAAGTGGCCTTTTACCTTTGACCATAGTGTATAACAAGCACAAGATTAGTTTCAAAATCGAGAATGTGAAAGTATATTCAATTTATATACTTTTATAAGTTTGATTGAAATATTATGTTGTAAATTTATTTTCTGTATGTCTGAAAAAAATGAAAAAAATATAATAGGAATTAAAATTAATAACAGTGTAATTTGTATGATTAATTTTTAAAAATATGACTGGAATATATTTTCCAGTTATAGTTTATAACTTTAGATGAACAAAAACTTAAACTGTTTATCCAAATTATTGCATAAATTTCAGAGAAGAGTTACAGCTTTCTTACAGTTGTCATGTAAAAGAACTAAATTAAAGTTAAAATGTTTTACTTAATTTTATTTATTTTTAAAGATGTACCATTTTTTAAAATTCCACCGCGGAGAAGAAAAATTTTATGCCTTACAGCACAATCATTATTCGAAATATACATGATATATATTTTTTAATTACAATAAAACTCATAAGATTCGTGTAGAAATATTCTTTACATTTGATGTTTTATTTCGTTATGCAACGCATACAATTAATATTTTCTGTCTGCCAAATAAATCTTTAGGATAGTATAAGGAAAAAAAAGAAACAGAAAAAAGAAAACTCGTAAAGTATAGCAAGCGAAACTTTAATATGCCGCCAACACAGAATGTCTCTAACAATTTTCTCTTTTAAATACACCGATGGGCAAAAATTAAGGACGAGAGGTTTTTTTCGAATGTAACATTGCGCAGACGTTTTCCACATTGACCAAAATCATATCATACTATCTTCAAAATGTGTAAATAAGGGTAAGTGAAATAAATTATCTAAACAAAGAATCAAAACCACTTTATTGAAAAGGTCACTTGGAGCACAAATACAGAGAAGGCAGAGATGTCCATCTTACCAACGATTGATAGGAAAAATTCAGTCTCTAATAGGGAATGTGGTCACCCTTGACCATACCAACGTCTGTCCATACCGAGGACGAGGTTGTCTGAGAGCTGTTGAGGCATCGAGTCTCATTCCCTTTGAAATGCCTATTTCAGCTCAGAAATCGTTAATGGCGCCTAGTTATATGATGCGAAATATCTCCCGAAAAGGTGCTATGCGTGTTCTGCAGGATTCAGGTCCCGAGACTTTGCAGGCTAATCCATACTTTAAATATCTTGACTCTCCGAGGGCCCTTCAATCGCCGCTGTGCGATAAGGGGGAGCGTTATCGTCCACGAAGAATAAGCTTGGACCCACAGCATCTCAAAACAGACGCATGTAAGGCAAGAGAATCTCGACGTAATAGCGGTCACCAGAGACTGGACCTCCTTGGAAGATGTGGAGATTATTATGGCTACAAAGCATGATACCACCCCAAACAAGAATTTCGGCACCTCCAAAACGGTCCCCATTCGAGGATGATTGAGAGGTAATTTTTCTCTTCAGATGTATATATGTCCAGACTTGCTTGTTATACTAAATCGGCTCTCATCCGTAATGGGTATTCTAACTCAATCTTGCCCAGTCCAGTTCTTGTGTTGCTGGCACCAAAAAACCGGCATCTCCGATAAGCAAGCGTTAATGGTACACACCGTATAGGTCGTCGTACATATGGTATATTTGTGCAGCCTCCTAGCCACAGTAAAACGTGATATCCGACGTCCAGTAATCTGCTCCATCTGCCTTGCTGTTGTTATTGTTCATGGCCGACCACTGCTGAATGCTGAATCAGTCGTTCCCATTATTTGAAATGCACTCTAGACTCATGAAACGATGCTGTGAGCGATACCGAACTCTTATGTCGCAACTGTCACACTTCGAACTTCTTCCAACTTCCCAACGATACGATCTCGTATAAGGTCTTCCAGATAACATTTCCATGATTGACCCTTACCCATATCACACAACAGTATAAAAATAATGTACTACTAGGTTATCTCGTCGACCAAAAAATTATCGCCATATTTTAAGATTAAATGCCAATAATGGATGATCGTGAATGTCACATTCAATGACATTAAATACGATTCACGTGTTTAAAATGTCATTAAATGATTTTTATTTCGACTTTTTATTTGTATTTTTATTAATATTCTACTAATTATTTGTTTTTTCGTTATTTAAAATAAAAAATATGTCAATATGTATAATTTGGCTATTAGTTTGGCGATTTGTATAATCTGGCGGAATTGGTCGACGGGATAACAAAGTAGTACCAAAAAAAAATCGTTGAAATCACTTTACGCAGTGCAATAGGTTTCACCAAATTTCTGAACAATCGGCACCTCTGTGTTTTATTCCCTTCATACCCCTTCCTTTTTTGTCTTACGCCATATATAGACATGCTCAACTGCATTTGTTTCAGGTCTATCTCCTGTTTGATATTTCATTTCGTTCTGTTCCCTTTTTCGGCTTTTATGCTAATTTATCTGCTCCGTTATTAATTTTTGCACACCAGTGTATTCTTTCTCACGCTTTCAATTCTTCTATTTAAAGCTGTCTATAGAGTCCAATCTATTTTTAGTAACTTTTGAAATTTAGAATGTATTTTAAAATTCTAAATTTCAAAAGTTACTAAAAATAGATTGGACTCTATAGACAGCTTTAAATAGAAGAATTTAAAGAAAGCTTTAAAAAAAAATATTTCATAATTTTATCTCTAAAATTTTATTACAGGATGATATATCTGAAGTTTGAAAACGAGAGTGTGATGTTACGTTTCTCACAAGTAATAGTAGATGATTAATTTTTCTAAATGTATATTTTCAAGTTTCAAGCATACTAGTTTTCAAGTATACTTTCAAAAGTTTAGATTTATAGTACATTTTAACAAAGGTTTTCAATATCAGCAAAGATAACAATTTATTTAACCGAATTCTGAATCAAAGATTTTCAAAATGAGGAAAAATAACTATTTATGTAACCAAATTCTGAATTAAATGAAAATTTCTTTATGACTTTTACTTCACTTTTTAATTCCCGAGTGTTTTTCAAATTTTCTGAGGAGTAAAAGAGAGTGGTGTGCCTTGGACATATGTGTACCTCGGACCTATGCTAATTCTAGATTTACTTGTTTAGATCATTAAAAAAGGATATTCATATAATAAATATTTACCACCAGGGGTCTCAGTTAATTTCTCGGCATTTGTTTAGAAGTTCAACTAATTGTACAATTTAAAAAAAAGGAAATTCACCTTTCTAAAGTATTTTTTTCTTAGATATTTCTATATTATTTTTATACTAAAACATAAATATTTTTTTAAATGGGGATTATGCATAATAAAGCAATACTTTTGCTACTACACCATGTACTTTAATAAATTTAGGCCTAAACTTAACATCATGATTGGTAGTTTTGTTTTAAAATGTCAAGTGGTGTACCTTGAACCTAATAAAAGGGGTGTACTTTGAACTTAATAAAAGTGGTGTACCTTGGACTCAGTCCAAGGTACACTAGCTATTGTCTAATGGTTCTGAGAGGCAGCTCAAAAAGTTAACATTTGGAATTGACTTATATAATTACAATATTGGCTAAATATAAATATAATTATTAATATAAATATGTTTTAATATCTTTTGTGATTTTAGTAAGTGTAATTGTTCTGATGTTTTATCTATTTAGAATTTCTTATTTTTAAAAGCTAATTAACAATGAAATATATCACAAATTTATATATGTAACTTCTTGATTAATAAATAATGATTTTACTCGCTAAAAACAAGTTTTTTTCCGTTCGTAATAATTTTCATTTTATTTTTAATTCAAAATTTTTCATAGAAATTATTTATATAAAAATTTAAGACAATTATATGTAGTGTACATCTTAAAGTTTTATAAAACCTTTTCTTTTTTTAGTTTTGGTAATATTTTTAAAAATTAAAAAAATAAAAAGTCAAAATAGGTCCGAGGTACGCCACCTTCCCCTATAAGTATATATATATATATATGGATGCATGACCATTATGATCCCAGCATGACCATTATTTTGAAATACAAAACAGAAAATTTAAAAATCAAAATCAAAATGGCAAAATTTCATTATAATTGTTATTTTTATTTGACTTAATACTTTTATTAATTCATGCAATTTAAAACTTCGCTACTCCTTTTGAATATAATTTAGTGAACTATTGTAAAATTAGTTGAGAACCCGTGAAAAGTGAAAAAAAAATTAACAAACACTGTTAAGTTCGAAGATAAACGACAACTATAACAGACTTTCGATTAAGCAGGAAAGGATTATCCGAGACGGTAAATATATCACGGTTTTGGATGAAACTTATTATATTGACGCTACAGAATAATTAGTAAAACGCCCCATAGGCAAGAAATCATCGAGTGCAATTTTTCCAGATGAAGAAAATCAAATTCCTGCAAAAGATGACAATAATGCTGATTTGCAGAGAACATTTTTAGAAGATTTGACAAAGATAAACTGTTCTGAACATTCGGGAAAAGAAGTAGTGCAAAAATCATTAAAAAAAATTCAAAATTGGTATGTTATGAAATTTCAAGTGGGACTCCAAGAAGAGTGAAAATGCCTCTCACTTTTCCAAAAAATGAGCTTTTCATTCCTTTCACTTTTATAGTGTAAGAACTAATTCAATGATTTTCATCAAATTTCTGATTACGTAATTATTAGCATAGATTAGTATTGTTTAGTTTTTGGTCGAAATCGACTTGCAGGTGGCTCTGCTATGCAAATTTTCACGATTTCGCAATAGCTTTATCTGAAGAACTAACGCATGGATTTTCATTAAACTTCAGATTCAATTAGTACTACTTAAAAATTGGTCTTGATTCGTCTTTGGTGTATAAACTTAACAGATGACGCTTTTATGCAACTTTTTTTAAAGATTTGGCAATAGCTGTGTTTTAGAAAATAATGCACAGATTATCATCAAACTTCGCTAGAAATTGACATGAATAGTTGCTGACTAGATTTCGATGTAATTCACCTAAACGGTTGTACTTCTAAGCTGCATTTTACAGGAATTATTCACATGTATGAGATAGAAGTAAATTTTGGTATGTCACTTCTGACTAGTTACTACTTTTGTTTCATGCATTACTACATATGGTACTTTTTTTTACTCTCACATGAATTAAATCAAGAGTAAACTTATAAGTGAATAAATCCTTCCTAACGGTACATATTTTTACTGTACACCTTCTTTTTGGGATATTTAAATTCTATTATCTCATTATACTTTTTTTAGGGTAAATATTTAATGCCTAATTCTATCTTTGTCTTTGAAAAAAAAATTTTGCTATTCTAAGAGTATTAATATTTATAATAATTAAAAATATTTCAGACGACTTTAAAATATTTTAAAAGATTTTTGAAAGAATAAATATGCATACGAATTATTAAAATGTTACAATTAACGAAGGCATAATCATAAATGTTTGAATAGCATAGCTGGAAACTTGTACGGATTTTTCTTACCACAAAAATTTAATAGAAAATTTTATTTATAACAATCGCCGAAATTCAGCGAATTCCATTGATGGAACAAGACAAAAAGATATTTATAATTTTAAAGGTGGGACAAATCCATACAAGCTGGCAGCTATGGAAAAGCTGTTAATTCTAATTTACATAATTTACTAATTTACATAATTGAAAATTTCATGCGAAATCTTTGATAGCTTGCATTTTTACTTTGCACCCGTTGATGTACCAAAGTTATGTTAAATGTTTATGCATCTTTTTTTCTTTGATTATTTCTGTTATTTATATACATGTATTTATTTATTTTTCCTTGTTTTCAGAACACAAGAATGCTTTTAATTTTAATCTTCGTCCCAAAAAGTAACAGCTGCTCGTTGACGTTGAAACTATTAGTTTTAAATTATTTTCTGTTTGCTCATCAGGAACAAATTTTTGTTCATTTGAAAATTTTGCTATTAATGCAACATTAATAACATGTCCTCCTTTTAAAAATATATATTCTAGCCTCAAAAATGTAAGATTTGCAGTTTTTTTCTGTATGGAATTTTCTTTTATAAAAATAGTTTTGACGATTAATTTTAAATTAATTACCATCTGGCTAGAGCTTTTTTATTTTTCCGCATCTTATTTAATGATTGCAATAAAAAATGCATCTTTTTGAAAAAGTTTTTTTTCTATTGCATCATTAACGTAGAAACTATCAAATTTAATTGTTATTTTCTTTTTTCACCTAAGAAAAATCGTGTTTAAAATGTTATTTTTATTTCTCTCATTTTCTTTTTATTTGTAACACTTACGCAGAAAAAGCAAAAATTCCTCGAAAAAAAATTTCCCTTTGTGAAATATATTATTATAATGATGAAGATGAATAATTAAAAGTAACGAACATGAACATTTGCATGCATGATAAAACGTACGATAATCCTTTTTATTTTTAAAAAGTTTTTATACATTTGCAAATGTATAAAACTTTTTTAAATTGAAAAGGATTATCGTACGTTTTAGTACAGAGTTATATTTTCATAGATTCAGCAAAAAAATTTTTAAAAGATTTTACAGTGTACAAATACTTGTAAAATATGTGCACTGGTATGTTTTTATTGTTCATCAACAGCAGAACAACTTTAGAAGTCTCTAATATATAAATTAAACTCGAATGCACTGTTAAAAAAATCGGTTAAAACATAGAAAAAAAGCTGATTCTCTGTTAATTTATGCTAGTTCTTGATGCATTTTATTAAGTTTCTAGTCTTTAATTCACCAACGTTTCCCTTATCTTGTTCTTTGTAGGAATTTCTTCTTTAATTAAAGATATTTTTAGCTTTGTTAAATTTCTTAATTGAAAATGCATACTTTTGAAATTCTTTTGCAATTTGATTAGAAATATTAAAAAATAAAATTAAGTTTAATTTTTTTAAAAGTTAGAATAATGTAAAAAGGGAAAAATAATATCGTGCGTGTTTGTGAGGATTTTTATCATTTTTTCCTCGCTGAACCATAAAAGAAATATTTTGAACGAAATAACAAATGTTCAGCCTTTAGGGTGTTCTTCCTCTCTTAAAAGGTACGGGGTTCAAACAGCATAAGACAGCTAGAAAAAAAATTGCAAAAGAAAATGTTACAGCATTTTAAATTTACAGGAAAAATTCAAATTCTTATTGGCTCACTAAAGATTGAGTTATTTACCCATTTTAAAAATGAAATAAAATTTGTATGATTAAAAATAATTTTACAGAGACTTGTGTATTTTTAATGATGTTAATTTATAGAGAGTATTGTAAATAGACCGAATAACTTCTCTGTTATTTAACAGAATCTCTGTAATTTTAAATAAGACTTAAGATAAGGGATTACTCATAGATTCTCTGTAATTTCACAGATTGCAAGACTTACTCTATACTATGTAAGATGGGTAAGTAACAAACAGTAAAAGCTGCTGATGGAAAAAATTCAATATTTCTTTAACTTGATTGGATTCAAAATTTTTAATTATTTGATATTATAAATAAAAGCGTATATTTTAAATACAAAAATTTTTATTATTGCTTTCAGTTTATTTTTGTCTCAAGAATATTTGCCGAAACGTCAGTGAAGGCTTACTTTGGAGACACGAAATTTTTTGGTTTCTGTCTGTCTGTCAGTCAGTCTGTCAGTCTGTCTGTTCCGCGATAACTAACGCAAAAAACATCCAATTGGCTTGAAATTAAGTGGGTATGTTAGTGAGGCACTGGGATTAAGCTGTATAGTTTTTTGTTAGATTTGATTCATTCGTTCGGAAAATATAGAATATTTTATTTTACGCAATAATGCTTTTCTATGGCAAATCCAATGATTTTCAATTTTTTTTTCCTTGAGAGAAAATGACACATTTCATTAATGGAATTCAATGATAAATGGACTCTGAAATTTACCGATTAACTTATTCATATTGTTTTGAAATTTTGTCTACTCATTTGTCAGATTTTTAAAATTATTACTGTAAATTTTGGAGATTTTTTATAAATGTGTTCCAATAATATAAACTATTTTGTTTTAGAGATTTACTTATTTAAAATGTATTTATTTCATTTTCTTTATTTTCTCTTAATGGTTGCTAAGCAACCATTCATCCTAATCCTTATTATATTTTAATGCTATAAATTTGAAAGCATGTACGAAAATTTAAATGAAGTCCGCGTCAAAACTGATGAATTAATTAATGTCTTTGTATCTTTGCGGATAAACATAACATAGCCCAGAAAAGAATATAGGCTACGTTTTATTAATTTTATTCAAATATTTTCCGTAATATTTCGAAATTTCCTTCTTTTTAATACAGAATCAAGAGCGATTTTTTAGATAAAATTTAACCAATTTCCTTTATCGTTGCCAAAAAAAAAAAAAAAAAAAAAATCTGGAATAATTTTTCAACGGCAATAAGTTTCAATTGAGCAATTTCCATTCGAAAAATTAAACTAAGATAAAATAAATATGACGTCAGAATTAAAATAAAAATAAAAATAGTACTTTGTTAAATATTAAACATGGAAATTTGTTTAATAATAAGAACTTTTCTGACAAAAAATGGGGGCATAATTAGAAGTAAAAGAAATAAAAAATAATTATATTTTTAACAAATATTTCAATTGGTAAAATTTGACGTCATAATTGAAATAAAACAGGTATTTTATAGTTGTCGTTAAAAATACAAGAAACGCGGACAGCAATAACTCATGAATAATGACGTCATTGCCGAAACTTCAGTGAAGGCTTATTTTGGCGACACAAAATTTATTGTTTTCCATCTCTCAGTCTGTTCTTCTGTCTATCTGTCAGTCCCCGATAACTGCCACAAAATGCAATCAAAACTTCTTTTTTTTCGTAAACAAAATTGTAAAACCCTAGATTACTGAGTTTACACTTTCAAAAGTTCCTGATACATCAGATTTAGGTGTTTTTGGTGGGCAGGTATCTAGAAGTATGAGGATAATGAAAAATGCTTATTTAAACTGTCACTTATCCTTATAAATCAAAATGTAGAAAGAAATACAAGATATACGATAACCATTAGCAGATTGATAGAAAGTTAGAAATTTAAATTTAATGAGACTACGGGGGGAGGGGGTCAGGGGGGCGGAGCCCCCCCCCCCCCCGAAGAAATCTACTGTGGTATAATAAAAAAACAAAAATAATAGATCATGAATGTTTCAGAATATCCTAACATAACTAAATCTTTAATTTAACGGCTTTTGATGGCTTCAAATTTCTTATTCTTATTTTATTCTTCTAAATAATTACATAATTCGAAAATTTTAAATTACAGTTTCCAGGGAGTTGAATATTACGCTAAGTGTGTTTAAAAAAAAATAAAAGATGTGAAAAGCTGACGTTGAGGCTCTTGATCTGCAGATTTACTAGTTTAATTTGAGTAGAAAAAAAAGAGTCATTTGAACAAATAAATATATATATTAATCGTATTGAAGAAATTATGATAAAGAAATGCGGTTTGCAAGAAAGGGCTCCCAAAATTGTTGGATATATTTTAGCAACAAAAGGTGTTTGGTAAAAAAATATCCCTAGAGAATGCCGACGAAACGAAACACAATGAACTATACAACAGTATCCACCATTCATTTATTCTTACAATAATATATGTTCAACGCGACTTCCAGAACATTCTACAACTCAACTAAGGCGATTCACAACACCCGTAACAAGTTGAATATAAAATTTGCTATGAATTTCCGAAACCTCACAATAGATTGAATGTTTGAGTTCAGTCGATGCTAACCCTTTATCTACCGACGGTACTTATAAGTACCATAAAAATTACTTATTATAAAATTCTTTCAATACGTCAATTAGTTGTAATACTGTTTAGAATGAGTTACAGATACATTAGTTTATTTTGTTCCAAAAGCATTATTGGTAACACAAAACAAAAACAGTTTTAAAAGTATGATTTATTTTGCCTTTGTATTTTTTCAGCTTTCTTGGCGCTGAGGGAGGGGGGTGGAGATTTTTCAATTCCGAGATATTTCTGTATTTGTATTGTAAGAACATCATATTTGTATATTTTATAAATCTACGAAATACTAAGAAAACAATTTAAAATAAAAGATTTGAGTGGGGGTTATAAATATTGCACAAAATTCTTGTAAATTCAAATTTAATTAATCTTTCTAATTCTTCAAGCCTTCTAAAATCCTTTAAAAATATATTAAATGATTATGTAAATCTTTTAATTTCGTTTAAAAAATTTGTATAAAATGCTTTAGAATGTAAAATTTTCATAAATTCATAATGCGGTAGATAAAGCGTTAAAGATGATGAACGGTACACAAGTGATTTCAAATAGACCCAGAATCACAAGTGAACCGACGACGTGAGATAGGGTGATCATGGAGATATACGATCCTAAAACTTCAACTTATCAGTCTTCAACAAAGATATTCAATAGGAATAGTTTTATTGAATTAGTACAGAGTGAGCATGTGCTTCCTGTATGCAGATTATAACAGACAACACAACTCTTTGATTTAATGCGCGTAGGACTTTGTCAGGCAAAAAAAAAGAGTGAAATAACGCTCAGCGGTTACTATGCAAGTTTTCCAGCCCGATATGGGGCACGGTTATTTAAAGAAGAATGGTCCGATAATGAAAAATGAGGTGGAGCCATACCAGACTTTCAACCTGGCTGGATCATTTGTTGGATATTCACGAGGAATAGATCTTACCTATGTACGAGTGTTCTGGTGTTGATATGACTATGTAGTGGGAAGCGTATCTTCTCCTTGCAGAAAACGTTAAATAATTAGTGAAATTCGCTTTCAGTTCTTACCACAGCCCACCCAGCATAATGACTCTTTCGTAATCTACCGGTTGTAATTTCTGCAGTGATTGTAATTTGTAGGTATAAGCAGGGATGTGGTCAAAGGTATACGGGTATATACGCCGTATACCTTCTGGATTTTTTTAAAGGAACGCCGTACACTGTAAAAAAAAAATTCAAGAGGTTACTAAAAATTTCTTAGTAAATTTGTATTCCACAGAATTTTTTAGTAACCATTACAAACTTTTTTTTTGCAAGTGAAACAAGCATTTCTTTTGTAAACTGAACAAAAGAATTTTTTGTATAACTAACTTAAAAATTTTTAGTATGAGCCACCAAGCAAATTTTAGTAAAAGCTCCAAAATTATTTTTAATAACCATTACTTGCGCCCGAAAGGCAGGAGCTGCCTTCGAACTGCATTCAGACTTCTGAAGCGGAAGATTTTCGGCAAAACCGCAATAGATGGCAGCACCAAACATTCCTACCCGTTCCGACAGGATTTTCATAATCCCTTTATTAACGAGACACTACATACATTCGGGGCGTATTTGGCGGTGGCAAGTTTCGAACCCGGGACCTTTTAGCCTGGAGTCCGTTACTATAACCACTATGCTATCAAGGCCACACCAACTGAGTTTTAGTAAGAGCTATTAAAAATATAAAACTATTAACTCTATTCGTTGCTAACTTTTTTCTAGTAATTCTTACAGATTTTCTTGTAACCGACTAAGAATACTAAAAATTTTTTAGTAATTACAAGGATCACTAAAGTTTTTTTAGTAGATCGACACTTTTTTTTTACAGTGTATACCTTTTATTACTATAGAAAGCTATAGTATGTGCTTCATAGGGTATACTATCTGCTCATAGCGTATATCCTCTGTTATTTTTACGACTATACTCCTGGGTATAAGGAAGTGGGGTGAAGAAATCCGAAACCCTTGCTCCAAGCTGTAAGGCTGATGAAGTATTTTCCTATAGAAATGCAGCATCCTGCGGAGGATACGTCGAATCGATGATTGTGGCACATTCAATTACTTCCAGATTTGCTATCACTGCTACTCCTTGTGGCCTAACCATCCATAGTGGTTTCTACCGAAGTAATTCGGTCCTCAGCGAACGACGATCTTCCACTTTCTGCCCGATTCTCAAAAGAGCCAACTTTTTGAAGAGAGCGACAAGTTCATCTTTGATCAATGATGAAATTTAAAATTTTCATACCAGTGTTTTCAATAATCTAATACAATTTTCATATCAGTGGTTCAGTAATATGATACATTTTCAAAATTCAAATAGAAATACAAATATGAATTTCAAATACAAAACATCAATTAATTCAAAACAAAATAATCTAACAAAATTTCTAACAAAATCAATTCATTCTAAACAAAAAATATAAAATACAAACAATATAGTAAATGAAAAGTATCACCTGAAATTAACACAATAAAAATGACAATTTTTTTTCTTTTTTCAAACAGTTAATATACTTACTTATACTAAGCTTCAAATAATACTTCATTTAAAGTAAACAGAACAGTTAAGAAGAAAGAAAACTTTTAGAGTCCTAAAATAGATAAAAAAAGTGTATCAATGTTCATCAGACTATAATTTCTAAAGGATATAAATGCTGGACAGATCTTTTTAGCACTCCGTTGGCTGTTTTTATTCCATGTGAGTGAATGTTGTTATCTCTACCTGGAATCGCTCCCTGAATTCTGCCAAGTTTCCAGAGAAGTTAATTTTTCATATCGCCTTCGATTAAGACAACATCACCCACTTTTAGGGGTGTACGTAAATTGGGATTTTTCGATGAATGGAATGTTTTTAAATCTAGAAGATATTGTTTTTTCCACTTCGACCAAAGTTGCATTAGTAGTAGTGATTGATATCTTTTTCTTTTGAGAAGTGCAGATCTTTTTGAGCCATCTTCAATTACATCGAAAACGTTAATAGAAGTGAAAGTTCTTTACCAAAATTTAAAAAATCCATTGGACTGAGGGCATGAGGCTCATCGTATTCATTATACACATATGTCAAAGGACGCAAGTTGAGGATAGCTTCCACTTCAACCAATAGTGGACATTTCTTCATAACTCAAAAGAGCTTTTCCAGTAATCTTTCGTAGACACTCCTTGATTGATTTCCCAAGTCTTTCATATAAGCCTCCCCACCATGAATCTCTTTTAATGATATTTTAGCAAACAATTCTTTACGTTGTAAGAAATTTCAAAAAGAGATTGTTGGAAATGGCGTCATATAAATTATCGACTTCTTGTTTATCTTTTTAAAATGTATTAGCATTATCTGAATAAATGACTTTACAAATTTCTCTTCGAGGCTAAGAATAGTCTAACAGCAAGGAGGAAAGAATTTGTAGTCATATAGGTAGCAAGTTCTAGATGCAAAGATCTGGTAACTCTGCAGGTGAATAAAACAATGTAGGATTTTTTAATTTCACCGAAGTTTTTCACGTAAATAGGCCTCGCAAAATCTAAACCACAAATTGAAAATGGGACACCTTCATTCACTCTATCTTTAGGTAGAGGGGCTATGATTTGGTCTGCAGCTTTACAAATTTATTTTTGACAAACGAGGCACTTTTTAATGAGGCTTTTCACTAACTGTCTTCCTTTCGGATCCACTATCGAGATCGAATTTTGTCAAACTATGGCCATTTGCTGCATGCATCATCTTTTCATGATCTTGACGTACAATCAGCGTCGTTAACCAGGAATGTCTAGGCAAAATGATTGGATGTTTTTCTTCTGTAGTAAGATCACTAAATTCTAGTCTTCCTCCTAAACATATAATTTCTGTATCATCTATAAATGGAACAAAGTTGAATAGGGGTGAATTCTTTTCTACTGAATTAATATTTCTAAGAGACTCAAATTCTTTTTTAAAATTTTGCTTCCGTTCACTTCGTATTAAATATTTTTCAGCTTCTAGTAATTCTTGAATTGTTAGTGTATCGCTAACTTTAGTAGATTTTTTCAGCTTTATTATAAATATTTTTACCCAAGTAGTTATTCTTATTACTTTCTCCAAATTGCTAAATTTTTCTATAGAAATATGATTTTTAATCTCTTCAGTTATACACTCGCACTCCAATGTGTCATTGGGTTTTTTCCTGTATGTATTCTAATTCATCTTCATCAGTTATTTCTTTATCTTCAGAGCTTGTCTAAAATCCAGAGGGTAAACTAAACCATTTTGGCCCAAATAACCAAGTCGGGTTACTGATGAGCTTGGAGACTTTTGCTGCTCTTGAAACAAGGTCTGCGGGATTCTCTGCTCCTGGGCAAGTATGCCAATCAGAAGGGGCTGTCAGCTTACGAATTTCTTCGACACGATTTCTCACAAAGGTTTTGAATTTTTCAGGTAATTATTTAATGCAAAAATATGTAATTTTTGAGTCCGTCCAATAAATGCATGGAATTTTTAAATGTAGCGCCTTCAAAATGCTGCAGATTAATTTAGCTAAACATACTGCAGCCATCAATTCCAGTTTGGATAGAGTGAGGGTTTTTAAACTAGCCCCCCTGTTTTTAGAAGCTACGAAAACTGTTCGAATATCTTTTTCAGAGATCGATACACGTAAATAGGCAATTGTGCCAAAGGCCATTGTACTTGCATTAGAAAATAAATGCAACTGCAAATTGGCAATTGTCTCATTTGGAATTTCAAAAAATAATGACGAGTAATAGAAAATTCAGATATTTAAGGAATTTCATTACACCAGACTTTCCAAAGAGAAATTAAATCTTTTGGAATGACATCATCCCAGTCAATGCCTAACGACCAAATGTTTTACATTAAATATTTTATTCTCAATGTGAAGGGTCTTAAAAATCCAATAGGATCAATCACGCGACCCAAAACTTGCAAAATATACCTCTTTGTATCAATTGTTGTAAAAGCAAACGCTGCTAATTCACGCGTGTCAAAATACAAAAAATCATTTAGACTGTTCCATGCTATTCCTAAAACTTTGTAAGGAACATTTTCTGTTCCAGATGTTTCCAAATTATCACTGGAAATTACATCATTATTTTTTTGTAATTATTTTAAGGATTTTAAATTAGTGTGCCACTTATGTAATATCATACTTGCTTCTTTAAAAATATCTATAGACTCTAATGTAGTGGATAAAGCTTGCTTGACAGAAGATTGACTTCCAATGACATCATCTACATAAATATTTTCATTTAAAAACTCGACAGTTTCTGAATATTTTTGATATATTTCTTTAAGTGGTGTTTAATTGTGACTGCTAACAAGAATGGACTACAATTCACCCCAAATAAAACTCTAGTAAATCTATATATTTGAGGAAGATTAGATTCATCAAAAGGGTCTTCTGAAACCAAAAATCGAGATACGTCTATGTCTTCTTCATCTACTAATATCTGTAAAAATGCCTGTTTCATATCGATTGTAAAAGCAACTGGATGAAATCGAAATCATAACAAGATATCAAAAATTTCTGGGTACAAATTAGGGCCTGGATGACGACAATTATTGAGAAAAAGAGAATTAAAATCATGAGCTGATGCACCAAACACAATCCTCAATTTACTTGTTACCACTTCTCTTCTTATCACTTCTCTGTGTGGTAAAGTAAATTCGACATGCTTCTTATCTTCTGAATTAGGAAGTAAATCTACGATTCCCGGTATTAAATAATGATTTAATACATCTTTATATTCAAAAAACAACTTAGGATTTTTAACAAATTGTCGGGATAAACCCGACACATTTTCGCGGCTCGCTGTAGTAGTACAGTACAGTAAAAAAAATAAAAGACATATTATATAAGAATGCAGGATGTAGACCACACAAGATAGTTTGAGGTGCACGTGCATGCGGGAATTCGTCAAAAGGATAGAATTTCCACGATTTAACGACTTTTGTGAAACGGGGTGTTTGGTAAGGGGTTAGTGAATTCTGGCTAAACAGTCAGTTAGCCAATAAATTTGTCAAGATTGTTTATAAGTTAGACTGGAAAAGATTGAATTTCCTGTAAACAAGAGTAAGAATCTTCGCGCATATGGGAGTTCAAAGTAATAAATATGTCCACTGTGGTATTTGAATGTCTGCAAATTTAGTAGTGGGATTAACATGTTAGCTAAAAAAATGTCGCATTCGGTAACACGATTCTCACATTACATCGTAAAAGGGGTTTTAGCTGTTTACTAGGATTTGTTTTCAGACCACCTGCATATGAAGTTGCGCGTTACTTGAAAAATTATAATGACATGCAAGAGAGAGAAATTTTATAGGAGGATAAGATTTTTAGGGGGGATTTTCAGGCAGGGAGAAGTTAGTAAAATGCGGTGTCTAGAAAAATAAAAGAAAAGGAGGATAGAGGAGAATGGTTTTTTGAGAACTGCGTTTTTTTTTTTGGTGCTCTCTCTGGGACAGAGAATAAGTTGATGGTTGGGATATGAGCACCGGTATGGGGATGTGCCTGACGCCCGACGATGACGTTCCTAGTATATCTAAGTGGTGGGCGGGTTCTTTCTTAAGTATTTGAGCAACCTTTTCGTATGCGAATTAAATTAATATCTGTAAAATTAGGCATCCTTAAAATCCTGTATTATATTATTAATCAAAATCCCAATAAATGTATTGGAAGAATAACAGTGTATTTATTATGCTTTAATTATAAATAAAGTGTCGTTATTACCTTATGTTTATAGACTTTTATGTTTTCTAAAACATCCGACTCTAGAGCCTGGGAAACGTTCTAATGCAAATAAACAAAATAAAGTAAAGTAAAGCTATCAGTAGTCGGACAAAATCTTCTATTTTATTTAATTAATCGAAAGTCTGCAATTTTTCTGCTATTATCCAAACGCCTTTTCTCCAGTTTCCACGGCAATCTTACTTTATATCTTTTGTTTTCTTACTTAATATCACATTCAAATTGTTTCATTATTTCATTTTCAGAAGAATCAAAATATTGTTTAATATTAATAAGTCCTGAAATTTCAAGATCCCCAATTTTTTTTTTATTTGATCAGAAATTAAGTGTTTTTCAATAATTACGTTTAAAATCAACGAAGATTGGTTTTCGCTTTTTTAGGTGCGTTCGTAATTATGTAAATACGTAGCACCTATAGTGGTCGTTCAGTCCGTCCGTCTGTCCGCATATAACAACGCAAAAATTAGCCAACCGAATCGTTTGAAATTTAAAAAACATAATTATTACAAAATTTTGTCGAGTCTTTTCAAATTTTATGAAAATCGGATGCATAGATCAATTACAGGGGCAATCAAAAGCATTCCTTTACATTACGGTCAATGGGGAAAAAAGTTTCAAATGCATTTTAATCGTTTGAAATTTAAAATACATAATTATTACATAATTTTGTCGAGTTATTTCAATTTTTTTGATAATCGGGTGCATATATCAAATACAGGGGAATACAGGGGTAATCAAAAGTATTCAATTACATTATGGTCAATGGGGAAAAAGTTTCAAATGTATTTTTTACGTTTGAAATTTAAAATACATAATTATTACATAATTTTGTCGAGTTATTTCACGTTTTATGAAAATCGGATGCATAGATCAATTACAGGGGCAATCAAAAGTATTCCGTTACATTACGGTCAATGGGAAAAAATGTTTCAAATGCATTTTAATGGTGTTACACTTATTTCGAAATTAATAAAATTGATATGCATCTATAAAGTACATATTATAATATACATTTTAAATAATTTGTGGTGCAAAGAACGTTTGTTATTGATTTACAAGGCCACACAAAAGTATTCCATTACATAATGGTATAGGGAGAACATTGTTTGATGAGCGTTTTAATTATAATTCACTATTTACAATTTTATGAGATTGATATATGAGAGTAATATTTTTAAAACTTCGTTATCGTACGAACGCACCTCATTTGCTACGCTTCACGTGCAATTTCCAATTTGTTTTACCTTGGAGGCACCAGCCAAAGATGGTTTCAACAGCAACAAGATTTTTATTCAAATGTTTTATATTACCTGTAACTGTATTATAGTAATAATCTGCTCCTACTAAAAGAGAAATGGGGTCTTGACATTGTGGTGAGTCTGCAAGGGTTCCAAAATACTCACCTCACCTAATTCATTTACTTCTGGGGGAGGGATATCAGATACAGATATTTCGTCTGCTACCAATGCTTCTATTTCTAAATTAGACTTCGAAAGATGTTTATTTTCCAATTTAAGTTTAACAACGTCATAATTTTTCTCAATTGGGATTTTACTTCCGAATGTGAATACCGATAATTTTTTCTTTCTTAATATTTTAAGTTGTAATTTATGAGCAATTTTTCGATTTAGAAAGGTTCGCATTGCAACGGTATCCTATAATAATCGAGCAGAAACTTCTTTATTTTTATTTTTTACTTTCGCACAGCAAGTTCGCAAGAAAATTCGATTTTTTCCAATACACGAAACAGCCGAAATAATTTCGTTACTTGTTTCATTTTTTTGCATTCGCTGTTTCTAAATTTCTATCTGTACAACTTTTATTATTTGATGAATTAAATTGTATACAAATAGTTCGATTATGTCTACCTCCACATGTTGTACAACGTATCTTAGAAACGCAATCTTCAATTCGGTGTTTTGGCAAAAGGCAAAGATAACATCTACCTTGTGATTTCAAAACGTTTTTCCTTTTTTCAACATCAAAAGCATTACATAATTCTGACAAATGATTATTCTTATAAAAAATGCAGCGTTGTTTCTCTGTATTCTTTTTGCCTGAAACTGCAGTCATTCATTCATGAGTGGATGAAAAATTTAATTCTCGTTTAGGAGATTTCGTAATTTTTTTTTTGTTGTTTACTTCTAATCTATTTGATTTTGAAAGTGAAAAAGCCGATTCTCTACTTTTAATTTCGGTTTGCAAGAAATTTAATAATTTGTTTATATTAGAATTGCATGAAGATTTAATGTTTTGTTTGCTAAATTCTAAATTTAAATCTGAGAGTAGTAATTTCAAAACTAAGGCTAAAAGCATAGAGCTGTAAGCCATGGTTCAAGTCCGAATGTGTTCAAATATCTTATATTTATCTTAATATCATCATGAAGTTTCTGTAATTTTGAAATATCACTAGACTTATATACTGGAGATAAATTTAACAATTTATTTCATTGATGATTGCTTATCATCTCTTTATTCTCAAACCTACTTTCAAGAATTTTAAGTGCAACATCATAATTTGATTCTGAAACTTCTAAGCCTTCTATGGCGTTTAAAGCAGATGAACCTATATAACTAAGGAAATAATTGTACTTTTCAATTTAAGTCAGTGAATTATTATCATTTATCGAAACTTTAAAAGTATTCCAAAAGTTGGTGAATTGCGCGTAATCGCCATAAAATTTCTGTATATTCAGCTTCGGAAGTTTAACAAATTTACTTTCATTATTGGGGGTAGAATCATTAGCTGAATTATTATTCAAATGAATAATATTTCTTTTATATTATTTAAATTTCTTTTCGGCGCGAAAATTCGTTAAAGATATTCTGCCTGCATAGTCATATACTATGGTCATTTCACCCTCATATTCGTCAGATTGTATTACTTAAATTCAATAGTGGTTCTATTTTATTATTTATTTCATCTAAATTACATGCTTTAATCTTTAATTGGTTAAAAGTTTCTTCAAGAGAATCAATGTGCCATTTTTCAGTATAGTATCTATTTATTTATCAATTTCGTAACAGATCTTCTTAAAATTTTTCTATTTTTCTTTAACTTTTCAAGATCAGCCATGATTAAAACATTAAAAATTAAATTATAAAAACTCTTACCTTTAAAAATCTTCGCACTTCCAACTGACGGCCGTTATGCACTATGGAAAAAATATCTTCATTAAATCAAGTTATTCATTCAAAGATATCAAGGTCAATTAAATCTTACTTCTCTATGTGAATCATAAATATCTATTAAAAACATTCTAAAATAAACTATGTTGCGTGGCGAATAAATCAAAAGAAGAAAATACGTATCACACTGAAATCCAAAATGAACAAATCTTCGTAGAATGTTTCTTTAACTAAAACATTTAATGAAATCATATTAAGTATTTACAGTTCTATATAAATTATTTACAAAACTTAAAATCATTGGGAGACACAATGCTCCACTTTTATATCTATTTTTGACTATAATAGTCACATCTTTTACCGAAATCAAATCATTCTAATCAAAGCAACATATCAGCTGCATTCTGTTTACAAAATCCAAAGTATTCTAAAAGTGGTTAAATTTAAAGTTAAGAAAGTTGAAATTAAATAATTACATAGCTCGTAGCGCCAATCTAACTGAAATTATTTTTCTTCAGCACTATAACAGGCAGAATTATTTTGAATTTTTATTTTTAACATTTCTAATGTGCAATTGACTGCATTATGTTTCCAATATCTTTGCAATATCTTTACTTTACAAATATTAAGATAATTTTTTTGTAACTATAGCATTTAAATGCAATTATTTCTAAATCTTAATCAAATTATAAAAAAAGTACTGTCTTTTTTTCTGAAGTAATTGTTAAAAAGGAAAAATTGGGCCACAATAATTCTTTATTATATTATTATTGATGCATCCATTCTTAATTCTCTTTACAGTTTAAATGTTATTAAGTTACTTTCTCCATAAAAATCCGCTCTAAAAATGGTTCTATAAAAGTCTTACATAAAATGGTATCAGTGCCTAATGATACCATATTTCATCAGTTACACGCAGCCACATGTTTCGCTTATTGCGGACATAGTAAATTGTGCTCTCAATAACGTTATTTTTATTATTATTTAAAGTCTTGAATGCATTTTTTAAACTTTTTTTTGTACAATTACGTATAAATTTTACTATACTAAAAAAAAAAAAAAAAAAAAAAAAAAAAAAAAAAAAAAAAAAAAAAGTCAATACTAATTTTCAATTAATGTCTCGGTTCGTGAGATTTTCTATTTCGAACCCTGCTATTCCTTTTCTGACGCTTGACTCGATAGGTATTAAAGCTAAAGAAATTAAAAAATACATCACCGGACAAATCTTAAATCAAATTGATTACATAAGTGTGACGAGACGTGCGCAGAACACGTAAGCCGCCAGCCAATCCTTTTAACCCTCTGACAGTCTTGCAAAAGAGCAAAATTGTAATGTTGTTTTCTCTGCGTTTTATTTTATAAATGCTAAAAAAAAGTCAATTCTTTCAAAATTATGTAAAAAACTTAAAAGAGAATACCAAAGTTATCCTTGAAAGATTTAAATTATTGTTCCATGTATAAAAAATCTATTAAGTGGAATTGAATGGAACTATTAAATCTATTGTAAGGAAAATTTCAACACTTTGTGCGAACTTCTTTACATAAGTTAAAAATACAACGTTATAACGCACAAATTTCGTAAAACACACCCCTCCCCCCCTAAAGAATTACATACGCCGTTTCAAGGATGCCTCGATCCCCTTCCTCAGTGCAAGGGGAAAAAAAAGACGAAATGGGTTTAAAAAATCCGCTCGGTTATAGCCCCGAGTACAGGCTGTAGAATGATTAAAAATCTGTCAGCAAAGAGTTTAAATACCCTAAACAAATGACGTAACTGCCCGGAAATAGCTAAAAGTACGAGCCACTACTCAGGATCTCTCCACAGTTGTGAAAGAAAATGTGGAGCACTCCTAATTCTTTTTCACCTGAATATATCAATTTAACATGATTTAAATACCCACTTCCTTGTTTAAGTCAATTTGAGACGGTAAATTTTATTTTTGGGTGATTTTGTGTGCATATTTAATTAAGTAAAATTAAATTAAATTTTTAATTCAATGGTATGTATTTTTGTATTTGTTTCTAAGTTAGTTTTGAAGATTCAATCTTAATAAACCGTAATTCAGTACTGTTCTGACTCGTGGTAGTACTGCAAACTCTCAATGTATTAGAATTTTTAAGAATGTACAAAAATAAATAGATTGTTGAATTTGATAACTTTTGGGTAATTTTTTCTTTGAGTGTGATTAAATAACTCTTATGACGTGCAACTCACCCTACAAGTACATTATACAATTTAAGCATTATAAACAAAAATAAATTGCTTATGCAAGCATATTGGAAATTACACGTCAAACGTAGGAAATGAGGTGCATTCATACTATAACGAAGTTTTTAAAATATTCAGATCTTCACGTAATAATACACAGTACTTTGGATGCAATATAGTATCTGAAATCTATTGTATGGCCCTGTAAATACTATCTCCTTTCTATTATATAGGAAATAGCTTGTACTAAATCTTGGCACCGTTTCATAAAACGTGTAACAGTTTAATATAATTATAATTTGCTCCAAACAATTATCCCCTCTATAGCATTACGTAATGGAATACTTTTGTGTAACCCTGTAAATTAATAATAAATATTGTTTGCGCCGCATACTGTACAGAATATATATTTTAGTATATTTGATTGATGCATACCAATTTGAGTATGTTCAAACGAGTTTAATATAATAAAAATTCACTTAAAACTATATTTAACTATTGGCGGAATATCCCAATGTAAAGGAATACTTTTGATTGTCCCTGTAATTAAACTATACAGGCGATTTTCATTAAATTTGAAATGATTCCATAAAATTGTGCAATTGTGTGTTTATATATTTTAAAAGTGAAACCATTGGGCTGGGTTGTTTTTGCTATTGTTATATGCGAATAGACGGACGGACATACTGAACAACATCTGTAGGTGCTAGGTATTTATATAATTACGAACGCACTTAAAACGCACTCGAATTATAATAGTTTGGAGAATGATGAGGTTTCTATCAAATGTTATGTGTTATTTATGTAAATGTTTTTTTCACTGACATTACAGTTTCGATATAAACGATTATTAAATTTGATATTAATAGGGATTTGCTTTTTTCTCAGTTGAAAAAAAAAAATACATATATATTTTTTATTGTAATTTTTTTTTTAATTTTTCATATTATTATCTCTGTTAAGGGATTTGACTGAATTTTTGTAGTTCTTTTGTAGTGAATTATTGTTTTAGAGCTATGCGTCTGTAGGATTATGTTGTTTTTTAGCAGTATAAAAGCATTTTTTGCAAAATGTATTTTACAAACTAAATGGGATCAGAACGCAAAAATTATTAAAATAATTTTGCTATTTTCTTTAATTAAAGATAATATAATTTATTGGAGTGTGGACCTCTTTCTAAAGTTTTTATACAAATATTTTTCTTACAGAAGCACGCCAACGTGCAAAAAAGAGGAGTAAAAATAAAACTTTTATTCATTTATTTATTTATTGAAATTTCTGCCACTTGGTTAATTTCTGTCTCTTTTTCCTCCAATTGCTTAATGCTTCAGATTAATATTATCTATTTTCATAGTCCCTAAGGAAATTTGATTGGAATTGACGCTGGCGATCTTTCGGATGCCACTCGATTAGAAGTGCATGGCACGCAAGTTAGGACATCAGCTCATGCAACACACATCAATCGTTTATAAAAAAAAATTTTTGAAATGCTTTTCAAATGGTAATAAATTAACATAAAAAAAGCTAAAACCCTTATTTTTATTTACAAAATATGCTATAAAATATGCTTTTTGCGTCTTTCTACAAGCAAATTCCCTTTTAACATGCTATTTTTTATAACAATTTAAAAAATAGTTGCTTTTTAGTCTGTTTTAGAAATTCTGACTACACGTTTTTGATGTAAATAAAAAATGAAACTATAATACGGCACTATATACGAGGCCAAGATGTATATCTCTTGAAAAACAAAGCACTGTAATTATTGCGCTTTCCAATCCAGAAGCGTGCAAAGAAAAAATTGAGACTGGTTCAATGTTTCAATCCCCTCCCCCCTCCTAACCTTCGCACACACATGTATACTTTTTCTTTGTGACATGTTTCACAAAATTTAAAAGCGCAGAAACAGACATGAAGTCTATTGAATGCATATAAAGCGTTTATTTTGTAATTTTATGTTTAATTTGGATTCAGAAACTCCAAACAAGTAAACAACGTAAGACAAAGTTGCACTTTTATTTTGGCAAAGAAAATCTGAGACACAAAGGAAAAAGAATGTATGTATCAGTACAATATGACAGTTTACAAACCCTTTATGTTCTCAAATAGAAATTCTTCGATGTTTTGAGAATATATGTTTTTGCCTCAAGTCGCAAGCACAGAAAAATAATTTCAGTCAAAAAAAAAAAAAAAAAAAAAAAAAAAAAAACAGAAGGTTAACGAAAAAGACTAAAATAAAAATCTGAAAGAAGTTTTGAAAAGAAAGCATTCCTTACTCATAAATTTGTATTTGGATGAAGGGTTAGAGACCTTGCAATAACTTTAAACGAATAATAACGTACTTTCATCGGCAAAATTTTCCAAATATGTAAATACATAATTTCTCTTTTTACAATGAAAAAAGAAGAAAAAACAAAGTTTGTTGCGTAAAATTTGCGCCCTTTCAATTTCCGCTTTCAGGTGACTGCTTCCTTCGCCCCCTGCTTCGCACGGCCTTATTTCCATTTCAAACAATTTTCCAAGTGAAAGTCACTCAGTCTGTTAATGTTACTCATTGTCTGCTTACGATCGCATTTAATGTATAAACTATGATCTTTCTTTCAAGAAAAATAATGCGTGGGCACGAATCAGTAAGTGAATACATGAAAATGATTCTGCAAATGTGTTTAAAAGAGAGCAATTCAGAAGATATTAGCTAGTTAAAATATGCGTCAATGTGCCTATAAAATTTTATAATCGAGTAATTTGTAAAAGATACAGTATCATGAACTGCCCTTTGAAAACTTCATAAAATTTTAGGTATTGGCTCGAAGAATATTAACGTTTTCAATATATTTGGTTATATAGTTTAAATTAATGAAGGAATAGTTTAAAAAAAGTCGTTTGAAATCATTTTACTGTTGTCAACAATGAATGTATGCGTAACAATCTAATAATACATAAAAAATATTTTTAATGCTTTTTTATATTTTTTATTCGACTTACTTACATTTTTAGGTGCATTCGTAATTATATAAATACGTAGCACCTATAGTCGTCGTTCGGTCCGTTCGTTTGACAACTGTCCGTCCACCTGTACATATATAACTGAGCAAAAACTACCCAACCAAATCGTTTGAAATTTAAAATATATAATTGTTATATAATTTTGTCAAGTCATTTCAAATTTCTAAAAAACGGATGTATAGTGTAATTACAGGGACAATAAAAAGCTTTCCATTACATTACGATCAATGGAATAAAACAGTTTCATGTGCATTTTAATGTTGTTACACTCTTTCGAATGCAATAGAATTGACATGAATTTATGATGTATACAAAAATATACATCCTGTAAGACCTGTGGTGCAAAGAATATTTGTCATTGACTAGCAGGGCCACACAAAAGTATTCCACTACATCATGGTATACGGGGAAGCATTGTTTTGGGTGCGTTTTAATTATATTAAACTTTTTCACATTTTATGAATTGGTATACGTTGCTGAGGTTTACTGCAAGTTACTTACTGTATAATAGAAAGCAGATAGTATTTACAGAAACACATAGAATATTTCGACGACTGTACTGTATCCGAAGTATTGTATACAAAATTTTTCACATTTTATGAATTGGTATACGTTGCTGAGGTTTACTACAAGTTACTTACTGTATAATAGAAAGCAGATAGTATTTACAGAAACACATAGAATATTTCGACGACTGTACTGTATCCGAAGTATTGTATACTATAATAGTAAGATCTGAATATTTTTAAAATCTTCATTACAGTGCGAACGCACTTCATTTGCTATGCATCATATGCAATTTCCTACTTATTTATCTTAGGATAATTTAAAAGTATACTTTTATTAGGCTATTGATTGTAAGGTTAGGCCATGTGCTCAGAGGTCTCCCTTCAATTTCAGTGCAATTGCTACAGAACGTTCAGAAAAGTCTGAAAAAGACACTTACAAATTATCAGTGTCAGAAATAATAAAGATAGGGCAAACGGGATGCTTCAGTGAAGTTCACTATTTCACTGTCTAATTGCAGAATATTATCAAAACTACCAAAATCTGTCATCTTTTTCCTTATGATACAAAAAGTCTGATATATAGGATGAGCATAAATTATTGAGCGCATTTCAAAGTTCTATAAAACAAAAAACAAATTATTGTACTAATTTGTTTAACATTTTATTTACAAACATTTTTCAAACAGTTTTATTTTGCACATTCAAATTGTACGTGTGCTCAATCCACGTAAAATATCGTGCCTATATTCAATTACACGCCAAACATTGCGGTTAAAATTAATTCAACTAATTTTCTTAATGTGTAAAAAATACTTACTGAAGTTAAGATGAAAAAAATATTTAAAATGTAAAGTTTTTATTTATTTATTTATTTTAATTTATTATTATTATCGTATATCTTAAAAATTAAATTTATTAAATTTTTATAATTTGTTAAACGATTATAATAATTTTGAAATTGTGATTAAGTCTTTTCATAATCTAATTATCTAAAACTGTTTATATTACATATACTATACATATTTTTAATTTTTGATCATACTGCATATCTCTTACGCATAATTTTTACAAATTAGTTTTCCTGATTAGCGAACTTAATTGTTTAGAAAAAAATATGCATCCATGAAATACTCATGTAATAAATTAAATGAAACTATCTTCCGTGAAAAAAAAAATCATTGCTAAATTACGTTGTCATTTATTTTGCACAAATCAAATTAACTAATTAAGAGTACGAAAATCAATTACATAAAATGGTTTCAAAATAATTGCACTTTTCCTATCCTTACACTATATCCCCGAGGTAGCATTTTTTGTGTATGTGTTTTAAAGTGTAAATGCTTCATTTTCTGCAATGAAAATGCGCATTTAGTCTCTTTTTTTAATTTTAATCGGTATTTTATTTTCAAAATTTCTTCAATTAGTTGCAGCATTGATAAATATTTTTTTTATTGTTAACACATTCGCTGCCGCAGACGCGCCAGCGCGTGATAAGGCGCCAACGTTAAGGCGCCACTCACGCACGCAGCGCGTGATGTGGGGTGATGTCAAATAGCCAGTCACGCGCTGGCGCGGGAAAATCTTTTACTGATTCTTTGTTATAAAAAGTAAGTCGGCTTTTGGAAAACCCACTTCTACAGTGCGGCATTAACTATCATCACATCTTCATGTAAGGGGCAGCGAACGTGTTAAGATAGTGAGATTTAAAACTATCAGGATGCATTTTCATAGTATTTTTATAGTATTTTATCAACTTTTATAGTATTTTTCTCCTTATTTAATTATAGAAAATATAATGCAAACTCTGCAATTAAAGCAATACATGCAAACTTTACAACTCAAAATCTAGCAAGAACTTAAAGAAATTTTGCTTTTTAAATCTTTAGGGGATTCGACACACAAAAATCTTCAAATATTCTATTACAAAGGTTTATTGTTTTAAAATTTATCCTGTTTTTCTGCTTAAAATTACTTTGAAATCATGTTTCTAGCTTTATTGGAACATAAATATAAATTTTTTCGTTTTGATTTGTTTTCAAAATTTAGCTTTCAAACAATGGTAATCATGGGAAAAAACTTCCTGTGGAAATGCAATTTTCTTCATCGTAGCCTTTTTCATCATTTCTCATATTAAATTATTATAAATCAAGAATCATTAAAAATAAATTGTTTAAACATGGAATATGTATTTATCAAATGTTTTAGTATAATTTCGATTTAGCAAATTTAAAAATATCTATATTTACATTTTAAAATATGATCTTTAAAAAATAAAAGTTACATCTTTTTTAATACATTTAAATGTTATTTAAATTGAAATATTTTAAAATTTTAAGTCAAAATTAAAATTTATACATTTATACATAAATATTTTCTAGTGATAACGAATTTAGATTATCCGACTTTTTTAATAATTTTTAAATAAAAAAATATGATAAGATTTATCATGTGATTTTGTTTACTAATAATATGGTTAATCATCGCAAAATATTTCCAAATTTTGATTCAATAAATAAAAATTATTTTAAAATGAGTCCCGGACCCCTTTAAATAAAATTTTTTGAACAAAAATATTTTGCTGTTAAACTTCTGCGTTACTCCAAAGAGTACTTGTTTCTAGATTATCACCATGCATGACTTATTTTTTATTTTATTTTTTTTTAAGTCCCAATAGTAACTTTCTAGTTTTGTTGATATAAATATTTTAAAAGCTATGGATTAGTGTCACGTGACTTATAAAATTATATCTTTTTCCTGTTTAAGCCTTTTAGGTCCGATTTTTTTTCCATTTTCAGACGAAAATTTATATACTTTAATAATGCTAATCATTGCTATTCAAATAGACTTACTGGTGTGTAAAAGATTATCTCATTGTTTGAAATGCTACGATTGTACTTATTTTGTGAACTAATCAATTCATATTTCTATGATAATAGGCTAAGAAAAGATTTTTTGAGACGTTTGGGAAATATTATATTACAAAAGGGTTCAGCAAATATTACAACTTTTTTTTTTGCATTTTATAACATATGACTAGATTAGAAAAGTAGCCTATATTTTAAATTTAAAGAGTGAAAGTGTGTAAATAAAAAAAATTCCAACGGTGTAAAGATAATTAAACAAACTTTTATTACTATTGCTATTACTAAAAGCCAAAACATAAATGAAATCATAATAAAAAAAGGCATAGACATAAACTATCATTTCTATCTGTATAAAGTAACAAAATAATTGTTAAGACAAAATAATACTCGATGATAAGACATATACTATTAATAGTACACCAGACCCAAAGCGTTAACTATGTTTTTTACTCGGGTTTTTTTTTCAGGATTTTTCTACAAGCAATGCATTAGTCACTGCTTAATGTATCTAATTAGTTAGTAAAAATGTCACTCTTCTTCTATAAATATGCTTTTCGTCGGGGAATTTTTCCAGCCGCTCCGAACATAATTCCACATTTCATTTTTCTATAAGCAGCACATAAGTTATTATTCAATGCATATAAATTAATAAAGCATTTATCGTGTTTCTATTTAAAATTTACCATTTCGTTGAACTGGAAAAGTATTGATTAGATTCTTCCAATTCAGCGATATTGAAATAATAAATTTATTACTTAATTTTGCTTTCCGTACTGTTTGTATGCAATTTTGCCTTAAGCTATGTAGAATTTACGAGTTTCTAACGAATTTAAGAAAATGCTTTCATCACAAATCTTGCAATTTTATTTCAGAAGTATGATGTTTATTAAAAAGATTATTTCGTTGTAAGAATTGGAATGAAAATTCTAGAATAGCATCGCAAAGTTATTCGTAAGGTACTTTTAAACCAATGAGAGTGATTTATTTTGGTTCTAAATATTTATTAATTTTTTTGTTCATAGTGTATTTGTGGTGTTGTGTATCCCTTTCAATCAATGGATATCTTGAATCAGGCAATTTTACTTTTTGGATTTGAATTTTCGATTTGAATTTTCTGAAGACACGTACACTTTCGAAATTGGTTTCGAAAAAAAAGTGCCCTCAGAAAAAATATATATATGTGTACTGAAATACGAAAGACACATTTTAAAATCGCTTTTATTAATTTTGCTATTGCAGTTAACATGGTTATTGAGGAAATATATAAAAAGAAGACTAAATTTTAATTAAATTTTTATAATAGCTTTGTTGTTTTAAATCCAGTCAAATCACATATATAGAATATTCTACCCTAATAAATTAAATCCTTATTTTATATGACAATGGTTTTACTCGGATCTCTCCTTTGATATCCTTATCAGATCTGATACATCCTGTAGGATACACAACTTTACACTTTTTACAAGTATCTAAATAATGTAAAAAAAGAGAGAGGGAGATAGAGAGAAAGAGAGATACAAAAATTGGTGTGAATGGAGTCAAATAGATACAACTAAACAAAATATCAATTTGTTTCTTACAACGATTTATTAGCGAGCTACGTATATATGAAAATAGATTAAAGCAGAAATGTATAAAATATACAAAAGTATAAACGTAAATAATTTTATTGTGCGTTAAGATACCATTTTTAACGTGCGTTAAGATACCATAAGAGTCCATTAGTAATAAAAAAATATTAAACATATACTTATTTTATGTTTTACAATGTTTTTGAAGTGCAAAAATGCAAAATATAATAAAATAAATACATTGAAAAATTACTTTTTGTCTCCCTACATATCATCAAATTTTATGTACAAAAATATTTTTTTTTCATAGTTCAATATTTTATCAGTTTAATCTGTTATCAGTTTTTTAATATAAAAACATAAGTGAAATTAAAAAAGGTACATAAATAAACCCTGGGGCCTGATTACGATATGATTGCTGTATGCAACAATCTACACATCTGGGGTTTACAAATGTTAAACAAAAAAAAAAAAAAAAAAAAAAAAAAAAAAAAAATCACACAAAAAAGTACCACCTCTCCTTAATTGAAGAAAAATAATACATACCCTACAATTAAACCGAGACAACAACAGCTTTTGCTATTTAAATACTAAATAATTTTTTTAAATTCAGAAATATTGGTATTAGACTGCTTTGAATTTCTAAATATTGCATATTCATTGATTACGCGTATGCATAACGTAATAACTCTATTATAGAAACTTTGTAGGTTTGTTCTTATAAATATGTAACAAATTGTAATGGCATTCGACTAATAAATTTTTACCTTTTTTTTTTTTTTTTTTTTTTCTTGTTGCTTTTTTCTATTTTTACAAGAAAAAAGCATTGGATTATTGAAAAATTTAGACTTCTGATTTTCAATGGAATAATATGTTTTAAAAGGTCCTGAGCACAGTTTGAGGATTTTTAGAAAGTGTCTGTCTATGAGTCTGTCTGTCACTCAATCGCTCTGTCAGTCTTTCAATCAATTACTCCGTGAGTCTGTATATAACAAACAGTTTGTGCACTGTGAAAAAAAAGTGTCGATCTACTAAAAAAATTTTAGTGATCCTTGTAATTACTAAAAAATTTTTAGTAATCTTACTCGGTTACAAGGAATCTGTAAGAATTACTAGAAAAAAGCTAGCAACGAATCGAGTTAATAGTTTTACATTCTTAATAGCTATTATTAAAACTCACTTGGTGTGGCCGTGATAGCCTAGTGGTCATAGCCCCGAACTCCAGGCTGAAAGTACCGGGGTTCGATGCTGGACGCCACCAAATATGCATCGAATATATGCAATGTAAGCACTCGTTAAATAAAGGGATTATGAAAATCCTGGCGTAGCAGTTACCATGGGTAATGATCTCTGGACTTTCACTCCCCTTTGGAAACATGTCAAAATAGAGTAGATAGCAATGTTTGGTGCTGCCATCTATTGTGGTTTTGCCGAAAATCTTCCGCTTCAGAAGTTTAAATATAATTTTTAATTAACTAAAAATAATTTTGGAGCTATTACTAAAATTTGCCAGATGGCTCATACTAAAAAGTTTTAAGTTAATACAAAAAATTCTTTTGTTCAGTTTACAAAAGAAATGCTTGTAATGGGTACTAAAAAATTCTGTGGAATACAAATTTACTAAAAAATTTTTAGTAACCTCTTGAATTTTTTTTTTTTACAGTGTGGGCTCTATCTCAAGAACTAATGCTCGTAATTTCACTAAACATTAAAAGTTAGAGTTTTATACAAACTGGAGTGGATTAGTTTTTTTTTTAATGTATATCGTTCAATAGGTGGCATTGCTATACCGCATTATTCACTATTTACAAAGTAGCTGTATCTAAAGAATTAATGCACGGATTTTCATCAAACTATAGATTCAATTAGTCCTTGATATAATTTGCTGTATATAACATTTTGGTGTACATCGCTCAGTAGGTGGCTCTGCCATGCTGCATTATTCAGAAATATCGCAATAGTCTTATTTCAATAACTAATGCGCAAATTTTTAAAGATCAAAATTTCAGATTTGCTTAGAACTTGATATAGATTAATGTTATTTAGTTTTTGATGTAAATTTTTTGATGATGCCCTATAGGTGGCATTGTTGTTCTGAATTTTTCCGGACGTATTAACATATATGATGTAGAAGAAACTTTTGGCTTTGCTTCATCTGACTAGTGTAAGTCTTTTTTTACGAACATTACTTACTCTGAACATTGTCCGTTGCCATATTTATCTATGAGCAGTATATTAGTTACAGCGCAGTTCGTCTAATTAACTAGTAAAATTAATCATTCCTCTTATATTAGTATATTTTCCTAGAGGGTATTTTTCGGAACTTTCTAAATATCAAATTTCATTTTTTATAAGCAGTGTATTAATCGCTGCGCAATGCAAGTAAATTAATAACCCATTTATTCTGTTTCTATTTAAAATTTATACGTTTTATTGAACTGGAAAAGTATTTATTTGATTCTTCCAATCCAGTAACATTTACCCAATAAATTTAGTGCCTTATTAGGCTTTTCCTATTGTTTAGATGCGATTTTGCCTTTGGGTATACAGGTTTCATGATTTTCTAACGAATTTATGGATTTTATCTTTGCCTTTTAAATACAGTTAGTTACTTTTCAGAACCGAAAGCTTTATAATTTATTTTTGAAAGCAATTTTTTTTTCTTTCAGAGCGCATAAGAGCACCTGTTAGCATTTAAAGGGACTGTCAAAAGATAATACTTAAGTGCTGTATATTAATGATATTGGCTGATGGATGGATGAATTGCACTTTTAATCTTGATATGTGATTTTAACTTTTACTGAATTTATGCATATTATATGTGTATAAATGCTTTACTATAAATTGTTGACAGAAAGATTTCAACCTGTTTCGCGTTTTCTTGTTAAACTAAATTTCCTTATTATATAGTATCGATATCAACAAACAGATCAAATGTAACTGTATTCAAAAGTATTGGAAAACATATTTAGCCAGGGACAGTAATACCTTATTTTCTTAAATAACGAAGTTTCGTTGAAGATTTCATGAAGTGTTGGAAAGTGTTTCATAATCTATGTTTAACTCATGATTTTTCGTACTTGTTTATTAAATAAAAAACGAACTATTAATTATTTCTATTCCGGATTACTTTAGTTGCATAATCAGTGTTTTAAGACACGTGTATGTAACATTTCATAATTCAGTCTTCCAAACTGTGCATTTGTATTGAATTACAGACTGATAGACAGACAGGCTTATTTTCATTTTTATGTATTAGATTTAGAAATGACTTTCGTGAAACCCTGTATTACTGAAATTGGTGTACTTTAAAAAGTTATATGCTAACGAATATTAAGAAAATAGCGATCAATTTAATTGAAACTTTCATTTTAATAATTATAAAAAAAATATTTTAAATTGTCTAAATCAGGAAACCAAAGGAGAAGATAGACAAAAAGAAAGAAAATGTTTCTGTCTATTCTAAAAAAAGTAACTTGCGTTGTCACCACAGCTGAGACTGAATTTTTTGTGGCTTAGGGTATTTTTTTAATAATATTAAGAAAACTACGATGCACAAAAATATGAAAATTGGTGATATTATAGAGAAATGTCTGATAAACACGCTAGTGCACGCAGTTTCTAAATCAAATAATTATTTTAATATATATTTAACGTTAAATTTCGTTAAAATCGGTCCATTAAAAAAGTTTTATAGGAGCAAAAACAATACATAAGGATTTAAAATTTTTAGTTCATTTTATACATTAGAAATTGAAGTTCCCTGTGTGTAGATTGAATTTGCTTTTTTAATGTGACTTTTTTAAGTATTTTTTTAATTTTAAATTCAAATTTTCAGCAATTTGAGAGGCATTTTTTGCTTATTTTAGGAAAGAATATTATTTTAAACTGTTGCCAAATGATCAAAGAATAATATTTCCTTCAAATTAATATATATATATATATATATTTATTTATTTACACGCGATTATCCTAAACAAACAATTGTGAAAATACTAAAACATTCGTCATAAAACAACATTATATGTGAATATTAATCAAAAATGAAAATTTTAAGTTAATGAATTCATAAAAATAAGTAAACCGCAGTAAATGTAAAAAAAAAAAAAAAAAAAAAAAAAAAAAAAAAAAAAAAAAAAAAAGCATTATATTTAAAATAGCTGAACTTTAAAAGACTATGTGTTTTTTTAGTAATCTTGCCTGAGTTTTCTACTAAATTGATTTGAATAATTATTTTTTAGATGAAATATATGTGCTTGGTAGGCATATCTACTAAGAGGTTGTAGATATGCCTGGACTTGCTGTTTTTATAAGTAATCACATTTTTAACACTTTCCAACAAAGTTGAAAAGTGTTTATGCATTCGGTTTGTCTCTCCGTCTGGCCGACTGGTCGCACTCTAACCCCCGTAAATATTCTCGGATTGCTATGAAATTTTTATATGTTATTGATGTTTATCTTAGCACGAACCCTATTGAAAATGAAGTTTCTACTATGATTAGTTCATTTACAGGAATAGTCAGAGTTTTTCCGATATATTACGGGCAATGGGAAAAAATCCTTTAAATGAATTGTAAAGGTGTTACACCCTGTCAAACTTATTCAAATATACTTGGATTAAAAAAATGCACTAAAATAATCATTCTGAAAAATATGCAGTCAAAATAATAGTTCTTATTCATTTACAGGGCCACTCAAAATAATTCTATTACACAATAATAAAGGGGAGAATTGTTTGCGACATATTTTAATAACGTTAAACGATTTCAAGTATCATAAAACTGATATACGCCACATGCACTTAATATTTAAAGCATAATATGAAGTGCATAGCATTTACAGGGACACACAAAATATTTCAAATTTTATATTCTTATCCGAAGTACTGTATATTATCGATGATATCTAATGGATGGTTGAAATGCATTTTCAATTATGACATACACGTTTAAGTTTCATAAATATCATCAAATATATATAGATGCTATATATAAATGTTATAGTTGGTATACAGGATTACACAAAATAGTTCATAAGTGTTACTGATTATGAGAGTAATTTATTTAAAGGTGGTTTTTAAGTAAGTTATGTGTTTTTACGTTGAACTGCTTTCAGTTTAGTAAGAAATGTTAGTAGAATATAGATAAAATGATATACAGGGTCACGCAAAGAATTAGCTACATGGTCACCCATAGATGATAATTTCTGGAAATGTGATTTAAGTAGTTTTAAGAGTGTGTTTGTTTGAACTATATTTTAACAAACTACTGGGGTGTAATAAACGTATTAGGTAAATAACAAGGTAGAACAACAGTATTGAAGTATTTTCTATATATTAGAATAAAGTGCTGAAAGAGAAATTTCAACTAGTTAGGCATTTTCTCGGTAAACTAAATTTTTACATTATATAGTATATATATATATATATATATATATATATATATATATATATATATATATATGTATCAACTGATGATCAAATACAGCGCTGTTCAAAAGTATTGGAATACATATTTGGCTATGGACGGTAACAACTTATTTCCCTAAATAACAAAGTTTTGTTCAAGTGTTGGAAAATGTTTCATAATCTATGCTTAATGCATGATTTTTCTTATTTGTTACATTTTAATTTTAATTTTAAATGTTGTTTCATGAAATTTCTTCATATTGGTGGCAACCGGATTACTCTGATTGTTTAAGAGATAAATGAAAAAAATGGGCTATTACAATGTCATTACGGATGCCATTATAGTATTGCAACAGAAAACAACTATTTAAAAACATTTAAAGAGAAAATTATGTCAAATTTAAAATAATGCATTTTTACTCATGCAGCTGTTACATTATATTCTTTTTATTCCTCCGAAACAGAAATCGAAACATTCACCTCAAAGAGCTCCAGTGTGTGAAAATGACTTCATATTAAAAATAATTTTGTATTTAATTCAAAATTATAATTGGCAAACATAACAAAGTGTGGGAATATATTCATGAATAATCAGTTGCAAGTTAAAATATATTTAAAATAGTGAATATGAATATGAAAAGTATGCATACAAATTTTGCAACGGTGAAAACGATGCTATTTAAGTTTTCATTGAATTAAAATTGACTCATGATTAAAATGACTCGTTGATTTTTCATTACGTATAACTAAATATCAAAGCCTCATAGACTGAGAAAGGGCAGTACAGACAATCACCTCATGAAGCTCATGGATGAAAATCTATTATTGGTAAAATCTCAATTTGTATATTAAAACATAGTTAGTCTGATGATTGATTTGAAAAACATCCAAAAATTCGATTTTAGCAGTTGACTCATAAGTTTACCATTGACCTTGCTTGCACCCAAAAGTATGAAAGCATTGCGGACTGGAAGCAGGCAGGGTTCGCACTGTTCCTAAAATTTTCGCCCTTTCCTACCACAATTTTTAAAAGGTAATATTTATTTTATAATTCTATTGTAGATGTTAAACGGACCTGGTAGCAACGTGTAACAATTTTAGGAATGGTGCGAGCCCTGAGCAGGAAAACACAATGGTAAACCTATGAATCACCCGCTGAAATCGGGTTTTTAGGTGTTTTTCATCAATATATGACAGAGCGATTCAGTTTTATTATGCGAAACGAGATTTAACAAATCCTAGATTTTCATCATTGAACTTGATGAGGTGATTGTCAGTGCTACTCCTCCTTGTCTATCAATTAATAACTTACTAATTGTATTATTTTAATAACACATTACTGATGACGTAAGGAATAAAATGTAATTTTTTCAATAAGTTTTTTAAGCATTTTAAACCGTCGAATGTGCATTAAAAGCAGCAATTAAAAGAAATTACGATATATTTAAAATGTTTCAAAAACATATATTAAAATATTTAATTGATAAAAAGGACGTCAAATGTTAATAAAATACATTAAAAAATCTTAACATTTATTGTGTAATATCATTAATTTAATATTACATATTAATTTAATATCATGTAATAATTTATTATGTAATGTATTATATGTGTATTAACATTTGACGTCCTTTTTAGCAATTAAATATTTTAATATATATTTTTGAAATGTCTTTAATGAACGTATAAGAGAAATTCTGTTTGTAATTTAATATATTTAAAATGACCAAATTATATTGCAAATTATATTGTAAAAATTAAAAAATACATTTAGATGATGCAATTATTTGATACTTTGATATGATCTTTTTAACTATTGTTCTAAGACGGCATATATAATATTTCCTTTCAAACAACGAAAGTATTTTTACGAGAATGTTAAACAGAGAAAGAAAAATTTAGTGAACTCTACGCCAGATTTAAACGATACGTTTAAAGAACCTTACTAAATTTTTTAGATACCGCGTTTCAAAAATACATCATGAAGCAAAGACTTTGTGCATTTCCCTTTTTAACTGATTTTGTTTAATCAAACATGTAAATGGCCAGTAGATGTTTTACAGCAGCTGATTCGACCTTAAAATTCTCCCAATCAAAGTGAAATGAATGAAAACCCGTTTAAGGGATACCGTCCCTTCTTTAAAATGTAGCTTAATGTTTCGCATATTTTCAAAATCCGGTCGAAAATGCGTGTTTTTAGAGTTTGTGGTGTCTGAACGGGGTTGACGAGCATAGCTCGTAGTAGGTAAGCAAAAGTCTTCAAACAAAATCTAAATTTCTTATATGTGTATAATTTTCATACATGCATTGATTAAAAAAACTTTATATAAATTCTTTGTGAGTGCAATTGTTAATATATGCAATTGTTAATATATAAACTTACAATATTATATAATTATATATTAATGTATTTAACGCCATTTCGGTATTTACCGTCCACGCTTGTATATATGGATCCAGCAGATTTTGAAATATATCATTGTTAATAAATGCAGCCGTTCCAAAATAGTGTAAATACATATTCACTGAGATATTATGTGTTTATAATAACGTTTATAGTGCATAGGTACTAGTTAAATTCTCAAATATATCCTACGAAGAATTGAATTCGAGATAGCTCACATTACTCTGTCCAAGAAAATTCCATTCATTCCCTGATCGTTCATAATTATTTCATTCGATTTGCACGTACAACAAGGGAACAGGAAATTATCGAAATTAATCAACCGTAGTTAAAACATAGGTTATTTATTATAAAATCGTCTAATAACAGCTTTAGCACAAACCTTTAGATTCGATCTGTTTTACTTTTTATTTATATAGATTTGTTCATAGGTTGAGAGGCTTGAGCAAAAAAAAAATCACCTCATCAAGTTCACGTATGAAAATCTAGGATTAGTTAAATCTCAATTGACACATTAAAACCCAATAGGTCTGCCAAATCATATCTTGGTGAAAATCACCAAAAAATCCCGATTTTAGTGATCTACTCATAGGTTTACCGCATATTTTCCTGCTCCCAATCTGCCATGTTTTCATATTTTTGGGTGTAGGAAAGCACAATGGTAAATCTATGAGTCAACCACTAAAATCGAATTTTTAGGCTTTTTTCACCAAGATATGATTTGGCAGACTGTTAACGTTTTTATATGCAAATCGAGATTTAACTATTCCTAGATTTTCATCCGTGAACTCCACGAGGTGATTGTCTGTGCTGCCGCTTCTCGTTCTATCATCTAGAAATGTTTAAGAAGAGGTCTCCTACTTCTTTGGGTCAAAATTTCCTTTTATTTATTTTTTTATTTATTAATTTTTTTCTTTTACTTTTTTGCAATTAAGTGCGCGTATTGTTGCTCTAAATCGAATGCGTGATATTCTAATTTTCTGTATGCTTCTTTGCTCGTAGAACGTAACGCTATTGTAAAATTTTAATTTTGTTTCTCTCGAAACCATATAACATGCTTTCCTTTTTCATTTGTGATGAATTTCATTTGGGAATCATTTGGGAAAATGTTAACTTGCTTTAGAGTGGTGTCGAAGGTACAAAGTGATAGCCCAGGCGATTTTTTAATGAAAATCGTGACTATTTTAATGTTTCAATGCTCTTGACTAAATATACACACATATGTAGACTGGAACACAATTATTTACATTTTGATGGATGTGCAACATAAAAAAAGAACTGAAATAGGCCGTCTGCCTATCCAAGTTTGCTTAAATCCGAAGTAGCTTGCCGTTATTCCGTTTGCCACTGGCCCGTCTGACCTGGGTTTTCACTCCGAGATATGCAAACAGCCAAAGAACCGTCTGTTATTCGCTGACTCCCGCTAGCATGTGTTTCAATTCTCCTAAAAAATTACTTAGTTCATCAAAATTTCTGTTGTTCGCCAGTCTAAGCCGATCATCCAGAGCCTCATCATAGAATGTGATTATTCTGCAGTGCAGAGTTCAATTCTTGTTGCTGGGGACCTTTGTCGATGGGTCCCACAATTCGGCCTACCTGACTGGACTGAGTCCTCCAAGTCATCATCTACTCTTGAAACCAAACTGGTACCGGATGACTTTTACAGGCGTCTAATATTCACAGACAAAACAAAAACAAAGCAAAATAAAGAAAACACACAAAATAATAGTAAAATCAATCACTATATACTGATGAATTAAAGTTCTCAGTCCTTAAATAATAGTTTGCTTATTTGTCACTTGGGCGCAGTTCTTTTCTCGGTTTATTTATAATACTCCAAAAAATTGTCTATTGGTCATAATAATAATACTAACAACAAAAATAATAATAACAATAATAATAATAATAACAATAATAATAATAAAAACAATAATAATAATAAATACAATAATAATAAACACACCCACATTTATACTTCTATTTCTATGCATCCGTAAAATCTTGTGACTCATTTTTTATATATTCCCTATTGACACAAAGTTTGGAAGTGTGGAATACATTCCTGAGGGCAATATATGATTTAAACATAGATTTCTTTTTAATTCAATAATTAAGAGATCAACGAAGGCAATCTAAAAAATTTTAAAATCACCATATCTCATAAAAACGAGAGTAAAATACTGAAACTGGATATTCGTATAGTATAAATAAAAATAGTAATAATTTGTTTCGGAATTTTTGAATAATTCCACTTCAAAAGGGGGCCTGCCGTCAAGACCCTTCGTTTCCAAAAGATATCGCAAAAGTACTATACTTAATTTTAATAATTACTCAATTATAGTTGTTTTCCTAAGAACAAAATATCAGCATCAGCTTAGCAATTGGTATTTGTTGAAAAGTACAAATGACAATATTACCACAATATCGCCAAAATTATTCCAACTTGGCAAAATATCACAAAACTTGGTTATAGATTAAACAGAATATAATTTTCTCTACATTTTGGTGAATTTTAATGGATACATGTTTTTTTTTTTTTCAATTGCATTTATATTATTTTATATATACCAAATTAAATACATAGAATTCAACGAAACTATCTTGTATGGGAAAGTATCTTGACTATGGGAAAACAGTCACTCAATTTCGGTTGCAGAAATTTTGACACAGCCCTAACCAAAAAATTTCGGTTGTCCAATTCCACTGATTTGTTCGAAAAATTGATCTGCAGTTTAAATGCACACAAATCAAAAAATGAATATATTTACATTCCTCATCTCAGAAATAAGATGTCATTTAATTTTGGTTTAAAATTTCTTAGAATGAATATGAAAATTCAATTATCCATTCAAATTATGCGATACTTATACCTCCCATTAAAATGAACGCAAATCAACAATATAATGAAAACTTGTTAAGTATTACTCTTTAAAATTTGAAAAAGTTATAAAAATAAAGAACAAAACGAAAAGTGTACACAAGCTCGACAGTGGCGCGTTTTTGCTATAACTAGTTTTATAAATTCAGGTCTTGGTATAATATCTCTAGCACTCTTACGCAAATATGCATGAATACAAAATTAGCTAAGATTATCTATATATTAAATTTAGTAATACGGAAATAATATAAATCTTTCTTAAATAGGACATCATTACCGTGACAACCGAAAACCATTATCTATCAATTGCAATGATTTAATTGATTAAGTATGATGGGGTTTAATAGAAGGAAGAAAACATTTTAATATATTTTTTAAGTTTCGATGCAATTTTCATGAAATTTGAAAGGTCTCGACAAAATTTTGTAAGGATTACAAATATTAAATTTCACACCATTCAACTGGGTAGTTTTTGTGATGTTATATGGGAACAGACAAGCAAATTAGACGACGACTATAGTTGCTATGTATTTGTATAATTACGAACGCCTCCAAAAATTATGGTAAAAAACCCGTTAATTTTAAGAAAAGTTTGAATTTCATTACTCGGGTTCATTAATATTGCTATAAGTGTTAATATTTACGATTTATTATGATATTTATATATATTAATAAAATATATATAAATTAATACATTAAATAACAATAATTAAAATATTAAATATATATTAATATTCATATATATTAAATAATGAAGCCAGGGCCGAGGCCTCTGCCTTTTCATCACCGCAGCATGCAATGTTAATGCATGTTATTCCATGGCTGTAATTCCAGCATCAGAATGTGCTGCAAAATTTAGTTTACTAGTGCCAATGTGAAACAGTTTTATTATCTAGAATTTGTAATTTAGTTATTTTAAAGCAGACTTATAAAGTAGCGATATGTCTAAATGATCATTATATTAAGATACCACTCTAGTATGCAAAATATTTGAAAAAATGATTAGAATTATCTTTTTTGATTTTTATATAAATGCAGTCCTTAGCATTTTATGCCCCGTCAGTGTTTTAAAATAACATTAAAAGAACATGATGTAAAATTTATTTAATATATCAGTTAATCGTAATATGGGATACGAATCATACATATTTTACTTTATCTTGAACCAAAAACGTTATTGGTTGCATAAAATATCTTTAAAAGGTTGCTTTCTTTTCAATTGAAACTTTTCAGCTGTCTTATGTTGAAGAATTCTAGGAGAAAAGTTTCAGTTCTGAAATATTTCAACATTTATATTGTAAGAATATAATATTTGTACATTTCCTAATTCTATAAATACAAAAAAAAATAATTAAAGATATTAATTGAGTTATAAATATTGCACAAAATACTTATAAATTCAAATTTAATAAATTAATTTTAAATGATAAAATCGTTCCAAAATTTATTAAATGATTGAATAAATTTTCTAACGTAGTTTTGAAAATTCTCGAAAAATGCTTTAAAACATACAAATTTCCTAAATTCATAATTTGGGACATAAAGGGCTAAATAATTTTATCTATGGAATTCCCAGTAATTTAATAACTTTATAAAACAGTTATAATTACAGTTTATGTATAATTGTATTTATTCATCCATCTTTTGTCATACCGCTTGAAAATGAAATTCTGTGGACCTTTATGTATACCTGTATTCAGAAAGGGATTTAAACTCCCCGTTTCAGTTCCATAATTTAAGCGATATCTGATACTAGTTTCTCAACTAGTTCTATAAAGAGTTGAAAGCGGGAGTTATCCCTTTCTAGATAACAAATGTTTCTCTGTAGTTTGAAACTGTCCTCCATCTGATCATTAATAATCATTGTTTCCTTTGTGTATGGACTTCAAATTACTAGAATTAATACATGTTTCTCGGTAAAATAATTGTTTGTATAGAAACATGTTTGTTTTTAAAACTTTTTCTTTTATTTCATTAAATCTTTAATTTGAATCTTTAATTTTATGTTGCAATGAATGGTTTGCACCTGCTCTATAAATAATCAGCATGGAAATAGTATCGATCATTGAAATTCAAAAAAGTTCAATTTGCTACTTAATTGAATGTTACATAATTGATATTTATAGGAGTTTTTACGAAAAAAGTATTAAATGTTTTAGTAGTAATTAGAGTGACACCAGAAATGTGACACAAAAGAAACTGATAAATATTTATTTCTGAAAATTTACTGCATAATTTTGTAAGCTATAAATCATGCACATGTGTAAGAAAGAAATTTTATATTAACAGGGATATATAGTGTATTCAAAAAGTTGCAGACTCTCGCTCGTGATAAAATGCAGATTGATCTATTTCTGCGAAAGCGACAGGACCTTCAACCGTCCATATCAAGTCGTTGCAGTCATTTTTATGTACTTTCGACTTGATAACGTTCATTTCCGTAAAGCGTATATGTATTTCATTGTCATCGAAAAAAAGGAAAATCTAAACAACATCAAATTTTGTATAAAACTGAGACTATCTTCCACAAAAGCGTACTAAATGATTATACCAACGCATAACGACGATTCTCTGAATCGTTCGTGAGTATTTGAATGATTTTCGAGGTTTCAAGCTGGAAGACAAGTGTCTGAAGACAATGAGAGATTTGGTTGTCCATATTCAATTTGAAATAAAGAGAATTTTCACCGTATGCAAACGTTGGTAATTTCAGGCCATCACCTGTGTCTGGTGCATTCTACAAATATATGTTCCAACAGTTTTTTGGGATGAATACAACTTGTGAGGGCCGATTTGTTGGACATTGGAGATTGATGCACATTGCATGAAAACGGACTGACTCACAAGTCTAACTTTGAGCAGTGGTTTTTGGCAAGTAAGCTGATTGTGTGTGTATCAACCTCCTACCCTAATCAGGACCGCTTTTAATTTTCGAAGCTGAAATTGAAGTTAGAATAAATGAGATTTCATAAAGGAGATTGAAGTCTATGTGACACCAAGACCCAATATTTTTAGATTTTAGACACTGCATATGACGTTTACGCATTTGTGCAATCTTTCCAGGCATTGTATTAAATTGGGAGGAGCCTACATGGAAGCTTAAAATCAAATGTAAGTATAATCTCTGTGATACATGGTCTGTGTGGCATCACTCATGGAACTTTTTGAAGGCACTATGTATGAGAACAACTAAACTATTTTTCTCAGAAAGTGACATGTATCAGACAAATTTATAAAAGTTATATAAAAAACATCAGAATTTTATTATAGAAAACGTGCAAAAGCACATTTTATTATCTAGTAATTTATTTACATGATGACTTGAATTAGTGATAAGATCTACATGGTAAAACTCTAATTGGCTCAGACTGGTGTCATCAAATGTCTCTAATGGCATAAAGCGTTGGAATGTACAACAAAGTTTGAATTTAAAGAAAATGATCTTATTTTTTCATTGAGGTTTAATAAGGATATTTATTTGAAAAAATTGAACATGTAATATTAATGCCATTTACAGGATGACTTTATAAGTCATTAATGTTACGCGAGAGACCCTGAAATTATATCTTTATCTTATACAGCATGTATTTATTTTTCAGAATCTAGACACCAGAAGCCATGTTTTTCGTAAGATTCTAAAATACAACTATAGGGTTTATACCAGTCCAAGAAGCTTATACAAGAAGAAAACAATTTCCCCCAAAAACGCGTTAATTTGATCGAAGATAGTAAAGATTTTAATAAGTCGTAAAAACATTTAGACAAATTTTCAAAATACTCACATTTCGTTTTGTGAAATGTTACACCATTATAAAAAATACTGAACGAACAGAATAATTTAGTCAGTAACACGGAATGCACTATGAAATATATTCTAAAACATAGTGCGTCTAGTTCAATGCTGTTTAGATGTGGAGGGCAGACACTTCCATAACTCCTTGTGATACTCTTACATATATCGGTTCCCAACTTGTATACTAGTATTTTGTTTGTAAAATTCTAAATATTTTACGCGAGACAATCGGGGCACCGATCTCTTCTGGCTGGAAGTTAGATTCGTGTTAAGTAGAAATATTCGCAAATGACATACGAATAAGTACAAGATAGGTTTTGGGACCTGTTACTTGTCACATGTGCCTCACAAAACCCTTTATCGAGCAACGAGATACATTTTTAACAGGCCTTAAAGGATAAAGCCAGGCAAAAAATATCATTTTGTGTATAAAAAGCCTTTGTAGTTTATGGTATTATCTCCAAAAAAGCGCAGTTATGAAACAAGTGAGCAAGTGAGACGCAGACTATACAGGTGGTTTCGTTTAATATTACTTGCCGAACAACGTATCTTTTTTCTTAACCCCTTCAGGGACAAGCAATAAGGTCTCTGTAATATTGAAATCTCACTGGAAAAATCGAAAAATTTTATTTTAAAATATGAAAATGCGAATTTTGAACATTTTGCCGACAAAGTTAAAAATAAAAAAATTCGTTAAAAGTTTCTGGTGCGGATCTCTTGTAAATTAGTTTGGATGAAATATATACCACCACTTCTCAAGGGGTTAATAGATCCAAATTACAAATTTATAATGATTAAATTCTTACACAGATGGTGGGATGAATAATTCTAATATTGAATTAATTATAAAAGGAAGTTATTTATTTTAATCTTATTTTAATTTAAAATGTTTAAATTAATTTTTAATAAAATCGTAATTCTAAATATTTTGAACAACCTTGAAAATATGAAATTATAAAAATTAGCTGAGATACAAATCGGAAAACGAAAAAAAAAAAATTGTTTGAACGAAATTTAAAAGACTGAATCTTTAATAAATCGCAATAATTTTTTTTTTAAACAGTAGGAAAATTGAATGCCAAAAAAATATTATGAATCTCTGTGATTATTTAGAATAATAATATAAACACTAAATTGGCAAAAAATACAAAATTTGTTTTAATTAAACGCATTTTAGTATGAAAATTTCAACGTTCAGCACCGGGGTTTGAACTAAGAACTTACTGTTTACTAGCTATATGCTTTACATTCAAGCTATGATGTCCTACACGAAAAACGTTGAAATTAAGGTTCTGTTTTAAGATTTAAATCACAAAAATGAACAGATGACATTAATTTAATTAAAATAATAGACTTTTTCAAAATCTTATGATTTGTCGTGTGACACGAGGTATTCAACTGTAAGTACACATAATTTGAAGTCTCTGACTTATACAGTTTTTGTGTGCGGGTTCTGTAACACAGAGACAGAAGAGTGAGATAAATAATCTTTCTTCAGATGAATGAAACCCTAAACAAGTGGGTACGTGTGATCGCAGATTACACAGGAAGTTTCGTTTAATATTTCCTTCGAAACAACCTATTCTTTAATTAATAAATTCAAATTGTTAATTTATAATTATTAAATTTTTACATAGATGATAGCACCAACAAATTTAATTTAAAAATAATTATAAAATTAAATTATTTATTTTAATCAAATTAAAAATATTTATTTTCAAATTACTTAAAGAAATCCAAAATTCCAAACTGATTTAAAATCCAAAATTTCTTGAAATTAAACTCATTGGAATATGAAAATTTTAACTTCCAGAACAGGGGGGGGGGGTCGTACTAAAAAACATCTTGTTTACTGGCGAAACGCTTTATTTTTTAGCTACGATGTGTATACGATAAACGTCGAAATTAAAATTTAATTTTAAAACTTACATCGCAAAAACGAACGTATGAAATTGAAAATATTAATTTAATTAAAATAATGTACTTTTTCAAAATTTTATGATTTGTCGTATGATACGAGGCATTCAGTTGTAAGTACACAAAGTTTGAAGTCTCTCACTTATACAGTTTCTGTTTACTGGTTCTGTGATAGAGAGACAGGGAAACAGAGAAGTGAGGCGAATTGTCTTTCATCAGATGAATAAAATTCTAAAAGCGAGGGAACTTTAATTTTACTGTTTAATTAGCTATGGATTAATGGTCTGAGGTTCAATGATGAAACTGAGCTTAGTTACGGTCACCCGCGGTACAGCACTAATCACAAACGAGTGCAAAATCTAAAAGCTAACTAAAATTAATCTTAAAGTTAATCCAAAATTGAAGTCTGAAAGTAATAAATGTTAGGCTAAAAAGAAAGTTATCCGAGGCGAAAGAGCTTTAAGCTTTAAAATTAAAGTTTTAAAAAAAAGCTAGGAATTTATCATTTTAAAATTTTTAGTTTGGAATTTAATCTTCCGTTACACCGTATGCCACATATGGCACACATTTATAAACACAATGATTTTCATTATGTGCCATGAATTTGGCTAATATGATCGCTGTAACTGATTAAGAACAGTCCAAAGGGTGAAATAACAGTTATTTTGTCCATGTCATATGGCTGGATTTGACAAAAAATAAGCCTTTGTTTATCGGGAAAAAATCGATCAAAAAATTTTAAGGGAAAATTTACTTTTATTATTTTTACTGAATACTTAAAAATATTAATATAAATAAAGTTGCAGAGTTACAAGCAGATTAAATTAATTGATTTAATTACATAATATAGCAATACAATCTTTAAAAACCCTGATTGTCTATAAAGGATACATGCAATAAAATGTTAACTTTTAGTTGAAATTTTGAAATTTAATATTTTTAATATTTTTTCCATCATCAAACTGGTCTGTAGATTCCAAATAATTTTTTTCATAAAAATAGGAAAATCGTCCAATGAAGGGTTAAAAGGGTTTAATTTATCCTTCCGTGCATATATATTCTGTATACCACATTATTTTGAAATATCAACATTCGGAAACGCATATTGAAATATTGAAAATTCTACGAGTGAATGTACCATTGCATTACTTGCTTCATCATAATGTTTCTAATAAATGCTCTGTGTAGTTAGTTTCAAAACACTTTAGTCAGCTGTTAAATGGGATATTATTGCTTTCGACTTACTTCTCATTTCTCGGATAAGATGGAAATTGAGTTTATCATGGCTGAACTAATTATTTTCTCGAAACATTTATTGCACTGACAAAATAATATTATCGGAAACAATGCATTTATCATAACGTTCATTTTCGTTTATTCAGTAAAGTTGTTTCGTATCTGCAAATCTCAATTCCTTCACAGAAATTTTCACGTTTAAGTTACTTTACGAACACATTGTCTAAGGAAAATATGGAAATCTTTATTTATCTGTGAGTGAGTAAACACATGAATTCAGAAAATTTGCTTCCTACTGAGCTTAAATCTTGCGAATATGTTTTTCACTATCGCATAAAGTGCATGGAGTTTCATAAAATTGACGAAAATATTATGTATTTATGGCGAATACGTTTTCCTCTTTCGCAAAAACCATATTGAATTTCGTACCAATTTCCAGAAGGATTACGTATTTATGCTATTTATGTTATTTAAGTATATATGGCAAATGTTAATGTTATTCAAGTAATTATGGCATCATCCGTTTATTCAGTAAAGTTGTTTCGTAGGGTAGATGTGCCAGTAATGGGCCACCTCGCACTTTTTGGTTTATAAAAAAATAATAAATAATAGTTAAGCTTTTATTATTTTTTTCTGAACTCTACCTTGCATGCTTTATAAGCTGGATTAATTTTTTACACTTTTCGTCAAAACAATTAGAAAGCAGAAAATAAAGCTTCACAGTTTTTCTGTTTTTCACTGAAAATCTTAATGAACATGCTAAGAGCAGACTTTACTTACTTCGTTTTATATCTTTTTTATTTTTCCGTAAAAATTGAATGTTTTTGTTTGGTTAGCAATATAAAACATTGAATTTAATATACCAATGGCCATTTACAAAATTTTATTTATTTTTAAGATTTTAGGAGGGGTGGTCCATTACTGGATTGCTTATTTCGTGATTTGCCAGTAATGGGCCACCCAAGTGACCAATACTAAAAGTGTAATTTCAGTAGTGATAAAATATTTTGATTTAACTGAAAACTAAATAAACAAATTTAATACTTAAATTTTACTTACTAGAATTTAATAAAGACAATTTCTTTATAAATACAGTCGTGTCTCTCTATAACGAAACTCCATACATCGAATTTCTCTATATAACGAATTTTTAGTAGGAATGTTCCCCTTTTCACATGATTACATTAAAAACAGTCTCTATATAGCGAAATATCTATCTCCATATAACGAATATTTTCATAAAATGTTCTTTATTCAGTTGTAAAAAAATACTTCGAAGTCACATGAAATCAAATTTCCATCTCTTATTCCTATTTTATCGTTCAGTGCTGAGTTTTTTTTATATTACTCCTCTGCTTGAATTTTCTTGTTCCTTAAGTCCAACAAATTCATCAACCCCCTCCTTTCACACACCTTTCAACATCCTTCTCAAAACAGTGTTAATTGAATAGTTATACATATAAGAACGGGACCAATGGGGGTAATTGAAGAAAAAACAATTTACAATTGCGTCAAAAAGGCCGAATTTTGTATACAAGAGGATAATGTGGATTCTGAGGAAGAAGAAGATGCGATTTACGCAGACATAAAAAGAACAAGTTGGAAATTGCACGTGAACGTAGCAAATGAGGTGCGTTCGTACGGTAACGAAGTTTTAAAAATATTCAGATCTTGCTTTTATAGTAAATAGTACTTCGGATACAGTATATTGGTTGAAATTCTGTAAATATACAGGAATAGTAATTCTTATTACACCTCAGCAACGTATATCTTATTCATAAAATGTGAAATAGTTGAATATAATTAAAACACGTACCAAACCATGTTTCCCCGTATAGCATTATATAGTGGAATACTTTTGTGTAGCCCTGTAATTTAATAATAAAAATTCTTTGCGTCACAGATTCTACAGAATGCATATTTTAGTATATATTTCATAGATTCATGCCAATTCTATTATGTTCGAATGAGTGTAACATCATTAAAATGCATTTGAAACTTTTTCCCTATTGACCGTAATGTAACGGCATCCTTTTGAATGTCCCTGTAATTGATCTATCCATCCGATTTTCATAAAATTTGAAATGACTCGACAAAATTATGTACTAATTATGTATTTTAAATTTCAAACGATTCGGTTGGATAGTTTTCCGTTGTTATATGCGGACAGACAGACGGACAGACAGACGGACAGACAAACGGACAGATAGACAAACTGTCAGACAAACGGACAGATAGATGGACAGACAGACGGACTGAACGACAATTATAGGCGCTACCTATTTACATAATTACGAACGCACCTAAAAATAATTATCTGTTATTTTTTGTAGGGTGGCCCATTACTGGAACATAGGCGGTCCATTACTGGAACATAGATGGCCCATTACTGGGCTTTTGGGTGTTTAGACATATTTCTATTATTTAAAATGAAATTTTTATTTCTATTGGGAAATGTAACTGTGGGATTAGTTAAATATTGTTGAAAGATTAATCTAATATAAAAAAAAATGGAATACAATAATTATAACTATTAATAAAAAATTATTTTTTAGAGAAATTCCTTAAGGTGGTCCATTACTGGCACATCTACCCTATCTGCAAATTTCGATTCCTTCACAGAAATTTTCAAGTTTATATTACTTTTCAAACATATTGTCTAAGGAAAGTAATGTAATCATTATTTATATGTGAATGAGTAAACACAGTAATAATAGACTTTTTCAATATTTTGTGATTTTTCATGTAACACGAGCTATTCTGTAATAAGTACACAAAGTTTAAAGCCTCTCATTTATGCAGTTTTTATTTACGTATTCTGTGACAAAGACACAGAACATATTTCGTCAAATGATCGAAACCCTAAAAAAGATGAAACTTTGATTTTACTATTGAATTAGCTATTGATTGATGGTTTGAGGTTCAATGATCAAGCTAAATTTGGTCGCAGTTGTCCTGGGTGCCGCACTAAGGAAAAACGGTTGCAAAAACTAAAGCTAAGTAAAATTAATCTTAAAGATAATTCCAAAATTGAAGTCTGAAGGTAATAAATGTTACACTAAAAAATAAAGTTATTAGAGGCAAAAAATCTTTAAGCTTTAGAATTAAAGTTAAGAAACAAGTTGGGAATTTATAATTTAAATTTTATAATTTGGAGTTTAGAAAAGGGTTTCATTTATCCTTTCATACATGTAACCTCTGGATACATCACATTATTTTGAAATATTAACATTCGGAAATGCATATTGAAATATTGAAAATTCCACGAGTGCATGTACCATTGCATTGTTTATCACAATGCTTGTAATAAAAGCTCGGTGTCGTTAGTTTCATAACCACTTAAGTCAGCTGTTGAATTGGATGTTATTGCTTTCGGCTTACTTCGCATTGCTCGGATAAGGTGGAAATTGCGTTTATCATGGCAGAACTAACTATTTTCCTGAAACATTTACTGCACTGACAAAATAGAATTATCGTAAATAATGTAATTTATCATAACGTTTCATCTCCTTTTATTTAGTAAAGTTGTTTCGTATCTGCAAATCTCGATTCCTTTAAAGAAATTTTCACGTTTATAATACTTTTCGAACACATTGTCTAAGGAAAATATTGTAATCATTATTTATATGTAAATGAGTAAACACAGTAATAATATACTTTTTCAAATTTTATGATTTGTCGTGTGACACGAGGTATTCAGCAGTAAGTACACAAAATTTAAAGCCTCTCACTTATACAGTTTTTATTTACGGACAGAGACATAGGAGCGAGACAAATAGTCTTTCTTCAGATAAACCCTAAAGAGCCTAAAAAATAGGAAGCTTTAGCTTTTCTGTTTAATCAGATATTGATTGATGGTCTGACGTTCAATGATTAAATTAAGCTTGATCGTGGTCACTTTGAGTACATCACTAATCACAAACGGCTGCAAAAATTAAAAGTAAAGTAAAATTAATTTTAAAGACAATCCAAAATTGAAGTCTGAAATTAATAAATGTTAGGCTAAAAAATAAAGTTATTAGAGGCAAAACAGCTTTAAGTTTTAGAATTAAAATTAAGAAACAAAGCTGGGAATTTATAATTTAAAAATTTTTAATTTGAAGTTATAAAAAGTGTTTCATTTATCCTTTCACGAAAATATATTCTGTATACCGCATTATTTTGAAATATCAAATTTCGAACCGCATATTGTAATTTTGAAAATTCTACGAATGCATGCACCATTGCATTATTTGCTTCATCACAATACTTGTAATAAAAGCTCTGTGTAGATAGTATAATAAGCACTTTAGTCAGCTGTTGTATTGGACATTATTGCTTTCGAATTACTTCTCATTTCTCGGATAAGATGGAAATTGAGTTTATCATGGCAGAACTAATAATTTTCTCGAAACATTTATTGCACTGACAAAATGGAATTATCGGAAATAATGTTTTTATCATAACGTTCATCCCGTTTATTCAGTAAAGTTGTTTCGCATCTGCGAATGTAGATTCATTCACAGAAATTTTCACATTTACGTTACTTTTCGAACACATTGTCTAAATAAAGTATTGTAACCATTACCGTATATATCCGTATATAATGCATGCTGTTGAATTGGATATTATTGCTTACAGCGTTCTTCGCATTTCTCGGATAAGATGGAAATTGCGATTATTATGACAGAACTAATTATTTTCTCGAAACATTTATTGCACTGACCAAATGGAATTATCGGAAATAATGTATTTATCATAACGCTCATTTCTGTTTATGCAGTAAAGTTGTTTCGCACCTGAAAATGTCGATTCCGTCACAGAAACTTTCATGTTTATATTACTTTCCAAACACATATAGTCTGGGGAAAATATTGCAGTCATTATTTACATGCGAGTGAGTAAACACAGTAATTCAGAAAATGTACTTCCTACTGAGCTCAAATTTGTCAAATACGTTTTTCACTATCGCAAAAACTACATGAAATTTCTAACAAATAGACGAAAGACCTATTTGTGTTGTTTACGTATATATGACGATTACGCTTTCTACTTTCGCAAAAACCATATTGGATTTCATACAAATTTCTAGAAGGATTGCGTATTTATGTTATTTACGTATTTATGGCAAATGTGTTTTACACTGTAACAAAAACTGTATACATTTTCATTCCAATTGACTGAAAGATTACGTATTTATGTTATGTTACTAGCGAGCTACGCCCGCTAGCTGGGCAACTTTTTCCAAACGAACCTCGGTATTAAGCAGTATATAATAAGCAAAAAAATTCATTTAATAAGCAAGTCTTGGTGTTCGAATCCTCAAGCACAAAAAAAAGTAAATTAAAGAGCCATGGTCCCGTTAAAAATATGTGATTTCTCACTGTGGGCCACGTGCACTTGAAAAAAAAAAAGATTGTGGATCGGAGCTATGGTCGCTTCGCGCCCATAGTCCCGTTAAAAATATTTGGTTTTGCACGGTGGGCACTACGCGCCCATAAGACATTTTTTCGTATTTTTTAGTTCGTCAGAAGCAGATTTTTACGCAGATTCTGAATATGTAATCAGTTTTTTTCTACTTTAAAAACAGTCTGCATGATGGTTTAAGAAAAAACGTGCAAAAAAAGCGCAATTAGCGCCGGTAGAAAAAGCGGTTTTCGGCTGTTTCTTCTTTTAGCCAAAGGGAAAAAGTTCAGGTTCTTCACCGCAAGGTGGCGCAGTGTTCTGCTTCGGAGCGCCGTTTGGGAATTGAGATTTTTCCGTTCCGATTCCCAAGGGGTTTTTAATTCATAACTTTTTTAATTTTCGTCCCACGGTCTCGAAAATGCCCGAAATGACTTCCCTGGAATTTTTCCAATCGAAAGACACCTCTCGCGACTTCCAACTCGCCCGCGTTGCGAACTGTAATCGGCTTCAAGCACACAGAGGCGCACGGATTTTATTAGTATAGATTTACATATTTATGACAAATATGTTTTCCAGTTTAACAAAAACTGTATGTATTTTCGTGCAAATTGACAGAAGGATTATGTGTCATCTTAATTACTTATTTAAAACAAATATATTTTCCGTTTTAGCAAAAACTGTATAAGATTTCGTGGAAATTATAGACGGAATGATAATTGTATTTAACTAATTTAAAACTTTTTTGTAACCAATTTAAAAAAGATCCTGTCTAATTAGATGTAACAGTTTATAAGTGATAAATATGGCGGCGATGTAATTCAACTTTATAAAGCAAGTACCAATTGCGTTACTTGTTTCACCACAATGCTTATAATTAAAAGCGCATTATAATTAGTTTCATAAACACCTTAGTCAACTGTTGAATTGGATATTATTGATTTCGGCTTACTTCGCATTTCTCGGATAAGGTGGAAATTGCGTTTACCATGGCAGAACAAATTGTTTTCTCGAAACATTTATTGCACTGACAAAATAGAATTATCGGAAATAATGTAATTTATCATAACGTATCATCTCCGTTTATTCAGTAAAGTTGTTTCGCATCTGCAAATCTTGATTCCTTCGGAGAAATTTTCATGGTTATACACTATATTGCCATTGATTATGGGACACTTGCGATTTTAGACATTTTATTAAATATCTAGAAAAATACATGAGGAATCATCTCGAAACTCTTAGTGTATAAATATAATAGTATACGTCATACATCTCCGTGAAGATTTTTTACATAAACGCCATAGGGGACCGTCAACAAATTAAAAAAGAATAAATATCTTTTGAATAACCCTGTCAAAACTAATGTAGAAAAAGCGCTCAAACTCTAGATTATGATTGAATGCCTTATTGTAATACATTGTGTTCATTTTTATGCAAATAGCATGCACAGTCGCAGAGTAATTAAGGTTTTTATAAGAATGGTCCCAAATTTTTCCAAGTTTTTCCATTATAATTTTCAGAGTTCTTAATATAAAATAATATTTTTTTCAGAAAATATGACAAACAACATTGCACACAGTACCCTGTAATCAGAATTAAAAAATAATAAAAATTTTATGAAAAATGAGTAGGTTTATTATATAATTTTTTACTGCGCATGCGTCAAAGATATCAAAATTTGATTTGCATATTATGTTAGCTAAATGTATAGAGCAACTTTTGTAAAAGTCTCAAAATCATAGCTTGAAAATTCTGAAAGTAATCGTCTATAGAAAAAGGACAAAATCCTTTGTTTCCAAAATGAAGCAAAAAAATGAGGGATTTTATCCAAATGCAGTAGTACATCCCATATTGTGTATTCTATATTGACACTAATCAATGAATGTATGGATACAATCCCTCTTGTTTTTGCTTCATTTTGAGAATAACGGATTTTCGACTTATTCAATTGACGATTATTGTCAGAATTTTCAAGTTATGATTTTGTGACTTTCACAAAAGTTGCTCTATACATTTAGCTAACATAATATGCAAATGAAATTTTGATATCGTTGACGCATGCGCAGTAAAAAATTATTTAGTAAACTATCTCATTTTTTATACAATTTTCATTATTTTTTAATTCTGATTACAGGGTACTGTGTGCAATGTTGTTTGTCATATTTTCTGAAAAAAATAATATTTTATATTAAGAACTCTGAAAATTATAAGGAAAAAACTTGGAAAAATTTGGGATCATTTTTATAAAAACATTAATTACTCTGCGAGTATGCATGCTATTTGCATAAAAATGAACAAGGCTTATTACAATAAGACATTCAATCACAATCTAGAGTTTGAGCGCTTTTGCTACATTAGTTTTGACAGGGTTATTCAAAAGATATTCATTCTTTTTTAATTTGTTGACGGTCCCCTTTGGAGTTTTGGGAAAAAATCTTCACGGAGATGTATGACTTATACTATTATATTTATACACTAAGAGTTTCGAGATGATTCCTCATGTATTTTTCTAGATATTTAGTAAAATGTCTAAAATCGCAAGTGTCCCATAATCAATGGCAATATAGTGTATTACTTTTCAAACACATTGTCTAAGGAAAGTATTGTAACCATTACCGTATATATTCGTGTATAAGTCGTCTCGTGTGTAAGTCGCCGATCCCAATTCTTAAGCAAAATTTTGAAAATAATTGAATTTCCGTATATTAGTTGAACCAGATTTGTGGTAGTATGTTGAAATTTGTAATCGATGATAAAAAAAAAAGTATTTAAAAAATTCGTTAAAGAGTAAACATTTTTTATTCTACGTTTCTGATCAGAATTTTTTGTAATTCAATGCTTTAAAACTGTAAATTATGTGAAAACAAAGAAACTTAAACTATTTTAAAACTTATTCACATATACAGGGTGATTCATAAAAGATGGGCAGAACTTTAAGGGGTTATAGTACACTTAAAGACAAATAATATTAAATAGGAGACTAAGGGTCCCAGACGTATTCCCAAGGAGATAGGGGGCATTAAAGTTTAGGGTCCGAAATTTCAAAAGATTATAAAAAATGGAAAAATTGGTCGATTCGTTTGCGGTTTTTGCAAAAAATTTTCTTTATGCCAGTATTTTCTTGAAATAAAATTTTAAAGTTCAATTTCAAAAAATGCCGATAGGGGGCGCTTTAGACTTTGGAGTAACAAACAAGTATTTTTTAACGTTATTTTTTGTATTTCTTTAAATGATTTCGAAAGCTTAGACTTAAACTTAAATTTTGATCTAAAAATCTGAGTCCTAACGAGTAGTTAAGTAGCGTAAACTGAAATTTGAAATTTTAAACCCTTCTCCCCCCAGAACAAAAATCAGTTATTCCCGATCTTTGTGTCGTAGATTAGGCTCTAACTACTGCCGCGTTTTGCTAAAATTATTCTTTATGTCAGTATTTTCTTGAAAATAAATTTTAAAGAAAATTTTCAAAAAATTCCGATAGAGGGCGCTTTAGACTTTGGAGTAACGAACAACTATTTTATACCGTTATTTTTTGTGTCTCATTAAATGCTTTCTAAAGCTTAGACTTAAATTTTCAGCCCAAAATCTGAATCGTTAGACGTGGTTAAGTTTCTGGGGAGAGGGGTTTGAAATTTCTACTCCTGAGCACAGTTCAGTTTACCATGTCCACACATTGTGTGCTGTGATACGAGGTAAAAAGACACAAATTAGGATTATGTTACCAAAGCATATTTATTAACATGTAATTACAATAAATGTTCAAAATTGTGACCACCAGAGGTTATGCACGCAGAACAACGGCGAAGAATGGAACGGCGAACATTCGCGAAAACATCAGGCTTTTCGAGCACTTCCCCTACAGCGGCGGAAAGTCTGGCGACCAGTTCCTCGGGGGATTCAATGGGTGTCTCATACATAAGAGCCTTCAATTGTCCCCCAAAAAAAATCGAGGGGTGAAAGATCTGGCGAGCGAGCAGGCCAAGCAACAAGACCACCTCGACCAATCCATCTGTTCGGAAATGTGATGTCCAGAGAGTTGCGGACGTCTCGTACGTAATGGGCTGGCGCTCCATCGTGCTGGAACCACATGACCCGCCGGATGCGTGGAGGAACAACGTTTAACAGGTCTGGCAGCACATGTTGCAGAAATGTGAGGTATGTTTTACCGTTGAGGCGTTCAGGAAGAAGGTACGGTCCGATTAGGTAGTCTCCGAGGATTCCTGCCCAAACATTGATGGAAAAGCATCTCTGATGAGCATGTGGATACGTAGCATGTGGATTGACATCCGCCCATACATGTGCATTGTGTGTTTTAAATGTACCTTCACGTGTGAAGGTACATTCATCGGTGAAAAGCACAGTTCGTCCAAAATGTGGATTTAGCGCGTTCTGCTGCAGAAACCAGCGGGCGAATTCAATACGATTTGGATAATCCCCTGGAGACAGTTTCTGGACTCGTTGCACATGAAACGGGAGCAAATGTTCATCCTTCAGTACCATCCAAGTCATGGACTGTGAGGTATCCACCTGCCTAGCCACTGTTCGTGTACTTGTACTTGGCTGCGCCGCTACTACATCCAGAATTGCTTCTGCAACAACTACTGATTCGTCCTTTTTTGCACGACCTGCATTCGACCGGGAAGCGAGAAATGATCCCGTCTCACACAACTGTCTGTGCAAGCGCTCGAAAGTTTTGCGGTTAGGCAACCGCCTGTTGGGAAATCGCTCTCCGTACATTCGTTGTGCCTCTGCACCACTTCCATCTGCTGCTCCGTAAATTAAATGCATCTCAGCCTTTTCCTTATTCGTGAAGGGCACCATCTTCCGATTCATTACTACAGCGACTTACACTTGACTCACCGTTCAGTGGTTTTTATGCCTGAATCGTGTCGAAATTTTGCATACGTGTTCTTCTTCTTCCCCATTTGACATTTGCATACTTTCTGTCTCCTTCTTCACCCGGTGACTAGCGTCAGGAATGGAGCTTTAACGTTTGCATGAGCGACGTTTCCAACTGTGCCAGTGCCTTTATGAGTGAATTCCGACTATGCAGTCCTTGACGAAAGTTGTATTTTTGCCTCGTATCACAGCACAGAATCGTTGGGCATGGTTAAGTAGTGCAAACTGAACTATGTTCAGAAGTTGAAATTTGAACCCCCTCCCCTCGCTACTGAACCACGCTCAGCGATTCAGATTTTGAGCTGAAAATTTAAGTTTAAGTCTAAGCTTTAGAAAGCATTTAATGAGACACAAAAAATAACGGTATAAAATAGTTGTTCGTTACTCCAAAGTCTAAAGCGCCCTCTATCGGAATTTTTTGAAAATTTTCTTTAAAATTTATTTTCAAGAAAATACTGACATAAAGAATAATTTTAGCAAAACGCGGCAGTAGTTAGAGCCTAATCTACGACACAAAGATCGGGAATAACTGATTCTTGTTCTGGGGGGAGAAGGGTTTCAAATTTCAAATTTTAGTTTACTCTACTTGACTACTCGTTAGGACTCAGATTTTTAGATCAAAATTTAAATTTAAGTCTAAGCTTTCGAAATCATTTAAAGAAATACAAAAAATAACGTTAAAAAATAGTTGTTTGTTACTCCAAATTCTAAAGCGCCCCCTATCGGCATTTTTTGAAATTGAACTTTAAAATTTTATTTCAAGAAAATACTGGCATAAAGAAAATTTTTTGCAAAAACCGCAAACGAATCGACCAATTTTTCCATTTTTTATAATCATTTGAAATTTCGGACCCTAAACTTTAATGCCCCCTATCTCCTTGGGAATTCGTCTGGGACCCTTAGTCTCCTATTTAATATTATTTGTCTTTAAGTGTACTATAACCCCTTAAAGTTCTGCCCATCTTTTATGAATCACCCTGTATAAACGCTTTCAGCTTGACGACAGTCACGATATTTTCCTTGGAAACTGACTCCAAAAAACGGTTCCACTATGTTTCATTTTTTATTAAATATAAATCGTAGAAAATTTTACCACTGCATTTTAAGTATTAAAACACATATCTGTGAAATATAGCTGCATTATATGACTACAAAATATAATAAAAATAGAAAACATGCCATTACAACGGTTTGTTTGGAGTCAGTAACCAAGCAAAACGTCATATCTGACGTCACGAGTGAAAGCATCGATTGAATGATACTTAAAAAATCTATTCAAGCTTTAGTTACTCGAAATAAACAACTTCTTAGGCTGCTAAAATATACTATCGCAGAACTTTTAGAAGATCTTTCTCGAAGCATTCTCAAATTGAACTCTTTTTTAAAAGGGGATTAAAATTTTGAAAGGAATGTCTCTATAGTTAAAGAAATTGTTGTAATAAGCAATCATACCTTCTAAGACAATGATTAACATCTTGGTGAACATGTCTCATTTTTTAAACTTGTAACTTTGAGAACTTTTCAAACCTTTAAAATATTCAATTTTTATTTGCTATTTTATTCATGCAATTTTCTCGCAGAAAGTCTTAGACAGATGTATCTTAAAAAAAACTGTGTCTGAAGTCAATGTTTAAATGTATATCCTTCTGTTCAAATGGAAAAGATAGCAAGTTTTATTCTTTGCATCGAAATGTTTTAAAGATTTTTTCGGGCGAGTTCGAGTGGTTAAAAAAATAAGATATTTGAATAATTTTATCTTTTCCCGTTATTTTTTTCTCATGTTTTCTACTATCAAAGGGATAAAATAAATTACATACAATACAATGTGTTTCTTTTGTGTATACAAATGTGCATGAGAGTATGCATGTAAAACTCTTTGATAGAGTTTTTATTTTAATTATTATTATTGACAAGTCGGAAATTGCGCTTCAAGCGTAGCAAATGAGGTGCGTTCGTACTTTAACGAAGTTTTTAAATATCCAGATTTTGGTGTAATACAGTATAATAGCCGATATGTCCCTGTAAATAATATCTGCTTCCTATTATACAGGAAGTAAATTCTAGTAAACTTCAGCTACGTATATCACTTTCACAAAATGTGAAATAGTTAAATATAATTAAACATGCTCCAAACAATATTTCCCTCTATATCATTACTTAAAGGAATACTTTTGTGCGACCCAGTAAATTAATAAAAATTATTATTAGCACCACAGATTTTACAGAATATGTATTTTAGTATATACTTCATAGATGCATATCCATTTTATTATGATCGAAAAAGTGTAACATCATTAAAAAGCTCTTGAAGGAAATTTGTTTCCCATTGGCTGTTATGCAACGGAATACTTTTGATTGTCTCTGTAATTAAACTATACATCCGATATTCATGAAATTTGAAATAACTCAACAAAAGGATGCAGTAACTATATATTTTAAAATTCAAATGCTTCGGTTGGGTCGCTTTTGCTCTGCTTTATGCGGACGGACAGACAGACGAATAAACGAACTGAACGACGACAATAGGTGCTAAGTATTTTCATAATTACGAAAGCACCTAATAAAGGTCTGAAACAGAATACTAGTCGAATCTTAAAAAAAAATTGCTATGCCTTGAGTGTAAAAATAACATATGCGGATTATTACTTTGGATTATTAAAATTATTTACGAAGTTTTGACCTTTCTGCGTTTTTTAACATCGGATGTGTGTTTAGCGTACGTACTGATTGACCTGACCACTAATCGAAACATTAATTATGTTTGATTGATAACAATTTTTAGGGGTTGTTTAACCTATTTAGTGTTAAAATATTAACTATTACGTATTATCCTCTGATATTTTAAAATTGAAAAAAGAAACTGAAATCCATAAGTCGATTTTCAAATGAGGACCATTTAATTTTCTGTGGGTCAAGGTATGTTTCTCAAAGTTTTTGTAAAAGGGAGGGAGGGGTCTCTCTGTGATGTTTGTTTATCTTTCGTAATCGCTTGCATGTTATCTAGATTTTTTTTAAATCTTGCTTGAAAATTATTTTAAAAACAGTAAAAAATGAGTAAATAACAATACAATTTTTAAATAAATTTATTTGAAAGTGCATTTTTTCCTAATTGGAAAGTGTAAAAATTGAAAATGTGTGATAATTTGAAGATTAATATTTGCAATAAAAGCGGAATTTAATTATCTGCTATTTTCGCTGTCAAAATGGTGTCAATGTTACGGACGGACATTTTTATCCTTTATTAATATAGATATTTCTAGTACCGATGTAATAAACATTGTTTTAAGAAATTCATGTTTTTATCGCTTTTTACGAAGGGAAAACTTGAACCATTTTGACATTGTTTTAAAAGCTATATAACTGAAGTAATTAAATTAGAGTACCTATAATCATAGTTAAATTAATAATAAAAATTTCCTTACGCTATTTGTTTTAAAACATGCAAATTATATTGATTGTTTGATACATAGTTTTTTCAAAAATCTTAATTTTTGACTAAATAAATGCATCACACCTAATTGAAGAAAAATAAAAGATATCAATTAAAAACATTTGAAGAATTCAAGTGACACTGACACTTATAATGCTATAGCTCATTTTTTTCTCTTTCTTTCTGTGAGAAAAAATGAGGAAATAAATTCTACGTAACATTCCCTTTTTTGTATAAGATTCTTTGAAAGTTACTTTTGCTTTCCTTATCGAGAAAGTCTATGCTTGTTTCAGAGATAAAAATCTAAAAGGAAGAATAGCTATTCTTTTCAAGAGGTTTCAAAACACATTTTAATCTGAATGATTAATGTTCTTTTAAGAGATTTAAATTATTCTTATTATTAAACACGTACGACTTTCTTTTTCTTTAGTAAACAAAAAAGTGTTTGAAAATAAAATTTTGTCACGGAAAAAAATACTCTATTGTAGTTGCATTTATTTACAAGTAAAACGCTTTCTCTGTTTTAAAATTACATTTATGTTAACCGCTTTACCTTGAATATATTGTCATCTTACTTTTAATTAAGTATAATTGTATACACCTTATAAACCCACAAACATCTACAATATATGTGTATGGTAAGTGAGAAAATACTACATTAACCTTTATTAATACTGATACTTCTGATACAAGTTTAATCTTTTCGTTGCCTGGGTCCACATATGGGAACCTTCATTTTGTCCTACTTTCTTAATGATACTCGAACATTTTTACTATCTCTATATCATAACGATATGTTTCAAAGTCTAAAATAAGAACTAATAAAATAAATGCAAATAATATTTCCACTTAAGCCAAATGGGAAGAGAAAAAATTCAGTAATATTCAATAATACAGCATTAATACTCCATAACAACGAGTTTAATAAACATTGTTTTGGGAAATTCCCATTTTAATCAACTCTTAATCAAGGAAAACTAGTTGAATTTAAATGACGCTGTGCCCATTTAATGTTGCTGCTTATTTTTTTCTGCATTCTTTCTGCCGTTGAAATAATCAAATAAATTCTATGTAACATTCCCTTTATCGTATAAGATTCTTTGAAAGTTACTTTTATTTTCATTTTCGAGAAAATCTTTGCTTGAGATACAAATCTAAAGGGACAGATAGCTATTTTTTTAAGTTTGAAGACACAATTTAATCAGAATGATTGATGTTCTTCTAAGAGTTTTAAATTATTCCTATTATTAGACACGTAATATTTTTTTTCTCTTTTGTAAACAGACAATACTTAAAATATTTTTATGTAGAAAATACTTCATTATAGCAACATTTATTTACAAAAAAAATATTTTTTTTATGTTTCAAAACTATATTTATGTTAAACGTTTCACATTGAATAAATTGTTATAATATTTATAATTATACATAACTGTACACACTTAATAAACTTACACACATATACTGTGTACGTTTAAAGTAAATGGGAATATCCTTTATGAACCTTTATTAATATAGATACTTCTGATACAGATTAAAACAACTCTTTATTCCCCGTGCTCACATATGTGAAACTTCGTTTTGTCCCCTTTTCTTAATGATACCCGAATATAAATATCGTTTCTATATCAGAATGATAGGTTTCAAAATCAAAGAAAAGAACTAAAGAAAATAATGCAAATAATACTTGATCTGATGTCAAATGGGAGAAAAAGTAATTCAGTAATAATCAATAACACTGCATTATTACTCAGTAACGAAGAGGTTAATAAACACTGTTTGGGGAAGTTCCCATTTTAATCATCTTTTACATAAGGAGCTTCTGACACATTTTTAGTCATAACTAGAGTAATTGTACATATATTTTCTCTATTTGCTTTAAAATGTGCAGATATATTGATATTTTATTCATTGTTATTTTTAAAAAATCTAATTTTATGATTAATGAAAAATATTACACTTAAATGAATAAAAATAAAAGATATAAGTTAAAAACTCTCCAGGAACTTAAATGACTTTTAATGCTGTAGCTTATTTTTTTCTGATTCTTTCTACCATTGAAGTGAGGACATAAATGGCATGTAACATTTCCTTTTTTTGTAAAAGATTCTTTGAATGTTACTTCTATTTTTATTTTTGAGATATTCTGTGTTTGCTTGAGAGAAAAATATATAAGAGAAGAATAGCCATTCTTCTATTATTTTAACACAATCAAACTGATTGGTGAATTTATCATACGAACAGAATAGCTATTCTGTTCAAGACATTTAAAGACACAATTTAATCTGAAAGATTAATGTTTTTCTAAGAGTTTTAAATTATTCCTATTATTAAAGATTTGCGACTTTTTTTTTCACTTTTGTAAACAGAAATCTGTTTGAAACGTCTTAGCTGTCTTAAAATATCGCCATGAAAAAATCTAAATAAATAAAATAACAAGTAAGAAAAATCATGTGTTAAGCAAAGATTATGAAACACTTTCCAACGCTTCCTGAAATCCTTAACAAAATTTTGTTATTTAGGGAAATAAGATGCTACTTTCCATAGCCAAATATGTATTGAAATACTTTTGAACAGCCCTGTATTTGATCCGTCGGTTGATATATATATATATATGCAATATAATGCGGGAAATTTAGTTTAGCAAGAAAATGCCTAACTGGCTGAAATTTCTCTTTCAGCACTCTATTCTAATAGATGGAAAATACTTCAATACTTTTGTTTAGTCCTGTAATTTATCCAGTTTCTTTACTACATGTCAGTATTTAGTTAAAATTTAGTTCAAACAAACACATTCTTAAAGATACTTAAATCGCATTTCCAGAAATTATCACTTATGAATGATCATGTTGCTAATTATTTGCGTGACCCTGTTTATCATTTTATCTATATTATACAAACATTTCTTAGTAAACTGAAAGCAGTTCAATGTAAAAATGCATAACTACCACCTTTAAGTTAATTACTGTCATATTCAGTAACCTTTATGAGCTCTTTCGTGTAACCCTGTATATCAACTATAACATTTATATACACCATATAATTTACAGGCATTTTGTAAAACTTAAAAGCTCATATCATAATTGAAAAAGCATTTCAACCATACATCAGCTGTCATCGATATTACACAATATTTCAGTTAAAAATATAAGGTTTGAAATATTTTGTGTGTCCCTGTAAAAGCTATGCACTTCATATTATGCGTTAAATATTAAGTCTCAGCGGAGTATATCAATTTTATGATACTTGAAACCGTTTAACATTATTCAAATATGTCGCAAACTATTCCCTCCTTTAGTATTGTGTAATGGAATTCTTTTGAATGGCCCTGTAAGTGAATAATAATTATTATTTTGGCAGCATATTTTACAGAATGCGTATTTTAGTGCACTTTGCGAATCCATGTAAATTTGAATAATTTTAACAGGGGGTAACACCTTTAAAATTCATTTGAAACGATTTTTTCCCATTGGCCGTAATGTTTCGGAAAACTTTTGACTATCCCTGTAAATACACTAATCATAGTAGAAACTTCATTTCCAATAGGGTTCGTGCTAGGGTAAACTTTAATAACATATAAAAATTTCAGAGCAATCCGAGTATATTTACGGGGGTTAGAGTGCGGAGAGACGGCCATCCGGCTTACGGCCAGACAAACCGAATGCATAAACACTTTTCAACTTTGTTGGAAAGTGTTAAAAAGACTCCAATGTAGTTGCATTTATTTACATGTAAAACGCATTCTCTGTTTTAAAATTACAATTATGTTAAACTCTCCACATTGAATACATTGTTTTTATATTTATAATTAAGAACAATTGTATAAACCTTATAAATTTACATAAATGTAGGGGAGAATGTTGTACGTGGAGACGCTTATACCTCGAGACATTGACAATTTCTAAAAAACTATTGGTAACAATGATCTTTTGTTTATAACCAATTGGTCTCATCATAGTAATAGATAACATCAGAAGCATTAAGATGATCTGGGGAGAAAAAAAAATTCACTACTCCTAAGTAAATATTTTCCCCCATTCAAATTTAATTTTTTAACTACATATTTTTACAAGAAGTCAACTGCAATTTATTTTTTTATAAAAGAGAAGATTTTTAAATGTTTTGTCTATGAGAAAATAAAGGAAGTTCTTCTAGATTTACTGTCATTTTGATTTTACTTAGACTATGTGATTATTGTACCTTGGGACACTAAAAATGTTGTACCTTGGGACATGTTGAATAGTATAACAAATGCATGGTTTGTAATAATTTGCATAAATAAAAGTAAGTTTGTTACTTATTTTACAGAAAATTTTACAAAACATGTGACATACAGTAAAGAAAAACAACTCAGCGTTTTTTGGACATATTTTATAATGATATAATTGATGATAAGAATTGCAAATATGAATCTGGTAATTAATCCCCAATAAATCTCTTTTCTTTCCATGTGATGCAATGTTCTAAAGAGCACATGTTCTGATGTATTTTTCTGGGTTTTGAATGAATTTTAAAAGAATAAATTTCGAATAAATTTTTGAATAAATTTTTACTATGTTGTTAATTCTGGATGACATAATAGCTATATTTTGATTCTTACAATCGAGAAATCCTGGGAAGTTGAAATTGTTTTATTACATTTCCCACCCTACTGTCTTTGCGCCATAATATGATGTCACATTCTAAAGAATTAATCACAATATATGTCATAGTGGAAGTTGTTGGAAATACATTTTAAAAAACTTTCGCACCATCGAATATTATTAAAGGTTCTAATGTAACAGGCATTTATTTAATCAATAAAAATGTATTCAGCGAAGATGAACTTTTAATAAAATGTAACTGATAGCCATTTCATTCTGATGAAATGTTGAATGAAATAGCTGAACTTACAGCAGCAAATATTTTATCAGTAGTAGGCATAGTCAGTGTTGAATTCAAACACTTTTTTCTTCTGAAAAGGGGACATCGCATTGCTCCAAGGAGCAATGTCCCTCCCAGATCACCCCCTGAAATCAACGCTGTGCTTAACAAGTTTATCTTCACATTCTCAAAGTGTCACAAGCCCAGTAATTATTAGCATTTTAAGAGAAGTCAAAGCTGAAATTGAAATTGCCAAGCAGGAAACTGGGATAGCAATAAAATCAAATGAAAGACCATCTCTGGAACTAAATAACAGTTTTGAATCTGCTAATGATAAACTTATTTTATCTTGTACTGAAGATGGGGACAATATGAATTATGATCATGCCACAGATGTGTTAGAAGTAAGAAATCAAAAAAGTACTTTACTTTCTTACAAAAGTATCGGGGGGGGGGGGGATATGCTTTTCTATGTATCTGAATTTAGCTGATATATATACTAGAAAAAAAGTTTTGTTGGCTCAAAATTGACTGACTAGTTATTGTTATTCTACAAAATGTTGTATTAACTATTATGCAAAATTATTAATTATATGTCAATTGGCTGAAATATGTAGTACGTCCCAAGGTACAACAGGTGTACAGTTTGCCTTCCCTACTATAAATGAGTAGCAACTTTTTATTTCCAAACTGCCTGAATTTCTAAAAATATATTATAGAGAAAAATGTCGATGTATTCAAATGTTACTTTCGAATTTTATATCGGATTAGAATCATCAAAGTAAAAAATTAATACGTAAAAACTGTCCCAAGGTACAACACTCTCCCCTACTACACTATATTGCCATTGATTATGGGACACTTGCGATTTTAGACATTTTACTAAATATCTAGGAAAATACATTAGGAATCATCTCGAAACTCTTAGTGTATAAATATAATAGTATACGTCATACATCTCCGTGAAGATGTTTTATCGAAACTCCATAGGGGACCGTCAACAAATTAAAACAGAATGAATATCTTTTGAATAACCCTGTCAAAACTAATGTAGCAAAATCGCTCAAACTCTAGATTATGATTGAATACCTTATTGTAATACACTGTGTTCATTTTTATGCAAATAGCATGCATACTCGCAGAGTAATTAAGGTTTTTATAAAAATGGCCTCAAATTTTTCTAAGTTTTTCCCTTATAATTTTCAGAGTTCTTAATATAAAATAATATTTTTTTCAGAATATATGACAAACAACATTGCATACAGTACCCTGTAATCAGAATTAAAAAATAATAAAAATTGTATGAAAAATGAGTAGGTTTACTAAATAATTTTTTACTGCGCATGCGTCAACGATATCAAAATTTCATTTGCATATTATGTTAGCTAAATGTATAGAGCAACTTTTGTAAAAGTCTCAAAATTATAGCTTGAAAATTCTGAAAGTAATCGTCTATAGAAAAAGGACAAAATCCGTTGTTTCCAAAATGAAGCAAAAAAATGAGGGATTTTATCCGAAAGTAGTCGTAACATCCCGTATTGTGTATTCTATATTGACACTAATCAATGAATATATGGATACAACCCCTCTTGTTTTTGCTTCATTTTGAGAATAACGGATTTTCAACTTATTCAATTGAAGATTATTTTCAGAATTTTCAAGTTATGATTTTGTGACTTTCACAAAAGTTGCTCCATACATTTAGCTAACATAATATGCAAATGAAATTTTGATATCGTTGACGCATGCGCAGTAAAAAATTATTTAGTAAACCTACTCATTTTTCATACAATTTTTATTATTTTTTAATTCTGATTACAGGGTACTGTATGCAATGTTGTTTGTCATACTTTCTGAAAAAAATATTATTTTATATTAAGAACTCTAAAAATTATAAGGAAAAAACTTAGAAAAATTTGGGGCCATTTTTATAAAAACCTTAATTACTCTGCGAGTATGCATGCTATTTGCATAAAAATGAACGCAGTGTATTATAATAAGGCATTCAATCATAATCTAGAGTTTGAGCGCTTTTGCTACATTAGTTTTGACAGGGTTATTCAAAAGATATTCATTCTTTTTTAATTTTTTGACGGTCCCCTATGGAGTTTCGGTAAAAACTCTTCACGGAGATGTATGACGTATACTATTATATTTATACACTAAGAGTTTGGAGATGATTCCTAATGTATTTTTCTAGATATTTAGTAAAATGTCTAAAATCGCAAGTGTCCCATAATCAATGGCAATATAGTGTATATATTTATAAGGTAAATAGGGATATCCTTTATTAACCTTCATTAACAGAGATACTTATGGTAGATGTTTAAACTCTTCTTTTCTGAGCGACCTTCGTTTTGTCCAATTTCCTTAATTATAATCAAAGATAATAACAATTTCTTTATTAGTATGATACATTTGAAAGTCTAAGATGAAAACTAACAAAAATTAGTGCAAATGCTAATTGCTCTGAAGTCAAATGGGGTAAGAAATAATTTATTAATAATAAATAGTGCTGCATTAATGAAGAGGTTAACAAGCATTGTTTTGTTTAAATTCCCATTTTAATCATCCTTTACAAAAGGAACACCTGAAATATTTTTAGTCATAACTAGAGTAACAATATATATATATTACACTGTTTGCTTTAAAACATGCAGATATATTGAACTTTCAGACATTGTTTTAAATAAAATCTAATTTTCTAATTAATGAAAAATATTATGTTTAATGGAAAAAAGGGATATATCAGTTAAAAACATTTGAAGAATCTAAATGACTTTTAATGCGGTAGCTTATTTATGTACGTAGGTTGAACCAAAAAAAGTTTACAAGCAGAAGCATTTGAAACGTAATAATTGTGGAGCAAATATTTCCACCCAGGGTGGTTGACAGATGGCGCTAGTTGTCCTACAGCGGTTCTACGAGTAAGTAGCGTCAGTACGCAGACACATAAGAGCGGCAGTAATGGCACGACATCTGGAAAAGTGGTCTCACATAGAGGTGCGAGCCGTAATTCGTTTCTTATGGGCCAAGAATGTCACCGCATCCGAAATTCACAAACAAATCGTTGAGCAAAGGCGTCATTCTTCTGCATGACAATGCCAGGCCCCAAACAGCTCGCTAGACTCAGAAATTGCTGCAAAAGTTCAAGTGGGAGGTCTGGAATCACCTCCCCATACAGCCCCGATTTGGCTCCAAGTGACTATTTCCTTTTTCCGGCGTTGAAGCGAAACTTATCCGGAACACGGTTCACCTCAAGCGATGCAGTGAAAACAGCTGCGAAAGCGAAATGGCTCAATGAGCAGGACCCTAATTACTACCAAGACAGGATAAATAAGTTGGTCGAACGTTCTGACAAACGCCTAAATAGGTTTGGCAACTGTATGGAAAAGTAAAGGCCAGATGTGTCTCTTGATTTCCATTTGTATCTTGTTTCTATTGTTAATAAATACTTTTTTCTTTGCCTTGTAAACTTTTTTTTGGATCACCCCTCGTATTTATTTACTTTTGTTATTCTTTCTTCCGTTGAAGTGAGCAAATAACTTACATGAAACATTTTTTTCTTTGTGTAAGATTCTTTGGAGGTTCTTTTTATTTTCATTTTCCAGATTTTTTTAAAAATTATTCCTATTATTAAACACGTAAGACTATTTTTCTCTTTTGTAAACAAAAAATTGACAGTAAAGGAAATTTTTAAAACACTGTCAAGAACAATATACTACATTGAAGGCATATTTATTTACAAATAAAGCTCTTTCTCTGTTTTAAAATTATATTTTTGTTGAACGCGCCACATTGAACATATTGTCATCATATTTGTAATTATGCACAATTGTATACACCTTATTAACCTCCTGACTGCTGCCGGCTGATTTTTTCACACACTAAGCTGCAGGTTTCACAGCAACATAAGCAATATTTAAATTAGTATAATTCCACAAATAATTCCCAGTTCTGAAAAATGAAGTTAGGATTGATGCTATCAAAGATTATACACCGACACTAATAACATATTTTGTATCAGATTGAAAAAAATCTTTTTTTTAAATATTTTTAATAAATTACAGAGAAAACAACATTACAATATTACCCTTTGGCAGGGCAGTCTGGGGGTTAAAGTTATATACATCTTGTATAAAAGTATAAGGTAAATGGGATTATATTTTATTAACTTTTATCAATTTAGAAAATTCTGGTACAGGTTTAATGTCTCCGTTCCCTGAGTGCCACATATGTGGACCTTGGTTTTGTCCCATTATCTTAATGATACTCGAACGTAATTACTATTTCTAAATCAGAATGATAGGTTCCAAAGTCTGTAGTTAGAACTAATGAAAATAAATGCAAATTATACTTGCTATGAAGTATAGAAGAAGAAATTATTCGGCAATAATCAATAATACTACATTATTACTCCGTGACAAAGAAATTTATAAACATTATTTTGGGAAATTACCATTTTAGCCATCCTTTACACAGGGAACACCTGACTTATTTTTAGTCATAATTAGAGTAACTATAAAAAAACTGTTTGTTTTAAAACACATAGATATATCGATCTTTCATGCATTTTTTTCGAATGATTTAGTTTTCTGATTAATGAAAAATATTGTGTTTAATTAAAAAAAGAGATATATCAGTTGAAAACACTTGAAGAATTTAAATGACTTTTAATGCTGTACCTTATTTTTTAAAATTCTTTCTGCCGTTGAAGTGTGCAAATAAATTACGTGTAACATGTACTTTTTTTATAAGGTTTTTTGAAAATTACTTTTATTTTCATTATCGAGAAAGTGTGTGCTTGTGTAAGAGATAAAAATCTAAAGAAAAGAATAACTGTTATTTTCAAGACGTTTGAAGACATAATTTAATCTGAATGATTAATGTTCTTCTAAGAGTTTTAAATTATACCTTTTATTAAGCACGTAAGATTTTTTTCCTCTTTTGTAAACAGAAAATTCACGGTAATGGAAATTCTTAAAACACTGTCATGAACAATATACTACATTTTAAGCATATTTATTTACAAATAAACTGCTTTCCCTGTTTTAAAATTATTTTTATATTAAACGTGCCTCGTTGAACAAATTGTCATCATATTTGTAATTATGCAAGATTGTATACACCTTATATATTTACATACATCTAATATAAAAGTATAAAGTAAATGGAATTATTTTTTTTTAACCTTCATCAATATAGGAATTTATAGTACGGGTTTAATGTCTTCGTTCCCTGAGTTCCACGTATGTATATATAGATCTTCGTTTGGTCCCATTTTTTTAATGATACTCGAACTTAATTTCTATTTCTAAACCAGGGTTCCAAAGTCGAAGGTTAGAACTAATGAAAATAAATGCATATTACACTTGCTGTGAAATATGGGAGAAAAAATAATTCAGTAATAATCTATAATACTGTATTATTACTCCGTGACGAAGATATTAATCAACATTATTTTGGTAAATTACCATTTTAGTCATCCTTTACACAGAGAACACCTGACTCATTTTTAGTCATAATTAGAGTATCTATAAAAAATAAATTACACTGTTTGTTTTAAAACGTATTGATATATTGATCTTTCGTGCATTGTTTTTTCGAAAGATCTAATTTTCTGATTAATTAAAAGTATTATGCTTAATTGAAAAAATGAATAAGAGATGTCAGTTAAAAACATTTTAAGAATTGAAATGATGCTGCTCACATTTAATGTTGTAGTACATTTTTTTCTCATTCTTTCTGCTGTTGAAAGTGACGAAATAAATTACACGTAACATTTCCTTTTTTGTATATGTTGCAGCCAATACCCGAAATTGGTCAATTCTAGAACTGGCCGGCCAATTCCCGAATTGGCCAGCAACGTTAAAAAATGACTGGCCAAATGCGATTGGCCAATTCGCGAAATAGATATAAGCACTCGGCTTAATCCTTTTTAACATAGTTGTAAGTGTCTATGAATTCAAATAGTCTAGACGTCAGCCTGTCCGTGATCTAACTCGAGTAAAGTTTCCGGTTAACTTGTAATTGTCATCGTATTTGGTCTATCAATTAATTTCGATATTGAAAGGGAATTGTGTACTATTTTTGGTTAATTTTGTGTGGTACACAAAAATATTTCGTTTCAATATAATCAATGGGAATCTTTTTTACTGTACATTTTAATGTTACATTACCTTAATTACAAAAAGAATTGGTACCTATGCATCATAATTCGGATGTTGGCCAAGGCTTCCCGGCCAGTTCGCGAATTGGCCGGCCAAGACCCGAAATACGCTGTTCATTTCATGTATTTTGGGTTTTGGCCAGGAAACTTGGCCAGTTCGGGTATTGGCCGCCCAGTTCTAGAATTGGCCAGGCTCCGGGTATTGGCCGCAACATATACAATTCTTTGAAAGTTACTTCTATTTTCATTTTCAAGACAATCTGTGCTTGTTTGAGATATAAATATCTAAAATGAAAAATAGCTATTCTTTTCAAGACATTAGAAGACACAATTTAATATGAATGATTAATGGTCTTCTAACGGTTTTAGATTAATCCTGTTATTAAACAAATAAGACTCTTTTTTGTAAACAAAAAATTTAATGTAAAGGAAATTCTTAAAATATTGTCATGAACAAAATACTTCATTTTTTAGGCACATTTATTTATAAATAATTTTTTTATTATCAAATGTTAAACACTCAATATTCAATATATTGTCATCATACTTGTAATTATGCAAAATTGGATACACTTTACAAACTTAAGTACATCTAATATATATACATATATATACGAAATATGTATATTAATCATCAACAAAAAATAAAATACATTTATGTGAATGCGCCAAAACACTGCAGTAAAACACATAAACTTAATATAATCTATAAAAAAAATTTACTTAGCCTGAACTAGTACATCCCCCTCACTAGACAAAAACTGTTTTAAAAGTTAAAAATTCAACAAAAGGAAATACAAAAGAAACAGGATGCGGCGTCATCGGCAATGTTCTCTATTTCAAAAAGCAGCCAAGCATACAAATATGCATATAAAATAATATATTTTATTTTATACCGGGCCTACGGTCAGTGATAAACAAGTCAACCACTGATGGTATTTATTTCTTGCTTAAGCAAATCTTCATTTCCGGCGGACATGGATCACTGGATGCCCCTATTTTACTTTTCCATAGAATAAGAGATTTATTTTCTTATGCTCGATGCCGTAGTTATTCGTGATTTTGGATCTTCGATTATAAAAAAAAGCACGTTTAACTCAATATTTATGTAACAACTTATCATCTATGCAGTTTTTTTTTTGGGAAGGGGGGGAAATGTTACAGACAATTCTAGATTTCAGAACACAGTGGAAATTTCTGTTACAGTTTTCGAAATATATTTTACAGGATAAATATCTTATGTATTGCTAGAATATTTTGCTTAAGTTATCATCATTTACCTATGTTTTTCGACGAAGTGTTGCATGTAAATATTTTTATATAGATATGAAATATCTTTTTATATGCTATCAGTATTGACCTGAAATTCTTTTAAAAAGTTTTTACATCTAGTTTGCGTTTTTCGGGATTTTCTTTCTGAAAAAATTTACATTTCATATTTTTACCACTAGCCCTGCAGTGCAACATCTTCTTTCTCAAAAACACATTTAGTAAAAAAATTACTGAATAATACTATGTTCTCCAGAACTATTCTGAAATTAAATTCATGTGAGAATAAAACGGATGTTTCGAATCAGAAAAATAAATAGTTCATAATACTTTTTGATTTTTTTTTTTTTTTTTTTTTTTTTTTTGGGGGGGGGGGGGGGCAACATTTTCAAATATTATTACAATTTCAAAGAGATTTAGAATTAATATTCGAAAATATTTTATATTTCAGTTTGTTTTTGAATCTTTGTTGTCAATATTTTGTAGTTTCAAAATAACTTTCTCTTCCAGGACTCGAGAAATGCAGGTATGAGTGGTATATTATATCAGTACAAAAAACCCTGAACGGGTTAAAAGCTTGTGACGCAGCACTTTATCTTATATATCTAAGAATTTTAAATTTGGGACTTAAAACTAATGATATCAAAATTTATGTGACGCTATGCTATTAATTAATATATACATATATTAAAATTTATTCATTAAGATTTTATCAATTACATCTTTCATAAATTCAAAATATGAATCTTAAAAGATATGATATCAAAATTTAAGTGACGCCTTGACGAGGCTTTAAACAATGTTTTAAAATTCCATTTATTTATTTATTGTCTAAATACATTTTCATATCTAAACAATACTTTTCATTTTCCAATACACTGTTAAATACATCACTTTCACTGAATATATATAATGCACTGAAATTTATTTATTTGAATAAATAGATTTATCTTTTGGGCTACGCTATCCAAAATCAAAAATAACATTTGAATACATATTTTTTGCGTCATTGTATTTATTTGCATCTATTTAACTTACTTTGGATACAATGACGCAAAAAATATTTATTCAAATGTTATTTTTGATTTTGGATAGCGTAGCCCAAAAGATAAATCTATTTATTCAAATAAATAAATTTCAGTGCATTATATATATTCAGTGAAAGTGATGTATTTAACAGTGTATTGGAAAATGAAAAGTATTGTTTAGATATGAAAATGTATTTAGACAATAAATAAATAAATGGAATTTTAAAACATTGTTTAAAGCCTCGTCAAGGCGTCGCTTAAATTTTGATATCATATCTTTTAAGATTCATATTTTGAATTTATGAAAGATGTAATTGATAAAATCTTAATGAATAAATTTTAATATATGTATATATTAATTAATAGCATAGCGTCACATAAATTTTGATATCATTAGTTTTAAGTCCCAAATTTAAAATTCTTAGATATATAAGATAAAGTGCTACGTCACAAGCTTTTAACCCGTTCAGGGTTTTTTGTACTGATATCAGTGCTTTTTTTAGGTTAATAATAAAAAGATAAAAACAAAAAATTAAAGACTAATGCAAAGAATTCATTTTCATGATTTCTGATCACCTTTAATTACCCCTCCCCACCCACTTAAAAAAAGATATTTCATATTTTATTATTAATATATGCTGTGCTACTTGATTTCGTTAAAAACAACTCTGTAGTAAAGTACGTTAGTATAAGATAAGAAAGTAATGTACATTCAGCACTGTATTTCTAAGAAAGGATTTCATAATCTATGCTGTATGTATCATTTCTCATTCTAGTTAACTATGTTTATTCTTTACACATGATGATACATATACTGCAGATGGATTAAAATGATCAGGAATACAATATTCAGAATGTGCTGGAAAGTATTTCATAATCTATGCTGCGTGCATGATTCTTGTTAATTATGTTTCAACCTTTGTATAGGTTGGTAATATTGCAGATTGATTAAGACTATATCCGTTACAATATTCAGAATATGCTGGAAAGTGTTTAATAATCTATGGTGCACACAGGTTTTTCTTTCTTGTTAATTATGATTTGTTCTTTATATAGAGTGGTAAAATTACTGCAAATGGATTAAAATGATATGTTTACAATAATGAAAATGTGTTGGAAAGTGTTTCATAATCTATACTGTATGTGTAACTTTTCATTCTTGTTAGTTTATTTATTTTTTGCTGTTTGCACAAAACATATATAAACTAACAGGGGGGGGGGAGATTTGGATGGGAAGATTACTGTACAAAGATGAAACTGATAGGTTTAAAGCATTCAGAATAAAATGGAAAGTACAGTAGACTCCCTCAAATCCGCAACTCTCTAAAATCCGCACATACTTTATTGATGTAAACAATGAAACTTTCAGATTGGATATTTGGACAAAATGTGATTTTTTAAATTTTGTATCAATTCCATATATTTTTTAATTTTTAATTTTCTCAATAATACTCTATTCATGTTTTTTTTTTTTTTTTTTTTTTTTTTTTTTTTTTTTTTTTTTTTTTTTTTCATGAAGGAAGAAAAATTAAAAAAAAAAAATTAAAAATCAAGATATTGCTGATATCACTGGTAATCACAATTTTCTTACCAAATATATTTATGCATTAATCAAGATTTTTTGGTAACTAAGCCTGGCTAAACTTTAAAAAAAAATCCTTATTTTATGATTTTGATGTGAATTAGTAATGTACTTTTATGAGGCAAGTTTTGTTGAATAATTTTGGAAAAATATATTTAATTTTTATAATGAATATTTAATCATACACTATTGATCATTAACTTGATCTTTGCTTTTAATATTTTAATCATTTTGAAAATTATCTAAATTTTTATTATTTTAATTTATTACTTATTTTAACATTTTATTATATTGTAAGTATTCATTATAGTCCTGAATGCACTATTAATTGCACTCAAATTACTGTTTAAAAAACGTAAACAAAGCAATGACAAGAAATCCGCAAAATTCTAAAATCCGCACAACCTCTGGTCCCAAGCTGTGCGGATTTGAGGGAGTCTACTGTATATAAACATGTTAAAGGAAAATTTTTTACTCTCGTTAATTATGCTTTGTTTTTTTGCACAGAATGGTAAAATTATTGTACATGAATGACAATAAGTTTACAATATTTAGAATGAGTCAGAAAATGCATCATAATCGATGCAGTATGCATGACTCTTCGTTCTTCTTAGTTATGTTTTGTGGGGTCATCAAGGCTTCTTGTTAGTTATGTAAGGGAGGGGGAGGAGATTGTATCGGGTTTAAGATTTTATTAAAATTTCCATGCTCTAGTCTGTAAGTATTTACATAATTTTTTTTTTCTAAAAATCTTGATTTGGTTAGATAATTGTTTTTTTTTTTTTTTTTTTTTTCGGGTTTGAATCTCGATTCAGTTTGACTTGAATTGGAATTTTCAGGTTCTTGCAGAGTTGCATTTCAAGTACTAGTTTTCAATTCTGGTCAGTGGATGGGGACAAAAATTACTTTGTCTTTCTTGAACAGATTTTTATTTCCTAATTTTTTTATTTTACTTTTTTTTGGGGGGGGGGGGATTAGATTGGGTTTCAGGTTATTCTGATCGGGTTTGAGATAGACTTCTATTGGAATTTCCATGATCTGGTCAATACATATCGACATAAATTGTTCTTTTTTTTCTAAAATCTCGATTTGATTAATTTTTTTTTTTTTTTTTTGGGGGGGGGGGATTGAATCTGGTTTCGGATTGACTTCAAATGGAATTTTCAGGTTCTTGTTGAGTTGCATTTCAAGTATATTATTTTGTCGCAGATAAATTGGGTTACAATTGGAATTTTTTTTTTTTGGGGGGGGGGGGCGGGTAGTGTTTGAACTGGGTTTGGGATAGATTTCAATTGAAATTCTTGTCAGTGTATGTGGACAGAAATTATTTGGTCTTTCTTGGACAGACTTGTGTTTCCATTGTTTTTTCCTTTTCGGGTTTGGATTAGGTTTCATGATAACTTTCAGACTCTTGTCAGTGTGTATCGGCAGAAATAATTTTCTCTTTTCCGGATTAGGTTAAGGTTCGATGGAAATTTTTTTCAGGTTTCAATCAGGTTCAATTCAAATGGAATTTTCAAGTTCTGGTCAGGTTGCGCTTTAATGGAAAATATTTTGTCCTGTATAGATACTGGGCTCCGGTTGTATGGAATTTCCTTTTTCAGGTTCAGATTAGGTTTAAGATAGACTAATTGGAATTTCCAGATTTCTGATCACGCATATATATGGAAATTAAGTTTTCTTTCCCAAATCGAGATATGGTTGGATAATTTTTTTTTTTTTTTTTGGGGGGGGGGGGGGGTTGAATCTGCTTTCGGTTTGACTTCAAATGTAATTTTCAGGTTCTTGTTCAGTTGCATTTCAATGTATTTTATTTTGCAGCAGATAGATTGAGTTACTCTTGGAGGGATTTTTTTCTTTCCGGTTTTGGATTGTATAGGATAGATTTCAATAGGAATTTTTCGATTCTAGTCAATGTATGTCAATGGAAATTATTTTGTCTTTCTTGGACAAATTTATCTTTCCATTAAATTTTTGTTGGTTTAGAATGGGTTTCAGGATAACTTGTAGGTTCTTGTTGGCAGACTTGTATAAAACCAAAAACTTTCTGCAAATTAATTTAATGTTGGGTGTAATTCGTATTTTTTTGTGCAATTCATGGTCATCATTCATGTTTTTTATGCGATTTATGAATTTAATTTGCATTTTTGAGCAATTTATGGACATAATTCGCAATTTTTATGCGATTAATGAATGTAATTTACATTTTACATGATTTATGGACGTAATTTGCTATTTTTATGCAATTCATAGACAGAATTTGCGTTTTTTCAGCTTTCTGTTGACGAAATTTGCGTTTTTTAATCGATTTATTGACGTTATTTATGTTTTTATAGGATTTATGAATGTAATTTGCTTTTTTTTACCAATTCTTGGACGTAATTTGCATTTTTTGTAATTTATGAACGTTATTAGTGTTTTTTTGCACGATTCATGGAAGTGATTCGCATTTTTCGAGTGATTTATGAATGTAATTCACGTTTTTATGCGTTTCATGGACGTAATTTGTGTTTTTTGAGCAATTCATGAATGTAATTTGCGTTTTTTATGCAATTCATGAATGCAAAACACTTTTCGCTATTTTTATGTGATTTATAGACGTAATTTGCGTTTCAGCTTTCTGCTGCCAAAATTCGTGTTTTTTGAGCAATTTATGAACATAATTCCCGTTTTACTACACGATTCATAGACATAATTTGTGTTTCTCATACAATTTCTGAACGTAATTCTCACTTTTTTAAACAATTCATGGACGTAATTAACGTTTTGACGATTTGTGGACCCAATTTGCGTTTTTTAAACTATTCATGGGCATAATTCGCGTTTTTTATGCGATTAATGAATGTAATTTACATTTTACATGATTCATGGATGTAATTTGCTATATTTATGCAATTCGTAGATATAATTTGCATTTTTTGAGCTTTCTGTCGACGAAATTTGTGTTTTTGATCAATTTATTGACGTTATTTGTGTTTTTATAGGATTTATGAATGTAATTCGCTTTTTTTACCAATTGTTGGACTTAATTCACATTTTTTGCAATTTATGAATGTTATTAATATTTTTTTGCATGATTCATGGAAGTGATTCGCAATTTATGAGTGATTTATGAACATAATTTGTGTTTCAGCTTTCTGCTGCCAAAATTCGTGTTTTTTGAGCGATTTATGAACATAATTCCCGATTTCCTACACGATTCATAGACATAATTTGTGTTTTTCATACAATTTCTGAACGTAATTCTCACTTTTTTAAACAATTCATGGATGTAATTCACGTTTTGAGCAATTTGTGGACCCAATTTACGTTTTTTATGCAATTCGCTTTTTTTGAGCGATTCATGGACATAATTCGAGATTTTTATGCGATTAATGAATGTAATTTACATTTTACATGATTTATGGACGTAATTTGCTATACTTATGCGATTAATAGACATAATTTGCATCTTTTGAGCTTTCTATCGACGGAATTTGTGTTTTTTGATCGATTTATTGACGTTATTTGTGTTTTTATAGGATTTATGAATGTAATTCGCTTTTCTTACCAATTCTTGGACGTAATTCGCATTTTTTTCAATTTATGAACGTTATTCATGTTTTTTTTGCATATTTTGAGTGATTTATAAACGTAATTCACGTTTTTATGCAATTCATGGATGTAATTTGCGTTTTTTGAGCGATTCATGAACGTAATTCACATTTTTTATGCAATTCATGAATCCAATTCGGTATTTTTATGCGTTTTATAGAGGTAATTTCCGTTTCAGATTTCTGCCACCAAAATTCGTGTTTTTTGAGCGATTTATGAACATAATTCATGTTTTACTATACGATTCATAGACGTAATTTGCGTTTTTCATACAATTTATGAATAATTCTCGCTTTTTTACATGATTCATGGACGTAATTCACATTTTAAGCAATTTCTGGACGTAATTCCCATTTTTTATGCAATTTGCTTTTTTTTCAGCGATTCATGGATGTAGTTCACATTTTTTATGCGATTCATGCATGTAATTCACATTTTTATGCTATTCATGCATGGAATTCGTATTTTTTATGCGATTCATGGATTGAATTAATGTTTTTATTGCGGTCTTTGCACGGAATTCACGTTTTTCGCGTGGTATTTTGTCGAAATGTTGGGTTTTTTTTAGGGATGCACCGAATAGTGATTTTGGCCGAATACCGAATGCCGAATATTCGGCCGACAGGTGAACCGAATACCGAATATTCGGCTTTCCAAATACTTTTTATATTTCAAAATTTAAATGTATTAAAATGTTACTTTTTAAAACAGTTTTACATAACATTTAATAAAAGAAACTTACATTTTGATAAACATGTGCTTTTTATAAGAACATTTAGTATTGAAAAGAATCTGCCTTGAGTTATTTAAGAAGCACAATTATGAAAGTTAAAAAAATTTTCTACGAATCAAAACAAGCATTTTAAAATCAAATAATGAAAAAATGGTTGAAGAAAAATTTTATAGTCTGATAATTGTCCTTTTAAAATAACTCAAGGCAGATTTTTTTCAATATAAAATACAAATACTTTCAACTTAATTCTGAATAAAAGTATGTTTGGCTCATAGTTCTTTTCTTATGAATGGTGGTATTTTCCACCTTTCCCATCATATCATATTTTACAGAAATCAAAGCATGGGAGTTGAAAATATATTATCTTATTTAATGTTAATGTAATAAACAAACACACAAGTTATGACCTAGACTGAAATGAAATACAATGTACTTATGACTCAATAAGTTGATTATGGTTTCATGAACAAAAATTGTCTGCCTTGATAGCTATTACTATCTCAAACGGTTTTTTTTTCTTATAAAGGACTTTTATTTGGGGAAAAGCAAAAAACAGATTATTTACTAAACAAAATTTAGAACTTGTATCAGCACATAATTTATTCCTTAGGAGAATCCTAATAAATCACCATTTTAATCCTTCTCATGGTTAATTTTCTTAAGTTATACTTTACAGACAGCAAATAAATAATGTAAAAACATTCTATTTTATTTAAAAATGATTTTGTTTCTAATTATTTTAAATATAAATTAAAAAATTGACAGTTAAAAGTAGAAATAGCGAAAAGGTTTTATTAAATATTGGATTCGGCCGAATACTTTGATATTCGGCCATACCGAATATTCGGCAGGCCGAATAGTTTCATATTCGGCCTAACCGAATATTCGGTAACATGGCCGAATACCGAATAGATACCGAATATTCGGTGCATCCCTAGTTTTTTTACATAATTCTTTGTTGAGATACCCTTTTTTTTTTACGCAATTCTTTGTCGAAATAAATAAATAAAAATTGTTTCTTCATAAAATTTTCTGCACATGGCGTGCGTCTATATTATACAACTCTGCTTGTCAGTGTGTATTGTCAGAATTTTTTTTTTTTTTTTTTTTTCAGATCGAATTAAGGTTTGCTAACCCATAGACTAATTGGAATTTTCAGATTTCTGACCACGCGTATCTATGGAAATTAAGTTTTCTTTCCCAAATCTAGATATGGTTGGATTTTTTTTTTTTTTTTTTTTTTTTTTTGGGGGGGGGGGGGTTGAATCTGGTTTCGGTTTGATTTCAAATGTAATTTTCAGGTTCTTGTTCAGTTGCATTTCAATGTATTTTATTTTGCAGCAGATAGATTGAGTTACTCTTGGAGGGATTTTTTTCTTTCTGGTTTTGGAGTGTATAGGATAGATTTCAATAGGAATTTTTCGATTCTGGTCAATGTATGTCAATGGAAATTATTTTGTCTTTCTTGGACAAATTTATCTTTCCATTAAATTTTTGTTGGTTTAGAATGGGTTTCAGGATAACTTGTAGGATCTTGTTATCAGACTTGTATAAAACCCAAAACTTTCTGCAAATTAATTTAATGTTGGGTGTAATTCGCATTTTTTGCGCAATTCATGGTCATCATTCGTGTTTTTTATGCGATTTATGAATGTAATTTGCATTTTTGAGCAATTTATAAACATAATTCGCAATTTTTATGCGATTAATGAATGCACTTTACATTTTACATTATTTATGGACATAATTTGCTATTTTTATGCAATTCATAGACATAATTTACGTTTTTTCAGCTTTCTGTCGACGAAATTTGTGTTTTTTGATCAATTTATTGACGTTATTTGTGTTTTTATAGGATTTATGAATGTAATTTGCTTTTTTTACACAACTCTTGGACGTAATTCGCATTTTTTGCAATTTATGAATGTTATTCGTGTTTTTTTGCATGATTCATGGAAGTGATTCGCATTTTTTGAGTGATTTATGAACATAATTCATATTTTTATACAATTCATGGACGTAATTTGCATTTTTTGAGCGATTCATGAATGTAATTCGCGTTTTTTATGCAAATCATGAATGCAAAATGCTATTCCGTATTTTTATGCGATTTATAGACGTAATTTGCATTTTAGCTTTCTGCTGCCAAAATTCGTGTCTTTTGAGCGATTTATGAACATAATTCCCATTTTACTACACGATTCATAGACATAATTTGTGTTTTTCATACAATTTCTGAACGTAATTCTCACTTTTTTAAACAATTCATGGACGTAATTCATGTTTTGAGCGATTTGTGGACCCAATTCATGTTTTTTATGCAATTTGCTTTTTTTGAGCGATTCATGGACATAATTTGCAATTTTTATGCAATTAATGAATGTAATTTACATTTTACATGATTTATGGACATAATTTGTTATACTTATGCGATTCATAGACATAATTTGCATCTTTTGAGCTTTCTATCGACGAAATTTGCGTTTTTTGATAGATTTATTGACGTTATTTGTGTTTTTATAGGATTTATGAATGTAATTTGCTTTTTTTCACCAATTCTTGGACGTAATTCGCATTTTTTGTAATTTATGAACATCCTTAGTGTTTTTTTGCACGATTCATGGAAGTGATTCGCATTTTTTGAGTGATTTATGAATGTAATTCATGTATTCATGGACGTAATGTGTTTTTTGAGCGATTCATGAATGTAATTCGCGTTTTTTATGCAATTCATGAATGCAAAACACTATTTGCTATTTTTATGCGATTTATAGACGTAATTTGCATTTCAGCTTTCTGCTGCCAAAATTCATGTTTTTTGAGCAATTTATGAACATAATTCCCATTTTACTACACGATTCATAGACACAATTTGTGTTTTTCATACAATTTCTGAACGTAATTCTTACTTTTTTAAACAATTCAAGGACGTAATTCGCATTTTGAGCGATTTGTGGACCCAATTCATGTTTTTTATGCAATTCGCTTTTTTTGAGCGATTCGTGGACATAATTAACAATTTTTATGCGATTAATGAATGTAATTTACATTTTACATGATTTATGGATGTAATTTGCTATATTTATGCAATTCGTAGACGTAATTTGCATTTTTTTAGCTTTCTGTCGACGAAATTTGCGTTCTTTGATCGATTTATTGACGTTATTTGTGTTTTTATAGGATTTATGAATGTAATTCGCTTTTTTTACCAATTGCTGGACCTAATTCGCATTTTTTGTAATTTATGAATGTTATTAGTATTTTTTTGCACGATTCATGGAAGTGATTCGCATTTTTTGAGTGATTTATGAACTTAATTTACGTTTCAGCTTTCTGCTGCCAAAATTCGTGTTTTTTGAGCAATTTATGAACATAATTCCCATTTTACTACACGATTCATAGACATAATTTGTGTTTTTCATACAATTTCTGAACGTAATTCTCACTTTTTTAAACAATTCATGGACGTAATTCATGTTTTGAGCGATTTGTGGACCCAATTCATGTTTTTTATGCAATTTGCTTTTTTTGAGCGATTCATGGACATAATTTAGCAATTTTTATGCGATTAATGAATGTAATTTACATTTTACATGATTTATGGACATAATTTGCTATACTTATGTGATTCGTAGGCATAATATGCATCTTTTGAGCTTTTTATCGACGAAATTTGCGTTTTTTGATCGATTTATTGACATTATTTGTGTTTTTATAGGATTTATGAATGTAATTCGCTTTTCTTACCAATTCTTGGACGTAATTCGCATTTTTTGCAATTTCTGAACGTTATTCGTGTTTTTTTGCACAATTCATGGAAGTGATTCGCATTTTTTTGAGTGATTTATGAACGTAATTCACGTTTTTATGCAATTCATGGATGTAATTTGCGTTTTTTGAGTGATTCATGAACGTAATTTACATTTTTTATGCAATTTATGAATGCAAGTCGCTATTTTTATGAGTTTTATATAGGTAATTTCCGTTTCAGCTTTTTGCTGCCAAAATTCATGTTTTTTGAGCGATTTATGAACATAATTTATGTTTTACTACACGATTCATAGACGTAATTTGCATTTTTCATACAATTTATGAATATAATTCTCGCTTTTTTACATGATTCATGGACGTAATTCACATTAAGCAATTTGTGGACGTAATTCCCATTTTTTATGCAATTTTTTTTTTTTTAGCGATTCATGGATGTAGTTCACAAAAACACCCCCTTGGCTGTGCCACTGACAACAAAATCTTATGTTGGTGCAAGGAGTAATTTATTCATAGACATGAGAAAAAAGTTTGACAACAAACCAAAAAAAAGTTCAATACAGGATTTTTACCTGGCATTCTCATAAAATTTTGAATATACCCTGCCTCCCCCCTCTAATTCATAAGTTTTCATACATTCTATATTATATTCCATATTAAGAAGGCGCCACTTGTCTAGTTTTTTTTTTAATCAGAACGCGTTATTAGCATTTTTCATTCAGGTAGAATTTATTTAGAATAGAATTGATAAAGAAAATGCACAAATTGAAAACCATCGAACAGACATGATAGAATCATTACGTATATTTCATGGTTTTAATAATCCACATGGATGTTTCTTGTTATGCCAATACAATCTTGCAATGTCTTAATATACAATGAATAAAGTCTGCAATAAAGTTAACCAGAGAATCTTGCAATGGATTTTTGCCGTCGCTTATTCAAATTTACTTAAGAAGATTCGAGTTAATGAAATGTTGTATAAATGTTACTTGTTAGCTTTATAGATTACTAGGTACTACTAGGTTATCCCGTCGACCAAAAAATTATCGCCAAACTATAAGATTAAATTCCAATAATGGATGATTGTGAATGTCACATTCAATGACATTAAATACAATTTGTATATTTAAAATGTCATTGATTTTTATTTCGACTTTTTATTAATATTTTACTAATTATTTGTTTTTTCATTATTTAAAATAAAAAAATATGTGATTATGTATAATTTGGCGAAATTGGTCGACGGAATAACAGTAGTAGCGATTACTAAAATATTTCAAATTGAAATAATTTATGAAACTGAAAATGTTTTAGCCAACATTTCACTTAAGTTTAAAACAAGCAATATATAGAAATTGTAAAGTCCATCAAGTGTGTGTACTTTACAATTTCCATTGTTGGGACCAGACATTGCACAAATATGTGCTCATCTTTTGTTTACACTTTTAAAAAGAGTAATTTGAATGTAATAATGTACTAGAAATCATAATGAATGCTTATAATAGAGTATAATACAGTCAACTCTGTGAAATTCACAAAATGTATTATCTGCAAAACATGCTAAAATGCAAACATTGAAAAGTGTTTTAACACTTAAACTCAAAGATAACAGATATGCAATAATTTTATTTTCATGAAATGACAAATTTTAATAAAATAAACTGGGATTTAAGAAAATTCATGTATTTTGTACCCTGTATTTAAAAACAATACTTTAAGCAAGCCAGTAAGTTTCCGTTTATTAATTATGATTAATGCAAACCTATTCTTTGCTCAAGCAGCGAAAAAATTAAAAAAATAAACAATTTTACCTCTATATATTTTTTGTTTATCAAACAATACACATAAAAAGTTCCTTGGCGAAGGAGAATAAACTGCATTTCACCCAAAATTACTGACAACAAAACAAAATGCAGTCCAGATTTTTAACTGGCATTCTCGTAAAATTTTGAATATATCCTGCCTCCACACTGTAATCCATAAGTCTTCAAAAATACAAGCAAAAAACTTTATTGCAAAGTTACACATTCTGTATTAATTACTAATCCATTGCAAGATTCTCCGGTTAACTTTATTGCAGAGCTTATTCATTGTATATTGACATTGCAAGATTCAATTGGCGTAACAAGAAACAACATGTGGATTATTAAAACCTGAAAATTACTTAATGATTCTATCTTGTCTGGTTTATATTTTTTAATTCGTGCATTTTCTATATCAATTTAATGGACATTATGTAAGAATATTACTACCTGAATGAAAAATGCTCCGTGTAACTTGCCGCGTTCGGGTTCGGATTCAAAACAAAACTAGACAAGTGGCGCCCCTAGGCGTATGAATACATGACTTTCCAACAACAAATAATTTAAAATAATTTTTGTTTGAAAACTTAAAAAAAAATCATAAGTCGAAAGTATATTGAATATGTATAATTAAAAAATATTTTCCTATTTTAAAAAAGGATTCAAAATATTTTTTCCACAAAATGCAAAAATATCCAATGTAAGAAACGTAATATTTTCTTCTTACGAAAAATAAAGGCAAAATAAATAGAAATTTGATTTAGTATATATTTATTGAATGTTTTAAAGCACATGATAAGATGTTTTTGTTGTTTAAAAAACATTTATTGCTTCGATTCGGGTGTTTTAACTGTGACCATAAGTACATAAGGTTTTTCACTCAGGCTCCGTCTGCTAACCCATAGAATAACATGTAATCCGCGAGCTAATATAGTCCAATTTTCCAAGACCAATATATAACAAACAAGAGTTTTCCTAGAAACAAGGCAAGTCTTATTACCTCTATCTTAAAGAGATTCATATTATATATAAGTTTTAATAAAATCTCCCAGCCCGTTTCCTAGATCTCATTATCAGGAACAAACACCATCGATTACAGTTTTAAAATGGTTATCGAGATCTAAAAATATACGGCACGTAGAAATGTAAAAATTATAGGATAGGATTAGACTGGGAATATAAGACTATATTAAAAAAATTGGACCATTCTGACCAATATTTGCTGAGTTATTAGAAGGCGGCTTTTCCGATTTTCTTTGATGTTGAGTTAGCTGTATATATGAAGTTCCGCATCTACCGTTATGACGATGGTAGGTTTAAAGCTGCGTCACTTGAAGGCTGCCGCCTTCTATGATTTATCGGCTATTGTATTTTCTTGGCAAAAAAGTGAAAAGGAAGTTAAAAGTACCAAAATAATATGCGAAATACCCTCTTCTGTTAATCCAGAAAATAAATTGAATTTTACTTTCCAAAATGGCGAGTTTATATAGACGATCTTCCATCGAAAATTAGGACTATCAATTTCTACACCCCATTCCTTTTGCGCGAGTGACCATAATAGGACAACAGTAATAAAAATGTACGTTTAACTTAATATTTCTGTAATAACGTATCATCTATGTAGTTTCATGGAAAAGGAAAATATTACAAACAATTCTCGAGATCAGAACACAGTGGAAACATTTCTCTTACATCTTTTGAAATAATTTTACAGGATAAATACCTTATTTATTGCTAATCCGAATCACAGCAAGTTTTCTGTATATATATTGCTAAAATATTTTGCTTAAGTTGTCGTTATATATCGATGATTTTCAATGGAAAGTTGCATGTAAATATTTTTACATAGATATGAAATATTTTTTCATAATCTATCAGTAATTACCACAAATTATTTTCAAAAATTTTAGCATCGGATTTGCATTTTTCAGGGTTTTCTTTCGGGAAAAATTTGTTTTTGATATTTTTACTAAGAGCATTGTAGTGCAAGATGTCCTTTCTCAAAAACACATTTGAAAAAAGTTACTGAACAGTACGATGTTATCCCAAACCATTCTGTAGCTAAATTTATGTAAGAATAAAACGAATGTTTCGTATCAGAAAAATAAATAGTTCATAATACATTCGGATATTAATACTTCAGGGTCCTTTTTTTCAACTTTTAGAAAAAAAAAAAATTACACTAACTATAAAACTAGTACAACATTAGTTATAACATTAACACTAGTTATGAAATATTAATTAGAGTCTAACGAATATTTTATTGTATGAAAAAAAATGAATGTTGTTACTTTGTGTGCTATTCAATTCATATTCATATGACAACAAGCTAAAGAATTTCTTGGTGATATTTAGAAAATATCATATTAAATCGTTTGGGTGATATTACAAACTTCCTAATACTTTTTGTGATTTATTACACATGATTCTTTCAGAAAAGTAATCTGTATTTTAATATTAATGAGTGAAATATATATTTAAAATAAACGAACCGCAAACTATACAAAGAGAAGAATGCAAATTATTATTATTATTATTATTATTATTATTAAATGCCTAAACACTGTAAAAAAACGGACGATTAAACGGAAGTATTACTGGTAATATCGACGCCAGTATAATTTACTGTTTTTCAACGGAAAAATTTCCGTAAATTTCGTTAAAAAACTCGATAAAACGGAATATTTTACGGAGTCAAAAAACAGTAAATTATACTGGCGTCCAGATTACCAGTAATACTTCCGTTAAATTGTCCGTTTTTTTTTTTTTTTTTTTTTTTTTTTTTTTTACAGCCAACATTATTGAAATCATACAGTTAATGCATGACACATATTAAGACTACTACATGAAAGCCGTAACAAATGTACTTGTCAAAACTAAATAATATTCAATTAAAAGACATGTACACACCAGAGTTTCTTTTCGGGTAACATTTCATAAAATTCTTATATAGTAGAGCGCCGATTATCTGGACCGGTTGGGACCGAGGCCAATCCGGTGAATTAAAAATCCGGACAACTTAAAAGATGACTATGGCAATGTTTTTAATATAGTTTCCCATCACACTTTTTCCAAACATAAGACCTCAATTATTGTAGTGTACAATTAGCATATTAAAAATGTGTTTAGAAGTTACTTCTTTCAATATCTACAAAATTGATACAAAGTTATACGTAGAAGTACACATACAAATTAATACATGTTTGCAGTGCAAGAAAAAAAAAATATATTGACATTTAAACCACAATTTCAGTGTTAAATTTTTTCTTTCTTTCGGATGGCCACTTTGAGGCTTATTTTCGATGATTTTTCGTTTATAAAAAAAAAAAAAAAAAATATTCTATGAAATAACAAGTTCCAGGACATGTTAAAAAAATGATCAACAGTCTTTCTTTCTTAAGTGCCTTTCATTGGCTTTTCTAATATCACTAGAATATTCTTTATGTCTCGACGTTTAAAAAATAATCACAAGAAGTCAATATAAACACTAATCGAAGCTATAGCGCAAGTGATGCCTTCAACAATTAAATGCAAACTAATTATGAAAATACTCTTGAGCTAAGAAATCAAATGTCTATATTAAATAATGTATTAAATAATGTCTATATTAATTTTTATATTTAATGAAATAAGAGACAGTATAAGGTTGACAAATTACTTTTAAGTGCTACTGTATATTTATTGGTAAAAATGGGAAATGGAAGTTAAAAATATCAAAATGCTATGTAAAATACTCTCTTTTAGGTAGCTTTCATTACAAAAAGTAAAAAGCTACCTATTGCAGACGTCCGGAGGAAAGCACTTCCAGAAAATTTTGGTATATTTTCACCAATCATGACTCCCAGACCCCAAAACCACCCTCCGTTCAAATGTTGACATACATATATATATATATATATATATATATATATATCTGATTTTTGTCATGCGATAACTAACGTATTTATGAACCGATTTCAATGAAACTTGGTATATACATAGTACATACAAATATCTCGACCGAGTTCGTTGGGCAGCATCATCCGCCATCTTGTTTCAAAATGGCGGCCATTTAAAAATTTAAAAAAAATTAAAATTTAAAATTAAATGCGAAAAAATTAAAAGTTGAAAAATATTTTTATTTTATGTATTATATCTTAAAAAACCAATTCCAGAACACTCTTTATTTTGTCTAAATCTTAAAAAATGACTGAGTTACAGCACTTTGAATTTTTATTATGGCTAAAATTTTGAAACGATCTGATTTTTGTCATACTATAACTAACGAATTTATGCACCGATTTGAATGAAACTTGGTATGTATATAGCACATGCAAATATCTCGACCGAGTTCGTTGGCCAGCATCATCCGCCGTCTTGTTTCAAAATGGCGGCATTTTAAAAAATTTAAAAATTTTAAATTAAATGCGAAAAAATTAAAAGTTGAAAAATATTTTTATTTTATGTGTTAGATCTTAAAACACCATATCCAGAACACTTTTTACTTTGTCTATATCTTAAAAAATGATTGAGTTATAGCACTTTGAATTTTTCTTATTGCTGACATTTTGAAACGATCTGATTTTTGTCATGCTATAACTAACGTATTTATAAACCGATTTGTATAAAACTTGGTATGTGCATAGTACATGAAAATATCTCGACCGAGTTCGTTGGCCAGCATTATCCGCCATCTTGTTTCAAAATGACGGCCATTTAAAAAAAATTTAAATTTTAAATTTAAAAATAAATTCGAAAAAATTAAAAGTTGAAAAATATTTTTATTTTATGTGTTAGATCCTAAAACACCGATTCTAGAACACTTTTACTTTGTCTATATCTTAAAAAATGATTGAGTTATAGCACTGAATTTTTCTTATGGCTGACATTTTGAAACGATCTGATTTTTGTCACGTGATAACACTCGTATTTATAAATTGATTTAGATGTAACTTGATGTGTACATAGTACTTAATAAAGCCTGGACCGAGTTCGCTAACAAGTTACATGCGCCATCTTGTTTAAAAATGGCGGCCATTTAAATTTTATTAAAAAAAATAATTTTTTAAAATTAAAATTTGAAATTAGGTACAAAAAAGTGAGAAATTGAAAAATAGTTTTCTTTTATGCATTTGACCTTGATACAAAGATTCCAAAGCACTTTTTGTTTCGTCTGTATCTTAAAAAATGTATTAGTTATAGTACTTTTAATTTCTAGTGTTGCTCATATTTTGAAATGATCTGGTTTTCGTCACATAATAACTCACGTATTTATACACCGGTTTGGATGAAACTTGGTGTTTAGATAGGACATACTTATGCCTGGACCGAGTTCGCTGGCCAGTTATAACCACCGTCTTGTTTCAAAATGGCGGAATGTTATTTTTTTAAATTTAAATTTTAAAATTAGGTGCAAAAAAGTAAGAAATTCGAAAAGAGTTTTCTTTTGTGTTTTGACCTTGACACAAAGATTCCAGAGCATTTTTTGTTTCATCTATATCTTGAAAAAGGGCTGAGTTTTAGCACTTTTAATTTCCAATGAAATTGACATTTTGAAACGGTCTGAAATTTGTCACGCGTTAATACGCATATTTATAAACTGATTTCGATATAACTCCGTGTGCTCATGGTACATACCAATGTCTTGACCGAGTTCACGAGCCAACTTTATCCGCCATCTTGTTTCAAAGTGGTGGCCACTTAAACAAAAATTAGAAATTGAAAAAATGTTCTTTCTAAACTATTTATCTTAATAATGAATTCCGGAGGATTTTTTGCTTTGTCTTTACCTTGAAAAACGTCTGGGATATAGCAATTTGAATTTCTAATGTGGGTGACATTTTTTTTTTTTTTAAGTCAATTTGCCCGCGACAGCACTCGTATATATTAATCGATTTCGATGTGAGTGTGCATATTCACATGGATTAAGATTTCGATCAAGCTCATTGGGTTTTTTTTATCCATCATGGTGCTTTAAAATGGATATGGTGGAATCTGGCAACCCTATAAATCGCTTAAAATAAAACCAGGTTGAATAAAAGATGACTAATTTCTAAGAATTCTTATTAATGTTCAGTATTCACAAAAACTAGTATTCAATCTTACATAATCGTGTTCCACCTTTTGAGCTTCGTATATTTGATTTATATAACTTAATGTAAAAAATATAAATAAGTATATGAAAGCTACCTCTTCCTCCCGGCATTGCCGGAAGGACTTTTGTTATTCCAGATAGTAAATTAAATTAACTTTCCAAAATGGCGGGTTTATATAGATCTTTTATTGAAAAATAAGATTTTCAATTTCTACACTTCATTCATTTTGCACGAGCAATCATAAGAAGAAAACAGTAATAGAAAAGCACGTATACCTTAATATTCATATAATAACTTATTATCTATGCAGTTTCATGGGAAAAGAAAATATTACAAACAATTCTAGACATCAGAACAAAGTGGAAATTTCTGTTATAGCTTTCGAAATAATTTTACAGGATAAATATTTTATAATAATTCTCATTTTAAAAATAGCAAAATTTCTATATACATTGCTGAAATATTTTGTTTAAGTTGCCGTCATTTATCTATATTTAAGTTTCATGTAAATATTTTTATATAGCTATTAAATATTTTTTTTATATGCTATCAGTATTGACCGGAAATTATTTTTAAAAAATTTTCGCATCTTGTTTGCGTTTTTCAGGATTTTCTTTCTGGCAAAGATTACTTTTGATATTTTTACTACGAGCGCTGTAGTGCAAGATGTTCTTTCTCAAAAACACATTTGTAAAAAGTTACTGAATAATATGATGTTCTCCAAAGCCATTCTGATGTTAAAATTATGTGTGACTAAAACGGATATTTCGAATCAGAAAAATAAATACTTTATAATATTTTCTGATTTTAAAGTTTTTTTTTTTTTTTTTTTTTTTTTTTTTTTTTTTCGCGTAACGTTTTGTAAAATTCTTATAGTTTAAAAGATATTTGTAATTGATGTTCTAAAATATTATATGTTTCAGTTTTTCAAACTTTGTTGTGAATATTATGTAGTTTAAAAATAACTTTCTTTATTAGCACTCTCGGAAAAAACTGTAAATTTATGAGCATTTGTCTTTCAATTTTCACGGAAAACAGCCTTATTTAATAAAAAAATAAATATAGTTTAAAAAAACCAAAAAACACGCTTTTTAAGTATATCAAACTAAAAAGTGAAAAATAATTCGTACTATAAGTTGAAAAGGAAAATAGATGAAAAATACTATTTTACTATAAAATCATTGTTATTATAGATATCAATTAATAAGCAATAAATAAAATTATCGTGGAAAAAAAGTGTGGGGTGCTCCATCTACCATGCTCCATCTATCAGTTCTCAAGAAGCACCCCACCCTTTTTTTCCACGATAATTTTATTTATTGCTTATTAATTGATATCTATAATAACAATGATTTTATAGTAAAATAGTATTTTTCATCTATTTTCCTTTTCAACTTATAGTACGAATTATTTTTCACTTTTTAGTTTGATATACTTAAAAAGCGTGTTTTTTAGTTTTTTTTAAACTATATTTATTTAAACTATATTTATTTTAAAATTTACAACGAAAGGACATCGATCCAAATCACTTTTTTTGGTCGACTCTGGTTAATTTAACAATGCATCTCGAATCCTATTAAGAATGTATAAAAAAATTCTTCACATTATGAAAGACAACGTTTTTTGCCAAATATAGCCAAATTTGGAGACATTCTTTCATTTGGCACCAAATACGTGTTGTGGCTTTCGTAATTTTAATAGTCAATTTTTCGGCCAAATGTCGCCAATATTTTGTGAAATATTGCCAACTTATTGGTTGCTGCCATTTTCTCGTGACCCTGACCCGTATTAAACAAAATGACCCACTAATCAAATTTGATCAAACATGTGATTTAGCTCAAAGGTCTCCAGCTAATCAAAAACAGCAGAATATAAAGTTGAATCAAAATCGTTTAAGCCGTTTCTTAGATAAAATTAGCTTGACAGCATTCATCAATAAAGCGAAATTCCCCCACTAATATAATTTTGTTTAGCTTGCGACTCTGCCCAATAGTCTTCTCGTGACAAAAGGCGTTTCGTTACAAAATTTAGGTAAAATTGTTTGAATCGTTGTTATATATAATTAGAATAACCCTAACCCATTATGACCCAAAATGATCAATTAATTGAATTTTCGCGAGCATGTGTCCTGGTCCAATGGTTTTCTCTTGCCCGAGAATATCATAATACAAAATATAGTAAAAATGGTGAGAGACATTTTTTACATAAAATTAGCATGACCCATCAATGACCCACAAATGACCCTTATAATCAAAATCTCTTGAACATGTGATTTAGCCCGTTAGTTTCCTCGTGTCTAAAAATTGTTACATACAAAATTTCGTTAAAAACGATCCAGCCGTTCTTTAAATATAAATAGCTTGACCCAGACCCTTTATGACCCATTAATCGAAATTTCTCGAAAGTGTGGCCCAATAATTTTCTTGTGCCAAAAAAATGTTATATACAAAATTTCGTTAAAATCGATCCACCTGTTCTTTAGATGTAGCTTGACATGATCCATTATGGCCCATCATGACCCACAAATGATCATTATAGTCGAAATCTCTCAAACATGTGATTTAGCGAATTAGTTTCCTCGTGTCAAAAAACTGTTCATACAAAATTTCGTTATAATCGATCACACTGTTCTTTAAATATAAATAGCTTGACCCAGACCCTTAATGACCCAATATGACCCATTAAAATTTTTTCTCGAACATGTAACCTAGCCCAATATTTTTCTCGTGCCCGAAAACCATAGAATGCAATTTTTAGTCAAAACTGCGTGAGAAAATCTTTAGATAAAAATAGCATGACCCACAATGATCCCAAAAATGACCCACTAACCGAATTTTCTTGAACATGTTACCTAACCCAATGGTCTTCTTGTAATCCAAAACGATAAAATATAAAATTTGGTCAAAATCGTTAGAGCCGTTTTTTGGATAAAAATGGCTTGACCCATAATGACCCAAAAATGACCCACTAATCGAAATTTTTCGAACATGTAACCCAGCGCGATAGTTTTCTCATGCCAAAAAACTGTTACATACAAAATTTCTCTGTAATCGATTACGCCGTTCTTTAAATAAAAATAGCTTGACCCAGACCCTTAATGACCCAATATGACCCATTAAAATTTTTTCTCGAACATGTAACCTAGCCCAATATTTTTCTCGTGCCCGAAAACCATAGAATGCAATTTTTATTCAAAACTGCGTGAGAAAATCTTTAGATAAAAATAGCATGACCCACAATGACCCCAAAAATGACCCACTAACCGAATTTTCTTGAACATGTTACCTAACCCAATGGTCTTCTTGTAATCCAAAACGATAAAATATAAAATTTGGTCAAAATCGTTAGAGCCGTTTTTTAGATAAAAATGGCTTGACCCATAATGACCCAAAAATGACCCACTAATCGAAATTTTTCGAACATGTGACCCAGCCCGATAGTTTTCTCGTGCCAAAAAACTATTACATACAAAATTTCGTTATAATCGATCACGCCGTTCTTTAAATATAAATAGCTTGACCCAGACCCTTAATGACCCAATATGAGCCATTAAAATTTTTTCTCAAACATGTAACCTAGTCCAATGATTTTCTCATGCCCGAAAACCATAGAATGCAATTTTTAATCAAAATTGCTTGTGAAAATCTTTAGATAATAAGGAAAATCTTTAGATATTAAGGAGAGTTACAAACCCACAAACTCACATACAGGTGAAAGTAATATAAAAGCGTGTTAAAAAACGGTCTGATCCATTAAATAAGCAGCCTTATCTCTTAGATACATAAAAAATTAAGGGCAATCCACATATTCTTACAGTTGTAGCCCATCTGTTATCAAAAACATGGCATGACACATATTTGCCTCCGCTTGGGTGTAATCCTTCATTTTAATCGTATTTCGAAAAATAATGTCCCTTAGCCGCTACCGTAACGTATTTTTTAACCCGCCAAAAAGCGATTTGGTGATAATTATCTAACTTGCTACGTGCTAGGGAATAGAAACAAAAGTGTTATTGTCGTTTAAAGTTCATTATATCCTGTTTTTTATTCTATAAATTACAGGCTGAACAAAATAATCAACATGGATTTATTATTATTATTTTTATTTATTTATTTTATTTTTTTTACAGAATATAACTGGAATTTCTGATGCCGTCCTCTGTCCGTAATTTTAGAGGGATATTTCTATCAGTGAGGACTCAGCAAATGTAGACGTGAGATCGCCATTGACGACCTAAATATTACGACCCGAATTTTACATGGTGACTAAAAGCATCAAAATCGAGTGATCTAACAGTGAATCATTTTTTAAACCATTTAATGATACTTAATAATTAAGTCATTAAGTCATTTCAGGAAAAATAATTTTCTAGAAGAAAAAATAATGATGTATTTAGTAAGGAACAATTATTTTTTATAATAATTATGCATATTTTATTTATTCAAATTTTGTAATGAAAATGGTTTTTGTAACAAAGTTAGATAATTTCGCAAAGATATATTCAGAAATATTATTTAAATTACCTTCATTAATTAATTTATTAAAGTCAATTGAAGAGTAAAGACATTATATAAGATATAACTATTATCGTAATTGATATTTTAATTTATTTTAATAATAATAATAATATATATGTATATGGAAAAAACTGAAAACGATGGGAGAAGTAGGAATTTTTTTTTTATTACTGGCAAATAAAGATTTCATATACCTGCTAGAATTGTTTTCTAAATATTTTTTCATTACAAAAGTTCAAAAATATTTTACCTTATGCGAATTACTACATTTGTAAGAGGAATTTCGTAATTTGTTAAAACTAATGTTTATATTAATAATAATAACTGTGAGTTACGTTAAAACTATTATGATTTCGTTTTTTATACTTCTGATGCTTCGCGATCACATTGATCTATAGGAAATGGAAATCATTTGAAAATATCGTTATAACTACGTTATGTAATAGTTATGTAATAGTTACTTTCGAAATTAAAATTATAACAACTCTAATTAGTATAAAAACTAGCTCTTTTTTATAATAATTTTTTTTTTTTAATTCTGTTACCTGCTTATTTGTTGGTTAGTAATGTCTTTGTAATGGTTGTTCTCCTATGGGTCTTTTATCTTATATGTTGGTACATACATATAATTTTTCTTAGAAAAATACTGTATCTTTAGAGCGTAAACTTAGGATTTATATATAAAGGAATGCTGGCAAGAAAAATCCATAAGGTATTTACAAAGAATCAATATTTGCATGTTACCACTGTGCGATAAAATTTCTAATTGAAAAGAATACATATAGTGAATTTTCAATTTAATGAACATGTCTGGTCGTCTGCGCACCAAGGAGTCTGCAATAGAGTTTGAAACTAGAACAACTTTCGAACACATTTTTAAACAAATATATACGTTATTTTGACATCAATAACGCAAAATGGAACCACTATAAAATTAAAAAATAATCTTTATTCTTTTCCTTTTGTTTGACATTCTATTATTTATTATTGTTTATCTTTATTTATATTCCGTTTAAAATCGTAAGAAAAATCTTCGATGCATTTTTTGAAATTTATTTTGAAGTATATTTTATTATGATACATAAAAGTATTAACTGTCAGACTTAAATATTTAAAAGAAATTTCCCAAACAAATCTAATTAAAAACATATAAGTAGTTTAAATGGAGATTTTTTTCTATTTGTGCCTTGAATTTTCTCTAATCTTTTGTTACTTTAAAGAAAAGATAAAATGAATTACATGCAACCTCTTTTTTTCTAGACTAAGACTATTCAAAAAATCTTTACAATTTTTTTTTTAAAGAAAGACTTCCTTGACTGATAAAAGTCTAAAGGAAATTGCGACAGAGGCTGTGATTTGAGTGATAAAAATCTAAAGTGAAAAAGAACTCCTCTTTCTAAGAGAATAGAAGACACAATTTAATCTAAAAGATTGATATCTTCCGAAAAATTTAAATTACCTCTCTATCACAAGTACTATTTTATGTCAGGAGGACCTCTTAAAAAATAAGTTTCGTTAAATGTTGTGTTTCTTTTCTAAAAACAGGTACAGCTGTTGTCACCTGCATTTCAATTATGCTTGTCCTTTTGCTTTCTTTATTTATACTGCAAAAATAAATTAGATACAAAATATAAATATATGTGGTTAAATATATGTGGTAGAATTGCCTAAAATTCTATTTATACTATTTTAAGAAAATACATGGTGAAATATTTATTTATTTATTCATTTTTAAGGAAAAAACTAATTACGATTAGAAACAGGTGCTGATAATTATTTTTATTAATCATTAAAGATTTTTGGTGATTACCTAATTCTTTTCTAAATTGCTGTTCATGGCAAAAGTTTTGAAAGAAAAATAAATAAAAGAAAATAATTTAAAAAGTTATAATAACCATTTGGAAAATGAAATTCTAATCAATTTGAAATGTTAGGTTTAGATTCAGGTTACAAAATTACCTGATTTAAGTTAACCTGATTCAGATTATAGTTTATCCAATAAAATGATTAACTATGGTTTATTAAATTGTAGCTTGACGCAGCGGCTGTCTTTCAGTGGTTTCAGAGCCAGGAGCCCACCTTTTCCGTTTTTAGGCGTCTTTGATTCAATCAATTTTTTTTTTATCCGGTTTTAATTCTTGATTACCCCCCCCCCCCCCCCACTATCCATCCAACCTGACTTTCGCTAAAGACTTATCTATTCAGGACGTCGGAAATCTTTGTCGGAATCTTTGAAACTGGTTTCCGCTAGAGAGTTGAGATAGACAAGTAAAGTTAAAGGATCACGGACGTTAAAAAGGATAACAAAAAAATTCACACACCACAAGTTCCATTTTGGTTCGATATCAACAACTATTTAAAAAACTAGTTATAGTACGAAGGGACCTTATTTGCTACGATTAATTTACAATTTCCGACTTCTTTTGAAATTAATTTTTAAACACTCTTTTTTAAAATGCAAACGATGTATAAAACAATAAAACTATGAGATTTAAATATTTAGGAGAAATTTCTCAAATGAAACAGATTAAGAAAATTGAAGTTTAAATGAGATCTTTTTTTCTATTATTGCGTTGCATTTTTTCTTCGAAGAAAGGGTGAAATGAATTACTTCCATCATTTCCTTTTTTGTCTGATTCTTCGAAAGTTCTATTTTTTAAAATTTGAAAGAAAGACTGTACTTTGACTTATAAAAATCTAACGAGAGACTGTGACTGAAATTGTGATTTGAGTGATAAAAATTTAAAGTGAAAAAGAACTCACCTTTGCTAGAGAATGGAAAAGACAATTTAATCTAAAATATTGATGTCTCCGAAGAATTTTAAATTATCTCTCCATCACAAGCACGATTTTATATCAGTGGAAGCTTTTAAAAAGTTAAATTCTTTAAATGTTATACTTTTTCTAAAAAAGGTTACTGTTGCTGCCATCTGCATTTCAATGTTACTCGTCCTTTTTGTTTATATTGTAAAAAAAAAATGGATACAAACATAAACAAACTGCTAAATTTATTTAATTTTCTATTGATAATCCTTTTTGAAAATCTATTGTGAAATAAAAATTTTTAAAGAAGAAAAAAATTTATAATGAAGAGAAACAGGTGAGGATAATCATTTAACCAGTAAACATTCTTAGTCGCGACCAGATTTTTTCCCAAGTTGCTGTTCATGACATTAGTTAAGAAAGAAAATTAATTACAAGGAAATTAATTTAACAAATTATAACAACCATTTGGAAAATGAAATTCTAATCTTGACGTGTTAGATTAAGATTCAGATTAAGATGACGAAAGTTTACCTGATGTATGTTTACCTGATTCAGATTCAATTTATCCAATGCAGTGGTTTAATGGTAATGGTTTAATTATAATAAGCTCAAAGTAGCTGCGGTTGGTCGGTAGCTTCAGAGCCCCAAGGCGACTTTTCCCGCTTTTCGATGTGTTTTATTTAATCAATTGTCCTTTTAAATATGCCCGGTTTCAATTTTTTCCCTAACCTCGCTTCTGCTAGAGAGTCACCTATTCACTACGTAAGTTGGGATATTTGAACCGGGCGTCCGCTAGAGCGTCGCAATAAAAGAAGAAAGATCAAAGCATCACGGACGTTAAAAATGATAAAAAAATAAAATGCGAACACTACAAGCTCTATTTTGGACCGAAAATAACAACCATTTAAAGATCTAGTTATAGTACGAAGGCACCTCACTTACCACGATCGATGTATAGTTTCCAACTTGTTTAAAATTTATTTTTAACAACATTTCTTTGCCAACTGTTATGAAACTAACTGTGAGATTTAAATATTTCGGAGAAATTTCTCAAATGAATAATGTTAAGAACATTTAAGTAGTTTAAAAAAGGTCTTTTTTTTCTGTTATTGCATTGCATTTTCTCTCATCGTTTAGTACTTCCAAGAAAAGATAAAATAAATTACGTTCATCATTTCCTTCATTGTCTCACTCTTCGAAAGTTCCATTTTCTAAAATTTAAAAGAAAGACTTACCTTAACTGATAAAAATCTAAAGAGGGGCTGTGATTGAAATTGTGATTCGTGTGATAAAAATCTAAAGTGAGAAAAAACTTCAAGAGAGAATGGAAGACATAATTTAATCTATAAGAATAATGTCACCTAGAATCCGAGAATTTTAAATTACCTCTCCACCACAAGTACAATTTTACATCAGGAGGAGCATTTTCTTTTAATGTTATTTTTTTTTCTAATTTTTTTTTTCTACTGCTACTTCCTGTATTTCAATGTTGCTCATACTTTCTGCTTATTCGGCTTATAATACAAACACACAAAAGGTATAAAAACTGATAGAGATCTTTAAGCATTCATTGAATGAACCTGATTTCAAGATTATCTTTTTAATCATTTTTACACATATATTTTTCAGATACATTTTTACTCTAAATTAGTGTAACTGTGGAAAAATCTTTGCACTTTTTATTTTAAAATATGTCGATGTTACTGTTCTTTCACACATATATCCTTTTTTAAAAAAAAATTCCTTTTTTGTTTGAAGATTTAAAATACATATACCCGGATAAATTCAAACAACTACTATCAGTTAAAAACACTTAAAGAAGTTAAATGACACATCATTTTTTTTACATTTTTATCGTGCATTTTTTCTTATTTTTTATGCCGTCAAAGTGGAGAAATTAATTACATATGCAATATTTCCTTTTTGTAGAAGACGCATTCAATTTTATTCTAACGATTTAGAGCAAATATCAGAAAATACTTTCCTATACATTATTGCTTTACTTCATTTTAATTCTTTACGATGTTGCAGAAAAATTTCTTATGAAAGACTTGATAAGGACATTTTAAGAATTTAAATGAATGAATGTTTCTTAACTATTTCATCGAATGTGTTTTGTTAATGTTATAGTTATGTCGTTTTCTTTCGTTTATAAAGGATGAAGGAAGAAAACATTTAAAACAAAGCATAATGCAAGTAAAAGGGTAAAGATTTTATTTAAAAGTAAAACCTTTGATTCAGAAATAGTTTATCCGTCACCAAGATACTTTTAGTATCAAGTAAAAAAACATACTTTTGAGAATATCCTGTAAATCTTTCGTTACCTGAGTATTATCCTGGTCAGGAAATAGATCGCCAGGAAAGGTTGACAGTTTTAAATATATTCCAGGAATATAGGGCCAGGGCACTTCTCCTCCCCCCTGTGCTTATATCCCTCGAGTAGATAATCGGCCGACACAAAATAAACCAAACCAAACTAAATTTTGTTTATCGTAGCCATACATATTCAAAACAGAAATTTAACATGTATTAAATGTACAACATTTGAAAAAAGAATAAATAACATTAATTTAATAAAATTAATAAATGATACATAATATAATATTTATTTTATCATTTATTTAATCATTAATTTAGTACACATTTACTAAACGCATAATATCAGGCTGGAAGTTTATAGCCAATCATTATAGCACAAATATGTGACATGCGAAAGAAAAGTTTAACATGAAATTTTAACATACATATAATTTCTAGATGATAAAATGATTTAACATGAAATTTGTTTAACAAAAGCAATATTTAAGCAAATGCCTTTAACATTATATTCTTGTTCTTTCTCATCCACATTATTCTAAAAAATTATATTCTTGTTTTAAAAAAAAATGAGGAATTGGTTTACGATTTGTGTTATTGCCGAGGTGCTTCAGATAGATGTATTTCAGCTAGCCAGGATAATACGTAAGTACACATAATTTTTTTAAAAAAGAAAACACCTCTTACATTTTTAGTCAAAAGTAACATCAAAAAAGTTTTTAGTTTGTGAAGTTTCGATTTTATTATGCTTTCACATACATACTTTTTTTTTTTTTTTTTTTTTTTTTTTTGAAAACCCCGAACTTTATTCAGATTTAAAACTCCTAAACCCCATTAAAGTAAAACAACTGCTATCAGTTAAAAACACTTGCGGACTTTAAATCACATCATTCTTCTTTTATATTGTTAGAGCGTACTATTTCTTATTTTTTTTTTCTTGTAGAAGTGAGAAAATAAATTACATGTAACATTTCCCTTTTTTTTTTTTGTAAAAGGCACTTTCAGTTTACTTTTCTTTAGATTTCGAACAAAGACTGTGAACCCTTGGGTAATAAAAATCTAAAGTGAAGAAGAACTCTCCTTTTCAAAGCGTTTTGAAGACACAATTTAATCTCAAAGATTAATGTCCACTAACTACATTAAGTTACTTTACTATCACAGTTAATTTTTTCTTTAAGAAAAGTAAAATAATGACTGAAAAAAGAACATAAAATCATGTGTGCAGTTTATATTATGTAACAATTTCCACGGCATGCAGGATATTGTAATAAAACTTAACTACCATACGTTTCCGTGTATCAACCAAGAACTTTTCTGCATTTCTTTTACTCAAAATTAGGGGGTTGGTTTATACATGCGTATAAGAAAATTTCGAAAATTGCTTTTCTAAAATAAAATAGAGAAGATGAAAAAATATGTGCCGATTTTATTATTCTTTCGCATGCATACTGTTTTTTATTCTCCCCAAAATCCGTTTTTTTTTCAGATTTAAATCTCCTAAACCCGATCGATATAAGTAAAACTACTGGTATGAGTTAAAAACACTTGCGGAATTTAAATCATACCATTCTTCTTTTATATTGTTGTAGCGTACTATTTCTTATTTTTTGTGTCGTAGAAGGCAGAAAATAAATTACATGTAACATTTCCCTTTTTTTTATATGTTGCTTTCAATTTACTTTTTTTTAGATTTGGAACAAAGACTGTGCTCCCTTGGGTAATAAAAATCTAAAGTGAAGAAGAACTCTTCTTTTCAAAGAGTATGAAGATACAATTTAATCTCAAAGATTAATGTCCACTAACTGTATTAAGTTACTTTGCTATCACAGATAATTTTTTTCTCCAAGAAAAATAAAGTGGAAACAGATCAAAAACATAAAACCATGTGTCCAGCATGTATTATCTAACGCTTTCCACGGCATGCAGGATATTGTAATAAAACTCGACTTGACTACCTTATGTTTGTGTGCATCATCAGAGAACTTTTCACTCAAAAGTAAAGGTTCGGCTTATACATGCGTAAAAGAAAATTTCGTAAATGGATTTTCTAAAATAAAATAGAAAAGATGAAACAATTTGTGTCCCTTTTATTATTATTCTGCATACATTCTGTTTTTTTTTTTTTTTTTTTGTCATCTCTCCCCCATTTTTTGCAGATTTAAAACTCCTATACCAGATTAAAGAAAAACAACTGCTATCAGTTTTAAACACTTGCGAAATTTAACTCACACCATTCTTCATTTATATTGCTGTAGTGTATTTTTTCTTAATCTATGTGTCGTAGAAGTGAGAAAATAAATTACATGTAACGTTTCCTTTTTTTTTTTTTTTTTTTTTTAGTTGTTGTTGTTGTTGTTGTTGTTGAAGACACTTTCAATTTACTTTCCTTTAGATTTGGAACAAAGACTTTTACATCTTCGGGTTATAAAAATCTAAACTGAATAACTCTCTTTTTCAAACCTTTGAAGACACAATTTAATCTTAAAGAATCAGGTCCACTAAAAATATTAAGTTATTTTTCTATCTCAGATAATTTTTTCTCCAAAAAAAGTAAAATAATGAATGAAACAAGAACATAAAATCATGTGTCCAGCCTATTTTATGTAGTATATTCCAAGACATGCAGGATATTATAATAAAACTTAACTACCGTATGTTTCCGTGTATTAACTGAGAATTTTTGGGCATTATTTTTTGGCTCAAAAGTAAGAGGTTAATTTATGCATGCATATCAGGAAATTTTGAAAATTGATTTTCTAAAATAAAATAGACAAGATGGAAAAATATATGCTGATATTATTATTCTTTCGCATACATATATATATTTTTTAATTTCAAATTTTTCAGATTCAAAACTCCTAAACCCCATGAAAGAAAAACAACTGCTATTAGTTAAAAACACTTGGTGAATTTAAATCACAATATTCTTCATTTATATTGCTGTAGTGTACTATTCCTTACTTTTAGTGTCACAGAAGTGAAAAAAAAATTACATTTAATGTTTCCATTTTTTTGTAGAAGAAGCTTTCAATTTACTTTTCTTTAGATTTGGAACAAACACTGTGATTTTTATTACCCAAGAACCCTTGGGTAATAGTGAAGAAGAATTCTCCTTTTCAATGTCTTTGAAGACACAATTTAATCTCAAAGATTAATGTTCTTTAACGATATTAAGTTACTTTTCTATTTCAGCTAATTTTTTCTTCAAGAAAAGTAAAGTAATGAAAGAAACAACAACATAAAATCATGTGTCTTGTATGTATTATGTAAAACTTTCCATGGCATGTAGGTTATTATAGTAAAAACTAATTGTTTGCTAACATGAAAAATGCATAAATAAGCATTTTATAAACAAAAAATTGAAGTTGAAAATTGCATTATTGCAATTTCCATCAATCATTAGAATTGTCGGAAAAAACATCGAATATGTTTGTGTAACATTGTATAAGATCTTTAGATTCTTATGTATCTTATGTAGTATGCTAAAATTTAGTTCATTTAAACGCATAGCGCAGCTGAGAATTTCTATTCAGCAATTTCTTTTAAAAAATATATATGCCTTTGGCATATTTTTCGTATTCCTGTATATGATTTACAGAACTTATATGTAACAAGTAGTATGGAAAAATAGTTAAACTTTAAAACGCGTAATATAACTGAAAACGTACTTCCAGCAATTATTTTTGATAGGCAGTACTGTAATCAAATAATATTGTGTGTCCTTGCAAATGAACTATGAATTCTAAGAACACGATGTTCTACAATAAGCGCTTTGTGTAACATCTTAGGGAATACACATATTTGAGTATGTTTCAAATAATGTAATATCATTAAAATACACCAAAAACGAGGCTGGCGTTTTATGATCAAGCAGTATAGCACAAGTATCTGTAATGGGAAACAGAAATTTAATATGACACTTTAACATTCATATAATTACTATATGAAAAAATGATTTGTGGTGAATTTGCTTTAATGGTTGAAATATTAAAAAAATAGATTTAAAATTGTATCAAAATATTTACTTTTTACAAAAAGAGTAAAAAAGAAGAAGAAGAAGAAGGAAGGTTTTTATGACACCTGGCATAGAGGCACCTCAGCTGGCCTGGATAATACGTAAGTACCAATATATAAATATATATATTTAAAGAAAATACTTCATACATTTTTAGTCAAAAGTACTGTAACTGAAAAAGAAGGTTTTAATATCTACCGATTTTATTATTCTTTCATTATCCATACTTTTATAATTAGTATTATTATTATTATTATTAAATCCAATTTTTTCCTGGTTTAAAACTCTTATACCCGATTAAAATAGAACAACTTTTATCAGTTAAAAACACTTTCGGAATTTAAATCACACCATTCTTCTTTTATATTGTTGCAGGGTACTATTTCTTATTTTTTGTGTAGTAGAAGTAAAAAAATATATTACACGTAACATTTCCTTTTTTTTTTTTTTTTTTTTTTGTAGAAGGCACTTTCAATTTACTTTTCTTTAGATTTGGAACACAGACCCTTGGGTAATAAAAATCTAAAGTGAAGAAGAATTCTCCTTTTCAAAGTCTTTGAAGACACAATTTAATCTCAAAGATTAATCTCCACTAACGATATGAAGTTACTTTTCTATCACAGGTAATTTTTTTTCCTTCAAGAAAAGTAAAATAATGAACGAAACTAGATCATAAAATTTTGTGTCCAGCATATATTATGTAACACTTTCCATGGCATGCAGGATTTTATAATAAAACTCAACTACCATATGTTTGCGTGTATCAGCCGGGAACTTTTGTCTCAAAAGTAGGAGGCCAGCTTATACATGCGTGTAAGAAAATTTCGAAAACTGATTTTCTAAAATAAAGTAAAGAAGATGAAAAATATTGTGTCCCTTTTATTATTCTTTCACATGCATGCTGTTTATTTCTTTAAAAAGATTCTTTTTTTTCAGGTTTAAAACTTCTATCCTTTATTAAAATAAAAAAAAAACTTCTATCAGTTAAAAACACTTCCGGAATTTAAACCACACCATTCTCCTTTGATGCTGTAGCTTATCATTTGTTATTTTTTGTGTCGTAGAAGGGAGAAAATAAATTACATGTAACATTTCCATTTTTTTAGTAAATGCTTTCGACTTATTTTTCTGTAGATTTGGAACAAAGACTGTGCACCCTTGGGTAATAAAAATCTAAAGTGAAGAAGAACTCTCCTTTTCAAAGCATTTTGAAGACACAATTTATTCTCAAAGATTAATGTTCACTAACTATATTAAGTTATTCTTCGATCACAGCTAATTTTTTTTATATACAAGAAAAGTAAAGTAATAAAACAAACAATAACATGAAATTATCTGTCCACCATATATTATGTATCACTTTCCACGACATGCAGGATTTTATAATAAAACTTAACTACTGTATTTTTCATGAAACAGCCGAACTTTTGGGTAATTTTTTGGCACAAAAGTAAGGGATCGACTTATATATGAGTACAATAAAATTTCAAAAATTCATTTTCTGGAATAAAATAGAGAAGATGGCAAATATTAAAAACATTAAAAACACTTGCATATTCCTATAAAAACTTTAAAACTCCATACTTTTATGTTGAAAAATTTTATCAATTGTCATTCATTATCAAAATCATTATCAAAATTATCTAGAAACTCATTAAAATAGCTTCTTTCGTTGATATATCAGTATGAATATCTATGCTGTTAAAAATTTAAAAACTTCTACTGCATCGTCACTCCACTAATAGAATATCTCTATTTTGACCAATGAGAATGCACCATAATACAGTGAACTAATCGTTTTCTATGAAAACGGTGGAATAACGACGCAGTTAAAGTATAAAATTTTTAACAAAGTACAGTGTCTAATTCATCATCAGCACAACTGCCCACTTCTTCAAAAATGGCAGCATCTTCAGATCACATCATTGACGCAAAATTTTTTGAAATATTAAACGAACATTTCTTGTGGTAATTCAAATAAAAATTAAACATTTCGATTTTATGCACGAGCAAGTTCTAACAGAATGAGCGTAATCCAATTAAACAAATTCTGCCTCGAGTTTTAATTAATTAATAGATCCTTTGTATACTAAAAATATTTAAATATACGTTTAAATTTTGTTTTGGAATTGCAATGCATTTTATAAATAATTTATACATGTTTTATTTTCATATGTTTTAGTACGCATATCCATGATGGGTAATTATATTACAGTGGCCTCCAACGACTAGTTTTCTCTTTTTTAACTATCATACTCTATTAATGAATAGCTGATGAGCCAATTTTACAAATTATATAAAACGCTAAGTTAGTCGAGTAGTAACGAATTGCGTAAAAGAAACATCCTTATAACTTCAAAAATAATAATCATATTAACTAACAGTTTACTGCGTCTGGTTAAGCGTCTCATTTCCAAATAAAATATACCTTTGAATTGAAATTGAAATGAAATACAGGGCCATAAAAAAATCAAAGAATGCGGAAAACAGGATTACAAATATCTCGGCAATTAATAATCAGATCGACTTTATTCTTTATACAGAATTTGTGGTATTTTATCGCCTTTTACGTGCATTCCTTAAAATAAAAAAAAAAAAAAAAATTGTACCTTTCATCAGAACGAATTTTTCGAGAGTCCAAAAAAAAAAATAGTTTCGGATAATCGAAATTAATGATATTAAATAATATTCGTCTTACATACTAAATACATGCAAAATTTCAAGTCTCTGTCTCAATTTGTTCGGGGAATAGAGCATTTACAGACACACAGGTAGACAGGCGGAAGGCAATTGCTTTTTTTTTCTAAAAATATGTTTTTCGGAATCTCTAGTATCTGAAACGTGTAAATCCGACAAAACAAATTTCGATTTTCTAACCGATTGCATGATTTACCAATACTCTGTATCATAGGTAAGTAAAAAAAGGAAACATCTAATTTAATCATCTATGCACAAAAAAGTGATGAGTTTTCATTTGCTGAATTTTTCATCAATATATTTTAACATTGGTTTATATACGGGTTTCTGATTTTGGACGATTTTTCACTGAAAAATCGTAACTCGGCTTATGTACCGATCGGCTTATACTTGGAAATATGCGGTCTTTTCTAAGATGAATGATGTCTAAATGAGCAGTAAAAAAATAATATAATGAAGTTGAAAATCCAATTATTACAATTACTATCCGTCGTTGTAATAGTCAGAAAAATTTCATTATTTTTGTGCAGCCCAGTATAAGATCTATAGATTCGTATGTATCCTAAGCAGTATGCTAAAATTTAGTTCAATGAAACGCATAGTGCAGCCGAGAATTTCTATTGAGCGTAATATTGTACGTAATATGAGGCATTCAGAAGTCAGTCTGATTAACTTCATCAAATACAAATGCACATTTTAAACAGTTAAAGTTGTCTATCGTAAATCAACTGGGTTTTTTTTGTTATCGTTGGTCTAGGAATGTTAATGTTTATTGCACAGCGTACGTAATATATGACTTGTTATGATCATTCTAAAAATGATGTTTATTTTATTTATTTATCTTTTTTTCAACGACGATGTACAGGTAATAAGAATGCTTTAAAAAGCATTTCTTAATCTATGCTTGAAGCATGACTTTTAATATAAGGTATACTGGGGTAATAATGCCACGTTAAGGTTCTACCAATTTTACCGGCTTAGTTTTAGATTGTATTTTTAAAAGAAATATAGGATTCAATACAGCAACTCATCGACTATCTATGTAAAACAAATAATTTCACAGACATATATTCATAAAATGTAATGGCGTGATTTCCGGACCTATGCTATTTGGCTTTATTACCTACCTATGTGGGTAATAACGACATGCAAACAAAACTACAAAATAAAATGGAATAATCCGACGTAGATTGCCCAATTCTAAAAATATAAATTCTACCACCCTAGAAATTGACAAATTGCATTCTAAGCGATAAAAAATGTTTTGTGAAAGTGTAAGAAAAAAAGTTAGGGGGGAGGGCAAAAGAATATCAAATCCTGAGCTTCTTTTTGCTTAAAAGAGGACCGCTTGGATAAAATTATTAGAAACGTGGCACGGTTTGTTTGCCACGCTGTGTTTATCTAAATTAGTATTTATGTTTCCATATATGTATTCTATGCGATAGAAAATATTTAATTTTTTGCAAAAGTGAAAGAAAAAGCAGATCAAGGGAGTATCTACAGTATATAACACCGTTAGCTCCTCTTTGCTTAAACAGTCCAGCTTAAATATAATTACAAAAACATTACACAGTTTTAACTATATTGAACGTAATATTTTTATCATGTAAAATTTTATAATATACTAGAGTTATGTGTAATAAATATTTTTGTTAACACTGTTATAGAAGTTTTGTAAATATTTTTTAACCTGTAAATTCTACACTAATGCGGATTCGCGCAAAGCTAAAGTTAAAATGCCGGAGTTATATAAGATATGCTTTAATAAATTTGTATTTCAAATTAATTAAATAAGATTTTTGATAAAAATCAATATCCCTATGAGATCCCTTATTACATTGTATGCATAATTCATGTGGTTATATTCCATTAGCTATATACAAGCAGCAAAATTAATCTTTAATTGCTGTTAGCAATCTAACTGAACGCTGTTTTTTGTCAAATTTCAGAATTTAACTTTTAATTTCCAGTTTAACTATAGGTACAATTGAAATTCTCTTTTATTTGGAGTCCTTGTACTATTGCTAGAAATATTTTAACAGATTAAATTAGATTTAATCTTTTACAAAAAAGTCTAGTGCAGAAATAGTACTCTATGAGTTTTAATCATTGATCATATTTTAACCTTTAACCAATGCTACCGGTCTCACAGACCATTTCTTTTTTCATTTCTTATAGTTTAACTTGCAATTTTCAGTTTAACTACAAACACTACCGAAATTTTGTTTCATTTGGAGCTTTAGTACTATTACCAGACACTTTTAAATAGCTGCATATTAATTATAATAGTCTTGTACAAAACTTTATTTCAAAAACACAATCCTATGAGTTAATCATATATTTTAATAATCTTTTGATCTTGCAGTCTCACAGATCCTTTCATACAAGTTACGTTACAATTTCAATCACATCAGTTAAGGGTTAAATTTGTAAAATTTTGAAAAATAAAACACTGAGAAAGCGGATAGTTAAAGTTTAGAACTCAATTGAACAATAAAGTGGGAATTTAATAGAAACCTGATTATGAAAGTGTTGGAATTAGAATATCGAAAACATATTGATATCGTTTTATTTATAAGAGTTTAAAATTGTTTTTACATTAGTATTAAAAAAATAAAAATAAATAAATAATTAAAAAATATCAGTTTGGGTATCCGACCCCTCTTAATCTAACAATTTCAACAATAACAATAATACTGTGTCATAGATAAAGTAAAAAATAAACCCCCTTCGGATGTAGTTCCGTCACTGTAAGGGATCAACCGGGGTAATAACACTAAGGAATGGCATTATTACCCCGACATATTTATTGCGCAGTATATTTTAAACTACAAACTATCCCGCGAACATATCCAAAATCTTCTACAACATTTTGAAAGTACATGAAATGCACTACAAATTTATATAGTAAACAATGTATTTCCTCATAAATATATAGTCTTCTCATCACAGAACTTACCTCGCAAATTTTAGATCAAGCGTTAATTTTATTTGATTCTAAAAGCGAAAAGACCTACAAATGACACAAATTAAGTTTAAGCTGTTGTTTGTGTTTTATATGACTCAGACCCCTTTTGCGAATAGCCCATAGGTGCCATTTAGCGAACTATTTCATAATTATACATAATATCAGCACTTGGCGTTATTACCCCACCTGGCGTTATTACACCAGAACACCTTAGTTGTTTTTTCAAATCGATGTATATTATTATTTTGAATGCGTTAAAAAGTATTTCGTATGAATGCTTAACCATTTATCTACCGACGATACTCATAAGTACCATTAAAATAACTTGTTATAAATATGTCAGTTACTTGTTATAAATACGTTAATACGTCAGTTAGTTGTAATACTGGTTACAATGAGTTACAGATACATTACTTTATCTTGTTCCAAAAGCATTATTGGTTACACAAAGCAAAAATATTTTTAAAATGATGATTTCTTTTGCCTTTGCATCTTTTCAGCTTTCTTGGCGCTGAGGGAGGAGGATGGGGATTTTTCAATTCCGAAATATTTTTATATTCATATTATAAGAACAACATATTTGTACATTATATAATTCTACAGAATACAAAGAAAATAACTAAAAAAAAAAAAAAAAAATAATGGGGCTTTAACAATTGCACAAAATCCCTGTAAATTCAAATTTAATTAATCCTTCTAAATCTTTCAATCCTTCTAAAATTCTTCAAATATTTATAAATGATTATGTAAATCTTTTAATTTAGTTTAAACAATTTGCGTAAAATGCTTTGGAATGTAACATTTTCATGAATTCATAATGCGGTAGTTAAAGGGTTAAAAAGTGTTTCGTAATCTATTCATACATTTGATGCATTTTTTTAATTCTAGTTATTTTTTCAAAACTACGCATATCAGTATTTTAAATGCATTAAAAGGCATTTCATATGAATATTTTCAAAAGCGTTTCATAACCTATGCTTGATGTATTATTTTTATCAGCCTCCGATGCTATTTCTTTCAGACAAGCTAAAAAGTGTCGTGTCAAAAATTGTGGCCCACCTTTTCATAATTTGGCCGTTAAAACGAGACATTCATACAATCTATATATTTAAAAGACCTGGCTGTTTTTTTAGTCATCAGCGCTGAATTTTCTACTCAACCGATTTTGATAATTATTTTTTTAATGAAAGCTATTTATTTGTAATTGTGCCCATTTTAGCTATTTTTAATTTATTTCAATTTTTATTTTTTATTTTTAATTTTAAATGCTTTTTACGATATTTCTTCAAAATGGTGGCAACTCAGTTTAGCTTTTCTGTCGAAAATAAAAATTTATTTTCCATTATCACTTTCCGCCAGTCAGAAGCTTTATTTCATCACTAAACATGTCCTCACATTTAAAAGAAAAAAGTTAATTGTTTTCGTAAAATTTAACCACAATAAAATGATTGCGTATAATTAGGCACTAATAGAGGTTAAAAAAAATACATTTACTGAGAAATAATATTAATAATGTAAATAAAATAACAGAAAATAATTTATGATAAAAATTAATGTCTAAAGCAAAATAAGAAAAATTTCAAATAAGGAAAATGATGTCATTCAGCAACCAGATAAATGGGAATTACAATATTATTACGGATGCCTTTTTCATATTACTAATAACAGCAACTTTTAAAAAACATTTGAAGAGAAAATAACTTCACTGTTTAAAACATCGCATTTTTACTCATAACGATATTACATTTCAATATTTCTTTTCATTATGGACACTGAGATTGAGGTTTTACTTTTAGATGACTTCAGTTAGTGAAAATAATGTCACAGTAAAAATGAAATTAGTTTTTTTTTTTTTTTTTTTTTTTTTTTTTTTTTTTTTTTTTTTTTTTTTAATAAAACCATTTTTCTGTGAGTGCATATAGAATAAAATTTCTGGATTTCACCGGCACTCAGATTACAATTTTAACTGAAGATGTGCGAATATTTGCATGCAAAATTGTAACTGGCAAATTTGACATTAGGTTTTGAAATATATTTATTATATATTGATTCAATAATGTAATTATTTCTGCTTTTTTTAAACCAAATTGATCGGGTCTTTTAAACATTTCATTCGTCGAATTCGACGGGATTCGACTCGTTTTATTGTTAAAATGCATTTCCTTTTTCTCAGAGTCTATAAAAAAGCGTTTAAGTTAAAGAAACAAGTAAAAAAAAACAGGCGTTAAGCATAAATTATGAAACACTTTCCAATGCTTCCTGAAATCTTTAACAAAACTTTGTTTATAATATACTACCGTCCACAGCCAAATATGAATTGAAATACTTTTGAACAGCCCTGTATTTGATCCGTCGGTTGATATATATATATATATATATATATATATATATATATATAAAATGGGAAAATTCAGTTTAGCAAGAAAATGCCTAACTGGCTGAATTTTCTCTTTCAGCACTTTATTCTAATAGATGGAAAATACTTTAATACTTTCGTTCAGCCATGTAATTTGTCCAGTATCTTTACTACATACCTGAATTTTGTTAAAACTTAGTTCAAACAAACACATTTTTAAAGCTACTTAAATCACATTTCCGGAAATTACCACATATGGGTGACCATATAGCTAATTCTTTGCGTGACCCTGTATATTATTTTATCTATATTCTACCAATATTTCTTTGTAAAATGAAAGCAGTTCAACGTAAAAATGTATAACTACCACCTTTAAGTTAATTTCTCTCATATTCTGTAAACTTTATGAGCTCTTTTGTGTAACCCTGTATATCAACTATAACATTTATATACACCATATAATTTGCAGACATTTTGTAAAACTTAAAAGCACATATCATACTTGAAAATGCATTTCAACCATCCATCAGCTATCATCGATAATATACAGTATTTCCGATAAAAATATAAGGTTTGAAACATTTTGCGTGTCCCTGTAAAAGCTATGCACTTCATATTATGTGTTAAATATTAAATCTCAGCGGAGTATATCAATTTTATGATACTTGAAACCGTTTAACATTATTAAAATATGTCGCAAGCAATTCCCTCCTTTATTATTGTATATTGGAATTATTTTGAGTGGCCCTGTAAATGCAGTTAAAAACTATTATTTTGACAGCATACTTTACAGAATGCGTATTTTACTGCAATTTGCGAATCCATGTAAATCTGAATGAGTTTAACAGGGTGTAAAACCTTTAAAATTCATTTGAAACGATTTTTTCCCATTGGAAATAATGTATCGGAAAACTTTTGACTATCCCTGTAAATAAACTAATCATGGTAGAAACTTCATTTTCAATAGGGTTCGTGCTAGTGTAAACATCAATAACATATAAAAATTTCAGAGCAATCCGAGTATATTTACGGGAGTTAGAGCGCGGACACACGGCCATCCGGCCATACGGACAGACGGACAGACGGACAGACAAACCGAACGCATAAACACTTTTCAACTTTAAAGTGTTAAAAATCCGTTTTTGATGAATCTAGTCAATGAAGAAGTAGCACGTCAAATTGTATCTGTTTTTCCGCAATTCCAATGCCTCAGAGAGAAATTGCTAATCAATTGGGTATTTCAAGGCGTTCTGTTTGCTATTATATTGATAAACACAAGAAAAATGAAGTTAGTTCATTGCATTCTAAACGGGCTCGCTTTTCTAAAAGACCTCTATCGATTTTTTTTTCTAATCGGAGGCGAAACTGAATTCTGCAATGGCATAATTTACATTCAACTTGTTCTAGTTTTTTTTTTTTTTTTTTTTTTTTTTTTTTTTTTTTTTTTTTTAAACGATACATAGCATTTTTCTGAATTCGTGAAAAAGCATTTTGTATGGATGTATTAAAAAGAATTTCGACGCATGAATTTTATTCTAGTTATTGCTTCAAAACGATGCATATCAGTATTATCTGTGACGTTTAAATGTTTAATATATATTTTTCAGAATAATTATTTAAGGAGTTTTACTATTAAATTTTTTTATACAATTCAATCGAATTTCCAGTTATTCTTTAAGTCAAAGAGAGACATGATACGTACATTACATAGAAGATTCCCTTTTCTGTCTAAGACTCTTTGAAAGTTACTTGTTTTGGATTTCAACAATGACATTTCACCCTTGGGAGGTGAGGATCTAAAAGTAAAGCGAACTCTTCTTTTAAAGATGTTTAAAGACACAACTTAATCTTAAAGATGAATACTATCTAAAAGTTTTAAATTACTTTTTTTTGGGGTCACAGGATCTTTGAGTTTATCGAAATAATCTAAAACATCGTTCTTTTCAAAGTACCAAAACATAAATAATATGCAGTTATGATCTTCTTTTTTTCCTTTCTATCTACAGGGAAAATGATGGTAGTAAAAGTGATGGCTACAGTAGTGATGGATAATTTCGATTTTTTAACCGATTTTATCGATACTAGAGCCAATTCGATTTAATTAATACTAGTTTTTTTAATGTTTAATATATATTTTTCAGAATAATTATTTAAGGAGTTTAACTATTAAATTTTTTTATACAATTCAATCGAATTTCCAGTTAGTCTTTAAGTCAAAGAGAGACATGATACGTACTTTACATAGAAGATTCCCTTTTCTGTCTAAGACTCTTTGAAAGTTACTTGTTTTGGATTTGAACAATGATATTGCACCCTTGGGAGGTGAGGATCTAAAAGTAAAGCGAACTCTTCTTTTAAAGATGTTTAAAGACACAACTTAATCTTAAAGATGAATACTATCTAAAAGTTTTAAATTACTTCTTTTTGGGGTCACAGGTTCTTTGAGTTTATCGAAATAATCTAAAACATCGTTCTTTTCAAAGTACCAAAACATAGATAATATGCAGTTATGATCTTCTTTTTTTCCTTTCTGTCTACAGGGAAAATGATGGTAGTAAAAGTGATGGCTACAGTAGTGATGGATAATTTCGATTTTTTAACCGATTTTATCGATACTAGAGCCAATTCGATTTAATTAATACTAGTTTTTTTAATCGATTTCTCTAAAAATAATTTCATTTTCATTTTCCTACAAAATATGAAGATAAAGTTTTCAGATGTGAATAAATAAAAACTTTCTTCCATCTCATACATGTTAAAATTTCAAAATTAGCTGTCACGGTGACAAGTTTAAATGATAACCCATGCCCATCACAAGAATTCAAAAAAGTACAGATTCGTTGATGTAAGTGCATCTTCAAAGCAAAGAAAAATATAAGCCTAGCACTTCCCAAACAAAGAATTGATTTTCGACCCACACTCTCTTAAATTTCTCTTAGATGTAACTGAAATTCCCAAATCAAAGAGAATAAAAGCCACACTTGTTGAAAAGTATACACTCAAGTTTAATAAGGATCTTCTTATGGGAAAGTGTAGCAGAATATGAAGATTGATTAAATTATTGTGCATTAGTTTTGAGATATAGCTACCATGAATATCGTGAAAAATTCAGAGTATCAGCACAGTTTGTTTATATGTCTAATGTATGTAACCTTAACTGTATTATTCTGAAAAATAAATGTTGTATGTACATAATTATTTAAAATCTAAATTTAAAAAATAATCTGACTAAAGCATGAGTATAAATGCTGACGTATGATAAAAATGAAATTGTGCATAAAGAAATCAATTTTTGAATATTATTTAATAATAATATACCCATTTCTAGCTTAAAATAAAAATATATACAAAAAACTTTCTTTAAAAATTAATTTTAGCAAAAAACAAGAAAAAAATTATGTGTAAAATTAACATATCTAAAAATAAATAACCAAGATATGAGAATTATTTTGGTTTTACCTTATAGACCACAAAGAAATTCATATTTGGTTATTTTTTAAGCTATAGGTTATATAGCTTGAAAGTAAAATTGCGCGCAACCTGAAAATTGAGTTAATTTGATAAAAAGATTTATAAAGTATCAGTACCAACAGACATTCAATTATACCCACCATCTATAAATGATCATAACTCAAGAAATAATGCATTTTTTTCCGTTTGTTGAGAAATTTTAAATTAGTCAGATAGACCAGGAGGAGGCAGCACATCGATTTCAAAGATAAACATCTAGGATTAGTTCAATCTCGATTCGCATATTAAATTACAATCGCCCTGCCAAGTCATATCTTGGTTGAAAACATTGAAAAACTCAATTTTAGCAGTTGACTCGTAGGTTTAAGATTGTGTTTCTCTGCACCCAAAAGGATGAAAACACGGGAGATTGGGAACAGAAAAACATAATGATAGGTCTATGAGTCATTTACTAAAATCGGATTTTTAGGTGTTTTCCACCAAGATATGAGTTGGCAAACCGATTGCGTTATAAAATGTGAATCGAAATTTAAATAATCCTGTATTTTCATTCGTGAAGTCGATAAGTTGATTGTTGGTGCTGCCACATCCTGGTCTCAGAATAAAGGAGAAACATAAAATAAAGCGACTCGTCATCTGATCAACCTTCTAAATTACGAGACCAACCTGAGTAGCCATTTGAAGTTCTAACAACAGGAACTAACATTACATAACAGGCGAAACAAAGTATGCTCAACGAGAAGCAAGTGTTGCAGAAATGATGGTACGCGAAGCAAAAGAATCAAGTTTCGAAGAAAGTTTAAAAGAATCATCCGCCCCGAAACCAGGTATCTAACCCGTTAAGCTGAGATAACCTGGCAGGTAGGGGCCTGGTCATCGGTTAGAAAGAAAGGAAGAAATCAGAAACCAAACATGGATTTTTACCTCAACCTGTTACGTGTTTACTTGCTAATATAAATTTTCCCATTATATAGTATGTGTATCAACCTACAGATAAAATACAGGGCTGTTCAAAACGATTGGAATGCATATTTGGCTATGGGAGGTAACTGATTTCAATTTTTCAAATGTTTTATCTGTTTTCTAAAATGTTTGCTTATTTATGCTAATAAATTTATTTTTCTAAATAACGAAAATTTTTTAAAGGTTTCAAAATTGTTGGAGAAAGTTTTACAATCTTTACTTTATGCATGATTTTCTGTCTTGTTAAAAATCAACTAACGCTGAAAAGGACACAGCTGTATTTAGTTGTAAAGAAATGTTTTTTTAGTTTTTCGGATTATACTATACACAAAAGAATAAAAACATGCATTAGGCATTGATTACTTTTGAACACAAATAGAATATTATTGAGAAACATAATTTTTTTTCATACAGTGAAATTGACCCTAGTGCGTATTGCAAGCGAATTCTTTCAGCGTTCTATCCGTCTGTCTGTCCACACATAACGACGCAAAAACTACCCAACTGAGTCGTTTGAAATTTAAAATATATTATCATAATTACATACAATATATTACATGATTTTATCGAGTCATTTCAAATTTTATGAAAATCGAATGCTTAGTTCAATTACTGGGCCAATCAAAATTATTCCGTTATATTATTCTGTTACATTACGTTCATTACATGGGAAAAATTGTTCCAAGTACAATTTAATGATGTTGCACTCTTCCGAACATAATGCAATTCATATACATCTATGATATATATATTAAAATATGCATTCTGTACAACCTATGGTGCAAAAAATATTTTTTATTAATATATAGGGCCAAACAATGTATTCTGTTGCATAATGGTATAGATAGAAACTTTGTTTCGGATGCTTTTTAATTATATTAAACTATTTCACACTTTATGAAATTGATATACGTTGCTGAGATTTATTGCAAGATAATTCCTGTATAATAGAAAACATTTAGTATTTACCTGGACATGGACAGAGAAAAGATTTAGGGTGCTGTATTGTATCCGAAGTACTGTATATTTTAAAAACTTCGCTATAGTACGAGCGCACCTCCTTTTGTTACGTCTGACGTGCAATTTCCGACTTGATTAACTATATGATACTTGAAGTTTCAAAATATTATTATAAGGGTCTCCTAAATAAAAGTGTCATTGCTGTAGTAATTCCTCCACATGACGAGAAAGATAAGTGCGCATGTTCTTACAGAGTGCTGGGAATGCTTGCGATATCATGAAATCCTGCCAGATGCGTGTGTGATAGCGTGAGAGCCCGTTAAAAAAATAATTTTTGCATCATGGATGCCTCTAAATTTTATCTACGCGCGGTCGTGCACGGCAGAAAATGTGAGTGCCAGTGAAATCTATCATCGAATGCAAAATGTGTATGTTTAGGAGTGTATGTCACCACATCTTCGATCCACTCAAGAAAGCTCTGAACGAACGACGATTTGCCAACCAATTTTCAATAGCAGCTTTGATCTCATTATCGTCAGCAAACCGCCGAATCTTAAGAGTTTTCTTAGGTGAACTGAAGATGTGGTGACATACATTCGATATCATTTTACATTAGGTAGTAGATTTCACTAGTGCTAACATTTTTCACTGTTAAAAATTGCACGACCACGCGTTGACATCGTTTGGAGACACACACGAAGCGAGCGATGCCTTTTAATGTGAACCCACGCTATCATACAAGCATTTGGTAGAATCTGACGCTATCCCATGCATTCCGAGCACTCTGCCTCGCTATAGGAGCATGTGCAGGCATATTTCTCTTCAAATGGCGGAAATATGCCATGCTACTTTCATTTGGGCCACCCGTATAAAACGCATTGCAAATAATTTTTCCCTGTGGACAAGAATGCAATGAAATTATTTTATTCGTTCCTCTAAATCAGTTTTTTACACTTGAATTAATGAACACATCAAACCGAATTTAACACCTTATTAAATTTCTTTAGATGTAATCTCGCTGTTCTTAAAAAGTCACTAACGTTACAAACGATAAGACTATATAAATATAGCTTATCTATAACAAGAATAAAAATTCATTCGATTGCATTTCCGTTTATAGAAGGGATTTACTGAAGAAGAATTTTTAGGTCTGTTTTGAGATATTTAACCGACCTAAATTGGTGTGTGCTAAATAATGTAATCTAAGAAAGCAAAAGGAAAGAAAGAGCAAAGCAAGAAAGCAAAAAAATAGTTGTGATTTTTTTTTTCACTTGAGTGGGAATTTTTACTGACCTCAAGTGTCCAGCATAGATGGGTGCTCCAAATGCTCTGGACACCTATGAAATTTTCACAGAATTTACGTAGCCGTCATTTTTCGCCATATAAAATGGTGTTGAGAAAAATATTTTGAATGTGTTGGAAAGGGTTCCGTAATGTATGTTTTAATCATATTATTTTTTTTTGTTTCGTTTCTGTTTGTACAGAATCATTCAACTAATTATTGTTTGCAACGTTTAAATGTTGTACATATAATTTTCAGTGGAAATGATCATAAAATTTTAACAGGTCCAATTTTTTAAATGATTCAATCGAATTTTCTATTCTTCTTTGTTACGTCTAAGGTAAAGAGAAAATAGATTACATCCGACATTTCCTTTTTTAGCAAAGACATTTTGAAAGTCACTCTTTTTAGATTTGGAACAAAGACACTGCACCCTTGGGAGGTGAAGATCTGAAATGGTAACAACTGTCTCTCTCTCTCTCTCTCTCTTTTTTTTTTTTTTTTTTTTTTTTTTTTTTTTTTTTGTTTAGAAGCATGTGTTATTATAAATGATGGGAAGTGTTAAAAGTGTGGATATAAGAGTTTTAAAATTATTTTTCATAGATCCTTTTAGAAAGTTAACTTTTTAAAATGTAATCTCTCTATTTTTAAAAAGTTACTAACTCTGCAATAATCGACGTTACATTTAAATATAGGGTGTATTTTTACTGTTTTACGGTTTATACTACATATATATAAAGTAACGAAACATCATGCATCAAGCATAGATTATGAAACGCTTTTGATCAATAACAAAATATTATTGAGAATGAAATGAATGCAATGAAATCTATTATAGTCACTTTTACGCAAACTTATTAAAGAACAATAAATGCTACGCAATCAATAATCTACAGAAAATGTCTTGTACTTCATTTCAGTTACCATTTTATATGTTTGATTTTTAAAGTATCAAAATATTATTGAAACGCATCGCAAATGCTTTTTTGCTATAAATAAAAAAGTAGTCAAATTCTTTTATGCTCCGCTCTAAACCAACTATTTAAGCTCGAATTTATCAACACATCAAACTTCTTTAAATGTTTTCAGCCTTTTCTTAAAAAGTAACTAAAACTGTAACCTGCGCCACTGGATTTATATGTAGCTTATGTTTTTCGATTTCTCTAATATACAGTGTGTCCACTCTCAACTGTGGCAAATGGCTAATTTCTGAACCGTTAGTCATTGCAAAAATTCTTTAAAAAAGGTAAATAATTGTTTTTTAAACAATTTAGGTCAAAAAATGAATTTTTTAAAAAAATATTAAAAAATTACAAAAATTAAATTTTTATACGCTCCCCCGGTCTTGTAAGTGATATTTAGTAAAACATTTCCATAACTTTAACAAGCAATATAAAAAAAGGTCCCATTCATCTAATATTAAAAATGAACGAGTTATGAAATTTTAAATTTCATGACTTAGACCACTTTTTTGTAACTGAAAATGGAAGAGTTGGACCACGGCTATTAGCCCTGAGTTTACAGTAAGCTTTAAGGGAGTGTACGCTAAGTGCTTAAAGTATTATTTATAATACTTCATTTTTTCTTTTATTTCTTCTTTTATAATACTTCATTCCGTTCATTTCCAACACTATCCAATGGCTAATTCTTAAACCATTTGTCACAAAAATATAATTCCAGTTACAAAAATGTTTTAAATGAAGTAAAGAAATATTTTTAAGCGATATAACTGAAGATCCTGCTACCGTATAAGGTTTACAATTGCGTTAATTTTAATTAATTAATTTCTAGATTGGTTAAAATAATTGAAGACGCGAATTTCAAAATTCTCTTTATCGCGAAAATTAAATGTTGAGAAATCGCGAAAAACTTTTAAATGCATGTATTGATTTTCATTATAAATTTGGAGATTGTAGTGTTACATTAATGCAGATTGGTATATACTGATAGAGAAAACAAAAGAGATAAGGCGAGTTTTGAATTCACATCCTCAATTGCATTTTTACGTATGCTTTATTTTGTAAGAAAATGAAATTGTTTCTTTTCTTGATTTTATTTTAAAAAGGTGTGTTATTTTAATAATCTTTAATTTGCTTATAACATTCATATGTATGTTTTGCTAGTTCAAAATTTATATTCAAAGTTTAACTCACTTCCAAATATCTGGACGAGCTTCAAATCGCATACTTATTTATAACCAATAACAATGTAAAATCAATACGATTTTAGGTGTGTATTATTTATTTATTTTATAGGACTACTCCAAATTCAATTAGGTTAAGTAATCTAATAGAATTTCAAATGTGCATCAATTTGTAATGAATTGTGACTGTTGCTTTTCAAAATTTAATTTAACAAAATGTCTGTTATTATTTTATTTTATTTTTTTACTTATATTTTTAGTACAAGTTGTATATTTGCTTTAATATCTAAATATCAACATAAATTTAAAAATAATATTCTAAAAATTATTTTATTCTCAATTTTTGTTAAATTTTATATCTGACGTTTATTTTTATTTTTAGTAATTTTGTGACTGACCCCTATTTTGCAACAAAAAAAGATGCATAAACTTAAAACAGCTATTACTCGGTCAGTTTTAATTGCAGAGGAATTTGACTTTTTTTCTTACTTGTTAGAATAGCGGTAAACATTTGCTAAATATCACTTATAGGACAGAGAGAGCGTATAAAAATTTATTTTTCGTAATTTTTTAATATTTTTTTTTTTACTTAAATCGTTTAAAAAATACTTCTTTACCCTTTTTAAAACATTTTTCCAACTGGAACTATATTTTTACAACTAACGGTTTTGAAATTAGCCATTGGCCACCGTTGAGATTGGACACACTGTACACAGTGGATACACTGTACATGTGTGCTTACAAGAAGAGTGGGAAATCATTCGAAGTCATTTCCGTTTATTGAAAAAAAAATTCTGAAGAAGAATTTTCAGCTGCATTTTTCGTTTTGCTGTGCATGCTATATAATATACAAGGGAGAGAAAATAATTCTGATATTTTTTCTACTATAGATAGTAATTGTTAACATTGCGTTTTCAAGTAATGGTTTTTTTGTTTTCTAATTGGTTTACGTAGACATAATTTTTCATCAATTAAAACTTTGAAGTTTTTTCTAAGTATTCTGAATGTGTTAAAAAAAATTTTGTAATTTTATTTTTTGTTTCCATGACTTCATTTATCATGTTTTTTTTTTCATTATTTATTACAAACGATGCTTATCAGTATTTTTTGCGTCCCGTGGACGCGCTAGTACTTACGATCGCCACACGGTCCTGTGACGGGGACGCTCTGGAGCGTTGAGCTTCTAGAGCACCTCTTAAATTGCTCAGGATCCTTCATTATTCTCACCAATCATTTTTTTTATAAAGTTTAACTTATTCAATCAGAACATTTTCGCGAATGAACTGCAGAAAATTTTTATTTTATAAAAACAGTGGTAAAATATCAAAAATTAAGCAAAATGCTTTCGTCACGAAGGGTTTAAAATACTATTGTGAATCTGACTTCTGTAGATGGAAATATCCTTTTTAGTAGCAGCGAATGCGTTAATTGTTTGAGATATTATTTTTCCAGAAGAGAAGTTTAAGGAATTTTAATAATTAAAGTTTTTTGTACAGTTTGATGTCATATTCTTTTCTTCTTCGCTATGTCGAAATGCAAGAGAAAATTGATTACATGCAACTTTTTCGTTTCTTTTTTAATTTCTTTTTTATTCGCCATTTGACAGTGCAACCTTGGTATATGAAGTTCTAAATTACAAAAAGAATCTCTCTCTTTTATTTATTTATTTATTTATTAAGACGAATAGAGTCAGAGCTTAATCTCCATGACGGGTGGTCCGTAACAAAATTAAAATTATTTTTAGCACATACTTTTAAAAATTGAACTTTTTTAAATGTTATTTATTTTTTTAAATTTAATATACTTTAAAAAATAAATATATAAATTAGTCATTTTTACATTATGTAAAATGTATGTGTATAAATTTGTAAAATTACACTCTTGCTGTAAAAATGTACCGCTATTTATGTGGATTTTTCGGCTAAATGGAAGAATGTAATTTGTTATTCTTTCAAAAATTCAGACAAGTGTTTAAATGTAGAAGAACTGGTGTGTTAATATAAATGTACATATTTTGCATATTACCTCGAAGTATATACAGTAGAGCGCCGATTATCCGATCTCCAATTAACCGAACTTCCAATTATCCGAACCGTGTTTTTCGACTTTTAAAATTTTTTAACCGAACTTCCAATTATCCGAACAGCGTATTTTTTTTTAAAGTTTTTTCCGAACTTCCAGTTATGCGAACGGCATATTTTTCATTAAAAAAAAAAAAAAAAACTTCCAAAACCTAAATATTTTTTTTCTGTCCCTTCCAATTACATTTCTCTTTTTTCACCCTGTTATCTATCTTTTTTCTTTTCTTTCTTGGCATACAAAATTTAATCCGGAAACTGCAAGGTATTTTTGGGGAGTTTTGTTAGTGGGAAGAGAGAACACAAAAGGTTTGAAGAAAGGGGTTGAGAAACCAAGGTCAAAGCACAAAATTCCTGTTTGTATTTTTCTCCCCTCACCTCGCTGTGGACACGTGTTGCAATCAATGTCTATGGTTGCAATGCAATCCCAAGGGGGATGGGAGGGTATTTCTTTGAAGTTTCTTATCGCAATGGACAGGTCACAGACCCGGTGTGAAGCCAGGACTAGAGAAAAGTAAGGGCTACGACATTTCTTTGACACCAGGTCGGAAGTGGAGAAAAACTGGTTTGTGTGACGTAGCTTACGTTGACAAAGGTTTCTTGTTAGCGGTTGTTGATTGCACCAGCGATCTAGCTCATTTATTTTTCTGCAACGAAGGAGAAAAGATGTCTGGAAAGCGAAAAAGAGTTGTTCTTTCGCTAGGAGACAAAGTAAAGATATTGAAGAGGCTGAAAAATGGTGAAGCAGGTAAAAAATTAGCAGTGGAGTTTGGTGTAGGAAAGTCTACAATAACAGATATAAAAAAGAATGAAGAGTCAATTATGAAGTATGTAACGGGACTTGAAAGTGAGCAAGGAAGCTTAGATAGAAAATCGATGAAAAAATCCTTTGATGATAAAGTAGATAAAGCTTTGCACATGTGTTTTTTGCAGAAACGCTCATCTCGTCATCCCATTTCTGGACCCTTATTATGTGAGAAGGCTATATTTTTCAACGAAAAGCTGAATGGAGAAAATACTAATGCATTTCAAGCAAGCTCTGGGTGGCTTAGAAATTTTAAGCTACGGCATGGTATACGCGAAATCGGATTGCATGGTGAAAAATTATCTGCATCTACAGAGGCTGCTACGAAATTCGTAAAAGAATTTATTGAATTTGTTGAATCAGAAAAATACGAAGAAGAATTTATTTACAATGCAGATGAGACCGGCCTGTTTTGGAGATCTTTACCCCGAAAATCATTAGCATCTGGGTTCGAAAAAAGTGCTTCTGCAACTAAATTAAACAAAGAAAGAATCACAATTCTTAATTGCGCAAATGCAACCGATAACCATCGAATACCATTGTTCGTGATAGGACAGTCAAAGAATCCTCGATCTTTTAAGAATTGGAAAAATCGGCCAGTAATTTACACTTCTCAAAGGAAGGCTTGGATGACATCAGTAGTTTTCATTGATTGGTATGATCACACATTCATTCCTAAAGTTAAGACACATCAAGAAGATATGAAGAAAGAGGGCAGAGTACTCCTACTTCTTGATAATGCACCTTCACATCCGTGTGCAGATATCCTTGAACGGGAAAATGGGAAGTTCCGAGTAAAGTTCTTGCCACCTAACGTTACATCGGTGATACAGCCCATGGATCAGAGTGTAATAGAGACATTTAAGCGCTTTTATAGAAAGCAAATGTTGAGAAAGATGCTTCTATCAGAAGACACTGAAGAGCCTGATTCCCAGAATGCCATAAAAATTAATTTAATAGATTGTTGCATTATGGCTGCCGATTCCTGGAAGCTTGTAAAATCATCAACGTTAAAAAATGCCTGGAATAAAATTTTAAACAGAGAAAAAAGTGATACTGGAGCAGAAGCATCTGATAAAGAAGACGAGGAGTGTAAAACTATAAAAGAGATGGGAAGAATCCTAAATTATGAGGAAAAAGAAATTCATGAGTGGATAAATTGTGACATGCAAGACCCTGGATATCAGATTTTAAATGACAATGAGATTGTGGCTGAGATTGAAGGCGAAAATGAAGAAAATGAAAATGAAATTGAAAATGAATGCTCTGAAAATGACCCAGGTCCATCACATAGCGAAGCCTTTGAATGCTTGGAAACAGCTATGAAATGGCTCGAAAGGCAGAAAGACGCTGATCCTGTTCAAGCAATGCATTTAAGAAGCATTAGAGATAAGGCAGCATTGAAAAGAATGTCTTCTTTGAAGCAAGAAAAAATCAAAAGCTTTTTTACTTAAATTATAATCTTAAAAAAAAAAAAAAAAAAAAAAAAAAAAGTTTAAAAAATGAAAAAAAGACAAAAAAAAGTTTAAAAAATGAAAAAAAGGCAAAAAAAAACATTTTTAAACACGCCAGCACTAACAATGTTACCAGTCCTAAGCCTGGATAAAGTGTGAAGGTTTTTGTATAGATAGAAATATCCTTTAAATTGTCGGTCCAATTATCCGAACTTTTGCTTTTCCGAACTAGGGTCGGTCCCGACGTGCTCGGATAATCGGCGCTCTACTGTATAAGAATATTGCACAAACATATGCGTAGAAACAGTTTATTAAATGGAAAATGCATATGAATTTTACTCAGCAGTATGTGTAAAAGCAGAGTATTACACCGATTATGTGTAAGAATATTATACAGAAATATGTTTATGAACAGAATATTATGCAGATGTATGTATACTTCTATGCACTCAGAAAATATTTAATTGTGATAAAGTTGAAAACTTGAATTTTATAATGGTAGCTTATATGGTCAAAATGCTGCTTTGAAAAGTCGCCGTTCCTCAGTTTGTAATCCGTTAAGGTAAGTATTGTTTATTTACTGAAGATTTAATTAAATAGAGAATTTCTCTTCTTGATGCACATTGTTAAAAACTTTTGCTGCATTGTCATTCCACAACTTTTAAAGAATATCACTAATTTGACCAATGAGAATGCTCCATAATACAGTGAAGTAATTGTTTTCTGTAAAAGGGTTGGTGTGACGATGCAGCAAACGTTTAAAATATTTAACGGTGTAAATGTACCTTCAAAAAATATGACTGAAATCAATTGATAAAAAAAAAGTTGACAAATTAAAGAAATAGCACTGATAGCACAAGTTCCGTATTTTAATGAAAATTTGTTTTACAGAAGTTTAATTTGTATTATAAGGTGCATAAATCGTACATATGATTTTAAAAATTCAAAACAACTCTATAAGAGTGATTAAATGCTGTAAATGTACTTTTATATGAACATCTTTCTTGTAATCTAAATGTCCCTATCTAGTGATATTTTAAAAAATATATGGAAAAAGAACAAACACAGTAAGTACATACGTTTGTTCTGCATGCACATGTGTTTTACGACCATAAAAATATTTAGTTCAAAACTTACATTCCAAACTTAAAGCTTATCTACTCTGTAGACAAAATACATCATTTTTGTATATTTAACAGATGTATGCATACTCACGGCGCTTTAACATGTTAAACTGTGTATTTAAGGGTCATCTGATAACTTAAGCAGCTTAATGTGTTATAATCAAAATGCACAGAACAATGAATAGTTAGAAATTGAGACACAAAGCATATATTTAACAATTTACAAGCCATCTTGTTCTTATAGAGAAAACAATTTTTTATAGTCAGTATACCTGATTTACTGCTTATATATACTCATTTATCTTTTGAAGAGTATCGCTGCAACTGCCTCCACTGCATTTAAATACAGAGTGCAGTTCTCGGTTCTCATCTTATACTACAAAAAAGAAAGAAATACCATGCATCAGGAATAAATGTTATTTAATAATAACATAATATTATTGAGAATTATTATTCTTTCTTACAATGAAATCGATCGTAATCCGCTATAAACGAGTTCTTTTGTGTGTCTCTGTAAATGAAAAATAAATGATACGCATTCAATAATTAAAAAAAACCTTGTAATGAACCTCAGTAATCCCTTTTAATTCTATACATATTGAGGTGTCATAGTAATAAATTGTAAAAAAATACCAACACTGTAACCGGCGCCTCTGCATTTAAATATAGCCTTTACAAAACAAGACTTTACTAATACAATAATAAAAAAAATATTCAATTTATTTTTCTTTTATTCAAGGAAATTGTGGAAGAAGTATTTGTAAACTGTATTAAGCATTTAGTTACTGAAAAAAAAAAATTTATAGTATGTAGTAAATACACAGGGACTCAAATTAATTTAGATATTTTTACAATTACACTGTAAAAAATAAATGTGTAAAAATACCTATTATAACAAGTATAATGATGAAACACAAAAGATTTGTCTATATGTGTAAGTAGGCGTGTGAAATGCCAAATACACGCCTTGATGTGTCAGTTTCAAAATATACATTTTCCTGTGTAGCGCATTAAGTGACTTAAGTGTACAAATTGTTATCAGATAAATAAGTAATACACAATTTAATGTGTAAATTGAACATGAGTACACATATATCTGAGTAATATACAAAAAAAGATGGATTTTGTGTATATTATAGATAACCTTGTAGTTTGAGATATAAATTTTGAGCTAATTTTTTTATGATCACAAAAGAAATTTCCATGAAGAATAAACGCAGGAGCATGGTGAGATTTTTTCTTTTCAGCAGATTAGTTTCTAGACCACAAAATGGTGTAACTTTATACATTACAAAAAACAGGACCGTCTAAAATTATATTTACTGCATCACATTCTTTGTAACTCTAGTTTTGAGGCTCTATAACAGTATAATGATAACATATAAAAAATCTTCATAATTTCAATAAATGCATTGTAAAATAAAATTTTGAAAAATACGGAAATCGATACGTTCGTATTATACACAGTTTTTTTTATTATCAATTTAATCATAAGTTTTAAAAGACACATCTACATCAAGAGAAGAAATTTTCTATTTAAATCAATTTGCAAGAAACAAGAAATACTTACCAAATGTATCACAAGCATTATTCCTGATTTGAACTCCCGCTCTGCGACTTTCTAAGTCATTAACTTGACGCTACTATTACACAAGACAAGTTTTCAAATATCGCTATTTATCGTGTTCACATATTTCTGTGTAATATTCTGTTACATATAATTTTGCGTAATATTGTTTTACATAAGTCTGTTCTTGCACATATACTGCATAAAATATGTATACAAACTTCTGTGTAATATTCTGTTCTTTTCTTGCGCATATACATGTGTAATATTCTTACACATATTTCGGGATAATATGCAAAATACATAGACATTTGTACAATGCGCAAAAACTTTAAATTACATTAACACACTAAGTAGAGTAAATCCCTAACATTTTCTATCATATACACACATGCTTGAGTATTCGAAAGAATAACAAATTAGACACTTCTATTAAGTCAATAGAAATACATAAATTCAGATACTTTTTACGACAAGCAGAGCTATTGCAAACCGCATGTCTTCGTTACTGAGAAACGAATATTCTCTCTAATACGAAATACCGTATAGTTACTTTTGAATATGTGTCGTTTATTGTTTCTGTATCAATGTACTGCAGAATCAAGAAATAATCTTCATACGTTATCTTCATTTCGTGATTCATGAACGGAGACGATTAGTCTGGTTGGTGCGAAGGATGAGAATTTGTGTTCTGTCCTTGGACTCAGAATCAGTTGTTCCGTATCAGCATCACACACGGGTTCATTTAGTTACTGCAGCACTGAAGTTTTAAAGTCACGTAGTTAATAGCAAACAAACTACTTTTAAAAGAACGATTACTACGTATTTTTTTAGAGATAGTGCTTTTTATTTCTCAGCTATATAGTCTATCTATGCCTTTTTCAAACATGGAGAGAATAATTCATTTTCTTTTAATAGTAACACTTCTACAAATGTATTTTAAAAATAATTAAATTTTTGTTTTTTAGAGTCTATAGAAGAAAATTGCTTAAATTGAGTCCTTAAATGTGTTATAAATTTTTCAAATGGTTTACGTAGACATCATTTTTAGGTGTGTTTGTAATTATATAAATACGTAACTCCTATTGTGCACCTGTCTCTCTGTCCGTCTGTCTGTATACCACATATTGAAAATTACCCAATCGATTGGATTAAAATTTAATATACATAATCGTTGCAGAATTTTGTGGACTTAAAAAGATATTAATAAAAAATTTCTTCAATTTATTAAATCTTATCATACGTACTTAATTCAATGATATTCTATGATAGATAAAGATTCTAGGTTGCCACCGTGATTACGTCCTCTTTAAGATGGTGTCCTATTATTTCTGTGTTACTGAATTTAATAGACATTATAGCAATAAATTTTGTATTCATATTTTTTTGTATAAAGTACAAAAGCTATTACACTAAGTTTTGAATATTTATAGAGTAGTTATATTACGAACGCACCTCATTTGCCATATTTGATTGCCCAATTTCCTACTTGTTGCCTTAAACAGAGATTTGTTAAAATGTTCCTAATGTATTGGAAAGTGTTTCATAATCTATGCTTAATGCATGATTTTTGTTTCTTCTAATTAATAATAATAATAAATGCATATAAATATTATTTCCGGCACTTAAATGTCTCAAAGATATTTTTCAGAGGGAACCTATAAGGAATTTTAACGATTTAATTTTTTTTACACCGATTGCATCGAATTTTCCATTCTCTTTTTTACGTTGAAGAGACGGAAAATAAATTACATACATTTCCTTTCTAGCTAAGATTCTTTGAAAGTCGGATGTTTTTAGATTCCTAACAAAGATAGTGCACCCTAGGGAGGTGGAGATCTAAACTGAAAAAAGAACTGTTCTTTTATAAAGGTATATCTAGAAAAAGGATGCTCTCCAACAACTTTAAATTACTTATTTAACACGAGTTTTTTTCATTGTTTTTATCAGATCCTTTTAAAATTCAAACGCATTTAAATGACATTTGTGTGCTTTTTTTAAAGATATTAACGCCACGCCTGGAGCAGCTGAATTTCGTTGTAGCATCTACTTTTCTGTTTCTCGGTATATAATACAAACTTAACGTGTACGGAGGTGTACTAAATTAAAAAGAAAAACTAAAAAGAAAAAGCAAGTAGACTGTAAATTTAATGGAATGTTTATTTTTCTAAGAGTCGCTGCTTGATGCAGCATTAGAGCTTGTTGCTAAGAGACTGTTTCTCTCAATCCACTGCGTCACACAACACGTGAGCAGGGTTACAGTAAATTGCCGATTGGCGTATAATTGGCGTGGGCTGTGTTTGTCGCCAAGGCGATGTTACAAGAACACAATACAGAAGCGGAACATCCCGCCCGGCGTTGAAATATTTTTATATTTCAAGATACATATGCAATACAAGTAATAATACAATATGATACAGATTATAAGCAAAAATAAATAAATAAAATAAATAAACACAAATAATACATGAAAAATTAATACATAATAAAGCACATTTAAAGTTTAGGATCTATGATGTTGTCCTCAATGGGTTATATACTTATTTTTGAAATGGTCGTTTAAAATTACCCTTAGCGGTACGAACTTCAACTACCCTGACTATCCCGTCCGCGCCTGGGAAAACCTTATTAATGCGGCCTAGTGACCAAGTGCAAATGGGTAATTGTGAGTCCTTAAGCAAAACTAGCATTCCTGGCAGAATATTAGGCCTTTTAAAAAGCCACTTGTTTCTTTCTTGTAACTGGCTCAGATAATTATTCTGCCAACGTTTCCATATTAACTGTTTCCATAATTAATTTTTGAGTCCTTTGCCATTTATTTAGCAAATTATCTTTGACCTCACTTAAATTGGGTTCTGGAATTAAATTAAGAGGCTTTCCTATGAGAAAGTGACCAGGAGTCAACACCTGAAGATCGTCAGGATCTGTTGACAAAGGACAAAGCGGTCGCGAATTTAAAATAGCCTCTATCTGTGTGATAACTGTCAGGAATTCCTCGATCGTGAGATGAGCTGAACCCACAGCTCTTTTTAAGTGGTATTTGAAAGATTTGACTCCTGCCTCCCAAAGGCCACCAAAATTTGGCGCCCTAGGAGGGGAGAACTTCCAGTTAATACCTTCAGAAGCTAAAAAGTTCGAAACTTCATCACTCGTAACAAGTCTACGTAAATGTTTTAGTTCTGCTGAAGCCCCAACGAAATTTGTAGCATTGTCGCTAAAGATTACAGAGCTTTTCCCACGACGAGCGAAGAATCTTTTTAGAGTCGCTATTATAGCCTCGGATGTCAAATCTGAGACAAAATCCAAGTGCACAGCTTTAGTGACCATACATACAAATATGGCAACATAGATTTTCTGAAAAGTACCCTTTCTTTGACCTTTATATTTTATTTCAAAAGGCCCACTTAAATCTAATCCCACATTTGAAAATGGGGAACTGGGCACTATTCTTTCAGGAGGGAGATCCCCCATCATTTGACTAGCCGTTATAGGTTTAATTTTAAAGCATTGTAAACACTCATGTACAATTTTACGCGCAATATTTCTACCACCGAGAGGCCAATATTTTTGACGCACAGTGTTCAAAAGAGCTTGGGGTCCTACATGAAAATCTCGTTTATGATAATATTGAAAAATTAGTTTCGTCAAGCGACAGCTCGCCGGAAGTATAATGGGGTGTTTATGATCAAAATTCAAATTTGATTTTGCTAGTCTTCCTCCCACCCTCAATAAGCTATCTCCATCTAAAAAGGGATTTAAGAATTTTAACTTACTTGCGCGATGAACCGAAGATCCCGCTTGGAGGGCCGAAATTTCATTTTTGAAATACTTTACCTGTTCATTTTTTATTAAATAAACCTCTGCCTTTCTTAATTCCTCCAGCAACAGAGGGCCGGTTGCAGATGTTGCTTTTTTGCATTTATGTATGAATCTGAAAATATAAGCTAAAATTCTAATTAATTTTTGGAAATTATTGCTAAGATTAATTAAATTATCACAGAAATTAGAGTCATTATGAATAGCGAATGTCAAGTTGCTGGGAGCTTTAAGCTCACTAGAATAATGTTCATCTTTAATGTCACTTATATTAGAGTCAGTTTTTGCTATTGTTTCTTCAAGAATTGAAAGAGGCGGGCCATGCCACCACAACTGGTTAGAAGACAGGTTTTCCACACTTGCACCTCTTGATATCAAGTCAGCTGGATTGTGTTCTGACGGAATATGAAACCATGGAAAGTTCTTAGTTTGTTCCTTAATTTGCACAACGCGGTTTCCCACAAACGTTTTCAGGAGATGAGGAGCAGTGTCTATCCAAGCTAAAGCAATAGTTGAATCAGAAAACAAATTGACTGAAGCTACTTGTTTGTCTAATGAATTTAAGACCTTGTTAGTGAGTTTAGCCAGAAGAAGACATGCTGACAGTTCGAGACGTGGCACTGTTATTACTTTGGTTGGACACACGCGGGTTTTACTACATAATAAGTAACTGATGGTTTCACTAGAATTAGATGTTTGCATGTATATCACTGCGCCATAAGCCTTGGAAGACGCATCTGCGAAACCATTTAGCACCACTGATTGGTTCACAGCTAGGAAGCATCTTGGTACTTCATTGGATTCCAGTTCTTTAAGATTCCCATAGTTTGGCGACATGAGAGGGCAGCTTCTCATTCCACTCTATTTTAAGAAGCCATAGCTCCTGCATGAATATTTTTGCTTTAGCAATCACTGGCCCTAAGAGACCGAGAGGATCATAAATGCGGGCAATTTGCGAAAGTACATCTCTTTTTGTGAAATCACTCTTTGTGTTGATATTAACTTTATACCTAAACGTATCATTGAAACTGTTCCACAACATCCCTAATGTTTTAACAGTTATTTCTTCAGAATTTCTGTCCAGGGGAAACATGTGATTATCAGTAGATTGGACCTCATTGGTACACCATTTGTGTAAAACCATCCCTCCCTTTAGGAGGAGTTCAGTTAATTGCGATTTCATTAATCTGAATTCTTCTAAATTGGATGAGCCCGATAGGCAATCATCCATATAAAAGTCCTTCAAAACAATTTTCGATGCTAACGGGAATTCCTTTTTCTCATCTAGAGCTAATTGTTGTAATACTTTGGTGGCTAAGTAGGGAGCACAAGATGTTCCATACGAAACTGTTGTTAGCTGAAATGCCTTAACCGGGGATGACATACTGTCTTTCCACAAAATTTTTAAATATTTGTACTGGGATGGATTTATTTCTATCATCCTAAACATTTGTTTAATATCCGCAGTAAAAGCATAAATATGCTTTCTAAATCTAATTAATATCGAAAAAAGATCATCTTGCAGAACTCCACCCTTACATAATAAATCGTTCAAAGATTTTCCGTTGGTTGACTTGGCACTAGCGTCAAAAACGACGCGTAGTTTTGTGGTTTTACTAGAGGGTCGTAAAACGCCGTGATGTGGTAAGTAATAGCCATCATTAAAATTCGTGTTTTCTTTTATTTCATGCATGTGATTTAAATCTCTATATTCTTCAATAAATTCTGCGTATAAATTTTTCATAACAGGATCTCGATCTAAACGTTGCCACAGAGAGTTTAATCTTTTCAAAGCAAGATTTTTGGAATTTCCCAAATCGGGTTCTAAAACCTGTGGTTTAAACGGCATCGTGACCGCAAACCTACCATCCGGTTTTCTGAAGTGCGTTTTATCGAAGTGATCATTACAATATTCTAATTCCTCACTGTTACAGGGTTTTAAATTTTGCACTTCTTCAATTTCCCAAAAAGACTTCAAAGTGTCATTAAGTAAATCAAGATTTTTTGTTAAGAAACAATAATTAGTATTATTATTATTTATTGTTTTGTCATAAATACAACCAGATACAATGTAACCGAAAATACTTGATTGCAAATATAAATTATTGCCTAACTTTATTTTTTCTTCATTTAAAAGAGAAAAATACAGTTCAGCACCGATAATTATCTCCACACTGCTTGGAATGTTAAATTTTTTATCCGCTAAACAAATATTTGCTGGAATTTTTAAATCTGATATGTTTATCTTTTTCGAGGGCGTGAAGTCACAAATGTTTGGAACGATTAATAACTCAATATCATAACTGGCACTATTCATTTTATTTGACAACTTTGATTTGATTCTAGATTTAATGTAAATAGGCAATTTATTTATTCCACTTACAGGAATATTTATTTTCTCCTTTTTCAAGCCTAATATTTGTGCTGCTTTAAATGTACAAAAACAATTCTGAGATGCGGAATCTAATATTGCCCTGAAAGGAATTTCGATGCCATTTAAATCTGTCAAATAAATTATTGCAGTGCTAATTAAAACAGATTTATTATTATCATTTTCATATGAAAAAAATGAATGAGCAGTAGTTTCGTTTTGTGATAAATCTTCCGAAACAAAATTGCTATTTATTGTTTCATGTATTGGGAGATTGTTTATAGGATTGTTTACTGGTGTTGTATAATTATGTAATGATGAATGATGGCTTGCGCTCTTGCAAACATGACAAGTGCCTTTTGAATTACAATAATTAATGAGGTGGGCTGAACTTAAACAATTGAAGCAAAGTTTATTTTTCTTAACAAGGTTAATTCGCTCACTTAACTTCATATTTTTATATTTAACACAATGATATAAGGGGTGGTTTTCGGTTTTACAAATTACGCAACATTTACTTTGAGGTTTGCTTGTTTTTATGAATAAGGATTTTGCAGTATATTTAGAGGATACGTTAGAACTTATACTATTTAAGATTTGACATCTTCGCTCAAGAAATTCTAAAAATTCATCAAAATTAGGCACTTCATTATCCTTTAATGTTAGTTCATATTGTTTACGAGTTTCGTTATCTAGTTTATTTAGAATAATATTCAGCAAAATTGCGTTCGAGAAATTATCTCTATCATACTTTAAGATCTTTAAAGCCCTTAAATTTTTCTTTACAATATCTAATAAAATGCGGAGATCCTTAGCGGACTCCTGTTTAATTACATAAAGATTCAAAATATTCTTTATATGACAATCTACCATAACTCTTTTATTCTCGTATCTTTGTTCTAACGCATTGAAAAGTGAAACATAATTTTCATCTGGTGTAAGCAAACTCCTCGCTTCACCAGTCAAAGCAGAACGCAAATAAAATAATTTTTCATTATCTTTTAAATTTGAATTATCATTAATAAGCTCGTTAAATGTACTTTTAAATACGGACCATTCTTCAATTCTGCCACTAAAAACCGGCAATATGACCCTAGGTAGCTTAATGCTAGACGTTTTAGCTTGGTCCTGTTCAATAGATTTTTTATTAGAATCAGTATTTTCATAATAAGCATTAATAGAGGATTTTAAGCTTACCTCTAGTTTTAGAATATCCTCGTCCAGTTGACTCAGTATTTTTTCAGTTTCTTCCAACTTTTCTTCCTCTATTATTCTATAATATTCCAGTTTAAGAGCTTCAAACTTTTCTTCAGTTTTCGACAGTAAATCCAGGTGGGCTTTCCATTCGGATAAATTAAATGTTTTTCCATCCGTTGCGTTAAATATCCTGGTGACTTGGGCCTTGATATTCCCTCGCCTTCTGTTCAATGCTTTTATCTCAGTTTCCGACATTATTCATCTTGTTGACGAAATTCGATAAATTCAATATTTAATTCAATAGAAAAGACACTGATTCGTTCATACCTCCGGGTCGCTAGGACCAAATGTACGGAGGTGTACTAAATTAAAAAGAAAAACTAAATTAAAAAGAAAAAGCAAGTAGACTGTAAATTTAATGGAATGTTTATTTTTCTAAGAGTCGCTGCTTGATGCAGCATTAGAGCTTGTTGCTAAGAGACTGTTTCTCTCAATCCACTGCGTCACACAACACGTGAGCAGGGTTACAGTAAATTGCCGATTGGCGTATAATTGGCGTGGGCTGTGTTTGTCGCCAAGGCGATGTTACAAGAACACAATACAGAAGCGGAACAGACTTCGTCTCACAAAAACATGTAAACTCGTAATTTTGCAAATAATGATTCAAAGGCACGTTAAGGCAAAATATGTTTTCGCAGCACATTTTGGTATTGATTGTTCAAATTTATCGAAAAAACTGATTACAAAAGTTTTAAGTTTAATAGGATTAAAAATTATGCATAAAATTATTTAATTTTGCAAGCTTAAACTGGACTACTACAGTGTGAGGTACATTTTTCATCGTGTGTTCGCATTTATGCAAATGCGTAGCACTTGTAGTCGTCGTTCAGTCTGTCCGCATATAACAGAGCAAAAACTGAGCAATTGAATTGTTTGAAATGTAACATGTATAATTGTTGCAAAATTTTGTCGCGTCATTTCGAAATTTAGAAAAATCGATGTATAGTTTAATTACAACAGACAATCAAAAGTATTCCGATACATGACGGCCAATGGGAAAAAATAGTTTAAATGCATTTTAATGGTGTTATACTCTTTCGAACATAATTAAATTGATATGCATCTAGGAAGTATATACTAAATTATACATTCTGAATAGTCTGTGGTGGAAAGAACATTTGTTATTAATTTACCGGGCCACACAAAAATATTCCATTACATAATGGCATAGGGGGAAACATTGTTTGGGGAGCGTTTTAATAATATTAAGATACTTCACATTTTATGAAATTAATATACATTGCTGAGGTTTACTAAAAGTTACTTTCTGTGTAATATATAACAGATAGTATTTACAGGGATACACAAAAGATTTCGGCTATCATATCCGAAGTAGTGCATATGTGGCAGCAAAAGAAACTCCGAACTACTGCGTACTGTTGCATCAAAATGTGAATGTTTTTGAAACTTCTTTATAATACTTCTTCTGCTACGCTTCTGATGCAATTTCCGATTTATTATATTTTAAGATCTGTAAAAAAGGCTACTTATTCTAACGTACTAAAATATAATATTATTTTGAAACAAAATGTTTTCTACGGTTGAGAAAAGCGTTTTTTAACTTTAGAAACTTGGATATCAACATAAATTTTCCAGATTTAACGAAGCATATATAAAAATAAAGCTCATTTCCTTGCTTCTAATTTTCGGAAACGCTATCGAGTTATTTTTAAAGTGATTTTGTCAACTTTTTCAAGTCGTGATATTGGTTTTTTCATGTTATCAATTCCTCTCAAGTTCAAGAAGAACATTTTTCACGCAAAGAGGATACATTAACTGCAATGAAATTAATATTACTTGCTTACCTCTGATTGTGAAAATTCAATTTCGCCGCTGAAAATCTATAATTCATATTTCATAGCATGCCCATTACCGTTATTTTGGATCGAGAAATCTTATTAATGTACTATAAAAGCTATTCAAAAACGATTCCGAATATATGTGGCAGCAAAAGAAACTCTGTTTTTAAAAATGCTTTTTTAAATCTCGAAAATATATTGGTTTGATAGGTTTCTACAGGAAATGAACAATTTTCGGAGTCGTGGGTAACTCGGAAGAGGCTTTTCTATATTTTATCCCATCATATACATCTTATATAAAAAGCCAAGTCTCGTTGCTCTTTGACAATAAAAAGTTCTAAAATCATATGTAAAGCCAAGCTTAGCTCTCTTATTAACTCTGATATTTAAATTCACAAATTACTCATAGTCTCTACACCTTTAGATAATGATTTACTATATTATAGGTTCGATTGGAATTGTTTGACTAAGGTTGGATATAAACGGAAGGGACAGAAGCCTAAAGGAGGGATGCACCAATTGATGGTCTTTGTAAAAGAGGGGTCTAGCTCGTATTCACGTTACATAAGAAGAAAATCACCCAAAACACCGGACATCAAGCTCAACAACATGAGAGTTTTCGCACCCAGTTTTACGATGTTATCTATGAAGTTATATCTATGCTACAAATCCATATACGATCAGCTCTTTTATAAATACTATTTTATGCTATACTTTATAAATAAACATTAACATTACAAGAATAAAAAATACTCTCATGAGCATGAAAAAGTGTTTGACAAGTGCTTCTAATTGAGCATGAGAAAGGACAAGGGGTCCCTTCTTGGCTGCAGCTCACAGCCAATGCCAAATTTGAAAAAATCGCTTTTTCCAAAAGAAAGAAATCAGTAAAAATGTGTAGCGCAAAGTAAAGATCGAAAATTTGTCGCAAAAACAATCATTTACTAATAAAATTAACGTAAAACTAATAGAATTAGTATTCCAATTTTTTCTTCTGTTTTTGACAGTTTTTATTTTATTTTTTTACATTCCATATACTTAAGAATGCAGATAATTATTTTCTCAAGATGATTGTTTCGTTTTTATATTATTCATTTTTCTGCCAAAATGCGCAAAAAACGAAAAAAAAAACCCCATAGACTTTGCTTAGATTATGTCCAAGAAATTTCCCAGGAATATGTGCTTAAGAACATTCATTAAATTAAAATGTCTAGTATTTTTTTAAACAATTGCGATTTGAATTCTCTTATGAAACTGAAAATTCATAGTGATTTGGAAATAAAAGAACTGTATATAATAATGTTAAATGTTTTGAAAATATATTAATGTAAAACTCAAAACTGCTTGAAACACATATTTTCAAACTGATTCTATTCAGCTTCGGTTAACACTAAAGCAACCATTTACAAATAAAATTATGTAAAAGTAATGGAATTAGTATTCCAATTTTATCTTCTGCTTTTGACATTTTTTTTTTTGCATTCTACATATTCAAGAATTCAGATAATTAATCCTCAAGACTGTTGTTTAGTTCTTACTTTATTCATTTCATTTTTTTCAGGAAGCCAAAAAAAAAGTATTTTTGCATAGACCTTTCTATCTTAGATATATCCAAGAAATTTTCTAGAAGTATAAGATCAAGAACACTTATTAAAATTAAATGGCTATTTTTAAAAACAATTTGAGATTTGAATTCGCTTAAACTATGTTACATTGTTCAGAGTGGAAATAAATTACAGAAAACATTTCTTTTTCGGAAAGATTCTTTGAAAGTTACTTCTTTTGTTCCATTGATTTGGAACAAAAGCATGGGTGATAAAAATCTAAACTGAAAAAAAACTATGCTATTCAAAGAATTTCAGAGAAGTAGTGTTAGCATATGCCTTAAAATAAAGTTACATTATTTTTAAAAATATATGAATAGTCTCTTTATTTAATGAAAGTTAAGTATTTCAAATATTGATAATCAAGAAATTGTACCATTTTCGAGAAAAAACATCCCTCCCCAAATATTTAAATCTATTTATTTTTTTAATATTGAAATTACGGGTTAACAACTAAAATTAATGACTATTTATACAACACTATGCGTTTAAATTTTATATAAAAAATGTTTAATTACAATTAATTTTGATTTATTAGCAGGCACATGTTATACGCACTGCTCGCATAATAATTTATAAGTAACTTTGTCGAATACGCTATTTTTCTGTAATAGTCAAGAATATTAGCATCTCATTAAACTATCTAATTAATTACACAGTTCTGAGTTAGTTGTGTTTTTTAACTTTTAAAAATTGATTTTTATGTATTTTATTAGCGCTGAATCTAAAAATTATCATCCTTTACAACCATCATAATTTTTAAAGTTACAAAGTCAAAAAATAGATAAAATGTGATACCTTAAAATAGATGGTAGGATATTAGATGTGCTTTAAAAATTTAAAAAGGTAAATAATGATAATTTTAAAAGGATCAAGACATAAATTAGTTTAGATTTTCTTTTGTACAAATATTATTTTATACTTTTCAAAAATATATATAAATATCCAATAAAATTTCAAAAATGTAAAAGTAATACATATTAGAAAATTATCTACAAATTCAAAGCTGTCGAATTCATAATTTAGCCTAAAAATTCTATCATGCCAAAAATATAAATTGATTAAAAAACTACATAGGTTTATAATACTAATATATTTTTAATTTCTTTAAATATGCTGAAAATAAGATCAAATATTAATTGCAACAATCATTTTCAATATATTTTCAAGACGACTTTGGATAACAATAAAGTAGCCATTTACACTGTAAAAAAAACATTTGTTATGTAACTAAAGTATTAATATAATTTGTTAAGTAACGTAAGCTCCAAGAATTAAGTTCACTGGGCTGATGAAAATTCTCATGTTGCCTTTACACGAAGATTAAGTGACTGTGTCATGTGGCATCTCAAACAAATTCGTTCTCGATCCGTACTTTGTCAAAGAGGTCATTTCCGCAGATAAGAAAATGTGCTGCATCACATATGCTTTGTGAATAATAATGTTGCAGAATTATAGCAGCGAAACATCTTTAATGATGTTCTAAGGATGGAAGATGATGCTTTTCCACAGTTGACCACCATGATCCCTTGATCTCACTAATCAAAAGGATTTCTGATTCTGTGGTTATTTGAAATCAAAGACGTACACATAAAATACCAGAAATTCGTGAGAATTGAAAAATGTGAAGTTGTACAGATTGCTTCTGCGATGTTACGTTCGGCAGTGTTGTTAACAGTCAGTAGCATGCAATGCGTTTTTGTCTGCGAAGGTGAGCATGTTGAAAATTTCTAATTCAAATAAATGTTTTTTCTCTCTTATCTCTTTTGTTGTCATTGGTTCTTTACAATTGTCTTATTTTCAAGTGCTTCATGCCGAAATTTTTATCGTACATGTATCCTTCCAACGCCATTTATGGTTTTTCAATGTGTTGATGAATTTGCATGTTTGTATAGTTAAATTACTTAAGTCATTTGAAAAATCGTTTAAAACGGCGTACAAAGGGGGCAAACAAGAGCTATGGTTGCAATAAAGGAGCACAATTTAATTCCCTGTAAATGGATGGTAGAGCGAATTATAAAGGTTGTACCAGGAAAAAATGGTAACGTTGAGTTAGAGAAAATAAAAACAACAACATCTTCCTTAGATTAAAGATCTAAAGACCTTAGTCTAAACTGTGTGCATTAGCCGTTGAAAAAATCTGATGTATATCCTTATTTTCTCCTTGCTTACTTAAGTACATTTAGGATATTTACTACTTTTCATTCAATTTATCTGAAGTACAATATAGAATTGTTTTTAGAAAAAAAAATGACATTTGCTTAACTTTGAATTTTCTTTTATTGTATTGTATAATGGCAATATATCCTTATTGTATTTCTATTGCAATATTATTTTAAGGCATTTATACTTTACATATTTTTTTCAGCGCCGTGCGAAAAGAGGGGAGCGAAGGGGGCTATAACCCTGGGCGAATAAATTTAGATGGCGTCAAATTTATACTACCACCATCATTTTTGGGGGGTTTAGCGTCAAGTTCGGGTAAAAGGGGAGGGGCGCCAAATTGAAACTTGGCACTGGGCGCTATTTTCTCTTCGCACGCCCCTGTTTCTGTTGCTTAAAGCGTATTTTTAATTTTTGAATGTGCTACACACATTACAACAGAGGTCACATATTCGTATCTTGTGAGCATGCCGCATAAGGAAAACATAGCTCCGCAATATACTATCATATAACCAGTACAGCTGTTCTTCTTTTTGGTGCCGTTGGGACACATCGTGTTTTTTTCAGGTCTTTTACCAATTATTCTGTTTTATTTTCAAGCGGGAATATTCCCCACCTGTCTCACTAACGTCAATTAATCAAGTAGCGGGTTATCACCCAAACTAACCTTACATTTTATGTGTTTATCAGTGTTCTGTGCTGGTTGTCTTTGTGTTCTGTGACTAAAATATATGAAAAAAAAATATTAGTTATCATTCGCAAACTCACACACTGCATCCACTACAACAATAAAAACGGTTTTTCACCATGTACCATAATGTAACAGGATTATTTGAATGTCTGCGTAAACGAATTATAAATGTTACAGTTTCCACTTTTAACAATGGACATACCTTAGTAAAAGACAATCATATACACAGGGCAGCCGCAGGCGCCTACTATTATATCCTGCTCGGACCTAAAAAATTACATTTTTAAATACGTTTCCCGTGCCAATCTTATCAAAGCATGTGTAAAAAAATTTTGTTTTGGAAAAGTGGTGCGAAATAGAAAATAATATTGTTGCAGCGTATATGGTGTTCTTTCGATCTTATGGTTAGACAACTTCAAACTCTTTTCCCTTAGAAAAGTAGAAAAAAATATATTTACAGATCTTCAGAAGAACAGAGTCTTCGAAACTCACCAATATTACTAGATATTCCAAAATAACTGTTCAAATCTATCGAACAAGTACAAATATAGTTCGCAGACACTCTTTATACAATGCCTCAACACTATATCACATTCAAAACAATGTAGATAAAACTCAATACATCAAGCAAAATTGCTTGGACAATCTCTAGTAGCTCACTCAATGCCTGACTGGTAAATAATGACAACAGCAGCTCGTATTGCTCTCCTTATATAGGCTCGCAGCATCCGGTGGAAATTTCTACAACCTTCTAGAAAAAACCGGAAAACCACGGAACAACATTCAATGTATCAGCATATCTAAAGGGGGGGTTACCATAGAGAGTGAAGGGGTACCATCGCCAACAATCGCCAAGTTTGTCGGCAACTTGGCGATATATCGCCAAATTTGGCGACCAAAATTAGTCGCCAAAAGTGACTCCAACTTGGCGATATCTCTAATATTTCGCAAAGCTGCCATAGACATTCACTGAAAATAATAGACAAGTTTGCTTGATAACAGAGACAATGTAACAAAAACTAATATTAGTAAAGAAATGGAGATTAATAAGATTATTTACATTATTTTACAGTACAAACACTAACTATTTACAAAATTTGTAACACTACCCCCTCCTCAAAGACTGCACGTCCCGGGCAGTGCAATCCTTGAGTTAGAGGTAAACACTTAAAATAAGTAAACAAATAAATAAATAAATAAATAAATAAATAAATAAATAAATAAATAATAAGAATAATAATAAAATTTACATAAATAAGAACTAATTACTATTTACATATTTACAAAAAGTGACTTTCATGACCATGGTCTGAAATTCCTGCTTTGAATTTCTAATCACTTTGGCCAAAATAAGGGGCTAGCCGGTTATAGTGTACGATCTTGGGTTTGGCGTGTGGCGATTTTTGTATGCGTACGACGACGTCATTCAGCCTGTTGACGACTGTGTAAGGACCGTCCCAGTTTCTTTGTAATTTTGGCGACAGTCCCTTACGGCGTATGGGATCCCACAACCAAACTTTGTCACCTTCGTTGAACTCATGTCCAGTTTTCTTTGTGTCGTACCGTGTCTTCGTCTTTTCCGATGCTAGTCCAATTCGGTTCCTCGCTAGACAATGAACCTCCTCAATCCGTGCCTGGAGTCCATCCACGTATTCTTCAGGTGACAAAGGAGCGCCAGGAGGACGGCCAAACAAAAGATCCACAGGCAGACGAAGATCACGACCAAAGAGCATTTGAGAAGGGGAGTAAACAGTGGCCTCATGAGTGGCACTCCTGTAGGCAAGCAGGAAAAGAGGCAATTTCTTGTCCCAGTCCTGTTGGTCTCTTGACACCAGGAGAGAGAGGCTATTTAGGATGGTACGATTGAAACGCTCCACCATGCCGTCCGATTGAGGATGTAGAGATGTAGTTCGAGTTTTGTCCATGCCGAGTAGTCCACACATTTCCTTAAACACAGCCGAATCAAAGTTTCTTCCTTGATCGGAATTCATTTGAAGAGGAACTCCGTATCTGGAAACCCAGTGTTGAACTAGTATGTCTGCTACGGTTACCGCCTCTTGATTAGGAATGGCATAGGCTTCAGGCCACTTAGTGAAGTAGTCCATGACAACGAGGATGTACTAATTGCCATCAGATGTTCTAGGAAGAGGACCCAGGATGTCTAGTGCAATTCGTTCGAAAGGAGATCCTACATTATAACGCTGCAATCGCCCACGGGTGCGCCTCTTTGGACCTTTACGTGCTACACAGGTGTCACAAGTTCGACACCACTTCTCTATATCACTGCGAACATTATTCCAGTAGAAACGCTCTCGAACCTTCTTCAGGGTCTTCATTACACCAAAATGACCTCTTGTGGGACTACCATGCAGTTCTTGAAGGACCATAGAAATTCTCGACTTAGGAAGTAGTAGTTGCAATCTACAAGTCTTTTCATCGTCAGACTCCCATTTTCGGTACAAAATACCGTTCTTCAAATGTAGGGAATCCCAGAGAGCCCAATAACGTTTAGTCGTGGGATGGTAATGGGCCATGTCTTGCCAGATGGGCTTCCTGTTGGACTCCTCTTTCAGCTCTAGAATTGGCTTAATTTCAGGATCAGCAAGTTGATCTTTACGCAGGCTCTCGTCACTCTACGGATCTTGCGATGATGTAGACCCAGTTGTCTTACTATAGGACCTTTGACATTAAATTTCTTCTCAACCCGGTCGCAGTATCTACAATTCTCTGAGCAGGGTCTTCTTAAAAGAGCATCTGCATTTCCATGTGATGAGCCTTTTCGATTGCGTATCTCCATATCGTACTCTTGAAGCTTTTGTATCCACCTGGCTATCTGGCCTTCAGGGTTCTTAAAATTCAATAAGCAAGTTAGAGAAGCATGATCAGTTCGGATCAGGAACTTTCGACCGTAAAGATAGTGATGAAAATGGTCTATGGCTTTCACTACAGCAAGAATCTCTTTTCTTGTTACGCAGTAGTTTCGCTCAGCCTTTGATAAGCACTTGCTGAAATAGGTGAACAAACGCTCCTGGCCGTCAATTTCCTGGGACAGTACAGCGCCAATGCTTTCGTTACTCGCGTCCGTATCAAGTATAAACTGTTTATCGATTTGAGGATATGACAGAATTGGAGTTGATGTTAAGGCCTCCATAAGCTTTTCGAAAGCAGCGTCACATTCCTGTGTCCACATGAATTTTTGATTGGCTTCTCTTAATTTATGAAGTGGTCTTGCAATCATCGAGAAGCCTTTGAAAAATTTTCTGTAATAGTTGCATAATCCTAGAAAACTCAGAAGCTGGTGAACATCTGCTGGACGACTCCAATTTTTCACGGCTGATATCTTCTCCGGATCAGTCCTGACTCCATCCGCGAAATGATGTGTCCAAGTTAGGCGATTTCATTTCGAAACAAACTGCACTTCGAAGGGCTTAACTTCAAATTAGCTTCCGTTAATTTTTGTAGCACCCGCCTGAGGTTGTTCAGATGTTCATCAAAAGATTTTCCTATGATTATGATATCGTCTAAATAAACTAGACATGCCTCATATGACAGCCCCCGAAGAACCGTTTCCATAAGGCGTTCAAAAGTTGCAGGTGCATTACATAGACCAAAAGGCTTTACCTTGAATTGCCATAATCCTTGTCCCGTTGTGAAGGCAGTCTTCTCGCGTTCGTCGGGATGGATCTCTACCTGCCAGTAACCACTCTTCAGATCCAGAGTCGAGAACCAGGTGTTGCCCGCAAGTGTGTCAAGAGTGTCGTCGATCCTTGGTAGAGGGTAACTATCCTTTTTGGTGACGTCATTCAGTCGGCGGTAGTCTACACAAAATCTTGTTGAACCATCCTTCTTTCTTACTAATACAATAGGAGACGCCCATGGACTTGTCGATGGTTCGATGACGTCATTTTCTTCCATATCCTTGATTAAATTCTGCACCTCTTCTTGCTTGGCAAAAGGTAATCGTCTAGGGTGCTGTTTAATAGGAGAGTGATCCCCCTTATCAATTCGGTGTTGTGCCATTTTGGTTCGTCCAAAGTCTTCAGATGTTTGGGAAAATAAACTTTGGAATTCCCTAATTAAACTTTCCGCAGCATCCCTTTGTTTTGGATCTGAGTCGGTATTTTGTAACAAATCTTTGACTAAATTATCTGAAGATTTCTCAGAGTGACTGGAGTTTTGACTTATGCACGTCACAGGAGCACACGATGCTATCACCTCTCCTTTCTTGATAGTCCTCGTCTTATCACTGATGTTAGCAATTCTGACTGGAATGGTCTTTTTCGAGAGGTCTACTACAGAAGAAGCCACCAATACTCCTGCTTGTGTACTATTGTCTTCTGGATAATCTATATGGCCAAATCGGTAATTAGTTTCATTTTTAAGTACAGCTGGAACTAAAAATTCTGTTCTTGGATCTAGATTGATGTCTTCTTTGGCTATTACTGTTTGTTTACATTCAATTTCGTTATTTAATCCAAAAAGACTTATTTCTTCAAATTTTGAAAGCATTTTGTTATTTTTGAAATCAAGTTTGAAACCAAATTTCTTCAGAAAATCTAGCCCGATCAAGCAAGGATCTGTTATGTCAGCCACATATGCCGTATGGTAATATTTCGTTCCTCCAAAGTTGATGGTTAAATTTGCCTTTCCATGTATACCTATCTTGTTGCCCGTCACAGTTTGCAGGGTAACGCATGGTGGAGTCCAGATGAGTTTGCGTTTCAATTTTCGAGCCAAATCTTCTCTTATTATTGTAACATTGGCTCCTGTATCGACAATCATACGGCACTGAATTCCGTTAATAAAGCCTATCACATATAATTCGTTATCACCGCCGCTTATTTTTGATATCTGGAGGACATTTAGGTGAGGCTTTTCATTCTCTGGCAACCTCCGCCCCGCGAGATGGCCAAAATTTAGTTTCCCTCTGACTGTTTGAATTTATCTCACGTTCGTGGATTTTGGGGCAATTTCTTCGGAGATGTCCTGTATCGCCGCATCCCCAGCACGTGAGATTCTGTCTTCTTGAGCTTGTTCTTCCGTATTTCAAAGCTTCAAGCTCTTGATTAATTTTTCTAATTTCTTTCAAGACGTTGATCTCTGTGTCTGAGCTTTTGTTCACCTCTGCCCCTCGGACTGAATGACGATCTCTTCGACTGGCTTGTGTAGCTGCTTCCAACTTTAAGGCATATAATAATGCAGCCTTTAAATCCTGCACATCTGCCATTCGTACCGCTCTCTGCACTTCTGGATCTTTTATTCCGTCTACAAAGTACTGCAGTGAGAGCATCTGCCGTACATTTGTTGGACGGTCAATGAATGCTAAATATGCCAGCCTTTCTATTTCTGAGGCAAACTCTTGAAGGGTTTCATTCGATTTTTGATGGCGGCTCTTCATTTGTATTCTCGCATAATCTTTGAAGAATTTTTCGCCGAATCTCATTTCAAGTGCACAACTTAGAGACTCAAAATTGAGTTGCGTCATATCGGGCAATGTTTGCAGCACGTCGGCGGCTTCTCCTCTCAAATATGCTGCCAGTTGACCATTTTTCACCTCGTCACTCCATTTGTTCGCTTCGGATACAATAGTGAATTGGGTTTTGTAAACTTGCCAGGAACTCTTTCCGTCGTATGTCGACAGCTTAACTTGCACAGGAGAAGCAGGCGGATTCCTGAATTCTTCATAATTACCACTGGACGCTGAAAGTTTCTTCTCAAGATCTTGTACTTTTTTATTTAGCTTTTCATCTACTTCACCTAGTATTTTAGCTTCAACGTTACTGATTTTCTCTTCAACGTTACTGATTTTCTCTTCAACGTTACAAACTTCATTCTGAATCTTCTCTTCTAATTCCGCCATTTTCCTTTCCATTTTCTGTTCAACATTACTAACTTCATTCTGAATTTTCTCTTCTACTTCCTCTATTTTCTCTTCTACCGAGCCTATTCTTCTCTCTACCGACGAGAACTTTTCTTCTAAAGTTTTCTTCATTTCTTCTTGGCCTTTATTGATCTTTTCAGTCACGTCTTCTTGGCATTTGTCAATTTTATTTGTCAACTGTTCCATTCTTTCTTCGTTTTTATTCATTTTTTCCGCCAACTCTTCTTGGCCTTTATTCATCTTTTCCGCCAACTCTTCTTGGCCTTTAATCATCTTTTCCGCCAACTCCTCTTGGCCTTTATTCATTTTATCCGCCAACTCTTCTTGGCCATTATTCATTTTATCCGCCAACTCTTCTTGGCCTTTATTCATTTTATCCGCCAACATTTCTTGGCCTTTATCCATTTTATTTGATAATCCATTAATAGCTTTCAACAAATCATTCAGTTGCTCTTCCGTTGCTCTCGTTTTCGCCATAAGATCCCACTTCTGACACCAAATGTTGCGGCGTATATGGGGTTCTTTCGATCTTATGGTTAGACAACTTCAAACTCTTTTCTCTTAGAAAAGTAGAAAATAATTTATTTACAGATCTTCAGAAGAACAGAGTCTTCGAAACTCACAAATATTACTTGATATTCCAAAATAACTGTTCAAATCTATCGAACAAGTACAAATATAGGTCGCAGAGACTCTTTATACAATGTCTCAACACTATATCACATTCAAAACAAAGTAGATAAAACTCAATACATCAAGCAAACTTGCTTGGACAATCTCTAGTAGCTCACTCAATGCCTGACTGGTAAATAATGACAACAGCAGCTCGTATTGCTCTCCTTATATAGGCTCGCAGCGTGCGGTGGAAATTTCTACAACCTTCTAGAAAAAACCGGAAAACCACGGAACAACATTCAATGTATCAGCATATCTAAAGGGGGGGGGTTACCATAGAGAGTGAAGGGGTACCATCGCCAACAATCGCCAAGTTTGTCGGCAACTTGGCGATATATCGCCAAATTTGGCGACTAAAATTAGTCGCCAAAAGTGACGCTAACTTGGCGATATCTCTAATATTTCGCAAAGCTGCCATAGACATTCACTGAAAATAATAGACAAGTTTGCTTGATAACAGAGACAATGTAACAAAAATTAATATTAGTAAAGAAATGGAGCTTAATAAGATTATTTACATTATTTTACAGTACAAACACTAACTATTTACAAAATTTGTAACAATATAATTATCTATGGTAATCCTGTGTATAATAAATACATGGCAATCCGAATATATTTACGAGAATCAGAGAACCGACAAATTATAAACAGAAATTACAAATACTCTTGAAGTATTTTCGAACGTGGAGAAAATGAATTTTATTTATTTAATTTTGAAACCATAACACTTTTAACGAATAATAAAATAGTGACAATGTTTTGAATATTCTTATTTTCTCTCTCAATTTATTATTAGTTTTAATAACTACGATAAAGATATTTTTTTGTAACCTGAATTATTAAAGATTCGTTTTCCTAAATAAAATGTCTTGCATTTTCTCATTCTTTGAAATAATGCTGTTTTCATGTTCTTTCCTTATTCTCCCAACAGACAACATCGGAAACTTGCTTTTTTTGGGTCATTTTGTTTTCATTGTATATGATTTATGTGTGTCAAGATTTGTTCTCTTTTGTAACTCTTGTGTACTATGTTAACGAAAAACTATGACATCTGTCACAGTTAGATTGATCATTTTATCTGTTTTTTGAATTGTCTTATGTAGCAAAATATACATTATATCAGAGGGAAATGTCACATAAAGATTATCAGTTTAAAATAACAATTATTATGTCCATGAATAGTAATTCGAATTATATTATTTATTATTTGTATGAATAATGTTGTATCTTTTTATTCTATGATATATCTATGATATATCTTTTTAAAATGTAGCATATACGGTTAGAAGGTTTACTTCTAATTTTAAATTTTAATAATAAGGTACGTGTACCCATTGTGGACAGTGCTCTCAATACGGACACCCCTAATATTTTTTAAAGTAACAATTTTGATAGAGAGATCGCACTACATGCCCGTGAAGAAAAGCAATTAAAAAGATAATTAAGCCAGGAAAGTACAAAAAAGCGCGGTGTTCGTCACTTAGAAGGAAACTTGTTGTTTTGTGGTGTGCTGATCTTAATTACAGGTAAGTTTAAATTCTTATTAGATATTGCAAAATTACTTTAAATATTGAAAAGTGGAGTTTTTTAGAAAGCTTTTAAAACATATTTTCGATTGCTATTGTTCATATTGATTAAAAATGTTTTATTTATTTATTTATTACAAGATTTAATAAAACTACTCCCGATTCCCAATATTGACACCTTATGTCCACATTGGAAGTATAGCAGGTGAATCTTCAGATTCACAAAAATTGAAAGCTAAGCAAAATTACCTAAATTATTTCATAATATTTTATAGTAACTGAGGTGCTTTGCATCAGTCTTCGAAGAGCCAAAACCGAAAATGACCCCTCGTTCTAAAGTGTATCTTCTGAAAATATTTACTGTGCCCTATCCTCCCCCGCAATACTGTAAGATATATTTTTTTTTATCCCCTCTCCTCTAAAATTCCATACACTGTAAAAAAAAAATCTGTAAAGGTACTAAACATTTTCTAGGAAACTGGGATTCTAAGAACTTTTCATGTAACGATAACAGCAAAAATTCAAGTTTCAGAATCGGTTACATGGATTTTTCCTGTTACCATTACATGAAAGTTCTTGGAATCCCAATTTCCTAGAAAATGTTTAGTACCTTTACAGATTTTTTTTTACAGTGTAAAAGAGTGGCTCTTCCACACACCCAGTGTGGTAGGTCAATAAGGAGCCACCTGTCTATAATAGGGACTGGTGGTTCCTTATATGGACATTTGTAAACATTTTTTGTTTTTATCATTTAAACTAAACCGGAATAGTTACAAGGTCGCGAATTTTAATAATGATTGTCAACATTCCAGGGCTCATGGTCATACATTTTTGGAAACCTATCACGTGTACATAGAGATGAAAAAAAAAATAAATTTTCCTTAGGATGTTCATATAAGGCACAGGTACCTTATTACAATTTAAGAGCTTACATTGTTGTTTTCTTATCTCATTTCCTATAGTTGAAAAATGTTTATGAATTCGGTTTGTTTGTTTACATGTCTCGTCGTTTGTCCGTACTCTAATTCATTCTTTATAACTTATGAATTTTTTATAAAATCTATAACAAAAGTTCGATAAATACAGGAAAGAGAAGGCTTATTTTTTGAAGACATAATTTGAACCCAACTCTGTACAACTTTTAACAGTTTTAAATATTTTTTTTATGTCATAAATAAAATATATTCTTTTTCTTTTATATATTTCTTCTTATGAATTTTTTATTTTATCTTTTATTTTTATTAAGTTTTAAATTAATGTTTTATACCTCGATTTATGAATTAAGATAAATTCTTTGTTTTCAATATTTTATTTTATTTTATTTTTTATAGTAGAAAACTAATTCATGTATTTGTGTAAAAATAATAGCAAATTTAAAAAGATTCGGTCATACAAATTGTTATTAAATCGGCAGTTACAGATCTTTTTTGAAAAATTTCGCAATAACATTTAGGCTGAATAATGTATAAAATACACTTTTAAACCTTTAAATAATATTTCTGCCCTAGCAATATAAGTGTTTTTTTTTTTCAATTTTTGAAATAATTTTATAATACGATAAAATAATAAAAGTTAATGTATCTTAGTTCTAACTAAAATAAATTTGCTTGAGATTAAAAGTTACAACTACACATCTTTTTGTAGCTAAAGCGCAATCCATACTTAAATAGTACAGAAAACATACATTTTAGACGTGTTTAATGTTGCTAAAATCTGTTGTGCTTTCTAGACGTTGTAAATCACAGTTATTTATCAACTGCAAAATGCAGTGTTATTCAAAAAAGTATTAATTTTGTACACCAAATTTTATTTAACATAACATTAATGACACGTTGGGACACATAAAAGTTTAGTATCTTAAATAAACTAAACATAATAGTATTAATTTTTTGCTATCAATTTCAGTTAAACAAGATAGAAAATTTATGAGTCAAACATAAATTATGGTATATTTTTAACCAGGATATTCTTACTTCCAGGATATTCTTACGAAACTACAACGTTTAAAAGGATAAAAGATCATATCTATGTTGCGCCTAGCATATTTGGAAGCCAGATTTTAACAATTAACCTCCATAGAGGTAAATGTAGGAGATTATCTCGCGCATCTCGGTACATAAGACAATACATGTTTATTCTTATTTGTACTGAGACAAATCTTATGAGGGATGACAAAAATCAATTTAAAATTACTATATTACTATAAAACATCTTCAGGTGTGTCGTGTTTATTAATGATTATGACCTGCACACATTTATTAAAAAGCTTTAGAGGGAAAGTTAACATTACTGGAAACATTTAAATTGATTTAAAAGGATGTTGTTTAGTGTCTGCTACAGGCAACATCAGAACTGAGGAGGTTATACGCATCCTAGTGATAGACAGCTTAATTTGAATTTAGTTACAAAATGTGCAACACAATCCAAAATTCACTTTTAGAAATTTTTGCTAATAAGGTCAATAGTACTAAAATAATTTTGTGCATTACTGTATATTATCTACAGATCTTTAATCACGTCTCATATTATACTATAATTCTGGAAAAAACGCATAGACAGCTAAAAACGTATTTTCAGAAATTACCCTCTGTAAATGGCAAAGTATTATATTCTTTGCGTAGCCCTGTGCATGAATTTATGTATATTGTACAAATATTTTTTCGTATATTCTGAATATGATTCAGATAGGAAAGAAATAACTCACTTATAAAACATTTTTTAGATATTGTTTATATATATAGAATACCACTTACAACGTATTTTGTGTTGGCTCGTACATGATCGACACAGCATATAGTACGGAAATATTTAGTAAAATTTTAAAACACAGACCACAGTTGAAAATGCACTTCCAGCATTTATCAGTGATAGATAGTACAGCAACCTAAGTTTTTGTTCGTCCTTGTAAAGGAACATTAACTTTTATGCAGGCAATATTCTAAAATAAACATTTTGTACTACCTTTCAGTAATGTATGAACTTTCATCATGCTTTGAAATAATGTAACTTTATTAAAACCATCACAAACAATTTTCCTCATAAACCATAATCAAACATGATTCTTTTTATGTTTCTCTGTAAATGAGTGAAATGCGACACACTCCTTTTTTAATAATGAGCTTGTTACAGTAAACATTAATAGCATATATCAGTTATAGTGCAATCCGAGTACATTTACGAGCGTTAGAGTGCCGAATGACGGCATACAGACAGGTTGAATTCATAGATATTTTATAACGGAGATGAAAAGTGTTAAAAATAAATTTTAACTTCTTAAAACTATACCACTTTTTACATACAATAGAATAATGACATTGTTTTGAAGGTTCCTATTTTTTTTAGTTTATTATTAGTTTTAATATCTACAATAAAGATGTAGATGTTTGTAATCTTAATTCGTAAATTTCCTTTTTCTGACATTTAAAAAAAGAAAAAAAAAAAAAATGCATTTTCTGATTCTTTGAAACAGTGATATTTTCATTTACTTTTTATTCCCCATCGGATAACATCTGAAACATTTTATTGTTTTAATCATTTTGTTTTCGTTATATGACATTTGTGTGTCAAGATTTGTTCTCTTTTGTTCCTCTTCTGTACTATGTTAAAGAAAAATCCTGATATCTGTCGCAATTTGATCAATCGTTTGACAACTTTTTTTTTAGTTATCTTATAAAATGAAATAAAATTTGTTTAATGCGGAAAAATGTCTCAAGAAGATTATACCAGTTTGCAACAAACAATTATTTAGAACCAGAATGTCCATACATAATATTTGGAAACACTATGGTATTTATTTATATATGAAAAATTAAACATTTTTATTTATTTCATTTGATATATATGTGGGTGGTTCAATCAGTATTGTCCCTAGTGTATATAAAATATTTACATTCCTATAGTTGATGTGGAATATCTAAGCTTTATGTCTTAGATGCCTTTATACTCGATTTCAGAACCGTGATTCTTATATTAACATATTTTTGGAGGGACAAGTGAAGATTTAGCTATCTATTTTAAAGCTTGTTAAAAGGGAGGATGAGGGGGAAAGTTTGGAGCTTACACTGAGAAAAAAAAAATACACCATCATCATCTAAAAGGATTAGTTACTCAATTTCTGAATTCCAAAACTAGAATTATAGATTTCCGAACTATGCAAACAGGTAAACATCTAAGCTAAATAGACGAAATGATTTAAAATTTATAGTCTCTTGTTTTTTAGGTGACGAAAAGATATTGAATCGTTTCAGTACCGAGAAATTATCGCTTGATTTCTGAAATAGTTTCATAATTTAGAATTAAAGTTACTAAACCTAACCTCTTTTGTTCGCCTCTATTTGCAGTGATTTTAAAATAAGTTTGACCACTAGAATATAGTAAAATGTTCTTGAACTCTAGTTGGAGACTCTAAAATTATCTGCCAAAGGGAACTAGAATTAATAAGGACGACATGGGACTATTTTTTCTAGAGTCAGAACTGAGATTTTGATACCCGAACGATATTTTTTTTCTCAGTGTTTAGGGATAGATTTGTAACAATGGATGAGACATGACTATATTACTATTATCCTGAGTCCAAACGACAGTAATTATGCATAAGGATACTTTGCTTTTATTTTATTTGCTATTTTAATGACAGTTATCATGGTTCATCCACTATCACCGAGATCCAAACCAGTCTTTCAATCTCATCCTGCTTTCACCCCTTCTCCAAAAATATCTTAATGTAGCAACTATAATTCTAAAATTGAGCACATATACATCTAAGACATTAAGCGTCAATATTCTACATCAACCATCGGAGTGCAAATATTTTATATATACTAGTAACAATAATTATTGAGCCGCCGTCGTAAGTTCATCTCTTTTAAATGTAGCATATGTGGTTAGAAGGCATATATCTAATTTAAAATTTCAATATTATCACAGTTAAAGAACTAGTATTCTTATTTTTTAACATTATTCACCTTAAGTGAAAGGTGCTTATGAACTCGATTTGACTGTTTGTGTGTCTTATCGTCTGCGTACTGTAAAGCACTTTCTTTTCCTTATTAATTTTTTGGTGAACCTTGAACAAAAGTGCGATAAATTTCAGTAAAGAAGTGCTATTTTTCGAAGGAGTTTGAAGACACATTTTAAGCTAAAAACTGTATAATTTTAATAGGTTTAAATAGTTTTCTGCATCGCATGTAATTTTTTTTAAATCTTTAAATTTTATCATTTGTTTTTGTAAAGACTCCTCACCCCGGCAGACGAAGCTCTCGGAAGCTAATGATAAAACAGCCACTTTAATTGATTTTACTGTCAAATATTTATATTTTTTTTCTTACTTTTAATAAATATATGGTTTTAATATTTTATTTAGATGTAGTATGCTTTGATCGCTTAAATCAATGTTATATTTAAAATTTATTTAATCAAGATTATTTGTATATAACAATGACACAGCAAAATGATAACTGAGAAAAATAGCATTACTGATTTAATGTAACGAAAATAATGATGGATATGAAATGATACATAACTGCAATGTAAAAAAGTATTTCGCCCCACAGCCAAATTTCAGGGTTACTGAAGAATACACAATTGATCTCTGAGAAAAGACAATATATATTTCGATGATTCACGGATTGAACCACTGAATACAAATAAATTGATGAACATTCCAAAAATTAAGTCAATGTATTGCACTGTAAAAAAATATAAATAAATAAAATAAAGTAAAAATAAAAAATAAAAAACCTGTAATTTCATTCCACAATTTTACATCATGCCCAGATGTAAAATTGCGGATCTCTGTATGCTTACTAAAATTCTATACTTAAACTGTACAAAAAAGATGCAAATCTACAAAACTAATGTTTTTTAAAGCTGCAGAAACCTATAGCTTTACAAAAAGAATCTACTAAAATTACACTAATCTTACTAAAATTTTACCTGTATGTCGATTTGCTGTTACATAAAAGTTCTAAACATCCCAGTTTAGAACTTTTAAGTGTGTAGTAACCATACAGATATTTTTATTTACAATGCAAATGTGTATCTGTTACATGGAGTTTTGTCATTGCCGTTACGTAAAAAGTTCTAGGAATTATTGTTTCCTAGAAAAAATTTTGTAAATTTACAGATTTTATTTTTTGCAGAGCAGTTACTGACCAGGGCAGTAACTGAGCTCAGACAAGATTAATTACAGAGTTTTTTCTTATGGAAGCCAGACGTTAACTAAGTTGCTTTTTTATTAATATAAACCCATAACAGAAAATATCGCAGTTTTACTGAAATCACAAACATTAAAAACAAATATATGTTTGTCTTATACAAGCATCTAAAACCTAACAAACTATTGAAACTGTTATGATTCGAGCAAGACTTTACTGCTTTACTGTGAAAATTTGAAAATTTATGATGCATTCTTTCAAACGTTGTGCAGTCTACTCACATGCTATTCACGACTTAATAACTGTAGCCGTTTGACTTCGTGTCCATTCTTTTGAATCCCCATTTGTAACTACAACAGGTAAAAAAGCACAATGGTACAATTTTAAACTTTAAAAGCACTTCTTTGATGTGAAAAAGATATTTGAGATTTATTTTGACTACACTTTAAAAAGAAAAAAATCTGTAACCTTAGTAATCTAAATTTACCGAAATCTGTTATGCTTACTAAAATTTTATCTGCACATTGTACAAGGAAATAATGTCAAACTACAAAACTTGTCGACAAAACTAGAGACTTCAGCAACTTTACAAAATAATCTACTAAAATTTTGGTACTTTTACTAAAAATTTATCTGTAATCCTCGTTACCATTATTTAAAAAGTTCTGGGAATCCAATTTCCCAAAAAATTTCTTAGTAACCTTAAAATTTGTTTCATTCATACTGCAAACCTGTATCTGTTACATGAATTTTTATTTTTGCCAATTCATAAAAATTTCTTGGAATACAGTTCTACTGGATAAACTTTTTTAATTTTTCAATTTTTTTAGAGAGTAGTCAAAACTCATCTTACTATAAATGTTAAAAGTTATTTATGTATTACAATTTAGAAAAGGGTACGCATTTTTTTAGTTCTGATTTAAAAAATTGATTGAGCATGAAAGAAAATCTAAAAAGTTGTATCGATTTTTTTTTTAAAGAAAATTTATTCTGCAAATCTTCTTGCGCGCACTGGATTGTGATATGCTTGGAATAAGCCTCTTAAATCGTTCTCAAAGATTGTTGGAAATATTCAAAAATAGGTGTTGAATTCTAATATGTTCTTTAAACATTGCCTGAAAATATAAGTTTTTAAAGAAAACATTGTTGAATAATACCCTTGTTCACTTTAAAAAATATTTTTTTTTCTGAAATTGTGCATTCCAGTCTAAAAATATACACTCTCTGAACGATAAATTCTGAGGTGCTTTCCAGAAACTCCCAAGAAAAATAATTAACTTTATTTTTTTTTCTTCAAAAGAAAAAAAACTAAGTTTAAATATTTTCTAAGCAAATAAGAAAAATATATAATATTGTCACATAAAAATCATGGCAATCGATGTATAGATTTGACTATATCAGTATGAAAAAACATTCAAAATAAAAATAGCTAACGTAGAAATAGATTGGGTTGTATTTGTGTTACATTTTTTTGGGGTAAAAAAGAAATTTAATTTATTTCTATATTTAGGAGACATTTATAATATTATTTCTTTGTAATTATATTTATTATACTTTGTAATACTATTTCTTTGTAGTTCATTTTACATGTAAATTAACTGAAAATTAAGAACATTTTACAAGTTATGTGATCTTGAGGCATTTATACTGGAACGAATAGCTTTGTGAGAAAATGACGAACTACAAGAAATAAAATTCCATTGGTCTGAAAGATAGTGGATACAAAATTGGAGAGTTTAGCGTTATTTCCAAACTAATTTCGTTTTATTTGTCCGAATAATCTAAGCGAATTTATCCAGGTGTACCATTAGTAGCGTGAAGTTCCGTAAAGTGGTTTGGTAATGTTTAGACAAAAATTTATAGTCTAAGCGTATGCACTGCACGTATGGTAAGGTTCCATTATTTAATCACAGTCCATTCATTTACAATTAATGCTAAATTGGAAAATATGATTTTTTTTCGTACGAATAAATAATATTAAAATCTTTCAGTTTTATGACAATAATTTTAGTCATAGTGGAAGTAATGAAAATTCTTTCACTTAGGGATTTTTAAAGAAAATGTAAACTAAAATGTAAACTACTTATTCAATTAAAACAAAAAAAGATTGTTTTGTTCTTCTTTCTGAATATCAAAAGGTATCACTCCATTTACCCTTTTTTGAGGTATTCGTTCATTTGACGAAACACTGTTATTCTTGCTTATTTGTCTGTCTATCATAGAGTTCGTACTCCAAAACTGAGTAAATCAGAGACTCAAATTTCGTATAATTGTTGCCGAATACCTCCTGTCAAACAACAAATAATAAATTTTGAAAAAGTCTGTTATTTTAATTAAATTAATTTTTTCAATGTCACCCGCATATTTTTGCTAATTGCATTTTAAAAGATAACTTTAATTTCAACGTTTTTTAGTATAGTTATCATAGCTGGAAAGTAAAGCATCTCACTTGTAACCAAATGTTCTTAATTCAAACTCCGGTGCTGAAAGTTGAAATTTCCTTATTTAAATAGATTTAATTTAAGAAATTTCTTTTTTTTTCTTTTTCTGCCAATTTGAGGGTTTATCTTAGTTTTATTATTATGTTGTAATAAATAACTACAGACATTCTTAATATTTTTAATTCAAATTTCTTTCTCTTTTAAACAAATATCGCGATTTATGAATGATTCATCATTTTAAATTTCGTTTAAACACTTTTTTCTGCTTTTAGAAATTTAAAATTTTATTTATATCTCCGCTAATTCCTTTTTTTATTTTGGATTTTATTTAAATAATTTGGTTTGAACATTTTTAATTAGATAAAACTAAATAACTTCCTTTTATAATTATTTTAAAATTAAGTTTATTGGCGCTACCACTTATTTAACAACTTAATAATTATAAATGAACAATTTGGATTTCTGAATTATACGATAAGTTGTTTTAAAAGAAATATTAAATGAAACTGTCTGTGAAATCTGCGATAACACTTACCCGCTTATTTTATTTTCTTTATCGGAAAAGTGAGGTTGTTTAGTTTGCATTTTTAGAGAAACTTCGTTAAGTGTTTCAAAAGAAAAATGTAATAATAATAGTAATAATAATAATAATAATATCTAGGAAACCTATTCATTTTTTTTATTCTGAGTGCTTATATGACATCCTCAGCTTTATGCGGATATTAATCTCATCGCGCTGTGTTCCACATTTTAGGAACAGGAGTTGTTTAATATAAACAGACAGTCAAGGTTCAATATAATGAGTTCTTACTTTATTATAACGGACAAATGTGACCAAGAGTAGCTCTGACGGAAAAATTCCATCTTTATTTTATCTACAATTTCTATTGAGCATAAAAGTAAAATTAAAAAACATTATCAGCACAAGGGATTGTGATGCGCTTGAAATAAGCGACTTAAATCTCTCTCAAAACTCTTAGAAATCTTTCAAAAAATTGGAGCTGAAATGTAATATGTTCTTTAAACTTATTGTGAAAATATAGTATGTATAAAAAAAGTGGTAAGAATATTTTTTTCACTATAAAATAACTTTTTACTAAAATACGCGTCCCAGTCTAAAAATATATATTTAGTGATAAATTTACAAATACGGTTCTGGTGAATTGTGAACATTTAAAAAAATTGCCCTTCAGAAAAAGTCCTTTTGTTTTATATAAATCTTACCATCATAGATTTCTTGCTATATACCAGTTTCAAAAAATAAATAAATAGACATAGCTACTCGATCTGTTGTATATTCGTTGCATACGATCTCTATATTGTTAAATTAAGACAGATATCGCATTTAATTTTACATTTAGGAAAGATTTATAACCAAAAAACGATCGAGACAGTCTATTAAAAACGAAAACGAAATTGAAACCGAATTTCCGTATTCTTCCTATTTTCGATGAAACCGAAAACTAAAATATGCCAATTTTTTTAAAAGTAATAATTACATACAAAATCATGTATAATTAATTCTTATATTATAATTATACGTGTCCTGAGTTGGCTCTCTGTAACACTGACTATAATGCTTTAAAAAAAAAAAAAAAACTGTAATTAATTCGACAAAAACTCTAAATGATTTTTTAAATTAAATTTCAACTAGTTAAACAATGTTTTGGATATACATACCTCAATTTATCCTTTTTAATGACTTGCGAAAATAATCACGTATTATATTATAACATTTTAGAGAGTATTCGAAACACTTCTCGATTTTTTAACTAAAAAAATTCTATTACTGTTAAGGCTGCCGCTTTTAATGAGCACATGAAAAGCCCCTTCAAATTTAACACATGCATGCATTTCTTGATTTATAATTTGCATTCACGCCTTAAGTCGGTCATAACTGATAATTATAAACTCTTAAGGTCTTACTAATAAAAAGTGTCTCATTTGAATCAATATAATTTAAGTCAGGTTGAAAATGTCAGAAAGAAGAAACGAAATTTTTGGAATATAGGTAGTTTTGGTCGAGTTTCGGCACTGCAGATTTTTTGGCAGCATTTTCACCGCAAAGTAAATTTTCGGTGAAACTCAGATTTTCAGTCGAAAACGAAAAAGAAACTGAATTTTCGATTAACACCAATTTATAATTTTTTTTAAAGATTTCTTATTGCAAGCAAAGAATTATGTTTACAATATAATAAAATTAAAATAATGAACATTTTGTAAGTTATGTGCTTTTGATGCAATTATAATTGAATGCCTTTATCAGAAAATGGCAAGATACAGGGAATAAAATTCAATTGGCCAAGAAGGTTTTGAATAAAAACTTCGACACATTCTCACATTGCCAAGCTAATATTTTTTAATTTGTCTAATTAATGTAATTATTCAAGAAATTATCCAGAAGTTCATGACAGTTTGGTCACAATTCGGAACTGTTCGGTTTTTGAGCAGATCGGTTAATGAACACTTTCGCAAGAGGTTTTTATATTCAAATAACAAAAATATGTTCAGTCAACGAAACCTTGCAAAACAAAGCCAAGAAGAAGCATATGTTTCAGATTTGTCCAGCTGCATTCAATTGCATTATTTTTAGGTATATTTCATATGTAATACTACCTATTGCCATCGCTCCTATATTGAAATTTCTGAAACATTTTTGCAGATCTACGCCGATCATGACCCCAGACCCCAAAAGTGCCATCACTAAAAAAGGTTATAGATCTATCTGTGTACCTATCTATATATCTATACCTATATCTATGTATATGTATATATTTATATAATGTGTATGTCACTTCTTTATTACGTATTGGCCAGTTTTTTGATAAAAGCAGTACATATTTCAAAAAATCCTCTTATACATGGGCATTTTGAACAGAATTTCAGGAGCGATCGTGATTGAAAAATTGAGGAAGTATTCAAATAAGAATTTGCTTATTTTCTGACTCATTTTTAAATCCATCTTTGCTCTCAAACGCACCCAATTGGCAGGTTCTTTTTATTAGGAACTGTATAATGCGCCGTATTGTTCAGTTTTTGCATAAAGGCAAAATATATTTTTTTAAAGGCTGTCAAAGTGGACATTTTGATGAAAATTTTACGAAACAAACATGATTGAAGAATTGCATTCAAATAACAAATTGCTTATTTTATGATTTTAAATCCAATTTTGCTCTCAAATACTTTCGATTTGTAATTTTTTATATTTAGGAACTACATAATGTGCTGTATATGTCGAATTTTTCATACAGTCAGAATATATTTCAAAAAGTGCTGTCAAAGTGGACTTTTGAGAAAATATAGAAAAACGCTCTTGAGTTCTAGTAGGAGATTCTAGAACTCATTAGCAAAGTGAATTAGATTGGCATGGAACTATTTTTTATACAATCACAATTTAGATTTTAGAGACCACAACCGTATTATTTTTCAGCATATGTTGGTATGTCTTTGACAAAAACTTATAATCTAAACATATACTCTGCACGTATGTTCGAACTTCATGCATTATCACAATTCATTGATTTGGTTTATAAAACACCAAGAAACAACATTTAATCTTCTCATCACTGTCTCTCATCTTTGTAAGCACTGACGTATTCCTTCACTAAACTGTTGGTTTGAATGCGTTAGACACATTGTTTAAATTAATATGTCTACTTATATGTAATCCGTATAATTACTGAAAATTTTTCTGTAGAAAATTAAAGAACTTGAAATAATATACAATCCACTTTTGAAAGGTAATGTCATGATGAATACACACAAGGAATATATTCCTATACATATTATTTATATATATCGTGTTGAAAAAATTATCTTTTTCAAAAATGTAGAGAAAACAACTTTACAATTTTCTCCATTACCTTATCAGTCAGGAGGTTAAATGTTAAATCCGTCGGAAGTTTATAAAAAAAAATAATGTAAATAAACTAAACATTAGTGCTGTATAATATGTTTTTAAAATCGCCATATAATTGTTTTTTAATATAAATGTCTGCCATAAATATGTTCTTAATCTCCCTTTTGCAATATATTTTAAGAATATATCGCGTAATACAAACTTTTTAAAACCGTATAAGTCTAGCTTAAATATTTCTTGAAAATATATTCTTTAAAATGTATTTCAAAATGTATCTCACTACATAATCTTACTGATATAAATTGACTTGTTTAAGGCTACTGATCCAGTGCATACTTTAAATCTAAAATAAAAACAAACAAACAAATAAATAAAATAAGCAAATAAAAAAAATGGTTGAGACATTTAAAAGTTTTAAAGGATTTTCTCAGGGGAATACAAGTCAGTTTAAAGACCGTTTAAAGAATTTAAATGAATCAATCTTCTTATATTTTTACCGCGTCTTCTGTTTTATCTTTATTTGCACAAAAGAGAGAAACAAATGACATATAATACAGCATTTTTAAGAAAGATGATTTTAAAAGTTTTTTTTCATTTATAGGGAAAAAAAGTTAGTTTTCGAGAACTAAACAAATCAATAGTTAATTTATTATTTTAACTTATTTGGTGATCTTCCATAACAATAATTGACACTAAATTACCACAAATAAATGTGTGAACTAATCACACTAACTCTTCGCAGATTGATTTAAAAACAACTTTACGTACTAAGAAAAAAAAAGAAAAGGAAAGGAAACGCGTGCAGTTAAACTGATGACATTGAGCTGACAAGGTATTCATGCTAATTGCATGTTATGTTCTTATTTCAACGAATAATACTCATCGAAAAATAAAGAAATCGATTACAAAATTCATTTAGATAAAAATAAGGAGGATTAGCTTTACTATTTCCCCTTTTATCTTTAACCAAAGAAACTCCAAAACCTGGGATTTCTACAATTTGCTATGTAAATTCAACAGCAAAAAATTATGTAACAGAATCTGTTTCATAAATTTTGTCGTTGTCGTTACATAAAAGTTCTCGGAATATCCATTTACTAGAAAAAGTTTAGTAACTTTACATATTTTCTTTTACAGACTAGTGACACTCCATAGTCTTCATAGAAACTGTCGAGTGATGTCAACTTATTTCATTTTTAAATTTTTGGTGTACTCTTTTGCAGTTTTCCATTCATATAATTGATCTAAACTCGACAATAGACTTTCGTATCAAAACTTTTAACAATTTTATCTACATATCCTCTTTCCGTGCTATAATATAGGTTTTGGTTTATAGCGGTTGATATTTCGGTGATGAAAAACATCAGTTTCTGAATTTATTGCGTTGAAGATGTTAATCGTAAATTTGAAGACGTCATGGTAATCCTGGTTCGTACATCTTTGAATAATGAAAAATAATGAATAACAAAGGAGAACTCTTTAAATTTGAAGACATGATATCTTTATTGGATATAGACATATAAGAAGATTGTAAATGTCCGAAAGGGACCCTTTGAAACAGTTGTTGATACTTCGAGATACAGAGAAAAAGTGATGAAGTTATAAAATATAATTGCCAATGTGTCGAGCCAAAATCTTGATACCCTGGACTATTATAACCCCAAAGACATAGCAATTAATGAAACTTTGAATTAAAAACTAGCCATCATGACCGTTAATTGGCATTTCAACGTACAAGTATTCCCTCGAGTAATGGGGTAAATGAATTTAGAAGTAATCACACAGACGTCGAGCGCCGATTTTAATATAAACAGAGTATGTATTGCAGCTCAAAAGACACCTTAAAAGACACCTTAACACCTTTTGACTATTAATCTAAGAATGAACAATAAGTGTATAAATTATTGCTGCAACGGGAGCATATGATTTAAGAATATATTTTTTTTTTTATATACTCTTTTACTGAAAAAAAGTATTCTCGCACAGATAATGATTTTAGGATTAGAAAAGGATTTATTTTTGATTTATTTTATTAACAACTTCGGCTGAACATGAGAAAACTTAAGTAACTGAAATTTAAAGCGCATAGAGAAGCGATTGGTACAATCTTTTTAGAAAGAAAAGGGAGTTTTGATTTGATTTATAATTGTGAAAGGATAATTTAAATTTTAAAATTTAATTTTACAAAGGGGAATAAATAATAATCTGTGATGTCATGCTACTTTCAACATCACACGTGCAGGCCGGAGGTCATAAGAATAAGCTTCTCCACTAGGTGCTTATATGTTTATATCTAATAGCCTCAACAGTTCTTTCAGGGTGGAGTGTTCCAAGTTCATGATTAATATGTTTGACACCCTGAATGGTCAGATGAGCCTCGTCAACAGCTATCATACGTGTCTCTTCATAGGTCCATCTTTTCTTTTTCCGATCAATGTTAATTGCAGCTGTGGCAACTTCGGAGTGCATAGGTCTTACATGAACCCCTAGGACTGCATATAAGCGCTTTTGTGCTATCCTTCTACAGTTTTTTGGAATCCTTTTGTTCTGTATCCTTCTGTGGTTAATGTACAAAAGGATGGAGGATTCAAGAATGAATCAGGATATGAGATATTCTGTCAAACTTGCGAGAAAGATTTCTCTTTTGCATGACATGAGTTTTAAAGTCATTAAACATTCACAGTCCCGAGAAACCACAAATTAAAATGTCGATAGTGGTAACAGCATAATGATGGTCTACTCGCACCTTAAATCATGCTTGGTGGGGAATGAACGTTTGCAAGTTTCGCATACACAGGCAGAAGTTTCAAGAATCGATTCCGCACGAACGGCGGGATCATATATGAAATAACCCTAAAATCTCGTGAAGTGCAACGAGGTCTGCCATTTTACGTGTTTGACTTTGGGCCAAGCTTTGAATGCCTATCGGGTTGGTAATCGAAAAGTCATCTTTGACGTCGTACATGTTTCAGCCTAGGATGGTATCAAAAGACCCCAAATAGTATAAGACGGTACCACATTGTTGGCACATACTCGACTTGGATTGTCAGAGGCTAAGGCCCTCGGCCGAAATCAAGTTCTATATTGTGCATCACAATCCCAACAAACCACTGAATTCCCACCAAAACAGGCTAACACAAATTTTCCTGGAGGAAAACTCCTACCACTATGCCCAAAGGACCCATCCCATGGACTTTTTTTCAAGAGAGTATTAGTTACCCGTTATTTAACTAAATTAAGGAGTCAGAATCAACCCCTCTATTTTCCCACTATATACTTAACCAATGAATCTCTAAACCTAATAAGGAAAGCGCTTTATCAGAATAAACCAATATACCAAGATTTGAGCAAATTGAATAAATCTGTATGAAAAAAGCCATTTGTCTAAATTAATAGGGATTAGCCCATCCCTCACTAACATACCCTCAAAAACTAATCGTTGAACACTGTAAAAAATGGACGATTTTACGAAGATTGTACTGGAAATCGGGACGCCAGTACAATTCATTATTTTTTAACGGAAAAATTCACATTAATTCCAGAAAATTTTTCCGTTAAAGACAGCGATTTGTAATGCCGTTACAATTGCCTGTACAATTTCTTAAAAATGTCCATTTTTTTACAGTGAAGTGCCTTATCAGAATAAACAGGAGCACAAGTTTCAAGCAAATCGGATAATTGTGCATGAAAAACCATTTATCTAAATTATTGGAGGGATTAGCCATACACTCTCTCTTTTATACTAAACTAATGAATCACCAAAACTATTCAAAGAAGCACCTTATCAGAATAAACTGGTATCCAAGTTCGAACAAATAGGATAATTCTGCATGAAAAACCCATTCATCTAAATTAAGGGAAATAGCCCGCCCATTTCCTAATTCCTTTTTACTTAGGAAAATAAACCTCGAAAACTAATCAGCGAATCACCTTATCAGAATGAACTTATATCCAAAATTTTAAGCAAATCGGATGTTTTTATCAAGCATTGTCGCTTTACATACGTACAGAACCTGCGGGCACATTAACTCCCAGGCCTTGATCGAGAAGTACTTGATGTCTTGTGCGCTGCCTGTCTTCTTTCTTTAAATGTATTATTAAGGTAATTACTTTTGCACCTTTTTTTTATTTGTTTGAGCTATGCCGTTTTTCTGTCCTAAGTTATCACGCATAATCTATTTTAAGGAACTGTAATGCTTTTTGCTGAAATTTTGTAAGATAAAAGTAAGATTCATTAATTGCTCAATTTTTCTTATTATTCTGTGTGTTGTATTTTTAGCTGCTAATTGAAAACGATTACTTAAATTAACGTAATATTTCAAACCAGCAAACTACCGTTTTTTTTTTTTTTTTTTTTTTTTTTTTTTTTTTTTTTTTTTGTCAGCGGAAAAAGCTCTAAGATATAATGTCTCATTGTGAGAATAAAATTACTTTCTTCGTTATACATCAAGGCTTAAATGAAAAAAAAAATCCATATAATTGATTTTCTTTCTATTTTTTTTTTTTTTTTTTTTCAAATATACATTTTGTTTAAATATACATTTTCCTATTCCCCAGAAGCAAAATTGAACAAATTCTTGACAAAAAACTACATTTATTTTTTCGTTAAAATTGCTGAGATAAATTTGTACAGTGTTCCGAAAAAATTTCTTTTAGCTGTAAATTACACTTATTGCTTGTGGAATCTGTATTTTTATGTTACTGTATTTAATAATAAAATAATGTTATAGATTTATTAATATTTTGTTAGTAAAAGTGATATAAAAATTTTTTAAAGAGAAGAACTTTTTTTAAGAGCGTATACTATTATATTTAAAGCCTATCTAAAAAGACATCTTCTTTTCCCCAGAAGGAAAGTCATTGTCTCAAACAAATCAAAACGCTATCATTTTTGCAATAAAACGTATAAACATACTTTTCTTACTCTTGGTAGTCTACATATTATTAATATTTTCCGAATACTTACTGAAATGAAAGAATTCTTATATTTTTGTGTGTGTTTGTGTATTCATGCGCGTATGTGGTTGTAAGTGTGAGCATGTATGTGTGCGTTTCTAAGTGCGATGATCCCTAAAGTTCTTAAGACTAATCTCCCATTTGTAATTTTTTTTATAAACTGCGGTCGGAAAAACTTAATAAGTACATTCGTGCAGATCGACCGACGAATTAGATGTTAAATTCATTTTAAAACTATTTTCAAATCATTTAGTAACCAATTCTAACAGAAAAATCACCAAAAAAATGTGGCGTAGCATAAGGGATCAATGTTTTATTATTGTAATCAAACAGAGATCATGTCCCCATTTTGAAAATAGGATGTTCAGTTTTCAAATGCGAGAAGCATAAGGATATCATAAAAATTTTGAGATAAAATTATTTCCATTTGCAAACAAAGCATGCCCTTGTTTTTTAAATCTCATAATAAATAAATTTCATTTTGTATTCGATAAAACATTCTTCATTAAATTCATGTATCAAATTCTTTGATTAGTTTTTTGCTGTAGATTCCCGATTAGATTCTGGGATTAGTTTGCGCATTCTTAATTAAAAATTATCTTATCAGTATTGCGCATGAATAAAAAAAAAATCCTTGTTTGTCTATTTAAATAAAAGAGAAGAGAGTTAAAATAAAATTATTTCCATTTGATAGTAAAGTATGCCTCTTTATCATGCAAAAAATAAATTTTATTTTGAATTAGATAAAACATTCTTCATTAGATTCATGTATAAAATTCTTGTATTAATTTTTTGGATTAATTTCTTGATTAGGCTCTTTTTTAGATTCTTGACTAGATTCAAGATTAGATTCTTGGATTAGTTTGTACATTCTTAATTAAAAATTATTTTATCATTATTACTGTGGGCTGAAAATTCTCCTTGAAATTGTATCCACTTAAAAGTTTTAAGATAAAATTATTTTCATTTTCTAGCAAAACATGTTTTTTTTTTTTTTTTTTTTTTTTTTTTTTTTTTTTTTTTTTTTTTTTTTTTGCTGTTGTAGTAGTTTTTGTTTCTATCTTGTAAGAAATAAATTTAATTTTGTATTAGGTAAAACATTGTTACAACAGTATACAACATTAGATTTTTGTATCAAATTCTTGGATCAGTTTTTAGGATTATATTCTTATTTAGGGTCTTGATTAGATTCAAGACTAGATTCTTGAATAAGTTTCTTGGATTAGTGTATACATTCTTATTTAAAAATTATCATATCAATATTACGCATGAGCTAAAAAATCTTCTTTTTTGTCCACTTAAATAACAGAGAAAAATGGTAAAATAAAATTATTTCCATTTACTACCAAAACATTTTATTTTTTTTCCTTATCCCACATGAAACATTCATTATTGAATACTTTTTCTCTTAACAATAAGTTACATTTCGTTTCTTTTGCAATTAATTACAAGAATACATTTGTTCATGCCACTAACGTAACTTTTTTAAAGATACAATGCACTCATAAAATATATGTCATTTTTTTTTTTTTTTTTTTTTTTTTTTTTTTTTTTTTTTTTTTTAATAAGGTTCATGATAAAAGAACAAGATTATATGATATATGGATTGAGGTCGTCATTCAAGGCAATACAAGATAATGAAATGAACCATTAGAAATATGCGATTGCAAAAAAATATTTTATTTTTATATTTCCGGAGATATTTAAGGAAAATACTTTTAACATATGAAGCATTTATGAAAAAATAAGTTTTAAGCCTAATAAGTATGACTGAAATATTGATTTTTTTTTTCAAAATATTTTCGGAAAAAACCCGTTCAGACTATCAAGTAAATATAATAAAAATTTTATAAATAAATTTCTCTTTTATGTGCTATTAATTTAATATTTTCTAAAACGTCGAAGCAAATAGTTTAATAATTTCTAATGATTTTTAACCTTTAATTTTTTTTTAAATCTCTATATCTTTCTGGAATCATGAGGCGAATGTTAATTGAAAAGTATCAAAGTATATCGCATTTGATTATATGTAAAGTTTGATTGGGATATAATTATTTTTTAAATGTTTAATTACACACACACACACACACATATATATATATATATATATATATATATATATATATATATATATATATATATATATATATATATATATATATACTATATACTAACTGTTCGGATAAAACAGTTGTTTAGTTTATAATAATAGTAAGAATATATTTTTCAAATTATAAACAAAGGAAATTGGTGCTATTTTTCTTTGTTTTTCTTGCGAATTTTTTTCTTTTTTTCATTTTCCTTCATTATTGAAAAAATGGCACATTCCAGTTTTTTAAATATTAAAACGAAACCTATATTTTCATCATTGGAGCTTAAAGCTGGATCATATATCCTACTTCCAGTATTATATACTTCAAATACAATACTTTTAAACTTCAATTTTAACTTTTGTTAGCAATGTTATAGTATCAAAAATAGTAATAGATGTTTCCTTTATGTACGCCAGATGTAAGTATTTGACGCCTGTCATTTCGGACTAGTTCATTTCTAGTTCATTCGGTATCGCCGATTGCTTGAGCATCCTGTTTTTTTAGACTTTTCATGATGTTATAACATTTTACTCAAAGCAAGGTACATATCATTGCATTTTCATTGATGTGTTTTGATTTTTCTCAAAAATTAGTACCGTCAATCCAAGTTCAGTTAGGATAAAACATTCTACATTTCTGACTTAATAAATGGTTTGTGACCCTATATGTTTTATGGCAATGTTTTCTGCCCTTGTTACCTATTATCATCCTTCAGAATTTGCCGGCCTAATTTGACAACACCCTGTAAAAGAAATTTCTTCAAAAACTTTGAGTGAATTGTTAAAAATAAATACGAGATTTCACATTAAAATAACTGGCAGCAAAGTTTCCGGACTTTTTCCATTCTATTAATAGATTTCCGTTTTGAGAATATAGGAAGAAAAAACTCCGTTTGAAGAAGTGGTAACTTTCCGTAATAAAGTTGTTATAAAGTTCGTAAGAAATATAATAAATTTTAATCCCGATGACAAAAAGCAATACAGTTGCAATTCAGCAACACAATAAAAGTCTCACAAACGAACCAAGATGCTTTCGTTGAGTTTTTTCTATTTCTGTGCAGCAACATGTCACTTTTGTAAACATTCAAAATAAATTTGTGGCAGATAACGGAGTACTTCCGTTCTTTACTTTCATCTATGTCCGTTTGGTTATTTTCAAGAAATATGATGAAATTTTCGGATTTTTAATGGAAACGTCCTTTTGTCGCGAGAACAGAATTTTTCTGTAGAATTCAGAATAAATATATTAAATATATTTGTAAATTTCAGATAATGTTTAACAATGCAGATTAGAGCATACTATATTATCCAACTTTTCTATCAGAAATTAAGTTCGGAATCCATTTAATCGGTAAGAAAAAAATGCAGAGCCTTCGCATCCGAAACCAGGTTATTATTCATAGCATTAACTATTTTGAAGGTAATTTTAGAAAATTATCAATAGAATTACATGTTTTTCGTAAAACGTAATGCTACCAAGAGAAATGGTATAAGAACATAATGATTTCCTCGGAGACACTATGTATTGCGTTAGCCACATTAACAAATTTTGAGTACCTGGCTTATGACTGTTCGGTTGCAGACGTTGGCAATATTTCTACCGATTTCACTGACATCTTAACATTTTAGATTAAGTCTTCTGGAAGTTTCGTTAAAGAAGCTTTATTATTTTAAAATTTACATAAAAAATTCGGTTTTAAATCGCGAAGTTATGCCCTGTATTTTTGAATAACTAAATGGTTTGCAACTACAGTTTCCCATACAAAATATCTTTGTTGTAATTTGTTCTACCCTTGAAGTTTTCATGTTTGCTTAGAGAACACCCTATATAAGACAGTTTTATTTTGTTATATTCAATATTTGGTAAAAAAAGTTTCAATTTAAAAAGAATTTCAAAAATATAATTTTTTTTTTAATGTTGGCTGCTGCATTTTTTTTTCTTTTTAGTTCTTTCAAAGCGAGAAAATAAATTACATTTAATATCGTCTTTTTTGCACAGAATACTTTAAAAGTTTTTTCTTTTTTTATCGATAGCAAGACAATTTATTCTTTAGTGATAAAAGTCTAGAAGTAAGAAATAAAATTCTTAGCTTGACATTTAAGACATAATTAAAACTCAAAGATTAATTCCCAAAAGATATTTATATTATTGTATTTATTCATATTTCATGTGAAATCATTTCTTCTTTTTCAGCACGAAAAACAGTAAGTATAATTTTATATTTATATAACCAATAAAGACAAATTTATCTAATGAATTTTTTGTCAGGATATTTTGAAATATGCTAGAAACAGTATTATCATAAGTTTCTATTCAAATAAAATTAAAAATTTATTTTTAAATAATCTAATATTTGGCGCTCTTGAGTGCTGTTAGGCGGAAATACTTTACATGATTGAAAGTTCTGTACAGCCAATTAAAATAAATAATTCCAAAATTTGTTCATAGATGGCGCCACACGTTTAAAACTGCCTTAAAAAAAATAATAACAGAACATTTCTTTATCTTTTATCTTATTTCAACGCATGAGCTCTATTGAAATAAGAACCTTATCCAAAGGATACGCAGATCCAATCCATATGTTAAAATATGGCAATGAATTGTATGAAATGGTGTAATTGTTAAAATCTGTGTAAGTGACATCACGTTACTCTTGATATAAATAATTTAGTGGTTAGCTCAATTTGATGCATTTGTTATTGTCTTGCGATGAACTTTATTGCGTAAATCCGAATCTATTCGGTATTTCTTTAATTTTCTTAATTCTGAAATGATGCGGACAATTAGATTGTCATTTTTTGGTGCGTTCGAGATTATGTAAATACGTTGCACCTATAGTCGTTATTCAAACCCGTCCGTTTGTTCATATATAACAGAGCAAAAACTTCATAATAGAATAATTTCAAATTTAAAATATATAGTTGTTGCATAATTTTGTCGTGTAATTTCAAATTTTATAAAAATCGGACGCATAGTTACGGGACATTCAAAGTATTCCGTTACATTACGGCTAATGGAAAAAAAAATGATTTCAAGTGCATTATAATGGTGTTACACTCTTTCGAACATAATAAAATAGATATGCATTTATGAATTATATATTAAAGTATAAATTCTGTACAATCTGTAGCGCAAAGGATATATTTTATTAATTTACAGGGATACACAAAGTATTCCATCAAGTAATGGTATAGGGGAAAACATTGTTTGGGGCGCATCTTAATAATATTAAACAATTTCATATTTTATGAAATTGATATACTCTGCTGAGAATCACTATAAGTTATTTCCTGTATAATAGAAAGCAGCTAGTATTTACAGTAATACACAAAAGGTTTCAGATACTCTACTGTATCCGAAGTATTATATGCTATTACACAAAGATCTGAATATCTTAAAAACTTCCTTGTAGTAAGCAGTATCTAATTTGCTGCGCTTGCGTGAAATTTCAAACTTGTTATTTTCCAGAACTTACGTAAATTAGATGAGTGTGATTATTCTGAAATTATAAATTGACAGGAATTCGTGAAAAAAAAAGTGATATGCAACGGATTTTACCGTCATGATTGACTTACTTCGGTAGTGTACATTACCTTGTCAAACGAAGATAGAAGTTGTTTACTATGTAGGAACCTAAAAGTCCTCTTCGTGCAATTTGCGGTATGAGTAAGAAGATATCTTTGTGTTTCAGTAAAGAGAGTTGTTGAGATTCATGTAATCGCTGTAAAGTTATCACTGTACTAAATAAATTGTGTTCTTAGAGAAAACTGAAAGCATTTTGTTAGACTTTAGATCTATTCTGTCTTTTTTTTTTCTCCTAAAGTTCTCAAGTGATTCGCACATTTGGAATGCTAGTTTATTTTTCAGAACTTACCTAAATTAAGTGATTTTGGTTATTCTAAAATCATAAATTGACAAAAAAATGTGAAAGGGATCATATTTGCAACGGATTTTGTTTCAATGATTGCACAAAGTTGTACTTATTTCGATTGTGTACTTATTTCGATGTGTGTTCGACTTCTTACATAGTATTCTTACATAGTCGTACTGTATGAGAATGAAGATAGTACTGTGTTTTAGTTTAATGTTTACTTTTTGTTTTTGTTTTTGTTTTTGTTTTTGTAATGTAACATGAATTGGTAAATATAATAAAAAAAGTTTGCCTTGTTTCCTTCTAGAATATGGCAACAAGGAAGAAAAGTAAAGGAAGATTTTTTCTTTGTTACTACTCATTTCTATTGTTAAAGAAGGGATAATTATATAGATTGTATGAAGATTGCTATATGTAACTATGTATGTAAGTTATAGGATAGTAATGCATAAAAGTATATAATGGCACGGTATTTTAAAAATTAAAGGCCTTCATCAATCTTAAATTTAACCACTCTAATTAAATCTACCATTACAAAGGATATTATTTAATCGTGCTACTTTAAATGATTTTTTAGAACTTACATTTCTAACTTACTCTTAAATAAAATTGTTTGTTAAAATTACTGTTCATTAATGTATATATATATATATATGTATATATATATATATACAGGGTGTCCCATAAATGTCGAGACAAACTTTAAGGTGAAGTAGGGGACGTCACAAGGGTTAAGATTTGTATAGCAACCCATGGTCGAAAACGTTTTCTTGGCATGGTAGTGGTGAAACAGAACGCGAGAAGGACAGGACACGGATAAGAAGAGAAAATATCTTTATTATCCTTAGTACAACAGAAAAGTAAGAAAAAAGAGCATTAACCCCTTCGCGACAGGAGCCTTTTACGAAATTTTTAATGTTTTCTCACCGGTTGATAAAAGCAGAAATTTGTTCCTTCTTAAATCGAGAAAATGCTTCGATTGAATAAGGCAAATTTTAGAGTATAATTTTACCGGTGGGAATAAACAAGGATTCTGAAGCCTTTTTGCGGCACGTATATGTGTCGCTCGTCCTTAAGGGGTTAAAGAAACATCGATCGTTATCAAAGAAGGTGTTTGAAATTACGACCCCGGCTCCTGATGCATGCAGGCGCATCTCCGGTGCATGGAAGATCTAATGTTCTCTAGAAAACACCATGAATGTCCTGAACTTCTTCACCAGCTGCAACAATGCGTACAACTAGTTCCTCAGAACTTTCCAGTGTTATCCCTGTATTTTAGGAGCACTAATAAACATGTTTTCTTTCCCTGTTCGTGTCCTTTCTTTTATCTGGTTTGTGTCGTCACTACTGTGTTAGGAAAATGTTTCCGACCATGGATTGTTATGTAAATCTGAATCTTTGTAATGTCCCCTACCTCCCCTTAAAGTTTGTCCCATTACTTCTGGGACACCCTATATACACCAATAGTATTGAGTGACAGTAACCTCTCGATTACAAAGTCGTTATCGTGTTACTTTTAGTGCCTTTAGTCCCTTACATTAATTAAGTTATAAATGTATGTCGACTCCGATAGAGCGTTTTCCAGTAAAAACAAACATTTCTTTTTTCCGCATAATTTCCTACTCTTAGTTAATGTTAAAAACATTGGTTAAAACGTACTGCGTATCAACTTATAGAGAAAACTGACCAAGCAGAATAAAAATTGTCTTTGTTTATTATTTTCTCCCAATCAGCTCTGGTGTCAATTTCATTATCGAGAGATGAAAAAATTGTAAGTGGCAGGAATGAAAAGAAAAAAACATTGCCACCAAAAAGTGAGTGGTTCAAAAATGGCTAATATCTGTTTACTGATGTTAGCAATGAAAATGTGCCTACAATTCCAAAACGGGACCTTTATCTTTAAAAACCGCAGAAACCATTATTTTTGAAATTAAAGAAGTCTATGTAAATAGAAAGTTTCACTTGGTGTCACTGATTTTCGGAAACCTTTCCGATTAGTTTTTGTAGTGTAAGAATCTGTTTCAGTATGCATGATAGATTAATGCAAGCATAGAAGTATGGAAAAATATATGGAATACACATGAAATACACATGAAAAATTACACTATATTCAGCAATCTTAACTTAAACCCTCTGACGTTCTACCATTAATGTTCCTATTATTTAATCGTGTTACCTTTACTACTTTTAAAAATAACATACATTTTTAACTTACTCTGAAATAAATTTGTTTGTAAAAGTTACTATTAAAGAATATTTTTATTTGATATATATATAACACTATTATTTCTGATACTAAAGTGTTTCGGGGAATTTTTTTTGAAAAATACAAATCAGTTAAAGAACGTTTAAAGAATTCAAATGACTCTATTTTTGTCCTTTTTGTTACGTTGATAGAAGGAAACAAATTACGTGAAACACTGCCTTTTTCCTTAAGATTCTGTGTAAGTTACTTCCTTTTTAATTGATTCGAAATAAAGGCAGACTACCCTTAAATGGTAAACATATAAATAAAAATACGTTTCATTTTCAAAATGTTTCAAGACACGCAAATTAATATCCTCTAACAGTTTTAGTTTTTTACACAATTTTCCCGATGAAAAGAATATTTTATTTATTTATTTATTTTTAAATTACTGTAAAGGGGAAAAATGCTAAAAGAAAAAATAAATGCAACATTTTTTTTAACTGTTTAAATGACAATTTTGGACAGGAACACGTGCTCTATTTCAGAATAAATTTTATATGGAAATTAAAATAACAATAATAGAGACCATTCCTCTTCCATGCGTCTTCAAGTAAAAAGGACGATTTCATTTACCGCATCAATTCCTAATCTCAGTTAATGTTAAAAATATTGATTAAACTATAATATTTACGATTAATGGATACAACTGATCAAGCAGAATTGGAACTGTTTTTGTTCATTATTTCTTAACAATCAACTCTGATGTAAATTTCATTATTGAGAAATGGAGAAATCATCAGTGGCAGTAATGAAAAGAAAGAAAATTTTTTACCACGAAAAAAGTGAGAGGTCTGAAAATTGCTGATGTCTACTGATATTACTAATCAAAATGTGCTCACTATTCCGAAATGTGGTCTTTATCCTTAGAAACCTCAGAAACTTAAAAATACAACTTTAAATTTTTAAAATATGTTAATATTTTAAAAATTTAAAGTTGTATTTATAAAAAGAAAGGTCCTATCACTTATTTTTGGAATCTTTTCCTAGTAGCTTTTGGAGTTTTAGGTAATTTTAGAATTTATTTTGGATAATATATATCATTTATATTATTTAATCCATTTCCATGATTATTTTGTACCTAACTTTTAACAAATTGGGTTTTTAAATTACTATTTTTAAGTATATTAAATGCATGTAATTATTAACTTTTTTTATTTATTACTTCATCTTATATTAAGATATTGAGTTTAGGTTAGCATAGTCAAATTAAATGATTTTGTTTACATATTAAGGTATGGTATATTTTTTCTGTTAACTCATTGCAAATGCAATTTTAATTTTTTATCCAATTTAGTAATTTTGTTGTGTTTCGTTTTTGATGTTTCATCTTCATTAAATTTTGGTTTCATGTGTGTTGGTAACCCCCAATTTGTATTATTTTGCTTTCTCCTGTCTAATACGAAGATGAAACCACACACTTCATTTGTAGTTCCAAAGTATTTGGGACTTGACAATTCTGCTTTGGTTCTGCAAATTCCATTTGTATTCATTTTATTTATTTATTTAATTTTTTCCATCATGTTCAATGTCGTAATTTTCTGTTAAATTCAATGCTTCATATATTGTAATACAATTAATGGTTTTATACACACACACACACACACATATATATATATATATATGGATACGAAAAAGACGTCCCAAGCACTTAAATGTCAGAAATAATAATGTTATATATATATATATATATATAACATTTTTATTTTAGACATTTAGGTGCTTGGGACATCTTTTTCGTAGAATACGAATCAGTTAAAGAACGTTTAAGAGATTCAAATGACTCTGTTTTTGTCGTCTTTGTTACGTTGAAAGAAGGAAATAAATTACATCTAACACGAGCCTTTTTCTGTAAGATTCTTTGTAAGTTACTGAATTTTTCATTGATTTGAAATAAATGCAAACTACCCTTGGGTGGTAAAAATATAAAAGTAAAAAGCAATTTTTTTTTCAAGACTTTTAAGATACAATTTAATTTCAAAGATTAATGCCCTCTGATAACTTTAGATTATTTTTCCATTTCTCAAAAAAGCCTTTTTTTCAATTTTTTTTTTTTTTTTTTTTTTTTTGTTCATTATTTATCCAAATCAAATTAAGGTAAATTTCAATATTGTGAGATGAAGAAATTGTCAGTGATAGTAATGAAAATAAAGAAAACTTTCTGCCACAAAAAGTGAGAGGTTTAATAATCGCTTATGGCTGTTCGCTGATATTACCAATCAAAATGTACCCACATTTTTTAAACATAGTCTTTATCTTTAGAAACTTCATAAACCAACATAATATTAAAATTTAAAGAATCATGTATAAAAACAATAACATTCTTGTTACCTCTAATTTTCGGAAACTTTTCCCAATAGTTTCTAAAGAGTAAGAATCAAGTTCAGTAATTATGTAAAATAGGTAAACGCAAGCATAGATGTGTAGAAAATTAAATGAAACAAACATGAAGCATTTAAAAAAATTAACTATATTCATCAATCTTCATATTATCTCTCAGATTTTGTACTTTTCAAGCTGTTAGAATATAGCCCTTTGCACTCGAGAGGTTATACCCACTGACCACTAGCATCTTGCAAAAATGGGTTCTCCAAATGTTCTGGATATCAGAATTTTAAACTAATTTTCTTCGCCTTATCTAGTGGTTGAATAATCTGTGACAAAAGATGGTGAAATAATCTGTAAGATATTTGTTTTGTCCAAATCATTTGGCTTCCCGATTTATGAGGGGCACATGACAACACTAGTGATGGGTGAGAGTCACCTCACGAGAGTCTTACTCGTATTATTTTTAATGCATTTAAAAGTCTCTTACATTTATAATTTACTTTTAAATAAAATTGTTTGTAAAGGCTTTTGTTTAAGAAAAAAAATAAAGAAAAAATTTATAAAACTATTATTTCTGAAACTTGAATTGTTTCGTAGAATTTGTTTTCGAGAAATACGAGTCAATTTAAAAATATTTCAAACATTTAAATGACTCTATTTTTTTCTTCTGAATTAGGTTGAAAGAAGAAAATAAATTACATGTAATACTACTTTTTTCTGTAAAATAATTAGACAGTTACTTGCTTTCTCATTGATTTGAAACAAAAGCAGCCTAAGCCTTGGGCAATAAAAACATAAAGGAAAAATGAAGTTTTATTTTCAAAAAGCTGCAAGACACAATTTAATCTCACAGATTAATATTTTTAAAAGATTTAGATTATTTCTCCATTTCCCAAACAGCATCTTTTTTTCGATGAAAAGAGTTGGATGATTTTATTTTTCGTATTTTAAAATGAATAAGAACGAAAATCATGTGTCGAGTATAGATCATAAAATACTTTCCAACACATTTCGTCACAATGCACTGTAACAAAACTTAATAATTTACTTAAAAATCTCTTATATTTATAGATTACTTTTAAATTTAATTGTTCGTAAATGTAAGTTACTTTTCAAGAATTTCTTTTTCTGAAAAATATATAACACTATAATTTCTGACACTTAAATTTTTGAAGTATCTTTTACGAGGAATACGAATCAATCTAAGAACAGTTAAGGAATTTAAACGACTCTCATTTTGTCCTCTTTATTTCATTTAAGTAAGGAAATTAATTATATGTAACACTGTTTTTTTTTTCGCAAAATTCTTTGTAAGTTACTTCCTTTTTCATTGATTTGAATTAAAGGCAGACTACCTTTGGGAGATAAAAACATAAAGGAAGAAACAGTTTTATTTTCAAGGCGTTTCAAGACAAGGTTACTTACTGTTCAAGAATATTTTTATTTCGGAAAGAAAAAAATTATAACACTATTCTTTCAGAAACTTAAGTGTTTTGGAGAATCTTTCTTCCAGGAATACGAATCAATTTAAGAACATTTCAAACATTTAAATGACTCTTTTTCTGCTTTTCCTGTTATTTTGAAAGAAGAAAATAAATTACATGTAATACTACTTTTTTTCGTTTATTTGAAAGTTACTTGCTTTTTCATTGTTTTGAAACAAAAGCAGACTAAGCCTTGGGCGACAAAATCATAAAGAAAAATGAAGCTTTATTTTCAAGAGGCTACAGGACACAATTTAATCTCACATATTAATGTATTTAATAGTTTTAGATTATTTCTCTATTTCAAAACATAATTCATGTTTTGGATTTGGTTAATTTTATTTTTTATTTTAAAATGAATAAGAATGAAAATCATGTGTCTATCATAGATCATGAAATATTTTCTAACAAATTTTGTCACAATGCACTGTAACAAAACTTAACAATTTACTTAAAAATCTCTTATATTTATAATTTACTTTTAAATTTAATTGTTTATACAAGTTAATTTTCAATAATATGTTTATTTCTGAAAAAAATTAACACAATTATTTCTAACTCTTAAATGTTTTGAAGAATGTTTTTCGAAGAATACAATTTAGTTTAAGACCATTTAAGGAATTTAAATGACTCTATTTTTGTTTTCTCTGTTATGTTGAAATAAAGAAACAAATTACATGTAATACTGCCTTTTTCCATGAGATTCCTTGAAAGGTACTTCCTTTTTCATTGATTTCAAAGAAAAGCTGATTATCTTTGGGTGATAAAAACATAAAGAATAAATGAAGTTTTATTTTCAAGACGTTTGAAGACGCAATTTAATGTCAAGGATTAATGTTCTCTAACAACTTTAGATTATTATTTCACCATTTCTCAAAAAACATCTGTTTTTTTTCGATGAAAAGAGTAAATTTTTTTTACTTACTTTAAAATTAATAAGAACGAAAGATTATATGTCCACCATAGATTATGAAACACGTTCCAACATATATACAATGCACTATAATAAAACTTTCTAAATTACTCAATAAAATTGTTTTTAAAAGTAAGTTACTTTTCAAGAATATTTTTATTTCTGGAGAAACATATAACACTACTATTTCTGACACTTAAATGTTTTGGGCGATCTTTTTCGATATGTACGAGTCAGTTTAAGAACATTTAAGGAATTTAAACGACTATTTTTGTCCTCTTTGTTTGATTTAAATAAGGAAATTAATTGCATCTAACACTGGTTTTTTTCGTAAAATTCTTTGTAAGTTACTTCCTTTTACATAGATTTGAAGCAAAGGCAGACTACCCTTGGGTGATAAAGATATAAAAGAAGAAAAAAGTTTTATTTTCAAGACATTTCAAGATACGATTTAATCTCAAAAATTAATGTTCTCTAACAATTTTAGATTATTTCTCTATTTCTCAAAAAAGCATTTTCTTTTTGATAAAAAGAGTACTTAGCTACTTTTTCTTATTTTAAAATGATAAAAAAACATTAAAATGGAAAGCTAATAGCAACATTTTAAAAAATCTGATTCTAACATAGTTTTGGACATAAACATGTGGACAATTTGAGAATAAAATTTTACATAGAAATTTACAAATAATAATTATACAGTGGACGCGTGTCAATACGTCTCCGATTAATAAAGCCAATTTCTTTTTTTACACAATTTCCAAGTTGCAATTGATATTAAAGACAATTATCGGCTAATGTTAAATCGTCGTGGTCATCAATTGTTGAAGACAGTTTTTTTTTCGCAAAATTTCGAAGCAGAATATAAATTGTTTTTGTAAATTATTTTTGTTCCAAAGCATATCTGGTGTAAACTTCATAACTGAAAGATGAACAAATTATTAGTGACAATAATGAATTGAAAGAAAACTTGCTACCACTTTTGAAAATTGTTCATGGCTGTTCATTGATATTGCCCAATAAAATGTTACACAGGAGATCAAATATTCGAGTGAGTCTGAAAATTGCCAAAAGTTGTGGTATAAATATCATTTGTTCAAATACACTGAAAAAAATCTGTAACTCTACAGTTGTAAAATTGCAAATATCTGTATGCTTAGTAAAGTTTTATCTGTACATGTACACAAAAAAATTAAATCTCCAAAAGTAGTTTCTGTAAAACTACAGAAATTTGTTGCTTTAAAACAGACTACAATAAAATAACAGTTATTTCACTAAAACTTAATCTGTAACCCTAGTTGCAGTTGCAAAAAAAAAGTTCATCATAGTTTCCTAAAGATTTCTCAGTAATCTTGCAGATTTTTTATTTACAGGGTAAATGTGTATATGTTACAGGATTTTTTGCTGTTGCCATTCCATAAAATGCTTTAGGAATCCCAGTTTACTTGAAAGAAAAAATAATAACTCCACAGACTTTTTCTTTTTTTTACAGTACTTTCTTTTACCGGAAAATAATTAAATATTGCTTTAAGGTATATACCTACACTGTTAAATATGTCTTTAAAAAGACAGAAAAAAGCGATACTCTCAGTAAATTTACACTAGTTCTCGGTTAAACGCATTCGATCTAGTTTTTTAGTAATCCTTTTTCCGTTATTTCCTTTATATCATGTCTAATTCTTTATAGGAATTTCGTCTTTATTTAAAGATATTTTTATCTTTGTTATAGCTCGTAATTCAAAATACACACTTATAAAATTATTTCCCCATTCTATTAGAAAATAAAATTTAGATAAAAAATTGTTTTATTTAATTAAGTTAGAATAATTCAGAAAAGGAAAAATCATTTCTTTGTTGTTAGAAGGGGATTTTTATCGATTTTTTCCCTCTGAATCATGAAAAACATATTTTGAACATAATACCAAAAACTAAATCAGTAGAATAATGTTCCAATGACAAGAGGTCCCGGGTTCAAACCGCAGGGCGGTCAGAAAAAAATTATGTATAAGGTAAATGATACTGCAGTTCAAAACTACTCGAAAAAATTAAAATTCTTTCAGGTTTACTGAATTTGAAATCTAAATTAAGTTATTATCATTAAAAATAAATTCTTGTGTATTTTTCACTATGTCAATTTACAGAGTCTTTTGTAAATTTACAAAATACATTTTCTCTTATTTAACTCTTTTATTTTCTCTTATTTAACAGAATCTCTGTTCTTCTAATACCTGTAATTTTACTTAAGATTTAATATAATGGATTACCCGTCAATTCTTTATAATTTCACAGAAATATTTTTTAACAGTGTACGTTCGAAGCACTTCTTAAAAAAGTGCACAATATTGCATAAATACACATATTTATTTCAATTGTAATGCTGAAGGATGAAAAACATAAAACCTTTTTAATATTTTCATAACAAAATTGGATTTCAAACATAAAAAATTGGATTTATTTGCCATTTAGCAATGTTTCAGACTGCTTACGCCAGACAGGATACAGCCAATTCAAGCAAATACATATCGATTTCCTTTGTATCAAATTCTAATATTACACTTACCTTTGCATAGAAATAGGAGTTCTGCTACACTTTCAAAACTAACTGAAATATTCCTAAAAATACATAATTTTTATAAAAATTTATCATATTTAAATTTTTTTTCATCTGATGAAATCCTATTTGTTGCATAAATTGGTTACTTGAAATTTTGTGCATTTAAAGTTGATTATTTTCTGTCACATGTCTTCATTGGAGCAAGATAAACCCACTCATTAATGAAAAATATTGAACTAAAGCATACATGACTCAATTATGTAAAATTTATCATTATTTACTACATTTATAGTTAAATACTTTATTTCATGTTTTGATAAAATATTGCATTTTTTTTCCTTTCAGAAGTTATTCGGGATAATCATACATTACAAGAAACTAATTTTATGGCAAACTAAAACTACAAGTTTATTTTAATGTAACAACAACACTTTACACAAACACGCTATTTACACAATTTTCCGTTTTTCTTTTTTTCTTTTTTCTTTTTTTCTTTTCTTTTTTTTCTTTTTCTTTTTCTTTTCTTTCTTTCTTTCTTTCTTTTTTTTTTTTTTGTCTGTCACTGTAAATTCAAAATGTTTTTACCTCTGACTTTTCGTGTCCTGCTTTTTTTTTTTCTTAGATAATTTGTTAGCGTAAATAAATTTCATATGTGCATTGGAGTGTAGCATGTTTGGGAAAAAATATCTAAATCTTTCAAAAAGCTTTCAGAAGTAAGATTGAAAACCGGTGCGGAATAATAATATGTTCTCTAAACACATTCTGAAAAGAAAATATGAGGGCATAAAATAAATGCTTAAGATATTTGCTATCTTTCACTTACTTTAATGTTTTTCCTGAAAATTTTCTTATGAAACTAATAATTTGGGTTTAAAGAAAAAATAACAATTTAAACATCTTAATTAAAAATTTTTAACTTAAACTTTTTTGATACTTTACAACATGGTTAAAAAGTGTTTATAAATTACAATTCTCATTTCGTTTGTCTCTCGGTCGGTTTGATAGTCATTTATTTGTCTTTACGCCTGTCTGATCTTTAACTCATATAAGTATAATGATACTGCATGTAACTGACAGTTTTACCATGGCATGCCCGCATTTAAAATTATGTATGTAGTGTATATCGTGCAGTGTTTCAGAGACACTGAAAAGAATGACGTTACATTATGGTCTTTGGGAAAAACCGTTTGTATTTTATCCCAATGAAGTTATAATTATAATAAAGTTACACTTGCTAAAAGTGAAAACAGCAAATTTAAAGGCCGAAAGTTTTTCTCTCAAAGCTAGTAGACGTGAGGTGCTCAGTTCGAAACCAATCGCACCCGTTGGCTTAATCATTCGGAATTTTCCTTTTTTTTCTTACTTTGGATTTAATTTTGTAAATACGGCTTAGCTACCATTGGAATGATCCCCACGGAGTGCGTTTCTTTCCCACCCACCCATTTGGGTCCATATTCCTCGTTCAGGTAATTTTCAGTCATAAACAAAACCATATAGATAATTGGCCATCATAAATAAAACACACGCCCACTTTTAAAGTCTTATAAATATTTTTTAACAAACAGATCAACATATTTCATACACATAATTTGTGACATATCAATACGATTAAAGAAATATTTTTCCAAAAATTTGATTAATTATAAACAAAATCACGAAGTCACAGAATAAAAGCAAAAAAATGATCGTCTGTGAATGTGAGTTATTTTATCCCATTGTTTTATAGTTTAAAAGTTCTATTTTGAACTATGCAAATGTTAATTCCTAAAACGTTAGGCATAGATGTAGAATTCCAATTAAATATTTCTTAAAAATAAGTAAACTTAAAATCTTATACAAGCCCCAGGTCTTATAAGTTACATTTAGTTAAAATTAATATTACATTAAGAAGTAAAACAAAAAAAGTCTCATTCTATTACAATTAAAACCGAAAGTGTAACATCTCTTTAAACTTGAAGCATCCTTGTTGATGTGAAATAGGGCTGATTCAAAAATTTATTAGAAATATAAATAATCAATAAATATAAAAAAATATTATTTGAGAGAAAAATTAACATTACAATATAATATAAATTTGTAACATATTTTCATTCTGACATATTAAAGAAAAATCATTACTTGTACTAAAATGATAAGTTAAAAAATAACAGAATGTTTGTTAAATACAATAATAAACAAGCAACAGTTGTGATTTTTTAAACAATGATACATATTTTAAAATTCTCTTTCAGTTACATAATCTAAAATTTGATAAAAATGAAAGTTATCTTAAAACTTGCTTGAAGTGACTGCCTTCATTTGTAATGCAGAAATGTACACATAAAATAAACCCTTCGAATACATTAAGCACTTTGCGTACAATCCATTTAACCCTCTGTATCCCAAACCACCCAAAATATTTTGAGATATTTTAATTCGTATATCTTATTTCCCAGCAGAAATTTAAAACAGCAATATTTGCATTAATTAATAACAGAACATTCCGTATTTAAATAAAACGAAATAAACCATTTTTCTTTCTGTTGTAAAATCAGATTTTCTGAACTACATAATTTCTAGAATGTGTTATATCATGGGCATTAAAGGGTTAATTACATTTATGTATCAAAAATCAAATTGATTCATAATATATGAGGACCCCAGAAGCCAAGGGGTATAAGTGACAAAATTGAAAAAATTGAGTTAAGTGCACAGGGTATCTGGAAATATGCTTTTTTCATTTCAGGTAAAGAAATATAGGTCATTTTCTTATTATTTGCTGTGTTAAACCACTTTTTTTGAAAAATAAACAATATTGATTAACTATACATTTAAAGAAAATTTTACTCTATTTTTTTTTAAGTTATTGAAATGAGAGTTCAAAGATTAGAATGCAACAAGCAGATGTTTCCTATTTCAATTTAGTCAATTATTATTGATGTTCCAATTTAACATCAATTATCTTTAAACTCAATTTACTCCAAATCGACATTTTGTCACTTGTACCCCTTGGCTTCTGGGCTCCTCATATATGTTCCACTGCAGTGTCGTGTTCATGGTCCCGTTGATCACTATAAGAAAAATAAATAAAATAAGAAACAAATGTTTTTCAAAGTTTTGAAAGTTTATTTGGTACTTGAATTATTATTTATTTTCTTTACAGAAATTATTGTAACTATTGATTAAAATGTCGTTTAGATATTAGTTATAATTTTATGAGTTAGTGTTACTGTTTTGTTTTGTTTCTATATACATTTAAATTTTCGTATTCCTATATTGTATTAACTATTTTGATTTTCATCTACGTTGTTTTTATCAATGAAAATATAAAGTAATTTTAGCTTTGTTAAAAATTAGCTACTAAGAAATGGATTATTAAAATTAAGGAAACTAATGAAGCTGAAATCTATATCTATCAAAATGAAATGAAATCATATTCCCATTATTTTTATGTCCCATATAATACTCTTTATTTAATTAAGTGAGATATTAGCTGTGCTGAGTGGTTTCTAACTACAGATTTTTTATTCCCTTTCATGTGAAAAAAATCTCATTGTTTATTTATATTTGCCCCATCTAAAAAAAGGGAAGAATTAAGAGACTTGGTATTGATTATTTTACTTTGTCGTTTCTTATATATCTTTCGAATGAAAGCTTAATTTATAGATTTTAAACATCTATTTAAGAGAAAATAATACAGCAATGAGGTTTTAGTAGAGAAATGCAATAATAAAATAAAGTAATATAATACTGTAATTGAAAAGAAATTAGAGTAATCAAATTTATTATCCGTTTTTATCCAAGAAATTATCTAAAAATGCTTACAGCAAAGTCAGTTTCAGAACAATCTGAAATTTTCATAATTAAAATAGATATTTAGAGGTCCCGTAATTCTACGTACTTATTCAATAAAACGTATAGGGAAACACAACTACAAATGATTTGTATACGAATCCAATGCCGCATTATAGTATATTTTTAGTAATAAATGCAAGGTGTCATACTTTTATCTGATATCGTATTTTGATTTTAATAATAATGATTTGTACAATGAAATGGATGTCTGACAACATTTTCATAAAAATATCTTTAAAGTTATGAACGAAAATTCAAAAATTTAAACTGGTGTAACGCAGTAACCCCTCATATATCTTACTATTTGGGAGATTTAAAAAAAGCGCGATATACTGAGAGAAGAGATGTAACAAGATGAGTGATGATAATTGAAAAATAAAGAGTTCGAAATTAAGCTACTATGCTTCTGATTTAATACTTTTTCAAAAAAGCTACAGAATACAAAAAAATTTTACACATTAAAAAAAGTACATACATTTTTGAAAAATAGGATCCCAGAGTTGTTTGATTTTTATTTTCTTTATGTGATTGTCACTGGAAATTAAAGAATAAAAATGAAGCACATTCTACAAAAAAAGCATTAAGAAGGAATTATCCGATTGCTTTGAATTTCGCAAGCATAAATGTTTTGACCAACCATGCAAATAATTCAGATTTGGTGTCCAAAGAATGATAAGTGCGATCTCCAGCGCTTTGGGAATGTGCGTCCATCAGCAGATGTCTATAAGGAACTGTTCTTGATGTTTTCTTAAAAATTGCGTCGTCTGATTGCGATTTAGAAGACCTTTCAACGACTATTATAATGCCTTACATCACGGCTCGAGCTCATTACGAGCAACTTTCAGAGTTTGAAAAAAGTTGCATTATTGGATTGAAAGAAGCAGATTGCGCAATTCGAAGAATCGCTTGACATCTGGGTCGAAGTGATGCGGCGTTCAGAAGATGGTGGTAAGAATGGTTGAATAATAGCGAATTTCAGCGTCATGATGCTAGCGTTCGACCTAAGTCCACAACAGATTGGGAGGACAGAGTGATTGTCAAATCAGCGGTCACAGCACTTGATAATTCGATATTAACCTTTCGATATCGACCCGCATGCGAGTGTTCGTAATGACCATTCACAGACGGCTCAGAGAGCAAAATCTACGTTCGTACTGACCGTTACGCTAACTACCACTTACACCTGCTCACTGTCGAGTCAGATTACTCTGGTCCTTGGTTAGATCAAATTGGAATGACGCTGATTGGTGTCGTATTGTCTTTAGCGACGAATCCCATTTCCAACTGTGTCCTGACGATCATCTAAGGCGTGTCTGGAGACGCCCAGGTCAAATTGTCCATTCTGTTTTTACTATTGCACGCCACACAGGAGCTCAACAAGGTGTTCTAGTCTGGGTAGCCATTTCCCTTGATAGCTAGACCCTCTATAGTCATTATTAGAGGCATACTTACAGCATAGCTGCACGTCGACGATATTCTGAGATTTGGTTTGTTACCATACATTTCGCAGTATTCTCGGCTTACTTTTCAGCAGGATAATGCCAGACCACATATGGAACATATTGATATGAAATGTTTTCAAGCTTGTCGAACACTTCCTTGTCCAGCGAGATCATCAGATCTCTCTCTCATCGAGCATGTCTGGGATATGATGGGAAGGCGACAGTATCTACCTGAAAATATTGATGACCTAGCACGACAATTGGAGCAAATTTGACAAGAAATATCGCAGGATACCATCCATGCGCATTGTCAATCTATGTCATGCTGTATGACAGCTTGCATCTAGGATAGAGGTGGACAACACCTTATTGAGTTTGTTACTTTGTAACTATGTAACCCTGAAATAAATCATTCAATTGTTCTGAAATTTTAAACATTTTTCATTTTGTATATAATCTTCCTATCGATCAATTTTTGTATTCATCGGACAACTCTTTCTTAGTGCGTCGATTTGTTTTTGTTATAGAGTGTAATTGCATTGAAGTTGTAGGCTTAGGTTTCGACTAATATCGACTTTGGCGCATATAAATCTTTATCAGATACTTCTTCGGCCACAGAACTATTCTCTTCTTAAATTCATGAAATAATTTCTATGTCAATCAAATGTTGAAATTATGGTTTCATTGTCGTCCAATTCTATCCATTTATTTACATCATTTACAGAAAATTTCCTGCCTAATGGATTGACTTTCCCTCAATTGAGTTGTCCTCGGTTTTATTTTTCAAATTTTACTTTCAGTTGAATAATGAAATAAAATGTGTTCATAATTTGCACCATATTTTTTATAATAAAAAATGTTGTCCCTTTATCATACACATCTTATTTAATAGGATTTTTTTACTGTACCTTACCAGTTTCTTTTTTTAAGATTTGTACATTATGTACATCAAAATGTTCATATAATGTACATTAAATAAAAATGAATTGATTTTAGATACTTTAGATAACTTTTGAATAAAATGAACGTTTAATTAAAATTTCAAAAAAATTTTTAGGAAATTGTATTTTTAGAAATCCACATTTATTTCTTTAACAATTGACTTTTTTTTTTTTTTTTTTTTTTTAGTATTTTAAATGCACATTACACAAGACTGTGCATGGATTTTTAGATACTTCCAGTACATTTAATATGATTTTTTTACTAAATTTTCCTTACATGTTTTCAAGATATGCACTAGGTATGCACAAAATATAAACGTTGCATACCGCTAATGTATGGTCTGAAAATTATTCTTTTTTCCCTCATAAGGGTATTTTAAGCATTCAACCAAAAACTAAAATAAATGTTAAAAAAATTGTATGTATATTACTAGCTCACTGTATTGTAAATATATATAAAAAATTGTCAGAAATAAACTTTATCTTAGTAAACTTATTAAGAAAAGAAAAAAAATAATAAAAATTGTTAAGCTGAATACATTTAAAAGAAGCACTTTTGCACAAATAATCTGAAATAAATAATAAAACTTTTTATACCATAATATATTACAATAAAACAATGTAATTAATTATAAAACGAATGAAATAGCATACGAAAAGCAACTGATTACAAATTTAAAAGGAAATTATATTACGAAAGTAATAAATAAATAAAATAAATAGCATTTATTTATGCATGTCTTCTAAATAATTTATACACTTATACATTAATATACTTTGTGATTAGTTTACAAATGATACTTACTTTGAAATAGCCAATTCAATATAAACACTAAAATTCAATTAGAAAAAAAAAAAAAAAGAAAAGATTTTTTTATTTATCATATAATTCATTTGTTTTCAATTGTCTACAAGTACTTAAAAATTAGCTTGTTATTTGATTTTTTTCTGATTTTTTTAAAAAGGTCTTACTTTTGAAAACATTTGTAAATTAGTTAAGTGTTGCATATAACAGATTTAATGCAAAAAACACACATGAGTAAATCTAAATATAAAATAAGTAAGAGAATATATAAATAAATTAAAAGATGCTTGAAAATATAAATTGACTACGGATAAAATAGAAAAGAAAGAAATGTTTTAGAAACTAAAAGAAGTTTATTTTATGTTGTATTTAATTAAAAATGTCTTCTAACGAAATAAAAGATAATTTGCTTTTTTTTTTATTAAATTCCTTTACTTTAAATTATCCAATTATATTTATAAAACTTTTTTTTAAACAAAAATGAAAAGAATAAATTACTTTTCATTTGTGCATTTAATAGGATTTGTCGTTTTATTTGGTAAACATGCACTTAATATTATTGAATATTTATTATGAATATTATTATTTGTTTTAATTAAGTTTTTTCATTAGATATTTTCAAATGCACAAGTGTTTCAGATTGCTTTCGAAGAAAACCTCTTGTTAAATTGTGGCTTGTATTTAGCCATAAAACCATTTTACTTTAAACTGAATAATAAATCTTAATCTTCTTTATCATTACGTTTCATTATTTTTTAAATAATCATTTCTCATGTAAAAAAGTTTTAAAAATTAAAATTGTATTGATTGAAACTCTTTGCTTTTGTATTTAATCTATAACAGTCTCATCAACAAAACTCTAACTCAAATAAGTAGAACCTCGGTTAAACGATATTCAATTAATCGACGTTTCTGTTAACCGAGCCTTTTTCCCCCCTTACGAATGAAATTTTAAAAAGACCACACTTTTTTGTTACAATATTAGTTTAGACAGAAATATGTATGTATATATATTTCTCTCTAACTGTATTATAAACATATTTTAAAAACAATTATCAGAAATAAACTTTATTTTAGTTAACGTTTTAAGAGAAGGATTGTACTAATAAAAAATGCTAAATTAAATACATGTAAAAGAAGCACTTTTCTGCAAATAATTTGAAATAAAAAATAAATATTAATATAAAATAATGTAAATAATTATAAAAAGAATAAAATGGTATAGGAAAAACAACTCATTACAAATTTAAAAGTAAATTACATTACGAAGGCAAAAGAAAAAAAATAGATATCATATATTTATGCATGTCTTCTAATTAAACAAAAAAACACTTATGATTAGTTTAGAAATGATATTTATTTTCAAATCGCCAATTCTTTACAAACACTAAATTTCAATTACAAAAAACAAAAACAAAAGAAATAATTTGTTTTTTTTATTTATCTGATAATTCATTTATTTGTTTTCTATTGTCTACAAATATTTAAAAATTAATTTGTTATTTGATTATTAACTGAATTAAAAAAAAAAGTCTTACTTTTGAAAACATATAAAGAATAATGTACATTAGTTATGCGTTGCATATAAATGATTTAATCCAAAAAAACCACACATGAATAAATCTGAATATAAAATCAGTAAGAGAATATAAATTTAAAAATGTTTGAAAATATAAATTGACTACGGATAAAATAAAAAAGAAAGAAAGATTTTAGCAATTAAAAGAAGCCTATTTTATATTGTATTTAATTAAAAATGTCTTCTAATTAAATAATAGATGATTGTTTTTTTATTTTAAATTAAATTTCTTTACTTTATAGTATCCAATTACATATATAAACTTTTGTTTCAACGAAAATGGAAAAATTAAATTGCTTTTAATTTGTGCATTTTGTAGGATTTGTCGTTTTATTCAGTAAGTATCCATTTAATCTTATTTAATATTTATTATGAATATTAATATTTGTCTTAATTAAGAGTTTTTTCATTAAGTATAGCTAAATGCAGAAGGGATTTTAGATTCTTTAGAAGAAAACCTCTTGTTAAATTGCAATTTATATTTATCCGTAAATCCATTTTACTTTAAAATAAATAATAATCTTAATTTTTTTATCACTATGTATTATTATTATTTTTACTAGTCATTTCTTAGGTGAAAAGGTGTAAAAATTAGGATTATTTATAGATTATTATATCGTTTTATTCAGCAAGCATGCATTTCATCTTATTGAATATTTATTATGAATATTATTATTTGTTTTAATATAGAGTTTTTTCATTAGATATTTTCGGATAGAGAAGTGATTTTAAAATGCTTTCGAAGAAAACATTTTGTTAAAGTGCGACTTTTATTTATCTATAAATCTACTTTACTTTAAACTATAAAAAAATCTTAATTTTTTTATTGTTGTATTTCATTATTTTTTAATCAATCATTTCTTATGTGAAAAGTTGTAAATATTAAGATTGTTATTAGATTATTTTATGATATTATGATTATTTTATGATTCTATGATATGTTAAATTCGCGAGTGCGACTAGTTTTTATACAGAATTTCTATTAACCGAGATTTCCGATATCCCAGGTAATAGTGGTCTCAATTAACTCGAATAATCGAGGTTGCACCTTAATCATTATTTTGTAAAACTCCGCAAAATAGTACCATCTGGTAGTAACATATTTATTCTAAATGTTATAAATTATTTGTCAGCAATGATTTTTCAAAATAAGATTGTATCACTTACTGATGTTATTGGCCATATTTGTGATTTAAAAAATAAATTTGTATTAATAAAAATTATAATTCTTCAAATTTTTGTCAATTATTATTTTTTATGTATCTCTACTTTATTTTCGAAAACAAAGATAAGTATAAAATAGATTTTAAACATACTTAAATTGAGCTAAGCCCCGACTATTTATACAATTACTAAAACAATATACAATGTAAAATGTTAAAAACTACACGAATTTAAAATATGCTTGGTGTTTAAATAGTAAAATGCTGTTAAAATCTTACCAACGGTTTCAATAAAAACACTTTGCCATTTTCCAGGAATACTAAGGATACCATAACATTCTCACATGGACCTCGTGCTTCTAGAACTCGACGGCCGGCTCTGACAGGGTAAAGGAGGCTGAGCCCCACCAGGAAGCAACTAGGGTCCGACTACTTTGGAAGTAAGAATCCAATTTGGAGTTTAGTTGGGGAAAATATATATATATGTTACAGGCCAAACTAGATTGGCCTAGGCCAAACTAGTTTATCCTAAGGCCCATCGGATAAACTAGTTTTTCCTAGACCAAACCCGTCTGTCCTAACGCCCATCGGATAAACTAGTTTTTCCTAGGCCAAACCGGTTTATCCTAACACCCATCGGATAAACTAGTTTTTCCTAGGCCAAACTAATCTATCCTAAGGCCCATAGGACAAACTAGTTTTTACTAGGCTAAACTAGTTTGGCCTTACTCTAATAGGATAGAGTAGTTTAGCCTGCTGTTTATTGGTCTGAACTAGTTTATCCTAGTCCGATCTAGTTCATCCTAGGCCAATTCAATTTGGCGTGATTTTATTGAACTCAATGACCGCCTCAGCGCCAACTTTCTTGTTTGTCGTAGGCTGATGTAGTTTATCATAGGCCAATGTAATTTTACGTGTTTTTAGCTCACAGGCGTCAAACCCTGAGAATTAATGGCTCGCAGGTTCTGTATGTATGTATGTACTCATGTACGCACGCATGCAAGCATGCAAGCATGTATGTAGGTACGTATCTAAATAACACGATAATTCTTGATAGAAATATCCGATTTGCTAGAAATTTTGGATGTAGGCTCATTCCGATAAGGTACTTTTCTGTTTAGTTTTGGCAATTCATTGGATAAGAAAAAAGGGGGGGAGGGAGACGGGAGGCTAATCCCTCACCGTTAATTTAGAGAAATTGATTTTTCTTGCAAAGTTATCAGTTTTTATTTAAAATTTTAGATATAGGATCATTTTGACAAGCCGCCTCTGTGATTAGTTGTGGATCTTTATTATTTAAGTATAAAAGAAAGGGCAATGAAGATAATTTCCCATAACTTAGATAAATGAATTTTGACGCAGAATTTACGGAATTGCTTCAAATTTTGAATATAGGTTCTTTCACATAAGGTGATTCTCTGAATAGTTTTGGGGGTTTAATGGCTATATATGAAGGGGAAAATGAAGGATTGCCTTCTTACCTAAGAAGAACTAGTTTATCCTATATGTATTTAGATAAAGAAGTATCGCGTAAGGATAAAATAATTTGGCCCAGGCTAATTTAATTTGGCTCAAAATCGGGTTTGGTCGGTAAAAAACATATTTTTCACTAGAATAAGTATAAATGTGTGACAAGAATCATTGCTTATAACATCAATACAGAAATTTAACATGTCCATAGTAGAGACATGATGCATTGGACACGGTGTTTGCTTATTTTATTTCTTTTCTGCAGACTCGTGCCGTGCTGAGATCACACTTGCATTTATTATTATTATTATTATTATTATTATTATTATTATTATTATTATTATTATTATTATTATTTGGATATTGGAGCCAGATCGGAGCTAAATATAATTCGGAATCGAACAGGGTTTTACATTTTCGAGAAATTAATTACCTGTCGACATATAAGCTATTCTAGTTACGGTGTCTAGTATACTAGTCTAGACTAGTATACTAGTATACTAGACTAGTATACTAGACTAGTATACTAGACTAGTATACTAGTCTAGGTTCTTTTCCGTGAAGTCATACCGGAAATTCGATTCAAAACGTAGCTTTAATAGTATATCTCAGAAAAAAAAAACATAGCTTTTATCAAAAAATGGTTAACGCTATTCGATTACATATTTTTAGAGTGAGAATGCTTGTTATCTTATGCATTTCCGAAAAGGAGTTAGTTCATAAATGTGTTAGGATGTAGCTCTTTTGGATTTGAGAAAAGCCTTAAGGAATGACAGAGAAATATATTCACAAATCTACTTTTTGCTAAACTGATTCAAAAGTTATGATGTTTATAACTCTCCTTTTTTTCTTTTGTTCTAAACTACATTAATTATTTAATAAATCTCTATTTGAATATTGAAAGGTCTAAGAATCTAAATAATCAATAATACATTGTGTATTTTCCATTCTGCGAACGCATCGTTATTTAAAATACATTGGAAATTTATCCAATAAATATGTATGGAGTATTTTTTAAAAGGAATCTTTATTGTATGTGAAGTAAAATCTCATTTTTTGCAGATACTGAGTAGGATCAGATCGAGCCGGACTGTGTCTCTTTTCACTGATTATTGTACAGGCAGGGCTAAGGGTGAACATTTCATTTTTACACCGGGTCAAGGCAAAATAACTTTCCTTCGGGAAGGGCGGAGCCCGGGCCTCAAAGTTCTGGCCCGTGCAAACCTCTAACAGTATTCTATTACCTTTCGAATAATATACATTATACAAGTATGATGGCAAAACCACTTTGCACAAGGTTAGCAATGGAGCAGTAGTCGGGATCATATTGCCCAGTTAAACTGATGACTGTTTACACTAATTGTGCATTACAGCCTTATTTATTATTATTTTTTTAAATAACACCCTCGAAAAATAAAGTAAGGGGGATTACCTTTTCCCATTTTCCCCAATTATACTTAAACATTAAACATTCACAATAAACATCTTATAAACCAATAAACATCCACAACTAGACACAGAGGCGCCTTGTCAGAATGATCCTATATCTAAAATTTTAAATGAAAACTGATATTTCTACATGAAAAATCTATGTCTCTAAATTAACGGTGGAGGATTAGCCTCCCTTTCGCCCCCACACTAATATTCTTATCCAATGAATTCCCAAAACTAATCAGAAAAGTACCTTATCAGAATGGACCTACATCCAAAATTTGAAGCTAATCGGATATTTCTATCAAGATATATCGCGTTACGTACATATGTACATACATGCATACGTACATGCGTACATACATACATACATACAGAACCTGCGAGCCCATTATATCTCACATTTTGACGCCTGTGAGAAAAAGACACATAAAATTATGCTGACCTAAGAAAAACTAGATCAGACTAGGACAAACTAGAATGTTGGCTCTGAGGCGGTCATGGAATTCAATAAAATCACGCCAAATTGAATTGGCCAATGATAAACTAGTTCAGATCAATAAACAGCAGGCTAAACTAGTGTATCCTATAAAAGTTAGGCCAAACTAGTTCGGCCTAGGAAAAACTAGTTTGTCCTATGGTCCTGAGGATAGACCAGTTTGGCCTAGGAAAACTAGTTTATCCGATGGGTGTTAGGATAAACCGATTTGGCATAGGAGAAACTAGTTTATCCGATGGGCGTTAGGATAGACCGGTTTGATCTAGGAAAAACTAGTTTATCCGATGGGCGTAAGGATAAACTAGTTTGGCCTAAAATTGGGTTTGGCCTGTAACATACATAACATTATTTTACGCAGCAGTGCTTTGTTTTGAATTTCTTCCCAGACTTGCACTTTAGAATCTACATGAATAGCCATGAATCTATGGAAAGTATTTAGTACAAATTGAAATATTTATCTCGAAAGGATCTCGTTGACTTCTGAATAACAAGATATAGAAAGTTTGCTTCCGGATAGAACTGAATTTGTGAAAAATGCTCAACAATTTCCGAAACTTTAGTGTGAAATGCAAGGTCAGTAATTTTACATTCAAAGAAAGTCTGGAAATGCTTTTTTTCTTTTCTTTTTTTTTTCCTTTCAACATCCCGTTTCATAATTATGTAATGAAGTTGTTTACTTTTGCCAGATTTCTCTGAAATGAGTTGAAATATGAAACTTTTTAACCCAGGTGTAACGTTTTCAGAACAGCTTAATAACACTTAAGACCGTACATGGAATATCTGATAAGATTCCTGCGTAAATAAATATAAGTTCGTGTATAACGCATTTCATACAAAACAAGGTACATAGGGTAACTGTAACATTTTATTTTTTGCAAAATTACAACTGTCAAGCCAACTTCTGTTAAGGTGAAATACCCTGCATTTCTGATTAAACAAATGGTTTGCGACGCCATGTTGTATGGAATTTTTTTCATTCTTTCGATGCCTGCTGTCAACTCTGAATTTGTCTGTAGAATTCGGCAAGAACATGTATATACAAAACATTATGAATAACTGGCTCAGAAAACGCTTTTTCGGCTTTTGTGTCGACATCTTTAAAATGACATCTCAAATTTGTTATGAGAGTATTCAGTCTTAAACTATCAACATAATATAAAGAGAATGTAAGAAATAACCGCCTTGATTATTGTTTAGGTTGATTTTATAAATAATTCAAAAAAAGAGGCTTTAATTAACTAAATGTACGAGATTTTTCTGAAAATCATTCGACCTTTGACCGAAATAATATATTACTTGTCATGAATGGTACCCTTATCCATTTCAAAGTATGCCCCTTGCGCCTCCACACAGTTAGCCCACCTTTCCTCCCGCTGCCGCATTCTGCATTTCTCACCTCTACTCTCAAAACATATCTGGAGAGTAAGAAAGTTGTCGAACGAAAGGAATTCTATGTTTCACAAGAAAATCTAAATCAGCTACGATGAATGAACTGGAGAATTGTTGAATCTTACAACACCTGGTGAAACTTCTGAAATGTTTTGCTTTGAGAATCATCAAACTTTGACAAAATCTAATACAGTACTCTTTCCGCCATATTGAGAAAAATCAAAATCCGACGAACATGTATGATATTACTTCATTCGGCAACCAGAAGACAATGACTTTCTCACTGAAACATGGAGAAAAAACAATGTGCATAGTGACGCTGCCTTAGAATCACTCTAGAACTGTAGTATCCTTGCCCTTCAACTCGCTATCACTGGTGGATCAACACAGCAATTTTTTCCTACGATGACTATCCCCGCTATAAGCTATCCCAATTTCGTTTAGAACTTCGCTAGGCTAAATTTTGGCGAGCTTTATTGTATAAAGCAACCTTTGAATTTCAGGACATTTGAACATTTCAGGGATACTTTGAAGGTGAACTTGATGGCTGAGTGGTTAGAGCACTGAGCTTGTAATCTGACGTTGTGGGTTCGAATCCGTCGAGGGCCAAAAGTCGGTTTGTATATTTTTTTATTTTTTATTATTGGGCACTCTGGAATAAGGGTGTCATCTTTTCACCCTAATTAAAGGTGCCATTTTGGCTCCTTTAGGGGTGTCACCAGTGAGACAAACCTTTCACCCTTAAAAGGTGCAATGTGTCACCATTAGTTTTAACAGTGTAGTAAATTTCGTTTCTAATAAATTAAAAAACAGACTCAATGCTTTATCAAAATTACATAAGATTAGTGACAACAGATTAGTATTGGCACTCATTTTTGTCCACAATTTATTAGAAATTTTACATTGTAACAACGAAAATCAACGAAAATCACTAATTTACTTATCAGGAAGAATGGTAAACTTAATAAATTTTGTTTTTAATAATTAAAAAAAAGACTCCATAGTTTATCAAAGTTATATAAGCATTAGTGAGAAAAGATTAGTATTGGCATTCATTTTTTACCACAGTTTATTAGCAGTTTTACTTAACAAAGCTTTACACTGTAAAAAATAATCTGCAAAGGTACTAAACCTTTTCTAGGAAACTGGGATTCCAAGAACTTTTCTTGTAACGGTAACAGCAAAAATTCAAGTTTCAGAATCGATTACATGAATTTTTCCTGTTATCGTTACATGAAAAGTTTTTGGAATCCCAGTTTCCTAGAAAATGTTTAGTACCTTCACAGATTTTTTTTTACAGTGTTCGACAAGAATCACTAATCTATATAATGAATTTAATTTTCTAATGGTATTTTCTTTTTCCTTACTTTTTAATTTTATTATCGTCTTAAATTTTCTTAAATCTTTAAGTTTTATTAGAATGAATTATTTGGAAAGAACATTGCTTAAATTCATTTTTTCCTTTTAAAATATACTCAGCGTCATTTCATGTGACATTTCAATGTTTTAAAGAATCCTATCTGGGGAATGCAAGTCAGTTAAATACCGTTTAAAGACTTTAAATTAATGAATAGTCGTGCATTCTTCTAATATTAAATTTTTTTTTAAATCTCTGTTTGTTATAAATGGGAGAAATAAATAAAAAAACTTAGTTATTTTGAAAGAAAAATAACTCTTCTAGAAAAAAGGGGAGGAGAGTAACTGTTAAAGGAATGAAAAAAAATAATTTCTCAACTTATTTCAAAAAAAATAATCAAAAATTATTGATTAATATTCTCAAATGTGTCATACTTTATAAAATATTTTTTTAAGTTACCAGTAATACATATAGGATAATTTTAGTAGGAAAATAAATTACCTGCACGTTTCAGGTTTACAACAATTTTAATTTTGTTGAAAGTATTCTATATTTTGTATTGTGTTTAATTTTTTTAATAAAACGATAATTTGAGATCAATAACAATACGATAATTTGTAATCAAAATAACATAATTTTGAGAATATATACTATTACGTTTGTTTGTGTGTGAAAGATGTTTTTAAATACTTTTGCCTAGTTACAAAGAATCGGAATTTTTTATTACCACCGTTTTCCTTGAAAATTTTTTACTTTATAAAATAACATATTTCTGTGATTAAATGTAACTAATTTAATTATGAATTGATGGTAGTCAAAAATAGAGAGAATGGACAATTATGTGTTTTGAATATAAATAATGGAGGAAAAGATATTTATTTTCAAGATATTTAGACAGGCATAACTTATACTCATAAATTAAAGTCCTCAAACAGCTGTTAGGTTCTATATTTTACATTTAAAAAAAAAGCTTTTCTTCAGATATTTTAGAAATAAAAAATTTATTCAGGATTATTTTTTAATAAGTTCTATTTGTGGGAAATTATCAAAACGTGGGATCATTAAACGCTAACTGTTAGTGATTTTTAAAATTTTAAAATTTAAGGGCAATTTTTTTATAATACATTATATAAGTCTGTAAACTTATATACAAACATTAAAAGACAGCAACTATTTTGAAAAAATAATTGTTATTGCATTTAATTATTCAGTCTGTAGGCTACAGATTTTGGACATTGCTGACACGTAGGTTACAGATTTCGGACATTGATGATATGTAAATTACATAATTTTGACCTTACTGTAATTAAGTTGTGCTTAGTATTTAAAAAATTCTTAACTTACTAAGAATGCAGTAAATTTGTTATATAATTGTATATGTACGAATATATATATGTAGTTAACTTTGTTATTAAGTAATAATAATAAAAAAATCAAATGTTAAACTCTGATATTAAGATATTTGCTACTTTTTTAAATTAATATCTTAATTTTACAGGAAATGCACATTATACAAAAAACATACTTTCAGACAATATCAGAAATATACAACATATAATTTATTTTTTTATTTGCACAAAAAACAAGTTATACTGCAATTTTTTTTATACACTTATCTATAATTTCTTTCTCAAAAGAAATGTCTCTTCTTGCATTCACAAGGTGAGATGGAGATGGTGACTTCATTAAAATGTCTTCATATTTCAAGTTTCTGCTATGTGTTTTAGAGGGATAATTAAATCTGTTAGAATCAATATCACCTTGAGATATTAAAAAAATTTGAAGAATAAATTTTTTAACATTAACAATGGTGATCTTTTCAATAATGCCTGGTGATAAATTTCCATTATAAATTACAAAGCACCAGTCACCTATGTCATAATCTGTTTTCATCTGTGAGGAGTCAATTATACAAGCAATCTTTTTTTCACCAGCATTAATAAAGCAATCTTGATTGTTTTTAGAAAGAATGGTAAAACAAGATCTATTTCTTATTTGAATAGCTCCAAATTTGTTTGTTATTTGAATACTGTATAAAAAATCGGCGTTTCGATCGTTATACTATTTGGACATTCCAGTTTATTATTTGTGAAAATTGTATTTGCTGCAAAGAAATTTTTTCAAAGTACATTAAAAAAACATAAAATCACTAAATAATTACTTTTGAAATTAAAAAAAGTTTTACGATTAATTAAACGATTTAAATAATCATGTCGGAATTGAATATTTCCAACTGAGTGAAAAATTGCCCAGGCCGGGAATCGAACCCGACACTTAGCTTACAATGCCAATGCTTTACCTGTTAAGCTAAATGGGGGATAGCCGGCTGGGATTTTTCGCTCAATTCGTAACGATTGGGCGACCGCAATTGTGTCGATCGTTACACTTAAAAGTTGAGCGTGCTTCTAAGTAAAATTATATTATTATAGGTACTAAATACGCTTTATTTTCACAAAACACAACATTATTTATGATAAAACATTATAATAAATATCTTATTACACGTTTCAGGACATCGGATCATCTTTAAAAATAAATTTACGGAAAATAAATCGGCGTTTCGATCGTTACGCAATTTGCACATTCCAGTTTTTTATTTGAGAAAAGTGCATTTATTGCAAAAAATGTACAAAAACACATATAGATAGTTTTAAATAAAACAAAAATGATTTTGAATATATATAAACCAGTTTAAAGTGCTTGCTTAATGTGTTTTGTGTGGAAATAACAGCTTTGTTTCGATCGTTACTTTTGGACATAAGAAGATACAAAAAAAATTCTTTCTAGAAAAGTTCTTCTAATTTCAAAAAGCAATAAATCAGTACTGCCCTTTGTTAACATAATTATCATAAAATCATCTATTCCCTTTATACACTCGCTGTTTACCATAAGAATCTGGAAACAAGTTAAAGCTTTTTTTTTTCTTGGTTACATTGAAAGAGTTAACGTTATGAATGTCCAAAATTCGCCACTTTAGTCAAAAATGATAAAATTTTAGATATTTATACAAACATTTTACAATAAATTACATCAATTTTTATCTCTAAACAGAATTAAAAAATCAATAAAAAAAATAAAGTCAATGATGATTAAATTTATTTATTAGGAGCTTAAAGTTATGATGTGTGAACAGTGCCCATCTTTTGAGAACTGTCCTTGTACGATACGACTTGTTTTCTTTATATTTAAAGAAATTTTATTATCCCATAAATAAATATTTGTAAATTATTTTGTAGATATAAAATTCAATTTCACATTTCTTAAAAATAAAACATTAAAAAGTTACAATTGTATAGAATAAATATTTTGCTATTTCTTCTTTTAAAAAGATTGGAAGATTTAAACATTCATATTTTGAACAAAGAGACAATTATCATTCCGAAAAAAGCATTAAAAATGTCTTCCTTAAAGATCACGAAAATTTTACAGATGATTTCATTTTATTTTTTTCTAATTTCTACTTAATGTTTTATAGTACACAGTGTATAGCGAGCTATTTTCGAAATATTTGAAAGATAAATTAGAACCTTAGGAAACTGAAAACATATAAGTGATATTGTACACCAGTTTTGGCATTTGTTTTTAGTTATAATGTTTTAGTTAATGAATTCTTTTAGATATAATATAAATGAAAGCCTGTAGTTTATATAACAGGGTGTGTCGCATCTCCTCACACAAACTTTCAAGGAAGGTAAAGAATAAAAGCGAAATGAGAGCCTGTATGAAAATGCTAAATAGACCGGGATCCGGCAGCACAGACAAACACCTCAGAGAGTTCACAGTTGAAATTCCAGATTTAGTTAAACTCGATTCGCATATCAAACCGCAGTCGGTTTTCCAAGTCCTATCTTGGTGGGAAACACCTGAAAACCCGTTTTTATGAGCTCGTACATTTACATGGTGTTTTTACTTGTACCCAAAAGTATGAAAACATGAAGGATTGTGAGCAGGAAGAAACTAAAGTAAACCTACGAGTCAACCGTAAAAATTTGTGTTTTCAGGTGTTTTCTACCAAGATATGACTTGGCAGACCGATTGCGTTTTGAATCTAGTATGAACTAATTCTGGAATTTTAGCTGTGAACTCGATGAGGAAATTGTCAGAGCTACCGCCCCACGGTCTAAAAGACAAGGGTTAATGGACACATAAATAACACATTTAAAAAAGACTTAACAGTACCACAACTGATAAACATGATATGGAACACGTTTCTGAAAGATGTGTACAAGATGTGTGCATTATTTGATATCGGCATTAGAAGCCAAATATATTGAAAAATATTTTGTGCTTTGCTGACTATTTCTTTATTCGTATTTTGAGTATGAGATGTTTCTCTTTACAACGAACCCCCTATCAAAAGCAACGGTATAGCTTCGGCTTCTAAATCGGAAGGTAACAAAAAAAGTAAACAATATAAAAACGAAAACTGTCTACAACGAAAAATTTTTATTGTCCTTACGGTTGGAATACTATACAATTATATCTGCTAAGACGAAAATATGTTTAAAAGAAAAATTTTTTGCTTCTCCCATGCGATTCCATCTTATAAGGTTTTATATTAAATAAACAGAAGAATCTTATGAAGTAAAATACGTGAAAATATCGAAACAACATTTAAATTAATTAAGTATAATTGTTTCCTTTTCACCTATAAACAGGTTCCATTTGCATAGACTTTACTGAACTAAGTACGGTTAAATATGTAAAAACAGAAACTTGAGGAACTGCAAAAAATTCCGTTTTAGAAAGTTTCGTGTCCAGACAAGTAGATTTGTAAAGTATTTCTTTCAAACAAATTATGAAAATATTCCATTATATGAGGTAATCTAGAAAGTAAGTTCCATTTTCCATTTTCACCGCAGAAAATCTGTGTTCGTTCATTTAAGCATACTTATTCTTCCTATTGGGTCGAGTGAAAGTGGGGAAAGATATTTTTTTTTCGATGATTTATTCGGGTCTCGTTTTGTGACGGTTTAAAATGTTTAATACAATAGAGCTCCCGTTGCTTGCGAGATACGGTCGTTCATCTGGTTTTTAAGAGTAAGCTGAGTAACACAGGTGGTCATCCCTGGCATCCCTGTTAAATACACCAAATCATATGAAATTCACAGATAAATTTGTAAGGATTACGGACCCAATGCTATAAAAGATTCGATGATGAAAAGGTGGTTGCGGTGTTTCAGTGAAGAACGATAAATAGATGTTCTATGCCCCTCTTCTTACAACCACCAAACCTTATTTGCACAAAATGATTTTCATGTTTTTAAGTATCTGAAAAATACCTGAAGTCTTTTCTTGCTGAACGGAACTTACTTTCTGAATAATCTGATTTATAGGTTTTGTTCTTTTTGGTTTTCTTGCATTAAATTTTATTGGATACAGCCTAACGAAAAAATTAACATTACATCGTAAAAAAAAAAGAAAAAAAATTAGTTTTACACATGTAAAGTTTTGGAAATTTGTATTCTTACTAAAATTTCATCAGTACACTGTATAAAAAACTACAAAACTAGTTTTTCTAAAGTTACAGAATTCAGCAGCTTTACAAAAGTATCTATTAAAATTCCAGCAACCTCACTAAAAAATTATCTGTAACTCAGATTGCAGTTACATAAAAAGTTCTAAGCATCTTTCTAACCTAAATTTTAAGTATCAAACATAAAAAATCTTAGTAACCTTACAAATTTCTTGATTTATAGTGCAAATTTGCATCTGTTTCATGAACATTTGTTATTGCCATTGCATAAAAAGTTCTAGGAATTCTAGTTTGCTGGATATATTTTAGTAGCTTTACAGGTTGTTTTTTGCAGTGCAAAAGAAATTTATGAAAATTTTGAGTATCATGAAAAAATCGGGAATTTTATCGTCCCGCATAGTGGTTATACGGAACAAGCTTTTTGAACCCCTGAAAATCGGGGAACCTAATAACACTAGTCAATACTAAGGATTGAATCCCTATGAAGACAAGGAGATAAATATCGGGTGTGATAATGTGCAATACAAATATACTATAAAAATGTAAAGTTGCTGCATTTTTTCTACGAAGTTGGAAATTTTAGAACATTTTACATAGCGACGAGAACAAAAATTCATGTAACAGAAACATGTTTGAATTGTAAATCAAAAAATTTTAAGGTTACTCAGAATTTTTATATGAAACTGGGATGCCTAGAAGTCCTTATAACCCGGGTTACAGATAAAAATTTTTTAAGTTTACGAGATCAATCCATGTAAAATAAGAAAAAAATTTTAAAATGTCGTAAAATTTGATGCGCATGTTTAATTTATATTCAAATAGAGCACTGCAAAATAGCTTGACGAAAAATAAAATATTTTAGCAGTTTTGAACTTTTAAAAAGCTTGTAATCTAGAGTGCCATACATACAATCGTCCAAAGTTGCAAGTTTGAAGTTGAGTATCTTGAAAACTAATTAACAGAAATGATTTTTTATAACATTGTAACCTTTGAAAAAATCTTCATATTTATTAACTAATAAGAATCTAGTAATACAATGATTAATCTTAAATTGGTTGCAGATATTGAAAATTCGTAAATTTTGCGAAAATTAGAAACGTTAAAAAAAAGTCAAAGGAATTAAAAAACATCTATGAATTTATACCTGATCTAGTATTACACATCAAGACTGAATTCACCAAGATTTAAAGTTTATTTCCAACATCTTTAAAAAAAAACTTAGAAAAAAAAATACAATATATATTTTTTTTCCTCTATTTTTTTCCTCAAAATAAATGAAGGATAGATCCAATATTAATAATATTACACAGTCATAAGGAATAATAAGTCTGTGAAATTATAAAAAAATTCAAGATAGTCTTTTGATTTCCAACATAACAAAAATAGGTTAAAAAAGATAATACTCGTTATATTTCATGGGCTAAACATCTTTGAATTAGTTTTGAATAAAATATTGCAGGAATTCAAGGGGTAAAAATCAGTGCTGCCATGTAGTTTTAATATATGGATTTAGGATTAGTGCATGATTTTTTCTTCAACTGAATCTTTTTTTTTCTACTGAGATTTAAAATATTCTTAAGGCGAAAGTAAAGAAAAAGCAAGAATAAAAGTTTCTACACTTAAAATATATACTTTTATAGTATTATATATATTTTTATAGTATTAAATAATTTAAAAGTTTTTCTTCATGCCTAAACGAGTGATAAAAATACTAAGTTTTCCCTCAAAAAATTTTACTGTTTTTTTTTTTATTAAAAAATAAAAACCAAGAATGAAAGTTGTGGTATTTTAAATATACGCTATTAGCTATAATGTCAAATACTTTTAACATTGTGATGGGTTTCTTCATGCTTAAACTAGTAATAGAAATATTTCATTTTTTCCTCATTTTTTTATTATTATTATTTTAAACTACAGAATAAAAGCACAGTTAATAAATTATTCTATTCTGTTCTTATTGTTCATTCTTAAATGTAAATAATTTTTTATACAGTCTTTTCGTTCCTAAGGCAAATAGTCGATGAAAATAATTATTTATGAGAGTGAAAAATCATCGAATTTGAACTATGTGCTGTTGTTATATTAAGAGTTCTATTATAGATGTGCCAACGTTCAACATGAGAATCTTCGAATAATATCGTGGTCAAACAAGTGAAATATTGTGTTTAAGATGATCAATTTAAGAATTATAATGAGTCTTCCTCCGAATTTCGCAGCGATTTGAGTGAGGTAAGAGCAATTTTTTAGTTTATTTTGATTAAATTATGTCTGTTATTGATAATCTAAATAAATACGAGCTTAAGCTTGTAGTTGAGGAATTGGGTTTAACTGCTCCTGAAAGTAGTAAAATTATTGATTTAAGAAATATTATAGAGAATAGTGAATATTACTCAAATGAGCAGTTATTAAAAAGCATCGTTAATTCGGTTGTTGAGGATTATAAATCACGAACAGAAACTGAGCAAACAATATTAGAATTAGAAAAAATTAAATTAGCGCAATTAGAAAAGAAGTTAGAATTACAAAATTTGGAATTTGAAAAAATTAAACTAGCTCAGTTAGAGAAAGAATTAGAAATAGCCAAATTGCGTAAAGAATCTCGGGAAAATTTGCCGTCCGTAACAGAAAAATCGGAAACGGAAATAGGGAACAATAACTTGGAAAGTTTTATTAAAAGTATTAAAACTTTAACTATTCCTTTACCAACGAGAGCTGAGTCATTTAATCTTTTTTTTTTCAATCTTTTGAGAAAGCGTTTCGAACTAAAAATGTACCTGAAGAGTTTATGGCCGAAATTCTGTTAAATATTCTCGGCGAAAAAGCGAGCAATTTAATGATCTATTTATCAGAGGAAGAGTTGATTAGTTATGATAAATTGAAAAATATAGTGTTAAGGGAATTTCAACCTACTGCACAAGAATGTTTAAACAATTTCAAGAGTGCGCAAAAATTACCGTCGGAAAGTTACGTTCAATTTGCAGCTAGGCTGAGTTCAATTTTTCAGTATTACTCTAATTTGCGTGAGGTAAATGATTTTAAATCATTATGCGATCTGATTGTTTCAGATAAAATTTTCAGTTCTTTAGATCGCGAATTAATGAATCATATTGCAATTAAACAATCAGAGTCATATTTTAAACCACAGCAGCTAGGAAGAAAATGCGATATTTTTTTGTCGATTAAAAATAAATCTAAAGGTGAATCAAATGTATATTCGAGAAACACGAAAAATGAAAATAAACGTATAGCGACAAATAAATTTCAAAATCGGCCTCAAAGGAGCGCTTCAAATATATTTTTTTCGGAAATAAAAAATTTCAAATGTGTCTTGTGTAAATCTAATGAATATCACGGTTTACATTCTTGTCCGCAATTCAAAAAACTGTCCATTAAAGATAGCGTAGAAGTTGTGAAATTAAATAAAGCATGTTTCAAATGTTTAAATTATAATTGTTGCGCACAGAAATGTAAGTCTAAAAATTGTGCTAGATGTAAACTACCGCATTCTGAACTAATACACTTTCCTAGAAAAGAAAAGGAATTAAATAATCAAAATAAAAATGTTGATCATGTGTTTCAATCGGCTGCAGGAATAAAAAATTCACAACCCGAGGAAATCCTTTCCTACCCTCCGAGTCAGACTGTCGCCTCTAGTTTTGTGAAAAATAAAACAAAATCCATTTTATTAAGTACAGCGCGTATCCTCATTAAAGATAAGTTCTCGGAATGGCAGGAAGTTAGATGCTTACTAGATGTCGGTTCACAAGCATGTTTGATTACTTCACAGTGTGCTAATCGATTGCAGCTTAGAATTAATAAAACGAATACTTTAATTTCATGTTTGGATGACACTTCTATGACAATAAAAGGCTGCGTACATACAAAAATCGCGAATAGAGATAAAAGTTTTGAAAGAGAATTCACTATGCTAGTAGTAAGGAAAATTACAGATTTCATTCCGCAACAAGTGGTTAACATAAATGTTGAAGTACCAGATTTAACTATATTAGCATATTATAGATTTAATTTCCCTGATAAAATTGATATGTTGTTGGGGGCAAAAATATTTTATGAGTTATTAAGACTGGGACAAATATATTCTCAGAGTTCAAATTTACTTTTGCAAAATACCGTATTTGGGTATGTGGCTAGTGGATGCATAGAGCAGGAAAGTGATGTAAAAGTTCATTGTGGGCTAATTCGGGAGGATGATTTAAACCAAACATTAAAAAGTTTTGGGAAGTTAAAAATGTCGAAGTAGAGTTATCAAAAAGTAAGGAATTTGAGATATGTGAGCAACATTTTGCGCGAACGCATTGGAGAAATGAGGAAGGGAGATACGTGGTGAAAATGACTTTAAAGGAAAATCCTTTGTGTTTAGGCCAATCTAGGGAGCTTGCTCTTAAAAAACTCAAATCGCTGTGGACTCGCTTATCAAAAGATAAGAAATACTTCCAATTGTATAAAGATTTTTTAAATGAATATGAAATTTTGGGGCATATGAAACAGGTTAAAGAAGTGAAAGAACCTGACGTCGTGTATTATGCTCCACATCATGGTATTTTTAGACCAGAAAAATCCACCACAAAACTGAGAGTTGTATTTAACTGTTCTGCCACAACAACAAATGGCACATCACTTAATACATTGCAATATAATGGCGGTGTTATTCAGAATGACTTATTCACGATTATGGTTAGTTTCCGAGAGCATACTTATGCACTGACTGCGGATATTCAAATGATGTATCGAATGATCAATATTGATCCTAGTCAGCACGCATTGCAGAGAATTTTGTGGAACGATAATTTCGAGGAAGAGCCTAAAATTTTTGAACTACAGACCGTTACATACGGTACGGTTAGTGCGCCTTATTTAGCAATGAAATCTTTCAACCAGCTATCGATTGATGAAGGAGATAATTATCCGATGGCAGCATCGGTTCTTCGAGAAAATATTTACATGGATGATATTTTGTGCGGTGCACCTACGCTTGAAGAAGCCAAAGAGTTGCAGCGGCAGCTCATAGCGATTATGCATAAAGCAGGTATGAGACTCCATAAGTGGTGTACAAGGGATAAAAATCTTTCGCTGACATATGAAGAAGGGTACAAATTTGAAAATGAAATTGAAACTAAAACGTCAGGGGTTTCGTGGAACCCAAGAGATGATTGTTTCCCTTTTCGAGTTAAGGTGGAACTGAGCAATTCCTACACAAAGCGAGAAGTATTGTCAACAATCGCGAGACTCTTTGATCCACTGGGACTTCTTGGTCCAGTTATATCTAAAGCCAAAATACTAATTCAAAAATTGTGGAGAATCAATATTGACTGGGATGACGAGCTTCCTGAATCAGAGTTTCATGAGTGGCATCAATTTCTTATGTCATTTAAATGTGTAAATAATATAAAAATTTGTAGGCGTATTATAGTTGAAAACCCAGAAATTATAGAAATACACGGATTTGCTGACGCCTCAGAACGTTGCTATGGGGCAGCAGTTTATTGCAAATCCAGTGATTCCTTAGGAAATGTGATGGTGAATTTAATAGCTAGCAAGTCGCGAGTTACACCGATAAAGAGTCTAACTATTCCAAGATTGGAATTATGTGCAGCAGTGTTGCTAACCAAACTGGTAAACAGAGTATTATCATCCATGAAAGTAATAGTGACTAATGTTTTCCTTTGGTCAGATTCAATGATTGTGTTAGCATGGATTCAAAAAGAACCTATCGACCTTAAGCAATTTGTTCAAAATCGAGTGGCTAACATACAAGAAAACTCTAGTGCTGAACAGTGGCATCATATTTGCTCAGAAGAAAATCCTGCTGACAAACTTTCCAGAGGTATGGATCCTGACAAACTTGCAAACTGTGAATTGTGGTGGAAGGGACCTTCATTTCTTCAGAACAGTGATTATCCTCAATGTACAATAACCATACCAGAAACAAATCATGAGTTCAATAAAGAGCTCAAATTTAATGTTAAATCTTTGAATGAATTTAATGTTATAAATTGCAATATCACCGAGAATTGTTTTGTATATAACTTGATTAATCTTAGTAATAATTATTTAACGATTGTGCGTATTCTTAGTTATATTTTCAGATTTGTAATGAATGCAAGAAACCCTCTTTATAAGTGTAATGGACCCTTGAGTACGTCAGAATTGGAGCTTGCAGAGAGACATTTAGTTAAATCAATACAAAATAATGAATTCAGTGCAGACATACATAGTCTTCAGGCTAAAGGATCGGTAAGTCCGAGTAGCAAGTTAAAAGGCCTCAACCCTTACTTAGATGAATTTGGAATTTTAAGGGTTGGTGGCAGGTTAAATAACAGTAACTTAAATTTTTCAAAAAAGCACCCGGCGATTTTACCAAAGAGTAATAAATTTACTGTAATTGTTATAAATTATTATCATAAGAAATATTTGCATGTTGGTGCGTCAACTTTACTATCCTTAGTAAGAAATAAATTTTGGCCAATAAATGGTCGTGCAATGTGTCGAAAGGAGGTTCATCAGTGCATTCCATGTTTTAAAGCTAAACCAGTTATTGCAAATCAATTGATGTGCGATTTGCCCAGGGATAGAGTCCAATTAGACTATTGCTTTAATATTTCGGGTGTTGATCTGTGTGGGCTATTTATGATTAAAATTGGTTATGCACGTAGGACCATCTTACAAAAAATTTGTCTCTATTTTTGTTTGTTTTGTATTTAAGGCTATACACATAGAAATTGTTTCAGATTTAACTTCCGAATCATTTATTGCAGCACTGAAAAGATTCATAGCACGCAGAGGTAAATGTGCCAAATTGTATTCTGATAATGCAAAAAATTTTATTGGGGAAGATAAAACACTTAGAGTCTTTTATGAATTAGTAAGAAAACCTGATGAGAAATTAGCAGCATATTTGTCTAGTGAAGGCATTGAGTGGAAATTTATTCCCCCCAGATCACCCAATTTCGGGGGTCTTTGGGAGGCCGCAATAAAATCCTTTAAATTTCATTTTAAGAGAATTGTGGGAGGTGCTAATCTCACTTATGAGGAATTTCTTACAGTAGTGATACAAATAGAGGGAATGTTAAATTCGAGGCCTTTGAGTCCATTATCAGATGACGCAGATGATTTTGGAGTCCTAACTCCAGCTCATTTTCTTACAAACAGACCATTAAATGTCATTATTGAGCCTGATTTAACCAATATAAAAGAAAATCGCCTCAAAAATTGCAAAGAATAACTAAAATTGTACAACTTTTTTGGCGCAAATGGCACCATAATTATTTAAGTGAATTACAACAGAGAGGTAAATGGAGATTTGAAAAGGATAATGTAAAAATAGGAGATCTAGTGTTGTTAGTAGAGGAAAATATATCAAGCAATAAGTGGCCTTTAGGCAGAATTATTGAAGTATATTATGGTAATGATAAGAAAATTCGCGTAGTTCAGGTAAAAACTCAGAATGGAAATTTTAAAAGATCGATTAGTAAAATATGTATTTTACCTATGCCTGAAACCCATAGTACTTAAAAAAAATGTATATATATATGTGTGTGTGAGTGTTACATTGTTTTTTCTTTCAATTTTATATTTAAGTAACATATATAGTGACCTTTTGTATTTATTTGTGTAATTAGTGTACTTAGTAAAAAAAGAGTTATTATTGAATGTGAAACATGTCAATGGGGGCCGGTATGTTCCATGTAGGCAGACGATACCGTGCTACCTATAATTAAAATGTCAGTGTTGAGAAAGTGAAAGGAAGTGAATTGTTTTTTCTGTTTTTATTCTAAAGTTGTGTTTGAGATAAGTGCAGACGATAATGCAGCAGTGAGCTGCGAGTGAGTGTTATTCTTTTAATAAAGAGTTTTTTAAAAGAACCAGTGCATATGGAATAATTTGTGTAGTGTGTGCATTAATAATTAACAGTCGAAATTAAAATTTCAAGCATGTACACAAAACCTCGACTTTGTATCAACATCTAATGTAAGTTTTTATACTTCAATAAACAATCCTGAAATCTATTATTTTGTATTTACTCGTAAATGAATATGATCTACTTATTTGCTGATTTTCAATAATATATTTGACATATCATCATTAGCTAATTTGCTCATTGTATATGGAATGATCCTATTGTAAATGTAGGAGATTCTTTTATAAAGCTATAGACAATTCTATAACTTAAAAAAAATTAAATTTGTAAATTTACATGCCTCTTTTTTTATTAACAGAGTACAGATAAAATTTTAGTAGACATACAGATTTCTCCAACTTTCCATCTGTTTTTATTTATTTATTTTTATTTTATTTTATTTTATTTTATGCAAAATGTACAGATAAAAGTTTAGTAAAGATACAGATTTCTCTAACTTTATATCTATTTTTTTTAACAGTGTACCTATTTTATATAAATGTACACCAGTATAAGTAATCATTATAAAGGTATTTTTCATTTTATTTTGTGCTGTTGCTCATATTTATTTCTAAAAACGAAATATTTCCATCTCGACACGAAATTTTCATCTTGAATACGGCAGAACTCCAAAACGGAAATTTTACAAATAAAAGGAGAATAGATGACAACATTGTTGGCAGTATTGAAGCACAGAATATACATGAAATATTCACTAAAAGTATAAGAATAATTCTCAAGGAAAATTGTTTCTAAAAATAATAGTCCAAGTATATTTTTAATGGAAAAAAAGAGATATGACACGACTTTATTTGGCCTTTAACTATTTTGTAAGATTTTATCTCCAGAATAAATGTCAGTTTAAGACCATTTAAATATTTAAACGTCTCAGTCTTTCTTTTACAAAAGAATTATCCCAACTTTTTGTTTGGAAAATATGAATAAACTTTATCGTATAATACATTTAAAAGTAATATTATTTTAAAATTTCTCTTCATTGCTATGAAATAAAAGCAGTGTAGTCTCAGATGTTAAAATTTACAGGAAAGAAAGATTAATCTTTTCAGCTTTTTAAAAGCCTAATTTAATATCAAAAGAATTATCTCTTCGAATCATTTTTAAATAGTTTTAAAGACAGCACTTTAGTGACAATCCGATGTGTTGCTTTTGAATTGTATGAGTTCATTCGATTGTTTGAGAGGAAATGAAATCCAATTTTATTGTAAATTTAGAAATCAGTTACTCTATTAACTTTATTGAATATGTATACAATATTTGAAATATTAAATTATATTTGTAATTTTAGGCAAAAGCTTTAGCAATAAAAATGCTCATGTCCTATAACTTTACTCGCCAAAAGCTTTCCATTCTTCCAAGGTATGGATTCTAATTATTAGCTCATATGAAAGGAACATTCACTTTACTATGGAAGATGAAAAAATTCATTCAATCAAATATTCAGACTTAAAATAACTCACGAAGTTAACAAAATTAATACTACTGTATACAGAAAATCAACAGCAAACCAAAATTACTCTAAGACAATTTTAGTACTCTATTACGGTACAGATTAGCAGCCACAAATTCCTATTTTAACAGGGTTTTATATGTTTGTTCAACAGAAATATTGTTAGAAAAAGAATTGAAGAAAAAAAATGAAAACATAGGATTAACAGGAAACCCATAAATATTATAAATAAACTTATTTAAGGAGCAAATGCAGAATAAATCTGATCCAATCAACACAAAAACAAATTCAAATCCTCCCCCCCCCCCACATTATACTATATATATATATATATAGGTGTGTGTGTATGAATATATGCATGAAATAACCTCAAAAACTATAAGAAAAATTGTGAAATTGGGTAAACATATTCCAATAACCCCAATAAATCCCTATTTAAAGCAATAAGAAATAAGACAGTAAATTATAGAAAAATTCAAGCAGCAGATATATATAAAATCAGTCAGTCACCATGTATATGAACTCCTATATAAGTTTATTTAAATGTTGCGTCTATTAAATTTTGTAAATAACATACAATGATATATTTTTATAAATGGTGAAAAAATAATATCCCTTTTAGCACCAATCCTTATAGCATATTTAAACATTTTAAAAGAAATTTCAGACAAAATTACTTGCGATGACTTGTTAAAATATACATCTCATGTCTTTTAAAATAAAAAGGAAAGAAAATCAGTATTTGGCATTTGCATGATTCCAATATTTAAAAAAAGAAATACCAGTCAATTTCAAATCATTTATTGAATTTTAATGTTTCATACACTTTTAAAAAGTTTAATAAAGTGAAGAAATAAATATTATAAATTATTCCAATTCTGTTGAAGGCTTTATTAAAATAGTTTTTTCAAGTTTCTCTATCATAAACTTATTATACCCTTGGGCAATAGAATCTCAAAGGAAAATAACTATTCTTTTCAATACTTATGAATACACAATTTCATCTGAAAAATTTATCCCCTCAGATTATTTCAATTTTTCCTTATGTTAAATCCTAAGAAATCTTTTGTAAAATAGAAATTTTCCAACAAGTTTTTTCTTCTATAAGTTTCATTATCCATGTCATACAATACGCATTATGGATCTATATAAATCTATCTTATTAATATCCTATAAATATAGTATATTTTTTTTAACTAACTGTTAAAATTTATTTAAAATTAATTAAACATTACAATTATTTTTCGATAAAATTACTTGTGAAATCATATTAAAGTATACATTTTATATCTAAAAACAGAAAAAAAACCTATATTTTACATTGATAATTTTTCAATAAATCAAACAAAGGATTACAAATCAATTTTAGACCTTTAATTGAATTTTAATGTTTCATGCACTTTTAAAAAGTTTGATAAAATAAAAAATAAATATCATAAAATATTCCAATTTTGTTGAAGACTTTATTAGAATAATTTTTTTCTAGTTTCCCTATCATATACCTGTTATACCCTCGAGCAATATAATCTCAAACGAAAAGAACTATTTTTTTTAAATGCTTATGAATACACAATTTCATCTCAAAGATTTATCCCTTTGAGATGATAGGGATAAGGAGCATTAGAATTTTTCCTTATGTTACATCCTAAGTAATTTTTTGCAAAGGACAAATTTTCCAACAACATTTTTTTCTACAATTTTAAGTATCAGTGTCATACAATGTGCATTACAGATGTTTATAAATCTAACTTATTAATATCCTTTAAATGTAGTATATCCTATAAAACTAATGTTTAAAATCCGTTTAAAATTAATCTAATATTATAATTACTTTCCGATAAAACTACTTGTGAAATCTTATTAAAGTATACACTTTATATCTAAAAAAGAAAAAAAAAGAAAAATATCCATATCTGTCATTGAAATTATCGCAATAATTTTAAAAAAGGAATACAAGTTGATTTTAGACAATTTATTGAGTTTTAGTGTTTCATGCAATTTCAAAAAGTTTGATAAAAGGAAGAAAATATAAGAAGTAAAGGAGAAGTAAAGAAGAAATTTTCCATCAAGTTTCTTCTTCTGTAAATTTAATTATCTGTGTCATATAATGTGCATTATTATGATCATTATAAATCTAACTTATTAATATACTATAAATATAGTATATCATATAAAACTAACGATTAGAATTTATTTAAAATTAATCTAACTTTATAATTATTTTCTGATAAAATTCCTTGTGAAATCTTATTATAATATACATTTTATAGCTAAAAAAAGAAAAAAAGGAAAAAATCCATATTTGTCATTGAAATGTCTCCAATAATTTTAACAAAAGAATACAAGTCAATTTCAGACCGTTTATTGAATTTTAATGTTCCATACACTTTTAAAAAGTTTGATAAATTGAAGAAATCAATATTATAAAATAGTCCAATTCTGTTGAAGACTTTATTAAAATAGTTTTTTAAAGTTTCTCAATCGTAAACCCTCGGGCAATAGAATCTCAAGCGAAAATAACTATTCTTTTCAATACTTTTGAATACACAATTTCATCTGAAAGATTTATCCCCTAAAAGTATTTCAATTTTCCTTATGTTGCATTCAAAGAAATCTTTTGTAAAGGAAAAGTTTTCAAACAAGTTTTTTTTCTATAAGTTTAATTATCCATCTCATACAATATGTAAAATCGATCATTATAAATCCAACTAACGTACCAATCCCTTATAATACTAATATTTAAAATTTATTTAAAATTAGTGCAACATTATGTTTATTTTCTGATAAAATTACTTGTGAATTACTTACTATTATGAAATTTTACATTTATATAAATATAAAATATATCGATATTAATCACGGCTGCAAAGTCTGTGGTGAAAATGGCCGACACCGACTCTGACACCGGAAAATTTAATGACTTCGACTCAGTCTTCAACTTCAGGCTGCCTTATTCTGTTGGTTATACCTAGCTTCTGTTAGTATTTTCTAGCGTAAGAAAAAAAGTGATAATTTCACTATTTCGGTATTAATCCAATTTTTAGAGCTTTAAAAGAAGAAAGAAAAAAGTATATACTTTCCGTTTTACTAATTTTGCAATTTCACGTCTCACAAACCACAAAAATCCAACTATTGAAAATCTAAAGAAGGAAACGAAACAGAAATTTTAGTATTTTGGATCTGTGAACTTGAAAACTGGAAATCTTGACAATATTGACGTCATTTTCCTTAGAGTAGGAAAAGTAAGATGGAAAGAAAAAAAAATAAAAATCACAATTTTACTAGTTCAGAAATAATTTGGTATCTACTAGAATTTTAATTAAAAACGATTTTCATCTGGTGTATACATCGGGCAGTATGTTCGAATGTTTAATTTCTGTACTCCGATATAATCCAAAAATAACAATAATAATTTATTTTATGGATTTAAAATTACTTATGATTGGTTTAATTTCACTTCAAAGTGTCTAACAAAAACAAGAGTTTGACAGGAGGCGGAGTCTGCTTGTGTTTCAGTGACTGCGACTCTTGGGTTAGGCTCCCTTAGAAAGACCCCCACGGAGGGCACTCTCCCTGGTCCTATATCCCATTAGCGTAGATAATCGGACGACAAAAATCAACCGACTGCGACTCTTGCTCAAAAATATGCCGACTCCCATTCCACATCTCTCATATTAATATAGCTTACATTTAAAAATTTCCAAGAATTATAACAACGAAATGCAAATTAAGGAAACAGCTCACCTTTTCACAATTTTGTTTATTTTAAAAATACGGTTCAAGTGGTGAATTCAATGCATAGTAATTTTTTAAAGAAGCATACTTTAAAGAAAATTAAACTGCATATTTAATTAAATTTTTAAAAAGTTAAAGCTCTTTTTTCTATTGCTATTACTTTTTTAAATACTAAGATTTTTTTCCAGTTTTTTGTAAAAATTTTTAATTATAAATTACACAAGACTGTGTATCGATTTTTAGATGCATCTAATGCTACATTTAATTAAAAAATTACTGATACATAAAGAGTAAAATGATTAAATTTAATACAAACAGAAATAACAAAAAACCTGAAGCCTACTTCCAATCGGAGATTTATTCCATGTATAATAAAGAAAATGTATAAAAAAATTGAAATATCTTTGTCAAATAAATAAAAAGCTTTATCGTTTCGAAAACATGAACATGGAAAAAGAGCCGTTTAAAGCTTTAAATCATAAAAGAAAAAAAAAGTAGACTTTAGCAAATGTTTCTAAGAGTTATGTGTATCTTCTTTAAAAGAAATAAAAATGATATAAAAAAATATAGAACTCAATTGGGCGATTACATTCTTTAAAGCGTAAACTCAAAACATTTTAAAGCAAATGCTAACGAAATTGCCAATGTCTGTTACCAAAGATCAATAAAATTTAGCTGTGATATAATATGACAGAATATAATATATTATATAAAAAAGTACTGTTGATTATTTGGCGTAAAAAGATTCTACATGGTGATCGATACATTTTACTTATCAAATAAGCGATTTTAATGCATTTGGAATGCGCGATTATAAACGTTTAATTGCTCAGTACTTAATAATATCCTAGCTTAGAGTGTGAAATAGTTTAATTTTATTTATTAAAGCTTATGTATAAGTTACATGATGCTACAGTTATTTAATTTCCCATGGTTTAAATGATTGGATCAGATTTAAATGTATTTTAAAAATAACTGCCTGATTAGAATAGTGTCGTTGTAAATTTTGATATTGAAAAGTGATTGTTTCTCTGGGAAAAATACTATTCTCTCGTTGTCCCCTACACTAATTTTATTGAAGTCATACTGATAGTGCTCAGCATTGGTTTTTAATATTAAGCTTGAAACAATTTTAATCAATTTAAAATTTATTCTAGACCATACAATACGATCGTTAAATTTTGTTATACATACGGTTAAATGTATATGACAAAACTGTATTTATAAGAGTGTATTTATTTAACGACTATTTACTTAAGTAAAGCTGATGTTAGATGAAAATATGATAATACTTTAAGAAGTATTTTTGTGACAATTTGGTTATTCTTTAAATTTCTGTATTTTCATCATATAAAGATGTGTCATCTCTATTTTAATAGAGGAATTTTTTTTATTTTGCTTGATATCTAATTATTTTCCCTATAAGACTGATATATATTATCCTGAATTTCGATCACAAATAATCAAGATAGTCAAAAGTAATTAAAAACCTTATGAAAACTTTATAATCGGTAATGATTCTTATAGGATCCTAGTAAGTAGATCTATTGATTATGAAAATCTGATGTTATTTGATAGTGAATTGGCAGATCATATAGAATTAGTTTCCGTAAATCAGATGTATCCAAATTATACCTTTCGAATATATAGAAAGAATGATAATAATAATTTTGATTATGGGTTTGTAAGTATAGTATGTAATTTAATTGTTTTCTAAAAAATTCATTCTGGTGATTATGATATTTTAGAATTTCATCCTGAATCCAATTTTGTAAAAACAGTTGCCCCAAACAATGTAAGAAAATGAAGAAAAAATTTAAAAGATCACAAACAAATTTATGAAAAATAAAGAATGAAAACCTCTTTCTATATAAGATGTTTATGTTGTTCTTGAAAGAATTTGCTTTTTACAACCATTTAGTTTGATTGAATTAAACAAAGGATGTAGTTTTTGCTTTGCAATATATATTAAAGATGAAAATATCAACAGTCTCTTTTAATTTATAATGCTAAAATAATCGAATTATTTGAATTGTTTACTTTTGATGGTATTAAAGATTTATTCATCAGAAACGATGAGTTATATAAAAAATTTAGAGATAATATTCGGCAATATAATAATGCATTATAATTTTGAGCGAATGTAACTTTGCCACGTGACACAGTATATATATATTAATTCTTGATTCAATTCATCATCAAAATTGTGCATTGTATCCTCAAAGTGAAGTCGCCGCTTCTTAAGAGTAATTATGCATTCTAGATTTTCTTCAGACTAATGATATCATACTCCAGCATTCTGCAAATAATTCTTTAAGAAAAGACATTCTGAAAGCACCAATTTTATTTTTCAGACAAATGCAACCCATTCAAGCGCTGGTACAAAACAATGTAGTTGCAAATATATGAAGTAAAAGAAATTGCATTGAAAGAAAATAGCGTATATATAATTTTAATAATGCAATTTTATCATGAGCCAAAGGAGAGTTTTGAGGATATAATGATCCTGGACGCTCTGAAGTCGTTGTTGAAATTTTAACTGCATAAACATAGATAATTGATTTTATTTGAATAGAATAGAAAATAAAGTACCTTTGATTATCTTCTGGTTTTGTTCGACGTTTTCAGAATTTATGATATATCCTTCTTGGTATAAGATTGTTGGTTGTGGAATAACTTGAAGAACATTGTCTTGAAAAACATTCGTTGACTTGTTTGTTGATTTTATACCTTCGAATATGAATTGTTACAGAAATAAAAATATGATTTAATGGGATTTTTTAAAGCGATTTAATAGACTTCAGCAAAACGTAAACATTCTTTTGAATCAGAACATTCTAAACTGTCCCGCAGTCAACTGCAGAATAAAGAATACAATCTAAAAAGATGGATTACAAATGGATAAATGCAAAATATATATATGAAAAAACATATTGGGAATTAACAACACAAATGAATGAGAATTAATGAAATATAATATTAATTAAAGTCAAAATAGCCTCGTTTTATCAAGATCAAAAGTTTTGGTGCTGCCATCTACAGTCATATTTCCGAAATAATTAGTGTCTTTTTACTGAAGATTTCCTTTTAGGATTCAACATCCTCCGCCCCCGGCAGTAGAGGGGATACCTTTTAATAGGACGCTTGATGTCACCGTCCGCTGTTTTAATCAAGACAACACGAACTCGATTGTCCTGTCCTGGGAAAGTTTGTAGAATGCGGCCCATTTTCCATCTCATGGGCATGGATCGGTCATGAATTACCACCATGTCTCCTTTTCGGAGATTAACACTTGGAGTAGTCCATTTAGGACGCTGTTGGAGATGTTGGAGATATTTTCTTGACCATCTATACCAAAATTGGTTCTTGGCCCTTTAAATAAGGCGCCATCGAGCGTTTAATGATAGAGCTCGCGAATTAGAAGCTTCTGGAATATCAAGGAGCGGTGCTCCGATTAGAAAACGACCTGGCGTTAATGCGCGCAGATCTGATGGATCTGATAACATCGGCGTTAGAGGTCTTGAATTTATGCAACTTTCTATTTGGCACAGTAACGTGGATAATTCTTCAAAATTTAAAATACTGGATTTACATGCATTTAACAGATGATTTTTTGTAAGCTTTACAACTGCCTCCCATAGCCCACCAAAGTGCGGCGCATATGGAGGAATGAAATGCCAATTGATTTTTTGGCTCAAAAGAAAATCTTGAATTTCTCTGTTCGTCAAATATTGGAATAACTGCTTCAGTTGATTTGCTAGACCTACGAAGTTCTTACCATTATCAGAATAAATATCAGACGGCAGGCCTGTACGTGCATTAAATCTCTTTAGGGCTGCTAGCAAGGCTTGCACAGACTAGTCTGTGCAAGTTCCAGATGCACTGCCTTAGTGCACATGCAGTCGAATACAGCCAAGTATGTTTTTAATTTTATCTTACTTCTAGGCAAATTTGGCTTGGTTATGCAGGGGCCGGAAAAATCTATGCCAACCTTGGAAAATGGACGAATTGGGGTGATTCTGTCAACGGGAAGATCTCCCATCATTTGTTGACAAGCTTGTGTTTTTAGGCGTTTGCAAAGTACACACTTGTTGAGTTCTTGTCGTACAGTAGAACGACCATTAACAAACCAAAACTGTTGACGTATAATAGAAAAGTACTAGCTGTGTACCTGCGTGCATACGTTTCTCGTGTACATGCTTTTTTAATAGTTTAGCGACAAAGTTATTTTTTGGGAGTAGCATCGGATATTTTCTATCAAAGCTTAAAGACTGATGTTGTGACAAACGGCCACCTACTCGAATGATATCACTTGAATCTAAAAATACATTTAGTGAAAATAGTTTACTATTGCTTGGTAAGGATTTTCTTTCTTTTAACAACTTAAGCTCTGTGTTGAATTCAGAACTTTGAATTAATTTTACAATGCATTGAATTGAATTAGAGATTTCTTCTGAACTTAGATTTCCAAATTTTTTCGATGTACTATGTGTAGCATTATGAATAAATCTAAGACAATAGGCTGTGACTCTTGACAGCTTAGAGAATTTCGAAAACTTAAGAAGAAAGTCAGGAGGTGCACTTACTTGTGTTACATTACTGACAGAGTCAATTACTTGAGTTAACTCTGAAATCGGAGCAGTGAACTTTGGTATTAGGATTTGCTCATTTGACAGCAGCCATGGAGGCCCATGCCACCACAGAGAATGATTAAGAAGCTTTCGTGGAGGAATTTCTAACGATTTCAATAAATGCATTTCAGATGAAAATTCATTCCAAACCTGTTGTATGGCATGTGGGATTTTCTCATCCCAAGAAATCTCCTTCCAAAGATCTTGCATCATGATTTTAACTTAACCCGTTCGGGACCGCCGGCGCGGAGAAAAAGCTCTGCCACCGGCCCGTGCGTCTCGGAGAAAGATCTACTCTACGGGCCCAGCCATTTCTCCAAGTTAAGCCTAACGCGTTAAAAAAATTCATAATTCTTAATATTTCGCTTATAAGACTTTACAGTCTTTGGAATATTGGTTAACATAATATATACTAACACTAGTAAAATTTCCATCTTTTTATTTCTTTAATTTAAATATTTATAAGCATTTTAATCACATTTTGTACATGTAATTCTAATATTTAAGGAAATATAATACAAGTTACATGAAAAATTTATCTATATAGCACGTTAAAATAATACGAAAAGTAAATAAAACACACATAAAGATAGTTTGTAATAAAAATAAACAAATATAATTAATTATATATAAATATTTTCACGAGATTATAAAAGAAAAATATATAACATAAAATGAAAACCAACCTTTAAGAAAAATTTATTAATGTGTGATATTTCTCAAAACATTGATCAACACACAGCCCTACATTGCATATTTTACATTCATAATATGTTTGTTTCTTTTTTTTAATTTTTGAACAAACAAAACACTTTCTTCGAGACTTTTTTCCTTGTTTTATCTATGTACAAATTAGGGAAATGACGGCCAGTGAGTCTCAAAGGATTAGAAACTGGAGATGTTAATACATTACCTGACCTTTGACCAGCATATGTTTCAATGAGTTGATAAACAACTTGTGATCTAAACTGTAGCAATGAGAGTTTCTTTCCTGAAGTTTTCGTATAAAGAATACTGGCATTTAAAACTGCCATATCCATAAATGCAAAAAATAATTTGCGGTACCATTTTATAGTTTTTCTAAATGCTGGATAATGTATCATTACTGAATCCCCAATATCTATTCCCCCCATATTTTGATTATAGTCAGATACACATTCAAGTTTATAAATTTCTTCTTGTGTCTTTCTATTTATTCCAACATTCACTGTGTTTTTGCTATGGAAAGTTGACAGCATAGTCACATCCTTTTTCTTATCCTTAAATCCAAATACATTCATTCCATCTTTCTGCAAACATATTACTTCATTTTTGTCAAATTTTTTTGGTAAGTTTTTCGGCATTCCTCTTCTAAATCTGTTCACTGTTCCACAAATGTTTGTTGCATTTGATAAAAGGTGTACAGCTAAATCAGGAGAAACGAAAAATCTATCTAAGTAAAGATTGTACCCCTTTCCTAACAAATCTGACATCAATGATTTTACTACACGTTCACCGTACAAACCTGTTGTTTCTGACATTTCGGTATCTTTGCCTGTGTACACCAAAGTGTTCCATATATAACCAGTACTGGATTCACAGAGTTTGTAAATTTTTATACCATATCTTGCTCGTTTAGAAGGAATATATTGTCTAAATCCCAATCTTCCTTTCCATGCCAGCAAGCTTTCATCGACTGAAATATTTCTTTCTGGTATATACAAACATTTGAATTTTTGAATTAAGAGATCTATCACCGGTTTCACCTTTTCATATTTTTTGGATCCAGTATCTGAAAAATGTAAATATCGTAAAATCACTAGAAAGCGATTTCTGGCCATCACATTGTTGAAGAATGGAGTTGCAAACATCGGATTTGTTGAAAAATATAATTTGATCGTAGGTTTCTTTATTATGCTCATAAGCAGTACTAAAGCAGAAAATATTCTAAGTTCATTGTTTGTAATGTCCATAAAACTCTTGCTTTTTGCTCTTGAAGTGGATGGTTTTTGTGCGTCTTTTTCCAGTTCAAACGCAGCAAATTTATTAGTTTGTTGAACTATCAGATCGATAATGTCTTGACTGAAAAACAGATTAAAATAATCCGCTTCCTTTTCTAAGATATTAGAATTATTTATTTTTACACCGCAATCAGAAGAAAAATTCAAATTGGGAAGATCACTTATATTACTACTCCAATCTGAAACACTGGGCGCATTGATGGGATCATTTGCATCATATACTTCCGTCATATCCGAATCGCTCGAATCTGTAAAGCATAAACTATTTATACTGTCATCCGAACTTAATTCACTATCAGGTTCATTCATAATTTTAGAAATTTCGCTCTCAGTTAAAAATCTCGGTCTTTTCGCCATGACTATTTCTGAGCATCTGGTAAAAACTTTATGTTAAAATGCCTCCAATCTAGGAAAAAAAAGAAAGAAAAGAAAAAAAAAGAAAGAATTCACCCACGAATACAAAATGACGCATTTTATCTGTAATGCCCCCCATAAATAAAACATTATCGCAATACCGAAAACGAATCCCAGACATTTAAATCACTTACTCTTACGAGCTCAGCGCACATGGCTGTGTTTACATAAACAAACGAATGATACCCCCTCCCTCACACCCATCTAACAGAAACGAAAAAAATCTAGCAGGGTATGAAGGTCAATGATCGGACGATTACCATACTCGAAAATAACGGACATCTAACGCCATCTAGTATTGTTTAAAAATAGTAATATAACGTCCCGATTTGGAAATTCAAATATGAACCCGTGGTCTCGTAGAGATGTTTCCAGTGAACCTCGTATTTGAACCCGCGGGCTGTGAAGAGAGACTTATCTGGGTGCGTATATGAGGCTCCGGTCCTGAACGGGTTAATTGTTGTAGGAGCTAGGAAACCCAGAGGGTCAAAAATTGTAGCCACTACAGGTAACAAATCACGTTTTGTTTGTACATCCTTTAAATCAGCGAACCTAATTTGTAAAATATCTTTGGAAGAGTCCCAAAATAAACCAAGCACTTTAACAGTATCATCTTCCTGAATGACCTTTTTTGAGGAAGCCTTCATTTCATCAGGTAAGCGATCTATTACATCAGGATCGTTACAGGCCCACTTCCGTAGATTAAAACCTCCACTTTTCATAATTTTAATTAGCTCTGTTACTAAAATTTGAGCGTTTTCTCGTGTATCGGATCCAGAAAGAAGATCATCAACATAAATTTCCTCTTGAATAATTTGGCAGGCTTTTTGATTAGATTGTTCATTATCAATGGCCAATTGGCGTAATGTACTAATGGCCAAAAAAGGTGCACAGGAAAAACCGTATGTAACGGTCAACAGCCTGTATGCTTTGATAGTGTCTTCTAAATTAAATCTCCAAAGAATGCGTTGATAGTCAATATGCTTCTGATTAACGAGGATTTGTCTAAACATTTTTTCGATATCAGCACTAAAAGCAATTGGATTCATTCTGAACTTTAATAATAAAGGAAATATTTCTGGCTGTAATTTTGGACCTATCTCTAGATAATCGTTTAAACAGCGGCCTGATGAACCAACTGCAGATGCGTCAAATACTACTCTAAGTCGTGTAGTTGAACTATCTTCTTTTAGTACCCCGTGATGCGGAAGATAAAAATGATCCGGATTAGAGATTTCTGAATTTGGTACAAGTTCCATGTGTCCCAAATCGATATATTCTTGCATGAATGCTAAATATTGCTCTCTTAGCAAAGGGTTTTGGTGGAGTCTCTTCTCCAATAAATAAAACCGCTTTAGAGCTTGAGATTTTGAATCACCGAGGATTGGCTTAGATTTAAACGGCAAGTTTACAACATATCGTCCTGATTCTGTGCGTGAAACGGTTTTAGAATAATTATCTTCAACAAGAGAAATTGGATCAGAACTGGGAACCGACTCAAGTTCCCAGAACTTTTGCAGCTGAGAAGTAATCTGCGTAGTAACATGACAACTAACAGATGAATTTTGGTTTGATTCATTCGAATAAATAATTCCCGATAGTATCCAACCCAGTTTAGAATTAATAGCACTCGGTGATCCTTTAGGTCCTAAAATAGACTCTCCTATTATGATATTGGCAAACAAATAATCTGCACCTATAAGAAGATCAATGGGACTGGACACATGAAAATTTGGATCCGCAAGATTCAAGCCTTAAATATGTGGCCAAAACGTAGTCGTAATCAGAAAATTTAGTAAATTTGTTGTTATCTGATTAACAACTAACGCGTCTAACTGAAAGACTTCATCATTAAAATGGGGAGAGAATGTGAAAGAAACTTCCTGAAGAGCTGTTTCTGCAACTAAATTATTTATACCTGAGATTTTATGATTTGTAGGCCTTGATGGAAGACCTAATTTTTCACAACAAGTTTTAGAAAGTAGGCTCTTTTGAGAACCACTATCTATCATCGCCCTGCAAGGAATGAATTTGCCTGATTTGGATTTTACACATATAATGGCAGTAGCCAACAATGTTTGAGAATTTCTACTAAATGATTGATTAGTAAAACAATTTGATTCATTTAAATTACCTACAGCATTTGGGGTTGTTACATGATCTTGTTGTCCAATAATTTGTTGTTGTGCATGGGCAGATTGATCACGATGAAGGAGTGTATGATGTTTCGAATTACAATGTTTACATGTCGTATTTATCAAACAATTAGCAACAAAATGGTTAGAACGCAAACAGTTCGTATATAACCTTTTAGATTTTACTAAATGCCAGCGTTGCTCAACAGTATTAATGCTTTATACGATTCATTTACTAAAGCGAAGGACATAGTTGTTGATGATTTAGTCAAAATCGAAGAATTTTTGGTTGTAAAAATACAAGAAAATATGGATGAAAATAGTAATAATTCAATTTCTGTTAAGGATAACGCTTTAAAGTTACCTAAATTTGAATTGCCGATATTTTATGGAGACATTAACAATTGGATTACCTTTAAGGAAACATTTCTGACTGCAATTCATAATAATGAAAATTTATCAGATCAGTTAAAATTTTCTTATCTAATAGCGAGTGTAAAAAATTATCCTGCTAAATTAATTTTGGGATTTTCAATTTCCGGTGATAATTATAAAGAAGCGTGGGAAACTCTTGTTAATCGGTACGATAATCGTAAGAATTTGGCATATTCATTATTGTCAAAATTCATTAATGCTAAATCATTAAAATCACCTACGCAAAAATCAATTCTAGAGCTATTGGACACTTGCCATGAAGTTATTAGGAATTTGAAATCTTTAAAATTTGAATTTAATGAATTTGTTGATTTGATTTTAGTTTATTTAATTCAAACAAAATTTGATGATAATTGCCTGTAATTGTCTGTGATGGTGACGGCACCCATGTGGAAAATGTGTAATCAAAATAAAAGTTTTAGTTTCTCAGGTCTGTATTGTAATCAAAGATTAGTGTACTGACTCCGTGTCATATGCGAATTTCCTCCTTGCGCCCCAATCGAGTTTTTTCTATGGGGCGAAGGACTCCCAGAATGTTTTTTTGTGCGTGCATAACATGTCCGTTTCTTGCGATACACGTGCGGTTCCAACGCTCTTTAGGGTTTTCGCATGCGCTGAGCATTTTGCGTTGAAAAAAAATGGATGTTGCCATTGGAAATTTTCGAGTTTCTGTGACTATAACCGTAACCGTGAGCGCCATTTTGTTGTCGTTCACAGAATCTCGAGCTCATACCTCTGAATAGCTATATCTGAAATTGCATTTCGATCGGTTGAGCGGACTGGCCGCTAGAGCTTCGTATATCGGCAAAGTTTTTTTATGACCACCCTGTATATACACTAATGTATCTGAAACAGACGTATGATCCAACATTGTGCTGCTAAGGGATAATTCAGCCAAACATTTAATTCTAGAATACTAACTCATCATTGTGGATCCACTCTGATTGTGGATAATTATAGTTAATTTAAAGTGAAAAGTTAAAATTTATTTGAATATACAGTCAAAATGAGAGTGGATACTTTATTCTGGCCTTGCAGACCGATTCTTTACATGTAAGGGTTGAATATGAAAATTTAAGAATATGGCGTGTAATTCTACCAGCTTCCTTTACTGGAAGTTGGCGAAACCGGATACAAAATTATCAGGAAAAAAAGACCATGGTGAGAAAGTTTGATAAACCAAAAATTTTCTTGACGTTTACAAGCAATTTTTTATTGCCTAAATTTACAAATATTATACATACTTATAAAACAGTTTAGGGTTGACGAGACATTAAAATACGTATTTTTCATGAAAAAGTTAAAGAATTTTTATAGTTAATAAATGAAGAAAACGTGCTTATTCCTGTACAAACGTAGCTTTACAATATTGAACTTCAAAATGAGTCTCCTCAAGAATTTTTAAGTGGGACCTGACTAATTGCAGTAAATATGTATGATAACTGTTTAGATTTAAAATTACTACTGGCAGTTAGAAAAAGAGTTTTGATTTTTAGAGTCAGACTAATGCCACTAAACATAACTCTTCCTTTAACATTTAGATAACTTCAATATTCTATTCGTGTTGCATTTTGTATAACTATTAAAAAAGCACAAAGACAAACGTTGGACTATGTTGTATTTATTTATCCGAGCCAGGATTTAGTCACGGCCAATTACATATCGCAATGTCTAGAAAACGTTCTTTTATAAATTTGGAAGTGGAAACAATACAAAAAGTAGCACAGCAACTAATGTAATATATAAGAAAATACTTTTAAAAAATTGAAAAAGAAATGAAAAAATTATTATTAAATCAAAAAAAATTGATTTTATTCTTATTATAGATAAAACTGATTAAAATTGATATTTTCTTCTAAGTACACTTTTCTTTTATTTATAAGCTCCAAATGTACATACTTATCTGATATATTTTTTCTGTCAAATTTTGATGGGTGCGACCAGTTTAGTTATACTTATATCTAAGAATAAATATAAAACATAGTATGTGACGCTATATTATTTTAAACTTAATCATACTGACTTGTAAAATTATCTTACAAATTCATTTTTTCCAACTCAGCAAAAAAAAAAAAAAAACTCTCCAAAACTTTCTATTTATATCTTCAATGCTCTTCTGTTTCAGCTACCTGGGCTGTAACTTTCCCAATCAATATGATTCATTTAAAAATAATATGTGTATTCTATATGCCATAAATTAAATGGAACCTGCAACTGTCGCATCTCTGTCGAACTGTCTACATAGCAAACCAGGTGTCATTGCCAAATCGGTTATCAGAGAAAAATATGATATCCAGTTGCCAGCATTGTTATAGATGAAATAGTAACGATTGACAATGCAAGTTAGAGGTGACTTCATGTCTTGTGTTGGGCCATTTCTATATTCAATTAGAAAAATTACATTTGTATGATGACTGACTGTATGTGACATTTAAATAACTGCCATAATTTTCATAAGGGAATACAAGTCAATTTAATATTAAAAAATAAATAACTTTAATAAATCTTTTTTTTTTTTTTTTTTTTTTTTTTTTTTTTACATTTTTTAAAGTGTAGCACAAACTGAAGAAATAAATAAGATAAAACGCAATCCTTTTATGAAAAAAACTTTTAAAAAATATTTTCTTATTTTTCTAAATTAATAAGCTTTAATTTAAGAATTAACTTTTTTAAAAATATGAATACACTGTTTATGTTTAATCACAAAAATGTTATTTTTAAACTATGTTAGGCCTTTCTTATATCACATCTTTTGAGATCTTTTTAAATAAAGGTTTTTATTCTTTTATAAATATTCAATCGTTTGTAACCTATTATTTACAATGCATTTAAATATAAAAACAATTTTATAGTTATTTTGGGATGAATTCTTTAAGAAAGATAATGTTTAATAACACTTTTTTCTCGTAAGAAAAAAAAAATTAAAACACAATCATGTGACGTTTTAGTAGTTCGAGGAATTTTAACAATGGAATACAATTTTCTTTAGGATAGTTTTATGTATTTTAATGAAACTGTTTTCATATGTTCCAGAGAGTGGTGTAAAATAAAAAATAAGTAAGATGGAATATGTTCTATTTTCTGAAAGATTCGTTTTAAATACTTTTACATATTGAAAGCAAATGATCATTTCCTTAAGGCAATATAATAAAAAAAACAGAATGATTCTTTATGAGATATATAAAAGACAGTTTATATCAAACATTTATTTTATAACCGCTTTAATGTATGCTTATATTAGACCAAGAAATAATTTTAAAGGGATAATTTTTAAATTTCTTATAGATTAGGGTTTTCTTTATTTTATAATAATTTTAATAATGTTCTTTGCAAAATATTTTGCAATACCAACTTATGAAAAAAAAATTTAAGTTGATATTTTAAAGAAAACATATCGTTTAAGGTTTTATTACTGTTACATTGTATACAAAAGGAAAAATTCAAAGCACCATTTTGTGTGTCATTTAAATTTTTCTAATGATTTTACCAAGAAAAAAATTTATTAAGAAAATCTGCATTATTTAAAAAAAAATTAAAGCAATAAAACGTAAACTGTTTGAAATTTTTAAAGTGCTTAAAATGTTTTAAAGTGTTTAAGAAATTTATCGAGGGAATACCAGTCTCTTTAGGATGTTTTTAAGAATTTTAATAACCTGTTTTTATAAACTCTTCAAAAAAAAACTAAGATAAAACATCTTATATTTTCTGAAAAGACATTTGTTGCTTGAAAATACACCTTTTTTTCATTTCTATGAAGCAAATTTTTTCTACCTTGATTGATGTAATGTGATAGAAAAAAATCGATTCATTTTTAGACATACAAAAAGTTGAGCAAAGAACCCTAAAAATTAAAAATCTTAAAAACAATCATAACGATGTAAGATGAGAAAGAATTGATACTGTTTTAGCAGATTTTATTATCAAAGATTAAATAAACAAATGAGGCTAATTTTTAATTTTTAGGACTCCTTACTTAGCTTTTTAAAAGTCCAAAAAGAATCCATCTTTTTTCTATTATATTATATCATCTTAAAACAGAAAGAATTTGCTTCAGAGAAAGGGAAAAAATGTATTTTCAAGAAATGTTTCATAAAATAGAAGGCATTTTATTTATTTATTTATTTTATACATAGTGAAAAGTTTACAAAAACAAGATAATTAACATGACAAGAAATGGCAATTTAATATCAATTATTTAACTTCTAAAATCCTTTTAAAAGCTGCTTACATTGCATTGTATTAAAAATTTGTAAATAACTTTTTTTTTAATATTTATTTTAATTTGCAACCGTATTCTTTGTTGAATATTTTAAAACACCCAATTTCGTAATTATTTTAACATAAATTCTTTAAGAAATATATTGTTTAATTACAGATTTTGTGCCTAAGAAAAAATTTAAAACACATTTTTGTGACATTTAAATATTTCCAATAATTTTTTAAGAAAATGCAGTCTCTTCAAAGAATTTTCATAAACCTGTTTCAATTCACTTTAAAGTGTTAAATAAAATAAAACATAAGGAAGATTAAATATTTTCCATTTTCTGAATGATTATTTTAAAATACCATTACATTTATTTAAAGCAAATGCTCTTTATATTAAGGCGATATAATTTTTAAAAAGAATGATTCTTTCTAAGACTTATAAAACACACTTTAATATCAAATATTTATCTTTTAAAACCGCTTGAATACTTTTTTATAACATTAAGAAATAATTTTAAGGATATAATCTTTAAATTTTTTACAAATTTATTTTTTTACCTTATAATAATATTCTTTGCAAAATATTTACAGAACATAATTTTATTAAAATTTTCAAATGGACATTTTAAAGAAAACACATGGTTTAAGGGTTTTAATATGATTACTTTTAATGCCAACAGAAAAATGCGAATTACCATTTTGTGTTACATTTTAATGTTCTAACTATCATTTAAAAAAATTAAAGAAATAAAACTAAAACTGTTTGATTTTTTAAGTGCTAAAAGTGTTTTAAAGAGTATAAATGTTTTCAGGAATTTTATCAAGACAATATGAGACCCTTTAGGATTGTTTGAAGAATTTTAATGAACCTGTTTTGTAATCTTTTCAATGTGTATAAAATAAAAAAATAAATAAGGTAAAATATCTTCGATTTTCTAAAACATTTCTTGAAAATACCTTTTTTTTTCATTTCTCCGAAGCAAATTCTTTCTTCCTTAACACGATTTAACATAATAGAAAGATGAAAAGTGACGCATGAGCACAGAGTGAAATATTAAAGTAAATGGAGCTGCTATTCATAAGAATATATATTTTCTCTTATTAAGTTTAATCAAAGAAACTGCTACATTTGCTTTCAACTACAATAATTATTGGCTTGCTCATTTTCAAAACAAAATCATGTATTTATATAAATAAACAACAATTTGTTATAAAAATATTTACTGATGAAGAGCCTGGATAAGGCTTGAAAGTACTAAGAAATTTTAAATAAAATGTGTATGTTTAACTATTAACATCTCTTTGATTATTGTAATGGCATTTTAAGTAAATAAATGAAAATTTTAAAGTTCATATTATACATTTTATAATTATTGAAGCTTTTAACATTTTAAAAGCTTTGAACAGAATAAAGAAATATCTACACTCTTAACCCTTTATCTACCGAATTATGAATTCATGAAAACTTTACATTCTAAAGCATTTTACGTAAATTGTTTAAACTAAATTAAAAGATTTACGCAATCATTTAATAATTTTTTGAAGGATTTTAGAAGAATTTAAGGATTTAGAAGATTTAATTAAATTTGAATTTACAGGGATTTTGTGCAACATTTATAACTCCACACAAATCTTTTATTTTAAATTGTTTTCTTAGTATTTTGTAGAGTTACAAAATTTACAAATATGGTGTTCTTACAACATAAATATAGAAATATTTCCGAATTGAAAAATCCCCACCCCCCTCCTTTAGTGCCAAAAAATCTGAAAAGTTACAAAGTCAAAAAAAAAAAAAAAAAAAAAAAAAAAAAAAAAAAAAAAAAAAAAAAAAACACCTTTTTAAAAATATTTTTGTTTTGTGTAACCAATAATGCTTTTGGAACAAAATAAATTAATGTATCTGTAACTCATTCTGTACAGTATTACAACTAATAGACGTATATATATATATATATATATATATATAATAAGTAATTTTAAGGGCACTTATAAGTACCGTTAGTAGATAAAGGGTTTAAACGATGGTGTATTTTGCTTTCTCAGAAAAGAGCTGTAATTTTATTGGATCGTGAATGAGTTGTTTTCTAAACATTTTACTCTTCTTGATTTGAGTTGCTTATCTAAATTATTCAACTTGGCTTGAATTGCTTAAAATAAATTCGTTCACACGAGTTCTTTCAACTCTTTACGAGAAGCTAACTTTCAAATGGAGTCATGAGTGGATTTTGGCTTAACTTGGGTTATTTTGAGGCTGAGATTTTAAGAGAGTAACATAAAATAATTCATTTCATTAAAACATTGTACATCTAAGGCGGAGCATATGTGTTCAAAACACGAATACATAAAACATTTAATTGTTTTGTAATTTCTTAACCTCTTATACCCCAAATTATGAAGTTATGATAATTTGATCTTCTAAAGTATTTTTTGTTAATTTTTGAAACTACATTAGAAGATTTACACAGCCATTTAATAAATTTTAGATGGATTTTTCAAATTAAAATTAATTAATTAAATTTGCATTTATATGGATTTTTTGCAATATTTATAACTCCAATGAAATATGTTATTTGAAGTATTTTTTATTATCTTTCAGAGTTAAAAAATGCACAAATATACTTACAATATTCTAAAATAGAAATAGACAAAAATTTTCTTAACTGAAACTTTCTTCCCCCTCTTTCAACGTTCAAAAATCTAAAAAGATGCGAAAGCAAAATAAATTATTCTTTTAAAACCTCTTCGGTCCTAATGTTCTTGTAAGAGACACTAAAGAACACCTTTAAAAATAAATAATTTCAACGCTTCTAGAAATGTTAAAATTACTTATAGACCTTTTTAATAAAAGCGTACTTACCACACTGTTTTTTAAGAAAAATGCGTTAACGTACATTTTAAACGTATTACTAGTTGGTAAACAAAGAAATTTCCTATATATTTATATTTTTACAGCAAAATAAAAAAAATAATTTAAAGATTACACTTGAAATTTAATACAGCCATAATTTAAAATAAATAGTTTGGCGCAAAGAGGTTGCGGATAGCTTTTAATTGAGAAAATTTATTATAAAATACATTTTAAACCTATTACTAGTTGGTAAACAACGGAATATCCTACATTTACATGATTAAAAATAACTTTTCATAGGTTAAAAATGCGTCGAATAAGCTAAAAAACATGTAATAGCAAATTTTTTATGTTTTTTTTTTCTGTTGTTGTTGTTAGAGATCGGACAAACACAATGGTCAAACATTATAAAATATTTTTGTAACAAATATTATAATTATTCATAACTGTAAGTTTAATTCTAAGTTTCTAGTTTTCTTAAGAAAATAACAAACATAAGCTACATATGATATCAAATTATCTCACTATTATACAATTTAATACATAACATGTAAAATGCTTAACTGTACCAGCTAACAAATAAGAAAATCTGTATTAAAAAAAAAAAAAAAAAAAAAAAAAAAAAAAAAAACGTTATATTAAAAACATACTTCTCGTTAGATTCGGCCATGTCGCCATTGTTCTTAAAATGGCAGTGCACTAGTGCACTATTAAAAGCATGGTCTAACTTAAAAAATCACTGCACACATTATTAAGTCTTACATCTTAAACCTACAAAGAATAATCATTGTGCGCGCGGCAGCGCGCAACAATAATATGATTGAGCGGTAATGCTTAAGCATAGGAAAGCGCAAAAACACGGATTTTTCAATTTTTCTTTTTGCAATAACTAACTAAATACTTATCCAATTTTGATGATTTTTTTTTAAATATTCGTCTGACCAAGAAGCACAACATAGCACAAAAATTTTTTTTTTTTATGGCATACTGTAGGTGTACTGTAGAGTATTCTGAAAATCGGACAAAAATTTTGTGTCACAGCACTTTTCTCAAAAACTACTAAAGATAAAAACTTAATATTTTTTTAAACAAAAGACAAACTTTTTATCCCGGGGTAGTCATCGAGAAAACCTTATTTCGCTGGGCGGTTTTTCTGAAATTGCGTATTTTCCAAACTTGGTCATAAATGGGTATATCTAACGTTCTATTGCAGATAGAATGTTGCGGTAAAATTTATTTTAAAGATTTTGCGATGCTAATTAATCCTGCAAAAATTCATAGCTTTACGTTAAACAGTTTTTTTACAAGATGAAATAAAAGAATGGCAGTCATCAATCTAAGGTACTTGTGATCATCGGAGAGAAAAACTAGTTACACCATTCGATTAAGCATAAAAAAATACAGAATGCTTTTTTTCCTCTTATTTTTAACTTAATTTTTTAACGAATTATGAATTTTTTTGAAATTTTTGACATGCTGATTTTTGTCATTTTTTAACACTAGAACGCCCGGATGGAGTCGATTCGACTCCAATCATGTAACTAAATTTCAATTCGAACCAGAAAAATTTTCTTGAAATAATTTAAATCTAATCCACGCAAATTTACATTAAATAAATCAATGAAATAATTTTGAATAAAAATTCTGGTGAGAAATATTATTTTCAAACTTGAGTAGAATTTCCGGGCGTTGTAGTGTTAATGAATCATTTACTGAATAATTATGCACGGTGTCTAGCCCTGGTGGCTGTTAAATTTGATTTTTAATTTTAAATTAGGCAATTTTTTGCACCATACCAAATTTATGTTTTATCCATTTTTTTCATTTATTTATATTTTGTTTTTAGCACAATGGCATCAATGGCAAAAATGCCTGGCATACCTGTCAAATATTGGGGCCCTGTACTTTAACAAAGTGTATTTACTATAAGTATATACCGTATTTATTCTAATAGAATGCGCCCTCTAATAGAGCGCATCTTCTAATAAAGTGCGCACCTTGGTGCTGATTGAAAAAATAAATATACGGAAACGATATAGTAGATAAGTAGAAAACGATTACTTAAATGCATTATCGAGGATTCTCATCGATCAAAATAGAGATATTCTATCAAAGCGATGGAGTGGCGATGCAGCAAAAGTTTCAAATTTTGAACAATGTACCACTTCTGTAAACTATAGCGCCAAGGATATGCACACTGTTAAAAATCTGCTGCATTTTGCTGCAACGCACTCCCCTGCTTGTATAGAAAACGGTTACTTGGCCGTGAAATGGCGCTTTCTCATTGGTTGGAATAGAGATATATACAAGTGGTGGAGAACGTTGCAGCAAAATGCAGCAGATTTTTAACAGTGCACTGTTAAAAATTTGACCCATTTGTTGCAGAGTCACTCCACAGCTTTTATAGAATGTCTCTTTATGGCCAATGAGAATGCTCCATAACACAGTAAAGCAATCGTTTCCTATAAAAGCGGTGGAGTACGTTTTTAATAAGTCCGTAATAAATACGGATTAAAAAACAAAGAAGCATGGTTTTTGTATCAAACTTTACTCTTGCATAAAAAAAGTTCCTGTTTTTGGCAAAAATAATGGATATTTGAATGAAAAATCTATTCTTTGAAAGAATTTATTATTTTATTCACTTTAGTAAAAAACTGATTTTTTTTTTTTTTTTTTTTTTTGAAAACTACCGTAGAATTTTGGTATAGAAAAACCTGTTTAAAAATTTTTTTTAATTTGTAACACCAGAGTATTAGAATATGTAGCCTTTTTTAATTTCAATACAAATAAGATTTTGTTTTCTATATATAAAATACAAAACAAGTTGTGCAGTATCCCTATGGAATATGGAAAAATAGAAGGACTAGTGTAAAATGCTCCAAGGAGCAGTGCAAAAGCAGAATATGATTTTAATTGAGCATTAAAAAGTAATGGACAAGTGCTTCTGTTAATTACTGAGCATGAGGAAGGATAAGGGATCCCTTCTTGGCTACAACTCACTTCAATGCCAACTTTGAAAAAATCATATTTGCGCTTTTTTCGTGAAAACAAATCAGTCGCAGTTACTATAAAAATGTATAGTGTAAAGACGTAACCATTAAAGATGCAGCTTAATTAGACATAAATGTAAAGGAAGGCGACATAATGCCAGATACCTAGTTCCTGCAGGTATCACATTCATGCACTGCCACCAAGCATACCCTAAGTGTATAATTGCACAGAAAATTGATTTGTAGTATAGTGCAGAGTGAACAGTGCAGTTAACATCAGAGATGTAGTACAGGCTATACGCCGCACACCTTCTGGACTTTTTAATAGAACACCATATACCCTCTGTTTTTCAAGAAAGCTTATAGTATACACATTCTAGAATATCCCTCTGCTTAGAGCATATATCTTATGTTATTTTTATGACTACACCCCTGGTTAACATCTAAAGCACGGTGGAAAATTCTACTAAAGAACCGCAAATTTCTTTTATATGGAAAAAGCGCAAATATGATTTTTTCAAAGTTGGCATTGAAGTGAGTTGTAGCCAAGAAGGGATCCCTTATCCTTCCTCATGCTCAGTAATTAACAGAAGCACTTGTCCATTACTTTTTAATGCTCAATTAAAATCATATTCTGCTTTTGCACTGCTCCTTGGAGCATTTTTCACTAGTAATAATATTGCTTCCCTTTTGTTTGCTTTTTCACCTGCTATTCGAAGGTGAGGAAGGAGGATTAAATGAGAAAGTAAAGTGGCACCGTGCAGTCTGCAAGCATACGATTCGTAATCAGAACAGAATGATAATTTCTTACAATGAATTTTGTGTCACTTATAAATTATTGCGATTAAACAATAAAATACCACCATTCCGAGGTTATTCTTACACTTTTTAAGGAGCTACTACCGAAAATAGTGTAGATTTAAAGTTTATTTGGCATTTCATAACCCCGATATAAATGTAATAATGCTCCTTTGCTTTTACAGTGTAGTTCCTTATTACAAGCACCTTATAAGCGAAGATTCATTTTGGTTATTTAATAAAGCCAGTTTTGAATTACACACGGGCTACAAAATTACGTAAAGCACTCTTCATGCAGCATTTAATTATTTAAAGGGAATGTAGGTCATTTTATAAATGTTTTTAAAAATGTAATAAACTAGATTCTTTATGCGTTTATACTGTTCTATAAAATGAACAAATAAATAACGTGAAATAATCCATTTTTGAAAAATCTTTTTTTTTTTTATGCATTTTCATTTCTGTATAACAAGCGTGCTGTAACTTTGGGCGATATAATCTGAATGAAAGATGAATTATTCTTTTTGACGCGGTATGCGATTTAATAGTAAAGATGAGCTACTCTTTTCAAGACATAAATAAGCTCCTGGAATCTCAAAAATTTATCCGCTTTAGCGATTTATCTTCTCTCTTTCTTACATTATAGTAGATTTGAAAGAAAAAAAAAGATTTTTGATCTCTTGTATACTTATTATCATGGATAGCCCTATCCTTTATAATACAAATAACTTATTTTATAGTAATTTTTAGATATTTTTACAGAAAATGTGTTATTTTATTATACATTTTATGCTTTAAAAATTTTCCATTTTAAATTTTAAACGACATTTAAATGACTTAAAAACTTATTTAAATGTATATTTGAAAGTATTTTAGTATAACAAGAAATACGACACTTTGCTATTTTTTAAGCAACTTTAATGAAATAGCTTTATGATTGTTATCAGTTTATAGAAAAATGATGAAATTAATGATATAAAATATCCTTTTTTGTAGAAGGTTTAATGAAAACATTTTTCATTTCTGTTTAAGAAATGTACTTTCTTTTTGGGAGATGTAGTATATCCTCTCGAATTTTAGAGTTTCTCATTCTCAATTAAACATTTTCAGCTGCGTAACTGAATTTCTACAGCCAGAAGTAATAAAATAATTTTAATGTTAATGCTGATAATTTATCATGTTTGTCTGCATTTTTTGAATCACTAATATATTTGTTTGACAATTGATTGCATTTGAAAAATTTGCGTATTAAGTGCAAAAAATATATGTATTACCCTATAAAAAGACCATAAAATATTTCTATTTTTAAATTTTTTATGTATAGTGTAAACAAGAGGTGTATGTCGGAATTCGATATGTTTAATTGTTTCTCTTTATCACATAATCTGAGGACATTAAAATATAGCTGAATGAGTTCTACTTCAATGTTGCCTAAACATGCCATTCCATGTGCTCCACAATTTAAGTTATGAGACGATGCCAAGGGAAGCATTGTCACTCATTTGGTGGTAAGGTACAGCTGCATCACAAGATGGAAGCGTCCACATGAGATCACAAACCTGCGGCGTAATACGATACATGCAAATAGATCCAGGTACAGTGAATAAACCTAGCACTATTTTCACTCTGTTGGTTCCATGCTTAGTTATCAATGTGATATCGCTTATTAAATGTTCAATAATTTCAAGCGTATTTTCACTGCTGATAATTAAATGAAAAATTAATTAAGTATGTGTTCGCCGATGCTGGGTCTACTTGTGGGTCTCATGTTACGCCACTGGTTTGTGTGCTCATGTGGATGTTTTCATTTTGTACTGCAGTTGCAGCTTTACCAACAAATTAGTGAGAAATGCAAAGCTGGGAATCGTCCTCGTAGCTTAAGTGGTTGAGCATCCGGAGCGCTATTCGAAGGATTCCGGATTCGATTCCCGAGATGGACATTTTACACTCTGTTGGTTCTTCCCTTAACTAGCAATGTGATAGTCACTTATTAAATGTTCCAATTTTTCGTTTTCGGGATATGGGCAAATTTAAACTTGTCTCAAATGACCATTTTCTAATATGAAAATACTCACGGAAAAGAATATCTAAGAAAATATCGGAGAAAGATAAGATTTTTTTTTCACATGAAACGTGTTTAATTAATATTAAAAAATTCATTATTAGCCTCCGATGCTATTTTTTTCAGACAAGCTAAAAAGTGTCGTGTCAAAAACTGTGGCCCACTTTTTCTTACCTATCATACGTAATATAGGGTAAGTCTTGCAATCGTTTTGAAAATCTAAATTTTTTTTTTTTTTTTTGACGGTTTGGCACGTTTCAGATACTGGAGATTCCGAAAAACATATTTAAAAAAAAAATACTGTCCGTCTGTCTTTCTGTAAACCCTCTATCTCATGAACAAATGGAGATAGTGACTTAAAATTTTGTATGTACTTAGTAAGTAAGAATAGGACGAAGCCTATTTAATATCAGTAACCTCGAATATCCGGAACTATTTTTTCGGACTGTTCGTGACTGTTTCTGAAAAATTCGTTCTGATGAAAGGTATACAAAATTTCAAATTATTTTATTTGACGTAAAAGGCAATAAAATAACACACATTTTGCATCAAGAACGAAGTCAGTAGGATTAATAGTTGTCAAGATATTTGTAATCCTGTTTTCCACATTCTTTGATTTTTCATGACCCTGTATTTTCTTCAAATTTCAATTCAAAGATATTTTTAATTGGAAATGAGACGCTTAATCTGACGCAGTAAACTGTAAGTTAATATGAATATTTTTTTGGAGTTATAAGGATGTTTCTTTTAAGCAATCCGGTACAACTTGTGTAGTTTGGTATTTTACGTAATTTGTCGAAATGGGCTTATCAGCAATTAATTAATGGAACATTACTATGTATATTAAGAATATTTAAATATACGTTTAAATTTTGTTTTGGAATTACAATGCATTTTATAAATAGTTTTCACATATTTTATTTTCACATATTATATAATGTAAATCCATGATGGGTAAGTATTACGGTGGTCCCCAATGACTAGCTTTGTAATCTGGCCGTTAAAACGAAACATTCATACAATTTTATTGTTGAAATGCATTTCCTTTTTCTCAGAGTCTATAAAAGAAACGTTTAAACTAAAGAAAAAATCCGTTTTTGATGAATCTAGTCAATGAAGAAGTAGCACGTCAAATTGTGTCTCTTTATTATTCCGCAATTTCAATGTCTCAGAGAGAAATTGCTAATCAATTGGGTATTTCACGCCGTTCTGTTTACTATTATATTGATAATCACAAGAAAAATGAAGTTAGTTTATTGCATTCTAAACGAGGTCGCCCTTATAAAATACCTCTATCATTTTTTTTCTTTTAATCGGAGGCAAAACTGAATTTTGTAATGGCAGAATCTACATTCAACTTGTATTTTGTTTCTTTTTGTAACTAATTGTGTTTTCCAAATCGTTTTCCTGTTCCATTCTTAATTTTATTTGTCAAAATTTTGGATAAACACATTTTTTTTTAAGATTCTATGAAGATAAACGACATACTAAACATTATACTTTTATTAGGATTGCCTTATTCAAATAACTGAAATAGAATGTCAAAAATGAATGCCATCTCTTCGAAACTCTAAGTTTTTATACGCCTCCCCTAGGGTTAAATTTCCATTCTGGATTTTTTTTTCTATCCATTCTTTATCCAAGATGTTAGATTTTAATATCTCTGCGAGTTTTGTAGATATCGCTTATGAATTTTTACTTTCTCCTGTCTTTACAAGAAGAAAGTATTGGATTAATGAAGATTCTCGAATTTCGGTTTTTGACGGATTTACACGTTTTAGAGGTCATAAATCACGAAAAACATGTTTTTTTGCAAAATATATGTCTATTAGTCTGTCTGTGAGCCTGTGTGTCTGTATTGACACAAATTTCTCCATCTCAAAAACTAATGCACGGAATTTGATAAAAAAATTTGTATTCAGTTAATGCTTGATGTAAATGGGGGTTTATTAGCTTCAGGTGTAAATGGCCCAACAAGTGGCGCTGCTATGGAGAATGTTTTACGGTTACCTCAATCACTCAATCTTCAGAACTAATGCACAAATTTTCATCAAACTTAAAATGCGGTTAGTCTTTAACATAAATTGACATTTTTTAGATTTTGTGGTGAAAGAAACGTTGCTATGAGGCATTTATTACGATTTCCGTAATAACACTATCTAAAAGAACTAATGCACTAATTTTCATTAAATTAGGAACCAGTTAGATGTCAATAGCCAACACAAGTTGTTGCTAATTATATTTGGTGTTAATCACCCAATAAGAGTCGCTGCTAAACTGCATTTTATAGAAGTTACAAGACTTTGCTGTTTGCCATATCTCAAAAACTAATACATGGAATTTCATACATTTAAAATCCTCATGATGGGCAGAGATTGCGATTTAATTTTGGCAGTGCGACAGGGAATTTTAAAGTATTAACACATAAGAGATGGAAAACAGGTTTTTTGTTTCCACATCTAATTAGTTTTGTGTTTAATTCAAGAATGGATAAGGAAAATTTTTCTAATTGGAAATTTCACTCTACGGGGTGCTGTATAAAAATTTAGTCTTTGTATTTTCCAAAATAGACTCTCTAGGCTTTGCAACTTGTATCATTAAAATTTGTATTATTTTTCTATGAAATTTTGCAATCGGATGTACAGTAGAACCCCGCAAATTCGGACCCCGTTAATCCGGTCTTCGCATAAACCGGATCAGACTGGTCATTTTTTTTTTTTTAAAGTTTGAGAAGCGATCGGCAAAATTTCGATAATATTAATTCATTTAAGTTTCGTATTCTGAATAAAAAAGTATTTTCTGAAATGTTTTCGGAAGAATACCTTAATCTTTTTCATTTAAACTCTTTGGTGTTACCTTTGAAAGCAACAGCAATGCATCACTTAAAGTTTGCAAGTAGGTTGCTGAAAGTACTCTCCGAAAGTCGTGGAATAATTTATGGTCTACAAATAGCGATTTCTTGAATTACAAGGAAGCTTGGAACAGAAGGGAAAATAGGCGAGAATGAAAGGAAAATTGTACAACTGAAGATGTTGAAAATAAAGATGATTCAGACGAAAACTCTATTATCAGTGATTATCAACCAAAAGTTTTTAGCCTTAATGAAGCAACAAATCATTTATAAAAATTAATGGTTTATTTTGAACATCAAATTGAGACCACATCCAACAAAATAACAATGCTCAAGCGGATGCATGACCTTGCAGCCGGCAGAAGTTATACAAAGCTGGCACAGCAAAAGGTTTTATAATTGCAAAATAAGCATTTTTACCGTCTGTAAATATTCAGTATGTTTAATATAAATTGGATTTTTCGTAAGTATGTTTTATTTAATTTTTTCTCATTCTCCAGACAATCCGGGTTTTCGATAATCCGGCTTGTGTCTTGTCCCAATTAATCCGAATTACCGGGGTTTTACTGTATGTATCTAGAGGCAATAATTAAAAGAAAATATCCTATTAAAAACTAAGAGATCTTCTTAAAACATCCTGAAAAAAAATCTTTAAAAAATCTTTTAACAAAATTATTGTGTTTCAAGTTTCAAGAAAGCATTTTAGCTCTTATTAATTCAGGATATAAGGAAAATTCTGTTTCAACTTATTTTCCTTAAATAACTTATTGTTTCTATCTCTAAGAATCGCCCTGTATAATACAAAGAGAACTGAAAAACTAGTCAGGTGAAACAATCGCAAAACTTTTTTCTATCTCATTCAGGTCACTACTACAGTGCCAAAATTAAATGACAATCTATGTTCACTGTGAGGTTTCTAAAGGCATATAATTCCGTGAATGTATTCTTCAAATATAAGACGATTGCAATTATATAAAAACGCTATTTGTTGGGATATTTATGCCAAAACATAAATATAACTAGTTTATATCACGGATTTACTGAATCTGGAATTTGATGAAAATCCATGCATTAATTCTTTAGATAGAGCTATTTCGGAAAAAGGAAAAAAACAGCACAGCAGTGCCATCGGTTGAGTTACGTACACTAAAACGTAAAAAAAAACATCAATTAATGTTAAGGAATAACTGAATCTGAAATTTGATATTAATCGTGCATTAGTTATTGAGATAGTGTTGTGTTGTTGCAAAATCATAAAAAAGTTAGTACAGCGGTGCCAGTGCCACCTGTTGAGCGATTTACGCGAAAAACTAATCAGCATCAATTTATATCACGGTCTACCTGAATAAAAATTTTAATCAAATTACACGTATTAGTTCTATAAAGCCCCACGAAATTTATGTCACATACAGACAGACAGACTCACAGACTCACAGACATATCGATACACAGATTCTCCAACAGCCATTTTGTAAAAATATATTTTATGGGATTTTTCGCCCCTTAAACGTATAAATATGTCCAAAACTGTAATTCAAAAACTTTCACGAATCCAATGCTTAATACTTAGAAAGTAAAACTATATAAATATTTGAGAATAAATCTAATCAGATATCGATATTTATTTCTTAAAGAAATTATATTCGAATATATTGCGTTGCATTGATATTACTTCATATGCTGATATTTCTTCTTTTACTCCTGTTGAACATTAAATTAAGTTTTTAAATAAATTTCCCACGTCGGATTTTCAATTCTTGGATTTTTTTTTTTTTTTCCTGTTACACATAAAACTTATTTTGTAAGTTTTTTTCCCAGACTAAGAAATAATATGTTTGGAGGAAGACGTCTAATCTTTCGTAAAAATTTCAGAAATCTTAGTTGAAAAAATATGCGCTGAATAATGAGATGTTCTGTAAAGCTTTTTAGAAGGAAAAGTTTTCGGCAGGATAAAATGTATTTTTCAAATCTCGACAGTATTATTAGGGTTTTTTAAGAATATAAATTTGTAGATGTGATGAAGAAAATGTCGTCTACAGTGTTTATTATCTTTGCATATCGTGTATTTGTGGTTTGCAAATATTGTGTCTTTCGAATTTCAAAAGTTTGAGAAATTTTTAAAGAATATTATTTAAAAAAAAATCATCGTTTGCACAAAAAATAATGAACAATAATACTTGGATTATAATATCTTTGCAAGTTTTGCAGCAATCGGTTATGAAATTTTTTAGCTTATTCTTTAAAAGATTCCTTTGATGCCTTTATAAGCTAAAAGTATTTCTTATATTTTGAGTATTTAACTTTTGTTTTTAAAAGCATTTAATGTAATTGTTGAACTATACATAAGTATAACAACCAATGGAACTCTAATTATACTTATTTTTAAATATTTAATTAAATTCGTTGAATTAAATTATCTATTTTCTAAACAACGAGGGTATTCTTTCAATAAATAGCAGTAAATATTTTGTAAAAGTCATAAATTTGAATATGTAGGTATATATTTTTTTATTTTTTAATAATACTTAATAAAATGTGAAACTTTTGGATCTTTTATATATATTTCTAATGTACACAAGATGTTAAAATTAAAAAAAAATCTGCTTTGCAGTTTTCGCGAAATAAGACCTCGAAGTTCCAAAAATAAAAATGTTGAATATAACTAGTTTAAAAATGTTTATTTCTAATTACGTCTATTATGGCACTTCAAATTCAACCGTAATATATAATGTACATTAAAAATCACAACATTATTTTTATTGTCTCTCTAGCCAGACATCTACATATATTTTTTAGAGAAATTGTATTTCAATATATTGCGTGGCACTGCAGTTACTTCATATGTCTTTGACTCCTGTTGAACACTAACCTAAAGTTTTTTTTTTTTTTTTTTTTTTTTTTTTTTTTTTTTTTTTTGTTACACATAAAATTTATTTTGTAAGTTTTCCCCCCAGCCTAACATATAATATGTTGGTGGGAAGACGCCTAATCTTTCGTAAAGTTTCCAGAAATCTTAGTTGAAAAATGTGCGTTGAATAATAAGATGTTCTGTAAAGCTTTTCAGAAGAAAAGTTTTTAACAGGATAAAAATGTATTTTTCAAATCTTGACAGCACTATTCGAATTTTTTAAGAATATAAATTTGCAGATGTGAAAAAGAAAATTTAACCCAGGGTGCTTATTATCTTTGAGTATTGTGTATTTGTTATTTGCGAGTATTGTATCTTCAGAATTTTAACAGTTTAGCTATTTTTTAAAGAAAGTTATTTAAAAAAAATCATTGCTGTATCTACTTGCATAAAAAAAAAATAATATTTTGATTTTAATATCTTAGTGATTTTTGCAGTTATCAGTTAAAAATTTTCTTTAGTTTTAACTTTAAAAGATGCCTTTGATACTTTTAAAAGCTAAAGGTTTTTCATATAATGACAATAAATAAGTATTTAAATTTTGATGTCAAAAACATATTCATGTAATTATTGAACTGAACTATGCATAGTATAACACCACTGAGATTTGACAAGTTGTATTTATTTTTTAAGTATTTATTTAAATTCACCGAGTTAAAATAATTTATTATCTAAACAAAACTTGTATTCTTTAAAAAAAATAAATTAAATATTTTATATATGTAAGAAATTTGAATATGTTACTTTTTAATAACATTTAAAAAGATATGAAACTTTTGGTTTCTTCATATACATTTTTATAGTAAACAAGATATTAAGATTTCATGAAAATCTGATTTGCAGTTTTTGAGAAATCAGGCTCGCAGTTCCAAATAAATGAATAAGTAAAAATGTTTATATAATTAGTTTTAAAAAGTTGATTTTTAAATATGTGTATTATGGTACTTGAAGTTCGTTCATAACATTTGACTATACATTGTAAATCATAACACTTTATTATTTTCTATCTTTTGCCAGTTGGTAAAATGAAATATTTTGCATCCAGTTCTGATTAAGATATTTTAGATGTATTAAATGTAAATATGATGTTCTGCACCAAAACCTGCCCTTTTCCATTAATTTCTTTCTATTATTTTCATTTCTACCATATAGTCTATCACATTCCATTTAAGATGATTCAAGACTAATATGTTTCGATTCATCCTTCACAATACATTTTCTTTCTTATTTCTTCCAATAGAAGAGGTTAAGGAAACGGGAGGTGTATTATTTCATTCGATGGACTAACGATGATCAATTTAGACATTGCGCAAATATCCGAAATGTAATTTATCAATTTCGTAATAACATATGAAAGGTTTCAATCACATTTATTTCACTAAAACTCAAGTAAGACATCCAGTTGAATAACTAACGATAGTTTAAGCTAAAACTATCATTAATTTAAATGGACATTTTACATAAAAATCTGTCAAAAAATTGCTTTTTCCTTTTTTAAGGTTAAAAGAATATTTTGCCACTTAATTTCTATCCATACGGCAAATATAGTGCGTGATATTGTAGATTTTATGTGTATTTATTGTAGATTTGTGTGTTAAAAGCTGACGGACTGTGAGTAATATTTATATTTTGAGAAATACACTCTTAAAATCTTGTCCTAGTTACAAAATTTTGGTGCTCAATAGCTGCCACTATAAGATGGTGTAACTTCGAAACAACATTGGGAGCTCCTGTTCAAGCACAGTTCCAATAGTTGGAACAAGGTTTAATTAGTAAGTTCCAAATGTTGGTACGAGATTTCACTATCTTACGGTGGCAGCTACTGAGAATCAATTTTTGGTTCAAACTAGAGCAAAATTTTTAACAGTGCAAGAAAAAAAAATCGTTTAAGAAGAGTACGCAGGAAAAAAAATTTAAAAATATTGATTTCCCAAGAGTATTGTAAACATATGAATGCATCAAACGTCCATAACAGGAATGCGCCAAAATATATTTTCCGAAATTAAGGAATGCATTTTTGTTATAGAAATTACGCTGTACAAAGTTAGTTGAGAATAATTACTAAAGACTTAATTGGCAATTAACTAAAAAATTAATTAGTATTATGTATGTGTTCGCCAATGCTGGATTTATTTATGTTTGATGTTTTGCCGCAGGATTATGTGCTCATGAAACCCATTCTATCTTGTGCTGCAATTGCAACCTTACCAACATATATAAATGAGACATGCTAAACTGGGCATTATCCTTTTACGGTCGAGCACTTAGCAAGCTATTCCAAGGATTCCGGGTTCGGTCCTGAGCATGAACATATTTCACTCGGTTGCTTCTATGCTTAGTTAGCAATGTCATGAATCACGTATTAAATATTCAACAAATGTTTTAGGTAAATTATTTCTGAAATTGCCATGAAATATGTTTTAAAATGAGCTAATATCTGCTATACAACTATAAAACACAAAATTAAATGTTATAAGCTAAATGTTTGTCTGAAACATTATCTAACAATGCAAGTGTCATAAAAATCCATAGACTAGAAATTTTTTAAAACGCTAACACCCTTCATAATAGTTTTAAATTAATTATAGAACTTTGTCCATAGTTATACAACTAAGCAAGGTTGGCCGATAAGTCATATACTACAGTTTTTTATGCAGAACTATGTTACAGACAATGTCAACTTCCATCGAAATCCTTTCAGCAGAATTTTCTAAGAAAGCTAATATTTTGTAATCAGGTTCATTTGATTATAAACATTTGCTCAATAATTATATAACTAAGCAACGTAGAACAATACATTATATATACTAAAAAATTACCTGAAAAATTATCTAACTAAAAGTCTAATTCGCATTGAAATCCATTCTGCAATGCTTAAGTTATAAGCGGGCGGAACAAAATTCCCATTTACATTATATATCTTATACTATAATTTGTATAAATAAAGTGTAAATTTTACCTTAAAAACGGCTCTAATGATTTTGACAAAATTTTGAATTTTATTTTGGATCATAATGAGTCAGAGTCAAAATATTTATATCTAAAGAATGTCTGGATGGATTTTAATGAAACTTTGTATCCAACAGTTTTTTAGCACGAAAAAACAATTGGGTTAGAACACATGTTCGAGAAATTTCGAATAGTGGGTCATTTTTGGGTCAATGTGCGTCTGTTAAAAAAAAAGCTCTAATGATTTTCACCGAATTTTGTATTCTATTATTTGGATTAAAAGAAGACGATTGGGTTAAGTCACACGTTAGAGAAAATTTGATTAATGGCAAATTGTTGGGACATTGTGGATCACTCTAATTTTATCTAGAAAATAGCTCGCACGATTTTGACTAAACATTGTATTCTATCGTTTTCGGATGCGAGAAAATCATTGGGATAAATCACATGTTCCAGAAAATTCAATTAGTAAGTTATTTTGTGTCATAATGGGTTGAAGGTCAAAATATTTATATCTAAGAACATCTGGATCGATTTTAATGAAATCTTGTATCTAACCGTTTTTGGCACGAGAAAACTGTTAGGATAGGTCCCCTATTAGAGAAACTTCGATTAGTGGGTCATTTTTGGGTCATTGTGGGTCAAACCAATTTTATCTAAAAAACGGCTCTAACGATTTTAACCAGATATTTCATTCTTCCGATTTGGATTACAAGAATACTATTGGGTTAAGTCACATGTTAGAGAAAACTCGATTAGTGAGTCATTTTTGGGACATTGGGGATCACGCTAAATTTATCTAGAAAACAGCTTGCACGATTTTGACTAAATTTTGTATTTTATCGTTTTCAAGCGCATAAAAATCATTGGGCTGATTCATATGTTCCAGAAAAATCCCTTCGTGGGTCATTTTGGGTCATAATGGGTCAGGGTCAAGTTCGATCAAATGTTTGAGAAATTTTGATTGAGTCATTTTGGAGTCAAAACAAATTTTATCTAAAAAATGGCTCTAATGATTTTGACTAAATTTTGTAATTTTTTCTCTTCATTTTCGAGATCAAGAAAACCAACGGGAGCGGTTGCATGTTCAAGAACATTCGATTAGTGCGTCATTTTGGGTCGAAATTGGTCACAATCAAGTTAAATGTTTCTGAAAAAAGTCTGAAATATTTTGACAAAACTTTGTATTATGCTGTTACATGGCACGAGTAGATCATTGGGCTAAATTATATGCTCAAGGAATTTCAATTAGTGGGTAACTTTTGGTCACTATGGGTTCATGTCAAGCTAATTGAAATAAAAGAACGGCTCAAATAGTAGAGAAAATTTTACGTTATATCTTTTCAGGCACAAGAAGATCACTTGACTAGATCACATGTTCCAGAAATGTCGATTAGTGGACTTGTTTTGGGTCACTGCAGGCCAATTAAATTTTATCTGGAAAACAGCTCTAACAATTTGATTAAATTTTGTATTCTGTCACTTTTGAACTCAAAAAGGCCATTTGGTTAGGTCGTATATTCGAGAAAATTCAATTAGTGTATAGATTTGGATCACTGTATGAGGGTTAATCTAAATGCATCTAGGAAACGGCTCAAATAATAATGACAAAATTTTGTACTATATAGTTTTCAGCACGTTTAAATCATTCAGCTAGCTCACATGTTCGAGAAATTTCAATTCGCGAGTCATTATTGGGACACTACGGGTCAAGCTAGTTTTATCTAGAATACGGCTTTAACGATTTTTAACTGAATTTGACTATATGGTTTTTAGCCTTGAAAAAATCACTGGGCTGGATCTAATTTTTGAGAAAATTATATTAATGGTCCATTTTGCGGTTCACTGCGGGTCAAGATAATTTTATGTAAGAAACGACTTAAACGATTTTGACTAAATATTACATTCTACAATTTTTTTATTACGTGAAAATCGTTTAACTGAGTGAGATGTTGAAACGGATTTTATTAGTAAGTCATTTTAGGGTAATACGGGTCAGTGTCATAAAGCCGAGAACATTGTAACAGCCAGTTGGCTATATTTGACAAAATATTGGTGACATTTGGCCGAAAAATTGATTTTCAAGATTAAAATACCAAAACACGTACTTGGCACCAAATGAAAAAATGTCGCAAAATTTGGCTAGATTTGGAAAAAAAAATGCTTTCAGTATAAGAAGGAATTTTTTAGACATTCTTAGTAGGAATTAAAATGCATGGTTAAAGTAATCAGAGACGAGTTAAAATATGATTTCGAATGATATCCTACTATTTTAAATATGTAAATGACGTAAAATTTATAAACATGTAAGTGCATACATAATTTTCATATGAAAAGTTTTTGTAAATAATGCTGTTATAAATAACATGCTTAATGCAGAGAGAATGAGACAGTTAGAATATTATATCAAGTTGAACACAAAGTTAATTTTCACCTGAGCTTAGCTAGGTCCTGCTAGTATATATACATATATATATCTAAATATAGTAGATGACTTGAAATTTATCCCGAGGCTAAAAGCAGGGAATAACTCTTTATTTTAAAAACTGTTTCTTTAAAATTTTTAGCACTCCTTTATCTGATTTATGGAAATTTTAGCCCTTTCGGATACGATTTTTTTTCTTTCAATTTTTAGAAAATATTACTTTTGCGCTAATAACATTAACACTAACTTTCCATATATATTAATAAGTGTTTAACAAATATTTCACTATCTGAAACTCAACGGGTATTGTTGTTTTGCATACTATTCAATTCATATTCATATGAAAATAGACTAAAGAAGAGTTTTTCGTGATTGGAAAATTTTGTATACAAGAAAATGTAACTGATATTACAAATTTCTAATACTTTTTTGCACTTTATTACATACTAGCTATCCTGCCCGGCGTTGCCCGGCCCCGTGATGTTATTCAGTTTTCAAATGTGTTTTTTGCTTTCTAAATGACCCTTAAATTAAACTCAAATTTCTATGATTATATATCTTTACGTCCATTTTGTCAAAATTTATATTTTTAAACGGAAAAATCGCGAAAAGTTATTGAATTGTAAGCACATGCTGTTTGGTATTTTGTTTTCTATGGAATTTGATTTTTTGGAAACTATGCGAACTGAAAGCGAACGAAACCGTGATGGAACACTCAGGTTTGCACTGAATTCGTAAAATTTTTCACACGTTTTATTTTGTAAAAAGGGAATTCTATCCATACGAAAGTTGCAAATTTTTTTTAAGTAATGTAAATCTGGTTTATTGAAAGGCTCTAAAAAGATTGTGCTAAAATACGGACATCTAGTTACTTTTAGCCGGGATGTAATTCGTGTTTGTCGGTGTATTTGAACGGGTAAAATCTCATATATTTTTTAAACAAATTGCAACATAAATTATGAGAATGTTTTAGCTTTAAGAAAATATTTTCGGTTTGTCATGACGTATATAGAATTGCGCCCTGCAAAGGCAAAACCGCAATGAAACGATCTAGTTTTTATTGATTTCCTCAAATTTTTCGCACTTTTTATTTTGTAAAAATTATTTCTACTCGTCCGAACGTTTCCAAAATTTTTAAGAAGATGTAAATTTGATCTATTGAGATGCTTTTAAAAGTTTGGGCTGAAATATGTACGCTTAGATACTTTTAGCGTAGAAAAAATATTCTACACGTGAGTCACAATGTGCCTCCTTTTGCCGGTGTATTTGAAAGTCTTAAATCTTATATTTTAAAAACCGATTGTATCATAGATTATAAAAATGTTTTTAAGCTTAAGGAATATGTTTTTTGTTTACCGGTACCTACTTTTAGCCGGGATGTAATTCGTGTTTGTCGGTGTATTTGAACGGGTAAAATCGCATATATTTTTTAAACAAATTGCAACATAAATTATGAGAATGTTTTAGCTTTAAGAAAATATTTTCGGTTTGTCATGACGTATATAGAATTGCGCCCTGCAAAGGCAAAACCGCAATGAAACGATTTAGTTTTTATTGATTTCCTCAAATTTTTCGCACTTTTTATTTTGTAAAAATTATTTCTACTCGTCCGAACGTTTCCAAAATTTTTAAGAAGATGTAAATTTGATCTATTGAGATGCTTTTAAAAGTTTGGGCTGAAATATGTACGCTTAGATACTTTTAGCGTAGAAAAAATATTCTACACGTGAGTCACAATGTGCCTCCTTTTGCCGGTGTATTTGAAAGTCTTAAATCTTATATTTTAAAAACCGATTGTATCATAGATTATAAAAATGTTTTTAAGCTTAAGGAATATGTTTTTTGTTTACCGGTACCTATAGGATTGCGTTTTGCTAAGTCAAAACCGCAATGAAAACGATCTGTTTTTTATTGATTTCATCAAATTTTTCGCACATTTGTAAAAAATATTTCTATCCGTCCGAACGTGTCGATTTTTTTGTAGGGAGTATACATTTGGTCTATTCAGAATATTTTAAAAGATTGAGTTGAAATATTCACGTTAAGATAATTTTAGCATGGAAAATATATCCTCTCTGCGAGTCGCAAAATGACATTCTTTTGCCAGTGTATTTGAAGGGGTTACAAAATAATTACACCATCAGTTAGAAGAAAGTTTCAACTTTAAGATCCTTTTTTAGGTTTGTTTATATCTTAAAAATTGTGCCCTGGAGGGGCATTGACAAAAGGGAGAAAAATAGTTTTGGAAAAAATAACCATTTTTGAATATTTGTTTTCAAAGGGTTAACTGCAACATTTTTTCGAATTGATTATTGCATCTGAGACCTAAAAATATGATCTTTCGAAATATATCTATTAAGTTTAACTGCGTGCAGCAGTTTGGTTTATTTGGATTTAAACAAAATGATCCAAAAACAGAAATAAACGGGGAAAAAGTTTCTTCCTCCGTTTAGATGCGTAATTGAGTTTCTGCGCATGTGCAAACGTTTTCTTTCCCCGAAAATTAAAAAGATTATTTTTTGAAGAGAGTGAGTTCCGCTTCGTAATTAATATCTATGAAACTAATCAAAAAATTAAAATTCTGAGCTTCAGGTGCATCAGGAGAGATATTGGGCTACTCTCAAAAGAAATTTGAGCTTCTTACGTGCCGCAGATTTTTCTAGCCATCGCAGACACACACACACAAACAGACAGAGTGTTTTGTTCTTTTATTAATATAGATTATTCTTTCAAGAAAGTAACCTTTATTTTAAATTTAAAGAGTGATATGTGTGGTAACAAAAGAATCGCAAACGGTGCAAAGAGAACTAAGTATTTATTATTATTATTAGTACTAAATGCCTAAAACTTAATGAAGTCATGTAGTAAATGTATAGACACATATTAACATTACTTCATGTAACCAGCAACAGATTAATGTTCAGCTAAAATACATATACTATTAATAGTACACCATACACGAAAGGGTTAAATATTTATCTTATTTTCACAAACAACTTAAAGAAACATCCTTTTACGTAAAGTAATATTTCTATAAAGTGAAAGTAGCGACATATTTTGGTAATGATGACATACAGTTTAATAAATTTTACTTTTCATTGACCTTTTTCTAATTTCCTTAATGCGATCATATTGTCTGTCACATTTCACTGAAGATTAATCAAGAAGAATATACCTCAATTTAAAATCAGAATAAAATTTGTATCATATAAAACTTATAAAATAAAAAGTAAATGACTTTAATGTTTTATTTCATTGATTCAGGTGATGATTGATATTAAACATTATTTCATTATAATAAAAACTACATATAAAACGTTGTAAACGTTTTCTTAAAAAAAAAAGGATTTCTATAGGAGATTTTTTAAAAGTTTAAATAAATAATTCATCCGATGTTAGACTCAAATAAATATCACAACACAGTTAATGTTTCCAAAAGTATAACAATTATCTCATCTTAAACCGCTTTACAAGGATAACTATAATTATTTCTTAATAAATATTTTTTTTCTCTTATACAACAGCCAAACATTTCCATGCATTGAGACTGCCGAAGGAGGGTTGCAGATTTTAATTGTTATGCAGGTTTTAATTATTAACCTTATTAAGATACACCGTCTAACATTTACAAAAAATCTATATGCATCAATCAGTCATTTATGATTGCACAGGAAAGAAAATAATTCCACATAACCATTCATCATAATTATTTGTATCGAAACACATACTCGGATGCCTTACCACCCTCATAATATCAACATAATCGGCTTTTGACTGTTTTCCGCTTATACCTTATACCGCTTATCATTGTCATGATAATTTTTATTTGATAACCTTATTTATTTATTTTTCTTAATCACTTAAAACATTAGCTTTAATATCGATTTTGTGTTAAATAATCCATTCATTCTAAAAGTTACGCGACAGAAAAACATAGTTAGGATGCTTAAAGCATAACGGATGTTCGATCAACTAAATTTAGAACCAGTGTTTTATAACAGATTTTATTGACTTATTTCATCTCAGAAAAATAAACCAGAAAGAACTTTTTAAAATATTAGTACAAAAATTCAAGAGGCTGTACAGACGCTGAAAAAAAAATCCGCCTTCGGCACCCGTCATTTTTGGGTCAGCGCTCAAAACTAGTATTCAGGGGCCAGAGAAGTGACGTAATTTATAACTACGTCATCTATTGAATCCTTCTTGCCTATAGCTGTCTGAAAATTAATCTTATGAAATGTGAATACACTGTGACTAATATATCACCCTCATTGTTGTCATTAATATACCATAACGTCAAAGATGAGACATTTAAACTCTGACATTTATACGTGATATTTTGAGAGTAGCTGCAAATAATTAACGTAAAGCACTGAAAGTCAGCCTTCCTCCTCAATATACGAGGATTTTTTCTTTTTTGGAAAGTACCATTTATAAACCCAATTTCAAGTTTTATTTTTTTACACTTTTAATCTTTCAGTTTTCAAGAAATTGTATAAGATTTTTATTCCCGTATCTCCTAAACAAAAATACACTATGCAATCTATTTTTAATTCATGTCGTTGCATATCAATGTATCATAATCAATGCTCACTATTATATTATACTATTAATGTTTTCCTTGATTTTTATGTACTAAAATTTAGTAAACATATATACCGAGTTTAAGCAATATAATTTTTGTTGATAATCCTTTCCATTTAAATTAATTATTTTGTATAAATTTGTTTTTTTTACATTATTATTTTTATTAATTGGAACTATTTAGCTTCCTTTTAAAGGAAAATTTATAATCGAAAATTTGTTAATTTGATTTCATTTTATTTTGCAAATTGTATAAATCTGTGAAGTCTCAAAAATTGCAAGTTTAACTTCACATCTTTCCAATTTTCCAATATTTTTTCAAAAAAGTTCCAGTTATGAGTCCCTCTATAAAATAATAAAAATTTCTTGTATTCTAAAGGGGAGCTTACTTTCGGTACTTTACGGTAAATGAGCATTTAGAATCACTTCGCATTAGAACACGAAATGATAGTCACCGAAAAATCGCAATGTTACGAATTGAAAACCACTTTGGTCAGTGGACTGTGACACATGTAATGTCTAAGTGACGACGCATTCATTGTCTGTGCTATTACAGTTGGTTTAAATATATAGCGTCGATATATCAGCTATAATATAAACTCATGTATCTGTGGCTTCCGGTAATAATCAGGTAAGACACATTTTTGAAAAAACTGAGATAGTTTGGGAAAATATAAGTAGTATATGGTACCTACTATGGAACACTTTTTATATTCCACTAAACGCAAATATTTAACGATTTTTGTAAGATTTTCATCAAAAAGTTTGTCTGTCTAAATATAGAGGATGTAACTATTTTAGTACGATTTATCGAGTAAATGATGATAAAAAATGCATGATTTGCATTGGTTGGATATTTTATTTTTTCTACTAAATTATGTAAAGACGAAGTTTTAAGAAAGGGTTATGGAATAAAGAATCATGATTATAAATAATAACGTAATCAATTGAGATGAAATATTTATCAATTTTAAATGCTAATATTTAATTATTGTAGTGATGAAAAAATTTTGCCTGACGCCCTTAGTTTACGAAATGCTAATAAACAATCTTCCTCTAGGATAGTCTTGATAGGAAAAGCAAAGAGCTGCATTGTATAATATTATTATCAATTGCATTACATTGAAGTCTGAAATAAAAGTTAAATGCTTTTTATCCTATGTTTTAATAGATAACCAATTCTTTTTACTTATAGTTATAAATACTAATCTGGTAGTTTGATATTTTCATAGTTCGATAAAATTAAAAAAAATAGTTTGTGTCGAAATGAACACATCTTTGACAGCAAGAAATTTATTTTGAATTTCAGTAAATTTTATTTAGGGGTTTGAAATTTTCATAGATCGATAAATGGCCCATTCGATTATTGTAAGATTTAAAACAAATTTTATGATTAAGCTTTTTCTAATTCATAATCATAAAAGCCATCATTATTTTTTCCTTTAAAATGAAAGATATAACCACCTTCATTCAGTTTTGTTATTGCATTTTCAGATATTTTTCCATGACTCTTTTTAAGAAAATAATCTTTTTCTACATCATTAACTTCTAATCTTGCAATAGTCGTATTTCCAAATTTAGTTTGAATTTTCTTCAACGAAATCAGCTTGTATTTCCCTGTCTCTAAATCTTTTAGCTTATGAGTTACAGGGAATGATCTGAGACTGTTGAATTCTTCCATTTATTAAGAAAGAATTTTTGAAAGACAATTTTTATAGTACAGACATCTGTACATAGAGCAGCCAGGTCCTAGGATTCTTACGCATCTCGGTACTTCTAATATTTTTATAGGAATTCCCCATTCTTCAAAGGTACTTTTCGGAAAAACTCCTCCTTTAAAAGCAAATGTGCCGCCGTATATCTGATGCAATTGTAAGAGATAATCTTTTACATTGTCACTACTAATCCATAAGCCTGTATTATCTGAATATCTTTTAAATCTTAAACCATGGATATCGTTAGTACATCTACGAACTATTCCATGGTCTTGATCACTTAATTCATAGTTAGGTGTAAATACAGAAATAGTTTCACCTATTCCTTCTTTTAAATGAACCCAGCTTATTTCTCTCGCTATAGATTTGAACGGAAGTATAAAACCTTGAACATTTATGATAAGGGTGACATCGTCCATTTTATTAGAAAACAATTTTTATAAACTAAAAAATTCGGCTTAAAATCCAAATGGTACAGTATCAAAGTTATCTAAAATTCTTCTTTTATCATATCCAAACATATATCTTTTATTCATTTTATTCACCTTAATATTTCTGTCTTTTTGTATCTGAAATTGATTTATTTCTACATGTATATGGTCAATTTCCCCAGTTATTATTTTCATTCTCTCGTCAAAATTCAGCTTAGTTTCACTCTCATAACTCATTTTAAATCCTTTTACTTTTCCTTTTACAGAACCGTCGTTCAGAATATAACCATAATCTTTACTTGCTCCAGATATCCATGATTTCATATATTTATCTTCTCCTAATTCATCAGTCCATTCCCCTAACATACAACCTGTTTTTACTTTATTAGATCCATCATCGATATAAACAATACTATCTGTATCGTAATACATTACTTTATCTCCTAATTTATCTAGCATTTTATATAATCTTATTCTAGCCGAACTGGTAGTAAAAGCCGCTATATAAATATTCGTATTAAAGTTATTCTTGGCATATTCATCTTTCATCTTATAATCCATTTGCACACACTCATCATTTAAAAATATCATATTCAAGTCTTTAATGCGGTCGTTCAGTATAATTCTATAAAAATCTGCCAATTCTGTTACATTCTCTGTTTGTTTCATATTTTTTCTCTGTCCGAACTTACCCCATAAAGAGTTTAAACAAATTTTGGATATAAATCTCATTCCTGGGTTTTCTTTGATTTCTCCTAACTTTATACCCAATTTCTTTTCTACGCAACTTTTATATTCTTTTTCAGTTTTGAAATTTTCAGACCATTTATCATCTGTTTCTAATTTGATTTTCAAAAACATTTTAACATAATCCTTAAATAATGTATTAGATTTTTTTTCAAAATGCCAAACTTCATAGATATTTAAAATCTTATAACCTTTTTCAATAGCCAGTTCAACTTCGGTAGTTGTCCACGTACCTGTAAGACTTCTCTCCTCATCCGTATGATTACATTCTTTATTCTGTATTTCATAACATTGTTTCTTTTCGCATTTTATAGGTTTTGAACATAATTTACACAAACTAAATATTAATTTTTCTCCTTTATAAGGTAAAACAGGATGATAGAGCTTTCTAGGTGGAAGTACTTTGCATTGTATCAAACCATACCAATTCTTATCATATTTTTCCGGATTATAAATTTTTATCGGATGACCAACAGGATAGTAATCAAAGTAATTCACTGTTGGATAAAGTGAACAAACATCGATATATCTACCCTTTTCGTTTTCTTTCATTTCGTATATTAATTTGGTAGGTTCACACCTACCTCCGCTGAATGCGTTTCTAGGATTTAATGGTTCTACAAAATCTCTTTTCCATTCATTTTTCATATATTTTTTAATTTCTTTGTCACTATCAAAATCACATTCCCATATTTCAATCAATTCAAATCCTTTATCTTTTATTTTTTTATTTATTTTTTGAGTTCTTTCATACAAATCTTTCATACATATCTGATTTTGAAGATTGACAGTGGATTCTGTAAAACAGCGAGGACAACCGTGCCAATGACATCCTTGAAACTGATAAACGGTATTTTTATAAAAACCGTCTACTTTATAAGTTTTATCACCTAATTTCAGTTTTTTCTCACCACCGTTTAAAGCATGCTGTATTTTGATATTGTGTTTTTTGGACAGATAGTCTAACCAAATGATCGATTTCTTACTGTATTGATCCTTTTGAATACACTCTTCATCTATCGCTATTGTATTCACTGGAATGAATTTATCTCTGTATATAGCCATACAAACGCCAGCTAAAGTGATATATTTAAAAGGATCAATATCAGCAATATTTAGAAATAATCTTCGCAATTCTAAACATCCTTTTCTTAAAATATCAACATCAGATCTGCAATATTTTATAATTTCTTTTTGAAAATCAAATGTTTCGTTTTTTACCGATTTATACCATTTATCAAACGTTTTTCTTTGATCTAAAGTCATAGTATCATAACCATAATGGTATTTTTCAGGATATTTTCCTACATAATTTTGATTTTCCATAGTGTTAAACAAATGAGGAAAATACCCTTTTGCTAATTCCGTTAGTCCAAACGTTTTAGGAAATTTTCTTAACGGAATCAATGTAAAATTTATAGAATCGATAAACCTTATATTAAATGCGGTTGCTTGCATATATATGAGTTTATTTCCTTGATATATTGTAAACACTTTAATTTTATTTTTAAAGCAGTATTTAGCTAGAAATTGAAAATCGAATCCTTTTCCATAATGCGCTAATACAGTATAACCGCAATGTTTCTTTTGGAATAACCATTTACAATATTCATTTTCATTCTGAAATATTTTTTCATTTCCGTTAAAATCATGATTTATAACTAGATTGACTTGGTGATTTCCTGTCTCTTGATTCGTTTCAACGTCAAAAAACATATATTTTTCTGTAAATTCTGATCTTTTACATTTCTCACACCATTCCTTTCTATCTTCCAAAACCCACTTTCTGCAGTTTTTACATTGTTTTTCTCCGCATTTATGATCTTTCGGTTCTCTTTGGCTTCTACTGATATTTCTCTTACATTTTAAACATTTCCACAGTGTTTCACAGACTGCTTTATTTTTATGATTTTCGAAGCAGTTTTTTCCTTTAAAAGATCTAAAACAATCATTACACTGAATATCATCGCCTTCGCAATTACTCTCTTTCCTAAAACATCTATTGCATTTTAAAGAACATTTATGTTGATCACTTCTACTATAACTTACTTTACAATATTCACAAAAATGTTTTTTTCCTAAAAATCCTGTTACCGTTGTAATGACATCAAAATGATTTCTATTTTTTTAAATGTAAACACAATTAGATTTATAGGCTCCGCTGTATATTCTTTCGTTAAAATTTTCTCTGCAAAATATAGTTATTTGAATATCTAAAAAAATTTCGAATTGTTTAACATGCTCTAAATTACACATTTCTAACGGAATATCACACATTTCATGCAATTTTATCGCTAAACTTTTTTGTAATTTTCTACCCATTCTTATGTATTTAACATCTAAATCTGTAAGTTTTTCTAGATTCAATTTTTCGCATAAAATTTTACGATTTTGAATAGCCAGGGCTGTAACGATGGATCTAGCCAAACAGATATTATCGTCATTTTTAATTTGAATTATACTTCTTTTATCGACAACATCGTTATCGTTCAGTAATTTCAAATGTTTACCACCTTTAGGCAAATCAACGACTGTAAAAATAAATTCACAGTCTTTAATATCCAACTCTTTGTATTCAATTTTATGCGTTAAAACATCTAAATAGGTCTCATAGGCTTCTTTTGTTGACATCATTTTAGGGTGAAAGGGCTGTGTCAAATAGGGATTGAATACAATTATATCTACCTTTCCTTCGATTTTTCCAATTGCTCTCCTGAATAAATCTTTTAAGATACTATAATACTGGCCAGGTGTGAGTTTGTTTATTTGTCTTATTTTATAAACATATCTATAAGTATTAAATTTTTTTACAAATTTTTTATCTTTCTCAACAATTTCATAATCGGGTCTAAACAGATTTTCCAAATTTGCTTGTAATTTGACTTTTTTTTCTGTCTTTTTGATCAATTTTTCATCTTTATATTTCAAGCCGTAATAATCAAAGAGTTTTTTAAGTTTTGGACGGTTTTTCGGTTCATTTATAAATTGTTTCAATTTTTCATTCAAATCAGGAAATAATTTTTTAAGGTTTACCACTGTTTTTATCTTTTTTTCTTCGTTATTTTTTGGATTAAATTCTGCTGTGTTATTGTTAAATTTTAAATCAAAAGAATCGAATATTTTTTTTCAACTTATTTCTTTTCTTAGGATTTTTGATAAATTCTCTCTTCATTTCATTTAAATAATCTGTGACGTCTAAATTTAATAAATCTACCAAAACATATTTATATTCGCCTGTTCTTTTTATGTATCTCATTATCAATCTAATTAATTCATCTTTTTTACAATCTTTGGGTTGTTTTATATTTAAAACTTTTGCAGTGTGTCTCAATTTTGAAACAGATATCAATCTTAGAGTTTCCTCCATTTATATAGAAGAAATTTTATGAATACTTTTTGCTACACATTTTTAATAGCTATCTATAAATCCAAATTCGGTAGCAGGTAATTTTAGATTAAGCGATTTAAAATGAATTGAAGAATTTCTGAAAACGACTATTAAAAAATATATTTCAAAAATAAGATCGTTTACTCAAAAGGACTAATTGCAGTCCATTGAAAGAAATCTAAATTTTTTTCTACAGGTTCGCCATTCAATTTTAAACATTCAAATCGAAATCCGTTTTTATCTATTTCTGTTATTCTAACGAAAAATGGTTCGCTGTATTTACATACAGGTGTTATATGAACATTGGGATGAACATTAAAGGTATGATTCCAATCAACATTTATTCTTTCAGTTGTACAGTTACCTGTCAAAATCTTTGTACTTTTTGAATTACCCATTTATTTAGCCTAAAAATCACTGTCATAATCAGGCACTTCTATTTTACCTTTAAATTCTAAATAAAATTTTTCTGATAGATTTGAATATAAAATGCCAATCTACTCTGTCTTGGAACTTTTCTATAAATGGTTCTGATAGCAATTTTATGAGCACTTTTCCCCCCACAATTCTAATTTTGAAACTATCAAGGTCCAATTGAATAATATTTCTGAAAATGCAACATTCAATATAATATTTTAAACAAGAAAAAACTATATCGTGTTCTATTTTTGAAACGAGTAAAAAAACTACATCGTGTTCTATTTTTGAAACGAGTAAAAAAACTACATCGTGTTCTATTTTTGAAACGAGTAAAAAAACTACATCGTGTTCTATTTTTGAAACGAGTAAAAAAACTACATCGTGTTCTATTTTTGAAACGAGTAAAAAAACTACATCGTGTTCTATTTTTGAAACGAGTAAAAAAACTACATCGTGTTCTATTTTTGAAACGAGTAAAAAAACTACATCGTGTTCTATTTTTGAAACGAGTACAATATCATAAATTTATTTTGATGTTCGTTTGATATGATAATTGCTTTTTAAATGTCGTTTTTTATGAGCTAGAGTGTATGTTTTGCCACATTCGCAATCAATTTTTTTATTTTTCATAGCTAAATGACAACTTTTGCAATTAGCGTAATGTTCTGTTTTGCCGTAACGAAATCGAGTATAAAATTGGTCTAAAGGTTTAGTCATCTGACAATGCTTGCAAACTTTAGACAGCTCCATTTATTAAGAAATAATTTTTAGAAAGCTATTCCAAATGTCTTCGTTTTTCTTATTAGATTTTACTTTCAAATTATTATCAATATTATAATAATCTAATATTTTCTTTATGAAATATAGGTAATTTATCGACTTTTTATAGTACACTAAATCTAAAAACTGAATAAACATTTCTTCAGCTTTATATGGAATATTTAACTTCAATTTCCATTTCAATGCTTTAAAACGACTTATTCGGGATTTGCGTCTTTCGCTTAAAAAACCATCTATATTTTTATATGTAAAATATTCACCATCCGAATCGTACATTATTTCACATTTTTTCATCTGGTCATAAATTTTGAGATATTTTTCGGGTATTTGACATTTGTTTTCTTTTTTAAAAGAATCCATTAAGTTAGAATCAGAATCATCTATTAAAATGTCGTTAAAAAAGTCACAATTCATTTATTTAAACTTATTTTGAGTTTTGATGAGTTATTTTAATAACATAATAATATTTGAAAAAGTCCCGTCTAGACGGGAGTTTTGACATTGCTTTCTTGAAAAAAGTCCCATCTAGACGGGAGTTTTGATGAATTATTTTAATAACATAATAATATTTGAAAAAGTCCCGTCTAGGCGGGAGTTTTGACATTATAGCTTGTTTATATTTTAATATTTGAAAAAGTCCCGTCTAGACGGGAGTTTTGATGAGTTATTTTAATAACATAATAATATTTGAAAAAGTCCCGTCTAGACGGGAGTTTTGATGAGTTATTTTAATAACATAATAATATTTGAAAAAAGTCCCATCTAGACGGGAGTTTTGATGAATTATTTTAATAACATAATAATATTTGAAAAAGTCCCGTCTAGACGGGAGTTTTGATGAGTTATTTTAATAACATAATAATATTTGAAAAAAGTCCCATCTAGACGGGAGTTTTGATGAATTATTTTAATAACATAATAATATTTGAAAAAGTCCCGTCTAGACGGGAGTTTTGACATTATAGCTTGTTTATATTTTAATATTTGAAAAAAGACCCATCTAGACGGGTGTTTTGATGAATTATTTTAATAACATAATAATATTTGAAAAAGTCCCGTCTAGACGGGAGTTTTGACATTATAGCTTGTTTATATTTTAATATTTGAAAAAAGACCCATCTAGACGGGAGTTTTGATGAATTATTTTAATAACATAATAATATTTGAAAGTCCCATCTAGACGGGAGTTTTGACATTATAGCTTGTTTATATTTTAATATTTGAAAAAAGACCCATCTAGACGGGAGTTTTGATGAATTATTTTAATAACATAATAATATTTGAAAGTCCCATCTAGACGGGAGTTTTGACATTATAGCTTGTTTATATTTTAATATTTGAAAAAAGACCCGTCTAGGCGGGAGTATTGATATTATAGCGGAAAAATTAAATTGACTTGATATCTTTTTCGTCAACCCAAGAGTTAAATTCGTCGGAATAATTTAACCATTTAACTAGACATTTCTTTCCTTTCTTTTTTATTATTTTTTCAATTTTAAACATCTTATCTTCCTTATTATATTTAACTAATTCTGGTTCATAATAAGTTCCTTTTATTTCGTTTCCATTCAAATCCTTTATTCTGTAAGTAATTGGGTCAGTGTTTAATATTTCTGAAACGATGAAAATTTCTTCAGTAAAAGTAGGCTGGTATCCGCGGGTGAAAGCAGTCTGGTATTTCGAAATTCTTATTCTATCGCCAACCTTGAATTTCGGTTTTCTTATTATTTTTTCTTCGTATAAATTTTTATAAACTTCAGATTCGTTTTCTTCTCTACTCGCCTCGGTAGGTGTCATTTTGATAGACCTATGCCTGGTATTATTATAATTTTTAACTAATTGATCCAAAACATCTATATATCTTTTAGTATTGTTGGCCGCTAGATAGGTTCTAATTTTTTTATTAATTGTCCTGTTAAATCGTTCGACTACAGAACATTTTATTTCAACATTTTCAGTTGTAAACCATTGAATATCATGATCTTTAAATAATTTTAAAGTCCATTTATTTAAAAATTCGGTTCCTTTGTCACATTGTAATCTTTCAGGAATTCTTTCTTTAAATATCTTTTTAAATGCTTCCGTTACTTCTTGTCCAGTTTTTCTTTTTATCGGAATAGCCCAAGCATATTTACTAAATACATCTATCACTGTCAATAAGTAATTAGTTCCGTTATTATATTTACTAAAAGGTCTGATAAACAATAAATCTGCTTGCCATTGGTCATCGATATGACTGACATAAATGCGTCTTCTTTTAAATTTACGAATTAAAGGCTTATGTCTGGTATAAACATCTTGACTGTGTAAAAAATCTGTAATTTGCTTTTGACTGAAACCTGTTTTCCGTTTTAATTCATTGATCCCACAGTAACCACTTTCAGGATGATAATATATTTTTTCTAAGATATTTTTAGGATCTTTCATCCCTAAGGTTTTCCTAAAAAAACACTCTTTTTAGAACCACAATCTAGACAAATACCTTTCATCATTGGCCTGTTATTTTTAGACATTGTATTTTTAATATCTTTTGTTTCTGTATGGTTTTTACATTTTAAACAATAGATCTGTGTATTTCCCATACCAAAAGATTTTTTAGCTTTAATAATCGGTTTTACAATTCCTCTTTCAATTCTTTCTCTAAGAGTAGGATTTTCAAGATTATCTAGTTCATCAATCATATTCTTATCGCATACTTCATTTCTACTTTTTGTATCTTTATTTTCTAAATAACATTTGTCATGTTTATATGCAATTTCATCCACTCTGTTAACAGGTTTAGACGAATTTTTATACGTTAAATCTGGATTTAATCGTGTTTTCCCCCATAATAATTGGGTTCCTGGGCCTGTAAAATTATGGCCTGGTAAATGCATTTCGAAAGGTAAATTACTAATGACTTTATTCAGAAAACCCGATCCCGTTTGTCCGCATTTTAAACAACCGCCTTTAAAATTACCCTTTTTAGTTAAAGACGTAATAACAAATTTTTTACATTTACAACTCATTTATTAGACAGCAAAAAGTTGAAGCTTTCTAGGAAGAATATTTATATCCATTCAACTGTACTTTTTTCACATACTTTTCGATTGGGAAGTATACTAAATTATTTATAAAATCTTGTTCTCTAACATACACTTCTTCTTCTGAAATTTTTTTAGCTTTCAACAAATTTAATTGTTGTTTATAAAAATTATAACATTGCTTGTATTCTTCTTTTCGTTCTAAAATATTTAAAGATTTCTCAATAACTTCTACAATTCCAGCACTCAAACTCAAAGCAGCCAGTGGTATGAAAGCAAATGCTGTTAGACTCGAGGCACTCAGCATAAATTTGCTAACAGATAAGGAAACACTTATCTTTTGATACAAATTGTAACTTTTCCGATAAACATATAATCTCTTTTCTAAATATTCTTCCATTTATAGAGGTTCAAAATTTCTTCTGTATCTCATTTCAGAATTTACTAAGTCTAACATAAAGAAATTACCCGTACAAGATTTATATTTTTCTAGAAATTCCTTTTTCGTTAGATTTCCGTCTATTTCTCTGATTATCTGACTGATTTCTCTAGGCTGTAGCTTAAAAAATATGAAATAATTGCAATTTTTTCTAATGTCTTTAGGAGTTGAGTAATAAGACTGCGTTAAATAAATAATGGATGCATTTTTCTTTCGACCTCTTATAAACAAATCCTCTATAACTTTCTGATCTTTTTCTGTAACACAATCGTCGAACACAACGAGGTTTTTTTCTGAGGAATCTAAATCATCGACAGTAATAAATTCACTCAAATCTGAAGAAAATAATACTTTCTTTTTATATTTATCATACAATTTTAATAATTCCGTTTTTTTATTTTTATTTATTTTTTTACATTTTAAAATATCGTCTCTTTCAAAGCCTTCAAACAGTGTGTAATTTTCTTGTAATTTAGAATACTTTGGCTCGAAAATGTCTTTTGCGCATAAATATAAAGCATCGAAATCTAATCTTAAATTACTTGGATTCTCAAAACCGTTTAATAAATTTATTAGTAAATTTGTCTTTCCACAACCTGATGGGCCGATTATTAATAATCTGAAAGGATGTCTGGGTAAAAAACAGTTTTGTTTGGGATCCGGCAATTCTTCCGGTTCTGTATAATTTTTAATTTTTATCATTTATTTACTGTTAAAATTTACAGCTAGTAAAAAATAAAATTGCTACCAGTAAAAACATATTAGCTGACAGTAAAAATAGGCGTCTAAGCTATCGCTTCTAATTAGCTGTCAGTAAAAAAATTAAACTAGAAAGCGACAGCTTTTCGCTGTCTATAAATGGATAAAATAAACGATTTAGAAAAAGATCGAAATAAGAAACAAAAAGAAGAATTAAAAAATGCAATAAAACTGGTCAAATTACAAGCAGATATTAGAAAAAATAATGAAGCACAGCGTGACAGAAAGCTAGGCATAGACAAAAGTTTAACTGAATTTCATAAACCTGTCACTAAAAAATTAGAAGAACAGGATAAAAGTAGAAAAGAAAATATTAAAGCTATCAATGATAAATTGGACGAATTAAATATATCTTTACAGCCCATTGCAGAATCTTCTAGAATTATTCCTGAAGCGATCGAAGATGTCCAAGGATTATATAAAGAACCGCTATTTACTTATAATGTTGATCAATATTTAGATACAGATTATTTAAAATCTGTACAATTATACAGACCTTCGAAACTCCTAGACAATCAAGAAAAATTAGATGAAATGTATACAAAGGCAAAGCAGTTAAAAGAAGAATTATCGAGGAAAAAAGGCAACTTACAAAGTACAATTAATAGGGCTAGAAATCTTTCAGAGGAGGAATTAAGTCAGAAAAAGGATGAATTAAACGCTGTTAAATTAAACGAAGGGGAGCTACAAAAATATATGGCTAGATTAACTACAATTCGAGGTAGCGAAGTAATGAAAGTGGGGAAAGGATTAGGTTTACTGTCTGAATTATTGGATAAAGTTTGTCAAGGTAGCAAGTCGAAAAAATTAAGAAATGAAATCAAACTACTAATAGACAAACTCATTAAAGCTAAAAAAATAACTAACGGAGATAAAGAACGATTACACAACCAATTTCTTCTTTGAAAGCGTCAGCTTTTTGCTGCCTAATAAATGAGTTATGTAAAAAAGAAGATTCATTTGAGTGACGGGCAGATTAGTAAATTGAAATCAGATCTCAGAAAAAAAGAAGAACTGACACTGCAGATAGACAATTCTAAAACTCCTAATTATGAGATGTATTTAACTAAAACACAGATTAATCAGATTCGTAAAGGTAAAAGAATAAATATAAGCAAAACTCAATTAGATAAAAACGGTGGATTTTTACCCTTTTTAATTCCTATATTAACATCACTAGGACTCGGTGCTGCGAGTGGTGCGGCGGGTTGGGGAACTAAAAAAATCCTGGATAAAATTTCAGGATCTGGAGTTTTTCAACCTTGGGAAAACAAAGGATCTGGTCTTAAAAAAAGGCCAGCTTTCCTGTCTAAAAAAAAAATCCCGACAACAAAATTGGGTATATCGGATAAAACGATTAAAGAAAATATGAAAGATGAAAAAGGATTCAGAGGTGTTTTCTCTTCCGATTTACTTCCTAAAAAGATTGGAAATTTTGAAAGTGGGATTATTAATTTAGATATTTCGACGGGTCCTGGAACACATTGGGTTTGTTACTATAATGACCCGAAATATAATTATGTAGAATATTTCGATCCTTTTGGGGAATATATATATAAAAATATTAAACTCAAAGAAAAATATATTCCTGAAAATATTATGAAATTTCTTAAACATTCCAATAAAAAAATTAATATAGCTCACAATGACAGCTTTTTACAAAAACCTACATCTGTAAACTGTGGATTATTTTGTATGAAATATATAAAGGAAAGAAATAAAGGTAAATGCCCAGAATGTGTACTTAATTCATTTACTCAACAGCCTAGCGATTATAACGAAGAGCTTGTTTTTCATCTTTAAATCGCCAGCTTTTTTTCTGTCTAATAAATGATCAAATTGAAACCAAAAAGTCATGAAAAATCAGAGGATTTCACTGTTGAATTTCCTAAACCTCTTAAATTAAAAAAATTAGCATTGCAATCTTTTACTATGACAGTTTCATGGTTTAACATAACAGATAAAACTAATACGTTTGACGTGTACACAGATGAGAATAATGTTAAATCTATCACTATTCCTTATGGTAATAAAAATGTTGAAGATTTAAATATAGATGTAATGAAAGCGTTTGCTTCAGACGATCCTCCGGTAAAATTTGGTAGAATACAATCTAGACTAAAAATGCTTATTAAATTAACTAAAGGTTGGAATATCGACTTAACAAAAAGCGATTTTCATAAGTTAATAGGCTTTGAAAAAAAAGTTTATAAAAGTCTAGATGAAGAGACTGTAACAGAAGGTGAAAATATAGCGGATATAACAAACGGAAACGACATTATATATATCCATTGTGATGTAGTGAATGGATCTTTAATCAACCAGAATAATTCAGAAGTTATTTATTCTTTTACACCGAGGGATGTACCGGGTGTTATCATTTCGAAAGAATTCAATAATTTAATATATTATCCTGTGAAAAATAGGGATTCAATTCGTAGAATAAGGATGACAGTTACGAATCAAAATGGCGAATTAATTGATTTAAATAAAGGTTTAATTGAGTATAATTTTAGAGTCGTAGAGGAAAAAGAAGACTATGTTGAAAAAATATATCAATTGATATTAACTAAATTTTCACAATAAATAAATGAATCAACACAGATTATATAGGAAAAGTAAAAGAATTCAAGGAAAAGTATTTTTTAAATCTAAAAAAGTAGATTTGAATGAAAAAGCAGTTGTTGGCAAATTGACTGATGCTGACATATTGAAAGAAATATTTTCAAAAAAGATGAAAGGAACAGGTCTAAAAATTCTTCCTAAATAAATGGAAAAAATTTATGATCTGAGAGATACTCATTATTATTATAATAACGATATAAAAAGTAGCGAATTAAAAAAAATAAGATTGCCTAGTACAAGCCATAATGACAAAAAAGAAAATACGACGTTTCATTTCGAAATTACTGATACCAATGATCCTATTTCACTATCGGAGAGTTATCTGGAGACAAAGTGGAAAATTATAAAATCCAATGGCGATTCTATAAACGACGATAATGTCGCAGCTGTATGTTCTATGAAAGGCGTAAAACTTCAGATAGGTAAACAAATAATCGAATCAGTTGGAGACTATCACTCTTACATTCTGCAGGTTAAGAGACTGAAGGATTATACCAGAGATTATTCAACATCAGAAGCCACCAATATAGGTTTTTATCCAGATACCAGTGATAGTGCTGATAGAAATAAAAGTTTACTTGAAAGCGATGGTACGATAACGGCTACCACCCCTGTAACAGATATCGTCAATAAATTAAAAATTGTAAAAAATGAAAACTACAATAAAGGATTTAAAAAAAGATGGGAATTGTCGAAAAATAGTAATTCAGTTACAACATGGACGCCTTTAAAGGAAATTTTTGATTTCGTCGCAGAATATAAAAAAGCCATTTCTGGTTTCATAATAAGACTGGAATTCCAAAGAGACGATAGTAGAAATATGATTTACACAGACGTTGCAAATCCAGATTATAAAGTAGAAATTGAAGACATAGCTCTGTGGGTGAGATACGTCGACTTTAAAAATGGAGCGGAGATTCTCTATAATGAATTAAAATTATCTAATACGGATATAGAAATAAACTGGAATCAGTATGAAATTAACAGATCTAGTCCTATTAATAAATATAAAAGCGGTTCCGATTCTATATCGGCTACATCCGATGAAGTTTTAAGATTATTCGTCATACCGCAATATTTCGAAAGAAATGAAAATCCTAAAAAAAATAATATGATATTTGATAATTTGAATATGATCGAATGTTGGTTGATGATTAACAGATCGCCATTACCAGCAGAGCGATATACTATGGATTTTGGTAAAAAAGAATATAATAGATTATATGAATCTTTTCTGGAATCAGGTCTCAATAATCTAAACACAGAAACCGGTTGTATGGTAAACTACTCAGATTTTGGTAAATTATATCCCATAATTCATTTTGATTTGTCAAATCATGTCAACTATACCACTCTTGAAAATTTGAGAATAGAATTCAATTGGAAATTAGAAAATGAAACAACCAAAGAATATGTATTTTACTATATTTTAGAAGTAAGGAAGAAATGTATATTAAATATGAATAAAAAAGAAATTACTATGATTAAAACGTTAGGAGAATAACATTTTTTAGTCTTTATAAATGGCTGTTTATTATCCACCGTATGATAATCCTGTACAAAAAGGCGCTGTAGGACCTCCAGGTATCGGTTTTAAATTAACGCCGGATGGAAATTTCGATATGGATAATAAGATATTAAAAAATGCTTCAAATCCAATCGATGATTTAGATTTAACCACTAAAAGTTTTGTTTTGAATAAAATAGAAAACAATCATTTTGAACTAAAAGATTTTATAGAGAAAAATAATATTAATTACGATAGTAATTTTTTAACCTTCACCGAAGAAACGGGTAAGAGAATTAAAGAATTGGATGAAAACACTTTACATCTTATCGAAGGAAAAGCTTACGACGCCAAAGGAAAAAGAATAGGCAACGTCGCAGATCCAAAAGATGATAAAAATGTTGTGAATAAACGATATTTAGAAAAAAATGCATTAGTATTAAAGAATGATAAATTTGATGCAAAAAATAAAATAATTACCAACATTCCAGAACCCGAAAACGATAAAGACATAGTCAATAAAATATATGTAGACAGTAAAGATATCTGGGTTACAGTGAAGGATTTTCAGACTTTTACAGGAAAAGAATTTACCAAAGTAAATTTCGATATGATGAGTTCTAAATTACTGGATCAAGATATGCGATTATCTACAGATATGCATATGAAAATTACTATATATTTAATATATAATAGTTTAATCGGCAAAAATAGGGCTACAGAGTTAGAACTAAAAATCGAAGATAAAATAATTTTAAGCGGAGAAATGTTTGATGATTATTCCTTAACTCGTTTTGATTATGGAAAAAGTGGTGACATGATTACATTTTTGATAAAATCCAAAAGTAATTTTCCAGTTACCTTAAAACCTTGGATGCATATTGAAAAAATTCCTTTTTAAAAATATTTCATTATTAAATGGATATCAACTGGGACGAATTTTCTAAGACGAAAAATTTATCCGAAGATGTCCTTCGAAATTTGAAGGATAAACTCAATTGGAAGTTAGTTTGTAGATATTCCGTATTATCCGAATGTTTTATGGAAGAACTCATAGATTATATCGAATGGAATGTTATATGCATTTTTCAAAAACTTTCGGAAAAATTTATAGAAAAATATAAAGAAGAATTAGACTGGAATTTAGTTTGTAAAAATCAGAAGCTGTCTGAGGAATTTATATTAAAACATTCGAATTATATAAATTGGGTTGTTATATCTCAATATCAAACCTTAAGTGACGAATTTATTCAAACCTATCATGAAAAATTAGATTTACATAAAGTATCTCAATTTCAACAGTTGGCAGAAAATACTATGTGCACATTGGAAGAAGGACTTAATTGGCTATTAATAACCCGTTTTCAAACATTTGGTGAAAGATTTTTAGAAAAGTATATGCATAAACTAGATTTTTGTAATCTCATTGAATATAAGTTTGATCAATTACCAGATAATTTTTACAACGATAAATGGAAAAAAATTCTTTCCGTTCAACTGGGTGAATTAAATAAAAAATTTGGTCATTATTATGAAGAACTACCGAACAGAGAAAAATTAATGGATGAAATTTTCGAATTAAAAAATATTTTAATACGATTTATTAATGAATTGAGACAACTTTTGAATAAAGACGAAAAATAAAAGTGTTTATAAAATTGCTTCGATATAAAATGGTGTTGGCTCAAAGATTAGACGATATTATAATTCATAAATATAAAGATTTATTTGTCGAATTATCGCAATGTAAAGAATTTTACACATTTATTTCATTATATATCAATAAAATTAATTTTCATTTAAGTGAAAAAGTTATGAAATTACCCATTGAATTTATAAGAAAATTTAAAGATAAACTTGACTGGGATTGTATATCACAGAATGAAAAAATATCAGAAGATTTTATTAGAGAATTTCAAGATAAAGTTAATTGGTATTATATATCGTTTCGTCAGACACTATCAGAAGATTTTATTAGAGAATTTCAAAATAAAGTTGATTGGGAAGGAATATCCTTTCGTCAAATATTATCCCATAATTTTCTAAAAGAATTTGAAGATAAAATTGATTGGGAATGAATATCATATATAAATGGTTTTTAAATAAAATTTCAATTTTAAGCCGAAGGATTATATCCTTTATTTGACGAACTGTCTGATAACACAATAATCAAATGGATTCTACTCAATACCATTTATTGAACTATGAAAGTATCAAAATAATATTCACATTAAAAAACATATGATAAAAATCATTTAAATTTTATTTCAGACTTCAATGTAATGCAATTGATAATAATATTATACAATGCAGCTCTTTGCTTTTCCTATCAAGACTATCCTAGAGGAAGATTGTTCATTACCATTTGGTAGACTAAGGGCGTCAGGCAAAATTTTTTCATCACTACAATAATTAAATATTAGCATTTAAAATTGATAAATATTTCATCTCAATTGATTACGTTATTATTTATAATCATGATTCTTTATTCCATAACCCTTTCTTAAAACTTCGTCTTTACATAATTTAGTAGAAAAAATAAAATATCCAACCAATGCAAATCATGCATTTTTTATCATCATTTACTCGATAAATCGTACTAAAATAGTTACATCCTCTATATTTAGACAGACAAACTTTTTGATGAAAATCTTACAAAAATCGTTAAATATTTGCGTTTAGTGGAATATAAAAAGTGTTCCATAGTAGGTACCATATACTACTAATATAACTTTTAAAAGAGTATTTTCATCTGCCATAGTACTGAAAAATGAAAATCGAATACTTCCCGTCATAGGCCGATTATAAATTTTCATTTAAAAACTGAAAAAAAAATTATTTGGCTTTCAATTAATAAAAACTATTTTTATGTAACTATTTTGGCAAAACAAGAGGTTCTTATATCCTAATTGAATGTAGTGAAAATTATTAAATTCTAATCTATTTTATAAAAGTAATGGTAAAAAGACATTTGAAAACTTTAAACGTTAATTACTCAAAATATTAAAAATGTGCCTTACCTGGTTATTACCGGAAGCCACAGATATTATAGCTAAATCATCCGCCTTTTCATGGGATGAAAGAGCTATTCCGAAGCCAATAGTTGGGCGAAAGAAATCGGTGACGAATGTGTCGAAGACAGTGATTGGAAGAAAGGCGGCTTTGAATTACAAGATGGATAGGTATTAGTTGCCCTTATAGGAAACTTAGCCTGAGCCTTTTTTTTAAATAGCTCAAAAATAATACTTTTCGTAAAAGACTTTATTTCAAATAAAAATGGTTCATATTTCGTTGACGTTGCAATAAAATTTGATTTCTTTTGTTCATTCATCCTTTTCTATCTTTCTTAAAGAAATCATATTGTCTATCACATTTTATTGAAGAATAATAAAGCAGAAAATATTTCGATTTTTCTTTCAGAATAAAACTTTTGTATCTATTTGCTCCTAAAAGAATATAAAAAGAATTTTTCTTTCATTTAATAGAAATTATAAGATGGTGGTGTACCGCATTATAATTGTTTAAGTAACAATTAAATACTATAGAACAATTTCGCTCCTAAAGCATTGAATAAATCAGAGTTTTATAGTTAGTTGTTTCCTTATGCTATAAATTTTTATAAACACATACTGGATTGCACCATAAAATATAATTACTAAGAATTTATTTGATAAAAACACATAACCTTTCTTATTGGTATTTAAAAACAAGAACTTTAATATGAACTTGAATAGTTAAAAATAAAATAAAATATAAAATCACCGTTTCGATCTGTCTGAATTTCACCATTATATTTGCACAAGACGGCTCGAAACGTTGATTTTATATTTCCTAATATTTTCAATTATATAAGTTCATATTAAAGTTCTTGTTTTTAAATACCAATAAGAAAGGTTATGTGTTTTTAAGAAACTCATTCTTAGTAGATAAATTGTCTCTCTCTCTTTTATTTATTATTTTTCTAAAACCAACCGTTCTGTTTTCACATATCATTGAAGATTAATCAAATCAAATGTACCTCTTCTCATACTTTAGAATTAAATTTCTGTCTCCATCTATACCTATACGAATATTTAAATGAAATGTGATTGCTGTTTAACATGTAGTAAATAGGGTATGATGATATTTGGTAGCATTGAAAACTTATTATTGATAATTCAATTTCAAGTTCTGAAACGTCTAAGGTATTTACAGAAAACTTCTTATAAGGTTCTTTTTTGTCAGTTCTGTAACTTTTGTTTATTTTTAATAATGTTTAGTACTTTTGTGTTAGACAGTCTAAAACCATTAGCGATAAAATCACCATTGTGATTTAAGACAGAACATATAAATAAAAGCTAAATTCTAAGTACTGTTATTTCTTAAACCCTCAATAAAAAAGAACAGGTTATAAAAGATTAGTTAATCCCCAAAATTTCACCTCAATATTTTTTTGACTTTATTTTTGTGAATTCTTCCTTTCGATTATGCCTTTCGATGCTTCTAAATACATTCATATTATTTTTTACGATTGATTGAAGATTAATAAAGGAGAAAATGTTTTGCGTCTTTTTTGAGAATAAAATTGTGTCTCCATTTGCCCTTGAAAGAAGATAAAAAAAGGAGAGTATTCTTTTATTTCATTTAACAAACACTTTAAGACAAATTTAGGCATCACAGATAATTTTTAAATTATAGTTATGGTAAAGCCAGGGGAAATGACGCGGTTGGAGAAATTGCGTACAAAGAGGGTTAGGAGAAAGTAGTAGAGTGTGCGACCAGAGATTCCAGGTAGTTAAATAATAGCACTAGTGGAGTGTGTATTGAAATGTACACGATAATTTTTTCAAGTGTCCACGATAAGACATTACTGTTTTGTTTGCAACATGACCATAGTAAGATATTTAAGCGCCCTTAATTAAAACATCTATGATGTTTTAATTTTCAAATTAAGACACTTAAGTGTCCGAACTTTTTTTTTTTCAGTCACATATGTGTCTAAATTGAAAACACCTCTATTTGCATTATACCTCATTACATTTGACATCGATCATTGTCCAATATATTTCGTTTCAGCTTTTATATTACACTTTTTTTAAATAAAAAAAATTAAAGAATTAAGGGAAATTCGTTCATAAAATAAATTGTTATGGAGAGGAGCTTAATAAATTATTTTTTGGTGACCAACTTACCTACAATTGAAGAAAAGATTTTTTTAATACGTAATAAAATGTGATATATACTCCTTTCTTCATATTTTTTTTTTATATCGGTCATATATCCTATCACATTGCATTTAAGATAGATCACGTCCAATATGTTTCGACCCATTCTCCACAAAAAATATTTTCCAAATTTTTTCCTAAAAGAACGAAAGGAAAGTGTGACTTATACGTAACATCAAATTGTTTTTATGCCAGAAGCTGGAAAGCATTTTTCTTCAAGAAAGAATTGGCTTAAAATGAAAAATGTGTTTTATTTTATGCTAGAGGCATAAAGTATGATACAATCTATATTTTATCATTTTCTTTATATATTTATAGTCACGCTATTTCGCGTTACTGATTTAAGATTAATCAGGTACATTGCATTTTAACTTTTTTCTTTATTTCAGGGGAAATTTCACGTTAAATTTTATTACACTGGGTGCAATAAGTTATATATTGCCGGTCGTTAATTTCTCAACCGTTGGTCATAGACACATAGTTTCGCGTACAAAAACGTTTCAAATGATGTAAATATTCATGTTGAGGCATTGTTTAAAGTAAAAAATCAATTTTATAAAAAAAATGACACTTAAATTTTTATACGGTCCCCCAATCCCCATAGTTATATTCAGAAAACGTTTATACATATCATAACAGATATGACACGAAAAAGAATTCTGTGCTGCAAAAATTAACACAGCTATTAAATTTTAAAGTCTGAGATTTTAGCGCATGATTTGTTCTTTCATTACTTCGTGTGTTAAAAAGTATGTTAAAGTATCTATTTAAAACTTCTTAAGTAAATGAAGGTGTTTAATATCCTTTTTACGGGGAAACTACCTTTAACCAGTATCGCCATATTAGTATATCTCAAAAGAGAACTATATTATATAAGCATAAACATGGTACTGTTATAATTTGCGTAATCCTGATTTTCTTGCTCGTCATAACTCGGATTGTTGTTTTTATTCCGCTGCTATTTATCTCATTTTCAGTGAGTATGCTTTATTTTCTGGGTTCTGATACTACCTACTTTGACTTTGTATGCTGTTCTGCCCCTAAAATATCATAGTATATTTCGGCATTTGATGTATTCATTTTTTATACCAGACAGTTTTCTGGTAAAAAATAAACTGATATTTATATTTCTGTTTAATTTCAAAATTTCATACTTCGCTTTGTATACAACAATAAAAGTAAGCTAAAATTTTTTGATGAAATAACCAGCTTATTGATATCCCGATTTGGCAATACCGGACAACGGTAGTTTCGCCCTAAAAGGGACACTGCACTCTGATTTTTTCTTTTAATTAAAGGTAAAAAATTTAAATATTTGTTGAATATCATATATAATTCTATAAAAATGTCTTTTCACAATACAGAAAATTTAAAATGAAATGATCGATGAAACAATAAAAATCAAAATAATTCATTGGGCGTTAAATCAAGAGATATGTTAAAAAAATGAAAAGAATGATTTACCGTAATTTAAATTAAAACATATAAATTTAAAATATTTATTATTTTTAGACTTTTAAAATTTTTACTTCAATGTGATTTAATTACATCTTCTGCTTTCGCACTAAAAGGAAGAAAAAAATATTTAAAACTTAGTGTAATAGTATACAGTACTTCGGATACAGTATAATAACCGAAATGTTTTGTGTGTCGCTCTAAATAATATCTGCTTTCTATTATATAGGAAGTAACTAACTTCTAGCAAACTTGAACAACGTATATCAATTTTATAAAATGTGAATTAGTTTAATATAATTAAAATACACCCCAAACAATATTTCCCCCTGTACAATTCTGTAATGAAAAAAACAAATGTGTGGCCCTGTAAATTAATAACAAATATTCTTTGCACCAGAGATTGTACAAAATATATATTTTAGTATATACCTAATAGATGCAGATCAATTTTATTTGTTCGAAAAAGTTTAACATCATTAAAACGCACTCGAAATTATTTTTTCTTTTTGACTGTAATGTAGCGAAATATTTTTGATTGTCTCTGTAATTAAACTATATATTCAATTTTTATAAAATCTGAAATATATCGACAAAATTATGCAACAATTATATATTTTACATTTTAAACTATTCGTTTGGGCAGTTTTTGATCTTTTATATGCGGACGGACGGACTGAACGACGACTATAGGTACTACGTATTTACATAAAAGTCACAATCAACTCTCGTTGCTACATTCATTTCCAGAAGTCTTTGAAAGAAAAATACACAAATTGGAATCCCTCTCGCCTAATTTTGCCAGTGTTACGAAATACTTTTTTAGGGTATACAATGAAATCCAAAGGTGGCTTGGAAATAAATTGAAACCCGAACAGTACGGTGACTTACATCCTATTCAGATTAATCTACCTCTTGCTCGTGACCGAAACAATCAAGATTATATTTTGTTCCTGCTGTGGCACTTTAGGTATTAACTTTAGATTGTAGAGACAGGTAAATAAAAAATAATCACTTAATAATAAGATGGTTCTGTCTGGCAAAAATTCATTTTGAAATAGAACAATTTGAAAATTTGCATGCTATGTACGTGCAGCTATTAAAATTTGCAAAAAAAAAAACTTTTGGAATTAATAAATTAATATATAAGTATAGGCAGCAAACCTACAAAGCTAAAGTTCACAGGTAATATTTTCGTTTATTTTTTTTAACATTTAAAAAAATTGATAGAACCTTATTATTCTCAAAGTTTATGTCTTGTTGAGTTCTGTCACAAAAGAACATGTTATTATTAATTTGTGTGCATTTATTAAACTTAAGATTATTCGATCCGATACAAAGAAAATGTTTTAAACTTCAGATAAATATAATAACATTTTACTCCGTCATACTATGTAATTTTCGACCATTTTTTTCATAAAATATGTTTGTAACTTAGTATCAAGTAATTGTATCAACTTGAAAATATCATCAATTTATTTGGTATTTAAAAATAAATTATCAACAATACCTTACTTGATTTGTTTAAAAAAGTTTAGTTTCTTCCACCCGAGTTAACATTCCTCTCAAACCATATTAAAACAACTTTATTTTTTCGGGACTAGTAGGACATTTTTTAGTGAACTGTCACCAGTTGTTGCTGCAAAACACTATTTTATGTAAGGCGCATAACAATATCACTTCATTTGCATAAGACAACATGAGAGTTTCTTGAATTTCCTCCACTTTTTAATATACACGAGAGAAAACAAGTCGGAAATTGCACCTCAAGCGTAGCAAATGAGGTACGTTCGTATTATAACAATGTTTTAAAAATATTCAGATATTGGTCTAAGAGTACTTCGAGTACAGTGTAATAGCCGAAATTCTGTGTTTGTCCGTGTAAATACAATCTGCTTTCTATGATACAGGAAGTAATTTGTAGAAAATCTCAGCAGCGTAATCTAAGTTTCATAAAATATGAAAGAGTTGAATATAATTAAAATGCGCCCCAAACAAGGCCCCCCCCTATACCATTATGTAATGGAATAGTAAATTAATAGCGAATATTCTTTGTCCCACAGATTGTACAGAATGAATATTTTAGTACATACTTCATACCGGGTGTCCCAAAAATGACTGATGGATTTAAAAATTCAATAACTTGCAAACGGTGACAGCTATTTAAAAAATTTTTGCAGGAGGGTTATGTATAATGTCAGGAGTTTTTTTAGCGTAATTTTTTATTTTAGTTCGCATCTCAAACAATAAGTGGCGCTGACGGCGATTGAAGACCAAGTCGACGCTTCACTCAGCACTGGTCACCTAGCCTTCAATCGCCGTCAGCGCCACCTATTGTTTGAGATGCGAACTAAAATAAAAAATTACGCTAAAAAAACTCCTGACATTAAACATAGCCCTCCTGCAAAAATTTTTTAAATAGCTGTCACCGTTTGCAAGTTATTGAATTTTAAAATCCATCAGTCATTTTTGGAACACCCGGTGGATACATATCAATTGTATAATGTTCGAAAGAATGTAACATCATTAAAATGTACTTGAAACTACTTTTTTTCCATTACCCATAATGTAATAGACTACTTAGATTGCCCCTGTAACTTAACTATGCACCCTATTTTCATAAAATTTTAAATAACTCGACAAAGTTATGCAACAATTAAACCTTTTAAATTTCAAATAATTCGGTTGGACAGTTTTTGCTCTGTGTTTGTGTAGACGGGCAGAAAGATTGACAGACTGAACTATGACTATAGGTGTGGTGTATTTATGTAACTACAAACGTACCAAAAAAACAGTAAGATGATACTTTTATTTTTACCAATTATGCATACGATCTTCAAGATAGCTTTAATTATCCTTAAGATACACTGAAAAATTCTGTTAAAGATTATTCATAAAAAATTAACAATAATGAACAAATATAGAAAAAATTGTATTAAATACTTTCAAAAAAAAAAAAAAAAAAAGGCGGTTATGTTGGAAATTTTAATTAAATAAACAATTTACTTACACTGAAGAAAATGTTTAAATGAAAACGTAAAAAATATATCGCTGGTAAAGTAAAAAAAAAAAAAAAAAAATGAAATGATAAAAGAAAATTAATTTATAAAATGTTTAATTAGGAATTCTCGTGTAGAAAAGAAATGAATATTTTAATTTATTTAAGATTGGATTTTGATAATTTGAAATAATCAATTTATTTATTTTTTTTTCCAAATCTAATGCCTAAAACTAAAAGATTTGCTCATATATTTTCAGAGATTTCAGATGTTTGTTTTATAAATAAATACTTTTTTTTCTTTTCTTTTTGACACATGCATTAGACAAGAATATTTTTTCAGGTAAAATGTTTAATAGTACTTAAAACTTCAGGAATGTAATGCATACCTATGCGGATTATTAATTCCATAATTTTTTCATGATTTTTACTTTCTTCTATCTTCAATAGAAGAAAGTATTGTAATCGAAATTTTTTTGACTTCCGGTTTTTGACGGATTTACACGGTTTAGGGGTCAGAGATTCCAAAAAACATGTTTTTACTAAATGTCTGTCTGTTCGTCTGTCTGTGTGTATGTCGCCATTCTACCATCAAAAAGTGTATGAAGTTATGCATAGAATTGAACCAAATTTTAGGTAGATTTCGTATGAAATACTACCTATTGCATTGTCTCCCATGTTGGAATTTCTGAAAAATTTTTGCGGATCTACACGAATCATGACTCCTAGACCCCAAAACTACCATCAGTAAAAAAGTTTATATATATATATATCTATCTATCTATCTATCTATCTATCTATCTATCTATCGGTGTATATCACTTTCTTCTAGACACGATAACTTCCATAATTATGCTCAGATCTTCATCAAACTTTTACATAAAATCAAAGGGCATAAAATCTCGGTTAAGTTCATTAATGGGCAAAATCGGACCAAGGAGGTGAAAGTTAGGAGGGTTTTTGTGAAAACAGAAAAAACGCGATAACTTTTTAATTAAAATAGATATCGAATCAGTTCAAAGTTTATATTACTTCTAAAAAATGAGGAAAAAGTTTATGCGTGACAGATTTTTGATAAAGTTAAAAGTGGGCTCAAGGGGCGAAAAAAACATGGTTTTTGGGAGAAAAAAATCATAACTTCGTCAATTCTCAAGATATCAAATCCAACTAAATTTTATATAAATGTACTCAATATTATCTAAAACTTTTGTATTTACAAGTTTTTGATAGGACCAATTTTTACAGATGAAAAAAATTAAAAACGAAAAGAAAAAGGGGGGAGGAAAAAGAAAAAAAACCATAACTTACTCAATTCTTAAGCAATTAAATCTAATTAAATTTATTTTACATCTTCACAATAATATCTACAATTTTTATATTGACAAGTTTTTCATAGAACCAATTCTTATAGCAAAAATAAATTAAACAAAAATAGGAGTTGGAGAAAAAACCTCAAATCCAAACTGCTTATATTCTGACTCATTTTAAAATTCATTTTTGATTTTAAACGCATCCAAATGACAGATCCTATTATTTAGCAACTATATAATGCGACGTATTGGCCAATTTTTTGATAAAGGCAGAATATATTTTTAAAAAGGCTGCCAAAAAAGGTATTTTGAACAGATTTCCCGAAGTTTTCATCATTAAAAAATTCATTAAGTATAACAAATTGCGTTTTTTATGCGTCATTTTTAAATTCATTTTTGTTCTCAAACCCATCCAATTTACAGGTCCTATTATTTAGGAACTATATAACTTGACGTATTGGGCGGTTTTTTGATAAAGGCAGAATATATATTTTAAAAGGCTGCCAAAAAGGGTATTTTGAACAGAATTTCACGAAGTTATCGTGATTAAAATTTGCGGAAATTTAAGAAATTGCGTTTTTACCGAGTCATTTTTAAATCTTTTTTTGTTCTCAAACGCATCCAATTTACAGGTTCTCTTATTTAGGAACTATATAATGTGACGGAGTGGCCAGTTTTTTGATAAAGGCAGAATATATTTAAAAAAAGGCTGCCAAAATGGGCACTTCGCACAAAATTTCCCAAAGCGACATGATTAATGAACTGTGGGTATTCAAATAACAAATTGGTTATTTTATGACTCATTTTTAAATCCAATTTTGCTCTGACACACATTCAATTGACAGTTTTTTGTTACTTAGGAACTATATAATGTGCGTATTCGTCGATTTTTTGATAAAGGGTGAATATATATATTTTAAAAGCTGTCAAAGTAAGCACTTCGCAAAAAAATTTCCCAAAGCGATCATGATAAAAGAATTGAGGTTGTATTCAAATAACAAATTGTTTATTTTATGACTCATTTTTAAATTCAATTTTGCTCTCAAACGCATTCAATTGACAGTTATTTGTTATTTAGGAACTGTGTAATGTGCCGTATTGATCAGAGTTTTGATAAAGGCTAAATATATATTTAAAAAAAATCTATCAAAGTAGGCACTTCGCACAAAATTTCTCAAAGCGATCTTGATTAAAGAATTGTGGATGTATTAAAATAATAAATTGGTTATTTTATGACTCATTTTTAAATTCAATTTTGCTGTCAAACGAATTTAATTAACAGTTTTTTGTTATTTAGGAACTATATAATGAGCATATTGTTCAATTTTTTAAATAAAGTAAGAATATAATTCAAAATATATTGCCAAAATGGGCATTTGAGTAAAAATAGGCTTTTTTTTTTTTTTTTTTTGAGATGAAAACTTTTCGAAATCTACCTCCGCCTATAGGCCATGCCGAAAGGGATTTTTGCATTTTAGGTAGATTTCGTATGAAATACTACCTATTGCATTGTCTCCCATGTTGGAATTTCTGAAAAATTTTTGCGGATCTACACGAATCATGACTCCTAGACCCCAAAACTACCATCAGTAAAAAAGTTTATATATATCTATCTATCTATCTATCTATCTATCTATCTATCTATCTATCGGTGTATATCACTTTCTTCTAGACACGATAACTTCCATAATTATGCTCAGATCTTCATCAAACTTTTACATAAAATCAAAGGGCATAAAATCTCGGTTAAGTTCGTTAATGGGCAAAATCGGACCAAGGAGGTGAAAGTTAGGAGGGTTTTTGTGAAAACAGAAAAAACGCGATAACTTTTTAATTAAAATAGATATCGAATCAGTTTAAAGTTTATATTACTTCTAAAAAATGAGGAAAAAGTTTATGCGTGACAGATTTTTGATAAAGTTAAAAGTGGGCTCAAGGGGCGAAAAAAACATGGTTTTTGGGAGAAAAAAAATCATAACTTCGTCAATTCTCAAGATATCAAATCCAACTAAATTTTATATAAATGTACTCAATATTATCTAAAACTTTTGTATTTACAAGTTTTTGATAGGACCAATTTTTACCGATGAAAAAAATTAAAAACGAAAAGAAAAAGGGGGGAGGAAAAAGAAAAAAAAACATAACTTGCTCAATTCTTAAGCAATTAAATCTAATTAAATTTATTTTACATCTTCACAATAATATCTACAATTTTTATATTGACAAGTTTTTCATAGAACCAATTCTTATAGCAAAAATAAATTAAACAAAAATAGGAGTTGGAGAAAAAACCTCAAATCCAAACTGCTTATATTCTGACTCATTTTAAAATTCATTTTTGATTTTAAACGCATCCAAATGACAGATCCTATTATTTAGCAACTATATAATGCGACGTATTGGCCAATTTTTTGATAAAGGCAGAATATATTTTTAAAAAGGCTGCCAAAAAAGGTATTTTGAACAGATTTCCCGAAGTTTTCATCATTAAAAAATTCATTAAGTATAACAAATTGCGTTTTTTATGCGTCATTTTTAAATTCATTTTTGTTCTCAAACCCATCCAATTTACAGGTCCTATTATTTAGGAACTATATAACTTGACGTATTGGGCGGTTTTTTGATAAAGGCAGAATATATATTTTAAAAGGCTGCCAAAAAGGGTATTTTGAACAGAATTTCACGAAGTTATCGTGATTAAAATTTGCGGAAATTTAAGAAATTGCGTTTTTACCGAGTCATTTTTAAATCTTTTTTTGTTCTCAAACGCATCCAATTTACAGGTTCTCTTATTTAGGAACTATATAATGTGACGGAGTGGCCAGTTTTTTGATAAAGGCAGAATATATTTAAAAAAAGGCTGCCAAAATGGGCACTTCGCACAAAATTTCCCAAAGCGACATGATTAATGAACTGTGGGTATTCAAATAACAAATTGGTTATTTTATGACTCATTTTTAAATCCAATTTTGCTCTGACACACATTCAATTGACAGTTTTTTGTTACTTAGGAACTATATAATGTGCGTATTCGTCGATTTTTTGATAAAGGGTGAATATATATATTTTAAAAGCTGTCAAAGTAAGCACTTCGCAAAAAAATTTCCCAAAGCGATCATGATAAAAGAATTGAGGTTGTATTCAAATAACAAATTGTTTATTTTATGACTCATTTTTAAATTCAATTTTGCTCTCAAACGCATTCAATTGACAGTTATTTGTTATTTAGGAACTGTGTAATGTGCCGTATTGGTCAGAGTTTTGATAAAGGCTAAATATATATTTAAAAAAAATCTGTCAAAGTAGGCACTTCGCACAAAATTTCTCAGAGCGATCTTGATTAAAGAATTGTGGATGTATTAAAATAATAAATTGGTTATTTTATGACTCATTTTTAAATTCAATTTTGCTGTCAAACGAATTTAATTAACAGTTTTTTGTTATTTAGGAACTATATAATGAGCATATTGTTCAATTTTTTAAATAAAGTAAGAATATAATTCAAAATATATTGCCAAAATGGGCATTTGAGTAAAAATAGGCTTTTTTTTTTTTTTTTTTTTTTTTTTTTTTTTTTTGAGATGAAAACTTTTCGAAATCTACCTCCGCCTATAGGCCATGCCGAAAGGGATTTTTTTGTGAATGTTTTTGGCTGTGGCAAGCAGGTCCTCCTTCAGTTTTGAAATATTCCGCCTGAAGGAGGCGCTGCAATCGCGATTTTTGTGCCATTTGCAATATTGTACCGACCAAAAGTACATGAAGTTATGCATCGAATTGAACCAAATTTTTTGTGTATATATGTGACTAAGTCTAGTTGGTCCTCCCTGAATTTGAAAATAATCCGCCGGAAGGGGGCTCTGCAATAGCGAATTTTATGCCATTTTCAATATTGCATCACTTAAAAGTGATGCAGTTAGTTAGTTCTAGAACTGAATTAATTTTTTTGTATATGATTATTTTTTGGTAAGGCAAGTAAGTCGTCCCTGAATTAAAAAAAAAAAATCTGCCTATCATTCTAATCTCCATCGGCTCGTGCAGAGACGGAAATTGGTTTTTACTCCGATTAATTGACTGAAGCAGAAATTTAAGATGAAAATTTTGTTGTCAAAGTTGGTATGATATTGAATTAAAATTATTAAAACATTAAAATGAGTAATTATTTTTTTAAATATTAAAATGTACGTATGAGATAGAAGAAAGTTTTGGGATTGGCACATCCAACTAGTTATTTTTTTATTAAGCGACCGAGTTACAGATACTGGTTTAAATTACCTAAAATAAAACTATCCTTAAAAAAAACTTGCTGTGAAAAGATAAATATTTAAATATTTTGGAGAGAATTTAGATTTCATAGCTATAGTTTTTATAAATGATGCCTAAATGCACCAACAGTCTGTATATTATAATTATTTTTGCTTCGCTATATTTAAAATTTTGTCTTGTGCTAGAAATTTTAATAAAAATTTATTAAAAATAAAATAAAATAATAATTAATGAAAAATACGCATTACAGCCTCTTTTTAATGTTTATATTCTTCATTTTTTAAAAAGTACCTTACGATGCGTAGTACAGGTACGTAACGTCCAAAATATTGGTATTTCTAGATTTCTTTCTATATGTAATATTGTAAAATATATTGATTTTTTAATGAATATTAATTTGATGTAAATACACGAATGCTTATTAAAATTATTAATCTATAATTCTCAACTTGGAGACTTAAAAAATCTGAAAAATTCCATACAGGAAAACTTTGCGAGACTGAATTGCATAGAAGAGAAAAATAGTTGTCATAAACAAGTTATTTTCTTTAGATGGTCCGTCGTCTCTCGCAAATGTTTTTTTTTCTTTTTTTACACGGATTTTTTCTTCTCCCCCAAGGAATGTATATACACTTGTCTTTAAAGATAATTTTATTTCTAGAATTATTGCAATTTTAAATGTATGTATTTTTGGCAAACATTGTTGGACCGAGTTTCTTAAACTTTTTTTGTACGGATCAGGAAAAGACGGGTCAATAAAAAGCTTGGTTGTGTCTGGGCCTGAAACTTTTGACCGATATAGACTTCTAGGAAGAATAAGCCAAGGCCCGGTTCAAGCCCTAAAATACATCCAGCTCAGTCCTGTCCAAACTTACAGAAAAAGTGGTCCACAAAAATTTAATAACCAGATTTTGCCCGTCTTGAGCTAGTGTAAACCTCAAAATGACATAACGACTGGAAAATTTTATGAAAAAATTGTTTAAGCAGTGAATTTTGCTCAAATTCATGGAGATCATGGAGATTCATTGAGCTCACGTACGTTTCTTTGAGAGAGTTAAATTCAAATCAAAATATGCAGAAACAATAAGTCAAATTTGTGAGTTTCCGCATGATGAGTTGCAAAAAGAAAAAATATAACAAATATTTTAAGTAAAGACATAAGGGTATGCATTAGTGATGAACAGTGTGAAGGATTTTACAATGGAATTAATCTCTGGGAAATGCGCAAAACATGGTTTCTAACCATTTTATATATTTTACGCGTTAGTGATAAGCAGAATGAATTATTTTACAACGGAACGAATTTCTCGGGCATGCACAAAACACAGTATCCAACCTTTGTATATGTTTTTTGCATTAATGATGAGCAGAATAAATGATTTTACAATGGAATGGATTTCTCGGGCATGCACACAAAACACAGTATCCAAACTTTGTATATGTTTTATGTATTAATGATGAGCATAATGAATGATTTTACAATAGAATGAGTTTTTGGGATATGCACAAAACACAGTTTCCAACCTTTGTAAAAAAATTATAACCAAAATTTTTTAAATGTGTGTTTAATCTCCAGATTTAAAGCAGGTATAATCTCTAAAAGTTTAAAGCAGGTATAATCTACAGAGAAATTAATGCCCTTTTTTAATATGGTGACCAAATTTGTTTGAGTTGCGTATGACTGGAGAAAAACCATCACTTGTTTCGAAGTAGTACATGGTACTGATCTGCAGTCGTACGAGACATAACATTCACCTTTTTTGCTGACACAAAAACTATACACATAACTAAATTTCAATAAATAAAATAAAATAAAAAACAAGAAGATAATATAACTTTTCTTTGTGACAGATAAAAAATCATAAAAGTCATGTACATTTTAGACAAAAGAATAAGTAGAACCCCCCCCCCCCCCCCTGAATGAGAGCATTTATTAACTTGGATACATAAAAGAAAAAAAATTATATTGTAGATATAATTTGCAATAGCTGATTTGTAGGTGCTTTTTCATAAATGAATTAAAATATGGGTTTTTTTTATCTTCCACTTCTGGACGGGTTCAAGACCAGTTTCCTGTAGACAAATTATTTAGATATCATCTGAGAAAAATACCAACAGACATGTAGTAAAAAAATGAGAGAGAGAAAGAGATACAAACTCATAATTACTAACCTTTGTTATCTTACTTAATCAATTATTTTTAGAAATTTTGAAAATAAAAAGAATTTTACACTTTTATGTGTTTCTTGAGTTAATTCTAATTAAGATAAGAAACGTTTTTAGACGCACAATTTCTGATAAAAATTGAATTAAAGAAACAAAATAAGATTGGCAGCTTTGCGTGTAACCATGTGATTCATTCGAATTGTAAAATCGCTCATTTAGCCCTTACTAGTATGCATATGTATTTAATAATAAAGATTATTTTGCAATTAATTATTTCCAAATTCTTATACTATTTAAATTTTCCCTGTCTTTTAATAATATCTTAACATATTTATTATATTCTAATTCCATATCATTAATCTGCTGATTCTTTATATTCTTATTTTATCTGTTAAAAGTAACGCTTTCCCTAAAACGCCAGTACTTTATTTTATTCTTTCATTTATATCCTAATACCCTGTTTATGTTTTAAAAAAGTCATTCGATTTCCCACAGATCCTTGCTAAACAAGGCTCCAGCCTGTTGCGTAAGACATTCATCCGATCGACTGAGAGAATTCTTTTCTTTTTTCTTTCGTTTAATTTTCATATTGGATTATTTCCGACTTTCTTGAAACGTTAATTGGAAAAACTAAACGTTGTTGTAAAATCTTGCATTTGTTCGCACTTTGATATATAACGAAATTACTTTGACTTGAGAATAAAAATTTTCAGTTTTTTTGCCAGATAAACAAAACCATGTCATCTGATGGAGCTAAAAGTCTTAATAATAGAACGTAATAAGTCGTAATAATACACCGGGAGGCGGCAGCACAGACAATCTCCTCATCGAGTTCATGAGATGAAAATCTAGGATTCATAAAAATCTACAATTAGTTATCGACTTTCATATTAAAATACAATCGGTCTCTCAGTTCATATCTTAATGGATTACACCTAATAACTACATTTTAACGGTTGACTTGTAAGTTTACCATTGTGCTTTCCAGTACCCAAAAATATGAAAACATGGATATTTTGAAGCAGGAAAACATAATGGTAAACTTATAAGTCATAAAATCGATATTTAGGTGTTTCCAAGATATGACTTGGCAGATCGATTGCGTTATAATATGCGAATCGAGATTTAACTAATCATAGAATTTAATCCGTGAACTCGATGAGGTGATTGTGTATTCTGCCGGTCTATAATGGAAGTCCTATTCTTGTAACATCATCTTTCTGTTTTTCTATGGTGGCATATTACATTGGTACCAAGTTTGCAACAAAGTATCCGTGGAATTGTTTACTGTGATGTGAACCACGAACAAATTTGTTTAACAGGATGTCTTGATTTTAGTGGGAAATTTTTCAAGGAATTCATTCTTTGTATTTGCCGCCATGTACCACCCATGACTACTAATTAAACATTCTATGATTAAGTACTAGACGAAAATGGTATATCAAGCATATGCCATTACATATTGTACTGTTATAAATGAGCATTTTACATGAAGATAATTATTTAAAGTCTATTTCGCAGGGAAAAAATAATATTTATTAATTATATTAGTGTGTATAGACGAAATATATCAATAAATATTCATTTTAACATTATAACACAACATTAACAAATTAAGAATCATATAATATTTTTTTAAATATTCAGAAAAAAGAAAATCTCAAGGAGAGTTTAAAAATTATATTCGTTAAAGTTCATCATTTAAATTAAAAAGAAAATAGCGTTTAGATATGAAAATCTAATTAAATATATACAAAAAGAAACTGATTTGCATTGCAGAGTTTAAAAAAAAAACAAAAAAAAAAGATAAATTATTGTAACGTAATGGGAAAAAACGAAACGATGAAGAAATCTCCTTTTTAAGAGATTAAATTTACCTTACTCTGAGAAATAAAAAGATATTTTTGAAATATTTTAAATTAGATTTTGTAAATTTAAAGTATTCAGTTTTGTTTTCGTTTTTTAATATCAATGCGAAAAAGAAATTACTTGTTCGTATTTCTTCAGAGTGTTATTTACTTTTTTTTGTTATGAATATAGAATTTTAATGTTATCATTTTATTTGTATTTTTTCTTTTTTTTCCTGGTGTGTGATATTTGTGTTCCAGTTTTGTTTAGTATATTTATTTAATATTAATATTATGCATTTTTATATGAAGAGCTCCTCTACATGTTACAAATTATATTCAATGGAAAATATTTTTTTACGCCAGATTCACATTTATTAATCTGAATTTTATTATTGCATTATTTATTTTATTCCATCTTTTCAGTATTTCTTAATTAAAGTATAGTAAATATTCAGTAAATATGTTTGTTTTAATGAAAACTACTTTCCAGTGTAACACACATAAACTTTTTTTTTTTTTTTTTTTTGTAAATGCGTCTATGTTACCTTTTTCTTGATTTCTTACTTATTTAGATTTTGCTAAATATATCGTATTATCTATTGAATGTACGTAATGCTTCATCAGTACTTATTATCTGTTGCTGCTTGCTTGTTATTTGTATTAAATCTGTCACGTTTGTCTTAGTTCTTTTTTATTTACATTTATACAAAAATTAATAAAATAAATAAAAATTCATTGTAAATTACTGGATTTAAAATGTCACTTGTTATGATAACTTTAAATATATGCTTGGAAATATAGATATGGTAATTCCAAATGCTTGTTTTTCAGATGTGCTCGTAATTATGTAAATACGTAGTACCTATCATCGTCGTTCACTCCGTCCGTCTGTCTACATATAACGGAGAAGAAACTACGCAACCGAATCGTTTGAAATTTAAAATATATAATTGTTGCATAATTTTGTTGACTTATTTCAAATTTTATTAAAATTGAATGTATAGTTTAATTACAGAGACAATCAAAATTATTCAATTACATTACGCCCAATCGGGAAAAAATAGTTTCAAATGCATTTTTAAGATGTCACGCTCTTTTGAAGATAATAAAATTTATATGCATCTATAAAGTGCATACTAAAAAATATATGCTGTATGATCTGGGGTGCAAAAAAATATTTGTTATTAATTTGTACGGCCACGCAAAAGTATTACATTGCATAATGTTATACGGGAAAATATTATTTGGAGCGAGTTTTAATTATATTAAATTATTTCATATTTTATGAAATTGATATACGCTGCTAGGGTTTACTACAAGTTACTTTCTGTATAATAGAAATCAGATAATATTTACAGGATGGCACAAAAGATTTCGGCCACTATACTATATCCGAAGTATTGTATACTATCTCACAACATCTAAATATTTTTAAAAGTTCAACATAGTACAAACGCATCTCACTTGTTACGCTTGACGTGTGATTTTCAACTCTTGGGATAGTTTACTTTTAACCCATAAATACATTTTTATAAGAAAAATAAAATAAATAAAAAATACAATATTTTGAAAGGCATTTCCAATTCGATTATCATTTTTACACGTTAATCTAGAAGTTTTCTATCTTATGCGATTTTATTCGATGCGGATTTCACCGAAAATAATTCTCACTTTGGGAATATCGTACTAGAATATCGTCTGTAGTATATATTGTATTGTCAAGTATACCAATTTACGCGGAGAATTTTTAAGGCACCACGACCTGTTCCTTGTAACTTCTGCCCAGAAATCTGTAAGTCTCGTTTTTTTCATCATACACTTTTTTTTTTAGGTTTTTGGCATCATTAAAATGTCAGTTTTCGAGAAAATTTTTGATTTTTTATGATTTAATTGAAAGATTAATATTTTATAATTCAAAATCTTTTTAAATATTACTCCTATAATTACTAAAACAGGAGTTATGGACAGTTAAACTAGTCGATGTAGCAATCCCAAAATTTTCTTATATTTCATTATATAAGATAGATACAATAACAAAAAATGCATTAACATGCAAAATTTACTTAAGTAAATGGGGATGTACGTAATAGACCGGAAGAAAATGCAATGACAATCACCTAATCGAGTTTATGGCTGAAATTCCTGAATTAGACAAAACTGGATTCGCATATTATAATGCCACAAGTCTGCCAAGTCTTATCTTGATGGAAATCATCTTCAGATTCAATTTTAGAGGCTCATCGTAAGGTCTATCAATTTATTTTACTACGTACAAATGTAGGAAAACATGGAAGACTAGGAGTAGGATAAGACAATATTAAACCTTATGATGAACCGCAAAAAAATGGTTTTTTAGATGTTTTCCACCAACAAATAACTTGGCAGACAAATTGCATTTTAATATGCGAATTCGGTTTTAGTTAATCTTGAAATTTTACCCATTAACTCGACGAAGTGATGTTACTTCCGCCCGGTTTATAACCATAAAAATAATGCAGTAAACAATATTTAATACGAAAGTAATTTAACATTTACAATGATTTATTAAACTTAAGATCTCTGACTTAACAAAAATCTATCATTAAAGCAGCTTTTAGTATTTTTTAGATGCGTTCGTAATTATGTAAATGCGTAGCATCTATAGGCAGCGTTTAGTCCGTCCGTTCATCCGTCCGCATATAACAGTACAAAAATGAACCAACTGAATCGTTTGAAATTTAAAATATATAATTGCTACATAATTTTTTCGAGTCATTTCAAATTTTATGAAAATCGATGTATGGTTCAATCATAGAGACAATCAAAAGTTCTCCATTACAGTATGGCCAATTGGAAAAAGTAGTTTCATAAATTATTAATTATTTCATAAGTAAACTGATATGCATTTATGAAATATATACTAAAATATGTATTCTGTACAATCTGTGGTGCAAAGAATATTCGTTATCAAATTACAGGGGCACACAAAATTATTCCATTGCATAATGGTATAGGGGGAAATGTTGTTTTAATTACTTAAACTATTTTGCATTTTATGAAAATGATATGTGTTGCTGAGATTTACTACAAGTTACTTCCTTTATAATAAAAATCAGACAGTGTTTATAGGGATGCATAACAGATTTTGTCGACTATTCTGTATCCGAAGTCGTCCATACTGTTACATCTATGTCTGAATATTTTTAAAACTTCGTTATAATACGAACACATTTCATTTGCTTAGGGTAAAGCATATTTCCGACTTAATAGGCATATTTTACAGGTTAGCTATTTCTCAGAGTTATACTTCTCTTTACCACATTTCTATCCAATAAAAATACAAAATATAATTTAATTTAAATAATAAGTTTGTAAATAGATATTTTTATGTAGTTTTCTTTCGTTTTTGACTTCCTTTTGAAATCTAAATACTAGCGAAAAAAATATACAGATCTTTAAGAAGGGCTTTGTCGGACGCTCCTCTCAGTCCACAAAACATCGAAGAATGTCCTAGGTAGTTTTAGCTGCCACCACCGATATTAATGGGTGATATCGGTCACCTGCTGTGAGGATTGGGTAAAATAACACTGACGCTGTTAATGAACTGAACTAACAGTTTATTTAAGATAAAGATATGTACACAAGAAACAATATTTACAACTATCTACAATTACAACTCGGATATAGATGATCCGGTTCAACATTAAATTAACTACAATAAACGTTGGTCGTGTACCGTTCAACTTATACTTTCTTCCTCACACTCAACGCACGTTGGATACGCTTTATCAGAGATTACTGCAGAATCTCAATACACAAGGGTACTAGGCCTCACTTCTCGGCCTATAACACTATCCACCGGGACGCCTTGTCCCACGCTCAAAATGTACACTATCCAACAGGACCACAAATCCTGAGCGACCTATCGGTCTCAACGCCAAGCGAGAACTGTCTCCAACCTCTCCGTCCAGAGTTGACCTTGTCAGAGACCTTCCTTCCCCCAGCAGGGCCTCTTAGAGTTCCTCCATTGGTTCAATTCCGCATACCGACCTTGAGTCATGACATCTCCTGTTTACACATCACTCCAATAGCTAGATGACAGCTGAGGCACGCCCCGCGGCCATCACTTTCATTCATCAACGAATGCGTCATCTGCACACCTGTGTCAACATCTGTCATTCGGTATTATAGAAAAGAAAGAAAGGTATTTCGAGCTTCACGGATACACAACCCACAATACATAAAATATTCAGATAAGGAAATGTTATTCCTTTCTAATTCAGGGCAGATGTCTTCTAGGAACCTGACACCCCCCACCTTAGCGGAAAATATGCCTCTTAGGGGCTAATTTTCCCCAAACATATAATAATATTACGGAAGAGTTCAATAGTCTCTTTGCAGATTTTTTCATTCTAAATATTACATAGGCATTTTCAGGTGTCTGAACATTCTCTACTGACATCTCTACTGAACCTTATGCTAATACTACTATTGCATAAACAATACACATGCTAATTTACTATCATAAACACAAACCTTAAAAAAAAAATATTTACACACACACAAAAAAAAATTAGACATGTGATGACATCCTTTAAGGTTGTCTACTATTTTGATATTGATACTGATGGGCTAGTAACTGGTTGTTCTTCCCAGCTCTTTCTCTGTAGCTTCGAAATTGCATCAGCATTCAAATGTTGAACTCCGGGACGATGAGAAATGCTCAGGTTCCAGCGTTGCAAGGCTAGAGCCCACCTAGTGAGTTTGGGCGACCTTGGGGTTGTTTCCGTGAGAAATTTTAATGGATTATGATCGGTAATGACCTCAATTTGAGATCCATAAGTCCACTTTTCAAACTTCCGCAACCCGAAGAGAACACTCCAAGCCTCTTTCTCTATACTCGGCCAAGCACGCTGAGCCCCTGACAATTTCTGACTGGCAAAAGCTATAGGTTTAAACTGACCTTTTTCATCTTTTTGAGTAAGACAACATCCTACTGCAAGGTCGGAAGCATCGGCGTGAAGCTGATATTCCCGGCCTACGATAGGTGTAGCCAAACTCGTCACTTTACACAACTCATCTTTAAGAGTATTAAATGCTTTTTCTGCCCTTTCATCCCATGGTACAGTATTTTTGACATTTCCTTTGGTTAATTCGGTTAAAGGTATAGCTATCTCAGCATAATTTGGAATATAAGATCGGTAGAATCCCATTAATCCCAAAACTGATCTAACTTCCTTTTTAGTCTTTGGTCTCTTTAAGTCCCTTATTGCTCCGATTTTCTCCTCATCAGGTGCATGAGTTCCACCCCCAATAACATGACCTAAAAACTTAGTCAATTTCTCTCCAAATTTACATTTGTCTAGTCTAATCGTAAAATTTCTATTTTTCAACTCTTCCATGACAGCCCTGACATGCTCACAATGCTCTTCCCAGGTATCGGAGAAAATGATGACATCATCAATATATGCTTCTGCATACCTCCGATGACCTTGGAGAACCTCATTCATGTCTTTTTGAAACGTAGCAGCAGCCCCTGATAATCCAAAAGGCATTGTACGCCACTGATAAGTTCCGTTATGCGTCGTAAAAGCTGTCAGAGGTTTACAATCCTCAGCCATTTTAATTTGCCTATAACCCCTCAATAAATCTATTGAATATAAATATTTAGCCGCCCCTGCGGTATACATAATTTCTTGGGAATCTTTCATCGGTAAGGTGGGAACCTGCGTTACAGAATTTAAAGCTCTGTAATCAATACACATTCTGACAGTTGCATCTTTTTTCGCAACGCAAACAATTGGATGGCTAATTTCAGCATTCGACGGTTCGATTAGATTTAATTCTAATAACTCCTGAATCTGCCTATCCACTTCCTCTTTATAAGCTACCGGCACGCTATATAACTTTGGTTTTTTCCTTTCTACACCCGGTTTCAGATCAATACGATGTTCCCCTACTTCCGCTGGTCGTACAGGACCCATAAACACTTCTTTATTTTCCCTCAAAATGGACTTTAAATCTTTGACTTGACTATTAGATAGCCCTTTTATTTCAAACCTCTCAATATCCCGTTCTATCTCTTGATCCCGGTTCAAAATAGGAATTTCCCCAACTTCTCCAAATTCCTCATCACCTTCGAAAACAATATTAACTATATTACATTTAGCGATAAATTCTCTTATCTTATTTTGGTGCACATGTTTCCTACTCCCGTCGGCTAACTCAACAATAAACGAATGCTGGTTTCGTTTTTCTACAATAGTTGCCGGCCCTTGCCACCTAGAATATAACTTATTAGTCGAATCGGGGATTAACAGTATAACTTTATCGCCTACCTCAAACGTTTTTTCTTTTGACCTTAAATTATAATGATACGCCATTCTATTTTGTTGAACCTCAGACGACAATTTTGCCTCATTTGCGGCTCTTTCTAAGCGGTTCTTAAGTTTATCCAAGTACTCATGAATCGGCGTAGTATCTAACTGCGCTCCCTTATTTCCTCCTGCCCATGACGACTTAAGAATCGATAACGGACCCTCCGGCGCTCTACCATATAATAACTGGAAAGGTGCGATTCCCGTCGTAGAATTTGGGACTTCCCTATACGCCCATAATATAAATGGTATTTGTTCATGCCATTTTTTTCCTTCTTCCCTAATCGTATGATGTAGCATACGTTTAAGAGTCTGATTAAATCGTTCCACAAGTCCGTTGGACTGTGGATACTGTGGAGTCGAAAATCTTGGACTAGCACCTAACCTTTTCTCAAATTCTTTCGTTAAGTCGGCAGTAAAATTGGTTCCATTGTCGCAGGCAATTACATTAGGAATTCCTGTTCTCATAAATATTTGAAGTAACGCCTCACACGCGGTTTTAGCAGTTAAACTTTTTAGAGGGATCGCATCCGCCCATCTGGTATGCTGATCAATTAAAGTCAGTATATACCGATGCCCTTGTGAACTTTTAGGATCAATAGGCCCAATTAAATCAACATTAACAACCTGAAATGGAAGTTCCGGCCGCGACACTGGGGAAATAGGAGCTCTATCATTTACTTTAACCCCTCTAGTCAATTGGCACTCTAAACATGATTCACAAAACTGTTTAGCTTCTTTTGCCATTCCCTCCCAATAAAAAGAATACCTTATTCTCTGCAACGTTTTCTTGGCTGCATGATGCCCTCCAAATACCGATGAATGCGCTAATTTTAAGATTTCTTCCCTTCTTACCTTGGGTACTACTAATTGCGCTATAGTTTCGCCTAACAATTTCTCTTTATGATACAATAATCCGTTTACAATATAATAATCCCCTTTTTCCTTTTTAGCTAATTCCCAAGCTTTCTCTAATTCTTTACATTCCAACTGGGATTTCTTAAACATATCTGAGTTACTAACAATAGATTCATTATTTTCCTCCGTTTCAGTTTTTTCTGGATCCTGACTTTGTACATTTTGCGATCTCGCGTCCATTACGTAAACATTACAGCTATCGTTACTTACATCTTCCTTTTCATTCGAGTTATCAATAATAATTTCGGAACTTTTTAATTCTTCGGACTCTATCAATGGCTCTCAAGATTGACACCTGACAACTCATTAATCACCTCGGGATGTAAAATTACTTGCTCATTAATATTATCAGTTACTGCGCAAAGTACTTCCTGATGAATAATATTAGTTTGCCCGAATTGCGGAATAGCTAGCGGTAGTTTAACTAACGGTGATTTAACAGCTTCACCAAATAACCCTTGTAAATAAATACTACCCGCTCCCTTTAATTTCTCTTCCGGTACTAAATCTTTATGAACAACACTAATCTCACATCCAGAATCAACCAATCCCTTTGCTTTTTGCCCATTAACACTAACTTCAATTTTCTCAAGTTTATTTAATTTCTCACCAATAACATTAGTTTTCTGCTCGGCCTTTGCCGATATTCTAGCCTCAATAGCCCCATTAGGTAACTCTTGATTTTCTTTCACCATAATCTTATGAACACCTGCTTTCTGGTCTCGCCCTTTATTGCCATTATTAGTTCCCTCATTACCCACTTTATTACAAAAACGTTGGTAATGACCTCTCAAACCACACTTAAAACATTTAGGCCCTGAAGCATCATTCGTCTTCTTAAACTTTGTTTTCCTATCCGGAAAAGAATTACACTCATTACTACCATTTTGCCTCCAACTACCACTAAATTTATTATCCTCCCTCGGTCTCATTTTTTCATTGTTTACGTACTTATATTTACCTTTAAAGCTTTTATGCGTAACCGCATAAGACTTATATTTAGCATCAAAATAATTATCACACTCTTTAGCAATTTTAGGAGCTTCTAACCATTTACCCTGGTGAGTTAAACTAAAATATGCTGCAGTATCCTCATCTAGCGTACTCATTAGCTTATCAGTAACTATTAACTGGTTGACCTTTTCATAAGTGTCCGCACCTCTAATTTTACAATAATTTTCCCACGTAGCTATTAAACGCGATACAAATAATACATGGGTTTCGTTCGGATTTCTCTTAGCTTTCCGGAAATTTTCTAAACATGCCTTCGGGGTTGGCTCATGTTCCCTTAGGACTAACTCCTTTAATTCCTCATAATTCTCCATTTGTTCCTTAGTGGTATAAATTAACAAATTATCCGCCTTATCTCCTAACATATTTAGTAGAATTTCGGCCTGCTGGTTTTCCGGTACATCTTTAGTTTGGAATGCCCTTTCTAAACTGTTGAAAAATAAATTCCATCCCTCAGTCCCTTCTGGTACTTTGATAGATAGAGTTTTAACACTTTTGATCAATTTTTCGATGTTACTTTCATTACTAGATTCCCTAGATCCATTAGAGTTATTTGCTGAACCTTGAACTCTGAGCCTTTCCATTTCTAATTCATGTCCCATCCTCAATTTCTCCATTTCTAACATTTCCTGTTTTTCTAACTTTTCGAGTTCTAACTTTTCGCGTTCTAATTTTTCCTGTTTTTCTAACTTTTCGAGTTCTAACTTTTCGCGTTCTAATTTTTCCTGTTTTTCTAACTTTTCGCGTTCTAATCGTTCTGCAACAATAGTGTCTGATAATTCCTTAATAACCCCCTCGTCATACTCATCACTGTCCATTATCTTTTTCTTAAGCTGAATTCTGGTATCATCTTCCGTGAATTCAACATCCAATTCTTCGGCTATCCCCTGAAGATCAACCTTTTTTAGTTTTAATAAGAAAGCCATACCTTCACCGATTGTTATAACCACCCCACAAGAATAGTTAAACCTACCAACTTAATATTTCCTAAATTTCTAACTTAGTACAGATATTTCTCCACTTATTATACTAATTAATACCATTTCAGATAATCCATGCATTTCATTTCTAATTAACCTACTGAATACTCTAATTTTTCTCAACCATTGATATCACACAATTTACTTCCAATAAAACAAAAAAGTAAAACAATAATTCGAATTGACTGCTATGCAATATAGATTCCAATATATACACTTAGATAACAACATACAACTTATATAATAATACTGATACGTTGAAATTGAATAGAAGTATTGATGTCAATCAAAAAATCCACATAAAGAAAAATTGAAACACATGCATACATAAATTTCTACAATTATCCTCATAAAATATTTCCGAACTCAATACTGGTTCTTACACTTAAAACAAATATACTGAAAATCTTTACTTTTATTTTTACTCACTATGGCTCTCTTTTGGGCCTTTTTTTTTCACTATGGCTCTCTTTTGGGCCTTTTTTTTCACTATGGCTCTCTTTTGAGCCTTTTTTTTCACTATGGCTCTCTTTTGAGCCTTTTTTTCCACTATGGCTCTCTTTTGGGCCTTTTTTTTTTCACTATGGCTCTCTTTTGAGCCTTTTTTTTTTTCCTCACTAGTATTGGCCAATTAAAATTTTCATTTGCTTAGAATTTTGATAATGTAACTCTTAAAATTTAAACAGTATTGCTTCATTTAACAATTACTTTAACAATAATTTAGATTTAATGCATTAATTTAGTTCACTAATATCATTATAAATAGCATATCATTATCATCTCAAATTATTATGACCTTTCTTTAAAACAATAGCAATATGGTTACTAATTCTTTACACCTATCTGAACACAATTATTTCATTGCACATAAATTACATAGACAATTTACTTAAATTACTATTAATTATACAACAATACAATTTGGTTCGAGATGTCAGAAGAAATGAATGATCAAAACACCTTACCTTATACTTTATTTGGTGGGGTACTCTTCTATTCACAGATAGCTCCACGATGTAGCGGTAATATGGCACAACAGTTCAGTTTAGTTCTTTCTAATAAAGATACGCACACTTTAGTCCACACTAGACGATATGGCACGATACTTTATCACACACTCGACGATCCGGTACGATACTTTAGCACATACTCGACGATACGGCACAACACTTTACACACATTCGACGCTACGGCACGACACTTTACACACATTCGACGATACGGCACGACACTTTAGCATACAATCGACGATCCGGCACGATGCTTTAGCACATACTCGACGATATGGCACGACCACACAAGAATTCCACTGGATACTCTGGCATTAACAGACTGCAACACGGCTCGCTGGTCGCTGGTTTCAGGCGATTCTATCCCGACGCTGCCACCAATTTGTCGGACGCTCCTCTCAGTCCACAAAACATCGAAGAATGTCCTAGGTAGTTTTAGCTGCCACCACCGATAATTATGGGTGATATCGGTCACCTGCTGTGAGGATTGGGTAAAATAACACTGACGCTGTTAATGAACTGAACTAACAGTTTATTTAAGATATAGATATGTACACAAGAAACAATATTTACAACTATCTACAATTACAACTCGGATATAGATGATCCGGTTCAACATTAAATTAACTACAATAAACGTTGGTCGTGTACCGTTCAACTTATACTTTCTTCCTCACACTCAACGCACGTTGGATACGCTTTATCAGAGATTACTGCAGAATCTCAATACACAAGGGTACTAGGCCTCACTTCTCGGCCTATAACACTATCCACCGGGACGCCTTGTCCCACGCTCAAAATGTACACTATCCAACAGGACCACAAATCCTGAGCGACCTATCGGTCTCAACGCCAAGCGAGAACTGTCTCCAACCTCTCCGTCCAGAGTTGACCTTGTCAGAGACCTTCCTTCCCCCAGCAGGGCCTCTTAGAGTTCCTCCATTGGTTCAATTCCGCATACCGACCTTGAGTCATGACATCTCCTGTTTACACATCACTCCAATAGCTAGATGACAGCTGAGGCACGCCCCGCGGCCATCACTTTCATTCATCAACGAGTGCGTCATCTGCACACCTGTGTCAACATCTGTCATTCGTTATTATAGAAAAGAAAGAAAGGTATTTCGAGCTTCACGGATACACAACCCACAATACATAAAATATTCAGATAAGGAAATGTTATTCCTTTCTAATTCAGGGCAGATGTCTTCTAGGAACCTGACAGGCTTTATGACGTTTTTCTTTAATTCTTTCCTGTTCTGTAGGAAGTCGAAATTTGCATCTGAATGTCTTCATTAGACTGGAAATAAAGTATGAAATTCCAAAACTAATTCTAAAAAAAATTTATAGAAAAAAGATAATTAAGAATGCCTCACGTATTTAAATTTGAATGTTTGCTTAAATTAATGATTTTTTTTCTTTAAATTGCGAGAAAAAGAAATTTACAAATGTTTTTAAACACTTCCTATTTATGCTTCACAAATGACACTTTCCGTTTGAATTTCTCTATTTCCTTATGAATAAAATTCTCAATACTTTAACATTGTACCTAAATTGGTGGAAATACGTTTAAAAATTATATATTTTTTTCAAGCAACATTATTTACATAAATGTTTTTGAAATTTGTTTATTTTTCTCAATGAAAGTGAAAAAAAAATTTCTCTTGTATTTTAGATCTCGGCCGTTCTGGAACATGAATTTTTTTGGAGGTGTGTGTGTGTGCTTTGACCGTAAAAATCAACTCAGATTAAAATGAAGTTAATCAACTCAATTTCTTTCCTCTTATAATGAAGAAATACAAAAGAAATATCATAATTCAAGTATAGATTTTAAAAATTGTTCCAAAGATTCTGGAACATTGAAATCGTGTCTCACTGTTTAATAAAGAGAAATAAGATATTTAAGGAATAGACAGGAGGTAGGAAACAATAGGACAGACCAGTTCCTCTTATAGATAGCTGTTTAAAATTCAGGATTATACAGAACTAGATTAGCATATTTATATATAAATGGTCTGCCAAGCCTTATCATGGTTAAAACCACTTGCAGACGTAATTTTAGAGGTTGATCAATAGGTTTATCACTGTGTTTTCATTTATCAAAGGTGTGAAAACAGTGAGGATTGGGACCAGGAAAACATAAAGGTAAACCTACCAGCCAACCACTAAGAACTGTTTTTCTAGTGAAATCCACAAAGATATTATTGGTAGATCAGTTGCATTTTATTATGTAAATCGAGTTTTAACTAATGCTAGAATTTCAACCATCAACTCCATGGCGTGATAATTTTGGTCTATTGTCAACTGAGAAAATGCATAACATTTGAAAACACAAATTTACCACTTACCATCCTTTGTCGTAAAGATAATAGAATCAGTTTTAAGTATTATTAATTAAAGTATTAGAAAGTTGTATTATGAGTGAAATTTTCTTGTAATATAATAGTTTGTAAACATCTTCAAAAACTCTTCTTTAGCCTATTGTCATATGAATATGAATTGAATAGTACGTAAAACAACAACAATATTCGTTATGCTTCAGCCAATGAAGTATTCGTTAAACTCTAATTAATCCATTTGGATAATTAGTGTTAATGTTATTAACGTAAAAGTATTATTTCCTAAAAAAATTTTTTTAATTTGGAGCCGGAAGGATTAAGTTCTTCACTGCGTCATATGAGTGTATATATTCGTTAACTACTAAAAAGCTAAGAAAATGTATAATTATATGAGCTGCCAAACGTGACATCTTGAATGTAAAAAGCACAGTCACAGACTGAGCAAAGTTCAAGAAAAAAAAAAAAAAAAAAAAAAAAAAAAAAAACAGATGAAATCACTAATGTTGTTTTCAGATAACTAGTCTTCAATTAAAAAAAAAGTCAGATTTAATTTTATTTATTGGTTTTTTCAAATATAAGAAAACAAAACTTGCAATACTGAAGTTTAGAAAATAAACAATTATTTAACAAAGCACTTTTTTGTCTACTTTCATCTTTTAAATGTATTTCTAACATACACGGTAATTTGCATTTGTGTACTTTCATTAGATCCCCTATAAAGGAAATATTCAAAAACTGTCTTTCAGTGAGTCTGCCAAAGGTAATTGGAAAAGTCGAATTCGAAATATTCAATATGTTTTAATGTGAATGTTTCTTTAAGTGAACGATGTTTACTGAATCCAGAAATTTCAATATTATGCAAGAGTAAATAAAGAACAGGTAATTCATTATATACCTTTCAAGCATTGGCTGTCATGGAAGCGACTTCTTCTGAAAATCCGTTTTTCTTTATGATACGTTTTTTCACCATTTCTTCTATTTAAATTGTTATCAGTCAAAAACCATTAACTTTTTAACGATCATAGCATTTTCATTGCTAAGATGTCGAAATAAATGAATGACACCGGTAATAAAGAACAGATATATTTCTAAATAAGAAAACGTGATTTTTCACTTACAAAATTAAAGGGATATTTTTAAATAAAAATACCGGTGTCAGTGTTGCGTATCGGAATTAAAATTTTGTGGTTTTGTGGCGAAACCAATGAACGTTAAAGGGTTAGAGTTAGTTGGTTAAAACTTGGAACATGTATTTTTCAATTATTTTACTTTAATTTTGACTCGGTAAATTTGAAAAAAAAAAATTTACTTTTGAAAATATGATTTTGTTAAGTTACTTTTTTTTTAAAATTTAAACATGGTTATCCTTATTTAAGTAATTATTTTTAAAAATGCTGAATCAAAATTAAAACTCATATGTTTCTGTTTATTTAAATCAAAAAAAATTGAACTCTTTAAATAATATTTTGAGTTATAACGATTGTAAATTATCCTATTTTTTAAATAAATTTATATACAGGGTAAGTCATAAATATCGAAACAATAGGCTATCTCCTTAAATATTGCCCTTAGACTCATACTTCCAATTGCAAAGTTTCATAAAAAAAGGTAAATTTTTTGATAAGATAAGTTCCAACTCCATGGTGTGGGGTCTATATTAAAAAATACAAAAATAAAATTTTTATACGGCTCTCAGAGAATAAAACTTCCAATTAGAAAGTTTTTCCTTATCCATTCCTGAATTAAACAAAAAAAATCATCTCGATATCTACAAATCCCTGAAAGATATTAAAATCCAAAATTTTCCAAAATTCGTGACTTACACCACTTAAGCATACCTCTGAGCGCAGCGATATCAGTTCATTTGAAATACAATTTAGGGATCGACCATAAATTTACGCATTGATGATTTTTTTTTTTGGCTTAATTCAGGAATGGATAAGGAAAAACTTTCTAATTGGAAGTTTTATCCTCTGGGGGCCCTATAAAAATTTAATTTTCGTATTTTTTAATATAGACCCCCCCATGGAGTTGCAACTTATCTTATCAAAAAATTTACCTTTTTTTATGAAACTTTGCAATAGGAAGTATTGGTCTACGGGCAATATTTAAGAAGATAGCCTATTGTTTCGGTATTTATGATTCACCCTGTATATATATATATGCATATACATACAGTGCGTGTCAAAAGTTTAAGCACAATAGCAATTTTAAAATAAACTTTAACTATTAACTTTATTTCAATATCTGTCTTGTATATGTTAATAATATCTATTTTTACACCATATTCATTTAAATTAACTTTTAATTTTTATTTCAAACCATGAAGTTTAAGAATAGAAGAAAAATGACCGTGTCTAAAGTTTAAGCACAAAATCGTTTTTATGCAAATTTTACAGTGGGACATAAACGGTTGCGCACGCAAACAATTTCTGGGTGTATAAGAAGCAGTCCGCTGTTGTTTTTGAGTTAGTACAAAATGTCCAAGTCGAAAGAATTTTCAGAGGAGGAGATGATAAAAATTTGGAGTATGAGAACAAAATGTAATTCTGTTTCTGAAATTGCAAGTGCATTAAAAAGGTCAAAACAAGGTATTCATCAAATATTGGCTCATGATAATTATTTTAAACGAAAATTTCGTTCAGGAAGGCCGCGAGTGACTAGTTTGAGCGAAGACAGCCGCATCAGAAATTTGGCTTCAATTTGTAATTACTCCCTTTAGGAAATAAAATATGCAGTTCGAGAACAAATATCGAAAAAAACTGTTTATAGAAGAGTTTTGGAATTCAAATACATCAAATATCGTAAAATGGCTCGATTACCGTGTCTCAAACGACACCATAAAAAAGCTAGATTACAACGGGCCAAAGAGCATATGCCATTTGGTGAAAAGTGGCTCAATGTCATATTCAGTGATGAAAAAACATGGAACCTTGATGGCTCTGATGGATTTAATTACTATTGGCGTGATCTCCGCAAAGAACCTAGGAGTGTATTTAGCCGATAACATAATGGTAGTTCAGTAATGGAATAGGGGGCTATTTATTTCAATGGCCAGACATCTCTAGCATTCATCAGTGGTCGTGAAAACATTGAAAACTACCAAGAGACACTTGCCAATCATTTGCATCCTATTTCCGAGGTTTTTAGGGGGAGAAAATTGGTTATTTCAACATGATAATGATTCCATCCATACCTCAAACTCAACTTCATCGTGGCTTAAGTCGAAAACAGTGTCTGTTTTGAAATGGCCGGCAATTAGTCCTGATTTAAACCCTATAAAAATTATGTGGGGTATTCTCACTCATGCAGTTTATCAAATGGAAAGCAGTATTCTTCAGTTAATGATTTGAAAGATGCCATTGAGAACGCTTGGTTTAAAAATGAACCAGAAACAATACAGAACCTCATTTTAACGATGGAAGACCGTATATTTAAAGTAATTAAGCAAAAAGGAGCAATAATCAAGTATTATTTTTTTTTATTCGTGTTCTGCTAAAGACTAAAAAACTACTGTGCTTAAACTTTTGACACACTCATTTTTGTTGTTTTGATAAATTTTATTATTTAAGATAAATTTTATAGCATGGATCTGTTAACTATCTTTTTAAAACTACAATTTGTAGGCTATGTGAAATAGGAAGTAACTTTCACCCATTAATAAAATTTTATTTTGAAATTTTCTGTTGTGTTTAAACTATTGACACGCACTGTATATATATATATATATATATATATGAGAAGTTTTATAATGCAGTTTTGTATAAAAATTGCATGGTTAACCATCGCAAAAAATTTCTGAATGTTAACTCAATAAATAAAAATTGTTTTACATTGTGTCCCAGACCCACTTAAATTTTTATCTTATTTTTAGTTAAATGGTTTTTATGACTAACAAAAAGTTAATGGGAAAACTTAACGTTTGAGAAGCAAGTACTGATATAACCTTTTCAGGTCTGGTGTACTATTAATAATACATGTCTTTTCATAGCGAAATATTTTGTAAAAACAATTACTTCTGTTACTTACAACATACAGAAATAATAGTATATACTTCACCTTTCTTATTATGTTTTCATTCATGATTGACATTTGATAATAACAATAAAATAAAAAGTTTGCTTAGATTTCTTTCACCGTAGTTGGTGATTTCTTTATTTTATACATAGACAGGGTGGTTGTAATTAAAGTTATCTTGCTTAGACCTACATAGAGTTCGTTCTGGTGGACAGAAATAGATGAAACTTTGGAAATACATTAAATGAGAAAGGTGGAAAATATATTTACAGCTAAAAGTAGTTTAATTTTTGATCGATAGACAGAAGTTTTCGCCGCTAGAGGACGATGGAACAAAACGTGCGTTAAAGGTGAAGTTGCTTTATCAGAAAGGCAGTAATTTGTCGTAAAAGAATGTGCAGCACCTCACTTAGCCAAAACCAGTGCTAAATGAATTTATGCCCCATCTTTTATTTTCTGTTTAATTTTTTCTTTAATAATATATCCAGAGCATTTGAAAGGCATCTTTACACTTTTTAAAAAATAATTAAAAATAAACTAATAATGACGAAACAGTGAATAATTTGTCTTGCCACACTTGTGCTCAGTTTTTTCGCAGTAAATTTATGCTTTATGATTGAAAGTTTGTTTTTACTTATGAATCCTTAAATATTTAGTTCATGTAAACCGAAAGTAGTTAAACAATCCAAAAATAAGCAACAAAATAAAACGTCATACTTTTCAAAATCTACAATTTAGGCGTGTGACTAATAATTCGGTCGCCCATTATATGTCATGTAAACAGTTTGTATATTTCAACTTTTACATAACAGTTTATGTACGTCTACTTTAACTTAGTTGTGGTCTCGTGCGTTAAAATAAAGTTACTGGTTTCTTTATGATCAGTTTATTGTTTGATAACTCTCTTATTATTTACAACACCTGAGTTAACAGGATGCTACATGTCAGAAGTAGAATTTGAACCCATGCCCGCATTCGTTGACCAGAATTTGCTGATGTAACAATAATGTCTTGAAAGTAGTTGTAATATTGTTAAAAAGTAGTTCATTTAGAAGTTGCATCAAATCTAATTTATTTACTCCCAACAGTGAACCAAGTTTATTTTTACCTATTTTCTTATATATGTCATCTGCTAACAGACTTGGTTTAATCTTATCAAACGAGAAGTTTTATATCAAATAAAAATATACGCCCTAAAAATACTCTCATATTTTTCTCCTGCAACAAGAAAATCTGATAAACCGGGAGACGGCAGCACTGGTATCACCTCATTCACGGCTAATATTTAAAAATTAGTTAAAACTTGATTCGCATATTAAAACGCAATCGATCTGCTTTGTCATATCTTGGTGATAAACACTTATAAACTTGATTTTATCGTTTGACTCATAGGCTTATCATTGTGTTTTCCTGTACCCCAAAGTATACTAACGGAAGGCTGGAAGTAGGAAAATACTGTGGTGAACTTCCTAGTCAACCTCTAAAATCGGATTTTAAGTGTTTTCCTCTAAGATATGACTTGGAAGATCGATTGCATTTTAATATGCGAATCAAATCTAAACCAATTCTAGAATTTTAGCAGTAAACTCGATCAGGGAATTATCAGTGCTGTCGCCGCCCGGTCTATGATGGACAGTTCAGCGAAGAGCTTTTTAAGAATATGATTGAAATTTGCAGAAAATTATGCGATTATACGCCAAAGAATCGAACAACATCTTTCTATTTTTTGGAGAAAATGTATGCATCTTTTGTAATTTTCATATCTTTATAATTCAGCTTAAGTTTGACACCTTTAATTGAAAAATCCGATACTTTTATAGCAAAAAGAAAAAAAAATGGAGGAAATATTGTTTGATTACATTCTATCGAGAAAAACACATGCCAAATTTGTTTCTTTACAAATGAAAGTGATATCGTGAATGCAAAGAGCACAGGCAGAAAATGAGCAGAGTTCGAGAAAAAAATGGATGGAATTACTAATGTTATTTTCATATAAACTGTGATTAGCACTAGCAGACAATAGAAGACAAAAAATTCGCAAACCTTAAGCTAATGCTGATTGACTTAAAAGAAAATCTTTAGTTCGCATTGAATCTTAAAAAAAGCAATAGTAAAGAAAATATTCTAACCATTAAAATGACTTGAAATGGAATGAATAACTTTTAATGGGGGCAAAGTATGTTTTTTGTTTCTATACTTGATTAAATAAAATTGCCAATTTCAGAAAAAAATTGAGCCTAAGCCCGAGCCTGTGTCGAATCTGGGCTTGGGCTTGAACTAAGACTTTCGGGCTCGGTTTGAGTACGTGTCATCTCTTCACTTTACCTATAACGTGTAATTTCTAGATTTTTTACTTTAGAACCAAATTTGCCTAATTCTTAAAAATTTAAGAACGATCTTTATAGAAAAAACAAAAATATATTGTGTATCATTTGTCCCACTGTAGCTGAAAAGAAAATCCAGCTAAAAGATTGCATTTTTATTTAACCAGTTCTGCTTTCGAAAGTAAAATAAATAAAGAAAGAAATTAATAAATAAAAAATTGCTTTTATTACACAGCACTAAAAATCGCAATCCATTATTTTCGTTTACGATACTAGGAAAGTTAAATGACGGAAATAAATCTATAAATTTTTTACAAGTGTGGAAACTTGATGCTTTCATACAAAATGTGTTACATTATATCCTTTTTTATAAACTAAATAAACCAGAAAACATAAAATTCAAATGATTTTATTATTGATTTCTCATTTTGTTGAAAAATGATCATTTGCCGTTAGCCATTTCTTTTATGCAGCTATCTTTCAGAAAATATTAGGATGTCTTTAAGTACAGCAATAAAATTAAGGTAAATTACAAAAAAAAAAAAAAAAAAAAAAAAAAATTATATACATAAACATTTTTACTGTAAAAGATATATGTGTATTAATATTTTAAAGAAATTACATTTTTGTGGGTTTTTTATTTCTTTCTTTGTTAACAGTTTGTTTCTTCATAGCACTGTAAGTATACTGTTAAAAATTTGAAACGTTTGCTGCATCATCACTCCACCACTTTTATAGAAAACGATTACTTCATTGTACTAAAGAGCATTCTCATTGGTCAAAATAGAGATATTCCATAAAAGCAGTGGAGAGACGATGGAGCAAAAGTTTCAATTTTTTTTAACAGTGTACCATACGGATTAAAAAACTAATAGTGACTATTATTGCTCCAATTGTACATTATATTTTATAGCCGTACAACTAACTGCTCTAAGACTAGTACAGAGGCAAAAGAATATATTGCAGTTTTGATTTGTATGCTATTGTTTGGGCTAGATATTTGAAATTTGAAGTGCTGGTTAGTTTTATGATGCAAATACTTTCTGTTGATTAATTCATACCCTTTAACTCAAATATTTCCTCCTATTAAATATATTTATTAAATACAGTATCACCTTGGCAATGCACAGCGGCCTTCTCGTAAACATACATCTCCAACATAATACTTAAGAACTAAAAAAAAAAATCATTTTATTTTAGATTCTGGGCATTGGGATTTTTATTATGGGTGATGCGGCATGTCTTCCTACACTTGCTACGGCTACGGACGGTTTTTGTAAAATTCGGAATTGAAAAAGTATGAAATGTGTTGAAGATGACGCACAATACGATTTATTTTGAATTGTTATGAATAGAAACTTAAAATTTGGCATGACTGTTACTTTTCAGACGTAAATAATGTTTGTCCAGAATAGCTTCCTAAATATCCGAAGTTTGAAACAGGATTGAAAACCGTTTTAAATTGCAAATTCCAAAAAATGGTTGGATACAAAGTTAAAATTGATTGAACTATTGTTTAGAGATAATTAGCTTGACCCTGACTCATTATGACACAAAATAACCTGCCAATTAAATTTTCTTAAAAATCTTACCAAATCCAATGGTTTTCTTGTGCTGGTAAAACGCAAATACAAAATTTTGTCAAAATCGTTCGAGCCATTTTTAAGATAAAATTTACATACGCACACACATTCACAAACACAGAATTTTTGCTCATATTATAGTACAATATTTACTGTATAGGATCTAATTCATTTTCTGAAAATTGATTTTTAGGATTTTTATACATCAAATGGCAATGGTTCCTCTTAAAGAATATCCCAAAATAATCGATAATTTACTGTATAGGATCTAATTCGTCTTTTGAAAAACGATGCTGGGGATTTTTATAAATAAAATAAAACCGTACAATAGAAAATTAATGATAGTATTTTTGTTGATTATTATACCTCTGAAAGTTTTAAAAAAAGACTAGATGTAGCCATTTCCTTTTCTTTATTTATATATTTTGTAAAAGGTTTTTAAATTTAAATATATACGTTTAAAGTAGTAATATGGAGCATTTTCCTGAACACATTGTAAACTCAATCTACTATATTTATTTTCAAGAAAAAAATTCCGAATGTGTCAAAAAGCATTTTTTAAACTTTAAGACGCTACTTGAGGTAAGCGAAATGACTCGTTCATCAATGATAATTTTATGGAAGAAATTTATAAAGATATCTCGGTTGAATTTTAATACAGGGTTATTACAAATGAATCATCGGGTTTTCGAAGCGTTTATTTCGGAACTTAATTGGGTTACAACAATGAGTTAAGCATAAAAATAAAGCAAAAGTATACAAGATTGACGTCCATGGTTCCGAATCTGGTCTTTCAATTTCAATTTGTCGTCAGTTCATTTTTTTTGGGGGGGGGGAGGGGGACTACGGATGAAACCGTTTCTAACTCGGTTCACTCTTTCTTCAGTAACGCTTAGTCTGCTGGAGCTTTTGCCTTTACATAAACAACAGGTTTCTTTGAACTGTCGATACCAGAGCAGAATGCTTTGTAGGTTGCATTTGTTATGCCAACCGAAATGCTCTCAAAATGGTTATAAGTCACTAACACTTTTAAAATACTAGCACACAAAACACTTTCTGCTGTCCAGTTGCCATTTTGAATATGATGTTCGCGCAGCAACCATGGCAACCAGATGTACATGACACATACGTAGCGCGAAAGTGTAGTTAACGCCCTCTCATTTGAGCTGTCATGAAAACACATACATTTCATAGTTCGCACGTAATAACGTATCATAACCCGATGATTCATTTGTAATAACCCTGTATTTTAAAATTATTCCTTATGTATTGGATAGCTGAGATCAATCTATACAGAGGTCGTGTTTTACTTTTTCTATTTTGTTTACAGACATTTTTTAATGAGGTCACTTTCATTTTCAAAAGCGGTTTTCAAAGCATCCTCATGAAAAAAAAAATCTGCAATTGAAATCGAAAAATTAAGAAGCAGCCCTTGTACGGAACAATCTCAACTGTTCAATGTAAAAAATAATAGTTAAAACTATTGAAATTCAATCAAGATATCTTTATGAATTTCTCTCATAGGATAAGCATTAACGAACGGGTCTTTTCGCTCAACTGGAGTAGACTCTTGATGGTAAATTAAGCATACAAAACCAAGCCTTCTTTTGTGTGTGTGTCTATGTATGTATAGTAAACAAGTTTATAAACATTAAAAAAATATTTAAAAAGTTCAGAAACTTCAAAAGAACCATTACTTTCGGTTCTTTTAAAGTTTCAATAGTCTCAAAAATCAAAATTATTATTTAGAACGAAATTTGTTTTATTTCAATTGCTGTACATTTCTACTTGTAAATAAAAATACTAAAAATATCTGAATTCTTTCTTCCTTAAAGAAAAGATACTTCGATTATTTATCTTCCCGAGAAATAAACGAAGATATTTATAAAATATTTTAAAATGTCAAAGAAAAGCAACAATGGAAAGAATTTTGATCTTCTGAAAGTATACTGAACTCAAAATATCATTTGAAAATGGATTTTTTTTATTTATTTTTTGGGGGGAGGGGGGGAAAGGGGGTAAATAAAACGGAAATTTTTTTTAACTTTTTTTTTTTGTTTAGCTAGAGATTCAGATCTGTAGGCAATTTTTTATAAACTTTTTAGATGCGTTCGTAATTATGTAAATGCTTAGCGCCTATAGTCGACCTTCAGTCTATAAGTCCATCTGTCCGTCCGCATATAACAAAGCAAAAATTACCCAACCGAATCGTTTGAAATCTAAAATATATAATTGTTGCATAACTTTGTCGAGTCATTTTAATTTTTTTGGAAACCGGATGCGTAGTTCAATTACAGGGACAATCAAAAGTATTTCGCTACATTACAGCCAATGGAATTAAATAGTTTCAAATGCATTTAAATCATGTTACACAATGTTACAGTATTTCGAAAATAATAAAATTGATATGCATCTATGAAGTATACACTAAAATATACATTCTGTACAATCTGTGATGCAAAGAATATTTTTTATGAATTTATCACACATTATTCCATTACATAATAGTATAGGAGGAAACATTGTTTGGAGAGTATTTTAATTATATTAAACTAATTCACATTATGTGAAATTGATATACTTTTCTGAGGTTTACTAAAGATTACTACCTGTATAATAGAAAGCAGATACTATTTATAGATCACACACAAAAGATTTCAGCTACTGTACTGTATGCGAATCTCGATCTTTTGAAAGTACAGAACCTTATGGGACGCTTGGAAATAGATTATCGGGATTTTTATAAGCTAAATAATGCAGAAAACAAACAACTTGAAATAGAAAAATATAGAAATTCCGATGCCTTTTTTACAATAGTTTTGGCAGAATGTGAATAAGAAATTAAAAGTTCGGCAAGAAATAAAAATACAATCTCTTATTATTATTTTTAATTTATTTAGTTTTTTTTAATTTGTAAATCATTGTCAAACCAAAATTTTCACAATGGGTAACAATTTAAGAATTATTTTTTGAATATACATATGCATTTAGGAGATAAATCTATTTTGTATCATTTCTCCCTAAATTATAAACATCTGAATGCTTTTTGCCCCATCTGCTTTCTAGATTGAATTATAGAAAAATAAATTTCCACTATTTTTATTGCCTTGAAATAAAGTGAAAAAGTTCTAAATTCCTCTTGCATTAAAAAAGAAGCAAGGAAGAAAAAAATCTTGATCTTCTGAAAATCCAGAGTCTAGTCGGTCTCCCGGAAATAGATTATCGTAATTTTTATACTTTAAATAAGGCATAAAATATATAAAGTGAGTCATAAATATCGAGACAATAGGCTTTCTCCTTAAATATTGCCCCTAGACCCATACTTCCGATTGCAAAGTTTCATGAAAAAAGGTAAATTTTTTTATAAGATAAGTTTCAACTCCATGGGGGGGTCTATTTTAAAAAATACGAACATTAAATTTTTGTACGGCCCCCAGAGGATAAAACTTCCAATTAGAAAAAATTTCCTTATCCATTTCTGAATTGAACAAAAAAAATTCATTTTGATATCTTTAAAACTCTAAGAGTTATGACAATTTTAATAAATTGAAATGTCTGTAATTGAAGAAACAATGTTGCTGTAAGGTGTCCAGGAAACATCTATTTTATTTATTTATTTATAGAGTTTGAATTTTGAATGTTTTGTGATGGTTAACCACATAATTTGTAAGCATTATCACATCATAAGACTTCTTAACAATTTTTTTTCAAAAAATTTAGAGTAAATTGAAATTGTTATAACTCAAAATATTATTTGTCGCGTTGAATTTTTTTTTCTTTTGAATAAATGAAAATGTCTAATTTTCAATTTTGACTCAGCATTTTAAATAATATTTTTTTAAATAAAAGTATTTAAAATAGCAATATAAAAAAAGATGCAATTTTTTGTAAACAAATCATATTAAAAAAAATTCTGAGGTGAAAACGTCTTTCGGCGCGTTGGGCATTTTTTTTTCTAGCGTGACTGTTACCGTAACCGACGGTTATTGACTTATGTCAGTTTAAAAATTAAAAATACTGAAATAAAAACATCTGATGCAGAGAAATGCATTTAGTTTTAAACAAAGATGGGCTTCTAACGTTTAAATGCCTTTTTAAATGTTTCTAGGTGATTAAATCCGCCCTGTATAGTTTTGATTTCAGATTTTGTTTAAGTTTTGTCATTATCGCCTTTTTCAATTACTATTTAAATGCTTCAGTTGATTTAAACCTCATTTTTTTATCACCTCGATTTCAAATTTTTTCATTTTTTTGGCCCTTTCAACTTCATATTTTTCTTGTTAAAATTGCGCTATTACACGATGCATAAAAGATGCCTCTAATTATGGGCCTGCAAAGTGGTAGACGGTAGGTGCTGGGTTTGAACCCATTCGTGACCGTCGGCCCAACCGTTCGAAGTTTTCCGTAGTTTTCTTCGAACCCTGGATTCCCTTAAGTAAATTCGGGTTAGGTTCCCTTAGAAAGATCCTCACGGAGGGCACCCGTCCCCTCAGGGCCTATATCCCTATTGTAGAAAATAAGCCGGCATAAACAAAAACAATATATCAAGGACTAAGTAAATATATTTTTTTATTAAATTCCGCTGATTAGTTCTTAAGATAGCACGCTCACAAAATTTATGTCATATACAGAGATACAGGATCAGTGACTCACAGATAAACATTTTGTAAAAACATGTTTTTCGGAATCTGTAAGCTCTAAAACTTGTGAATCCGTCGAAAACCGGAATTCAAAATTTTCATGAATCCAATACTTTCATCTTGTAAAGATAGAAGAAAGTATAAATAAATTTAAAACCACATAAATTTTGAAGCTGAATAACAAAAAGTAGATTTTTGAAAATATTTCTGTGTAATTTATTAAAATATATTTCCAATGATTCAGTTAATAGACGTGTAATTATCGCTATTACAATTTTTACTAAAGTTATTGCCTGCGGCAATAAGTTTTAAGTTTTTAAGTCACGTTCAATGAGAGTTTAATTAATATCACTTAATTTAATAACACTTTTAATAAGTGTTTAATAAGACTGTCCGGCCAATGGGTCGTGCCAGTTACGAGTTTGGCGCCAAGCTCGAGATATTGCAGACATCTATCATATTTCAAAGAAGTTTAAAGCAAAAACCAATACGCTTTTATTTCATGTCTAAAACTTAAAGTATTGTCTTAGATCGACATTTAATAAAGCGTAAATTTATGGTCGATCCCTAAAATGTATTTCAAATGAATTGATATCGCATCGCTCAGAGGTATGCTTAAGTGGTGTAAGTCACGAATTTTGGAATATTTTGGATTTTAATATCGTTCAGGGATTTGTAGATATCGAGAAGAATTTTTTCTTAGTTTAATTTAGGAATGGATAAGGAAAAATTTTCTAACTGGAAATTTTATCCTTTGGGGGCCGTATAAAAATTTAATTTTCGTATTTTTTAAAATTGACCCCCCATGAAGTTGCAACTTATCTTATCAAAGAATTTACATTTTTATATGAAACTTTGCAATTGGCAGTATGGGTCTAGGGACAATATTTAAGGAAATAGCCTATTGTTTCGATATTTATGACTCACCCTGTATAACTTAAAATGAAAAAAATAAAGAAATTCTGATGCTTTTCTTTAAATAGTTTTGACAGAAAAAGAATAAAAAATTTAATGTTCGACAAAAAGTAAGAATACAAACTCTTCTTCTTACTTTTTATTTATTTAGGTGTTTAAATTTATAAATCATTACCTATTTTTAAAAATCAAAGCTTTCACAATGGGTAACAATTTAAGATTCTTTTTTGAAAAAAAAATATATCATTCTATCTACCTGTATATATATATATAGATGTGCGTGTGTGAGTGTGTGTGTGTGTGTGTGTATAAATTTAAGAGAAAAATCTGTTTTGTATCATTTTTCCCTAGCTATAAACATCGGAATACTTTTTTGCCCCATCTGCACTCTAGATTGAACTATAGAAAAATAAATTTCCACTATTTTTATTGCCTTGCAATAAAGTGAAATAGCTCTAAATTCCTTTTGAGTGACAAATCGAAGCAATGAAGGAGAAAATATTGATCTTCTGAACGTGCAGAACCTAATGAATTGCTAGGAAATATATTATGGTGAGTTTTATAAGCTAAATAAAGCAGAATTTATGAAATTTGAAATGAAAAAATATAGAAATTCCGATGCCTTTTTAAAAAATAGTTTTGGCAGAAATTAAATAAGGAAAATTCGTCAAAAAAAAAATCAAACTGTTATTATTTTTTTTATTTATTTAGCTGTTTTAATTTATAAATCATTAAATTTCTAAAAAATCAAAGCTTTCAAAATGAGTAAAAACTTAAGATTTCTTTAATTATACATACACTATCTACCAAAAAGTATTTGTACACTTTCAGTTTTTGACATTTTGTCAAATATTTAAAAATATATTGGTCGGATTCTTCTGCAACTTCAGAAATATAAAGATTATGTTTCACTTTATATTTATTTACATTCATTTGTTAAGCGGGTAATTAGGGGGCCGGCAAAAAAACAAAGAATAATAGAAATATTTGGGATCGCCCTGTACATGAAAATGCACGAAACGACTTATCGCTTTAGAATACAAATATATGAATACAGTAGAATATGTACACTAATTTTTGTGAGAATAGCATGTATATTTATGGCGATAGAGCGATTTTTTTTGAAAAATTCAAAAAATTCTGGTATGTTTTTTGTTTATATCATGCTGGGTTTTTGACCAAATTTAAAGCAAGTTTCAGAAAAATTGGCAAAATGCAGTAGAAAAAATTGTAGCGCAATTGGAATATAAATATATTAAATATTTTATGAAATATGAGTAGTTGTATAAAATAATTTTTATCTGCGCATGCGCGAACTAGAAAAACATTTTTTTTACATCATTTAATAGTCAATTCTATGGAGTGACTTATAAAAAAAATCCAATCAAATATCGTGAAAATTCAAAAAGATATCATTATTTTAGTGAGATGTTTTTACTCTGCTCTCGAAAAACGGCTGAATCTTAAGGGATTCTCCACAAATTGACATTTTTTAATAACTGACTTTAAAAAAAAACTAGTATTGAATTAATACAATATCTAATACAATATTGCTGCTAATAAGTACTTGACAATTGTGATAGAAAAGAAAAAGAGCTTTATTCGCATTCAGGGCCAAAACTAAGAGAGGGGGGGGGGGAGGGCATGTGCTCCGGGCGCTAGGATGAAAGTGTTCCAAATGTATCTTTTGTTTGGCGATTTTTTTCATGGCTATGTTTAGCATAATATTGTTAAAATTATTATATCTGGGCTATGCTAAAGCATAAAAAAATCTAATGATGATGGCTTAAGGTCCCTTCCCCTACCCGCGAAGATGCTCACGAGCTAATGCTATTCCTATGGGGATGCATTTTTCTAACTCTTTTGCATTTGGACATTTTTAAATAATATGTTTTGCATTGGATAGCGGAAGTCCTTTTCAAGATCGCTCCGTGATTACTTTTTCAATTTTGGCGTAGATATTTCTATAATGTTTCTTTCACTTCCAAAAGCGGTTCTGAAAGTGAAACTAACTTTATAAAAAATATCTATGACTCAAATCGAAAAAGTAGTCAAGGAGCGATTTTGAGAGGGACTTCCGCTATCCAATGCAAAAAAAAAAAAAAAAAAAAAAAAAAAAAAAAAAAAAAAAACATTGAAAATTTTAAAATGCGAAAGAGTTATTAGAAAAATGCAACCCCACAGGAATAGCATTAGCTCAGCAGTGTCTTCGCGGGCTGGGACAAGGGCCTTAAAGATCCTGTTGAAAGCAGAATTTTTTTGATTCGGTTAAAAGTATCAAATTGGAGTATTTTAATAAAGCAGAATACGTTATTTTATATTACATATTTTAAGTTTTAAAATAAGTCGGCTATTAATAAATTGGAGAAATTTTCTTTGTAAATATGCTTTGCGAAGGAGGGGGAAAGGGGTACCTTCAAAATCCACGTTTGCCTCGGGAAAAAAAGACTGGTTTTGGCCCTGTTCACATTTAATAATTTGTAGATCCTCCTCGAGAGGCAATTACAGCTGCGACTCTCCTGGGCATGCTCTCAACTAGTCCTTGTATTACATTTAATGGTATTTTATTCCACTCTGTTTGCACAAGGCAAGTAAGCTCTTTTACTGATTTTGGGCATGTGTCACCCGCCTTAATTCGACGATCCAACTCGTCCCAGAGGTTCTCTATTGGGTTCAGGTCTGGGCTCTGGGCAGGCCACTCGAGTCGATGCACTCCATTATCAGCATACCAATCCATGCTGGACATCGCTACATGGCAGCTTGCGTTGTCATCCTGGAAATAACATGGGTCCAATCCATAGTATTGCCACAACGTAGGAAGTACACTGTTGTCCAGTATATTACAGTAGGCATCGGCATTGAGCTTACCATGAATTGGGACCAAGGGTCCTAGTCCGAACCAGGAAAAACAACCCCAGAACATAATTCCCCCTCCGCCAAATTTAACTGTGGACACAATACATTCTGGTAGGAGGCGTTCTCCAGGCAGACGCCAGACCCAGACCCTACCATCAGAACGGTAGAGGGTGAACCTTGATTCATCACTCCAGAGAACCTGTTTCCATTGCTGTACAGTTCATTGCTGGCGTGTTTTGCACCAACTTAACCGAGCTGCGCGGTTGGACTTGGTGATTAAAGGCTTATGGGCGGCAGCACGGCCATAAAAATTAAGCAGATGAGCTTCCTCACGGATGGTATTCATGGAAACAACACATCCTGAAGCTTGTTGAAATTCTTGGCGTATGTGTAACATTGGTTGGTTGCGGTTCGTCCGAATTTCTCTAGACAGAACCCGTCGGTCTCTATCTCCCAGTTTCGTCGGTCTGCCTACTCTGGCCACATTCTGACAATCACCATTCAGCTTCCATTTTCTAATCACATAAGCCACAGTCGTTTTGGGGTAATTAAGCTCGCTAGATATGTCGATTAAAGATCGGCCATTTCGGTGGTACCCGATGATCACACCTTTCTCAAAATAAGACAGCTCTGTTCTTCTTGGCATCATGCATGCGATTGATGTCAGTGTTGTTTTCGACACCACATTTAACAGTGGAGAACTTGACGTATTTCAGGATCGCAGATATCGGCATTTGCATAAAAGCCATTATCAATTATGTATCAATGGGTAGATTTGACACAAATGCTTCGATTTTTTATAATTATTTTTATCCTGAAATAGGTTCGTTCTGGTAATTATCTAAGAAAAGAAGTAAATCACCAGTAAAAAACGTAATTGGAGCTTTGGCAATTTGCGTAAAATCTGACGTCATTCAACTGCTTTCAGAGACCAATTGAAAATCAGTTCACTCCTATCCACAATAACTTTCTGAATTTCCACGAAATTCGATCGGATTTTTTTATGGGTAGCTCCATAGAGTTGAATATTAAATTATGTAAAATGATAAATTTTATCGTTCACGCATACGCTGATTAAAAAATATTTCATACAAATACTCATATTTTAGAAAAATTTTAATATATTTATATTTCAATAGCACCTTATTCTTTCTACTACATTTTGCGAATTTTTCTGAATGTGGCTTTATATTTGGTTGAAAATATTGCATGACATAGAACATTTTAGAAAATATTTAATATATTTATATTTCAATGAATTTTGGTGAACTCCCCCCCCTCCCTTTTCTTCTTTGCAAAGCATCTGCAAAAGTATTTGCAAAGAAAAATTTTCTAATTTATTAATAGCCGACTTATTTTAAAACTTAAAATATGTAATATTGATTAAAGTAGTCTGCTTTGTTTAAAAAAAATGATACCTTAAAATCGTGAAACCGAATCAAAACGAAAAAAAAAAAATCTGCTTTATGCGGGATCTTTATGCCATCATCATTAGATTCTTCTATGCTTTGGTATAGGAGAAATGCTTTGAATGGGACGATTTTGACAATATCATGCTAAACATAGACATGGAAAAAATCGCCAAACAATATGTACATTTGGGACACTTTCAACCTAGCGCCCGGGGAACATGCCTTTTTCCCCCAACCCTCTCTTAGTTTTGTCCCTGAATGTGAATAAAGCTCTTTTTCTTTTCTATCACAATTGTCAAGTACTTATTAGCAGCAATATTGTATTAGATATTGTATTAATTCAATACTAGTTTTTTTTTTAAAGTCAGTTATTAAAAAATGTCAATTTGTGGAGAATCCCTTAAGATTCAGCCGTTTTTAGAGAGCAGAGTAAAAACATCTCACTAAAATAATGATATCTTTTTGAATTTTCACGATATTTGATTGGATTTTTTTAAAAAGTCACTCCATAGAATTGACTATTAAATGATGTAAAAAAAATGTTTTTCTAGTTCGCGCATGCGCAGATAAAAATTATTTTATGCAACTACTCATATTTCATAAAATATTTAATATATTTATATTCCGATTGCGCTACATTTTTTCTACTGCATTTTGCCAATTTTTCTGAAATTTGCATTAAATTTGGTCAAAAACCCAGCATGATATAAACAAAAAACATACCAGAATTTTTTGAATTTTTCAAAAAAATCGCTCTATCGCCATAAATATACATGCTATTCTCACAAAAATTAGTGTACATATTCTACTGTATTCATATATTTGTATTCTAAAGCGATAAGTCGTTTCGTGCATTTTCATGTACAGGGCGATCCCAAATATTTCTATTATTCTTTGTTTTTTTGCCGGCCCCCTAATTACCCGCTTAACAAATGAATGTAAATAAATATAAAGTGAAACATAATCTTTATATTTCTGAAGTTCCAGAAGAATCCGATCAGTATATTTTTAAATATTTGACAAAATGTCAAAAACTGAAAGTGTACAAATACTTTTTGGTAGATAGTGTATATGTATATGTACATATACATATTTAGGAGAAAAATCTTTTTTGTATCATTTGTCCCTTGCTATAAACATTCGGACATTTTCTGCACCATCTGCTTTATAGATTGAAATATAGAAAAATAAACTCCCACTATTTTTATTGCTTTGGAATTAAGTAAAATATTTAAAAAAAATTTTTTGAATGATAAAAAAGCAAGGCAGAGAAAACTCTTGATCTTCTGAAAATCCAGAGCCAGTGTCTCGGAAAAAGATTATCGTGATTTTTATACGTTAAATAAAGCAGAAAATATAAAACTTGAAATGAAAATTAAGAAAATTTCGATGTCTTTCTTTTATTAGTTTTGGCAGAAGGTGAATAAAAAATTGAATATTCGACAAGAAACAAAAATACAAACTTTTCTTCTTATTATTTTATTTATTTACTCTCTTAAAAAGTCAACCAGAAAATAGCTCAAGTTGAGCTGAAATCCACTCATCTCAATGTTGCAAGGCAGCTTCTCAAAAAAAATTGAAATAACTCGAGTTTTAACCAATTTAAATGAAGTTGAGATACTTAAATAACCAATTTAGATCAAGAAGATTTAATCGTTTGAAAAACAACTCTTTTATGATAGAAAAAATTACAGCTCTTTCATGATAAGCCAAATCAGCTCTTTCGTTTAAAGAATGTAGTTTTTTTTTAAATTTGTAAATCATTGTCAAACGCAAACTTTTACAATTGGTAACAATTTAAGACTACTTTTTGAAACTCTCTCTCTCTCTCTCTCTATATATATATATATATATATATATATATATATATTATAAAGATAAATATATATATATTTGGATGGTCCTTAAAAGTTGGTAAATTTTTTTTTTCATGATTTATACCCGGGCACCCTGCCATTTTGTTCTACTCATTAAAAAAGAATTACAGCATTTTTTTCATATCTAGCATGATTTTAAGGGTTGCTACCAGTGGTTAAAGGTTGGACTTATTCAAAAATATTGAAGAGAAATACATAATTATTCTTAATAACAAGTAAACATATTTTATTAAATATTCAAGTAAATTCTACATCAACTATATTGTTATATACACTTAAAGAAGAAGAAAAAAGCTATCATTATTATAAAATCCTTACATTTACCTTTTTTAAGACATCAATGTAGATTTTTTAGAGTCGGGCTATTGGCTTCGAAACTGCTTGACTAACAACAATTAGCACTTTTTTGTTGTTCAACTTTTATATGAAATTTATTATATTCCTCAATAAATGCTAACCCACGTTCGGGTACATCATTAATAACTTTCATTGAAGCCGCAAAAGCCTTACAAGTCTTGTAAGATTCATTTGTATTCCAATTTTTCACATCTGTTTCAAAAAAGTCTAAAGGTCATTCCATAATTTAAAAAAAAACCTCAGAGTGTTACTTGTTACAAAATCTTGCAAGTTATTTTTGAGGATGTCATCAGGATCATACCGTGCATGTTTCAATGGTTTCTCATCTTTCACATTTTTCAAAGCACGTATCATTTTTCTTTAAATTTTAAATGAGACATTGTCATCGAAAAATGCAAAAGTAATTAGTTCTTCTGACAAATACCATAAATGTCCTTGGAATTTCTTCATAGCACACAAAGAAATGACTTTATTTGCATTTTCGCACTCTTTCAAGTTTTTAAGGAGCAATAAATCATTTCAAGCAGAGAACAAGCAGATGATGCCTGATACCAACTGTGAATGTAGATTTTTACCATAAATGAGCAAACTTCACAAACTCCAGATTCTTCGTGCTTAGAAAATTTGAATAGGTCTCTAAATAAATAAATCTTCAGCGAGTATATGGCCTTTGCCATCCATCGAGCTCGATGCAAGCCACCAGGGGCTCTAAAGTGAACACCTCTTTCGAATACTCCTGCTAGGAAATTGGTGGCAAGCTCTAACAGTTATTTGTAATCGTCCTTTGGTTGCAAATCATTAAATTAATTTTGTGTAAACTCTATGATTTCTGATGCATTTTCTGTTGTTTTTTGATTGATAAAGTTATCAGTTACGGAAGTCTGAAATATATCTTGATCAATATAGTTCCACGAAATTTTGAATCGTTTAAATAAGAGTATGCCTGGTCCGTTTGGAACTCTGAGTGACTTAACAACAAGTGCCTCCAGCATAATCTCCAGAAGGTGATGACGGCAAGCCAACAAAAGTATTTCTTTCTTCATTTTCTGTCCCAAAAGCACACACGCTCCTCTCGATAACCCAGAATTTACATAGGTTGTGTCAATACACATAGATTTTACTTGCTCTGTAATTCCCCATGATTCCAATGTCTATATTATAAAGGCCAAACGTATCTGTACGTAACGCATACATCATTTTATGAATGGCAACACTTTCCGATAAAATTTCCATTTTGCAATTTTCGTTACTGCTGTTTTTTATACTTCTAGACATCTCACAATTTCCATCTTTACATCGTCGTATGGGAAAAAATATGTACTTTTAAATGCAATTTGTTTAAAAACTGCATCCATATTTGTTTTTGAGACATTAATTTTTTTGTAGTTTTAATATTTTTTTACTAAGCGTGGCAACAGAAGTACTCCATGTCTATTAAAAGCAAAGGGAAAAAAGCCAAAAAAAATGATTACTTTATGTTGCCATTTTCTCATTAAAAGTGGAAAAAAAATTAAATTAAAGCACGTGCTGCGTCAGAGTCTGTCATAAAACCCTGTGAATTTCGGTTTTATTTACAAAATTTCATGTATACTTAAAAGAATATAAATACTTTAGTATCAGTTTCAGTTAATAGCATCGAAATTTAAAGTTTTGAATTAAAATGATCAAATTAAAATACTGTTAAAAAAAAAAAAAAAGATGAATACAGATATGAAAGGTGCATATTTAAAATTTTGATACGGTGAAAACAATGTGGGAATAAATTTCGCGGGAAACAAATTCTATGATTGAGTTAAAGTCGAATAAATTCTGCTTTTTTCATTTTGGAATAATAGCATAAGAGCTTTAATTTATAACTTCATCTTAATAACAGATCTTTATTATTATTATTATTTACTGCTTACATGTACGATTAAAGTTTAATTTTAACAATTTTTACAACTGAGTTTTATAGAAATAGTATTTTGTTAACTTTAGGTTAAATATCTTTTTTTAAGCGTTAGACTTACCAATATAAGATGTAGTATTTTTATTGTAATTAATTTTATTGGTTTAATAAAATCAATGAAACAGTTATTTTTTAAACATTTATACATATAACCCGGTATATATATATATATATATATGTATATACTGGGTGTCCCAAAAATGACTGATGGATTTTAAAATTCAATAACTTGCAAACGGTGACAGCTATTTAAACATTTTTTGCAGGAGGGTTATGTATAACGTCAGGAGTTTTTTTACCGTAATTTTTTATTTTAGTTCGCATCTCAAACAATAGGTGGCGGTGACGGCGATTGAAAGCCAGGTGTCAGTGCTGAGTGAAGCGTCGACCTGGCCTTCAATCACCGTCAGTGCCACCTATTGTTTGAAATTCGAACTAAAAAAAAAAAAAATTACGGTAAAAAAGCTTCTGACATTTTACATAACCCATCTGCAAAAATATTTTAAATAGCTGTCACCGTTTGCAAGTTATTGAATTTTAAAATCCATCAGTCAATTTTGGGACACCCGGTATATACATATATATACATATACACATTTAGGAGAGAAATCAATTTCATATCATTTCTCTCTGAGCTATAAACATCCGAATACTTTCTGCCCCATCTGTTTTCTAGATTGAAATATAGAAAAATAAATTCCCACTAATTTTATTGCCTTGCAATGAAGTGAAATAGTTCTAAATTTCTCTTGAATTACAAAGTGAAGCATTGGAGGGAAAAATCTTGATTTTCTAAAAGTGCAGAACTTAATGGGTCTTTTGGAAATATATAGATTATCGTGATTTTTTTTATAAACTAAATAAAGCAGAAAATGTAAAATTTGAAATGAAAATAATAAAGAAATTCCGATGTTTTTCTTTTAATAGTTTTTACAAAAGATGAATAAAAAATTGAATGCTCGACAAGAAATAAAAAAATACAAACTTTTACTATTTTTTATATGTATATATTTAGGTGTCTAAATTTATAAGTCATTACCTATTTTTAAAATCAAAGCTTTCACATTGAGTAACAACTTACGATTTCTCTTTGAAAAATAATATATATATATATATATATTACGAGAAAATATATTTTGTATTATTTCTCTCTAAGCTACCCAGGTCAAAATTCATGCTAGTACCAGCAACAAAAATATGCTAGTTATTGCTATATTTTGCTTTGTCTGCTAGATATCCCTGCTATTATTTGCTTTAAATTGCTAGCCAGCATCACATGCTATATGGCTAGCTTACACAGCAATAGCATGGCAACCTATGTACAAGCATCTTATGCTTATTTGCTGATTAAGCTTTTTCCAAAGCATGCAGAGGTAGGTACCTTAACATGCTATTTTATGCTATTTTATGCTTTCCAGCATAATATGCTATGCAGCAAGTTTGGGAGAAATAGCATGACAAGCTATGTACAAGTATCTTTTGCTTATTTGTTATTGAAGCTATTTCCAAGCATGCACAGTAGGGTGGAGCGAAAAAAATTTTTTTTTGAAAATCAAAAACGGGTAGGTGCCAAAAGTTGCCTTTATACTAGTACATGAACTGCGTGAAATTTTACCGCTGAAAAAAAATGGCTTGAGTCTGCGCTTTTGCTCCAAAAATCGAAATTTTGGGTAAAATTTGTCATTTTTTGAAATTTTTTCAAAAAAATTAAAAACTTCCTACAGAGCTGGTTAGTATTTAAAAGTATTGCTTAGACCTTTATATTTATCTGCTTAACATATTTAAACTATAAAACAATATCTGTAGTCTGTAAAATTGGAGCAAATCTGAAAACTTTTTGTGAAAAATCAGAGTTAACCTCTCTATTGGAGCATACAACGAAATGTTGTTTTGAATGCATTTCTTACCTAGCTGCTTTCAAAACTACTGTGTATATAACTCATAGAGGTGGTTGCATTATCCCACCCATCTCAACCACCCAATCATCTAGGCCCAGTGTTTTATTTATGTATTGAATTGTTATTTTTTTTCCCGAAGACGAGTATAAGTTTTCTATATATCTAAGTAATTTATCTCTTCTTTGTATTCACTGACTTTGGATGATTTGGATCATGCTAGTGTGACCTGCTGCACGTATATTTTTATACCATGTATAACAGAAGAGAAGCTGAGTAATGTATTGGGTATGTTCTTAATTGAACCTATTCAGCAGTCTATTATCTTCATTAAAATTTTATGCAATTAGTACATTATGATTGGAAGTTCTGTTATCACAACATTCTTTCAATCAATTACATTTTATATGCAATGATTTGCCTAATAATTGATTGTATGAATTCAATTTCTACTATGTCATCATTTATTGAACCTATTACATTGAATATATGCTGAGAAGCTAGCTGTTTAATATTATGACGATCGTCACAGAGGATTGCAAACAAAATTTGCGTGTAAAACAACAATATTTCTAAAGAAGTTTTAGCATGCTTTATGTCGTTTCCTGTGTTGTTCCGTAGTTTACTAATTTCTAATAAGATTTTAGATCTATTATTCAGGTGTGTGGTACATTTGGTATAAAACATCCCGCGGTATAAACTTGGATTATACATTTTGTGAGTGAACATATAGACGCTGATTGCCAATCTGTGCTTATATAAAGCGGTAAATTTTATTAACTTTATGAGCTGTCTTTTGTGTGAGATGTTCTCTAAATTCTTATTCCCCATCCTTTCTGAGAAATAGCTTTCCTTATGAATTAGCTTTGCAATCTCCGACAGAAATTTCTAGCCTGTTCTGAGTATCTTTTTCTCAATTTGAGAAAATAATTTTTCAAAATTATTCTCTATTTTATATAAAAAAAATTGCAATAGGAAGTGAATAGTACGTAGACAAAGATTTTCCTTATTGATCCAGTGAATCCATGTAGCTTAGAACGTTTTATATCGACTTCTCTAATAATTGACGCAGAGGAAATTCACTGGAGTTGAAGTAGCGAATGATTCAATATTATACACAATTATAAGCTTACCCCATGCAAAATGGTTCCCAGTGAAAAATAAAATTCTCCTAATTTTAAATGAGCGCTTATAGTCGATTAGAATCCGTATATTCCCTCATAAAGTACTATGCATTATAAGTTTATGCCCAAGACATTTCACCATCAAATGTTGTCCATTCATAAAAAGGGGATCTAAAAGTTAATAGGAAATTACCTGGATACGAAAACACTCAGAAAACGACATAAAACTAATGCAAAGATAAGGTTATTTACAACAGCGGTTGCTTTACACATGGAGAACAAATTTTCATTGCAATTCTCTCTGACGATCACCATCACATTAAACACCTCGCTTCTCAACATATAAAAGATGCAAAAGTAGAATAAATGATGGCATACTTATAGTTGAAATATCTGAAATCATCTTTGAAGCAAATCATTACGTAAAAAAAATACAATTGACTGAAAAAATGTTGTGGTAACAGAACTTCCAATCACTATTCATCAACTGAATGTAAGTTTGATAAATATAATAGATGGCCGAATAGATCCCTTTAATAATATTCCCGTACATTTCTCTGCTTGTCATTTTTTTGTGTAAACTGTAAAAATATACATGAAGATAGTTACAGCAGCATGTGGATGCAAAGAACATATAAACAAGGTGGAAGCATCGAAAACATGCCAAATTTTTATAAAGAAAATCACAAATCAATGTATAAATAAAACACTGTAGTAAGATGATCGAATAGTTGGGCCGGGTGGTATAGGAAATATAGCCACCTCCACGACGCATGTCCAAGGTAGTTTTGAAAACAAGAGCTGTATTAAAAACAACAATTCGTTGTATGACCCAATAGAGTGGTAATACTGTTTTCTTACTAAAAGTTGTCGGTTTTGCTCCAGCTATAGGGAATAAACATATTGTTTTATAATTTAAATATGTTAAGCAGATAAATATAAAGGTCTAAGCAACACTTTTAAATACTAACTAGCTTTGTAGGATTTTTTCAATTTTTTTGAAAAAATGTCAAAGAATGACAAATTTTACCCAAAATTTCGATTTTTGGAGCAAAAGCGCAGACTCAAGCCAATTTTTTTCAGCGGTAAAATTTCACGCAGTTGATGTACTAGTATAAAGGCAACTTTTGACACCTACCCGTTTTTGATTTTCAAAAAAAAATTTTTTTCGCTCCATTCTAATGCACAGTTAGGTACTTTAACATGCTATAATATGATTTTTATCTTACCAGCATAATATGCTATGTAGCCAGTTTAGGGAGAAATAGCATGACACGCTATGTATAAGCTTTTTATGCTTGTTTTCTTTTTAACCTTCTTCCAAAGCATGGAGAGGTAGGAATATTATATGCTTTAGCATTACATGCTTTTTGATTCTTGCTACAATGACATGCTAAGAAAACAGCATGACGCACCATGTGCCAATAAAATATTCTAATTCACTAAACAAGAATAGCAGCAAAAAAATATTTGTTGGTTATGAATTTCTGCTAGAATAACAGAATCTAACTTTATAAGCTGCACAATTTTGCAAAAATGGGAGGTTGTATACAATAAATTCATAAAGAGTAAATATTTTTTAATATTGCAAAAGCATATTTTTTTCTGAAAACTATCTGAATTTTTTAAGCTTTCATATCAAAGCATGTTTTATGTTTCAGAAACTGGTCACATTGTTTGCATAATATTTGTGCATATTCGTTTATCAAAATTAAAAATACTGGAGAAGGATTGTTATCACCACTTAAATTCATGATTACCTTTAACCACCGATTTTAGATTAATTTTTAACTTATAAACAAAAAAAAAAAAAAAAAAAAAAAAAAAAAAAAAAAAAAAAAAAAAGAAAAAAAACAGAACAAAGAATTTATTTTCATAGCGGATTTATAATAGAAAGGCTTCTCTTCTTCTAACGGAAAATTAACTGGCATTTTAACTGATCTTTTAACTTATATTTTTCTTAGTGTTGAATTATTTTAATTACATGAAAATTATAAATTTATTATTTCTTTAAGAATAGGATGAAATAAATTCTTTTTTTTTTTTTTTTAGTAAATTTAAAATGCTGGGTAAGGAGAAGAATAGCTATGCACCACCATGTGAATAAAACACTGCCTTTTGAACTCGTTGAGATAATGCTTTAACATACAAACTTAACAAAAAATAATAACAATTGATTTTTATGGCCCCCCCCCCCTCTTCATGAAATGGATGAAAATCACCGTCACTTTCTCATAGTATTTAGTTCCTGTAAGTTACTTCAAAAGTAAAATTTTATGTGTTTATTAAAATAAGGGGAAAAATATGTTTTTAAAATTTCAAAATCAAGAGGCTTTAGATCTTTTCCTCGGGCTAATACAACGTAAATTCAAAACTTCCTTCGTACACCCGAAAATTCTTAGCTTTCAATTTTGCTAGTGTTAATTAACTTAAGTTATTAAAAAATAATAAATGTGTTTTTCAAAATCGGTAAACAAAAAAACAAAATTTAGTCATATAAAATTCAATAATCATGGAGCAATTTTTCATTTAAGAATTATGTTTATAACAATCGATTTAAAAATATGTATAAATGATTCCTCCTCTCTTTCCAATATGCATTATAATTTTTAAATCCCCCATCTTAAACAGTATTTACCTGACATTTATTCTATCAAAAATACATTTCATAAGTATTTATTTCTTGATTTATATTAATGTAATAATATTCTAATTACCCATTAATTATTTAAAAAAAAACTAGAAATAAATTAATTTTATTCATTGAAAATTTGAGGAAATAGTTGCATCGATAAATTCACTCTTAACCTTGTAAAAATAATAGCGCATAGTAGAATTAGCTTCGTCAACAATCACTGGCAGTTACAGGCGTCTATTGACAGGTCCCCGCTGGCAAGGTAAGTAGCGCGCGCGTCTCGTAAACCACAGGTAGTCAGTTCAACCCTCAGGGGTGAAAAAGTCCGATGCCGTTTCTTCCACCAATATCCGTAGACGCTTCCGGTGTTGTCAATAGATGGCAGCACCTGCATTTTTTTAACTAGCAACTGATGCTAGAAAAGTAAAAATTTAAAGCAAATGATGGTAGAAAAATAGTGCTAGACTAGCAGAAAATACTAGCAAGTGATGGTCTTTATTGCTGCTAGGCCAGCTACATATTCAAGCAACACATGCTGGATTATGTATGCTGGTCAAGCAGTAAAGTGGGCCAAAACACACCATGACATGCTGGTAATACTGCTAGAACCAGCAAATATGTAATGGTAGTTTTTGCTACTTTACTTGCTGGGATATAGCAAGTAATGCTTGTCTAGCAAACAAATACCAGCATGAATTTCGACCTGGGTATAAACATCCTAATACTTTCTGCCCCATCTGCTTTCTAGATTAAAATATAGAAAAAATAAATCCCCACTATTTTTATTGCCTTGCAATAAAGTGAAATAGTTCTAGATTCCTTTTGAGTGACAAAGCAAAGCAATGAAGGGAAAAATCTTGATGCTTTTCTTTGAATAGTTTTCGAAGAAAGTGAATAAAAAATGAATATTCGACAAAAAATAAAAATACTCTTCTTGTTATTTTCTATTTATTTAGATGTTTAAACTCATAAATCAATATATGTTTTTAAAAACCAAAGCCATCACGATGATTAATAATTTAAGATTTCTTAAAAAATACATAAAGATATATGTATATATATTTAGGAGAAAAATCTTTTTTGTATCATTTCTCCCTGGCTATGAAAATCCAAATACTTTCTGCGCCATCTGCTTTCAGGATGAAATATAGAAAAATAAATTCTCACTTTTTTTATTGCCCTGCAATATAGTGAAATAGTTCTAAATTCTTTTTGAGTGACAAAACGAGGCAATGAAGGGAAAATTCCTGATCTTCTAAAAGTGCAGAACTTAATGGGTCTCTCGGAAATAGATTATCGTGATTTTTATAAGCTAAATAAAGCAGAAAATATAAAAGCTAAAATGAATTTATATGGATTTTTATCGAAAGAGAAGCGGTCATCCAAATTTGCGATTTTTATAAGCAAAATAAAGTAGAAAATATAAAATTTGAAATTTTTTTATATGTTTTCATTCAATCTAGATTCGAGCTTATGTTTTATTAAAAATATGCCTAATTTACAAGTTTATTCTTCTTCATACTTATGTGTACCTTATACTTAAGTGTAAAATCCTTAACCATTGTGTCATTACATTTTGATTTCGATGACGCATGCGCAATAAAACATTACTAAGTAAATCTACTAATTTTCCCTACAATTTTTCTTATTTTTAAATTTTCATTACAGGGTATTATGAACAATATTATTTGTCATATTTTCTGGAAAGAAAGTTTTTCATATTAAGAGCTTTGCAAATTATAAGCAAAAAACTAGAAAAAAATTGGGACTTTTTTTTATAAAAATCGTAGTTTCTCTACGAGTATAGATGATATCTTCATAAAAATAAATACACTTTATTACAATAAGCCACGTAATCATAATCTGCAGTTCGGACGCTTAATTTTGACAGGTTTATGCAAAATATCTTCGTTCTTTTTCAGTTTGTTGACGGTCTCCTATGGGATTTTGAGAAAAAAGTCTTCACGGAAATATATGACCTGTATATTCTGTTTAAGCACTTACAGTTTCAAAATAATTCCTGATATAGTTTTCTAGATATTTATCAAAATGTCTAAAATTGGAAGTGGCTGATCACCTTTGGCCATATAGTATATATATATATATGTCTTATTATCAACAACGGCTTATTTCAAGTATTTCTTCTAAAAGCTTTTTCCAAATAACTATTGATGACATTGATGACATAATTGTAAACAATCGTAAAATTAATAGTTATTATAAAATACTTAGAATATTAAACATTAAACTTAATAACTTTTACTATCCCTATCTAGTTGCTGTACCCAAATTTCATAATAATCCAATTAAACTTAGAGCTATTACAAGTGGTTGCAATACATATAATAATACAGCTAATAAATTTCTACGAAAAATTCTTAATCAAACATATATACTTACAAAAATTATTGATAATACTTATTTTAAGAAGAATAGCTATGAGCTGGTCAACATTATGAATAATCTTAAATGTATAAACAATATAACAATATAGGATTTTAAAGATTTTTTTAATAATGTAGATATATCAAATCTATATAGTATAATAAATGCTTTATTTAAAATGAATCATAAGGATTTGAATTTATCAAAAAATATCAAAAAAGATTATTTTTCATTCTTTTATAAATTCCATTATCTATAATAATTTTATTTTGCAAGATAACATAATATAAAAAGTCGGTATACCACAAAATACGTAAATATAATAATTATAAAATGCGTTTACATCGATATATTGATAACATAATTTCAATTGCCACTGAAAATACCGACATTTCTTAATTCCCAGTAGATTATTCAGTTAATTTAGAATTTACGGAAAATCTGCTTTCTAACTATTAGCTTTTTAAATCTTAAAATTATACTAACAGAAAAAAAATTAATGATTGATATGGAGGATAAATGCAATGAATTTAAATTCAAAGTTAATACATTTATTAATTTTAAATCCTATTCTGTATATCTATATATCGGTTCTGGTGAAAGAACCAAATTTTTCCCTATTACTTACTTTTAACAAAAATTTTCATTGTAGGAGTACATTTGTTTACGTGTGAGTAATTATGTGCAATTATTTTAACTGAAACTGATCGTTTTTGATGAAATTATAAGGTAAGATAGAAAAAAAAATTATACTATATTCAAACAACTGTTCTTTGATGAGCATCATTCTTTTAATTATAAGGCTAAATAAAAACACGTTGAGTTAATTTTTTCAAGCTTAAAGGTAATTAATTTTTTTTATCGGATGCTAATTGATGCACTTAAGAAATAAGTAAAAGGGTAACCATTATTTATAAGAAAAAAATCAGTAAAATATAAAGTATTAAATTATGCTCATGGAAAGAAAATTTTCTCAAATATTAAATCTCTAAAGTATATAGCATTTATAAAAATCTTTACTTAAAAAAATTCTTTCATTTTTTTTCTTTTTTTTTTTTCTACACTAAAGACATTTTTACAAAACAGGTATTTCAAAATAAGGTTACATAATAATATTTAAAAAATTAATAATAAAAAGAAATTCATTTAAATACAGAAGTATTCATTTATCTTTTCGTCATTTCCTCAAAGTAATCTTCAATTATTTAAACTAAGCTACAGATTTTTTTCTTATATGATAAGCTCTCTTTATTAGATGAATCCTTTAAATATTGTATTCTCCGATTATTTTTTTAAAGAAAGAATAGTTAAAAGATACAAATGCAATAAAAGTTCTCAAATGAAACAATATATCTAAATATCCAGCATGTATTGCAAATAACGTGTATTTGTAGATTTTTTTTTTTTTTGTATTTTGTATTTATTATTATTATTATTATTATTATTATTATTATTATTATTATTATTATTATTATTATTATTATTATTATTATTATTATTATTATTACTCTTCTTATTCGTCAAGTAGAATAATCTTTAATTAATGCAATTTAACACTAAATGAATGTATTTGTTTTATTCAACTTTAATAGTAATGCTCATTTGTAGGTTATAATGAATTTTTTTGACATGTTTTGAATGAATATATTTCCGTTAAAAATAAATAAATAAATAAAAAGTTTTAACAATCATATCAATATTGATTATCTGTTTGTACTCTATTTTCATTCTTTAATCAGTTCCGAACCAATGTTCGAAAAGATCGCATTTGAAGAATGGCATTCACACTTACCAGTTAGGGGTCATCCATAAATGATGTCACGCTTGGATTGGGGTAAAGTGGATACGTGAGATTGTGACAGTTTGGGACAAGAGGGTGGGAGGGGGTTAGAAGAAGTGTGACATCAAACAATTTGATTAAAATAAAAGCATTAAAAGTCAGCAGATTAAATTAAAAATTTGTATTCATAAAGAAAGGATAAGACTTATAACCAAATATATTAAATTTCATTTTAATTTCCAAAATACAACCTTTTTCAATTTTTTTCATATTAATATTTTATTATTATTGTATGTTAATTGTGTGTTTTATTGTAAACCTTAATCTTATTTCATACTAAATAAGTGTACGAATCATTTTTATTGTTATGCTCACAAATGTCATTAAAACGTATAATTAAAATTTGAAAATAAAATTTTAAATAGGATCTATAACATAGTGCTTTGTCGCAGAACTGTATATGCAATAAGTATATATGTATATGCAATAAAGCATGACATGTGACAAGAGGGGGTTGAGGAGATATAATGAAGTGCGACACTTTGTGACAAAAGGGGGGGGGGACAAAAATATTGAAAAAATGTGTGACATCATTTATGGACGGCCTCTTATAGTCTGTTTGAGCAAAACTCTACCATTTCATAGTTTTATGGAATAAAACTTCATTAACAATAACAAGGCTATATACCTTTCATTAAATAAGCTATGATTTTTTTTTTTTTTTTTTTTTTTTTTTTTTTTTTTGTCTATTAATAAAAAACTATGTAAGTTAATTATTTTCTTTTCAATAAGAAAAAGTTTTAATTTGTATTCTTTAAACCGGGCAGCCCGTTTTAATCTCTTAGTATTTGATATTGTTAATGTTCTATATTTTATTTTTTACAATAATTTACTTTTTGTAAGAGAAAATAAATTCTAATCTATAGCTAAATAAGATAAAATCATGCTTCAAGCATTGATTATGAAATGCTTTCAAACACATTCGGAATAATGAAACAAAGCTGCACCGTTTACTAAATTAATATACTATCATACAAAGCTAAAATATTATGTTTATTTCAACAATGAAAAACGCATAATATAATTAAAAATCAAGTTTCAGCTGTTCTAATCTACATTCTGAAAATTATCCGAATTCTTTGAGCAGCCTGTATATGATATGCATACTTGAATATATTAAATAGATGCGTGTGAAAAAATTGTTCATTTCGAAAATACATACCTGAATTGAAAGTTTCCTTTCAGCAATTTACACTATGAAGGAGAATGTTAAGTGAATTCTTTAGCGCAGCCTTCTATACATGGTATAGAATTTTTATACAACAAGTGACATTCAAAATATTACTTAAGGGAGACCCGTACCCCATTTTCGGCCAAAAATCTTCAAAAGTTCAAAAAATTTTTTATCTCAGAAAACGATAAAATACATATTTGCGAATATCCATGAAAAAATTTCAGAACTCGGGGACACTTGGAACAGGTAGAAAATGAGCTTTTTTAATTGTACTCACTATAGAGTTTAAAGGACTAGCGGCCACTTAAAACGTGTTTTCCTGAAAATGACTTTTTTCATATTATGCCTAAGTTCAAAGTACTAAGGCTCAGTGGTAAAATGATTTAGAAACAAAGTGTTTAAGTTTTTAGAATCTTAAAAAAATTTGCAACAAAAGTAAGGAGAGATATTTTTTTTAACTATTTCTGAAAATTTTACATAAATTGGTAAACATGAAAATTATAACGAATTTAAGGAAATTTACCATGCGTAATTTTATTCTTATTTTTTAGCCGATTAAAATAGAAAATTAAAAATATCTCTCCTTATTTCTTTTCTATATACTATAACACTATTTAAGAAATTTTAGTAATACCAAAATATTGAAAATTGAATGAGGAGTAGTAATTTTAAAAAGTGTATTTTTCGACAAAAAAAATTATAAAAATCCCCATAAAAAATATACTTTTTAATAAAAAGTGAATTTTTTTGCTAATTATTCCTTACAAAAAGACTCTTGAGTAGTACACCAAAATTCATTACTTTAAAATCAATAATAAAAATTTTGGGTTTTTTCTTACGGGTCTCCCTTAAATTTAAAAGCGGGTGCTGAAATTATAAGCGCACTTTATTATTTCTCAATTATTTCTCAAAGACAATACTATAAACGACTTATTTTGTGTCCCTTTAAACAAATGACAAATTTTAAGAATGTCATATTCTGTTGTATTATCTTGTAGTGAAATTCTGTGATTTATATCACTTTGAATACATTTGAAATAGCAACATGTCATTAAAATAACTTTCAAATGATTTTTTCTCGTACACAATAATGTTTTGGCATTCTTTTGAATGACCCTGTAAATGAGTGATTAATACTATGCATTTTAAATACAATACAGAACATGCATGGTGAACATCATTACCATATTTCAATTGCATGAATACCCGAATATATTTATGTGAGTTAGAGTGTGGACAGACAGACTTTCGGAAAAACGGACACACAGACGAAATTCACAATCACTCTTTGACTTTATTAAAAACAATCAAAAACGTGTTAAAAACGTTATTCAATGTAACGTTATTCAAAACGTATGTTCAATCGTGTTAAAAACGATCTTTAACAATAAAACATGCACTTACAAATTTAAATTCAAGTATTCAAAATATACTGTAAATGCAATGTTTAATGCTTTTAAATAAATAAGAATATTTTAGTTTTAACTTGGTATTCTCCGTGCTTTTGAATTTATTATACTTATGCACAGAACTTAGAATTGAATTTAGCTTTATAGTTGAAAGTTCATAATGGCTTTTTTTGAAAAGTGAAATATGCATATTCTGCATTTGCAAAATGCGGCTCTAAAAAGTGTTTTAGCATTTTTAAAGGAGATATTATTTGCCTTTCGTGACATTCATGTCTTTTTTCTTTTAAGAAAAATGCATCTAAAAGCATGTTCTGCCAACTGTGTGCACAATGTTTTCTTCTTAAAAGAAAATATATTTAAAATGGAAATCTTTTTTAGTGTTTTTACAAAGTATAAGGCAAAAGTTTAATTATGAATATTTCCAAGCGTTGTTATTTTATTCTTCTATCTGTAGAAGAAAAGGTATTGAATTCCTAAAAATTTTTTAACTCCAGTTTTCAACGTGACTCTGTTTGTATGGGACCCAAATATTGTAAAAGATTTATCGCAAGAGTTAATGATAAGAACTTAATATAAATTTAGAATCAGTTATTTCCTAATATAAATTATTGCTGATTAGTTTTTGATGTAAATCTCTCTACAGGTAGCACTGCTATGCAGCCTTTTTCACAATTTCGGCAGTAGCTGTAGCTCAAAAACTTATGCACGGATTTTCGTAAAATTTCGGATTGATTTAAGAGTCCTTGATATAATTTTATGCTGGTAATTTTTTGGTGTATATCGCCTAAAAGTTTCAACAGTGCATTATTTATGATTATCGCAACAGCTCTATCTCAAGAAGTAATGTTCGAATTTTCATCAAATTGAGGATTCGGTTAATCTCTGTTATTAATTAGTATTTTTTAGTTTTTGGTGTAAATCGATAGTTATAGTAGTTATTGGTAAAGAGCGATACAATGCTGCATTTTTCACTATATCCGCAATAACTATATCTCAAGACTTAATAAATGAATTTTCCTCAAAATTTAAGATTATGTTAGTCCCAAATTCATTTTTTGAGTAAATCGACCAACAGATGGCGCTACTATGCAGAAATCTTTAACGAATCCTCCAATAGTTCTATTACAAAAACTAATGTAAGGATTTTAATCAAGCTTGAGATTTACTTTAGAAGTTGACATAAGTTGTTGCAGGTTAGATTTTGGTGTAAATCATCCAAAAGGTAGCACTGATATGCTGCATTTTTCAGGAAGTATAATATGTATGTGATAGAAGAAAGTTTTGGGATTGTCAAATCCGACAAGCGTCTAAATGAAATTGTTTCAATTTCTTACTTAAAGAAAATCATTAAAGATAATAATCTACGTATAATAAAATCTGAGTGGAGAAAAGTGGAGGTAACCAGTCTGGTACGAACCACGCTGGTCTGCGAATCAACCGTTGCTAAACGCCATGTTAGGCGTAATGGAAAACATAATTTAACATATTACAGCTAAATGATAATTTCTTCTATTTGAAATAATGTTTATTGAGTATTTTTTCCTATAAAACATGTATATCACATCCAGTTATAATATATTACGTTCCGATTTTAAAATAAGCTATGATAAACAAAATAAACAAACAAACCTTTCACCGTTGCCATTCAAAAGAAAAAAATTCCAAATCTTAATGAAACAAACGAATAACTCCCAGTAATAAATAAAATAAATAAATAAATAAATTAAAAAACTAATATTTATTTTTATTTTTAAAATATTTGTAAAAGCGTATTAAAATTTTTAAATATATTTTGAAATTAAGTTTTTCACTTTCGTTTACATCTATATGCAATAATTTTCAACATTTAAAAAAAAATAAATAAATGATTCTAATGGTTGTTTCATCGATTAGACTCTGTGGGCTGACTACAAATTATATTTGGTACCATCTATGCAGTCAGTATAAATGAAGATGTTTTTCCATTTAAAATTAAATTTCCATTTGAAATTAAAGCAAAATAATAATAATAATAATAAATAAATAAATAAATAAATAATAAAAATTACAGGATGTAATTATGTGGCTAGATATCTTTTTTAAAGGTTTCCGTTACATAATTTTAAAATATCATTCAACAGGTACTATGATTTTCTTGATATAATTTAAATTTAGTTTTATTATTATTTTTTTTTTTCGTTTCTATTATACATAAAATATTTTTTTTGTTTTATTTTGCTCGAGATGTAATGGATATATGAGATGTTATCATGACTGCATTAGTAAGGCTGAAAATTTTTTCCCCACATTCTATTATTAAATTATAATTTCGCTTAGTTTTCAAAGGTGCATTCAAAAGTTACTATGCTAAAAATCAAAATTTTATCTGCTTTGATGCGATTAGTATATATATGTAATAAGTATATATACTACATGATTAAATATTTCTTACATTTTAAAGATATTTGGTTAGAAATATAAATTCCATTTACAATGGAACCACATTTCAAGTAAATGCAAACCAAGCCTTTAAAAATTGATGTAATTAAATTAAAATTTTACTGGAGAAATAATAATAACGATTTTGGTTTTCATTAATACGGAATGAATTTTTTTAGTTTCATAGCTGATGTTTTTTATAAAATGATTTTCTTTAAATCAATGCCTCCTGCTTCTACATGTTTTCTATAAGAAAATTAAATTTTACCAAAAAGTTCTTTTTTTTATATTAGCTGCTGCTGGATGGCACCGAATCCATATTTAAAAACAAAGCTTCATTAATCGGCGAACAGGAATCTATGTTATATGACTAAAATTGCTGCCGAGTCATTATTTTTAGTTAGATTTCGTATGAAATACTACATATTGCGGTCGCTCCTATGTTCGAATTTTTGAAAAATTTTTGCAGATCTAAGCCGATCATGACCTCTAGACCCCAAAATCACCATTAGTAAAAAAGTTTATCTCTATCTATCTATCTATCTATCTATCTATCTATCGGTCTATATCACTATTTTATGGACACGATAACTTCTTTAATTCTGCTCAGATCTCTTCCAAACTGATACATAAAATCAAGAGACATAAAATCTCGGTCAAGTTCGTTAATAGGCGAAATCGGACCAAGGGGGTGGAAATAATGAGGGGCTTTGTGAAAAGCGAAAAACCTCCATAACTTATTGATTAAAATAGATATAGAATCGGTTTAAAGTTTATATTATTTCTAAAAAATGGGCCATAGTTTATACATGAAAGATTTTTCATAAAGTTAAAAATGGGCTCAAGGGGCGAAATAAACAGGGTTTTTGGGAGAAAGAAATTCAAAACTTCGTCAATTCTCAAGATATAAAATCCAACTAAATTTTTAATAAATACTCTCAAAATTATTTAAAACTTTTGTATTTACAAGTTTTTCATAGGACTATTTCTTACCGATAAAAAAAAAAAAAAAAAAAAAAAAAAAAAAAAAAAAAAAAACTAAAAGAAAAAGGGGGATGAAAAGAGACAAAAATTCATAACTTCGTCAATTCATAAACTATTAAACCTAACTAAATTTATTTTAAATCTACTTAATAATACCTACAACTTTTATACTCACAAGTTTTTCATAGGACCAATTCTTATAGCAATAATAAATTAAACAAAAATAGGAGTTAGAGAAAAGAACCCTCAAATCCAAACTGCTTATATTCTGACTCATTTTTAGATTTATTTTTAATTTTAAACTCATCCAAATGACACAACTTCTCATTTAGGAGCTATATAATGTGACGCATTGGCAAGTTTTTTGATAAAGACAGAATATATTTCCATAAAGGCTGCCAAAAAAGAAAGTTTTGTCTCGGGATTTTGACTCGAAAAATTTCCTTTGAAAGGAAATTTCCCGAGGTGATCGTGATTGGAAATTTGAGGAAGTATTCAAATAACAAGATGCGTTTTTTTTCGACTTATTTTTAAATCCATTTTTTTCTCTCAAACACATCCAATTTACAGGTTCTCTTATTTAGGAACTATATAATGTGTTGCACTGGCCAGTTTTTTGATAAAGGCAGAATATATTTCAAAAAAGGGTGCCGAAAAGGGTATTTTGAACAGAATTTCCCGGAACGATCGTGATTGTAAAATTGAGGTATTGAAATTACAAATTGCGTTTTTTCTGACTCATTTATAAATTCAGTTTTGCTCTCAAACGCATCCATTTGACAAGTTTTGTTAAATAGAAACTGTATAATATGACATATTAGTCATTTTTTAAATAAAAGCTGAATATATTTTTTAAAATGCTGTTAAAGTGGGTACTTCGCACAAAAATTCCCTAAGCGATCAAAATTAAAGAATTAAGTATTATTTAAATAACAATTTGGTTATTTTGTGACTCATTTTTAAATTCAATTTTGCTCTCAAACGCATTCAGTTGACAGCTTTTTGTTATTTAAGTACTACATAATGTTCCGTGTTGGTTGGTTTTTTTATAAAGTCAGACTATATTTCAAAATATGTTGCCAAAATGGGCATTTTCTCCGAACTTCGCTTAAGATGATTCTGGTAAAATCAATTCTTACAGAAAAATGAAACTAAATTTTTTTCAAAAGCGGCTAAAGTTTTTTAACTTGATTTATCTCCAGTCATATTTTCTTCTTATTATTATTATTTTTGTTCAAATGTGACGCTTTGAAATCTACCTCCGCCTATAGGCCAAGCCGACATGGATTTTTTATAAAAAGTACTGCATTTAAAAAATTAAAAAAAAAGAATCAATATTTAATTTTAATGTTTTGTGAAATCTTCAGGTACTGCGTTTTACTTTGCTCAGACGAAATGTTGTCAAACGTCCCATATTGTCCCTGTCATAATGGTGTTGTTGACTTAAAAAATCGTCTTAAATTAATAATTAAAGACAATATATGTAGTTTAATTTTTAAGAAAGAATTGTCAGATAAAAATACGTACGAAGAACTAAAAATTAATTACTGCATTCTTGAAAAAATACCATATTTAATAGCCAAAACTTAAAAATTTCGAAATAAAACATAGTTAAATGATATAGACAAAGTTTAATTCATTTAATTGATATTTTACTAATATATTTTTATACACTTAAAATATCATTTATGGATTTTGTATTTTGTTTTACTAAGCTTTTGACTGAATTTCTAATAACATTCAAAACAATAGTCTCTTTCAGAAAAAGGAAGTTCTATTTATTAAAACGATCAAAAGTAACAAATTACATTTTGTTTCACCAGGACTATTAATAATAAATATAAAAAAAAGTTACATAACATATTTGCACGAATAAATAAAAGAATAATAAAAAAAAACTGAAATTAATGTTCTTTGGTATTATAATTCTAAAATATCTTACTACGATAAATATTATACAAAGGAAGTTGACAAACAATGTTGACTTTTTTAAAGCATCTTTTCGAAATTTTGTTTCTTACAATGAGCCATTCTTTGAGGTTTTATTTACGTATCTGAATAGTTATTTCCAAAGATTACAAACTAACGCATTCAAATTTTTTACGAGCAAATATGATGACAAATATAGTGATGTGATGGATAAATATAGAATGGAATAGCTATTTAATATCTTTTTAACTAATAAAAATAATTTTATAAAAAGCTATGTTTATAAAAAATAACTGTTAAGAATTTAGGGATTTTTCTGTAGAGTGGGGTGAAGAAAAAATTTATTAATTGTTTTCTCATAATAAAAGCATTTTATATTTGTATATAAAAACTAAAAATTATTAATGTATTTTCGAAAACTTGTCAAACAAAAGCCGAAAAAATTGGACATTAGCTGATGGTTTAATGGTATCGATATAAAAATTTTTATTTCACTTAATTAATATTTTAATTGTATATTTTTACATAATTAAAATGTTAATTATAGATTATATGTTATTTTTAGTAGTGTCTGTTCACTGAATTCCTAAGAACATTTAAAAAAATAGTCTCTTTTACAAAAAGGAAATTCTATTTGTTAAAAAGATACAAAAGTAACAATTGTTTGTTTCGCAGGACTGTTAATAAAAAACATAAAAATTAATAACGCTTTTGCATAAATAGGTAAAATAACAATATAAAAAACGGAAATGGACGTTCTTTTGTATTATGATTCTAAAATATTTTATTATAATAAAAATTATACAAAAAAAGTTGGAAAACAATCTTGCCTTTTTTTTTTTTTTTTTTTTTTTTTTTTTTTTTTTTTTAGCATCTTTTTAACAAAAAAAAAAAGAATTCACAATCAGCCATCCTTTGTAGCTTTAATTTAAGTATCTGAATAATTCTTTCCAAAGATTACAAACTAACGCATTCAAATTCTTTGTAAGGACAAATTGATGACAAGGTGATGGATAAATATGAGATAGAGTATTAAAAAACAGAAAAAAGCTATTTAACCTTCTTTTTTTTTAAACTGATAAAGAGAATTTTGTAAAAAGCGATGTTTATAAAAAAAAATAAATGTTAAGAATTTAGGGTTATTCCTTTAAAGTAGGGTTTAGGAAAAATATATTAAGTGTTTTGTCAGAATAAAAGAATTTTATATTTGTAATTATTGATAGTTTTTACTAAATAAAATAACTCCAGTGTTCCAGCTTTTTATCTGTGTCGAGAGCGATAATTTTTTAGTATAAGTGTCCATAAATAACTAAACACATTTTAATGTAATGTGAATAAAATGTTAGCAGAAATAAATGGCATAAAAATCTGTTTTATATTTATAAATTCTGTGAAGTTTTTTAACTTTCTAAGAACATTCGAAACAGTCTCTTTCACAAAAATGAAATTCTATTTATTGAAAAGATACAAAAGTAACAATTTATATGTTTGTTTCCGAGGACTATTAATTCTAAAATATCTTACTATGATAAAAAAGTATACAATGGAAGTTGGCAAACAATTTTGCCCTTTTTTTAGAGTATTTTTTTTTTTAATTTTCTTTCTTACAATGGACTATTATTTGTAGCTTTAATTTAATTATTAGAATAATTCTTTTGAATGATTACAAACTAACGCATTCCAAAGCCTTTGTGAACAAAAATTCATGACAAAATGATGGATAAAAAACAGAAAAAAAACTATTTAATATCCTTTTAACTGATAAAGAAAATTTTGTAAAAAGAGATGTTTATAAAAAAAAAAAAAAATAAAAAAAAAATAAAAAAAAAATAAAAAAAAAACTGCATAAATTTAGGTTATTTCTTTTCATTAGGGTGAAGGAAAAATCTATTAATTGTTTTCTCAGAATAAAAGCATTTTATATTTGCATATAAAAATTAAAAATTAATATATTTTCGGAAACGTGTCAAATAAAGACTGAAAAATTTCGGCATTACACTGTTAAAAATTTCGTGCTACTTTGAACCAAGATTTGGTGCTCGCAGCTATTAGCAGCTGCCACCATAGAATGATTCAATCGAAGCTCCAAATCTTGGAACGAGTTTATACCATATTATTTAAAAAAATGGTACGATGGTTCAACCGAAGTTCCAAATCTTGGAAGAAAATTTCACCATCTTATGGTGGCAGCTACTAAGCACCAAATTTCGGTTCAAAGTAGCACAAAATTTTTTACTGTAGCTGGTGGTTAAATGGTATAGGGTTAAAAATGTTTATTTCACTTAATTGATATTTTAATTATATATTTTTACATAATCAAAACATAAATTATGTGTTATATGTTATTCTTAGTAATGTCTGTTCATTGAATTCCTAAGGATATTCGAAACAATAGTCTTTTTCACAAAATGAAATTCTATCTATTAACAAGCTACAAAAGTAACAAATATGTTTATTTCGGTGGACTATTAATAACAAACATAAAAAATTAATAACACGTTTGCACGAATAGATAAAAAAATAATAAAAAATTGAATGGAAAGTTCTTTTGCACTATAATTTTTAAATATCTATGATATATTATGATGTATATTTCTATGATAAAAATTATAAAATGGAAGTTGGCAAACAATTTGGCCTTTTTTTAAAGTATATTTTTGTAATTTTGTTTCTTACAATCAGCAATTCTTTGTAGTTATTATTTAAGTATCTGAATAATTCTTCCGAAAGATTACAAACTAACGCATTCAAATTCTTTGTGAGCAAAAATTGATGACAAGGTGATAAATAAATATGGGAGGGCGTATTAAAAAACAGAGAAAAAACTATTTAATCTTCTTTAACTGATAAAGAGAATTTTGTAAAAAGCGATGTTTATAAAAAATAACAGTTAAGAATGTAGGGTGATTTCTTTTCAATAGGGATAAAGAAAAAGGTATTGAGTGTTTTCTCTGAATAAAAGCTCTAAATAATATTAATTTTAGCCAAATAATATATCTTTAGTGTTCCAGCTTTTTATTTGTGCCAAGAGCAATCAATTTTAAGTACGAGCGTCCATAAATAACTAAACACGTTTTAAAGAAATGTCAGAAAAATATCACGAGAAATAAATGATATGAAATCTTGTTTTATATTTATAAATTTTGTGAAGTTTCTTACATCGCATTTCTTAGCGATTGATTCAGAATAGAGTTTGTAAAATATTTAGTAAAGCATTTCTCGGCTGTAGATTCAGTACAGAATTTGTAAGATATATAGAAAAGCATTTGCCGGCTGTTGATTATATATAGAAATTTATATGATACATTGCAAAGTACTTCTCGGCGATTGATTTTGGGCAGACTTTTTAATTATTTTTAAAAAGCATTTGTCTGATGTTGATTCAGTAAATTCATTATTCAATCCATACAAATCAGCAATACCTACCTTATTTCAACCACGGACCTCAAACATAAATTTTCGACATTAGACGGTTGGAAAACACTTATAAAAGAGATTTAAAAAACTGTAATTCAAATAACATAAGTAGTATAATAATGCAATATAACAAAGTTAATACTATCAGCAGGTTCAGACGTTTGAAGAAATATTAACAAAAAATTAATACCACTCTATCGAAATAATAAATTCGCAAAAAATTTCTATTAAATATGCTGCCGTAGAAACATGCCGCGTAATTAGCCGGTTGGCAATAGCACTTATATGATGTTTTGAGTACCATTTTTTTTCTCGACAAAATTTCAACCCTAAAAAGCATTATTAGCCATATAATAAATAGAAAATATAATATTAGTATAACGAAGCAAAATTTCTAAGTTCTAAAGGAAAAAAAGCATATTTTCTGTATTAAATCAATTTTTGCGCTGTGAATTTTTTTTCAATTATAGTACAATATCACAATAACATATTTTGAAAACTTAATCTGGAAAAACCTCTGATTAAGGTTGAAATGTATACATAATTATAAAACAAAAAAGACTACATAAAAAAACTTTATGCAAAGGAAACGGTTTTTAACATAATTTTTAGTTAATGATAAATAACAAGGCATATTTTAATTTCCCATTAAAATATGCAATCGCGTAACGAGGTTGAGTGCCCAAAACCAGTAATAATATAAGGTTTTCTTCTTCTTGATTTATAAGAGAAAATTTTCTGGTTAGATAAGTCAAACTGAACTATAAAAAATTATTGGTATTCAGAGCTCTTGGTCACCCACCCTAGTTACGCCACTGATATGCAAAACAACCTTGAAGACTTTAAGTACTTTTTTATACGCAAGTAAATTATTTGTATAAATGTAGATTAATGGTTATGCGCCTCATGCCTCACAAAAAGTGCTGTCAGGTCACATGCGGCTCGCCGGACGCAAGTTTATTACAGCTCTTATCAATCGAAAACCACCCCAGAAAGTTTATTACAGGATGTATACAGAGAGATATTTAAACCAATCTTTGTAGCTTTCATGCAAGCCGGGTCTAGTTGTATTAATCTGAATGAAATTCATAAATTTTTATGTTCGATACAGGAGAACTAGAAGATTCATAAAAAATTCATATCAACCTTTTAAGGACACCAAATAACTTTTTTATTACGTGAAAATAAGTGTATAAAAGACGAAATATATGAATTTTAAACTCCTTATTCCAAGTTTTCACACAATTCAAAATTCTATAACTTATGATTCAAATCACAGTAAATAATTGTTGTTAAACGTCTTAAAGAATATATCAAGGCCATTTAGAACTACGACACCCTGTATTTTTTGACGATACGAATATTGTTACGCTTAACTCGTAACTCTTTTTACCACAAACAATTTTTACTAATAATTTTGATACTGTGTTTTCAAAGGATTAGAAAAGATTTGCTTAACTCTGTACTATTTTTAAAAGTAAAAAATATCGTTGCCACATTTTCCATGAAATTTAACTCTAACAGTATTAAGTTAAGTTAGCTTATTGTTCATTGTTATTATTAGTTAGTTTTTATTGATATTATTAGTTTATTGTTAGTAGTTTATTCATTGTTAGTAGTTCGATTCATCAATAAATTTAGATTGCGTTATTTAAGTTCTTCATGTGTACATATTATGTTTAAATTTATTCTTTTTTTAATTATAATTATGTTTGCATGAATTCAATAACATTTCAAAAATAAAGATAATTATTTTATCATGATATGTATTAACAATATGAAATACTTATTCAATTCTTTTCATTTTCTTTGAAAATACACTAAATTTTGAGAATAATTTTGAATAAAAACAAAAAATTGCATCCACTTACACAAAGTATATGCTATCACAATGTGTACTTAATTTCATTTAAAATCATATAACTTTCCCTAACTAACATAAGCAACTTTCGCCTTTTATTATATTATATCATTTTGAAATTATGCATGTAACATTCTTTCCAGTTTTCTTTACCATAGACAGTTTAATTTAATTTTAAAACTGAAAAATGCTTTGTGATGTAAATTTCAGAATAAATATTATGAATTTCGTAAAATATGTACCATATTAATTTTTCGAGTTATATTTGTTTATATAGAAATATTTGAAATTTTCAGTTGCACATTAATTTTTAAAATAATATTTTTTAAATAAATATTTTAATTTATAGCAAATTTATATGTTAACCGAAAATAAATACACAGACGTATAAAAGCTGAAAACGTAACTTGAAAAATGTTCGACGTTTAAGAAGTATTTTTAAATGTGATAGAACAACTTTGAAATTTCCAAAAGAATATAAAAAAATATTATTCTAGTTTATTTATGGAAACATATTTTTTAACGACAATTTCTAATGATATTAAATACCGTAGAACTCCGCTAATTCGGACCCCGTTAATCCGGATCAATCTGAACATTTTTTTTTTTTTTTTTTTTTTTTTTTTTTCAAAATTTGAGTAGTGATTGGAAAAAATTAGATAACATGAATTCGTTTCATTTTCGTATTCTGAATAAAAAAGTCTTTTCTGAAATATTTTGGAGGAGTACCTTAATCTTTTTGAATTAAACTCTTTGATTTACATTCGAAAGAAACAACAAATGAATCACTTAAAGGCTGCAAGCAGCTTGCTGAGAGTATCTCCAATAGTCATGGAAGAATTTAGGATTTACAAATTGTGTTTTCTTGGATAACAAGCAAGCTTGAAACCGAAGGAAAAATAAGCGAAAATGAAAAGGAAATTTCACATGAAAATTTTGTGAGTATGTTAAAAAAATAGAAATTGAATGAAGCAGAAAATAATGAAGTTTACGCCTCACTTACAGCTGATGAAATAATCGCTTTATGTACAACTGGAAGAAGTTGAAAATGAAGAGGATTCAGGCAAAAACAGAATTGTCAATGATGATCAATCAAAAGTTATTAGCTATAATGAAGCAACAAATCATTTACAACAATTAATGATTTTTTTTAACATCAGGTGGAGACTACACAAAACAAACTAACAATGTTCAAGCGGATGCGTGACTGTGCAGCGCGCAAAAGTTATACAAAACTGGTACAACAGAAGATTTTATAGTTACGAAATAAACATTTTTATTGCCTGTAAATATTCTGTATGTTTAATATAAGGATGGTTTTCTATAAGAATTTTTTATTTCTTTTTTTTTTCCATTCTCTGAATAATCCGGATTGTCAGTAATCCGGATTGGGTCTGGTCCCAGTTAATCCGAATTATCGGGGTTTTACTGTAATTAGAAGTCATACTAGGTGTTCGGGATAAAATTTACTATTTGCAAAAAAAAAAAAAAAAAAAAAAAAAGTAAAAAAGTCAAGTATTTTTTAATCTACTAAAAATGATACAGGGTGCCCCCAAGATATCTGTACAGCATCAAAATTTTTCTTTAAAAATAAAAAACACAGTATGTTGATGGCGCTACACAACACGCAATCGATTGGTAAAGAATTAAATTATTCAAAATGATTGCCCCAGCTACAGGGAAAAATGTGTAGAAAGGATATATTAAAGCTTTTCTAGGAACACAGCAAAACTAATTCATGGAACTGAAACAAAATATTCAAAGAACTGTAGCTACTGTTGATGTTAGCATGCTGAAACATTCGTGGATTAAATTGGGATTTCAGCTTGATATTATATGTGCTACGATCTAATCTTAAGGTTTAGTAAAAGCAGAAAAAAGTGAGTTTTTCTATCTGTTGTTGTAACCAGTTTTCTGTAGGCTATTCTTTTTTTCTTTTTTATTTAAATACAATTTCGAAGTTGTACAGATCTTTCGGGACACTATGTATAATCACGAGCGATATTATAGATAATCTTCTTCCTATAACTTAATCATATATGCTTTTGTAAACATAAAAGAATACTCCATATCCAATATTGTCACAAAATTATATTAAGAATAATTTTGTTGGAGGAACGAGTATGATTCTATTCATCCCTGAATGACTATACACGAGGGAATTTTCTGAAACAATAAAAATATTTTCAGACAGTAAATACGATGACGAAATATAATTACGAAAAAATAATGAAGATTTAATCTAATTACCAAATAAGTAGGCATGAAAATGATCAAGTAAATAAGTTTACTGAAACAGGAAAATCTTTTTGTTAATTAAAAGTTTATTAGCTGAATGTATTTCTTCCAGGAAGAATTTATTTCATTATTTGTTCTTAAACTATGTACATTAATTTATGTTTTTTTTACTGTGATTAAAGAGCATAGAATAAAGTAATTATTATCAGGATAAATTTGAATTTAATATCATGAATTTTATTTCTTAACAAATAAAATTAGGTTTATGCTGATGCGCGATTTTAATATGCATGAGATTAAACTAAAAATTAAAATTGTGTTATTTTAATCTACAGATGAATATATGACTCTTAAACATAGGTAGAAATTTTGTTCGAATGTATTCCTAAAGTTTATGATTTTTACATCAGATTTTGAAAGTTTGATATTATGAAAACATTTATATATGATGTTTATTCATTAGTTTTTGAAAACAAATGAATTAAATCAATATGAGGTAATGAAATAAATAAAGATTAAGCAAGAATAATATTAATACTTAACAAATAATAAGTTTGATGTCGATATAGTATATTAAAATCTAGGGATGTAATATACTTGTGAGAGCATAGATGCATATCAACTTTATTATGTTCGAAAGAACATAAGAGAGTTAACAGTAGAACATAAGTTTCAAGACTATTAAAATGCACTTGAAACTTTTCCCCTCATTGACCGTAATGTATCGGAATCCTTTTGAATGTCTTTGTAATTCAACTATGCATCCGATTTTCAAAAAATTCGAAATGACTCAACAAAATTATCTAACAATTATATATTTTAAGTTTCAAACGATTCGGTTGGGTAGTTTTTGGATTGTTATATGCCAAAAGACGGATGGACGAACGGACAAAAATACAAATGGGCAACTCGGGATCCCGGGATTTTTTTCCTTCAATTTAAAACAAACGCGACGACTCTCCGCTTTCGGAATCGGAGGAGATAGCGTCACATACATATATACCGTCGGATTTTAATAGTGTAGATCAGGCCTGTCCAACCTTTTAGTAAACAGGGGCGCACATCGGTTCTGGTAATCAATGAAGGACGCCATTGTTCAAACGACAGAAAATATGCGGCAATACTATTGCACAGTAGTATTAGAACACAAGCGCGTCTTAACATAATGCAAATGAATCTCAGAGCGTATGACTAAAGGCCCCTTACAATTCTGGAGTTAGATATATTAAATTTCAAACTATACCTTTTTCTATGATAGCTCTATTTCAAAAATGTTAGTACGGAAAGGTGAGAGAAATTTTAATTGCGTCTATAATAACAACAATAACATATAAATAAATAAACATATAAATTTGAGATATTGATAAGTTTCTTTTAGAATGTGAAAATGTGGTCTGACTTATTTTCAAGGCATGAATTTAGTTTTATATACAATAAAAAAGCATGATAATGAACAATTTATATGCATGATTTCAGAGAAAATTAAGCTCTTCGTGAAAAACAGCCATTGTCCAGCAAAAAGAAAAAATATATATGAGTTTTCATGCTTCAAAGGGACTGGAAATGTGGAAAAGCTGTTATTTTTCTGTTTGTTAGTAAAAAGAGCTATTTCCAATTATCATCACGTTTAACCATCATAATTAGACTTTAAAGAAATAATTACAAATCGGGAAAATATGCAATGTGTTTTCACAGGTTTTGAAAATATATCTGAAGAAAATAAAATGATTTTAAAGAAAGTTTTTTTATTATTATTATTCAATTTTACTTCTAAAAAGTCTAGTAATAGGAAATCTTCATAAGGGCGCAAAAAGATCTTCAAAGGGCGCCATGGCGCCCGCGGGCACCGCGTTGGACAGCCCTGGATAGATCATTGCTTGCCCTTAGAGTTGCAAAAAGTTGGTTTATTCCCGGGTTTATTTCCAATAGACCAGGTTTATTCTCAGGTTTTTTCCCAAAAAACCGAATTATTCCAAAAATTCCCGGGTTTTTTCCAGGTTTATTCCTAAAAACCCGGTTTATTCCCGGGTTTAAACCGGGTTTTTTCTAACCTTTGCAACGCTACTTGCCCTTCAAGGGATTAAAAATAATTTTGTTGAAGGAACGAGCATGATTTTATTTATTAGTGAATGATTACACGAGGGGCTTTTCTGAAACAACAAAAATATTTCCAAACAGTAAATACGATGACGAACAGAATTACGAAAAAATGAAGACATAATCTAATTACCAAATATGCAGGCATGAAAATGATTAAGTAAATAAGTTTACCGACACAAAAAGAAATCCTTTTGTTAATTCAAAATTTATTATCTGAATGTATTTCTTCCCGGAAGAACTTATTTCATTATTTAATCTGAAAATATGTATATTAATTTATGTTTTTAACTGTGATTAAAGATTATAGAATAAAGTAATTATTATCAGAATGAATTTGAATTTAATATCATGAATTTTATTTCTTAACGAATAAAATTAGGCTTATGCTGATGCGTGATTTTAATATGCATGAGATTGAGCTAAAAATTAAAATTGTGTTATTTTAATCTCCAGACAAATATTAACTCTTGAACATAGATAAAAATTTTGTTCAAATCTATTCTAAAAGGTTATAGTTTTTATATCGTATTTTAAAGAATTGATGTTACGAAAACAATTATATTTGCTTATTTATTTATTACTTTTCGGAAACGAATGAATTAAATTAATGTGAGATAATGAAATAAATAGTAGATGTTAAGCAAGAATAATATTAATATTTAACAAATGATAATTTTGATGTCGATATAGCATATAAAAACCTAGGAATGGAATGTATTTGCGACAACAGTATTTAGTAATCACTTATTAGAAATTAGAATAAAACCAGCACAGATCCTTTATATAAAGGGGGAAGTGGGATGCATTGATACAGCTTTTTTCTAAAAAAAATTTTGATGTCTAGAAAGCAGAAATGTTAAGTTATTTTTCTATGTGATGTCAGGAAAACCTGTGTAGTGTGTTATAAAAATGTACAATCGTTGTTTTATATATTATTTTTGCATGTAATTTTGAAAAAAATCAAAAAAAGTAATTTGTATCAATGTGCCCCATCCCCGGGGCAGATTGATACACTTTGATACGTCTGAGAAAAATGGAGACACAATAACACCAATGCATATTTAAAAAAAAAATAGTTAGCAAACCATTTTATATTATTTTTTAAAATTCAAGTCACCCACAGTTTATTTGTAAGCAATATTAAAGCAATCAAAAGAAAATGTTTAATGACCTGATGTTCTGGCTGTTCCTTGTCGGATTTACTGGCAGTAGTAACTTGGTCATATCTGATACTTCAATCCCAGCATTATCTTCTTTCTTAGGAAAGATGAAAAATTACCAAGTTTTCTCTTTATAAATCGGTTTATATACATATAATAAAGGATAATTATATTAAAAATTCTGTTTTTAATATAATTATCCTGTGCTGTTCTGCAGCCTGTTTCTCTTACGTAACACTTTTTTCTCTGGAGAAGTTATATAAATTTGAGATTTTTCAGGCTGCCGTCGTTTTCTTTAACTAGTTCTACTAGCACTATATGTTGGGTAAGTTCGTACATCTTCTCTTTTCAAAAATACTATAAAATGTTCTAATATAAAGAAAGTAAAGTTATTTCACTTCAATAAAAACTAATATTAAAACTTTTTAGCGAAAAATGGTTGGATTAAGGAGTGCATTGTAAAAAAATAAGAAAAGGTAATGAAAAAATTAACTAGAAAAAGATTTAGGTTGTATCAATGTGCCGCGACAAAGACTGTATCAATGTGCTCCATACAGCCATTTTGAATAAAATGAGTCTCAAATCCAATACTTCATAATTTATCAAACAAAAAAGAAACGGAAACTGATAAAGAGTAGTTTACTTGCCAGAGAGAGTATTTTTTTCGGTTGAAAATACTGTAACAGGTGTATAATACCATTTCATTTGTACAACTCAAATTTAATTTTGACCTACAAAAACAATTAATCACTCGTCCCTTTTCAACAAACAACAGAATCATTCCAAAACTTTCTGTATATAGTTGAGTGCACAAGTATCACCTTTTGGAGCTGTTGTGAAACTTCCTGTGATGACCCTGCGTGCAGTACAGGGGGTGTATGAATGTGCCCCATGTATCAATGTCCCCCACTTCCCCCTGCTATGGTATATTTTGGTGAAGCGAAAAATCTATTTTTTGATTCAATTTGACAAGAACCTTTAGTGGGTATATTTTGAAGTGTTTATAAGAAGAAACCTATTATACACTACAATAATCTCAACACACAAAATAAATAATTAAGAGGCATACCACACTGAAACGATATAGAGATATAAAGCGTAACATGAAGAGAAAACAATTTGAAATTGCACATCAAGCGTAGCAAATGGGTGCGTTAGAGCGATAACAAAGTTTTAAAAATTATCATTCACATTTATCAATCTCATAAAATTGTAAATAATTAATTACAATTAAAGTGCGCACCAAACAATGTTCTCCCTATATCATTATGTAATGGAATACTTTTGAGTGGCCTTGTAAATCAACAACAAATGTTCTTTGCACCACATATTATGCAAAATGTATATTATAATATGTACTTCAAAGATGCATATCATTTTTATTGTTTTCGAATGAGTGTAACACCATTAAAATGCATTTGAAACTTTTTTTCCTATTGACCGTAATGTAACAGAATGCATTTGAATGTCCCTGTAATTGAACTATTCATCCGATTTTGATAAAATTTGAAATGAATCGTCAAAATTATGTAATAATTATGTATTTTAAATTTCACACGATAAAAATGCATTTGAAACTTTTTTCGCCCTTGACCGTAATGTGATGGAATGCTTTTGATTGTCCCTGTAATTGATCTATGCTTCCGATTTTCATAAAATTTGAAATGACTCAACAAAATTATGTAATAATTATATATTTTAAATTTCAAACGATTCCATTGTGTTGTTTTTGCATTGTTATATGCAAAAATAAATAATTTCACAGACAGACAGACAAACGGACAGACGGACGGACGGACTGAACGACGACTATAGGTGCTACGTATTCACATAATTACGAACGCACCTAAAAACCGATCGAAACAAAGAAGAAGGTTGCTTCAAACCTGTTTTAAACCAGTTTTCTTCTCAAATTCAAGCGTCATCTCTTACGTGTCGTCTATGTGTAACTTGTCTAATAGTTAATTATTTATGCTCTTGTAAACATAAACGAATATTTCATCTCCGAAATTGTCACAGAATTGCTTTAAGACATTAAATGCCTATAAAGGGTAATTTTCTGAAACAATAAAAATATTTCCGGACAGTAAATACGATAACGAAATAAAATTACGAAAAAAAAATGAAGTTGTAATCTAATTACCAAATAAGTAGGCATGAAAATGATCAAGTTAATAAATTTACCGAAACAGGAAAATCCTTATGTTAATTAAAAGTTTATTAGCGGAATGTATTTTCTCCAGGAAGAATTTATTTCATTATTTAGTCTGAAACTATGTATATTACTTTGTTTTTTTTTTTTTTTTTTTTTTTACTTTGATTAAACATTATAGAATAAAGTAATTATTATTAGGATAAATTTTAATTTAATATCATGAATTTATTTCTTAACAAATAAAATTATGTTTATGCAGATACGTAATTTTAATACTCATAACACTAAACTAAAAATTGTATTTGCGTATATTTAATCTGCAGAAAATAATAAACTCTTAAACAAAGATAGAAATTTTGTGCAAATCTATTCTAAAATGTTATAATTTTTTCGTCAAATTTTGAAGAATTGATATTACGAAAACAATTATATTTGTTTATTTATATATTAGTTTTTGAAAACAAATGAATTAAATTAATATGAGATAAAGAAATAAATATGATGTTAAGCATGAATATTGTTAATACTTATCAAATATTAATTTTGATGTCGATATATACATATTAAAATGTAGGGATGGAATATATTTGCGATAGCAATGTTTGTTGTTGCGGATCCATTATTGCATTAAAAAGTTTTGTAATTTATTTTTATTTATGAATTTACCGTTTTCGTCTTTTTCTAGCAAAAGTTTTCTAAACACCCTGTATATCGTTGACAGCGGTGTTCCATGATCCAGTACTGCTTGAATATTGGCCAGTGACGATCCCCAATATGGTTTTAAAGTGAGAAATTGAAAGCTAGGTTATCGTCCAAGTAGTTAGAGCAATAGCACGGTATACTGTAGTCTCAAGTTCGAGTCTTGGCCTCGGATAACTTTGTACGCGTATTGAATTTATTATGTTAATTGTATTTTATCTTGAAATAAACTGTTCTGTATACATTTGTGTAATTTTAATGAATTCAAACGTTAATTTATGTGTTTTAATGTATATTGTGTATCGATGGAACAGCAATTTATTCATCGTTTCAACTTTATCCAGTTTTTTCTGATTTGAATTTCCAACGTGGTATGAAATTGAGAAACTTCTGACCTAGTATTGTGGCCAATGTAGCTTAGTGGTTACTATATAGTGTTTCCTTGAACTCAAATGTATGAAAACACGTAGGAGTGGGAGAAGGAGAACACAATGGTAAACCTACGAGTCAACCACTAAAATCGGGTATTCAGGTATTTTCCACTATGATATGATTTTGCAGACTGATTGCGTTTTAATATATGAATTGGGTTTTAAATAATACTGGAATATCGGCCATGAATTCAGTGTGGCGAGTGACTGTGCTGCCGCCTCTATTAGTGATTATAGTAGGCTCACGGTGTGAGGGAGTGACCTTTGTTCATAAAGGCACTCTAGTGTTTCTGAGATCGTGACGTCAATAAATTAACATGTGTAAGCGTAAAAGCGACATCTATCCTCTCTTTTACTTTAACTTTCTAGAGTGTGTGTGCTCTTTCGGATTTTACAGTTAGCTTGCGGTTATTAGTAATATGTTAATGTGAAGTATCTCAGTTTGCAGCATATAAAAGCTTGGGTTTGAGTGAATGAGGAGTGTCTCTGGCATTAGCCAGCGAGCGTCTCTGGCATTAGCCACCGAGTGAGGATCTCTAGTATTAGACAAGCGAAGTGAATTAGTGTTCAGCGAAGTGCTAGCCGATTGAAAAGTAGCAACGAAGCCTCCAGTGAGCAGAAAGGAGTTCCGACAGTTGACTTGAGAATTGGCCGGGGTAAGGAACCTCTTAGTTTCATTTGGTTTGTTTGTGAATAAAGGATTACCCACAGCCACGGGCTGTTTAATTAAGCTTTGTTTAGCAGCTCAGCCAGAAGATAGTGAGAAGTGTTAGGCGGTGCCACGACTGAGCTAGGTCGGAGCCTGTGAGTATGATTTAGCTGTTCATAGTGTTTTCAGTTGTGTAAATTTAAGACTTGCTCCACTTCCCTTCAGCCCTTATCACTTTAATAAACTTTGTTAATTTATCCTAAATTAATGAGTATGTCTACATTTAACCTCCACCACAACCAACCAAACGTTACAAATGACGCTCAGCATGCATGTAACGTTACAAATGGCGCCCAACGAAACATCGGACATTGTGAGATTGTGCCACGTGTGTATTTTACCGGTGAAGGTGATATTAGTGAATTTTTAGTTAAATTAGATGATTATATTTTGTTCAATAATATACCTGAGAAAAGTAGGTACGTAGTGCTTAAATGCTCGTTGAAGGGCGAAGCACTTTTGTGGTTAGAGAATATAGGAAAGTTTTTGATTAATGATGAAGCGAAAAGATTTGAACAAACTGTGATTGAGTTAAAGAAGGCATTTCCTCCAGTTAAAGATAAAAGTATTTTGAGAAAAGAGTTCTATTGTAATAAGCAGAATATTTATGAGTCGGCGTCAAAATTCTATCTACGTAAGCTTGAACTAATAAAAAAATTAGATTTAGATATCACATTTGAGGAATTGTTGGACATTGTTTTTCCTCTTTTTAATCCAAGTATAGAGGACTTTATTGAAGTTAGAGCACCGAAGAATTTTGCAGAGATGCACCAGTTACTATCGAAGTATGAGACTCGGCATAGCTCGGATCAACGGGATTTGCGTAACCCTCGTCAGAGACCGGTCACAGATAGTAATTTGAGAAATGAGGGGGATCGTAATTTTGTGAGAGGGGGACAGCGATTTCCGAATAATAATTTGCGTAATAGAAATGAGGGATTTGGTCGTAATATGTCGAATACGAGTAATGGTAATAGGAATTGTGGTGGTGCTAATAGTTTTAGAAGTGGTGAGAGAAATATGTATGGAAATAGACAGAATAGTGGTTATGATCGGAGAGGGGGAGTACGGGACAGGAATGTTTCTTCGCAAGTAAGGAGATTAACTTTGGATGAGAATGTTGAAAATAGGTCAATGCAAAACAAATATGTTCAGAGGTCAGAAATGTCTTCGGTGAGTTTGAATAAAATACCTGAGGTGTTAATTGTGTTAGATGGTATTGTCGTTAAAAGTGTCTTCGATACAGGGGCAGATAAGTCGTTCATTTCTTTTGATTGTTATCGGAAATATTTTTCATATAAGAAGTTGAAGAGGTTAAGTCTGGTGGTTCAGTCGACACAGGGAGTAGCTTGCGATAATAAAGGTTCAGTAGAATTGGAAGTTGAAATTCGTTCGGTTAAGACATGTTGGGAGTTTTGTGTGTTAGATGGATTAACAGTGCATTGTACAGTTGGTGTGGATTATATGAAGGATAGAGGAATTAGTTTGGATTTCTTTAAAAAGTCGTTAATAGTGAATAATGATGAGAATGTGAGTAAGAAAGAGCATGTTTCAGTGTCAGTTAATTTGGAGGAGTCGGGTTTAAGTGAGGTTAAGAAAGTGGAGTTTAATAAGTCTTTAGTCGATTTTTGTAAAGTCTTTTCAGATAAACCGAGTTTAAGGAATGAAATTCATATTGGTTTTGACGCACTAGTTGCTAGTAAACCATTTCGTTATGATTTTATATCTAATATTTTTAAGTCTTTGTGTGAAAAATTGGAGACTGGGGACGGTAAGGAACTTCCTCAGTCTAATATGGCTGAACGTGTAAATCGTACATTACACTGTAAAAAAAATCTACGTAAAATTACGGACAAAAGCCGGCAGCAGAGATTCCGGACAGTATCCGTAAAAAAATATTTTGACCGTAAATCAAAAAATCACCCGTAATTTTACATTTTAGCAAATGCATAACTAGCCCGTAAAAAAAGTAGTATTGTCCGTAAAAATACAATGCCAAGTTGCCCGTGAAAAAAAGGGCATTACCCGCAAAACTATAATGCCAGGATGCCCGTCAAAAAAGGGGCATTGGCCGTAAAACTATAATGGCAAGATGCCCGTAAAAAAAGGTGCATTGACCGTAAAAATACAATACCAAGATATCTCTGAGAAAAAGGACATTGCCCGTAAAATAATACAAATTCTGGGCATGAAAAAAAGGGGCGATTGCCCATAAAATAACAAAACACATACATTAGGATACCTTATTAAAGAAAAGGGATTGTCTATAAAATTACGAAAAGGATTATTCAGTGAAATTAATATAAATTTCCATACAGTTATCCAGCATTACCCTATTCTCTTTTCACAAATCATAAAATTATGTGGTTTTTAAAATAAAATCTTTAATGGGGATCGCCATATATACCAACTGAAAATCCATAATAGATTTAAAAGAGGAATATAGATAATTCACAACACTAATAAACAACAAAAATTAATTTTCACAGGAGTACTTATGTTTTCGCAATATTTGAATAAAACATTCATAACTTATGCATACTATAAAACTTGTATATTCAAAACCTAATTTTCCAAGGTTTTCAGGCACTCTTAGCAGGCAGTTTGTAGTTTTTTTTTTTTTAAATAAAAGTTTAATTTTATTAAAGGAAAGCATTCTCACTCATTTTCTATAGTAAATTGTATTTTTATTCAATTACAAGGTTCTCACTTTTGGTGTTGTTGCATTAATAACTTATGTTAAAATAAAATTTTTAGCTTTCCAAAATTTACCATCACACACTTTAATAGTGAGAGTGGTGGAGCATTTAAAAATTGGTAGGATAACAAACCCTCGTGTGTTTAGATAAAAGTCTGATATGTAAAATGAAAATAGAAAATTAGTTACTTTAATATTAAATTACAGGGGTTGAAGCAGGCAAAATTTGGGGTCCACAAAAATCTATTTAATAAAATAGGATTCTTCACAAAATAATTTTAATAAAACAGATCCTTTCACAAAATTCTTTTATGCTATTTTCATAAATACTGTTTTAAAATCTAATTTGTACACAAAAACATGTCATAATTTTCAAAAACTTAGCAAAGGAATTTTAAAAAATATATATATTTAGTTTTTAAATTCCTTGTTCAAATAACAGTCAACTTCCATTACAAAATGTTATTTTCACAAAAATAACTTTTCTTTTTCACAAAATGAGCCCCAAGAATAAAAACCTGCATCGACTCCTGAATTGATCAGAAAAATTATGATCAGTAATATCAGTTTATTAGCTGTACTGCTATTGCTCCCTCTCCTCCCTTCCAAGCCCCTTAATAATAGAGAGCAGCTTTTTTATGACACACAAATGCTAATTTATTATTTCGATTTTTATGTATCACATATTTACTAAATACTACATGAAACAAAAGTAGTCCATTTTTGATTTAACAATGATTCATAATCCCACACACATCGGTGCAAGAAATCCATCTAAGTCGAGACTGAAATTTCTTCTGAGCATTAGAAATAACTAAATGCAAAAGGGTTAGAAGATTTCTAAGTCTTGTATTATACCTAAAAATTGGTCTCTTACAATAAAAGAAAGTGATTAAATGTTCTTGATTGTAGAACCACTATTATTTAAGTATGTAAGGTAGAATTTTGAGTCAGTCAAAAATATCTTCAACATTGAAATCAGTCGTGAGATTGAAGGTCTTACACCCATGTCCCACGGTTCTTGATCTTGTGTATACAGATAATACATGCTATATTGTTTACGAGATTTTAGTGAAAATTGATTAAACTTGGGAATGTTTGAAGATGAAATTATTACAATGGTTCTGTTTTACAAATTATCATTCAATAAATAAAAAGAAAACATGAATTTAAACAAATTTATTTAATATACTTCAACACAGTATTCTTAGAAGTAACAAATTTAAATAACAAATTAAGAAACAACAAATAAATTAATTTTTTCACACAGATTTGTAGTAACACAATTTATTGCCAAGGTTCTGCACTTTCACATTGATCTTGGATGTTGTAGATAGTTTTTTTTTTATTGTGTGCCTTTTTCCAGATTAATAGCCAAGCATGTCCTATTTAAAAAAAAAAAAAAAAAAAAAAAAAAAAAAAGGTAAGAATAAATATTACATAAAAGTATACAGAATAAACAGAAATTGAGTATATTAGTAACAATCTCAATTATTCCAGATGAACAGCAAATACAGCAGTTATGTTTAATAGATAATTGTTATGAGCATCCTATTAAAACAAGTAACAAAAAAGTAAGGAATTAGAATTCATTCCAGTTTAACCCAAAATTAATTTCAATTATTGTAAAATAATTCATTTTTTGTAATGTTACAGTTAGTAATTTATTTTACTGAACCTTTTGTACATGAATAAAACTTGCACTTGACCTTTTATTTCTATGAAAATATTTTTAAATGAGTAAATTAAATTTGAAGCAATTTTAAAATGACAAAATTCTTTAAGCTCTGATATAAAACTTTGGGCCCCAAAATAAAAAGGCCTGAACATCTCTGATAGACATTAATGTTCTTTATATCAAAATAAAATGCCTTTATAGCACCTTGAACCGTTTATATATAGCACTTATAGCCATTTGAACCAATTATAGTTGGTTTTAATCACTTTTGAATTGTTTTATGTCTGTTTTGCAGCCAATGTGTATATTGCATTTCTTAGATCTCTTCTTCATTGATAACTGTAATTGAGAGTGCATGTTTTTTCATATGTTTTTATGTTCTTCTATCTTTACAAGAAAATATTGAATTCAAAGAAAATGTGGTATTCTGACTTTCGGTGGATTTGGACATATTGGAAGGCAAGGAATGAGATTTAAAAGTTTTTAGAAAATGTCTATCAGTCAACTCTGTAAGTTTTTAATTTAAAAAAAAAAAAAAAAAAAAAAAAAAAAAAAAAAAAAAAAAATGTGGCTGCTTTGTTTTAAGAACTAATGCATGGCATTTCACAAAACTTTACATTCAGTTAGAGCATTGATATAAACTGAAGCTGGTTAGTTTTGGGGGTATATCTCTTAACAGGTGGCGCTGATATGATGCATTATTCACAATTTCCATAACATCTCTAACTCAAGAACTAATGCACAGGTTATTATAAAACTTCAAATTCTGTTAGTTCCTGATTTAAAAAGTGCTTCAATTCATATATAGGGAACAATTTTTTACTACCATTTGAAAAATATATAGACATCAACTTCTTTTGTATCATGCAATAAATCAACAGTTATATTGAGAATTTTGGAGAATAATAAAATATTTTTTTCTTTCAAATAGAGCATTTTCCAATGTTCCCTTACTAATTTTCTGCTTAATGCCATAAATAAATATTTTTGTTTATCGAAAAACTTTTTTTTTCGCAAGTGATGGAAATATTTTACATATACACACATATTGCCATAATTAACACTACAACAGTACAAAGAATAGATTTATATAATACATTCCATCTTGCAGACTTTTTAATAATATTGTTGCAGACACTTGAAGATAGTTCTGTCCCTGCACTCTCAACTAAATTTGTATGTTTTACAAGATCTCTTAACTAGATTCACACTCTTTTCAAGATTGACTAAATTGGCACTTTTTCTGAGATATCTTGAATAAATTGGTGCTCTTTCCGAGATATCTCGACTAAATTTGCTCTTTTTCTCAAGATTTCGACTAAATTCACATTTTTTTCCCCAGGATCAGGACTAAATTCACACTTTTTTTCTCCAGGATCTGGACTCAATTTGCACGTTTTCCTGAAATCTCGACGAAATTTGCACTTTTTCTCGAGATCTCAACTAATTTTGCATGTTTTCTGGAGATCTCAACTAATTCGCATGTTTTCCCAAGATCACGACTAAAGTTGCATTTTTTATTGGGATCTCGACTAAATAATGCATTTTTTCTTCATCTCAACTAAATAATGCATTTTCTCGAGACCGCGGCTAAATTTGCACTCCCTCCCAGGATCTTAACTAAATTTGCACCCCGCCTCATGAAATCTTGACTAAATTCTCACTTTTTCCAAAGATGTCAACTAAAGTCACACTTTTTCTGATTATTTAATGATATTCATATCACCCCCTCCCTCTCCGCAGAATCATAATTCCCATTTTTCTATCATGATTCTATGTTGAAATCTGCATTTTGTAAGTATGATGAAATTAGCATTTTTTACCAAGATTCTTTGATGAAACTTCATTTTTTTAATGCGATTGTTCTATTTAAGAGATTTGCAATTTCTTTCTGTGATATTTTGGCAGAATGTGCATTTTTACCATGACCCTTTGACAAAATTTATTTCTTCTGCAACTAACTGACTTTTTTATACGTACTCATTAGTTAAAATTCACGATAGTTTATCGTGACTGACTGCCAAAATTCTCAATAGTTTTGCACAACTGATTGGCTCACTTTGCAGAAAAAAATATGTAGAAGAATTTACAGGGGGAAATACAGTACAGAATTTTAATATGTAAGTCTTTCCTTTTCTGTATGTAAATCACACAATTCTGCACACGATTTCAAACCCTACCCCTCAAAGACAACCCATCTCCCAAGAAACTTTTAAAATGGCACCATAAGCAGCCAATTTATTTATTTTATGTGCTTGGTGGCTCTTTTAAACCCTTTTAATGGACACAATGGTTTTTTTTTAACCTTTCCATGGCAGCCTGTGGAAATTCAATTGATCTTTGAAAATTATAGCAAATATTTTTGGTATACAAAGAACAAGCATACCCTCCTCCCATTTTTTAATAGCCCTTTTTGAAAAAATGTACTTTTGCTTTAAATTAGTGGTTCCTCTTCGAAAAATTCCACCTGGTGCCCCCCCCCCTTTTTTTTCTTTCTAGAATTTAGAGTATTTCAGGTATGACAAAAAATCATCTTTGCTAGTAAAATGGTATTATCGTAGTGAGCATTAAAAATCATTCAAAATACAATTTAACTGCAATAGTTAGCAGATCTGTAGTGGTATTTGAAATTGATTTTAATTTTTGAGAAATTAAAAACAATACATGTCTTTCTAAAAAATATTATACGGTAGAGTATCTAATTTGCCGGCATGTAATTCACAGTCAATTTTTTAAAGTTAACAAAAACGTATTTAGATTAATAATATTGTACACTGTGTCACCCTCTTAGTGGTGAGTATTGATTTTTTTTTTTTTTTTTTTTTTTTTTTGGGGGGGGGGGGAGGCTGGAAATAAAACTTTACACGAACAAATTGACGCTGTGATGATTTGGCGCTGCGATGAATTGGCACTACAATGATTTCAATGCAACACCTAATATTTCGAATTATAACTAACTGAATGAAAATGCCTTAAAATTAATAATTATTTGTAACAATATTAAAATTTTATATCATCATTAGAAACATTTTTCTGAATAATTTTTTATTTTAACATATTAGGAAGTAGGTAAAAATTTGTTTGCAACATTACAGATCTACATACGAGAAAAAAAACATTGAATATATGAACATTATGAATAAATGAAAAAAAAGCATGTTTTCATTATTGTCACATTCACAAAAATATACATTTTTTGAAAATGCATTAAAAGATAGAAAACTTCACTAAATTAACCAGCTAAGTTGGTTTTATATATGGCAATTTATTTTGTTGCCTAATTAAGTGTTATATGACCAAATTAGTCAAAATTTAGTTCTACGGTAGTAATACTGCTATTAGTACTTTATTTTTTTTGGCCATTATATCTACGGCAGCCCACTGACCACCTTAGGGACTGAATTAAACGAGGAAAAAAAAAATCAGCCTAATGTGTGTATTGTCTTTGAATACATGAAGGAGAGACTGGAGCATATGGGTTATTCTCTGCAATAGTGCAAAAAGTGGTTCCCAGCCATATAAATGCTCTAAATTTCATTTTATTTTTATTTATTTATACTTTTATTAGGTCTAAAGTTTGTTTATTAGGGGCAGGGCGTAAAATTTAAAAATAAACAAATTTAATATTTAAAAATGTAAGATATATCATGCAAATATCATTCCCTCACCTCTCCCCTACCCATACTACCATACTTTACTGCCTGATTTTTTCCATTCAGAAATAAAAATAATTAAAAACACCCTAAGCAAAATAAAGTTCTTAAATGGTACCTTAAAAAAAATAATAAAAATATTTTTTTTTTACTGTAATTATGTAGTCTACTCAATCAATTATAAGTCTCCCCATGTTAGACCATCATTCCCTCACACCTTGCTATTATCCCAAATATCCTATCACTAAAGATGAGCAGCAGTCTAGCATTCTTTACAGAGAGGAAGCTAATTTGAGTACTTGTCAGTCCAGCAACATAAATTGGTGGGATAAGTTTTTGTTAATTTTCTAGAAATTTTTTTCAATCAGAAAATCGGGGAGTATTTTTATTAGCAGTCATTCCCTCACGCAGAATGCTAAATTTTTAGAAATTTTCAAAATTTTTAATTTTATTATACATTATATATTATGTGTTCTTCTTTAAGGAATCAGTTCGGTTTTTTCCACAATTTTGCATTTTTCATGACAATTAGTAAAAACATCTTAATTTCATCATTCCCTCACATTTATTGTTATCAGTTAATGATAAGTGAATGGGGAATATGCACTTTTGTTTAAAATTTTATAACGATTTCTGCTGCTATTAAAATCTTCAACAATTGACCAATTACTAACAATTTATCCAATTTTTATGAAAATTTACCTATGTAACATTCAAGTCAGACTGCTTGGTCAAATTTGCAGTATTGTAGAGAATAACCCATATGTGAATAATTCACATAAACATAGCTTTTTTTATTACTGGTTAATTTCTGAAAACAAAAAATACTGAATACAGTAAATAGAACCCCTTTTTTAAACAAGGTAATTTTTTATAAAATCATCTTTATAGTTAGCTCTTCTTTTTTTTAATAACTTTATAAATTCAATGAATTGCTCACAAGTGCCCCAACAGCAGGGTAGTTGCGAACACAAGAAAAAATATTTGATATGCTTTACATTCTGTTTTTTATTTGTTTTCATTAGGGATGCACCGAATATTCGGTATTCGGCCTATTCAGCCATGTTACCGAATATTCAGTTAGGCCGAATACTAAATTATTCGGCTGAGCCGAATATTCGGTATGGCCAAATATCAAAGTATTAGGTCGAATCCAATACTTAATAAAACCTTTAAAAACTTTTCACTATTTCTACTTTTAACTGTCAATTTTTTAATTTATATTTAAAATAATTCGAAACAAAATCATTTTTAAATAAAATAGAATGTTTTTACATTATTTATTTGCTGTTTGTAAAGTACAACTTAAGAAAATTAACCATGAGAAGGATTAGAATGGTGATTTATTAGGATTCTCCTTAGGTATAAATTACGTACTCATACAAGTTTCTAAATTTTGTTTAGTAAATAATCTGTTTCTTGCTTTTCTTCAAATAAAAGTCCTTTAAAAGAAAAAAAAAAAACTTTTGAGATTAGTAATAGCTATCAAGGCAGACAAATTTTGTTCATGAAACCATAATCATAATCAACTTATTGAGTCATAAGTACATTGTATTTCATCTCACTCTAGGTCCAAACTTGTGTGTTCATTTATTACATTAACAATAAATAACATATTTTCAACTCACATGCTTTGATTTCTGTAAAATATGATATGATGGGAAGGGTGGAAAATACCACCATTCATAAGAAAAGAACTATGAGCCAAACATACCTTTATTCAGAATTAAGTTGAAAGTATTTGTACTTTATATTGAAAAAAATCTGCCTTGAATTATTTTAAAAGGACAATTATCAGAGTGTAAAATTTTTCTTCGGCCATTTTTTCATTATTTGATTTTAAAATGTTTGTTTTGATTCGCAGAAAATTTTATTAATTAAAGTTTCATAACTGCGCTTCTTAAATAACTCAAGCCAGATTTTTTTCAATACTAAATGCTCTTATAAAAAGCTCTTGTTTATCAAAATGTAAGTTTCTTTTATTAAATATTATGTAAAACTGTTTTAAAAAGTAACATTTTAATATTTTGAAATTAAAAAATTATTTGGAAAGCCGAATATTCGGTATTCGGTTCACCTGTCGGCCGAACATTCGGCATTCGGCCAAAATCACTATTCGGTGCATCCCTAGTTTTCATGATCATTAGTTAGACTAAGTGTTAAATTTACTATAAACAAAAAAAGTGCCCTTTTCAGAACAGTAGCACCCTGCCCTTTTTTAAACCTGGGGGAAACTCTGTATATGACATATTTAAAAATATAAAAACTAAACCTTATTTTTACTTAAGGGCTATCCATAAAAGATGTTCAATTTTTTTACCTTGTCTGCCCCCATTTGTCACACTTGTCATACCCCCCCCCCCCTACCAATTGTCATATGCCATGCTATATTACTTAAACATACTTTCAGTTCAAATACAAAGCACTATGTTATAGATCTTATTTCAAATTTTATTTTAAAATTTTAACTATGTGTTTTAATGCCATTTGTAAGCACAAATGATTCATGTACTTATTTTATACAAAACAAGATTAAGGCTTACATCAAGAAGCATAATTAATGAACAATAGTAATACACAAGGGTGGGAAAATTTTCAAAAATCTTAGCAGCCAAGTATTTGTTTCATCCGCCAGCAGGATGCAAAACACACGCAATTGAAAATAGTTATGACAAAATTGCATGCAATTGCAGACAAACTTACGGTTACTACAACACATTTTCATAATTCTTTTTTTCTATAATATTAAGAAATATATACAACAGAGCAGGGGTGCAAAAATCTAGGCGCCAGAGGGTAGTCTCTCACCACTAAAATTTTAAAGTTTTTTTCGCTCAAAATTTAATAGCATTCTAGCGGGAATTTGACACGAAATATTAGACGAAGAAAAACGAAATAAATTTTGTGGTGAGAAACTGCCTGCTGGCGCCTAGATTTTTGCAACCCTGCAACAGATGTAAACTTAGTATAAGATAGAACTTAGTACCATTTAGTAATTTAAAACTTAGTTTAGTTATTTACACTGTAATAATTTGGAAAGTTAAAATATCTAGATTGAGAAAGAGTCTCTGATAATGTCTCTATTATCTACAGTTTTACAAAAACAAAACACGAACTCGCCTTGCCAGAAAATGCTTTGCCACTGGCGAGCAAAATTATTCATTTCCCCACCCTTGGTAATACAATATTCATATGTAAGAGCAAGAGTTATAAAATAAACAGTAGCAAAATAAATAATTTATAAATGAAAATTATTTTGAAATAAATTTTACTGATATTCAAATCGTTATTTCATATATAATTATCTTTTATCATTCAATGAGATAACAAAAACAGAAGATTAAAAAATTTTATTTAGCTTTTAATACAAACAAACTTGTCAATAGAAGATGTAAAAATGAAAAATTTAGGAGTCAAGAAAAATCCAACAAAAATTTTTTAATTAAGTAAACTAGTTAATATAGCTTTTCCCCACACTTATTTCACAATGCTAACTCTTTTTGAACAATAATATTCACTTTATATAATTTACAATTAAATAAATGTTACAATTTGAAAATAGCATTAACATCCTGAGAAAAAAAAAAAAAAAAAAGTCAGTACTACAGTTAATATGTAAAAGTATATACAAAATTTAGTCGTGTATAATGCTCCCCCCCCCTCCAAGAAAAAATAAATAAAAAAGGGATGCATTTTACAACAAAAACATGTAAACAACAACTATTTTCTAAATGGTAAAAAAAAAAGAGCCAAATAAAATCCACAAAAAATTTATAATTTAGTAAGCCAGTTAACATAGCATCCCCCTCCCTTCTCCATTTCACAATGATACCCTTTTTCTGAACAATAATAATCATGTCTTTTAATTTACAAAAACATCCCACGTAATTTGCACAAAAAAATTATTCCCCCCCCCCTCCCCAAAAAAGGAGAAAAACTTTCTTGGAATAAAAGAACTCATTATTATTACATTAATTTTACTAAAATAGTATATAATAAATAAACCTGTTTTTGCATTCTTGCTTCCCTCTTTTACAAAATATTTTTTCAACACATTGAAGACATGGCTTTGGCATCTTTATCAGATGATGTCATTAGGATTTGTGACTGAAAAATACAAAATTTATAATGACAACCAAGAAAAACTTTAAATCTGTCATGAAAAGCCTCCATGCATCACTATTCCCAAATAGTGTTACACCCCCCCCCCCCCCCCAATAAAATAAAGCTAACTACATAAAACAATCAGGAATTGATCCAGTAATTTTTGTTTGTTTGTTTGTTTGTTTATTCATAAGGCAAAATATTTCTGGAAACAACTGTAGGTCCACTGTGCCACATGTTAAATTTCAATACATGATCATAAAATTGTTATTTAAAGTTTTCTTTTAAGCATATTAAATTTAATATTAACCCTTTGCGGTGCAGTGGTTTCATAGATATACCACTTAATTTTAATTCCCAAATGCCATATTGGCAACGGAAAAAATTATGGTTTATTGATTGTGTGAAATATAGCGTTTTTTTATTTACAAATAAAGTTGTTTTCAAATTCCGGTGTCAGTCATTTATTTCAACACTTAAGAAATTAATTTGTCCTGCCCTGCAAAAGGTTAAATCAAAACAAGTAGTATCTTACCTTTACAAGAAAAAAATTCTTATTTATCTATAACCTTTAATTAAAAATAAAAGAAAAGTATGATGATAAATTTTACTTTTAGGCAGACTTGTATAAAACGAAAAACTTTCTGTACACGTAATATTGAATCAAAAACTATCTGCAAATTAATGTTGGGGGTAATTCGATGCAGTTTATGAACATAATTCATGTTTTTTACATGATTCATAGATGTAATTTGCGTGTTTGAGCGATTCATGGGTGTAATTCGCATTTTTTTACGCGATTCCTGAGCATAATTCATGTTTTTCATGCGATTCATGAACATAACTTGCATTTGTTATGCTATTTAAGGGTGTAATTCACTATTTTTATGAGATTCATGGACGTAATTTGCATTTTTTGAGTGACGAAATTTACGTTTTTTGATCGATTTATGGATGTAATTCGTGTTTTTTATGCAATTTATGAACGTAATTCGTGTTTTTTTTTTTTACATAATTCATGGACCTAATTCGCATTTTTTGCATAATTCATGGATGTCGAATTCGTGTTTTTTTGGAGCGATTCATGGGTGTGATTTGGGTTTTTTGAGTGATTCATGGATGTAATTCGTGTTTTTTATGTGATTCATGCAAGAAATTTGCATCTTTTACTCAGCTTTCGGACGACATTCAGGTTTTTCGCACGGTATTTTGCCAAAATGTTGGTTCCTTTTACATGATACTTGGCTGAAATGCATGTTTTTTACGTGATTCTTTGTCAAAATGCATATTTTTATGCAATTCTTTATTGAAATTCGTGATTTTTTCAAGGTGTTTTGATGACATTCGCGTTAGCAATAAATAATTCTTTCTTAAAATTTTCTACAAACTCCATAAAATTTTCTGTGCAGTCTCTATTATACAACTCTGCTTTTAGAAGCTCAAAACAAACAATCAGGATAAAATGGATCACTATGAGTTAACAATGTATTTCGAAGGCTATAAGTAATCAATTCAGAGCTCAAATCAATTAAATTTCTAAAATCAAAATCTATTGTTTGGCAGCTAATTTCAGCAGGCTGAGATACAATACAAAAACTATATGCTCTAATATAGGGGTGCACAACTTTTTGAAGAGAAGGGCCACTTTTAAATATATCTGGGTGGTCGAGGGCCACATCAATAAAAAGGAGAGAATTCGAGTTAGAGGAGGTGATCTGTAGCCTAGAATCTGATAAAAAAAATATGTGGTTTCAGAGGAGAGTGTATATGTGTGATTGGGGGGACAGTGTTCTCCCTGTCGCTCGCCAATGTGCCAAGTTGCGACTAAATTCTTCATTTGGCGAGTAAACAAGCAATTAGACTCGCCAAATTGCTAGTGCTCAATTTTTGCTTTTTCTGTTTTTCGTCTTCGTTTTTCATACATATGCATATGGGTCATTCCATGCCAAATCAACCAGTGACTCAACCTGACCCTTTCCAATTTCAATGAAACTGCTAGGGATCATTCTCTATAATGATATAAATTAGAACATATTTTTATTTTTTGTTTATCACTTTAAATTTTTATACACTTAATTATTTAAATTTTGAAAAATCATCATTTTTTGACTTGCATGAATATTTTCAATTTTGAATTTCTCAAGTTCTATCAAACATAGAAAATTTTATGGCCACTCATTTCAAAGAGGAGTTTATAAGGTTTAATTTGATATGCAAGTCGACTATGTATAGCTAAAATAAATAAAAATTTTAAATTTTTTAAAATTTTAAATTTTAAAATTTTTTAGATAATTATTTTTAAAAATTTTGAAAAAGTTGTATGTTTGTTGTAATATTATAAGCTTTAAATTCTGAAATTTTTAGAGTGGGATCTCAATGGGATCAGGAGTTATTAAATAAAAGCAAAAATTACCATTAAAATAGCAATTTAATTCTGTCTATTTTGCTATTTATTTATGATTTGTATGGTAATTTTTAGCTTTTATTTAATAACTCCTGATACCATTGAGATCCCACTATAAAAATTTCAGAATTTAAAGCTTATAATATTACAACAAACATACAATTTTTTCAAAATTTTTAAAAATAACTATCTAAAAAATTTTCAAATTTTAAATTTTAAAAAATTTTAAATTTTATTTATTTTAACTATACATAGGCGACTTGCATATCAAATTAAACCTTATAAATTCCTCTTTGAAATGAGTGGTCATAAAATTTTTCTATGTTTGATAGAACTTGAGAAATTCAAAATTAAAAATATTTATGCAAGTCAAAAAATGCTGATTTTTCAAAATTTTAATAATTGTATAAAAATTTAAAGCGATAAACACAAAATAAAAATATGCTCTTATTTATATCATCATAGAGAATGATCCCTAGCAGTTTCATTGAAATCGGAAATGGTCAGGTTGAATATTGAATTTTTTTGGTTGATTTGACATGGAATGACCCATATATATATTTAATGTATACATATTTTTTATATTTGTAGCGGATAGTTGAAATTAGATTAATAACAACCGCTATCGCAGTTGTAGAAACTTAGGTTATTTTAGAACATATTGAAAAAAAAGAGGTTACATTAAAGGATTAAAGATATTTTTTGTGCTACATGGCGAATCTATTTTGCTAATACATTTTTCATTTGGCGAATGTTTTTTTTATTTTTAATTCACCAAATTACTAACGTTGATCAAATGTCAGAGAGAACACTGGGGGGGGGGGGGGGTATCCACTTAAGTTCACTTACCCAGTCAAAATACCCAATTCAGTTGTTAAGAATACATCAGCATTTTTACATTTTTATATATAACAGATATAGCAAGGATTATTTTCTAGATTTAAAGATATTCCTTGACATAATTCAGGAGATTATGTTTTGTTTTATTAAAAGTGCTAAAAAAAGAGCATAAATGGCTGGTGCCAAAAAATGTGAATTTTATGAACGAAGAAGAGAGAAGCCGATTACAAGATTTTTTTTATCTACGTTATTTTAAATTTTTCCGCGACTGATCGATAAAATTTGCGATTTTTACCTTGCAGATCAACAAAATTCGAGATTTTTACAAAGCGATCGATAAAATTCGTGATTTTTACAAAGTTGGTCAATGAAATTTGCTATTTTCCTTCGTATGATCGGCGAAATTCATGATTTTTCTGCGCATCATCGACGAGATTTGTAATTGTTCCGCACCTGATTGACAAAATTTCCAATTTCAATGCGCCTGATCGAAGAAATTCACGTTTTTCTGAAGACGATCTACGAAATTCTCGTTTTTACGAAGCCAATCAATAAAATTCGCGATTTTTACAAAGTCGATTGATAAAATTCGCTATTTTCTTTCGCACAATCGACAAAATTCACAATATTTCAGCGCTTGATAGACGAAATTCACAATTTTTACAAAGCCAATCAACGAATTCACGATTTTCCACGCCTGATCTACGAAATTTGCATACAAAAAGGCAATAGTCAAAATTCACGATTTTCATGAAGCCGATCGACAAAATTCACAATTTTTACAAAGTCAATAGACGCAGTTCGCGATTTTTTAAAAGTTGATAGACGAAATTCGCGATTTTTGCAAAGCTGATAGACGAAATTCACAATTTTCTTTTGCATGATCGACGAAATTGCCGATTCATCTGAACTTGATTGACGATATACGCGATTTTGATGCGACTGAATAACAAAATTCGCAATTTTTCTGCATCTAATCGACGAAATTCGCGATTTTCTGATTCAGATCGGCAAAATTCGCGATTTTTTCGAAGCTAATCGACAAAATTTGGGGTTTTTACGAAAGCGATCAATCAAATTTGCGATTTTTACAAAGCGTATTGGCAAAATTTGTGATCTTTGCAAAGCCAATCGACAAAAATCGCGAAATTACTCCGCATGATCAATGAAATTCTCGATTTTATTCGAGTCTGATCGACGTAGTAGCAATTTTTCCGCGTGTGACCAACAAAATTTGCAATATTCCCATCTTCGACCAAAGAAATTTGCTATTTTTCGAAATGCAATCAATAAAACTCGCAATTGTTCGATCTTTGAACGACGAAATGTGTGCTTTTTTTGCTGTAAATTGACAAAATACACATTTTTCTTCGACTGAGTATCAATTTTCGTGATTTTTGTATTAACATTGACAAAATCTGCATTTTTTATGCGGCCAGATAAAACTCGCGATTTTTTTCTCTTGATAAACTGACAAAAACACGATTTTCCACCTGATCAACGAAATTTGCAATATTTCCAAGCGTCATCACTTAATTCGAGATTTTCGATTTTCCCGTGTCTTATCAACGAAACTTGTTTTTTTTTTTTTTGTCTCTGATCGACAAAGTTTAAACCGACCAATAAACCGAGAAAATATGCTATTTTTCCATCCGATGATAATTTGCAAGGAACCACAACATTTATGATTTTTTTTCTTGCTTGATCAACAAAATGTATGAGTTTTCGCATCCATCAGACAAATTCCGTGATTTTTCCATGCCTGGTTGAAAAAACTCGCAATTTTTTCGTGCCCAATCGGGAAAATTTGCTCCTTTTTTTCTCGAGTCTCATGAGCAAAATTCGCGATTTTTTCCCCTATCTGATGAGCAAAACTGACGATTTTTCTGATCTTCATCGATAAAATTTAACTATTTTCGCATTTGATCAATGGAATTCGTGATTTTTCCGTGCCGATAAACGAAATTTGTGGTTCTTAAATGACGAAATTTTATATTTTCCCGCAGTAAATTGACAAAATTTAGGAATTTTTTTGTGTGACATATGTACAAAAATTGCAATTGTTTCCAGTTGTAAATTGATGAAATTCGCCACATATTAAGCGATCGCAGGCCACAGGTTGTGCATCCCTACTCTAATACAAATAACTACAACATATTTAAAAATACAAAAATAAGATAATATTTAAACCTAATTCTTACTTAATTCATGTATTTAGGCATGTAATTTTTAAAAGCCTTAAAAAGCAAAAATTGTCCAAAATATGAAAGAAAAAACAGCAACAAATACAGTACACTCCCTCAAATCCGCAACTCTCTAAAATCCGCACATATTTTATGGATGTAAACAATGAAACTTTCAGTTTCGATATTGGGACAAAATTTGATTTTTCTTTAGTTTTGTATCAATTCCATATATTTTTGCATTAGTAATTTTCTTAATAATACTCTATTCATGTTTCTTTCATGAAGGAAGAATAAATTCCTTTTGGAAAAAATTCAAGATATTTCAAATATTATCGGTAATCACAATCTTTTTACCAAATATATTTATGCATTAAATCAAAATTTTTTGGTTATTAAGCCTGGCTAAACTTGAAAAAAATATCCTTATTTTATGATTTTGATGTGAATTAGTAATGTACTTTTATAAAGCAAGATTTGCTGAATAATTTTGAAAAAGTACATTTAATCTGTTTAATGTATATTTAATCATACACTATTGATTATTAACTTGACTTTTGCTATTAGTACATTAATCATTTAAAAAATTATCTGAATTTTTATTATTTTAGTTTATTACTTATTTTAATATTTAATTATATTTGTAAGCTTTCATTGTAGTTCCGATTGCACCATTAATTGCACTCAAATTACTGTTTAAAAAATGAAAACAAAAAAAATTACCAGAAATCTGCAAAATTCTAAAATCTGCACAACCTCTGGTCCCAAGCTGTGCGGATTTGAGAAAGCCTACTGTATTACAATTACGATTTATACTATGTAAAAAAATCTCACATTTGACAAAAGCTTGCAACTGAGCTGCACAGATCAGTGTTTCACAATAAAATCTGTAAAAAAAAAAATATATATATATTATTCTAGAATATAGTCAACTCTGTGAAATCCTCACACTGAAAGACTGAGTGGTTTGCATATTATACATTGTGGAAGATTATAGATCATGCCTTTGTTTACATTTTACTCTTAAAAGTCTGACTATAAATTAGGAACTTACATAAAAATTATAAAACACAACACTAGTATGTTATATATAATAACTAAGACTAAAGAAAATTTAAATTACATATAATACACATTTTATTGATTATTCATTATTTTAAACATTGACACAACAGAATTGTAGTTTAAGTTTTGGTTTATTGTAGATAATTTTATTACTCTCGTGTCTTGCTCCAAGATAAAATTTTGTTACTCAAAGAAATTTAGATATTTATCTTTAAATATTCATTCACTGAAAAATTGATAACTGAAAAAAAAATATATAAAATAATAATAACCTTAAGTGTTTAATTATTAATGACTATTTTCATTGTTTACCTTCCAACATGTAGTGCAGATAATAGAGTATTGCAGATTCTACATCGGCATATTTCAGAGTTGACTGTATAACATTTTAACATTGCTCTGTATCCACAGTATATTGCTTCATTGTTATATTCATGTACATTTAAACATAAAATTTGAATTTAATGTTTATATGGGATAGTCAATAATAATTTATATATTAAATATTTAATCCTCTTATCTACCAAAAATGGAGAGAAAAAAAAAGCTGTGTTTTTAAGTTGTTGAATATTGATATAATTCAACAAAATTCTCACATAATTCTTTAAACACAGACACCAGAGACTAATTTAAATATTCTTTTATATTGTTAATTTATTAAAGTTAACAAAAAGAAACAAACTGCTGCTAGGATATAAAAATGTTTTGTACAAATAAAGTTGAAGGGGTGTGTGGGGGGGATGCAATGGCAAAGGATAACATAATTTAACTATTTATTAAAATATTAAAAAATCAGCCAAGCTTTGCTTTTTGTTGAATTTATTAAAACATTTAATTTATAAATACTTCTGGCCTAGTAATATAATAAGCTAGACAAGCATTTGAGACTCATGATCAAGATTAAGAATTTTGCTGATTTTCAGTTAGTGGCAATGTATTTGTTTTATAGCTTTAAAAAGGTAAAATTTAATCTGTCAACAAATGTACATAAAACAAACTTATTAATTATGATTTGAGTTGCATAGATGTTTATGATTCAATTTAATTTGGTAGAGAACTATTAAAAGTAATTAGTACTTGTTGTACTTGCATATTAATGCCACTACAGCAACAGATTTGCCGGTTTTTAAGTAGCGCCAATCTACATCTAAAAATTTTTCGACAAATCATAAAATAAAACACTATTTAAAATCAAAACCCTTTCAAAATTCAAAACACTTCATTTAAATTCAAAGTAGTCAATCGGATTTCGGTGAAAAATGAGTCGACATAGAGAAACTAACTAAAATATATGATAAATTTATGAACATCATCCATAAAAAAGGCAATACAGAAGAAATAATTAAATAACAATAATATATTAATAATGAACTTACGGAATTTTTTGTAAAACCTTTTTATAAAACGAACTAGCGTCCTTCACATCAGATAGAAATAACCGCTATACATGAAGATACCGATTGCCGCCATAGCATTTTTGCATTTTAAGACGAACAGAGTTTACGCATGCGCACAATTCGAATACGTATATCGATGATTAATGAAATGTGGTTCTCTGCCACGGCTTATTGTAAAAGCGAAGATTGAAAGCACTAGCCGCCTATGACGACCACTTTGGTCTCCATTAAAAGTATTCTACGCATTCCATCATGTTATTTTTACTCTTAATTTAATTTACTTCTTCAATCATTATCCAAATCGGAAGATTCGGACCAGAGAAATTAAGAACTGTTTGCAATAATGGTAGCATTTCATACTTCATTATTTCAAAGTTTAATAATGAAAAAGCATGCTTTTTTTCATTAATTTCGTTTCTGAGTTCATAAATATGACAATAAAAAAGTGAATTCAGACTGTAAATAACGCCGCAATTTTACCTAGTATGATGTCTTAAGACATACAAAACTATCACGTCATTATCTACAATGATGTCCAGGGACCCAGAGAGGGGTTTGGTGACGCAAGATACGTTATACAATTTTCTTTTTTTTTTTGGGGGGGGGATTTGAGAAAAAGTATAATGGGGGGGGGATTTTTAAATTCTTAGTACTTCCTTTTTTCTTACTGTTAAAAAAGTCTTAATTTTTTTAATATCACTTTTAAATTTTTTCAACATTGGATTTTCAGAAATGTTCCTGTGTTTTCTTTCTTTAAATTCTAGATAAAGGCAATAAGAACTCATTACGCTATGCTCAACTCGCTATCTTTTGAGTGAGCAGTAGATTATTAGTAGAATATATTTTACAATTGATATTTTGTTTAGGGGGGGTGTCAATATTAAAGTATGAAGATTTTTTTTTTTTTTGGGGGGGGGGGAGGGATTTGCGTCATTGGGTTTGGGAGGCGATGGTCGGGGAGTGTCAATGTTAAAGTATGAAGATTTTTTTTTTTTTTTTTGGGGGGGGAGGGATTTGCGTCATTGAGTTTGGGGGAAAGGGTTTGGTTTGGTTTATTTTTGTCGGCCGATTATCTACACTAGGGATATAGGCCCAGGGGGGAGGTGCCCTTTGTGGGGGTCTTTCTAAGGGAACCTAACCCGTATTTACGCAAAGTTCGAAGAAAACCACGAAAACTCCGAACGATTAGGCCGACAGCCGCGATTGGGTTTGAACCCAGCACCTGCCGTCTACCAGTTAAGAGGTACGAACCTCTCCGCCACTGGTGGGGCTTGGGGGAAAGGGATGGTCACCACTGATGATGTCATAAGAATATAGCGTTATCTCAGAAACTAATGCACGGATTTTCAGCTAACTTCAGATGCAGTTAGGAGTTCACGTAAAGTTGGGAATGATTAGATTTTTGGTGTAAGTCACAAAACCGGTGGCGCTGTTATACTGCACTTTTCAGGAGAGTATTTACATATATAAGATAGAAGAAAATTTTTGGAGTGCCACAACCGACTAATTTTTCTATAAATTTACCAAAACAATAGCATATTAAAACCAGACGATAATTTTATGCGATAATTTAAACCAGACAATAATTTAATTAAATAATAATAATATTTTCAACAAACAAAATAAAATGTTCTGTTATGACGTCATCGAATGACTTATTCGAAGGTATTTGTCCGTAAAAAAAATGGCTAGGCAGCAGATTTTCACACCCTGCATAAAAAAACGGGCTTTGCCCGTAAAAACATATTAGTACTCCGAATTTATGTTTCCGCAACGTAAATTTACGGAAGTGTACCGTTAAGCTTCAAAAACGGACAACTACCGTAAAATATTACGGTAAATGTCCGTTAATTTACATTTATTTTTTACAGTGTAATCCAAATGATTTCTTCTTATGTTGGTTCTCATCATGCAAATTGGGACCAGTTTCTTCAGCATTTTGCGTACGCACTTCGTACGGCAGTTCACGAGTCAACGGGGAAAACACCTGCTGAATTGTTTTTGGGTAGAAAAGTCATTACTCCATTCCAAAGGTTAGTTATGGTATCAGATGCGGAAAGTCAGTACATGTGTCAGGATATTGAAAGGTTGGTTAAGGAAGCTCAGGTTCAAATGGGAAAAGCGCAAGAAAAGCAAGCTCAGTATTATAATATGCGTAGAAGGGAGTTAGAAGTGAAAGTTGGAGATTTTGTGTTAGTAGAAAAGCATTGGTTAAGTTCAAGTCGTCAAAAGAGAGTAGCTAAGTTTGGTCCGAAGTTTGTAGGTCCGTTCGAGGTTTTGGAAGTTCGAAATAATAATTTGGTTGTTGATGTCAATGGTGAAAGAATGGCTGTTAATATGGATCAGGTTAGAGTGTATAAATTTAGAGAAAATGGTAGTGAAGGTTCTCATGTGTCGAGTGGTGTTTCGCGAAATTCCCGATCCAATGAGTGTCCCGAGTCCAGCACTTCTTCATCTAATTCTTTTCATCAATATTCAAGAAGAAAATTTGGTCAAACAGCTCCAAAAACTGTTCTTGAAAGTCAAAAGCCTAGCAATCCGAGAGCAAAGTATGATAATAAAAATAAGAGAACTGTGTCAAATACATCGGACTCTGTGTGCCATAAAAGACAAAAAATTATAAACTGTCCAGTTCCTCCACCTATTAGACAGCAACCTCACAAACATAAATTATCTAATAGTTCACCATCTTCAGTGATTAGTCCCCGGAAAAGATTTCGTTTGGACACTCGTCAAACTGTTAAACGAACTTTAAATTCCGAATTTTTGCCTAACAAGAAACAACATAGGTCCGGAAAGAAACGTGGCCTAGGATCTTCAGTAACTTCGGGTGCGTCTAGAAAGAGGAGACAACTCTCAGATTACCGGCAACAACAGTGTGAGTCTCGCCATGGAGTGACCCCAGCGAACCGGCCAGAGCAGAGTCGTCGAGTGGAACCTACAAGTATTCCACGGCATCCATTCAGAACCAGGCTGCAGGCACGACAGTCAACTGTGGCGTCACCGTACAGTTCTGATGACGAAAGGTCCTTCGTACAAGGTTTCTGGGACAGGAGGAGAAAGCCATCCTGTAGTATGAGGCCTGCTAGCAGTGAATCATCTCTATGATTGGGTGATAATGTTCTTTATTAAATTTCTATTAGAGTGCATATATGTGGTAGCAATGAGAAGGAATAGAAAGCAGAGAGACTGTTTTGTACTTTTGGCCATTTTTGGAATTTTTTGACGAACTCACGTTTAGTGCTTAATTGTGTTCAAAATTTGTTTGCAAAATTGTTAGTTTTATGTATGTTTGAGATTTTGGTCTTAATTGCTTTTAAAAATTCTGGATCTATTGTTAAATTGTTATGTTATTTGTTAAAAATGTTACTATATTGTTATATTGTTCATGTGTTATAAAATGTATGTTAATGTATGTTTAAATTTTCAGAAAGTACAGATAGTAATTTGGGTTATTTTGTACACGCGCCGCGGTTCAGGCGCGCACGTGTTTTGCGGTCAAGAAGTCCTTGACACGCGTTTCTATCTCTTATACTAACATTTAATGAATTAACTTTCTTCTTATCGTTCGTGTTTTATGTGTTGCGTTTGTACTTTAGTTGGGAATGGTTTCCGCAAGTTGCGAATTTTTAAGCTGCGTTTGAATTTGAAATTGTATTGTATTAAAATTGAATGTTAATGTGATTTTCTTGCAGGGAAGTATACCTGTGTTATGTATTGATTCTGCTATTTTTCTTTTAGGTAATACAGATGAAGAGCATGATGTAAATTTTTGATATTTTTTTTTTATTGTTGCATAAGCACAGCGATATGACGCTGTACGTATGTGTCCCAATTATTGTTAAAGTGGAGTTAAGTTCTGAAAAATTTTGGGAGTTAGTTCATTGGCTAATGGGTATGTAGGTATTACGTAATAGCAGAGTTATTTTGAGTATGAAGTAAAATTTAATTTTAGATGAGTTCGGTATTTGGATGAGGAAAATTTTTGCGCATTGGGTTTTTTGGACTTGGTGCGAATTCTAGTATTCGGAAAGTTATGGAGAGATAATTTTTGGTAATGTTATAGTTGTATTGCAATATTGAGGAAAATTTCGGAAGTTTAGTGTTTTGAGAAATTTTAGCACTCCCAGTGGAGTGGGCTGTTTTGAAAGAAGAAGTAATTAGTTTTGAAAGTTTTACGAGTTTTTGGAAGTTTTACGGAGGCTATTTGTAAGATAGAAGAATGATTGGATTGAATATGTGAATATTTGAGGCAAACTGAGTTTTTTTGGTTGCGATGGGTTAAAGTTAATATTTTAAAAGTTATGTTTCGGCGCTAAATTTCACCCATCACTGTGTTTATTACGGCTCGAAATTTATAACAAGAAAAAGTTCTGGGCATGCATTTGGCCCAGCCCTTTTTCTCTGTAAAATCCGAGGGGGGGGGGTTGTGAGGGAGTGACCTTTGTTCATAAAGGCACTCTAGTGTTTCTGAGATCGTGACGTCAATAAATTAACATGTGTAAGCGTAAAAGCGACATCTATCCTCTCTTTTACTTTAACTTTCTAGAGTGTGTGTGCTCTTTCGGATTTTACAGTTAGCTTGCGGTTATTAGTAATATGTTAATGTGAAGTATCTCAGTTTGCAGCATATAAAAGCTTGGGTTTGAGTGAATGAGGAGTATCTCTGGCATTAGCCAGCGAGCATCTCTGGCATTAGCCACCGAGTGAGGATCTCTAGTATTAGACAAGCGAAGTGAATTAGTGTTCAGCGAAGTGCTAGCCGATTGAAAAGTAGCAACGAAGCCTCCAGTGAGCAGAAAGGAGTTCCGACAGTTGACTTGAGAGTTGGCCGGGGTAACTAACCTCTTAGTTTCATTTGGTTTGTTTGTGAATAAAGGATTACCCACAGCCACGGGCTGTTTAATTAAGCTTTATTTAGCAGCTCAGCCAGAAGATAGTGAGAAGTGTTAGGCGGTGCCACGACTGAGCTAGGTCGGAGCCTGTGAGTATGATTTAGCTGTTCATAGTGTTTTCAGTTGTGTAAATTTAAGACTTGCTCCACTTCCCTTCAGCCCTTATCACTTTAATAAACTTTGTTATTTTATCCTAAATTAATGAGTATGTCTACATTTAATCTCCACCACGACCAACCAAACGTTACAAATGACGCTCAGCATGTATGTAACGTTACAACGGTAGTCTGAAAACTAAGATTCGGCTATCGACAACACTCTAGGATAATTTTTAACTCGTGTTGGACTTATTTTATTCATTGTGTTCAAGTCTGAAATAAATTGCTCTTTATGTGTACATATATGTAGTTTAATGGGACTTGGAGCATTTAAAAAAAAAGTAGAATCGAATACTTTTTAATTAGTTAAACAGTATATTTCAAAATGAATATGTGTGCTTAAGGCCCCTGTCCCTGCCTGCCAAGACACTCACGAGCTAATGCTATTCCTATATGGCGGCAGTTTTCTAATAATTCTTTCGCATTTTTAATTTTTTTGTTCACAGTATAGCTGAGGTCCCTCTCAAAATCGCTTCTTGACTACTTTTTCAATTTTTTCACAGATATTTTTTATAAAGTTATTTTCACTTTCAGAACCGGTTCTGAAAGTGAAAGTAACTTTATAAACAATTCCCCATAGGATTAGCGTTAGCTCGTGAGTGTCTTCGCGAGCAGGGACACGGGCTTTAACTCGGTTGTTATTTCTATGTAAAAAAGTGGCAAGATCTGGTTGCAAATTTGAATCAGAGCTTGAAATGATAATTAAAATAAAAGTTAAGTATGAATTTAAAGAAGTCATATTTCTTTATCTGAAATTGTTATTCATGTGTGTTTTATAAACATTAAAGATTATTTCATCTTCAAAATTGTCCCAAAATTGCATTAAGAATAATTTTGTTAAAGGAACGAGCATGGTTTTATTTATCAGTGTGTGACTGCACGGGGCGATTTTCTGAAACAACAAAAATATTTAAAGACAATAAATATGATGGCAAAATAAAATTACAAAAAAATAAGGCGTAATCTACTTATCAAATAAGTAGGTATGAAAATGATCAAGTAAAAAAGTTTACCGAAACAGGAAAATCCTTTTGTTAATTAAAAGTTTATTAACAGAATGTATTTCATCCAGAAAGAACTTATTTCATTGATTGTTTTTAAAATATGTATAGTAATTTTTGTTTTTTTAACTCTGATTAAAGAGTATAAAATAAAATAATTATTGTTAGGACAAATTCTAATTTAATATGAATTTTATTTTTTAGCAGATAAAATTATGTTTATGCAGCTTCGTCATTTTAATATGCATGAGACTAAACTAAAAATTAAAATCGTGTTTATTTAATCTGCAGACATATAATAAACAAAGATAGAATTGTTATTCCAATATATTCTAAAAGGTTATAAATTTTCCATCGTATTTTTAAGAATTGATATTACGAAAACAATTATATCTGTAGATTTATTTATCAGTTTTTGGAAAAGAATTAAATTAATGTGAGATGATGAAATAAATATGAGATTAAGCAAGAATAATATTAATACTTTACAAATAATAATTTTGATGACGAAATAGCATGTCGAAATTTAGGTATGAAGTATAATTGCGAAAGCAGCGTTTAATAAGCAATTATAGAAATTAGAGTAAAACCAGTATACTTCATTTATGCAAACTAGGGTATATTTCGGTGAAACAAAAAATATATTTTTTGTCTCAATTTGATAAGATTTTTAGTGAGTATGTTTTGAAGTATTCTTTTGAAGAAATCTATTATAAACTGCAAATTCTCAACACTATAGACATGCAAATAAACAAATTTTAGAACACTTTTTATCACCAAATTTACAAAATATTAATTTGTTGTGAATTAGAAAACTTCATACATAAAACTTTTTTTGTGTTGTGATTGCATTCTTAATATGTTGAAAAAGTGTTGCAATCTGGAAATGTGTTCTTAATATGTTGCAAAAGTGTTACTATTTAGAAATGGGTTCGAAAAATTGTGTTGTTAATTAAGTTGAAATAATGTTGATAAAAATATTTTACCTAAACAGTTTTGTGTTGCACATCATTCTGTTCCAAATTAACAACTCACTTTAAACACCAAACAGTCTAGACCACTATAAAACAACGCATGCAAAACACTTTCTACAGAGATCCTTTAAACTTACACATTAAAAATAAATAAATAAAGGTGAGTTTGCTTTATCGAAAAAAAAAAAACAGCAAGAGATTATTCTGTGAGTTAGCTAATTTTGCAAATAAATATCAATAACTGCATTTCTGGAAAAATTATGTTTTTTTTTTTTTTTTTTTTTTTTTTTTTTTTTTTTTTTTTTTAACAACACTCTTTGCAAAATCTTTTTCATGGTTTAGCACATTCATAACATATTTCGAAAACAATCAAAAACGATTCTAATTAGAAGTGTTAACTATTTTGTTTAGTTAGTGTTGTAAAAGTGTTTCACGAGTTTGCAGTGCATATAAACAGCTAACATTTGATTTTATTGTATATAAAGACCTTACGCAATTAAACAATATCTGAACCCAACCACCCATATTGACATAAATTTAATTCCTCAAAAACAGAATACACTACATTAGTTACATTACTATGCCTCAATTGTTTTACCGTAAGAAAATAATTTTATTTTATTTTATTTACTCATTGTAATTTACCAGTCATTTCCAATTTTAAAGGAAAAAAAAATCTTTTTTACATTAGAATCAAGAAAGAAGGTTTAATTAGTTTTTTCCCCAAAAAAATAGTTTAACTTTTTTTTTTTTTTTTTTTTTTTTTTTTTTTAGTAGAAATCAGTCTCAAAGATGCTTTTACTGTAATTTTGGGAAACCTAAATTAAAAGTGGAAAATTGACAATAAAAAAGTATTTTAGTAAAGACGGTTTGTTATCTTTTTTTTCTACTTCATTAATTTATCTTCTAAAAAAACTTTTAATTGAAGAACTTCTTCTTTTTTTGAAGTTTCTTTTAAAAAATTATTTTTAAGGGAATTCTTTTACTATGATATTTCAAAGGTTAAATTAAGAAAAAAATGGGAACGCATTTTTTTGTGTATCAAACATCATTATTCAGATAGAGAAGAAGCAAAAAAACTTGAACTAAAAGTTGAAAACATCAAACATATAAATTTAAATACTAAGTATATAAGCTATCTTACATGCATCCCTAGTATTTGTTTATTTGATGTTTCAACTAGCATTTGTAATAACATGTATACACCTTTAAATATTTTAGGTATATGTTTCAGCTGAATTATGCATTATTATTTTTAAGTAAAATTGAGCACGTAGTATTTTTTATTACATCTTAATGAAATAGTTTCTAGTCCTTTATGTCACGCCTTTGACTTAGGAATGTCGAAGTGACAGAGATAAAAATGGTGTCTAGATATAACAAAAGCCCTTTGCAAATTACGACTAAACTAATAGGTTACGCAATAAAGTTCTGGGAAATCTCTGAAAGTTGCGCAAATTAACAACAAAAGCAACAAGGACTATTCTTCAAAGTAGAAACCCTCATAGTTCACGACTTTTTGCCATCGTTTTTTTAGTTTTCGGATTTGTTCGAAGTACCATGGCGGCTCATTGGCATCGAAAAACTCTTGACATACTCCTTAAACGTTATTAATGGGTTCAAATCGACGGCCCTTGAAAAAGTGTTGAATTAATCGAAAGAGGCCATAATCGGATGGAGCCCCAATATGGATCGAAATTCCTAAATTCCTATAGATAGATATATCGCTATATATAATATATATACCCCCATATACAATACACATTTTGATAACTATTAGATGAAATATTTCCCAGAACTTTTTGCACAACTTAATATTTGCAACAACCCTGGAGATTGAATTAAGTCTTTTCGTGCCAATATATATAACTACAAGATATATAAGAAAATAGTTAATTAAAAATTTTAGAGCGTATCAATGAAGCCTAATAGCGTAGTGATCAGGGTCAGAGAGCTTGGCCTACTTGCTAAGTCTCAAAAGACCGACTCCCCGCTGGCCAAAATTTCACCAAATTTTTCACAACTTTGAAGTTGATAAAATAAATACCAAGCTTCCTTGGGAACTAAACATTGACGGTCCAATGTCAAACTCACCACCTGAGTGTAACATATAATTTACCCGCACATGTTTCATCCGCAAGCAAAATGACTCCATCTAGCAAATATGTGTTAATACTCGCACAACACATCATAAGAAAGGGGGAGATAATTAAATTAATTCCACACATTAACACCATAATGACCGCAAACTCTAATCATTTCGCTAGCGTATTTTATTTACATGTCTTCCATCATCGCTGTCCAGAGCGCATATGTACAGGTACATACAGAATTAAAATAGATTCACTACAGGCGCCATCTACAGGCTCTTTCCACATAACACTCAAGATATAACATATTAGGATGTAACATACTGGGCGTAACATACTGGGGCCCCATGACCAAGTCATCATCATAAATAAAATAAATATATAACAAATTGACACATTAATACAATACACAATGTAAACATAAAAATATATAACAATAATATTACACAATAAATTCACATTTATATCTAGAAATTTAAATAATTTCACAAAGAAAAGTTAATTTTCATTTATTGGCAGTTTGACTAATTTGTGGATTGGTCTTTTAAGTTCATCTATGGCAGTTTTTAAATTCACTGATCTTACTCTGCTGTCAGAACTTTTGAAAATGTCAATTATTCTTGCCATTTTCCATTTCAACGGTGGCAAATTATCATCTTTGATGAGCACTAAGTCGTTTACACATAAATCTTCTGTCGGAAATTTCCACTTGTTGCGCACTTGCAACTGTGTAAGATAGTCCTTAGACCATGCTTTCCAGAATGACTGGGAAATATTCGTAATCAATTTCCATCGATCTCGAATTGAAATTTTCATATTTGTAATGTCTGGTTTGGGAACACTCTTTAAATCTGACCCAATGAGAAAGTGACCTGGAGTGAGGACTGAAAGATCATTTGGGTCCTCCGAGATAGCGACTAATGGGCGAGAATTCAGAACTTCTTCAATTTCCGCCAAAACTGTTGCAAATTCCTCTTGAGACAAGATCTGCGACCCAATAATTCGTCTCATATGGTACTTCATTGATTTAACCGCTGCCTCCCAAAGACCTCCAAAATAGGGAGCAGATGGAACATTCGTAGTCCATTTTATACTCTCATTGTGCAAGTAGTTGCCGATTGCTTCTGATGCAGCGACTTTCAAATAATTCTTTGCTCCTATATAATTAGCACCACAGTCACTGAAGATCTCTATTGGCTTACCTCGACGTGCAATGAATCTTTTCAACGCAGCTATACAGGCGCTGGCACTCAGATCACTAACAAGTTCCAAATGAACTGCTTTGGTAGAGAAACATACGAAGATACAGACGTACATTTTGACTGGCTTTACTCCCCTACCACGTCGAAGACTTATTAGAAAAGGTCCACAAAAGTCGGTGCCACAACAAATGAACGCTCTTCCTTGGCTCACTCTTGATGTTGGTAAATCAGCCATGATTTGTTTCGAGAATTCGCTGCGAAATCGTGCACAGATAACACAATTTTTTATTGCTTTACGGATAAGAGACTTCGCACCCACAATCCAATAGGTTTGCTTCACGGCAGAATTTATTAGCTGTACTCCTCCATGTAAGTATTTTAAATGATAAAATTTAATTAACAAGGTCGTAACTGGGTGATTTTTAGGCAAAACTAAAGGATATTTTGCAGTCTCTGGTATGTTGGCATTTCTTAGCCGTCCACCAACTCTTAAAAACCCACGATTGTCCAAAAAAGGATTTAAGGAATTTAAATTGCTGGTTTTTAGAATTTTTCCCTTCTCCAAGTTGGCTATTTCGTTTGCAAAATTCGCTCTCTGGACTAACTTAATTATAATATCATGCGACCTTTTCAATTCCTCTGTTTGCAAAAACGGAGCTGCAATTTTATTTCTCTTTGCATTATCGATGAATCGCAAGCACCACGCAAGAACTCTTTGCAATTTAGTCCACGATGAAAATTTACTCCACAATTGTTCAACTAACTCTAATTTACCGACCAAATTTTCAGCAAGCTTGACCTTCTGTTCTTTCAATACATCTACACTATTAATTTCCGTAGACGTTCTCAATATCTGTTCGGGCCAGCTCTCATTATTACTTCGAAGCCAAGCTGGACCTTGCCACAATTTCTCGTTGTTAACTAAACTTTCAGCAGCAATTCCTCTTGTTAGTATATCGGCCGGGTTGTCTTCCGTAGGATAGTAGTACCAATCACTAGGGTTGGTTTTCTCTTGGATTTCTAGAACCCTATTACCTACAAACTGTTTCCACCTTTTCGCACATCCTTTAACCCAATATAATGCAATGGTGGAGTCACTCCAATATACTACTCTTTGAATTCTATCCTTAAAAATATTCTTCACATAATTTCCAACTCTAGCACCTGTTACAAGACCCATCAACTCTAAACGCGGCAAAGTTAATTTCTTTAACGGTGCTACTCTATTTTTTGACAAAATAAATGACACTTTATAATTTCCACTATTATCACAATATCTAAAATAAAGAACTGCTCCATACGCACTTAATGAAGCATCACAAAAAACATGTGCCTCCACTTGTTCATCTTTACAATCAACTAAACAAAATCTGGGAATAGTTATATAATATATTTTCTCAATTTCGTTGCACCACTTAAACCATTTTTCCCGCAAATCATCGGGCAACTCTTCATCCCAATCACAACCTGTTTCCCAAATTTCCTGTAACAATAACTTAATAAGAACAACAAATGGCGAAATCAGGCCTATGGGATCAAAAATACGTGCTGCTGTTTTCAAAACACACTTTTTACTGTTTTGCAACGTTTCCCAGTATTCTATTAAACCCTTAACTTCCAATGATAATTCATCTTTCTCTGGACACCAATTTAAACCTAAAATCTTCAACTGCTGAACACTTTCTTTCTCTATATCCTTAAAGCCATTTTCTATCCAGAGTTTTTCCAACTCTCTACTATTAGACCTCAGTTTTCTCAAATTAAATCCTCCACTCTTTAAAATATTTACAGCGTCCGAAGATAATTCGAACGACTCATTCACAGTACTTCCTCCAAAAAATAAATCATCTACATATAGAGCTGAATTTAACATTTCAAATGACTTAGGATTGCTATTTTCAAAATTTTCAATGTGATGTTTTATAGTAGCACTCAAAATAAAAGGAGACACTTTACAGCCAAATGGTAATCTTTTCATTCTCATGATTTCGTAATCTTTATTAGGATCATCCGAATACCAAAGAAATTTTAAAAATTTCCTATCTCTCTCTGAAATTCCTATCATTAAAAAAGCTTTCTCTATGTCAGCATTAAACGCTATTTTATGTTTCCGAAAATTTAGAATAACATCAAGAATATTAGGATTTAAATTAGGACCAGTTTCTAGACAATCATTCAAAGACAAATTATTTTTAGATTTTGAACTACAGTTAAATACTATCCGAACCTTAGTTGTTTCTTTATCTTCTCTAACAACTGCTCTATGAGGCATAAAATATTCTAGCTGATCCCTCTGACATTTCTCAATAATCCCGTTTTTCAATTGATCGTTTATTATTTCTCGATATTCATTAACAATCCAATTGTTTTTAAAAAAACCCTTATTTAACTCATCAAATCTTTTTTTTTTGCCAAAAAATAATTACTTTCTAATTCATCACAACTAATTTTCCATAATAAATCAGTTTCGTACTTCCCATTCACAAATTTTAGATTTCTTTCAAATTGATCTATTAATTCTTTATCCGCTGAATTTAATTCTTCATTTTCTTTAATACCTAAAGTCTCGAGTTCCCATAAATTTTTCATTGTTTCATTTAAATCTGAATCCCGTATTAACCCACAATGTATATTACCATCATTTATCTGTTCGATACTTCCATTAGCCACGTAGCCAAAACAAGTATTCTGTAATAGAAGTCGCGGATTTTTTAAATATATTTGCCCTGGTCTCAACAACTCATAAAATATTTCGGCCCCTAATAATACGTCCACTTTTCCAGGGATATTAAATGTATGATCAGCTAAAGCGACTGACTCAGAAACATCCACCTGTATTTGAAATATTTTATGTGGAATAAGATCTGTTATTTTGTTCACTACCAGCATATTTATATCTCTTTGAAAACTCTTATCTCGGTTAGAAATCGTAGTATTTACACACCCATTAACACTTAAAGATGAATCATTTAAACACGATATTACCGTATTCGTTTTATCTGGGTTCAATTGCAAACGATTCACACAGTCTCTGCTTATTAAGCAAGTTTGACTCCCGACATCTAACAGGCATCTCGCTTCATACCACTGAGAATTTTCATCTTTAATCAAAATCAAAGCTGTACTCAATAAAACATTTTTTGTTTTATTTTTTGCCAAACTACTAGCGACCACAGACCTATCTGACTGACTAGGAGGGATGGAAGGAGAAAGCGCATCGTTACTTTCCCCTCTCTGATCTACATTATTGGAAACAGATGTGAAGCTGGGCGATTTTTCTTTACTCGACTGAATATTTATATTTTCTTTTGGATAGTGGATTAACTTATTATGCGGTTCTTTACAAAAACAATTTTTGCTCTTACAAACTTTTACACTACAATTGGGATGCAAACATTTAAAGCATAGTCTATTTATTTTAACAACATCTACTCTTTCCGGAATTGTAAGACTTTTAAATTTCGGACAAAAATACAGTTCATGATTTTCATTTTTGCATAAAACGCAAGTTTTTATTTCAGAAAAGAACACATTCGAAACTTTCTTTTGAAACGTTGGATTTGGCGATTTATTTCCAAAAAATCTTTTATTTTCATTTCCGTTTTGTTTCCTAAACACATTATTGTCAGTTTTTATTTTATTTTTCGTAGAAAGAAAAATATCACATTCACGACCTAATTGCTACGGTTTAAAATATGATTCTCCCTGTTTTGCTCCAATGTGAGACATTAAATCACTATCTAATGAACCAAAAATCTTATCCGAAACAATTAGCTCACACAAAGATTTAAAATCATTCACTTCACGTAACTGACAGTAATATTCGAATGCTGCACTTAATCTTGACGCATATTGGAGATAACTTTCTGAAGGTAATTTTTGCGCCTTACGGAAATTATTCAAACACTCCTGCGGAGTTGGTTGAAACTCCTTTAACACTACATTTTTTAATTTATCATAATTACACAAATCTTCCTCTGACAAATAAATCATTATATTATTTGCTTTTTTACCTAACATATTCAAAAGTATTTCAGCTTTAAATTCCTCAGGTACATTTTTTGTTCTGAATGCTTTTTCTAAGGACTGAAAGAAAAGGCTAAATGACTCTACCCTAGATGGCACAGGTATCGTTAAAGTTTTAATGCTCTTAATAAAACTTTCTACATTATTTATTGACTCCATTTCACTTTTTACCGATGAAAATGAATTATTTTGAAGCGATTCCTTCCGAATATTAGCGATTTCTAACTCCTTTTCTAGCTGTGCTAATTTTATTTTTTCAAACTCAGAGTATTGTGAAGATTCTTTACGAACATTAGCTAGCTCTATTTCTTTTTCTAACTGAGCAAGCTTTATTCTTTCTAATTATAATTTTGATTTTTCCGATTCTTTTTTAATTTTAATTTCTTCAACCACATATTCAACAACACTTTTAACTAAATCCAAGTTATTTAAAAAAGAGTCACTTTTTTCAATTAACTCTTTTAATTCAACAACTTTAGCTCCTTCAGGAATTATTAACCCTAACTCTTCAGCGACGAGTTTTAACTCGTCTTTTTTCAACTTATCTATCACTGACATGATTAAATATATGAATATATTTACACTAATAACACAAGAAATCACAAAAGTATTTAAATAACACTGCAAATCTACCAGAAATAACTGAAATAATTTTCTTAAAATAGTTCCTACAACTGACACAAAATCACTAGTTACGAATAAAATACAAAATCACTAGTTACGAATAAAATATACAACTCAATACACAACACTAATTAATTAACATAAGAAAACCACAAAACCACAATTTATACAACTAAACTAAATCTCCGAAAAACCAAACTACATATTACTCACCCCTTTTCTTCGCAACAAAGAAAGCGCGCAAATATTTTGCGCCGTTCTATACACAAACAAATCAAAACGTGTGACTCTACCCACAACTCATGACACCATGTTAATACTCGCACAACACATCATAAGAAAGGGGGAGATAATTAAATTAATTCCACACATTAACACTATAATGACCACAAACTCTAATCATTTCGCTAGCGCATTTTATTTACATGTCTTCCATCATCGCTGTCCAGAGCGCATATGTACAGGTACATACAGAATTAAAATAGATTCACTACAGGCGCCATCTACAGGCTCTTTCCACATAACACTCAAGATATAACATATTAAGATGTAACATACTGGGCGTAACAATATGCATTTTGCGTTTATCCCTTTAAGGGGACAGAGTACCTTGAATTTGATCAAAATATAGATTTTCTTTTTTTTTAAAATATTAACTGAAAGTTTGTGTAATTGTGAATATTTTGAAACCTCAGTTTTACTTACACGATAATTATATCGCAAGATATTGTACATTTTGTTAATAGATAGAGTGCAATTACTCATACAAATGAAAATTTTAAACTGTTTCTTCACCGTAAGTTGCTTCTTCGAGAAGTACTATGGCTTTTTTGCTATATTAGATAGAGGTTTGATTTATTTTACTTGTTCTCCATGGTGTATTAAATATTTTTGTTCATGGATTTAACATTCAAGTTGATAGTTATTTATTTTTTTCAATTCTCATATTGAGATTCTGTTGAATTACTTTCATTTTTTAATATACACAAGAGAAAAAAAAATCATATTAAATGTAAAATCCCATAGATCTAAAAATCCATGCACAGTTTTATGTGTTACATTTTAATGCATTTGAAAAAAAAAATCGAAACAAAAATAGTCACATTTGTAAAAATAGCAGGGATTTAAAAAAAAATATTTAAATTTTAGTAAAATAGGCTGCTTTAGAAGATTTTCAATTTTTTAATTTTATTTAATTTTTGGTATTAAGTATTAGTGCCATCACATATGTTATAGTATTAATCAAAATTGAAGAGAAGGTTTCAAAGATATTCTATCCCCTTAATGGGTCCTGTCATAGGTGCGTCTTGCTATACAAAAAGTTTCATAAACGCACATACACGGAAAATCATTTAATTACGCTACATGTCTATTTGTGACAACAGAACAGGTACAGAATGTGTGGGGAGGTAAAATTACCCAACTCTTCCAAACCTCTTGTTGTCTTTTAAGGGTTTTATATTTTTAAGCATGTTTTTATTCCTGCATGGCTAAAGGCTGTAATTTCATATTATATAAAATGTCGTGCAGATTTACTTTTGCCCCACTTGTGAAATTTACTTTTCTCAGATGTGTCACATTTCTTGCAGGTGCTGTATAACACCTCGGGAACCAGAGTCAAGAAAATAGGGTTGGGGTGGGCACTGTAGATCCCGATCCTTAATAGATCATAAAGACACAGCTTTTATTTATTTATTATCAAAATTTAAGGGACCATACGCATGCCGAGAAAAATAAATTCTCCTTCATCAGCCGTTTTTGTGTCGATACTCAGACCTAGTGTTCGGGGGAGAGGTGTACTGCAAGAGACAGCACAACAGTATTCTGCCATATCATCGTCATTCAATACATAAACGTAAAAATCTTATACAATTACAAAAGTTATCTTAAAATGAACAAAAGTAGGTAAATGTAAATGTTTATTTTTATATATTTATTTATTTATTGCCAGTACTGTACATACCCACATGGGCGCTCATTTAAATTTTACATTACAAGTTCCAAAATTTAAACTTGGATAATATGTAAATTACTTGACGGAATGACTTCTGGTTTGTAGGCAAAATTTGCCGAAGAATACAAACATGATTTTAAAATTAAGTGTTAATATTGTAAATTTTAAAGTTTACAGAAATTTTTATATGCAGATGCTCTTACTAAAAAGTTTTCAGTATAAACGTTATTGCTAATTCATTGATACTTGTCACATTTTTATAAAATAATTTATAACGGTAATTAATAAGGTTATTTTGTTTTCTTTTCTTTTTTAGCATCGCACTTTTAACAAATTTTTAGCATATTTAAAATCGCTCCTCTGTGCTAATTAGAATATTTATGCCACACTTATCAAAATAGCATTACAATTACAAATATAATTAAATTGTTTAGCATGAATATTTTCACAGTTGAAGTCATCAATATGCTTATCAGCCAAAAAGTACCGTTTTTCTGATTGGCTTCACATTATCGTAATGCTTTATTATTTAGGACGTCGACGCTTCCTTAAACTAAGTACGATCAATTAAAATATTTAAATAATTACGTTTGAAGTGAAATGATTATAAACGAAATTAAATATTTAATCGAGTTGCTAAAAGGAATGTAATTTGAATTCATGGGGGATTCTTTAGAAATTAAATCTTTTCTTAGGTAAAAACTGAAACAATTGTAATACGCATTAATGATTACGTTATCTTACACAACATCTAGCATTACGTAGGATCTTTTCATCAAAATTTTTTTTAATATTTCTCAAGGTATAAAACTTTAATTCCTTCGTTTTTGTAAAAAAATATAAATAAATAAAAAATAAATAAAATAAAATATAAATAAAAATAAAAATAAAAAAAATTGTACGTTTTATGCGTTAAAACTCCATGACAATAATTTTCTTCCCTGATTTTGCACCATATTTTAGAAAGCGTATCTGTAATAATAAATACAGAAGTTGCCTGAGTCATATGTGCGGTGTTCTGAAGAAACCATTGCGCATAGAACTACAAAATTTGACTAAACGTTACTTCTATGTTTAAAGTTATGCACCTCGCAGCCAGTTTTTCCGTTTTTGATAAAAAATTTTACGTGATTTTTTTACGCGATATTTAAGATTCCGTACGTAAAAGGTAAAAATCTAATAAGATGACTTCTGTGTCTGTTAGCCCGTTTGTCACAGTTGTTTTCTTCAAAAACTGTTGAATGCGGAACGTTCAAACTTTGTGGAGTTAAAAAGACTATTAATCAACACATTTTTGAATCATTAGCTGTTTACAAATGATTATATGATAAATTTATGGGATAATTAAGTTACCTGAAAATGATGCAATACATAATAAAGAATTTTCCAAATCGAAGTTGTTGAACCACATTAGAGGTTAACATTAGAGGTTTTCAAACCTGCATAATATGTAAATTACTTAGCGAAATGATTTCGAGTTTTCAGGTAAAATTTCTGAAGAATGTAAACATGATATGAAAATTAGGTGATAAGAATGAAAATTTAAAAAATGACAGTAATTCTTATATGCATATGCTCTTACTAAACAAAATTTCAATATAAACGTTATTACTAACTGATTGATACTTTTCACATGTTTATAAAATTATTTATAACGTTATTAGTAAGGTTATACTATTTTGTTTTGTTTTTTTTAACATAGTACTTTTAATAAACTTTCGGCATATTTAAAATATCTCTAGTGTACTAATTAGAATATTTGAGCCATACTCATCAAAATAGCATTATAATTACAAAGGCAATCCAATTATTTAGAATGAATATTTTCACAGTTGAAGGTCATCGATATGCTTATCAGCCGAAAATAACTGATTTTCTGACTGGCTTCACATTATCGTAATGCTTTATTATTTTGGAATCAACGAATCCTTAAGCTAATTACGATCAATTAACTCATTTAAGTAATTACGTTTGAAGTGAAATGATTATAAACGAAATTAAAGGTTTAATCGATTTGCTAAAAGGGATGTAATTTGAATTCATGGGGGGATTCTTTAGAAATTAAATTGTTTCTTAGAAAAAAATATAAACAGTTGTAATACGCATTAATGAATACGTTACATTACACAACATCTAACATTAAACTGAATCTTTTTATCAAAATTTTGTGAAACATTTATGTAGGAATGAAATATTCATTCGTTTGTTTTTGTAAGTAAAATGTAGAACTTTATGCCCTAATACTTACAATATTTTTTTTTCTTGATTTTGCACCACAAAATAGTACGCGTCATATATTTTCGCGAAGAGTTTTCCCCGAAAACGAGCAGGGGACCGTCAACAAATTGAAAAAGAACGAAGATCTTTTGGATAACCCTGTCGAAACTAATGTAGCAAAAGCGTTCAAACTGCACATTATGATTAAGTAGCTTATTGTAGTGTACTGTGTTTATTTTTATAAGGATAGCATGTATACTCGTAGAGAAATTAAGGTTTTTATAAAAACAGTCCTAAGTTTTTTGCTTATAATTTGCAGAGTTCGTAATATAAAATAACGTTCTTTTCTGAAAATATGACAAACATCATGGTACACAATATCTTGTCATCAGAATTTCAAAATAATAAAAATTGTATGACAAATGAGCAGGTTTACTAAATAATTTTTTACTGCGCATGCGTGAACGCTATTAAAATTTCATTTGCATATTATGTTATTTAAATGTGTAGAGCAACTTTTGTGAAAGTCTCAAAACCATATATTAAAAATTCTGAAAATTATCGTTGATAGAATGAGATCAAAATATTTTATTCCCCAATGAAGCAAAAAGATGAGGGGCTGTATCCATATTCCATTGTTTCGTGCCTAGACAATATTGCACGTACAACTGTATTTGGATTAAACCCCTGATATTTTGCTTCCTTTTAGGAATAACTGATTTTGAGTTGATTCTATAGACGATAATTTTCAGAATTTTCAAGCTATGTTTTTGAAACTTTTACAGAAGTTGCTCTACACATTTAGCTAACACAATATGCAAATGAAATTTTGATATCGTTGACGCATGCGTAATGAAAAATTATTTACTAAACCTACTCATTTTTCATAAAAATTTTATTATTTTTAAATTCTGATGACAGGGTATTGTGTACAATGATGTTTGTCATATTTTCAGAAAATAACATTATTTTATATTAAAAACTGTACAAATTATAAACAAAAACTTAGGACTGTTTTTATAAAAACCTTAATTTCTCTACGAGTATGAATGCTATCCTTATAAAAATAAACACAGTACATTACAATAAGCCACTTAATCATTATGTGCAGTTTGAACGCTTTTGCTACATTAGTTTCGACAGGGTTATCCAAAAGATCTTCGTTCTTTTTCAATTTATTGACGGTTCCCTGTTCGATTTCGGGGAAAACTCTTCGCGAAAATATATGACGCGTACTATTTTGTTTACACACCTGGAGTTTCACCACATTTCTATTTCTATTTCTTTCATTACTTACTTAATTACCAATTATGCTTAACTTTTGGACACCAGTGTATATTTAAACGTTGCAGGAAAACTACAGCTATTATTCTAGCGTACATAGTTTTTTTCCGTTACATACAAAAGGGCGCTTATCAGAAGCGAGTTGAGAGATTTTAGGGATACGTATCATCAAAGGTAATCATCAAAGGATTCTTGAGGATGTTTTTTGAAAAAATATTGTTAATAATTAGCAGAGATATTAATTAAAAATCTATCTAAATACGTCCTACTGATAAATGCGACCTCCTTCTTTCAAAGCGGACATCTCGAGATACCTTTTAACGCGGAATCATAAAAAGATTCTTGAGAATGATTTTCGACCAAATTTGTTCGTAATTTGCCAAGATGTTAATTAACAACCTATCTAAAAAAAACGCTTCACGGACCAATGTGGCCTTCTTTCGAAGCGCACATGGCATCATGCCAAGTATAAACTTTGAGCAAGGTATTTGTTTTATGTAATTCGAAACATCTTGATAAATAGTCAACGTTTCTCATTTAAATTGAATTCAATTATTCGAAAATATATCATAGAATATTCCCAAGACATTAAAAGTAAGTAGTTTTGAGACAACAAATGCTTACAACTAAATATGTGTCTCGATTTATAATGCTAATAACTTTTCGATTACACTTCAAATTTGTAAGTTTAGTAGTTTTTTTTTCTAATTCCCAAAGGCTTGACTTAATTCCTTAAAACTTTAGAGGCAATCTGCCAACTCTTCCCGATGACCATAGATGATGACCGAAGTATCGATTATTGTAATTTTATTTTATTTTTTGTATGATTTTTTATACCATATATACCATTTAGTAATAACTAAGCAGATTTTTTAATAAGGAGTTTAAATTGTAGGTAGTTATTCATTTTTTCAGCTTTCTTTTATAAGAAAAATCACTTCTGTCCGAGTGACTTTTAGTGATTTTCCATTTTGATAGAGAGAAATATTTTTGAATAAAAATATATAATATTTTACAAATGATTGTAAAATTTTGAAACGTGTTCGATATATGTGAGCTAAGTGCTTCTATATCTCTATTCGAATTTTCTTTATATTTTAATGATTTTGTTTCGAACCAAAGAATATTTGTAATCCTCTTTCATAGAATATCTCAATATTGAATTGCACTTCAATTTTATGTCCTAAGATGCAATATTTGCTCTCCGTGACACTCATACGTACCTATGCATCTACAAACTTCGCATAAAGGTCACGTGGTGCTTTAGGTAAGTAAAAATAGATCTTTTATGCAACAGAACTGGAATATGCAAAGTTTTAATACTTTGTAAATACGAATTCAGAATATTATGCGGAGATTTTTCTGAAAAACCTACAATAATATACATTGGAAAATCTAATGATTTCTTGTAACATTCTGCAGATAACAGCACAAACTAGTATACACAATGTGAGTTTAATAGAGGATAAATATATATTTTTCAAACGAAAGAAATGGATGTATGAGTTTCGTACCATTTAGCAAACATGTAGCCCCAAGTATACCATTTAGTAAACTCCTGATTTTTTGTATTTATTTTCACGTTAATATTGAACTTTGAATGGTGTAAATGTCCAAATTTTTATTATTGAGTTTAAATTGTATGCAGTTTTTTTTTTTTCAGTTTTATTTGTTAAGAAAAGAGTTCCGTCTGTGTGGTTTTTAGTGATTTTTATTTATAAAAGAGAGAAATATTTGTGAATAAAAATATATAATATTATACAAATAATTGTAAAAATTTTGAAACGTATTCGATAAATGTGAGCTGAATGCTAATATATCTTTATTCAAATTTTCTTGGTGTTTTAATGATTTTATTTCTAAGCAAAGAATATTTGTAATCCTCTTTCATACAATATTGAATTAAACTTCAATTTCATGTCTTAAGATACAACATTTGCTCTTCGTGATACTCATACTTATCTATGTATCTACAAACTTCGCATGAGGTACGCCTGGTGCTTTATATAAGCAAAAATAGATCTTTGATGCAATAAAGAAATCGAATATGCATTGTTTTAGTACTTTGTAAATACGAATTCAAAATTTCCTACGGTATTTTTTTTTTTTTTTTTTTTTTTTTTTTTTTTTTTGAAAAACCTATAATGATATGCGTAAGAAATTTTTAAGATTTCACGTAACATTTTATAGATAACAGCACCAACCAGTATACACAATGGGAGACTAATGGATATTATATACTGATAAAAATCTATTTCTGAAACGAAAGAATTGCAAATATGAATTGCTTTACTAGTTTGTAAATACATGTTCAATAATTCTTGAGGAGATTTTTTAGAAAAATCAACAATAATAATGCATAAGAAAATCTCATGCATAGATTTTTTATAACTTTTTACGTATAATGCGATTATGGAATACCGATAAATAAAAATACGTCAAGATAACTAGGAATGTTAACTATTTTAGTAGTTTGTAAATACAAGTTCAATATTTCATGTGGAGATTTCTCTGAAAAATCCAGGATAATAATATATAAGAAAATCTAATGTTTTATAGATATCTCCTAACATTTTACGTACAACAAAATAAATTGGGAAATGCAATACAATTAAAAAAATTCAAATTAAAAAAAATAATCATCCTAAAAATGATGTTTATTATTATTAATAATTTAAATAAAGAATTTCTTTGAACATATCATTTTGCAAATAGTCGTTGTAATTTGTTAAATTACAATTTTTTTGTACAAATTTCACAACAAAGTATTTAGAAGCAAGTTATTTAAAATGCTAAAAATCGTTTGACAAAATATGAGCAAACACATCGCGAATTGTTTGCGCAGAAGATATTAGCAATCGCGGCAAACTTTCGTTACAATCTGATATAGTCCGGGAGCCGACCGTCGATTTACCTATGTATCGAGTAAAAGAACCGGACATACATCAAAATGTAGGTCTCAATGTGCACATTAAGATTATCACTGTCTGCCAGGTCCTATCCTGCCGGAACGCAAGGCAGCCGCACTTTTATGACGTCAATTTTGAGTGTTTACCTATGTATCGAGTACAAGGATCCACTCGAGTACAAGGAGTACATACATCAAAACGTAGGTCTCATTGTGCACATTAAGAATATAACTGGCTGCCACATACATCAAAATGTTGGTTTCAATGTGCACATTAAGAATATCACTCGTTGCCAGGTCCTATCCTGCCGGAACCCGGTGGCAGCCTCACTTTTATGACGTCAATTTTGAGTGTTTACCTATGTATCGAGTAAAAGGACCAGACATACATCAAAATGTAGGTTTCAATGTGCACATTAAGAATATCACTGTCTGCCACAAACATCAAAATGTAGGTTTCAATGTACACATTAAGAATATCACTGGCTGCCAGGTCCTATCCTGACAGAACCCGGTGGCAGCCACACTTTTATGACGTTAATTTTGAGTGTCTGCATATGTATCGAGTACAAGGACCCGACATACATCAAAATGTAGGTCTCAATGTGCACATTAAGAATATCACTGGCAGCCAGGTCCTATCCCGCCGGACCCCGGTGGCAGCCGCGCATTTATGATGTCAAGTTTCAGTGTTTGCCTATGTATCGAGTACAAGGACCGGACATACATTGAAATGTAGGATTCAATGTGCACATTAAGAATATCACTGGCTGCCAGGTCCTATCCTGCCGGAACCCGGTGGCACCCACACTTTTATGACGTCAATTTTGAGTGTCTGCATATGTATCGAGTACAAGAATCCGACATACATCAAAATGTAGGTTTCAATGTGCACATTTAGAATATCACTGGCTGCCAGGTCCTATCCTGCCGGAACCCGGTGGCAGCCGGGCATTTATGACGTCAATTTTGAGTGTTTACCTATATATCGAGTACAAGGACCGGACATACATGAAATGTAGGTTTCAATGTGCACATTAAGAATATCACTGGCTGTAACATACATCAAAATGTAGGTTTCAATGCGTATATTAATAATATCACTGTCTGCCAGGTGCGATAGATAGGTAAACACTCAAAATTGACGAAAAAATTGAGTCTGCCACCTGGTTCCGGCAGAATTAGACATGGCAGACCATGATATTATTAATGTGCACTTTTAAACCTTCATATTTATCTATATATGGTCCTTAAATTCGACACATAGGTAGACATTCAAAATTGATGTCATAAAAGAGTTGCTGCCACCTGATTCCGGTAAAATTGGACAAAGTAGACCCTTATATTATTAATATGCATTTTCAAACTTACATTTTGATGTATGTTCGGACCTTGAAGTTTTATACATAAGTAGACACTCAAAATTGACTTCATAAAAGTGCGGCTGCCAACGGGTTCCGGCAGGATAAGACCTGGCAGACAGTGATATTCCTAATATGCACATTGAGACCTACATTTTGATGTATGTCCGGTCCTTGTACTCGATACATATGCAGACACTCAAAATTGACATCATAAAAGTGTGGCTGCCACCGGGTTCCGGCAGGATAGGACCTGGCAGCCAGTGATATTCTTAATTTGCACATTGAAACCTACATTTTGATGTTTGTGGCAGACAGTGATATTCTTAATGTGCACATTGAAATCTACATTTTGATGTATGTCTGGTCCTTTTACTCGATACATAGGTAAACACTCAAACTTGACGTCATAAAAGTGCGGCTGCCACCGGGTTCCGGCAGGATAGGACCTGGCAGCGAGTGATATTCTTAATGTGCACATTGAGACCTACATTTTGATGTATGTGGCAGCCAGTTATATTCTTAATGTGCCCATTGAAACCTACGTTTTGATGTATGTACTCCTTGTACTCGAGTGGATCCTTGTACTCGATACATAGGTAAACACTCAAAATTGACCTCATAAAAGTGCGGCTGCCTTGCGTTCCGGCAGGATAGGACCTGGCAGACAGTGATATTCTTAATGTGCACATTGAGACCTACATTTTGATGTATGTCCGGTCCTTTTACTCGATACATAGGTAAATCGACGGTCGGCTCCCGGACTAATATATTTATACGCCTAACACGAGAATCAGAAAAAAAAAATAAAAGTTTTATCCAACCAGAAAATAAATATCTGCTCATATTTTGTCAAACGATTTTTGGCATTTGAAATGAAGGGACTTGCTTCTAAATACTTGTTGTAAAATCTTTAAAAAAAAAAAAAAAAAAAAAAAAAAAAAAATGTAACTTAACAAATTACAACTACTATTTGGAAAATGATATGTTCAAAAAAATTCTTTATTTAAATTATTAATAATAATAAACATCATTTTTAGGATGATTATAACGAGGCATATTACGCACGCTGTGCATTAAATATTTATATGCTTAAACCAATGATAAAAAATCAGTAATTTATAGATAGACAACTTTAACTGTTTAAAATGAGCATTTTTATTTGATGGAGTTAATCAGACTGACTTCTAAACGTCACATATTATGTACGACATGGATTAAACATTAACATTCCTGGACATATCACAAATGAATTTTAAATGAAATATCAATTTTACAATTTTCGGAACTGCAAATTTTTTAACTTTTTAACATCGCACATTTTAAATTGTTACACAGTTGCATAGAGACAAAAGTGAACTTTTTTAATGAAATTTGTTTGAAATCTCTATCACGATTTTTTTAAAATTATTAGTTAAGAAAAATATTATTCTTTTTGTCACCGTGGCAACAGAAGTATCCCGTTTTTGGACATTCAACTTGGATCAATCAGGAAACGAATAAAATAAAATAAGTTGCGGAATTCAACCAATAAAAAGATTCAGATATACTTCAGATTTCCCAAATCTCAACCGAGAAAAAAAATTATTTTCCAAATAATTAATAAATAACTAATTTTTCAAATTTTGCTAAGGAAATTGAACGATTTCTTCATGAAATCATTTTTCTCCATTGATTACTTTAATATTATGTATAAAGTGTGCCTTAAAATGCATAATAAAAAAAAGGTCAGTCTTTTACAAGAAAACAGAAGGTGGTTTGGTTCTGTACTTTGTAAATACAAATATAACATTTCATGATGAGATTACCAGAATTTTCTGAAAACACAACAAAGAGTGTATGGGATGATTTAAAGCATATTTATATATTTATTATACTATTTTAAAGATAATACCAAAAATACAAATTATCAAACTGGCAAATAAGTTTTTTTTTATCTTTTTGTAAGCAAACGAAAATTAGTATCATCGAAATAATGTTTTGATAATATGATTGTTTAACGAAATGATGTTTTGACTAATTATTTTCATGCCAAATATTTTTTTTCTCGTTACTGAACCTCTTTTTATATATTACATATCCTATTGCATAAAAATATGTCTTTTAAGAAAAACAATTGGTAATATGAATTTATATAGTTCATAAATACAAATTTAAAACTTTATGCATAGATTTTTGTAAAAAAAATCAACGAAAACTAATATATAAGAAAATCTGAAGTATGAATGGATATCTTATAAAATCTTACAGATAGCAATGTATAAAAATAACGATAACCTAATCTACTGTACGTAGCTAACCAATAAATATTTTATATTTACTCCAGTTTTATTCCTCGCTATCATTTTTTTTTTTCAAGAATTGAGTTCTTACTATTTTCATTAGAGTTAATTATTAAATTTTAATTGTATTTAACTCTGAATTTCATGATAGGCAACCTATATAATCAATGCGGTATACTTAGGGAAGAAACTGGTGGTAAAATTATTCTTAATTTTATCGACTTATTTCCAAATAAAATTACACAATTATTTTAAAGCACCTATACTTTAATTACTATACAGGGTGCTTCTAGAATCACGGGACAATCTTGAAAAATATCTTAAAGTGACACGGTGTAATAGGTAAACAAAAATTTCTTTTGAAATTTTCTGATTCAAAAGAAGTTATAATTAAAAAAAATATATCAGAAAATATAAACAAAAAATTAACAATTTTACATCAATATTAAAAACAATATTCCTTACTACAAAAATTCAATAATGAGTATGACAAAAAATCTACTTTTCTATGATCTCTTTTGGGATTATGTAGTTTATCACTAGGCATTTTTCATGTAGCAAAGTATTTAACGAGTTTTCCGGAAAACATCTAATGAAATATTCATATTCTTAGCCATGCAAAAATTAATGAAAGAAATTGACGGATGAAAATGAGAAAAAAATTTAAATAAAGATGAAAAAATATTATTCAACCTCCGAAGTGATTTTTTAAGCAAATTATCGGTTTTAGCTTGTTCATGAATATTTTTTAATAAAAATAATTAAAAGTATCGACAGATTTATTTTTCATCTACATTCTAGAAGAAAATATTAATTATTTCATACATATATGTGTGTGTATAAGTTTTCTTAGTTAAAATATTATGCGGCTTTTGGAAGATTAATTTTTGAAGATTTTTTTAACCATTAAAATGCATAGGGTTTTGTTGATATTGCTTGTGTGCTCAACTGGCATTTTTTCTTTTATTTATAAAGTAGTCATTACTAATTTTGCAAACTGTTAAAAGCATTACAAATATTATTATATCATTAAACACTTGTTATTTAATAATGTAAACACTCCAAAGTAAGTATACAGAATATCTCAGAGTATTAGAACAAACTCTTAGGGAAAGTATCGGACATCACAAGGATTCAGATTTCCATAGCAAACCATGGTCGGAAACGCTTTCTTGGCACAGTAGTATTAATATTAGTATACTTATAATTTTTCCATTTAGGAAGCAGTTGAGTTTTGGCTGTAGCACCTGAGGCTCACTTTGTGTTCGGGATGATGTGAAGCGGTTTCAAGTGGACTTTAAATATAAATTTCGGTTTCAGTTTCGGGAAAAGTAGTAAAATAACCGTTGAATAAATAGCAATTTCAGCTTCAGCTACGTGGGGAGGAGTACTTAAGCTCAACAAGCCCCACCTAAAAATCAGTTAAGTGTTAATAAATTAGTGAACTTGAAATTTTGAACATTTATATAGCGATGTGTACTTATACAAGGTATCTCAGAATTTTCGGACAAACTTTAAAGGGAGGTTAGGGACATCACAAGGATTCAGATTTGCTTAGCAACCCATAGTCCGAAACGCTTTCCTGGCTCGGTAGTTACGACACAAAATACAAGAAATAAAGGATGCGAACAGGGCGAGAAAATATGTTTATTATTCTTAGTGCTGAAAAAAATGTCGGGCCAAAGCTGGAAACTTCTAAGGAACTTGTTTTATGCATCATGGAAACTGCTGGGAAAGTCGGGACACTCCCAGTATTTTTGCGAACATTAGATTTTTCATGCGCCAATATGCGCTTTCACGCATCATCGCACGTGGTCGTAATTTCGAACACACTATCTTTGTCTCTTTAATGTTCTTTTTTTTTTAGTTTTTTGCTTTACTAAGGATAATAAACATCTTTCCTTCTTTTGTTCGTATTCTTGAGTTAAATAACGTCTCTATCATGATAGGAAATCATTTTTGCCCATGAGTTGCTGTACAAATCTGAATCCTGTACCCTACCTTCCCTTAAAGTTTGTCCCAAAACCCTGGGGCACCCTGTATATATATAACCACCCCTGTATAAAAATAACATTTCTTGAACGATTTTTTTTATAACTCAGGAGTGACATTATGTCCAACTGAAACTTAAATAATTCATTGCGCTGTTTTTCTAGTGGAAAATTAACAAAATTCGCAACTTTTTTAGTAATTTTTAAGAAAATATAGTCCTGTAATAAATAAAAATTAAGTAAATTTTAAATAAGTGTTCAGTAATTATTTAAAACACTATATATATATATATATATATATTTTTAGTTTTATATCATGTTTTAGACCGTCAATCATTGGTGAATGACGCGTTCAAAACGGATAAATTAGTGTCAGTCACCAGTGGTTGACGTGCCGCTTAAGAGGCCACACGAACCGCTGGAAAAGACACGGATGACATGATGGTAAGTCTATGGAGGTGTTATTTTCAAATATCTCGATCAAATTTTAATATTTTTGAACGAATTTTTTTGCAGAGGATAGCTGAGGATAACTAGTTTTAAGGCTAATTTTTAATTTTTCGATTTTGGTTATAGACACATATATATATTTATATATTAGGATAGTTTCAATTTCAGAACCGATTCAAACCGGTTCCAAAAACAAAAGTACTTTTTTTTTAAATCTGAAACCAAAATCAAAAAAGTAAAACTATCCTTAAAACTAGCTGTCCGCAGCTGTTCTAAGCAAAAAAAAAAATTGTTCATAAATATTAAAAATTGAACGAGAATTGTGTAGTTATTCTAATTTAGCAGGGTTTTATTTTATTCAAATTTCTAATTTCCGATTTGTAATGTTTTCTTAATTAATCTGTTATTAAATAAGGTAAATAATACTATTCAAAACGAGTGTTTTTTATCTGAATAATAAAAAAAATTCCCACAGATGGGCTGAGAGGTTCTGCGCAAGAAGCTGGTAGGCGAGAATTACTGGGTTCAAATCCAATTGTGCCCATGGGCCTAACCGTTCGAAGTTTTCGAGGTTTTCTTCGAAGCTTGAAATACCTTGCGTAAATACGGGTTAAGTTCCCTTAGAAAGACTCCCAACTAAGCATATATACTTCTTGCTGATAATCAGCCGTCACAAAATAACACCAACACTTGAATTAAAAAAAAAAAAAAAAAAAAAAAAAAAAAAAAAAAAAAAAAAATTAAAAAATCTGCTTAATTGGAAACACTTGAGAAAAGAGAGGTTATTCGCATCTTTATCAGTAAGTTCGCGTTTTAAGAGCTCACATTACTGATTGAAAAAGACCCGGATGATAATGTTAAGTCTACGGAGGCGTTATTTTTAAATATCTCGCTCAAATTTAAATATTTTTGCATGATTTTTTTCTTTTTTTACTTAGGATAGCTGAGGACGATCTACAACCGGGCAAGTTTTTACTTTTTCGATTTTGGTTATATATTTTTATATTATCATAGTTTCAATTACAGAACCGCTTCTAACCCATTTCGAAAGTTAAAGTAATTAAAAATATCTGAAATCAAAGTTGAAAAATTAAAAACTAGCCCGATGGAAATCGTCCTCAGCTATGCTATGTAAAAAAATCATGTTAAAAATTTAAGATCTTAGCGAGATATTTGAGAAGAATGCCCCCGTAAACTTTAGCATTATCATTCGGATATTTTTCAATCAGTAGTGTTTGCTCTTAATTGTATTTTTTTTTCAATCAAAATGCCGAAAATTTATCGTCTATTAAACAGGATCGCATAGTAATCATTCGCGTATTTATCGTGATGTTTTTGGTTTTGCTTAAACATCGTCTATAAAGACGATGTTTAAGGGATTGAAAACATCTACATATTAAGCGACTTCGCGTATTACACTGTAAAAAAAAAATTCAAGAGGTTACTAAAAATTTCTTAGTAAATTTGTATTCCACAGAATTTTTTAGTAACCATTACAAACTTTTTTTTTGCAAGTGAAACAAGCATTTCTTTTGTAAACTGAACAAAAAATTTTTTGTATAACTAACTTAAAAATTTTTAGTATGAGCCACAAAGCAAATTTTAGTAATAGCTCCAAAATTACTTTTAATAACCATTACGTGCAACCGAAGCGGAGGAGCTTCCTTCCAGCTGCATCCAGACTTCTGAAGCGGAAGATTTTCGGCAAAACCGCAATAGATGGCAGCACTAAACATTCTTAACTGCTCCGACAGGATTTTCATAATCCCTTTATTAACGAGACACTACAGACATTCGGGGTGTATTTGGCAGTGGCAAGTTTCGAACCCTGGACCTTTTAGCCTGGAGTCCGTTACTATAACCACTATGCTATCAAGGCCACACCAACTGAGTTTTAGTAAGAGCTATTAAAAATATAAAACTATTAACTCTATTCGTTGCTAACTTTTTTCTAGTAATTCTTACAGATTTTCTAGTAACCGACTAAGATTACTAAAAATTTTTTAGTAATTACAAGGATCACTAAAGTTTTTTTAGTAGATCGACCTTTTTTTTTTACAGTGTAACCGTGAGAATCTTAACGGGATTCCACTGTAAATTCATTTCCTTTGCGCTGCATATTGCTATGACTTTTACCTGTGCAACAGAACTAGTACTTTTATATCTTCAAAATTGGCTGACATATTTAAAAAAAATACATATTTTACATATTTCTGTTAAAAATTACCATATTTTTTTTTTCTATTTGAGTACCCATAAGATGATTAGATTATCAGATACAACTTAGATTCTAGTTCACAAAAATATTCATAGTAAATTTTCTTTTATAACAATACAAATATTACTTACTATAGAAGGTTTTAAGTGTTTTGGCCCGCATGGAAAATAAATAGATTGAATATGATCGTCCTATGACTTCGCGACATTGGTTGATTAGGAATCGTATCCAAATACGTCGAAGGTAAATGTATCAACCCAGTAAGACTAAAAAAATTTTCAAATCTGACAGCTAATATAAAGACTGTAAATATATAAACTGACTTGCTATTCAAGGATGACTTACAATTTTACTCCACCAAAAAACATGAAATATTCAAGAAATTTGAGAAAAAATCTAATGCATCCAGTGCATTTTAAAACTTGCCATCAGTCGTATTTATATTTTAAACACAAAATAAGGTTATTTTTATAGATAATTTTTTTTCATAATTTACTTTTTTCTAAAAAAATTAGAAAAGGATTTTTTTTTCTTTTTTGGTTTGTTGAGAATATACTTTGTAGTGTCCGCATTTTATTTTTCACGTGTGTGATCTTTTAGCTATCCTTCTTTTAAAATCTGTGATCTTTAGATTTTCTTCTCTTGCTGTGACTTTATATATAGTAAAAGCCAGGTTCAAAGATCCCGACCCACGTCCCGAATAGCCGAGTCTCTAGCGAAAGCCAGGTTGATAAAAAAATATCAAAATTGAAATTGGACAAATTTAAAAGGAAAACTGTTTAATAAAAAACACCTAAATGGTATAAGAGTGGGTTCGGGGTTTTGAAAAAATAGAACGACATCGCGCGACATATTATTTTTGCTTCGATTATTATTATTAAACCATTATCTGACGATTTGTATTGGATAAACTCGAATTTGAATCCTGTAAACTCAAACCAAATAAATTTTCTTCATCTGAATCTATATTGTCAAACTGATTAGAGTTATGTTTTCCAAATAGTTATTATAACTTTTTAAATTACAATTATATATATTTATGTAGTCTCGTAAAGTTAAAAAAAGGGATTATGTCTGTAAATGTAATTATTCAAAGCATAAAAGAAACTTAATATTTTGAAAAACACTGATCAATGCTTTGAAATGTTAAAGTAAAATTTGCTAGATTAAATTGAGTTTTTTGAAGTGTTGTTAAGATTTAGAAACATCTTTCTTTAATTTGTTTTAAAATTAAATTAACAAAAGTATGAGGCTGCTCACTTCTGTGAAGAGAAGGGAAACAAATTTACAATCCTTGACCAAATTTTATAAAATAAGTAAACTTAAAAATAAAATAAACTTCTACAAAGAATATATACTTTCTAGTGTACAGTGTTTACAATTTTCAAATACTATCGTAATTATCGATTTTATTTAATTATAATAATAAGTTAGAAACTGCTAAGTAAATAATAAAGCATAAAAGTCACTTAAGCTACTCTCCTGTTTACTATACATATTTTTATTTATACGTAATTTTTTTCACTATTTTATTCGACTTTTCACGTATGAAAAAAAGCGCGCATTCCAATAAAAACTTTTAAACAAATTAATACGATTACTTTTACAGTTTAGAAAGTTTTTTTTAAGATTTATACTAAATAAACTATTTTAAAAATAAAAGCGGGAAAAGGTAAAACTTTACAAACTCCAATAAAATATTTTATACAAATAAATAGATTTACTTTTATAGTTTGCAATAGTTTTTTAAACTTTGAAATTTTATAGTAAAGCAACTTTAATCTTTTTGAAATGACATCGTAATTATTTTTTTATTTCAATTGGGTTTAATTATAAAAAGTAGATGCTTTAGTTAAAATGAGTAATAATTAAAAAAATAATTAATGTATAATTACTTTGTTTACTTCACAGATTTTCTTAATATAGGCCTGAAAATTTACTTTTATTATTATTATTTTACTTATATTACTCAAGCGTGAAGCGTGCTGCTCTATGCTAATAGAACATATACATTTAAAAAAATAAGAAATTTATTTTTTATTATCATACTATCTCTTGAAGTTTCCAAAATTGTTTTAAATTTTTATAGTTTTAATCATGTTAATATACAATATTTAGTGTTGAATTTCTTGGATATTACTTTAATTAAATTATGTTAAAACTATTTTATTTACTTGAACTAGCTGACCCGCCCGGCGTTGCCCGGGTCCGTATTAACAATATTAAACGAACTTGAAATCTGCATGATTTTATCCTTAACTCGAAACATGCAGAAATGCATTGTCTGAAATACGTGGCCACTGATTGTGTGAAAAATCGGTTTAAAAAACAGCTAATGTTAAGCTCTAAAAATACTCAAAATGAGCGATGAGAAACGCGGGAGGGAATATGTATCCAACGATTGCGTGATTTTCGTGTTAAAGTGTTGATATTTATCAAAAATCACTGTTAAGTCCCGTAACTAATTTTTTTTTTTCACATAAAAATCCCAAGTGAAATATTTTGAATTTCAAACTAATTATATCACTCTTAAATCCGACTATACCATGAATGAAATCGATACTCACTGGTAGCTAAAATGTTGGTAAGTAGTATTTATAATTTCAGAGCCATTTAACAAAAGTAAGTGTTATTTTTAATCAAATCATGCGTAATGTTCACTCTATGGATAAATTCCTAACCGTAAACTTTTGTACCGTAACCATAACCTGCCTGTAACCTAACTTTGACTTAACAGTACCTTACCGTAAATTAAATATAACATAAATCTAACCTAGCCTTCACTTTATTCTAACATATCCTTATTCTAACCATAACATAAATGCAATCTAACTTTAACCTAACTTTAACTTAACCGTGACCTAACTGTAATCTAACGGAAAATTTAATATAATCAAAGACTTACCGTAATGTAATTGCAACCTAAATGTTACCAAACCATATATTGGTTTCATGTCCATGGAAATTATTTTGTCTTGTTCGGATCTGGTTATGATTCATTAGAACATTTTTGTCGGATTCAGATTTCGTTCGGTTCAGATTTTAGGTATTTTTTTATATTGAATTTTAATGTTCGGGTCGTATTCATGTCCATGGAAATTATTTTGCCTTGCTCGGATACAGTTATGGTTCTTTGGAATATTTTTGTCGGGAACAGATTTGTTTCAATTCAAATTTCGGCTTTTTCTTTAAATGGAATTTTTGGGTTCGCGTTTTCTTGCGTGTTCACGGAAATTATGCTGCCTTGTTCGAATAAGAACATGCTTCACTGGAATATTTTTTTCAAGATCACATTTGGTTCAGTTCAGATTTCGTGATTTTTTCAAAGAAATGTTTTAGGTTCAGATTCGGTTCATGTGAATGAAATTTTTTTGTCTTATTCAGATCCGGTTACGATTCTTTGGAATATTTTTTTATCAGGTTCTGATTTGGTTCGATTCAAATTTCAGGTATTTTTTCAAATAGAATTTTTAGGTTCGGATCTCGTTCATGTCTACGGAAATTATCTTGTCATACTCGAATCCAGTTATGATTCTTTCGAATATTTTGGTCGAATTTAGATGTGGTTTGGGTCAAATTTCAGTTTTTTTCAAATCGAATTTTTTAGGTTCGAGTTGGGTTTATGTCCATAGAAATTATTTTGTCTTGCTTGGATTGGGTTATAGTTCTTTGGAATATTTTTGTCAGGTCCAGATTTGGTTCAATTCAGATTTCAGGTTTTTTCTTGAAATATAACTGTTGAGTTCGGGTCTTCTTGCATGTTCACGGAAATAATTCTGTCTTGTTCGAATAAGGACATGCTTCACTGGAATATTTTTGCCAAGTTCAGATTTCGTTCAGTTCGCGATTTTTTCAAAGAAATTTTTGGGGTTCGGATCGTGTTCATGTCCATGGAAATATTTTGAACTGTTTGGATCCGGTTGCGTTTCTTTGAAATAGTTTTGTTAGATTCAGATTTGGTTCGATTTAAATTTTAGGTATTTTTTTGAATGGGAGTTTTAGGTTCGTATCGGGTCCATGTCCACGGAAATTATTTTGTCTTACTCGAATCCGGTTATGGTTCTTTCGAATACTTTGGTCAGATTTAGATGCGGTTTGGGTCAAAGTTCAGGATTTTTCAAACGGAGTTTTTTAGGTTTGAGTCGGGTTTATGACCATGGAAAGTATTTTGTCTTGCTGGGATCGGGTTATAGTTCTCTGGAATATTTTTATCGGTTTCAGATTTCGGGTTTTTTTAAAGAAAATAGTAGGTTCGGGTCAGTTTTCATGCCCACGAAAATTATTTTTCCTTGTTTGAATCGGGTTATTCTTCACTTGAACATTTTTGCGGGATTCAGATTTGGTTCGGGTCAGTTATCAAATCCATAGTTTTGTCAAAACAGAATTTTTAGGTCAGGGTCGGGTTTATACTCACGGAAATTAAATTTTGTGTATCACGGATCGGAGTGTTGTCTGTTTTTTTCTGGTTGGGATCGGGTTATGTTTAAATTAGTCTAAACATTAAGGTTATAATCAGTTTTGCTACTATTCTTTTTATGGCTATTTCTGATAGATAATTTACTTTGCTATTTGATAATTTATTATGGTGAATGAATCGTTTGCGGATACAAACAATTGTACGCCAAACAGCTATTTTATTTTTGGTTAAAAAACAAATTAAAGCCATATTACAATTTTAAATTGAATAGAACACATTTAAATTTAATCAATAATTAAAAAAAATAAACTCATAGAAAAGTGTTGTGTAATGTTTTTTACTGCAATACAGCTAATAACTCATATATTCTAATGTTCGAAATGCCAAAAATATGCGTACAACCATATAGTAAAAAGGAATTAATAGAGTGGCAGTATAATGTCTTGGGGTGACGCAAAAAATGTAACTCTAAAATCCGCTACATTAAGTCCAAATAAGCACTAAAAAACCATGTGCTTTGAAACTCCGATCAATTCAAACTGGTTTAAACCAGTATTTCTTTGTTATTGTTTTTACCTTTTAAACTGTTATTGAATAGATGACTAAAATTTCGTTTAAAAAATAACGTTTTGTGCCATTATTGCCTGTAATACACGATCAGAATGCATGAAAGATACAATTAGATCAATCATAGGCAAGAATTATTTGATTATTTTTATCATATGACTTTGAAATATCAATATAGAAGCAACATTTAAGACTTTGCTTGAAAAATCAACATTCTTTCGTTAATGTCTTAAAATCGTCTGCACTCTGAAATCTAGATTTTAGATTAATATTATTATTTAAGTGTTCATGCATGATTTTAAAAGAATCTTTTCATCACTATATTTTATATATTGATATGGAATTATTAATATGTTGTTAAATCATAAACATTTTTCATCTACGTTATAAAGTATTAAAAATTTCTGAAAAAAAAAAGAGAAAACTTTTAGAAATACAATTTTTTACTTCAAATCATATGTTTTCAATATTTTATTTAATTTTGTTTTGACATTTAATTATTTTTAATTTTCCAATTTCAATTATTTTAAAAGCAAACATTTATTTTAATAAATAACATAATAGAAAACACCATTTAAAAAAATTACTATTTCTTCGTAAAATATGCCTCAGCTGTAATTCATTTCTTCCAATCCGTCATATTAATACAAAATTCCTTCCTCGTGCTTTATTTTGAGACATTAAAATTTCAGCGATAAATGGTTTCATATTGCAAACCTTTTTTTTTTCGGTTTACTTCGCCACCACCTATCTTTTTCCTCCATGGTGTACAGCAGCTGTGATAAAAAAAAAAAAAATTCCTCATTTAAACCATGGAACAAAGAATATAAACATATATTCATAGATATATTCAAGAATATAATCATATTCTTTGTTCCATGATTTAAACTGACAGTTTGCCAGTCTATGAATTTTAAAGGTCAGTCCCAGTTTTTAAAATTATTTCTGCGAAAATTTTATGCAACCAACCAACCATAAGAGAATAAAAGTTAAAAAAGCTAAAAAAAAGCAATTTTTTATGAGAGTAAGTTTTGGAATTTAATTAATTACTCAGTTAATAAATAGAATTTTGAAATTCTGAGAGTCAGGTGCATCAGGAGAGATATTGGGCTACTCTCAGAAAAATTTTGAGCTTCGTACGTACCGTAGTTTTCGCGAACTATCGCAGACAAACACACACACACACACACACACAGACAGAGCGATTTGTTATTTTATTAATATAGATAACTAAGCAAAAAATATATATAAACTAGTCCACATATTTTTAGTTAGTTTCTTTACAGATTTTTCTTTATTTCAAGAGACATTTGTAAACACTTGTTCTTTAACAAAATTACATCTTATTTTTTAAATAATTGTATGCTCTTCATTTACGTATTAATATAATGTTAAAATTTAATTTCATCGTCTGCCAAAGCTAAGTGCTAGCAATTTTTTGTAAGTTTATTTTCTGAAAATGTCAACATCTGTTTTTGTTTATATGTTTGTTTTCTATTCTAAAAATGTTGTGAAATTATAGTCCAAGAGCCGACGGCGCAATACGCTAAGTCATCGAGAACAAAAAAAAATTCTTCATTTTATGGAAGAATAGTAATAGGGAAATCTAATGATCCATGTCTGCCGGAAGCGAAGTGGTGCATAAGCCAAAAATGAATACCACAAGTGGTTCACTCGAATGTTTAACATTATGTTTCCCTGCACCCAATTTTCCATGTTTTCATACTTTCGATTGTACGGCAAACACAATGTTAAACGTACGAGTGAACCACTAGTGGTATCAATTTTTGGCTTATGCACCACTCCGCTTCCGGCAGATATGAATGATTAGATTCCCCTATTACTATTCTTCCATAAAATAAAGGCACTTTTCTTGTGCTCGATGACTTAGCGTATTTTGCGGTCGGCTCTTGGACTACCATGAGGTTTTATTAACAGCGTAAGAAAGTTCGAATTTCTTATTTGTCATTATTATTATTTTTTTGAGTAATTTATGACTCTGTGTTTTATTATTTCAAACATCGTGCAATCATATTATGATCCGTCGAGCTGGATTTTTGATACTTTCTTTTTGTAGAATTGATTAATAGAAAGAACTTTAAATGATGCCACTTCTCTATTTATTTATCACATCACAAACTTCGGAACAATGGTAAGATACGCTTGTAAACGAAATTCATTACGGAATACAAATGAAAACTGAACTATTTTCTTCTGAATTTCTACAGTTTAAAGTACAACAATATTTAACATAAAACACTATGTAAAAGGACTAAATTTAAAAAAAGATTCCGAAATTTTCCTTTCACTTTCAATATACGAGGTCAACTTTGTATGTGAATGAATGAACGTTGAAATATTACAGAAAAATTCGACCTAAAATTCGGTTTCGTTTTCGGCCCAAAATCACAGTTTCGGTGAAAATGCTGCTAAAAATTTGGCCGGACTAAAATTCGTCCAAAATTATTCGTGTTTGAAAAATCTTGATTATTTCTTCAAAAATCTTGTTTTTTACCTTCGAAAATTTTCAACATTACTCTCTTATTTGAGCTGCATGGTTCCAATGAAACACTCTTTATTGTTATGAACTTCATTGTTTAAAATTATCAGTCATTACTGACTTAGGACTTGAGTGCACATTATATAGATCAAGCAATGCATATATGACTAAAGTCTGAGTATGCTTTTTAAGTGCTCATTAAAAACTGCGGGTTTAAAATTAATAGAAAATTATAATTTTGAAACCACAGAAGTTCTTTGAATGCTCTTCGAAAAAGCTCTAATATAACAGATAATCATTTACAAAAATCATTGTATGAAATAAATCGAGGTATGTGTACCTATAACATTTTTTAATTAGATGAAATTCGTGTAGTTAGAAAATAATTTCTGTGTCGTTGATGCATTAATTACATTTTATTTTATATGAAAATAAAAAGTTTTGGTCAACGTTATAGGTAGCCATCTTGGACCGCACATATAATTAATTAATATTTATGTATATTTAATAAACGCATACAATTTATTAGCAATTGTATGTATTAACTGCATAAAAAATGGGACATTTTTAATTTAGACTAAAAATAAGAAGATAACTGAAATTCGGTTTCTATTTCGGTCGATCTTTAATCGTTATTTTTTCTTTTATTTTTAAACCCGATAACAACGAGAAATTTTCGAAACATTCATGAAATCATTTTTATTCGTAAATGCATTACACTTTCGTACATTATTGTTACAAGGTGGAACCCGTCAAAATTCGACGAAAGAAAATCTTTATAAAAGAGCCGTTTCATTTATTTATAATAAATCTACAAATTTAGTTTCCGTAAAAAAATACATCTCATATTGGTCAGTCTGACTCTCAAGCAAATATTATTTTAAGCTAAAATTAACAAAATTAATGAAATCAAAACTTATAATAGACGCATTTTAATCTCTATTTTTCTTTCTTTCTTTTTTTAAATTTTAAGAGAAAATGGAGCGATTCTGTTGCCACAATTACAAAATTGGTATTAAAAACTATAAAAAAAAATAATATCTCAAAAATAAATCGAAACACAGCTTTCAAACAGTTTGCAATTAAAAGCCCATTTTTTTATCCATACGACGGTGTAAAAATTTAAACTGTGCAATGTTTAGGAGTGTAAAATTTGCAGTAGCGAAAATTACAAAACCGAAATCTCAGGGGAAAGTTTTGCCATTCGCAAAATAACGTATGCGTTAAGCACAGATACGTTTGGCCTTTATAATATAGATTATATTGATATAGAAGTAACCTCATCATTCCCCAGAGTTTATTTATGTACTTTGTTTATTTAATTTCAGTTATGGATTTATATTAACAAACTGATAACTAAAAAAGATAGAACAGCGAAAGAAAAATTAAAATTTACACATTAATTACACACATATTTGCACATAAAATTGGATGATATTGGCGGTCTCTAAGGAAACATTTTTAACAATTTCATTGGATTTTTTAAAATAAAAATAGGTACCGTATTTACTGGTGTATAAGACGCACTTTTTTTCCAAAAAATTAGGCAAAACTCCTAAGTGCGCCTTATACACGGAATAATTTTTTACTGTTGGATGCAGTCGAACGATAGACATATGAAATAAGAAATTATTCAAAGAAGATACTAAAACTCGGAAAATGTTACTTAATTGAAGTATTACTGGATATTTATTTCATTCCTTGCATGTTTTCATAGAACAGAGCTAATGACATTACCTAAATGCTAATTAGCAATTATCTTTATCGACACTCATTCCTATTTCCCGTCATTCTCTTACAACTCGAAGTCTAAAAATGCATTCTCGTCTTGTTTTCTGGTCTGGTATAATGTCTGTTTTGACTTTTTTTTACTGAAATTCGTTTGGTCATTCTTCATTAGCGTATGAAATTTATGATGCGCGTTATATACGAGATTTTAAGAAATCGCCATTTTTGCTTCTAAAGTAGGGGTGCGCCTTATACACGCGTGCGCCCTATACACGAGTAAATACGGTATTTCTTATATTATAAAAAACATATAACAAATAAAATAAATAAACAACATAAAATAAATAAATTAAAGATTAAATAAATAAAAAAATTATAAAAAAAAATAATTAACCTAAAATAAATAACTTAAATTAAATAAACACATAAAATAAATATATATTTAATAATTTCTTATTACTGATGGATTCTGCAAACTGCATCATAACGCATAGTACAATTATTATTTAATATTTGTACATTTCTACAGCAAGCCGTTTTTATAAAACACGCAGCTCGCTAAAACAAAAGCTGAAACAAATTGCTATTTTGTTTAGTTCTGATATCTGTCAAGCTCTATTCACACCATTTTCTTCTTTTTTTTTACATTATTGATCTACGTGAAAACTCTTGCAAAGATGTGTATCCCATAAGACACATCGTGTTTGAAAAGGTTAAGAGCCCACACTATTGACTAAAAAAGGCCCGTATGATAATGTTAAGTCTATGGGGGCGTTCTTTTCAAATATCTCGCTCAAATTTTAATACTTTTACATGATTGTTTTTGCATAGGATAGCCGAGGACGATCTAGAACCAGGCTAGCTTTTACTTTTTCGATTTTGGTTTCAAATTTTTTTATATTATGATAGTTTCAATTTCAGTTCAAGTTTTTTTTAAATCTGAAATTAAAATGAAAAAAATAAAAACAAGCCCGGTTGTAGATCCTCCTCGGCTATCCTATGCAAAAACAATCATGTAAAAGTATTAAAATTTGAGCGAGATATTTGAAAAGAACGCCCCCATAGACTTAACATTATCATCCGGGTCTTTTTCAGTCAGTAGTGCGGGCTCCTAAACATAAATTTCATTTTCGAGAAAAAAATATCCCAGATTATATTAACACCAGAACCAGTTACTCTTCTTCGTCTACTCACCTCGTTCGACAAAAAGGATGTTTCTTACAAATATCTGGTATTTTTAAAAATTTTCAACACTTTTGAACATAGGTGAAAAGTGCTTATTAATTAGTTTTGCCTGTCTTTATGCTCCTCTGTAATTTAACTCTTTACAGTAAATATACTGTAAAAAAGACAGACGTACCTTTAGGCTGTTCTCAACTGCTCAGTTCAACCAGCGCAAAACGTTTTGACACATTTACAAATAAATTTTTAACAAAAAGATATAAAATTGGAACACCTGATTATGAATGCGATTTGAAATTAAACTCTGTTCTCCATTTGGTGGTCAATGAATTTCCTATCGAGTATAGGCGAAATTGATCAACGCGACGATCACGTTTTCCACTCCAGTTTGACTATTTTTCTGCTTTCGTTGGGAAATTTAGTTTAAAATGCCAATTTTTATAGTATTTTCCGAAACATATATTGTGTTTGTAAAAAATTGGGAAACTAAGTGTGATTAGACAGTTTCGAACAATAACACCTGCTACTTTTATGCATTTCTGAACAAAAAAATTAAAACTTATGTCTAAAAATAAATTAAAACTTATGTCTTAAAGTTGCCTTTTTTACATAAGAACAAGCTTAAACTACAAAAATTTACCATAATCACGAACGTGAATGTTTGATAATCATTTCCAAGTCACCTAATATTTCTGCAAATCGCCCCTTTACCTTTAGAAAACTTAGAAACAGTTTACTTTTGAAATTTAAAGAAGTTATAAAAGTAAATTTTTATTAGCTGTCCATTACATTTCGGAAACGTTTTCTAATCGCTTTTGCAGAGCATTAAGCCCCCTGTCCCGACTCGCGAAGTCACTCGCGAACTAATGCTATTCCTATGGAGAGGCATTTTTCTAATAATTCTTTCGCATTTTGACATTTTTAATTATTTTTTTCATTGGATAGCTGAAGTCCGCCTCAAGATCGCTCCATGATCACTTGTGCGATTTTGGTCGCAGGTATTTTCTATAAAGTTACTTTCACTTTCAAAATCGGTTCCGAAAGTGAAAGTAACTTAATAAAAAATATCGGATACCAAAATCGAAAAAATAATCAAGAAACGATCTTCTGAGGGAATTCAGCTATTCAATGCAAAAAAACAAAAAACAAAAAACAATTAAAAATGTCAAAATGCGAAAGAGTTATTAGAAAAATACCTCCCCATAAGAATAGCATTAGCTCGCGAGTGTCTTCGACGGCAAGGACAGGGGCCTTAATACTAATATTTTTAACACAATCAAACTGATTAGTAAAGTTATCATACGAATTGAATATTTCCAGCTGAGCGAAAAATTGCCCAGGCCGGGGATCGAACCCGGATACTTGGCTTACAAGGCCAATGCTTTACCTGTTAAGATATCTGGGCGATAGCCGGTTGGGATTTTTCGCTCAGATAACCTTAATGGTCTTAACATCTAGTCTGTCATTTGAAACAGCTCGCAGAATAAACCGCAGGTAATGGAACTCCATATAACGATGGATACGTAGATATACTAATATTTTTAACACAATCAAACTGATTGGTAAAGTTATCATACGAATTGAATATTTCCAGCTGAGCGAAAAATTGCCCACGCCGGGGATCGAACCCGGATACTTGGCTTAGAAGGCCAATGCTTTACCTGTTAAGCTATCTGGGCGATAGCCGGCTGGGATTTTTCGCTCAGATAACCTTATGTGTTAAAAATATTAGTATATCTACGTATCCATCGTTATATGGAGTAGTATTACCTGCGGTTTATTCTGCGAGCTGTTTCAAATGACAAACCAGATGTTAAGACCATTAAGGTTATGTGAGCGAAAAATCCCAGCCGGCTATCGCCCAGATAGCCTAACAGGTAAAGCATTGGCCTTGTAAGCCAAGTATCCGGCTTCGATCCCCGGCCTGGGCAATTTTTCGCGCAGCTGGAAATATTCAATTCGTAGGGGCCTTAATAAATTATCTTTATCCAAAGAACCGAATTTTCGGATACTATCAGACCTAAACTAAATATTTTTAACTGTATACGTGAAATCGTGTGTGGTTGGTTGGTTATATTTATAACGGCTAACTATTAACGCGAGGGATATGGGCCCTAAGGTGTGTGGGGGGAGTGTGATATTTCTAAGGGAACTCAACCCATATTTACGTAAGTCCATCCAAGCTTCAAAGAAAATCACGGAAAACTCGGAAAGTTTAGGCCGACGGGTGCGATTGGGTTCAAACTCAGAATCTCCTGTCTACATGTTACGAGAGCAGAAACTCTCGGCCACTGATGGGGCTAACTGAAATCGTGCATACAATTGCAAAAGAAAACTGTTACTTTTTAATGTTAAAGTTATACTGTTAATTCTATATGATTTTCAGTGAAATATGTTTGTTAAACATGGAAATATTTTCTTGAGACCTCCTAGCATCCAAAAAACTGGTTTTCTACGTAAAGATAACTGATTAACGCACGGTAAAAGCTACTCGAAAACGTTTTCGAAAGCTATGGGCAACTAATAAAAAATTATCTTTAGAAATTCTTCTTTTAATTTTAATTAAGAAAAAAAATAATTTGTAAGGGTTTGTACAGGTAAAGGATCGCTTTTTGGGATCTAGGGTGACTCAGAAGTAGTTATTGTGTAATTTGGTTCGCTATCATAGATCGGGAGGCGGCAGCCTAGACATTTACCTCATTGAGTTCATGGATAAAAATGTAGGATTAGTTAAATATCGAATCGCATATTAAACCGCGATCGATCTTCCAGGTCATATCTTGTTGGAAAACACAAGAAACAAGTTGGAAATTGCACGTGCATGAAGCGTAGCAAATGAGGTGCGTTCGTACGATAACGAAGTATTAAAATATTCAGATCTTCCTGATATAGTTGCCGAAACGTCAGTGAAGGCTTACTTTGGAGACACGAAATTTTTTGGTTTCTGTCTGTCAGTCAGTCTGTCAGTCTGTCTGTTCCGCGATAACTAACGCAAAAAACATCCGATTGGCTTGAAATTAAGTGGGTATGTTAGTGAGGCACTGGGATTCAGCTGTATAGTTTTTTGCTAGATTTGATTCATTCGTTCGGAAAATATAGAATATTTTATTTTGCGCAATAATGCTTTTCTATGGCAAATCCAATGATTTTCAATTTTTTTCCCTTGAGAGAAAATGACACATTTTATTAATGGAATTCAATGATAAATGGACACTGAAATTTACCAGTTAAATTATTCGTATTGTTTTGGAAATTTGTCTATGCATTTGTCAGATTTTTAAAGTTATTACTGTAAATTTTGGAGATTTTTTATAAATGAGTTCCAATAACATAAACTAATTTGTTTTAGAGATTTACTTATTTAAAATTTATTTATTGTTTTCCATCTCTCAGTCTGTTCTTCTGTCTATCTGTCAGTCCCCGATAACTGCCACAAAATGCAATCAAAACTTCTTTTTTTCGTAAACAAAATTGTAAAACCCTAGATTACTGAGTTTACACTTTCAAAAGTTCAAAGGACGGACAGACAGACGGACTGAGCGACAACAATAGGTGCTACATATTTACATAATTATGAACGCACCTAAAAACGATTTTAGCGGTTGACTCTCTGGTTTACCATTGTGCTTTTCTTGACCCAAAAGTATGAAAACATGGTGGACTGGGAGCAGGAAAACATAATGGTAAACCTATGAGTCAACCAATAAAATCGGGGTTTTATGTATTTTCAACAAATATACCACGGTAGACCGATTGCGTTTTAATATGCGAATCAAGATATAACGAATCCAAGATCTTCATCCGTAAACTCGGTAAGGTGATTCTCTGTGCTGCCGCTTCTCGGCTAAATAGTAAATTTTTATAAATTAAGAAACATCCTTTACGATGTAATATGTATATTTAAATCTCTTAAAATCTGTATTATTACTTGTCACCTTTTATATTAACACAGAACTTTAAAAGTTCATATTCTGTTTTTCGTATGTTTTTAGGTGCATTCGTAATTATTTAAATAAGTATAGCACCTATCGTCGTCCATCAGTCCGATTGTGTTTCCGACCGTCCGTCTGTCCGCATATAACAGAGCAAAAAATTACCCAACTGAATCATTTGAAATTTAAGGTATATAATTGTTGTATAACTTTGTCAAGTCATTTGAAATTTTATGAAAATCGGTTGCATAGTTTAATTACAGGGATAGTCAAAAGTATTCCGTTACATTACGTCGAATGGGAAAAAAGTAGTTTCAAGTGCACTTTAATACTGTTACACTCTTTCGAACATAATAAAAATGATATGTATTTATGAAGTATATACTATATTTACTCTTTTATACCGCGCACCCTGTACTTTACAAGAAAAAATAGTGATTTTTTTAAAATCTCGTATATGACGCGCATCGTAAATTTTACATGCAACTAAATGAATGAATTGCTAATTAGCGCTTAAAAGATGTTATTAGCACTGTTATATAAAAAAAGTGCAAGAAATTGTAAAGAATCGAACTTTACAGATTTAATACCCTACGTGGGAACTCAGCATTGTACTAGTTCTTAGGTATTTTGGCCACACAGGTTAAGGTTTGCGTTGACGAGAGAACACTTTGGTTTAGACAGGGAATATCTTTCTTACAATTTGTCAAAAGAGACCGCGGAATGCTTTTAGCTTAATGAGAGAAATGTGTTAGTTTTTCTCACGGGTAGTTTTTGTGTGACCTCAGCATTTTTAGGGAACCAATTCTAGAGAACTTTAAAGCTGACATCATGTGTGAGCTTTCTCATAGGTGATCAACATGGTTCCTCCCTAATTGAGATGATTTCGCGGGAGGACACGAAAAGAGAGGAGACAGTTTGTGTGAAAGAACTAGGATTGAGAGATAGTTTAGCTAGAGTTCCGGAGAGAGGAGATTCCCATTACACAGTGAGAACGGAATGAGCGGAATTTGGTGGAGGTCCACGGTGACGCTCGTACCTATAACTAAGTGATGATGTTTAGTCGTCGGCCTTCAAACCCAATAATCTAACTTTCTCAGAACTTTCATTGTTTAGGGAGCATTCGCGCAAGATACAGAACTCACTACTAAAAAAAATGCTACACTATCCAATTTATATTTTAAATAAGACTTTGTTGTAAATAAATTACTATTTAATAATTTAGATTGCTTTAGTGGGTGAATTTCTTCTCAAGCGCTACCGGACTAATCACTTAGTTCGAGAGTAATTCACAACAAAGTGAAAAAAAGATGCAGTAATAGTTCAATTTAAATAGATTTTCCGAGTGATTATGTCTTCTTTGAATACATTTCTTGATCCATATGTATATCGCGTGATTACATCCAGCAGTATAAAAATATTTCATGTATAATGCGCACCTAAGAGTTTTGCCCTATTTTTTTTGGAAAAAAAGTGCGCGTTATACACGAATAAATATGGTATGAATGATGAATGAATAATATTCGAATAAATATGGTACTAAATATACATTCTGCATGATCTGTGGTGCAAGGAATATTTGTTATTTATTTACAGGGCTACATAAAAGTATTCCATTACATGATGGTATAGGTGGAAATATTGCTTGGGGCGCGTTTTAATAATATTAAACTGTTTTCATATTTTATGAAATTGATATACGTTGCTGAGGTTTACAACAAGTTACTCCTGTATTATAGGAAGCAGATAATATTTGTAGGGACACACAAAATATATCCCCAATTATAGTGTATCTGAAATACTGTATACTAATACAGCAAGACCTGAATTTAAAAAAAAAACTTTATAGTACGAGCGAGCCTCATTTGCTACGCTTGATGTACAATTTTCTAACTTTTTTGTTTACAATATAGTTATTACAATGTTAAGTAAGCATTTGTTGAATTTCTCAAAATAAGCTAAGTTTCATAAATGGAAATGTTTGATGTCAGTATGCTTAAATAATAATCAATCATACCTCGGGGATTCGAGAACAGTTTGCTTTCAGATTAATCCGTGTCATTTCATTCATCTTCTACAAATACATATTCTGACAGAAATGTATTTGATCATAGATTAACATTTTCTTTTCTTCTATATAATTATTAGCAATTTTAATGGTAATATCTTTGTAATTCATGGGCAAGGATTAAAATTTGTTTATTTTGTATATCTATCAGCTTATTTTGTGTTAATATTAATAAATAAATATTCATAAATATTTTGAACAGAGACTTTAGTAACATTTTTGCATAACAATTGCAAGCATAATGTTCCTTTGATGCATGGAATGAATTAAAATGTAGTAACTTTCATGCATAAAAATGATTTATGTCCATATGGTTAAACCGTAAAAAAATAGCGCTTTTCTTAACACAAAAGTTTGAAAACATGGAGGATTAGAAGAAGAAAAACATAATGGTAAACCTATGAGTCAACCAATAAAATCAGGATTTTAGGTATTTTCCACTAAGATACGACTTGGCAGACCGATTGCGGTTTAATATATGAATTAAGATTTAACTAAATTTTCATCTGGGAACTCGATGAGTTGATTATCTATGCTGCCGCTTCTCGGTTTAATAGCAAATTTTCCTAAATTAAGCAACATCTGTTTCTTTTACGGTGTAAAATGTATATTTTAAACCTTTAAGATCTGTATATTTTTGTCACCCTTTAAATTAACACAGAACATTTAAAGCTCATGTTGTGTATTTTGTAACTTTTTAGGTGCATTCGTAATTATGTAAATACGTCGCACGTATAGTCGTCTGTCTGTCTGTACGCATATGACACAGCAAAAATTTAAAAAATGAATCATTTGAAATTTAAAATACATAATTGTTACACAATTTTGTCGAGTCATTTCAAATTTTAAAAAAAAGCGGATGCATTATTTAATTACAGGGACAATCAAAAGTGTTCTGTAACATTGCATTCAATGAAGAAAAAATAGTTTCAAAGAAGTTTTTTAAAACTTCATTAAAGTAAAAACGAGCCTCATTTGCTACGCTTGATGTACATTTTCCTACTTGTTTCTTTACAATATAGTTATGAAAAATTTAAGCGAGTATCTGTCAATACATCAAAATAATCTAAGTTTCATAAATGGAAATGTTTCATGTCAGTATGCTTAAATAATAATCAATCATACCTCGGTGATTCGAGAACAGTTTGCTTTCAGATTAATCCGTGCCATTTCATCGATCTTCTACAAATAGACACTTTAATAAATAAATGCATTTGATCATAGATTAACTATACAACAAAATTAACATTTTCGTTTGACCTACATCATTATTAACAATTTTAATGGTAATATCTGTGTAATTCTTGGGCAAGGATTAACATATGTTTATTTTGTATATCTGCTTTGGTGGTATAATACTGTAAAAGATATATTCAGAAATTTGAATCGAGACTTCAGTAACATTTTTGCATAACAACTGTGTATTTTGCAACGTTTTTGTTTAGAATATAGTTATTACAAAGGTAAGCAAGCATTTGTTCAATATATAGAAATAATCTATCATCATAAATGGAAATGTTTGATGTCAGTATGCTTAAATAATAATCAATCATACCTCGGGGATTCGAGAACAGTTTGCTTTCAAATTAATCCGTGTCATTTCATTCATCTTCCATAAATAGGTACTTTGACATAAATGTTATTGAACATAGTATTCACTATGCACCAAGATTAATATTTTCGTTTGTTCTATATGATTAAGAATTTTAATGGTAATATCTGAGTAATTTTTGGGCAAGGATTAACATTTCTTTTTGTTACCTTTTTAATAGTGATATTGATAAATGAATATTCAGAAATATTTTGAATAGAGACTAGTAACATATTTGCATAACAATTATAAGCAAAACTTTGCTTATGGAATGAGGAATGGAATGAATTAAAATATAGTGACTTACATAACTAGAAATGCTTTATGTCAGTATGGTTGAATAGTAACAGAAAACATCTTAAATATTTGGAATCAGTTTTCTTTTTAACACTTTCAAATCTGTTTTTTTTTTTTTTTTTTTTTCAGTTTTTCGAAAAAAATTTTATTTACGTTAATAATATTAACATTATCTTTCCTAATAAATTAATTAGAATTTAACGAATATTACATTGTATGAAACATAACAAATGTAGTTTGCGTACTATTCAATAAGTTTATGGGCTTGCGAGTACATTTTGGAAATATTCAGAAAAAATTGTATTACAAAAAGGTTTAATTAATGTTACAACTTTATAATACTTTTTGAGCTTTATTACGCATGATTCATTAAGGAAAATAACTTTTATTTTAAATTTAAAGAGTGAAACACATGTTTAAAGTAAAAGGGTCACAAAGAATTAAGCAAATATTTATTATTAATATTATCATTATTTCTAAATATCAAAACTTTAATGAAATCGTATTTCAAACGAATATAAAGTTAGGCCGTGACTCCCTTCAGTAATCCGAAATGTACACATTGGATGTGTTAACCCTCTAATACCCATGGTGGTATTTCATCTACTATATGTCTAGCTTTAATTTCTAATACAAAATTTCATGAATAAAGTATATATTTTAAATCACTAGGGCAATAATTACAACTTTATTTAGTATTTTTTAAGAATTTTGAATGCAGATGAAGTATTAAATAAAAAAAAAAATGAATTTGAAGTAACATATCTAAAAAAAAATGAAAAATATGGCATTGACAGTGGTAAGTTTTTGCTCGATTTTGCAAATATTTTATTGAAGTAAAACTAGAAGCTTCCATTTAACGAAGACTGATCTTCATTCAAACACTTCCTTATGAAGAAAATTCGTTGAACAGTTATGAACCTAAATTCATGAAATTTAAATGATAAAGTACACATGCTTAAAATGAAAATATTTGGGGAAAGTATTTTAATTCGGACTGTAACTTTTTTAGGTGCATTCGTAATTTTGTAAATATGTAGTACCTATAGTTGGCGTTCAGTCCGCCCGTTTGACTGTCTGTCCGTCTGACTGCATATAACAATACAAAAACTACCCAACCGAGTCGTTTAAATTTAAAATATATAATTATTACATAATTTTGTAGAGTCATCTGAAATTTTATGAAAATCGGATACATAGTTCAATTAGAGAAATAATCAAAAGTATGCCGCTACATTACGGTCAATGGGAAAAAAGTTTCATATGCATTTTAATGTTGTTACACTCTGTCGAACAAAATATAATTGAAATTCTTATATGTAGTATATACTATAATATACATTCAGTATAATATGACGTACAAAGGATATTTGGTATTCATTTACATGATCACACAAAAGTATTAATTTACATAATGCTGTAGAAAAAATATTGTTCAGCGAGCGGTTTAATTGAATTAAACTATTTAACATTTTTATGAAATCGATATAAGGTGCTGAGGATTACTGTTAGTTATTTCTGTACAACAAAAAGCAGACATTATTTATAGGGACGCACAAAAGATTTCGGATACTATACTCTATCCGAAATACTGTATATTATTACACCAAGATCTAAATATTTTTAGGTGCGTGCGTAACTTTATAAATACTTAGCACCTATACTCGTCGTTCAGTCTGTCCGTCCGTTTGTCCGTCCATCCGCATTTAACAGAGCAAAAACATCCCAACCAAATCGTTTGAAATTTAAAATATATAATTGTTGCATAATTTTGTCTCTTATTTCATGAAAACCGGATGTATGGTTTAAATTACACGGACAATCAAAATTATTCAATTATATTATGATCAATAGGAAAAAATAGTTTCAGGGGCATGTTAATGATGTTACACTTTTTCGAATATAATAGAATTGACATGAATCTATAAAATATATACTAAAATATACATTCTGTTCAATCTGTGATGCAAAGAATATTTATTATTAATATACAGGGCCGCACAAAAGTATTCCAATTCATAATTATATACGGGGATACATTGTTTGAGCGCGCTTGAATGATATTAAATATTTTCCATTTTATGAAATTGATATACGTTGCTGAGGTTTAATAGAAATTACTTCCTGTATAATAGAAAGTAGATAATATTTACAGAAACACACAAAAAGTTTTGACCACTACACTGTGTACGAAGTACAGTACACTATAACAGTATTTTCTGAATATTTTAAAACTTCATTATAATTCGAACGCACTTCGTTTGTTACATTCCACGTGCAATTTCAAACTTGTTTTATGAAACATAGATGTGGTAAGAAATTTTAATTAAAATAATGTCTAAAAAACTTATAATAAAAAGAAATAGTGAATTTTCTCTTTTTTCTCAGTTTTTCAATTATTTAACTTATAAAAAATATTTAACATTACTTTATACAAGTTTATTGTAAAAATGCATTGTTCATAAAAAATTTTGCTTTTTTGTAAGTATCCGAACAATTCTTTTAAAACATTCTCGTGTAACTGTAATCTTTTTTTACTGTACCAAGCATTGAAGGTATTTTTGCTTTTGAATTTTGAAAAATTTCATTTTTATACAATCCGCTGAAATAAATATTATGCATCCATCGCAACTGCAACCTCTTCATTTGAAAGTTGTATATGATTAAAAGTGGAATAAATTTAATTATACAGAATATTTGTTTTGAAATTTGGAACTGAATTTTTATGTTAATGGTCGTCAAAGTTAAGGTTTAGCTGAAAATTTTGTTAAATAGAATACTTCGTTAAATAGGAAAATAGGAAAATGAAGTTTGTTTGTGAATACATATGATACATAGATATAAAAAAATATATATTGCTTCTATTCTACACTGAGAAACATTTGTGGAAACGTTACTCCGTAAGATTGGTGGCAACATTGCTGCCTCCAGTTTTATGGAGTATTTTAACCGTTAAAACCGGTGTAACATTGTCATGTTACGCCAGTAATATATGTTTAAATTACGCCATTGCATATGTGAAAACAATTACTCCATGAAACTGGAGGCAGCATTTGCCACCACTTTTACACCAATTGTATGGAGTAACGTTTCCACAAATGTTTTACAGTGTATGTACAAAAAAGTTCAATGTAAATTTATTTTTAATGGTAAATTTAGAAGCTAAAATCAAGGTATCAAATCTCCTGAACTGAGCATTAGTGACCATGAGCATTATTTACCATGAGCCCATGGTAGAATTTTTGAAACTACGTATTACAGTAGTGCTATATATTTGCATATAATTTTACATAAAATCAAAAAGTACAAGTAATAAATTGTGCGTATCAAATGTGGCAAATCCTATAATAAGTAGTTTCTTAAATATTGGGATCTTAGCGTCATAACTGTTGCACTTCCATGCAAAAACGCACGAATATAAAATTTATTGAGAATTGAGTACTTCAGAAACCGAGAGACGAAAAGTGATTTGGTCTAAATTGAGTTCAAAGATATTGACATTAAATTTGAACATAATAATTGACTGAACTGAAATAGGAAACTGCCACTTCTTTTATTGTTGTCTATGATTTCTTATTTCAATAATTGTAAAAAAAAGTAGAGGACAATTTCAGTTAAATTTATAAATGATCAATATTGATTATTATTCGGCAAAAGAAACGATCTCGAGAACTCAGCACATAATTAGAAAATCACTTATATTATTTATCTGAAAAGAAAGAAAAATATTTTCAAGTTGTTTGTGCACTTAATTCATTTTTCTCCATTTCGTCACTTATACCCCTTGGTTTCTGGAATCCTCAGTTATACAATATATTGCCATTGATTATTGGACACTTGCGATTTTAGACATTTTACTAAATATCTAGAAAAATACATGAGGAATCATCTCAAAACTCTTAGTGTATAAATATAATAATATACGTCACACATCTCCGTGAAGATTTTTTACCGAAACTCCATAGGGGACCGTTAACAAATTAAAAAATAATGAATATCTTTTGAATAACCCTGTCAAAACTAATGTAGCAAAAGCGCTCAAACTCTAGATTATGATTGAATGCCTTATTGTAATACACTGTGTTTATACATACTGTGTTTGTGCATACTCGCAGAGTAATTAAGGTTTTTATAAAAATGGTCCAAAATTTTTCCAAGTTTTTCCCTTATAATTTTCAGAGTTCTTAATATAAAATAATATTTTTTTTTCAGAAAATATGACAAACAACATTGCACACAGTACCCCGTAATCAGAATTAAAAAATAATAAAAATTGTATGAAAAATGAGTATGTTTACTAAATAATTTTTTACTGCGCATGCGTCAAAGATATCAAAATTTCATTTGCATATTATGTTAGCTAAATGTATAGAGCAACTTTTGTAAAAGTCTCAAAATCATAGCTTGAAAATTCTGAAAGTAATCGTCTATAGAAAAAGGACAAAATCCGTTGTTTCCAAAATGAAGCAAAAAAATGAGGGATTTTATCCAAATGTAGTAGTACATCCCGTATTGTGTATTCTATATTAACACTGATCAATGAATATATGGATACAACCCCTCTTGTTTTTGCTTCATTTTGAGAATAACGGATTTTCAACTTATTCAATTAACGATTATTTTCAGAATTTTCAAATTATGATTCTGACTTACACAAAAGTTGCTCTATACATTTAGCTAACATAATATGCAAATGAAATTTTGATATGGTTGACGCATGCGCAGTAAAAAATTATTTAGTAAACCAACTCATTTTGTATACAATTTTCATTATTTTTTAATTCTGATTACAGGATACTGTGTGCAATGTTGTTTGTCATATTTTTTGAAAAAATTATTATTTTATATTAAGAAATCTGAAATTTATAAGGAAAAAACTTGCAAAAATTTGGGACCATTTTTATAAAAACCTTAATTACTCTGCGAGTATGCATGCTATTTGCATAAAAATGAACAAGGCGTATTACAATAAGGCATTCAATCATAATCTAGAGTTTAAGCGCTTTTTCTTCATTAGTTTTGACAGGGTTATTCAAAAGATATTCATTCTTTTTTAATTTGTTGACGGTCCCCTATGGAGTTTCGGGAAAAAAATCTTCACGGAGATGTATGACATATACTATTGTATTTATACACTAAGAGTTTCGAGATGATTCCTCATGTATTTTTCTAGATATTTAACAAAATGTCTAAAATCGCAAGTGTCCAATAATCAATGGCCATATAGTGTATACATTAAATTCAGTAATATGGAAATAAAATAACTCCATTTTAAAAAAGATGTAACCAAAATGGCAACCTAGAATCGTTATTTATCACGGGATATCATTGAATTAATTACTTATGATAGAAATTAGTAAAATGAAGAAAGCTTTTATTAATATATTTTGAAGTTTTGGGTTGATTTTCATAAAATGTGTACTGATTCGGCAAAACTCTGCTGCGATTCTATATATTAAGTCTCTAACCTTTCGGTTTGGTTGTTTTTGCACTATTATATGCTGATAGACGTATTGGCAGACAGATGGACGGACTAAGAGACGACCATAAGTACTACTTATTTATATAATTACGAAAGATGCTAAAATTGGAGCTTATTATATATATATATACAGAGAGAGAGAGAGAAATAGAGATAAACAAAAAAAGAAATTGTCTTCTGTCGTAGCGCAAGTAAAATTGTAATCATTTCCACAAAATAAAGTATTTTTCAAATATGGTATAACACTTTAGATTTTACCTTAATCTGTTCATGGTAGCATACAATATCAATCCCTTCCCCTCTAAAAAAATCTTGGTACTCATAGAAAAATTTGAAGTTTGTGCCACATTATAAAGTATGTGTATAGTATGTGTCATATAGTATGACACATACTATATGATACATGTATTATATAGTATGTGTCACCTTACAAATAAATTCATTAGTAATGTTTCTCTTTTAAGTGCGTTCATAATTATGTAAATACATATCACCTATACTCGTCATTCAGTACGTCTGTCCGTCCGTTCGTTTGTCCGAATATAACAGAGCAAGAACTATCCAACTGAATCGTTTAAAATTTAAAATAAACTATTGCTGCATAATTTTGTCGAGTCATTTTAAATTATATTAAAATCGGATATATACTTTAATTACAGAGACAATCAAAATTATTCTGTTATATTTCGGCCAATGGGAAAAAGTAGTTTCAAATGCAATTTATGATTTTACACTCTTTCGAACATAATAAAATTCATACGTGTCTGTGAATTATATGCAGTTAAATATAAGTTCTGTACAATCTGTGATGCAAAGAATATTTGTTATCAATTTAGAGGGTCCCACAAAAGTATTTCATTGGAGGAACGTGTAAAAGAGGACACATAGTTTGGAGTGCGTTTTAATAACATTAAACTATTATTGATATACAGGGTGAGTCATAAATATCGAAACAATAGGCTATCTCCTTAAATATTGCCCCTAGACCCATACTTCCAATTGCAAAGTTTCACCAAAAAAGGTAAATTTTTTGATAAGATAAGTTGCAACTCCATGGGGGGTCTATTTTAAAAAATACAAAAATTAAATTTTTATACAGCCCCCAGAGGATAAAACTTCCAATTACAAAAACTTTCCTTATCCATTCCTAAATTGAACAAAAAAAATTCCATCTTGATATCTCCAAAACTCAGAGAGTTATGACAATTTTAATAAATCGTGAGGTTTCAAGGGATCAGACACAAATTGAAATGCGTGTAATTGAAGAAACAATGTTGCTGTATGTTGTCCAGGAAACATTTATTTTATTTATTTATTTATAGAGTTTGAATTTTGAATGTTCTGTGATGGTTAAACACATAATTTGTAAGCACTATCACATCATAAGCTTTCTTAATAATTTTTTTTTTCAAAAAATTTAGAGTAAATTAAAATTATCATAACTCAAAATATTATTTGACGCGTTGAATTTTTTTCTTTTAATTAAATGAAAATGTTTAATTTTCAATTTGATTCAGCATTTTAAATAATATTTTTAAAAAATAAAAGTATTTAAAATAGCAATTTTAAAAAAAAGATGCAATTTTTTGTAACAAATCATATTTTTAAAAGTAAATTTTCTGAGGTGAAAACATCTTTCGGCAATTTTTTTTTTAATTGAGGTGTTAAAAAACTATTGAATCGTTACCGTAACCAACGGTTACTGACTTATGATGTAAGTTTAAAAATGAGAAATACTGAAATAAAAACATCTGATGATGAAAAGTGCATTTAGTTTTAAACAGAGATTGGCTCCTAACGTTTAAATGCTTTTTTAAAAGTGTCTAGGTGATTAACTCCTTCTTGTGTAGTTTCGATTTCAGATTTTGTTTAAGTTTTGCCATTTTCGCCTTCTTTAATTACTATTTAAATGAGTCAGCTTATTTAAACTTAATTTTTTTATCACGCCGACTTCAATTTTTTTCATTGTTTTATCCCTGTCAACTTCATATTTTTCTTGTTAAAATTGCCACTACACGATGCGTAAAAGATGCCTCTAATTACGGGCCTCCAAACTGGTAGACGGTAGGTACTGGGTTCGAACCCAATCGCAACCATCAGTCTAACTGTTCGAAGTTTTGCGTGGTTTTTTTTTCGAACCCTGTATTTCCTATTGCAGATAATTGGCCGGAATAAAAAAAAAACAATCCCCAACGTGTTAACCGCTGTAAGCGGACTCAAAGGCCGCTGCGCTTTTTTTTTTTTTTTTTTTTTTTTCATTTTTTAGAGTTTAACATACAGTTTTCAGTTCAAATACAAATACATTTTAAATTTTGTTTAACTTGCGAATCAGTTATCTTTTTAAAACCAGAACAGGTTGTTTAATGAATCTTCGGCATATTTCATTTAAACGTTTTAAGTTGAAATTATTCAATTGAATTTCTTAAATGATGTTTGGTTCGAACGCATTAAAACTTGATCAATTAAATACACTTAGAATGAAATATTAGTGGGAGCTTAGCATAAAAAAAATACGCAACAGAAACGTTATACTCTTCGACTTTAACATTCGAATAAATATTTTTTTAAATGCCGTTTGGAATAAATAAACTACTCGGATGTAGCAATCGGAGGACTCTAAAGATACGAAATTCCGTGGATTAGTACAAGATATCACTGAAATCGTGTAAACTATACAAAATTCATTATGAAAACGCCATCCGAAAGATGATTGATACAAAAACGTAAATAAAACCAATTCATGTCAAGAAGTAACTGCATCTGACTTTTTATGGAAATTCCTGCATTAGTTCTTAAAGTAGAGCTATTGCAGAAATCGTAACAAATTCAGTGTTGCAGCGCCTCTCGTGGAGCCATATACAACAAAATATAAATGACATCAATTCATGTCAAGGAATAACTGAATCTGAAGATTGATGATATTCCTTGCATTCTGGAGATACAGCGATCGCGGAAATCGCACAAAAGCCTTTACAGTAGGGTCACCTGTTAAGCGATTTACACCAAAAACTAATTAGCATCAATGTATATCAAGAACTAAGTAAATCTAATTTTTTATTAAATTTTGTGTATTAGTTCTTGAGATAGCGCGCTCACAAAATGTATATCATATACAGAGATACAGAAGCAGTGACTCACAGACCGACATTTTGTAAAAACATGTTTCTCGGTATCTCTGAGCCCTAAAACGTGTGAATCCGTCGAAAACCGGAATTCAAAATTTTCATGAATCCAATACTTTTCTCTTGTGAAGATAGAAAAAAGTAAAAATATGTTTAAAACCACATAAATTTTGGAGCTGAATAGTACAAACTAGATTTTTGAAAAAAAAAAATCTAAGTAATTTATTAAAATATATTTCCATTAACATTAAAATGTACAATAACATTAAAATATATTCCATATGATCCAGTTAATAGAAGGGTCATTATCGCTATTACTATTTTTACTAAACTTATTGCCTGCGGCAATAAGTTTTAAAGACACGGTTAATGAGAGTTTAATTAATATCACTTAATTAATAACACTTTTAATAAGTGTTTAATAAGACGGTCCGGCCAATGGGTCGTGCCAATTACGAGCCTGGCGCTAAGCTCGAGATATTGCAGACATCTAGCATATGTCAAGGAAGTTTAAAGCAAAAAGCTATACGCTTTTATTTTATATTTAAAAGTTAAAGTATTCTCTTGGGTCTACATTTAACAATGCGTAAATTAATGGTCGATCCCTAAATTGCACTTCAAATGAACTGATATCGCTGCACTCAGACGTATGCTAAAGTGGTGTAAGTCACGAATTTTGAAAAATTTTGGATTTTAATATCATCCAGGGATTTGCAGATATCGAGATGAATTTTTTTTTGTTCGATTCAGAAGAGGATAAGGAAAAATTTTCTAATTGGAAGTTTTATTCTCAGGGGGTCGTATAAAAATTTAATTTTCGTATTTTTAAAAATAGACCCCCCATGGAGTTGCAACTTATCTTATCAAAAAATTTACCTTTTTTGATGAAACTTTGCAATTGGAAGTATGGGTCTAGGGGTAATATTTAAGGAGATAGCCTATTGTTTCGATATTTATGACTCACCCTGTATGTTGCTGAGGTTTACTACAAGATACTTCCTGTACAATAAAAAGCAGATTGCATTTACAGGGACAAATAAAATATTTCTGCTACTATAAAGTATCGGAATTACTGTATACTATTACACCAAGATCTGAATATTTTAAAAACCTCGTTACAGTGCGAACGCACCTCATTTGCTACATTTGACGTGCAATTTCCAACTTGTTATTTCTGCAGTTATGGTAGTTGGTATTGATTATACTTCACATTTAAAAAAATTATCAGGTATGGCTGAAGTCTTTCTCGGTCTTTTTTGAACTGATTTTTATTTTTTGTATACAACCATGTTTTAAATTGGCCTTCACTTTTTCAGGACGATAGTTTCCTTGATTCTTAGAAATCTAAGATTTTATAACGTTTTGTTCTGTTGAAGTCAAAGAACCTAGGTTGTTAAGCAATTGTAAGCCCTTTGAGGAGGTTATGTGCACCAGAAGAGTTTATTTTTCTAGAGAAAAGAATTAAAAAAATTCCTCTTTTAAAAACCACACACCAGAACTGACAAATTTAAAGAGATAACTCTATTTCCTGTTAAGCTGGAATGGTCACCACTCAATGTAACAAACTCGCGATACAAATTCTCACCCGCCTCTTCTGTTTAAAATTGAAAAAAAAAATAAACCAAGACACTTGAAATTTGAAATTGTGGCTTAAGTGTCAATCTTTTCTTTGTTTTTTTGTTTGAGTTGTATATGCTACCATACAGAAATCTTTTAAACTATAATAAAATTGCATTAAAAAAAAATATTTTTACTTTGTGTAACCCACAACAGCTTAAACAAAACAAAAGAAATAGATTTTTCCATAGGAATTTTTTGTAGTGGAAATTAGTTTCAGTTTGTTATAATTTTAAATTTCTAAAAGAAAATATTTCCAAGCGAAAATAATTTTGGGGACACCTGTACTATCTCTTCGAACGAAATAAGATGTCTGTATATTATTTATCGATTTAATTTCTGCCATTTCAATGTATTAAACTTTCAATTTTGTAGAAAAATTCCTGGGGAAATGTAAAGTTGCAACTGTGTAAACTGTTATAACTTCATATGGTTTAACATAATCTTATATGGAATAGATAAATAAAAACTGCTCATAAATATCAAATATTGGGAGGAAAAAATGAGGTGTAATTATGAACATGGTTCTTTAGATCCTTGAAAATGACTAAGAGTAAAATGTTATTGATAATCTAATTACTACTTAACAAATATTGCCGATGTATGCACTGTTAAAAACTCTTTTGTGAAATTACAGAGAATCTACGAGTAATCCATTGTCTGAAGCCTTAAGTAAAATTACAGCGATTAAGTAAAATCGAGATTCTGTTTAATAATACAGAAGTTATTCGGTAAATTTAGAGTAGACTCTGTAAATTTACATCGTTAAAAATACACAAGACTTTGTAAATTAGTTTTTAAAATTAGTGAATCACTCAATCTTCAGCGAGCTTCAAAGAACTTAAATTTTCCGGATAAATTTGAACCTCTCTAACCTCTTGGGGACGGGCTACACGTATACGTGCCGCAAAAAAATTTAAGAAATCTTGTTTATCCCCATCAGGAAAACTTTCTGGAAAATTTTCCTTATTCAATCAGAGCGTTATCTCGATTAAATAAGGCACAAATTTCTGTTTTAAAAAAACGGTGACAAAACATTAAAAAGTTCGCAAAAGACTCATGTCCCGAAGGGGTTAAATCCTTAATTTTCAAAAAAAAAAATTCTAGCCGTTCTGGGGTTTAAACCCGAGACTTTTTGACAGTGGAAAACCTTACTAACTGAGATATAGGAGATATTCCTACTGAGTAAAAATTATGTGTTTTATGATTCAGCGGGAAAAAATCTCCTCTAAAAGTGATGAGAAGATTTTTCCGTTTCTAAATTACCTAAAAGTACGGAATAAGAAAATTAATTTTAAGATTTAAGGAATAAGGAAATAAGGAAATTAATTTTAAGAGTGCGTATTTTCAATTACAAAATTTAACAAAGATAAGAATGTCTTTAAATAAAGGCATTAAAATACTTACAGGGAATTAGATAAAAAAAAAAAATATGGGAATTTGTGTAAAATAATGACCTAGAAACCCCATCAAATATATTTAACCGAGAATTTGTGTAAATTTACAAAGGGTTTAGCTTTTTCTTTCTATGTTTTTACAGAAATGTTTAACAGTGTGAGGTGAGAAATACAGGCTGAAAGCAAAACAGTATTATTTTCAAAAATCTGTGAAACAACAGTTTTTATTGCTTCTAAATAGTACACATTTATTTATTTCTAAAAATATAAGTTACAATGACGGTCGGAAATAAAAGAGAAGTATTATTTCTTGTGAATGATCTCACATTTATTATACAGAATAATATCACGTTTATCTATATCTTAGCACTGAAATAATGACATCTTTACTACAGAACGTTTATAATATCTCATAAATTTACTTAATTTTCTGATGGCTATGATGACCAAGAAACTCAATCAAATGCATTTAAACGAGAAATGGTGTACATTTACAGAAAGTTTCGCTTTTGTTCTGTGTTTTTACAGAAATTTTAAACAGTGTGGTTTCCACAGCCTAAAACCTTATTTTCAAATACTTTTAGTGGGCAAAGATTAGTGTTTAGTGGATTTCAAATTAACAAAATTTCTCTATTATCTGTAATTAACCTGAAAGTTAACATGAACACTAACAATAGTTAAAGATTAATATGATTAATAGATCAATCTGAAAAAAATTCATGGTTTAATATTTTTTCATAATTCATCAACTAAATAAAATATTTTTGTAAATTATGGGATCTCCTACTTATAAATACTTATAGCACCAACATTTGCTTTCAGCAGGGCTCGAAATTTGATAAAATGTATTTTACAATTTACAAAATTGTTTCATTTATCTTCATCGCTTTAAATATGAATTCATTTATTTACAAAAGTTTAGTTAAAATTAAAACTAGATATTTTAATATTTAAATTTTATCGTAGAAAAAAAAACTATAAACTAATATTTAAAAATGAATCTATATTTGGAAACAGAATGTTATCAAAATATGCATGTAATAATAATTTAAAACGTAATGTGATCATTTCTATCTCCAAAGAGTTGAAACTTATCGGTTACATTTGCTTAAATAGCCGGAAACCCATTTAAAAAACTTATCAGACGAAGTCAAGTCATTTACAAAAGCAAAACAGTGTATTACAAAATGTTTAGAAATCGTAACAATGAAATGTTTGTAAAGCTAATTACTTTTACAGAATAAAATGCAAGTAAAATTTCCGGTCGACGGAAATTTTGATAAAATAAACAACTACCTGATACATCGATTTGAAAGGAAAGTTACATGCGCAAAAAAGATAATTATCTTTTTGTGTGTGTGTGTTGTTTTTTATATTTTCCAAACTTATTTAATTCTTTACACAATTCGGATCTGTGTACATATGAAAGAAAGATTTCTTTATGTAAAGTCGTGGAAAAAAAAGAAAAAAAGTAAACGGACTCTACTATCTAGGTAATCTTTTATTTAAAAAAAGTAATTTAAAAATTGTTATTTATTCTTGGGCTCGTACGTGTCCCTTTGCTTTCCAGGTGAAATATCAGTATTATTTTATTAAAAAAAACTAGTCAGATGTGGCAATCTCAAAACTTTCTTCTTTTCAAAGATGTTAATATTTCCTGGAAAATACAGTTTATAAGCGCCACCGATTAGGAAACTGACACTAAAATCTAGTCAGCAACAACTTACGTCAATTTCTAACAGCATCTGAAGCTTTATGAAAATCCGAGCGTTAATTTAAGAAATAGAGCTACTGCAAAATCTTAAAACAAATTCTGCAGAACAGCTCCACGTGTTGGGTAACGTACACCAGAAACTAATCAGGATCAATCTTTATCAGGTACTAACTGAATGTTAAGTTTGATGAAAATCCCTGCATTGGTTCTTGATGTACAGCAATTGAAAAATCGTGAAAACTGAAGTATAGCACAGCGTCACCTGCAAGGCGATTTGCACGAAAAATTAAACAACTCTAATCTACATCATGGACTAACTGAATCTGAAGTTTGATGAAAATCCGTACACTAGTTCTTGAGATAGATCTATTTAAATGATCGTGAATAGTGCAGCTAAGTAGCGCCACCTGATGAGCAATTTTCACCAAAAGGTAACTAGCACCAAGTTATATCAAAGACTAATTTAATCTAAAGTTTTATAAAAATCTGTGCATTAGTTCCTAAGACAGGCCTATTGTAGTAATTGTGAATAATGCAGCTAAGCAGCGTCACCTGTAAAGAGATTTGCACCAAAACTGAATCTGCTCCACTTTATATTAAAGTCTAACAGAAGCTAATATTTTGTAAAATTCCGTGCATATGCTGTTGGCCGAAAAAAATTTTCGTCATATACAGACTTACTGTGTTACAAAATGACAAAGTGATATAGAGAAAAACAGGCTCATAGAAAGACATTTTCTAAAAACCATCAAATCGTGTTCGGGACTTTATAAAACATATAAATCCATCGGAAACCGGAAGGCGAAATTCTTCCAGAATCCAATATTTGAAGAATGTAATAAGTGTAGTTCGAACACGCGAAATTTTGCCTAACTGAAGGAGAAAATCTCCATAAGAAAATGCATGTATCAAATAATTTCCTACTTTTGAATTTTTTTGTACTCGTACGAACCCGGTTATACTGAAGTTGTCATTAAAACAAACAAGCTAATTACTGCTAGTTTAATATTTAAATTAGAATCTTATATTTTATATTTTAAAAGACAGACAATTTAATATATCACTTCAAACTGTGACAATTTGAACGATGCGACTGCTAAAACGAACTGATTCTCTCAGCCAGGTTACTGAAAGGAAAGTGCATATTTCTTGAATAATTCATAACATCATATAAATGTCGCTTCATAAATTAAGTGACACATGACAGAAATGTATTCAGAATGGGTTGTAATGTTCAAATTGTGCAAAATGCTACATTTTCTGAATGTAGATAGATTAATTTCCGAAGCATATTTAGATTTAGATTTTTCCATTTCCTAACTGAATATATATTTTTTAGTATGCACAACATTAGCGTTAGCAATTTGAATTGGAAAATGTAAATATTTACGATATGGTTTAGACTGTATTTTTTTTTTATCCAACTTTCCATGTTTGAATTGCATTTGTATTTATTTTATTTTATTTTATTTTATTTTTGTCTTCTTGATGTATTTTTCAAGATCTTTTCATATCTATATTATGTGATCTAAACAAAGAGGAAATAAACTGAAAAATGAATAAAACTTGGCTTAAAATATGATATTCATGTTTCATTTTTAGACTTTTGAACACATTTTACATTTTATAGTTATGAAACTTTTTAACACTTTCCAAGAAAGTTAAAATGTGTTTATGATTTCGGTTTGATTGGCCTTCTGGCCGCGATCTAACTCCCGTAAAGCATAATCCGATTGCCCTAAATTTCTGGAAATTTTTGACGTTTACCAAAGCACGAACCATATTTCAAATAAAGTTTCTAGCAGGATTAGTTTATTTACAGGGACAGTCAAAAGTTTCTTTTTACATTATGGCCTACGGAAAAAAATCATTTAAAACTTGTTATTTACACCAGGGCTCAAACAAATTCCGTGACTTTCTAGATGAAATATTATTTTATTAAAATTATAAATGCTGTTCCATCAAACGAAATTTTGCCTTACTGAAGGAAAAAATTTCCATAAGAAAATGCAGGTACTGAAGAGTTTTCTCATCTTGAGTTTCTCGTACGAACAGTGTTGAATTCAGGGGGTGGCTCGGGGGGAAATTCCCCCCGGGAGCATTAAATGCCCCCCCCCCCCGAAATTGTGAGATTTTGTGTTTTCAATGGTCAAAACGGGTAATCCCCCCCAGAACTCTATAATGTTCCCCCGAGGCAGAAATATCTCTCCCGGAGAAAAATGTCTCAATTCAACACTGCGTACAAACTTTGTTATACAGAAGTTATCATTAAAACATACAAGCTAATTACTGTCTATTTAATATTTAAAATAGTCTTGTAGTTTATATTTTAAAAGACAGACAATTTAATATATCACTTCCTAACTGTGATAACTTGAATTATGCAAGTTCTAAAACGAACTGATTTACTGAAACTGATCAATTCTGAATTTATGGAAACGAAGGATGTTGTTTTTATCAGACAAATTATTGAAAACATCATAACATAAAAACAAAATGTGACGCTAATAAAATCTTTTTTTTTTTTTTTTTTTTTTTTTTTTTTTTTAAGAAAGAAAAAGAAAAAAAAAAGAAGCATTTAAAAATTGTTATTATACCAGAATTCCTACGGGTCCTGTTAATTCTCAAGTGAAATATCAGAATTATTTTAATTTAAATATTAAATGTTGTTTAAACGCGCTAAATTTCGCCTCACTAAATGAGAAATTTTCCATAAGAAAATGCAGGCATACTTTACTCGTCTTGAATTTCTCGTGCGAGTCTTGTTGTAGTCAAGTTATCATTAAAGCATAGAAGCTAATTACTGTCAACTTAATATTTAAATTGGAGTCTTCTGCTTTATATTTTAAAAGACAGACAATTTAACATATCACTTCCTAACTGTGACAATTTGAAAGATGCAATTTCTAAAACAAACTGATTCGCTCAGCCAGGTTAATGAAAGGAAAGTGTATATTTCTTTAATAATTCATAGCATTACAAAAATGTCGCCTCATAAATCAAGTGACACATGGTAGAAATGTACTCAAAATGGGTTTTAATGTTCAAATTGGGCAAAATGCTACGTTTTCTGAATGTAGATAGATTAATTTCCAAAATATATTTAGATTTATAATTTTCCATTTCACAGCAGTATTTTTTTTTACAAATATGTGAAACATTCGCGTTAGTGTTTTGCCTTGGAAAATAAGTGTTGTTCAAACGCACGAAATTTCGCCTTACTAAAGGAGAAATGTTTCATAAAAAAAAAAACAGATATCGAAGAGTTTCCTCATTTTGAATTTCTCGTTAATTAATTTCTAAAATATAGTTACATTTATAATTTTCTATTCTGTTTTTTATCAGTAATTGAAATCCCTGAAGCCATTTTTACTCCCTTCAAAATACACGAAATCAATGCATTCATGAAATAGTCTACTTTCGGTTTTCATCGTATTTATATATTTTAGAAAGTTATTTTAGAAGTTTATTGCGTCAAATACCGTCTTATTAGTCACATAGTATATTAATTTTTAACAAACTAAAATTTTGGGATCAATTCTAATTTTATGGATAGGAAGGATGTGGTTTTTATCCGACAAATTAATGAAAACATCATAGCATAAAAACAAAGTCTAACGCTAAGGTAATCTTAAAAAAAGCTTTAAAAATTGTTATTTATACCAGAATTCGTATGGGTTCGGTTGTTTTTCATGTGAAATGTCAGCATTATTTTATTAAAAATATAAATATTGTTCAAACTCGCAAAATTTCACCATACTAAAGGAGAAATTTTCCATAAGAAAAGGCAGGCAATGAAGAGTTTCCTCGTCTTGAATTTCTCGTTCGAACCTTGTTATACTAAAGTTAAGATTGAAACATAGAAGTTAATTACTGTCATAAATTATGTTTAACATTTAAATTAAAATCTTGTACTTCATATTTTAAAAGACAGACAATTTAATATATCGCTTCCTAACTCTGACAATTTGAACGATGTAAGTACAAAAACCAACTGATTCTCTCAACCAGATTACTCAAAGCAAAGTACATAATTCTGGAATAATTCACAGCATCACAAAAATGTCGCCTCATAAATCAAGTGACACATTTCAGAAATGTATTCAGAACTGGTTTTAATGTTCAAATTGTGAAAAATGCTTCATTTTCTGAATGCAAATAGATTAATTTTCAAAATGTATTTAAATTTACAACTTTCCATTTCCAAGCAATTTTTTTTTTAAATATGTGAAGCATTATAAGGTTAGTGATTTGCATTGGAAAATATAAATGTTTATGAGATAATTTACATGACATTTTTTGAGCAAATTTTCCATGTTTGAGTTGCATTTGTATTTATTTTATTTTATTTTATTTTTGACTTCTTGATAAACCACGTTTGACAGATAAGCCACTTTTGCTGAATAATAAGAAATATTGATTAATTATAAATTTAAAGAAAATTGTACTCATCTGTGGAATCAAGACTATTGCATAAAAAAGGATAAATAGCTTGATAAATAATAACTTGAAATAAATATGACGTAAGAATTCAGTCAATAAACCATAATTTGCATGACAAAATAAATTCATTCTTTATGAATCTAATTAAACTTGTCAAAGATTAAAAGGATGGAATTAAAGGGGGTTAAATGAAGCCTATTAATTATATGAAAAGAAAGAAGCCGTCAGAACGTTAGGTAAATTTACGAACTACTATAAACCTTTTGTAATATACTGTAAAAGCATTGTTATTTCAGTGAAATGATATATAAACCTGATATTATGCTATATAATAAATGCGAGATCATTCATAAGAAATAATATTTCTCTTTTATTACTAACCATCGTTGTAACTAACAGTTTTAGAAATAAAATAATGTGTATTTTTTAGAAGCAATAAAAACGGTTGTTTCACACATTTCTGGAAATAATAAAATTTTTCTTTCAGGCTGCACTTCACATCTTACGCCTACAAACTATACGAAATTATTATCGATTTTTTTAAATAGCAATTGAATAAATGAAAGATTTATAAGCAGGGTTCTCGCCATTGCATTAAATCGTGACAAAATATTTCATTTGACGAGTTGACGAGTAAATAAATAATCAGAGTTGCCAAATTGCGAGTGTTCAATTTTTGAGCTTTTTGTGAATGTATGTTTACAGTTGATATTTATTCACACGTTACTGTATGACTGATGTCATTTTTCATCTTGAATTGCCCCGTGCCATTTACATTATTATTTATACAAATACTGACTCAACAGCAATTCAATTTAGCAACAGCCAAAGCCACCAAAAGCATTTCACGATAAGTATTTCTCTGTTGTCAGTTTATTACTATCAATGCGACAGTAAAATCAGAAACAAAATTTCTGACATCTACCTGATTTATTGACTCAGGGAGCAGCTCTCACTTGTGTAATGATATAAATTTATTCGTTGACATTAACACAAATAATAAAAATACTGTCACGATAGCGAACGGAAAGACCCTCGAGTCTCAGGGCACAGGGACAATAGAATTGCAAACACAAACTAATAATATAACTTTGAATGATATTTTGTACGTGCCGGACATACAATCAAATCTAATGTCCGTTACTAAAGCTGTAAAACATGAATGTAAGCTCATATTTGAAAACAAAACATGTAATTTAACCCAAAATGGCAAATCATTCTTAGAAGGAAAAATTGAAAATAATTTGTACGAAATAAATCTTTATAAACCTAAACAAGATAACTATACAAAATTAGCTTATCAATGCAAGAATAAAAACTGCATTGAGCTTTGGCATAAGAGACTTGGACATAGGAACATAAATTCAATTAAGCAACTAATATAAAAATGTTCAGCAACAGAAATAGAAATAAAAGAGTGTAAACACGATAAAGCTGCATAAAATGTAAATTAACGGATGCACCGTTTTCAAAACAAGTAACAAACAGAGTTCAGAAGGTCCTAGACCTGGTGCATTCAGATATCTGTGGACCGATGCCAACAGAAAGCTCTTACAGAAAGGGAAAAAAATTCGCACATTTACCGATGACTTCAGTAGATTTACGATGATATATCTTTTTCAAAGAAATGCGAAGTAATTAATAAATTAAAGGAATATGTAGCCTTTACTAAAAATAAATTCGGTCACACGATCAAAGAACTCCGAACAGATAACGGCGGAGATTACATTAGCGATGAAGTAGAAAATTTTCTATCCGAAACGGGTATTCATCATCAATTAACTGTACAACATTCTCCATCTCAAAACGCTGTTTCTGAGAGGAAGAACAGAACATTAGTTGAAATGACACGTTGCCTATTATCGGAAGATAATCTGCTTCAGAAATTCTGGGGAGAAGCTTTAAATACAGCGGTGTACTTGCTAAATAGACTACGAACAAAATTACACAATTTAACACAATACCAGCTATGGACAAATAAAATACCAGATTTGAGAAATATGAAAACATTTGGCTGCAAAGCTTACGCTTACCTTGATAAGTCCCAAAGAAGCAAACTTGATAACAAAGCAATTGAAGGAACCTTTGTCGGTTACGACAATAGATAAAAAGGTTATGGAATTTATATTGGAAATAATAAAGTAATTACGAGCACGAAAAGTAAAATTTTTAGAAAACTCTAATTCAAACCAAAAGGTACAAAGCTTTGAGATAACGAGGGATATTAACGTTCAAAAACAACCCGAAATAGCAGGGGAGAATTCTTCTGAAATTGTTATAAATATGCAGGAAAATAATGAAACAGGCGAAAAAAATAGGTTTTGTGCAAAGCACTGCCGATCCATATCTTTTCATGGGAAAAACACAAAACAGTACTACTTATATTATCATTTATGTGGATGACATGTTAATTTCAGGGGATACTAAAGAAATAGATGAAATAATTACTCAACTTAGAAAAGAATATGAAGTAAAAAATTTAGGACTGTAAGTTATTATTTAGGTATAAATATAAGCAGAAATAAAGAAGGAAATTTTAAACTCGATCAAAAAAACAAAATAAAAGAACTAGTCGCAAAATTCGATTTAAGTAAGGCAAACCTTGTGATACTCCTATGGAACCAGGTTATCTAAACGTAATTGATGAAGAAAACTTACTTCCAAACAACAGCAAATATAGGCAAACAATTGGTGCAGTGTTATATATCTACTATAAGTAGGCTGGATATTTCAGCGCCTGTTAGCATTCTTAGTCGAAGAAACGAAAAACCGAGAGAAAAAGATTGGACTCCAGTAAAACGAGTTATAAAATATTTAAAAACTACAAAGGAAATAAAAATAGTTATTAGGAATAAAATGAAACCAATCCTAACAACAAACGCAGATTCTGACTGGGCAGGCGATAAATATGATAGAAAATCAACCAGTGAAAACTTATGTAAATCAGGAAATACAGCTATATCTTGAGAAACAAAGAATCAAAATTCAGTTGCACTATCCTCAGCAGAAGCTGAATATATATTTCAGTTGCCAGTGCAGCCCAAGAAACAACTTGGATAATTAATATTTTAAAAGATCTAGATTTAAATCAGACTTTGCCAATAATTATTTATGAAGACAAACAGTCCTGCATAAAAATGACAAAAAATGAAAGATATCATTCGAAAATAAAGCATGTGGATATAAAATTTCACAGTATAAGGGATCTTCGAAATAAAGGCATTATAGACTTGGAATTTATTGCCCAAGCAAGGGTATGACTGCGGGCATCATTACTAAGCCCTTACCTAAGGCTAATTTCATTAAACATCGAAGTGAATTAAACCTAATGACTATTACAGCTTCAGAAATTAAGCAGAGGTGATAGACATATAATGATTTTTGAAACTATAATAATAAATCTTATTTTATTTAATCAAGAGACTTGCATTTTCAATATGCAATCGGGTTTTTCTTTCTATTATAATAACTGTTTTTCCCAGTAATTATGTATTTCATCTCAATGATGCAATCAATATAACGTGAATATGAAAGTACATTTTTTTGTCAGTCTTCTAGTTTTGTCTCTAAACTTAAAAGATAAATATTTTACTACAATTTCAAATGTTAATTTTTTTTACTAATACTTGTTATTTCTTCATTAAAGATAGCTACCAAAATAAGGATTTGTACATCAGTGCTCTCCAACATATTGGATTATTTGCGTGTGCCATTTTTTAAGCATAAAGGATACGCATATTAAAGTATGGATACGCATTTTTTATACCTATGAAAGTAAATCAACCAAGGTAGGACAGATTATATTATTCTTATTTTTGCTCTTTATTGATGAGAAGCTGAAGGTCGTAAGTTCAAGTTATATAATAAAATTTTCAAAGTATAAAATAAAAAATAAAATAAAATCTCACCTTTTACTGGTTTTAAGTTGTAGATAATAAGAACAGAAAATGTGGTATATATTTCTTTTGATTGTCCTGCAAGTTTTTTCAGTAACACTGCATGCAGTATCAAAATTCATTATTGTGAATAAATGCGATTTATTTTGTCATTTTATTTTAACATTTCACATCGCATATGTAGTCTTAATAAAATATCTAATCATAATTATTAAACAATGGGAATTTTTAAACGTGGTTTTTTGCATATTGTTCAGAAATGATTACGGAATGAAAATATGTACAAAGTAAAAATTCGAAAATTTGGAAAGTTTAAAAGTATCCCACCCCCTTTAATTGGGTGAAATAGTGTTGTAAATAGTGCTGGTGAAAATATTTTATTACAATGCGGTTGAATTGCACAACACTTTGTCACCAAATTAACAGTACGCTGTAAACATCACACAATTTAGAACACTATAAAACAGCACATGTAAAACACTTTCAAAAAACTTTCTATATGGTACCTTTAAATTTACACAGTTTTAAAAAGGAAATAAAAAACAGTTTGCTTCATTTAAAAAAATGCAGGAGATTACTGAGTGAGTTTACTAATTTTACCAATAAATACCAATAACTGTGCTTCTGGAAAAATACAGTAATTTTTAACGACACTTTTAACACAAACTTTTCCTGACACAACACATTCAATTACAAGACAATCAAAAATGATTTTAGTTAGAAGTGTTAATTATTATTGTTCAGTTAGTGTTGCAATAGTGTTTAACGAATTTGCAGTGTATTTTCAGTGTATATGTATGTAGAAACATATAAATATTAATTTTCAATAAATGTGGTTATGTTTTACAGAATTCTGTGAAAATTATTCTTTTGCTCTTTAGTAGTGTTATGGATGATATCTTAGTCATAAAATATTTTGAATTATAGTATATTTTTCAAAAGTAGTAATAATAATGAAAAAATTTAAGAATATAGTGATTTAAAAAATCAGAAAATTTTATGATATAGAAAGAAAAACAGTAATCGTAGACATATCCTAAAGTTTCTAATTCTATTGTATTATAATAAATCTTATTGCAACAAAAGTTTCCTCTTAATATAGGGTAAACAGTACAATTATTGGCACCTAAAATACAACTTTTCTGTTGTGAGACTCGGTGTGACTTAATTTTTATAGGTAAAATGAAACCAAAATTTAATTTAAAACCATTAAAGATGCTATTTTCTGATAATGCATAGATAAAACAACTGAACCTAAAAGTAAATTAATTAAAAAATATAAACGAATATAAGACAGAAATCATGGTTATTGGCACCCCATTTTTAGTTATTGGCACTTGATTTGACAGTTATTGGTACCCTCCAAAAAATCATCTACATCGTCTACATGGATACAAAAACAAAAGAAATCAATAAACTATTTGTATATACATTTAGTAATCATTTTTATTGTAATGAAATTGATCATATTAAGTGAAATTCATATGAAATTGACTTATTTTGTGCAATTTTTAATAACAAATGACTGAAAATATAGAAAAGCTACCAAAAAAGAAAAAAAAAATCCATGACCTTTTTTTTTTTTTAATTTCTTTATCAAATAACAAGAAGAAAGTTCTGGATTCATGAAAATTTTTACTTCTAGTTTTTGATGGATTTATACATTTTAGGGGCCAGAGATACCAAAACATGTTTTTACAAAATGCCTACCTGTGATTGTTTGTCTGTATAGATGTATGTGACACAAATTTTGTAGGCATTATATCTCAAAAACAAATGCACAAAATTTAATAAAAATTTATATTCATTTAGCTCCTGATATAAATTGGTGCTGATTACATTTTGATGTAAGTTGTTCAACAGATAGCATATGATGCATCTTTTACAATATCCTCAATAGCTCAATCTCTGGAATTAATGCACGGATCAAACTGCAGATTCTCTTAGTCTTGGGGCTCACATTTTGTTGTAAATCGCCTAACAGGTAGAGTTGCAATGCTGCAATTTTCACGGTTTCCACAATAGTTTTATCTCAAGAACTAATGCATGGATTTTCATCAAACTTTAGATTCAATTAGATGTTGCAGAATTTCGAAGTTTCGATGTATATCAACCAACAAGTGGCGTTGCTATGCTGAATTTTGCATGATTTTAGAAATAGTCATATCTCACGAACTAAAAAAAAAAAAAAAAGATTTCATATCATTAGAGTCCCATGATGAGCAAACATTGCTATTTAATTCTGGTAGTGAATTTTGAACTACTATTAACATTTAATGAGATAGATAAATATGTTTTGGGATTGCTATATCTGACAAGTTTACCATTATACTTACTTGTAGTTCAGGTTTTTGTACCTGATTTACTATCCCAGGATGTATTTTTTCTTTATTTTTTAAAAAAAATATGACAATTAATTGTAAATTCATTTGAACTACTATTGTCACTATCATTATAATATTGATTGATATAAATGTCTAACTCAGATGACTCTTAACTCTAACTTGGCACTTTTGTTCAGTTTCTTAGCTTTTAAATTTTCTGTTTTCTTTACTTCCCTTTTTCATTTTCACTCTTTTTTAGCATCTTGTTCCACTTTCTCCTTCTGTTTAGCTTTAAACATTTCTTTCTAATTCCTTCTAGTCATTACAATTGTGCTTAAGCCATTTTTAAAATAAAATCTTTCTCCTTTGAAATATTAGGCCAAAAACGAATAGGTAACGATGCGATCATATATTTAGTGATTGCTCGTACTGTTGATCTTATGTCTTCACTCTATATTCTTTGCTGCATATATTCCTGCATCCTATTCTTTATTAGAGTGATAGCAAAGATATATCTTTATGGTAAAGAATGTGTAGTTTCCCTTCTGGCACTTTTATTTTGATTAAGACTTACACTTGTCTCTGCTAATAAGCTGATTGTTTTTCTTCAACTTTTCGAAATGCTTGAATTAATAACTTCAGTTTCATTTTCAGTACTGTGGTACTTTATCTTGCAAACGTGTCATTTCCTAGGATATTTTTAAACACTTTGAAAATTAGAATAGCTGTATCTGGAAGAGTAACAGAAGAGTCTCCCCCCCCCAAACTTTCTAGGCACATAGCTCCATCAAAAGCATTGCAATACCATGGGTATATCCCACATCTTTAAAGCTATTTTTTATCCAGTCTTTGTTAATCAATGTAATTGCTTCTTGAAGAGCTAGTGCAAAACATTCCTTTGTAAGCATGTTATCTAAATGTTTGCTATACCATTCTAAAACGACTGCCTTCCATGCTGTTTTTAAACTTTTGAGTATTGTAGCATTGCATGGCTGTAGGATTTTTATTAAATTTTGGTATAATAAAAGAAGAATTACATCCTCTTTTCAGCAAAAAATTATCTTTAAAGACGATTTCCCATTATTTAACATTGAAAAATTTTTATATTAAATATTTTATGTAGAAGTAAATATTTTTTTTTAGTTAATTATTTATATTTAGAAGAAAAATGTATTTAAATTTAAAAAAATGATGATGAGTTAATATATTAACTGAAAGTTCGACATGCTAATCACTGAAATAACATAGTTATTAGCATCCCCATATCAGTAACTTGGCACCGGTGCCAATAACTGTTAAAATTTTATACTTCAATTTAAAATGACTGGTAGATCATTTAAAACTGTATTACTAGAAATAAAACACACAAAATGTTTCATTTAATTTTTTTCATGAAAACTATAGTTATTGGCACCGGTGCCAATAACTGGATTTGTCATAGTTATCAAAGGCAGTAATTAGCACCCACACCGAATAAATATTTAGCAACTTTTAAAAACAAATCAGAATTATTTATGTTGTAGGAGTTACATATTTATCTGAAATAATCAAACTGGGAAGAAAAATGAAAAAGATTGAACTATTTTTTAATAAAAACCTACAGTGAATCCTTAACAAATAATGAAGAAAAAGTGACAATTTCTAAATGGTGAGACACTCCTCTGAACATTATTTTTAAAAAATATGATGCACTTGATTTTTAGTCATGATATTGTTCATGTGAATTTGAAAAGAAATGAACTAATCATTAAAATTATTTTCAATATCAAAACTTTTTTAGTTCCTTTAATATTTCCATTTAAATCCAAAGGTGCCAATAACTGTACATAGTGTCAATGACTGTACTGTTTACCCTACGATATTTTTTTTTTCAATATTTTCTTGTTCAACTTTTTTTGGAATACAAAAAGTATTTGTTTTTATCATACAGATTTAAAAGATCTCTGATACTTTAAATATGGCTTTCTTAATCAATGAACTTATCATGCACTTTTAAAAAAAATCTGTGATATTACAGAAAATCTACGAATAATCCATTATCTTGAGTCTTACGTAAAATTACAGAGATTAGAAAAAACTGAGATTGTGTTAAATAACAGAGAAAATAATTAAATCGGTAAATTCGGTAAATTTATAATATACTCTCTAAATTAACATAGTTAAAAATATACAAGACTCTGTAAAATTTACTTTTAATGATAATAATTTAATTTAGTTTTCAAAATTTGTGAATCATTCAATCTTCAGTGATCACAAAGAATTTGATTTTTTCGAGTAAATCTGAATTGCTGTATTATTTAGTTTTTACACATTTCGTTTTTACCGTCCCGGGTTCGCATTTGAGACCTCTGTACAGAGGGAGTACACTTTACTGACTGAGCTATAGAAACTGTCGTTGTAGTGTACAAAAAATCTTTTTATGATTCAGAACGGGAAAATATATTGTACTTATATTTTTCAAAGATTTCGCTTCAAATATATTCGTTAGAAAATTCGTAAACAGTTTATTTTAATTTACTTTAGACCGATATATAATATATAAGTATAGAAAATCAATGATTAGGAATGCTCAAATAATGCATGAAAATATAAGAAACAGCCGTTCCAAATCTTTTATCGAGATCCTTCGTCAGTGCAAGACTCAGCATGCAAGAAAAAGCAAAACTGAGCTACAATTTTTCTTGCTCGCGGAGTCTTGCACTCATGACGAATCTCGACAGTAGATTCGAAACGGCTGTTTGCTACATTTTCATGCATTATTTGTGCATTTATAATCATTGGTTGTCTAACCTTATGAGAGGCGTGCGAAGAGAAAACTGCGCCCGGTGCAAAGTCTCAATTTGGCGCCCTCCTCTTCATTTTTTTCTTTTGGCAGGCTAAAAATAACGTACATAGTATAAATTTGGCACCCCTTAAATTTCCGTGCCCGGGGCGACCTCTCTCCCCTTCGCCCCTCCTTCGCACGGCGCTGATCCTTATACATTTTTGCACAAAGGCTTTGTTTGCTATTTTAACAATGCATAATAACTATTATTTTTAATCAATTTTAATTATTTTAACTAGTTTAAGTAATAAACAATGAAATTTCACCGGTTTTTTTATGAAAAACTTTAATTATTATTCATTTTTACAATAATAATGTTTTAAAAAATTTTCGAAATTGTCGCACACTATTTATTTTTAATACATATTTTTAAAAAACATTAGCTAGAAATAATGGAAAAATAGTCAGAAAAAATGTAATTTATTATTAAAAAGAGGATTTTTTGCATTTTTTATTATTTTATTCATTTTGTGTAATATGTTTTTAAAAGATTAATATACTTTTCATAACACATTTAACAATGAAATAATAATAATAATAATAATAACAAATAAACATAATAACAAAAGTAATAACAAATTAGAAATAATACTACACAATTTGCTTTTAATACCAAGCTTCTGGCATAAGGTGAAAAACAAGCCGCAAAGTGATTAAAAATGGCTACTAACGCAGAGAGATGATTTTCCCTTTCTAAATTACTCTAAGTTTTAAAAATAAATTAACTAATTTTTCTTCTTTATAACGCCAAATAAAAGTGAAAAAGAGTTTTAAAAATGTGTATTTTGAATTACAAGTTTCAATAAAGAACTAGTCAGATGTGACAATCCCAAAACTTTCTTCTATCTTACGTATGTTAATACTTCCTAAAAAGTCAGCAACAATTAATGTCAATTTATAACTTAATCTAAAGTTTGATGAAAAATCGCGCATTAGCTTTTGAGATAGACCTATTGCAAAATCTTAAAAAAAAAACAAAAAAACCTACATAACAGCGCCACATGATGTGTGATGTACATTATGATGTACATGTGTGATGTACATTAAAAATTAATCAAGATTAATTTTTTATGAGGTACTAACAGAATCGGAAGTTTGATAAAAATCCATGCATTAGTTCTTGAGATACATTTATTGCGAAATCGTAAGAAATGCAACATAGCAGTGCCCCTGTAAGGCGATTTACACCAAAAATTAAAATACACTAATCTATGACACGGACTAACTGAAACTGAAGTTTTAGAAAATCTCGTGTATTACTTCTTGAGGTAATGCTATCACAATAATCACAGATAATGCACTATAGCAGCGCCATCTGTAGAGCGATTTTCACCAAAACGTAATCAGCACCATGTTATATCAAATACTAGATAAATGTAAAGTTTTGGGAAAATCTATTTACTAATTCTTGAGATATGGCTATTATGGAAATTTCGAATAATGCAGCATAGCAGCGCCACCTGTTGAACGACATACACCAAAAACTAATCAGATCTAGATTGTATTAAGTTCTTACAGAAACTAAAGTTTTGTAGAGTTCTGTGCATTAGTTCTTGAGATCGAACGCCCACAAAAAATGCTGGTAAAATTAAACCGGTTACAAATAGCAAGTGGGTAACCCCTATAGTTCCAGTGGTAAAGTCTAATGGAAAAATACGTTTATGTGGAGACTTTAAAGTTACATTAAATAAATTTCTGAAAGTGGAAAAATACCCCTTGCCTAAATAGAAGATATGTTAGCTACTTTAAGTGGTGGTATTCATTTTACAAAAATTGATTTGAATCAAGCGTACCTTCAATTACCAGTAGATAAGGAATCCCAAGAATTATTAACCATTAATACGCCTAAAGGATTTCAGGATTAAAGGATTATTTCAGTTCCATAAATTACTAATGGGTCTTAGTAGTTCTCCTGCTATATGGCAAAGAAAGATCGAGCAAATTTTAAGTGGAATTGAGGGAATTCTTATAGATGATACTGGAATAACTGGGGAAACAGATGAAATTCATTTACAAAGGTTAAAGTAAGTATTAGAAAGATTGAGAAATTATAATATTCGGATAAATAAGGAAAAATCATTCTTCATGGCAGATGAAATTACTTATTGTGGGTATAAAGTGGATAACCCTTTGCGGCGCAGTGGTTTCATAGATATACCACTTAATTTTAATTCCCAAACGCTACATTAGCACCGGAATTTTAATAAAGAAAATTTCGGTTTATTGAATTCCTGCGAAATAGCTTTTTCTTAATTACAATTAAAGTTGTTTTCAAATTCCGGTGTCAGTCATAAATTTCAACTCTTAAACAATGAATTTACTCTGCGCCGCAAAGGGATAAACATAGTATTCATAAAACACCAGATAAAATAGAAGCAATTATAAATGCCCCTAGGCCAGTAAATGTATCCCAGGTAGAAGCATTTCTTGGTCTTGTAACTTATTATGCTAAATTTGTGCCAATTTATCGACAATTGCAGATCGTTTGAAAAATTTGCTTAAAAAGAATGTGAAGTTCAATTGGTCTTATAAATGTGAACAAGCGTTTAAAAGAATAAAAAGAGAAATTACTTCTGACAGAGTGCTTACTCCCTTCAATCCGAAATTACCTTTAATCTTAGCTACTGATGCTTCTCCGTATAGTATATCTGCAGTTCTTTCGCATGTGATGCCAGAAAATACTAAAAAGTCTATTGGATTTGTATCCAGAACCTTGAATAATGCCGAAAAACGGTATAGTCAAGTAGATAAGGAGGCATTAGCAATTATGTTTGGTGTTAAAAAAAAATTTCAATATTTGTACGGTTACAGATTCACTTTGTTTGCTGATAGTAAACCATTAGTTTCAATTTTTGCACCTTCTAAAAGTGTTCCTGTTTTATCAGCAGCTAGAATGCAAAGATATGCCATATATTTACAAATGTTCCAGTATGATATTCGTCGGGTTATAAGAAAACTATTGAACAGAAATGTTGATGCACTTTCTTGTCTTCCATCACGTAGTGAAGATGCTAAATCTATGCTTCAGCTACAAAAACTGATCCTCTTTTGCGTCAAATTTTTCATCATCTCATTTCTGGTACAGAAATTCCAAAAAATTTATTTTTTGGCGGTAAACAAGAAGAATTTACTCTTCAGCATGGTTGTATTTTAAAAGGTTGTAAGGTACTTATCTCAGAAATTTATCGACAACAAATATTAAAGGAATTACATTTTGGTCATGGTATAGTGAAAAAGAAGTCTTTAGCCCGTAGTTTTGTATGGTGACCAGGAATAGACCATGATATTGAAAATATTGCAAGAAATTGCTCTATTTGTGTAAATTTGAAAAATAATCATCCTCTCAAAGTTGATACACATCATTGGGTATGGCCAACAGCTCCATGGCAGAGAATTCATATTGATTATTTGGTCCTGTTAATGGAAAAATGCTTTTGTTAGTGGTTGATGCTTATAGTAAATGGCCAGAAGTATTTATAGTTCCTAGTACAACTTCGGAAAATACAATTATTTGTCTTTCTTCTCTTTTTGCACGATACTGTTTTCCTGTTTCTTTAGTATCAGATAATGCTAAGCAGTTTACATCTGAAGAATTTGAGATATTCTTTAAAAGTCATTGTGTAAAACATAAGTTTAGTGCACCGTATAATCCATCTACAAATGGACAGGCTGAGAGGTATGTGCAAACGGTCAAACGTGGATTAAAAGCCTTAGCTTCTGAACCAGGTACTTTACAAATGAAATTGAATAACTTTCATTTGCACTACAGGAAGATGCCACATGTTACAACAGGGGAAAGTCCTGCATCTTTATTTCTAAAACGTCATATAAGAAGAAACATAGATTTGATAGTGCAGAATGTTACAAGTTTTGTTCATGAAAAACAAAATTAAGGTAAAAAAATTTGAATTCAACCAGAAAGTAGCTGTAAGAAATTATACTCCAGAAGCCAAATGGAAAATTGGTCGGATCGTAGCAAGAGAAGGAAAATTACATTATACAGTTCAGGTTGGTTCGAATATTTGGAAAAGCCATGTTGATCAAATAACTAATGTAGGGAAAGATATTTCTTTAACTAATGATCCAAATTCGGAAGAAAATGATATAGAAAATTTCAGGAGTGAAAATGCAAAAGTGAAGCAAAATGATTTTCCACCCTTACAGTCGAGTTTCACAGATCCGCAACCAGTTGACTCTCATGTTCCAATTGCTTCAGGTCCTACGCTGACTGACTTTTATGATCCTGATTCTTCGAGTTCTAATTCAACTAACTCTGATAACATTCTCCCAAAAATGTCGGTTCCTAATAGTTCTACAGTTGATGCTCCTGAACCTGTCAAAACTAATTCTTCTTCTCCGCAGGTAGTTAGACGATCCAAAAGACATAGAAGAGCTCTTGAACGACTTTAATATTAAGTGAGGAAGAGCTGTGGTATTTTACACTTTTAGTTTTAAGGTAAAACTGTAGATGGCGCCCGTGAATCATTAAAGAAACAGAAATGTCTGAGTTCCAGAGTAGTTGTTCTACGTTGTTAATGTTTGTATCTCGTGTGTAGTAAGCGTTCGTCTAATTAAATATGTTTCGTGTTTAAAATATGTCCATTTCAAGTTATTTTAGTTATGTGTTACTATTTAATCTAACATATCTCTACACAAAACCTATATTATAAAGAGGAAAGTTTTATTTGTTTGTTTTTACGGGCTAATCTCCGGAACTAACGTACCGGTTTCAAAAGTAATGATACCAAATAGATGGTGCGCGTCCAAAATCAGATATAGGCTATATCTTATGTCGTGTATATCTACATTATAAAGAGAAAAAGTTTGTTTGTGAAGACTAATCTCTGTAACTACCGAACCAATTTCAAAAATAATGGTACCAAAATGATGGTGTTCACCCGAAATCAAACATAGGCTATATCTTATATCGTCTTCACCTATATTATAAAGATGAAAAGTTTGTTTGTTTCTTTGTTTGTTTGTAGGGACTAATCTTCGGAACTACCGAACCGATTTTTAAAATAATGATACCAAAAGGATGGTGTTTGCCCGGAATCAAAGATAGGCTATATTTTATGTAGCCTATACCTATAATATAAAGAGGAAATGTGTGTTTGTTTGTAGAGGCTAATCTCCGGAACTATCGAACCGATTTCAAAATTAATTTTACCAAATAGATTGTTTTCGCTGGAATCAAACATGGGTTATATTTTATGTCGTCTACACCTATATTATAAACAGGAAAAGTTTATTTCTTTGTTTCTTTGTCTGTAGGGACTAATCTCCGGAACTACCGAACCGATTTCAAAAGTAATGATATTAAAATGACAATGTTCACCCGGAATGAAACATGGACTATATCTTATGTCGATGACACAAATTCAACGGGGGTTTAAGAACAAAAATTTTCAAAAAATGCGTTTTTTGTGTTACTGGAGGGACTAAAAGCATGAAATTTAGTATGGTAATTACTTATATAAATAATCTTTAGTATTTCTTTAAAAATTCGAATTTTAAAAGGGAAGGGTGCTCGGAAAAGCATCCTACAGTGTTAAAAATCTGCAGGATTTGCTTCATCATCACTCCACCGCTTTGACAAAAATCTGTTACTTGACTAAATAGTAAAGCATTCTCATTGGTCAGAATGAAGATAATCTGTAAAAGAGGTAGAGTTTCGATGCAGCAAATGCTGCAGATTTTTAATAATGCAGAAATTTTCTAAATGGTATTTGTAAGCAATCTGAGATCAAACCGATTTGAAAAATAAATTGGTGGTGATAGAAACTGTTAAATCATAAGAAATGTAAGCTACATTTTACTTCGGTGACATTATCAACACAGGGTTCAGGATTTAAAAATATTCAAAATGGAAATTTTTATAGTACTAAAGTGAGTCTAGAAACTTTAAATTTTGTATGGTAGTTACTTACAAAATATAAACGTCTTCTAAGTGCTGTCAAGAGTAAATACGAAATTAAAAGTTGTTAAGTGATCAGGCAGTACGAAAAGTGTTCTAAAAAACTTGTAAATTACGATTTCTGTCCAATCTCAGGAAGTGATAAACCGATTATAAAAGTGATGGTTTCGAATCAACAGTGATACTCTCTGCATTTTACATAGATCATTCTCATTATCCTACATTCTTCTGATCCTCTATGTTCTATGCCAGTACCACTACCACTTGCGGTAAGCAGTAATAATTAATATTCTATAAAAGCCTTTAAAAACTTTCTAAATTACGTTTCTTTGGTATACTAGAAAATAGTAAACCGATTTCAAAATTAACGTATGCAAATTAATGGTGACCGACCCTTTTCTAACATATAGTATTAATAATTATAACATCTATAAATTTATAACATATATTTCTAACATTAGGCATTTAATGGTAATGCCTCTAACCCTCTAGAGAAGGTAGACCCTTAGAAAAGAAACTTGAATTTTAACATGTTGATTAATTTAAAAATGTAAATGCATACGAAGTTTTTTCGAAAAAAGAATAAATACTTCAGATGAATACCGAAAGAAATATACGAATTGAGCATAAAAGTTTCAAAATATTTTCTAAATTATCCTTCATTTAAAACTACCTTTATTTCTTCATATTATTTTATGTCTTATTTCGGAATAACGCTTGTAAGAATGAAATTTAGTCAAATAGTTGCTTAAATGGAAGTTTTTGAATTATTGCTTAATACATTATTACTTCTAATGAAAATCAGATATATAAGTATCACTTGGCATGTTTCAACTTTTATGCGAGCAAAGCCGCGGGTTTTGCTAGTATATATAAAGATATATATATATTTAAATAAATACATGAAAATTCATATAGGCATTGGATATAAGATAAAATAAATGTCCATAAATTAATGACCGAGGAACTCAATCGAATGCATTCAATCAAAAACCAGTGTAAATTTACAGATAGTCTCGTCTTTTTTCTGTGTTTTAATAAAAATTTTTACAGCTTCTATGAACATAACTAATTTACGAGAAAACAAATAAAATTAACATTAAACGGTTTAAATAAAGATGATATACAGTACAAAGATCATATGAGAAAGTTAGGAAAATATATGAGCTGCTATAAACGTTTTATTGTAACGACTTCATTCTTTCAGTGATTTAAGACTTAAACATGATGTTATATGACATAATAAGTGTATAAAACTATAATAAATGCTAAGATTATTCTCAAGAAATATTACTTTTCTCTTATCACGATATACAAGTGTACGTTATATTGTTAGAAAATGCCAAAAATGGGAAATTTTTATGAGGTATAAAAATTGTTATTCTTACGCAGAGATTGGAAAAAATTGTTCCATTATTTTTATGTAGAGAGAAAAAATATTTTAAGTGTAATATTTTATAACGTGAAAAAGTACATGGAGTAAATCAAGTTAAATCGAAAATGTTAATGTAATAATTAGGTTCTGTAAATAAATAAGTTCTTCCGAAGTATATACATTAATTAATAAAAAAACTTTGTTATGAAATTGTGTCAGTTCCAGGATGAGATTTTTCTATGAAATGTTTAAAAAGACATAGAACAAAATTTGGTGTTATAAAAAGTACATAACCATAGTAAACTAGTGATCTCTATGAACTGCAAAAGAAGGTAGGGGGAACTGGGGCACATTGATACATGTGACACATTGATACACCCCCTCTATTGCTCACAGGGTTATTATAGGAAGATACAAAGCAGCTCCAAAAGTTGATGCGAGTGTACACAACTACATACAGAATGCCTTGGCATGATTCAGTAGTTTCATGAAATGGGACGGGTGATTTGTTGTTTTTCTAGGTCAAAAGTAAATTTGAGTTGTACAATTGAAATGATATTATACAACTGTTTAAGTATTTTCAACCGAAAAGAATATTCTCCCTGAAAAGTAAAGCTATTCTTTATCAGTTTATCATTCTTTATTGTTAGGTAAATTATGAAGTGTTGGATTTGAGACTCATTTTATTAAAAATGGCTGTATGGGGCACACTGATACAGCCTATCTCGGGGCACATTGATACAACCTAAATCCTTTTGTAGTTCACTTTTTCAATACTTTTTATTATTTTTTTCCATATACTCCTTAATCCAATTTTATTTCGCCAAAAATTTCTAATATTAGTTTTTTATTGAAGTAAAATATCTCTAATTTTTTATTGTAGAAGATTTTACATGATTTTTGAAAACAGAATTCGTAAGAATTTACCCATTATCTAGTGCTAATCGAACTAACAAAAGAAAAGGAAGTCTGGCAAATCTCGAATTTATATCCATTTTCCAGAGAAAAAAGTATTTTCGAGATGAGAAATGTTAAGTAAGAGAAATAAGCTGCAAAACAGCAAAGGATAATTACATTATAAACAGAATTTTTAATATAATTATCCTTTATTTTCTGTTTATAAACGGATTTATAAACAGAAAACCTTTTATTTTTTTCATCTTTCCCAAGAAAGAAGATAATGCTGGGGTTAAAGTTCCGGATACGACAATGTTACCACAGCCGACAATCAGACAAGAAACAGCCAGAACATCAAGTCATTATTCATTTAATTTTGATAGTTTACTATCACTTACAAATAAATTGAGGGTGATTTAAATTTCTATAAATAAACATAGAATGGTTTGCCTACTAATTTTATATGAAAAATATGCATTGGTGTTATTTTGTCTCCAATTTTTGGCAAACGATTAAAGTGCCTCATGAGGTGTATCAATCTGCCCCGGGGATGGGGCACATTGATACAAATTACTTTTTTTAGCTCACAGGCTATCATAGCCTGAGAGCTTATGTGCCCGCCCGTTCTGTATGTACGTTCGTGCGTAACGCGATAACTCACGATAAAAATATCGGATCCACTTGAAATTTTGTATATAGGTATATCCTGATAAGGCGCTTCCCTGATTAGTTTTTGGTGTTCATTCGAAATGTATAAGAGGGGGAACGGAGGGCTCATGCCCCTTCCCTTAATTGATTTAATGGGTTTTTCATGCATAATTAACAGTTTTCGTTCAAAAATTTAGATATAGGATCATTTTGATGAGGCAATTTTGTGACTATTATTAGGTGTTCATTGAATAAGTATAAACAGGGGGAATGGGGGTTCTAATGCCCCTCCCCTTAACTGATATAAAAGGGTTTTTCAAGCAAAATTGTCAGATTTCGTTCAAATATCTGAATAGTTTTGGAAGTTTAATGGTTAAGTATAAGAGAGGGGGATAGCTCCTCTTAAATTATATAAATGTTAAATGGGTTTTTATTAAGAATTATCCGATTTGCTCTGAATTTTGGATATAGATTTTTTATATGATAAAGCATGTTCTTGATAGTTTAGGAGGTTTAATGATTAAGTATAAAAAAAGAGGAAAGGACAGAGCTGTTTCCCTTTCTTAATTTTTTTTTCAACGGAATTAACCCTTGAAAATGTAAAGCTGTAATGTACAATTAGTATGCGTAGCCTGTGAGCTCAATACCATCAGTATAACTGGGCAATATTCTTTTTTATTTAATTTTTTTTTAATTACATGCAAAAATACTATATAAAACAACGATTATACGTTTTTATAACACACTACACAAGTTTTGCTGACACCACATGGAAAAATAATTTGAAATTTCTACTTTCTGGACACCAAAAAAATTATTTGAAAAAAAAACTGCATCAATGTGCCCCTGTTCCCCCTACGTAAAATAATTATTCTTTTTGGTTCAAGATTAAGCCATTACATCGATCTTATAAGAGCTGTGTATGCACGTCATAGTGTAAAGCGCAGAATCATTGTTATAGAGATGACCGTCGTTTAAACGTTTTTTATTGCACTAACTACGTATGTAAATAAAGTTTTTTAAGTGGTAAAATATAGATTCCTCCTTACTTTCATGCATTTAGAAAGTTATATTAATTCCGATTTAAGATTAACTTGCTTAGAGTGATACAATCCTCTAGAATTTACTTGAATTCTAAAATAATCATGCGAAATTACACACACACATTGCACTAACTACATATGTAAATAAAGTTTTTTAAGTGGTAAAATATAGATTCCTCCTTACTTTCATGCATTTAGAAAGTTATATTAATTCCGATTTAAGATTAACTTGCTTAGAGTGATACAATCCTCTAGAATTTACTTGAATTCTGAAATAATCATGCGAAATTACACACACACACATATACATATATAACCATTAAAAATTAATACAAGTTATTTGCAACTAATAAGAATTTCTAAATAATAAAGCAATTTAATCAAATTAAAAATGATTTATAAACCATTTATAAACATAAAAATGGTTAGACTTAAAAAACAGAATTAAAGATAAGCACAATTTTAGTTAAGAAGTACTATAAACACGTATATGTATGTGTCTGTGAAGAAATGCTTTACAGATTTTTTACTTATCTTAAGCTACACTACAACATCATTGCCTCCAATTTCATTAAGTGAAAAATACAGTTTCATTCAAGTTATTTATACATCTTAATTTATAATTTAGTAAAAGTTTCCTGAAATTTTAATTTGTACTTCTCTAAAACATAGATATTTGAGTTTAAATTTAAAAGGTAATTTAAATGAAAAACTGTTTAAAATATTCTTGTTTATTTTAAAGTGATAGCATTCAAAATAAAAGAAAAATTATGAAAACTGATTAGTTTGATAAGCTGAAATTAAAGGAAAAACTCTACTGATATGATTCAGTTTTATCATTTCGTAACTGTATCATACTCATCAACTGTCCGCATTTTTAAAAAGCTGTAAACACTAAGTTATGCTATCACAACAACGATAACCTAAAATAGATACTAATACTTATATTATACTATATTATAAGGCATTATTACCATAGTAGAGAGCTGTCATAGCATAGACTTTTTTCTTTATATGTTATTTATGATATTAAAAACATGACACATTATTTTTTCATTCAAAAAATTTCTTACATTGATATGAATACATTTGTATCAAAAACAACTTTTTATAAAAAAAATATTTCATCACTTTTCAAAAATACATGTAATTTTAACAGTTCAGAAATTTGCTATGCATCAATATTACATAGTATTTGGCATATTATGTACCATTTTAGTGTCGATACTGCGCAGTTCAGTTCCAAAAAATGTTTTCGCTTTTTCATCGAAGGTTTCTTCAGTTTGAAATGATGATGTTATTGCTTAGTTGCAGTTCAGCTTTAGATCTTATAGCGTTCCCTCTAAGCTGCAATTAAGCAAAAACCTCATCATTTCGAACTGAGGAAGCCTTATATGAAGTGAGTGAAAACGCTTTATTTTATGGAATTGAACTGGACAGTGTAGACGCTACATCGTACATAACATGCAAGGTACTATGTATATAGCATACTTTTCAACTTTCAAAGTCATATTTTTTTATAAAAAGCTTCGAAATGTTTTTCAAAAAATATATTTTTAATGTAAATGCATACAAATCAATATAAAGAAATTTTTGAATGAAGAATCTATACTGTGATACCTTTCTACTATGGTAATAATGCCTGAAAATACAGTGTAATATAACTGAATAAGTAAAATACGGACATTATAAAAGGCAGTTATTCTGTCTATAAAATGTATCTAAAAATAGATGTTAATGTAATACAACTAAAGTCTCCATACTGGTCACACTCAGAATATTTTGAAAAAAATACTAATAAGCTACTCATCTATATAATAAAAACTCAGTCAATTTTAGAGGCGAAATTACAATAGAAAGTGCGTAATAAAAAAAAAAATAAAAAAAACTTTTGAACATTTAACGCGAAAAGGAGAAAGCGTCATGCGGTTTGGCGACCAATACTATTTCTCGACAAAAGCAAACGATTTTAATGTAACTGAACATTGTTTCTTAATAGATTTTTAGAATGCGTGTAAATTGTAATACATGTATATTTGGTTTATTTTTCCTATTACATATTTATGTTGCTTTTAATGTATTTAAACTTAAACAGTGATAGAGTTTAATATATATATATATATTTTTTGTATTACTTACTTATACTGCTTGTTGCTGCAAATAATATTTAATTTTATCACTTTAAAAATAATTTTATATATAAAAACATTTTCATACTAAAAATATATTTTCATACATTTAATCGTATTCCAAAATAAAGGTCAGATGCTGCAGTAAATAAATTTCATTATCGGTGAAGTTTTAGTTTCCATCAGCAACAAAATTTAATTGACAGTATTCAATTGGACTTAATTTTGGAACTGAAACAATTTTAATTAATTTAAATTTTTTTAATGCATAAAATTTCATAGTTAACTTTCTTTGTGGATGTCTGTATGGTAAAAATTAAGTTAAAACAAACTAAAACGGGCAAAGCTATAATTATTTAAATAAAAACTTTTTAACAAGTTTAACATAGATATTTTTGCATTAAAAAGTATTTTTTGAAATTCTATTTCGCCGATAACCAGGCTAATTCACCAAATAAATGATACTTCATTATTCTTTCTACAGAGGTTCTATCAGAGTTCCGCCGAAATTTTTTTTAAACATATCTAACCAAATGAGAAAATCATTCTGTATTTTTTTCAGATTTTTTTTAGTATGCCCGCATGGAGAACTTCCTTGCTAGATATTGAATTTCCAAACATTATAACAATCGCTGAAACTTACTACTCACATGAATGTCAATTGCTACATCTGTTATTAGCTGCTCTTGCAAACTAATATAAGTCATAATACTTCATCTACCGTACCGATATTCGACACACATATCCGTGAGTGATGATGTACAATGAAACTTTTCTAATTATCTTAAAAGGTACTTCAAGATGATTGCTCGCTCTATTAATAATATATTCTAAAATTATTTATAGTCTAAATGCATATCCAACAAAACTATGTATTCATTTTAAGTTATTATAAAAGCTTCTTCAAATGTTAATATGCTTCACTGATTAACTTCTAATTCCCATTAAATTTTAATGCTAATTTAAAGGAAAGAATCTTTGACGTAATAGAATCGTTTGAAGTGATGAAAGTATTTCTATAATAAAAGGCTCGTGTTTGATAAACTAAGCGAAAGATTTCCTACAGCAATAAAGATTGATAAAGAATGCAGGAAAAATGTAACTGCAGATTTATTATTACATAACTTGAACTAAAAACAGTTAAGTTCTATTCTTAAAGAATACAATAATAAGAATAATTTAATCTTTCCTACCTTGGTTGATTCTTAAGCTATACTATAAAAGTAATCCATATTCTTCATACGGTTTTGTATATCCATTGTAAAACAATTTGCACCACAAATTCACTTATCATCTTGCACAGACACACGAAACAACTGCATAATCTTGATTACTAATTTTAATTAAAATTAAACAGATGCTAATAAAATTTTACATTTAATTTTTTCAGTAAAATATTCTGGTTAGCTTACAGAAAACAATTAGGAGACTGATAGAAAAATGTACTTTTACATTGACATTACATAGATTGCATCATCAAGATGAAATGCATACTTAGCAGGAAAAAACAGTTATTATTATGGAAAGAAAAACTCGATTACGTATTGAAAATGAAAGCATCTTGATTAAATAAAATAAGATGTATTATCGTTTCAGAAAATCATTATATGTCTATCATTTATCCCCAAATTTTGGTTTAAATTCAGTGAATTAAAATTATTCATAATTGAAATTAATAGTCTTTTAAAAATATGAATTGATATAATTTTTTTAAACAGTTTCAGTTATTTTAGTATGCTTTTATGCTAAAAGACGAGTTATCCAAAAATGTAAAGGTAATTTAGAAAAAATTCTTTAAACACGCGGTTGTCACATTATGGTACGCGTATTATTACTGGTACATGAATTTCTGAAAATTGGTTCTCAAAATTATAATACTAGTACGGGAAATGAAATACAACACATTATGAAATAAAAAAAGTAAAATTTAAAATCAAAGAAAGTATCGAATGCAATTTTGGAATTGTAAATATATTTCTTGTTGTTACTATAAATGAGGACCCCAGAAGCCAAGGGGTACAAGTGACAAAATTTAGATTTCGAGTAAATTGAGTTCAAAGTTAAAGATCAATTGTAATTGAATAAATTAAGATAAGAAACTTTTGCTTATTTCTTAGTGATCTTTAAACTCTTATTTCAATAACTGCTTGAAAAAAGATGGAGTACAATTTGTTTTAAATTTATGACTAATCAATGTTTAACATCAGTCGGCACTTGTACCCTTTGGCTTCCAAGCAGTAATGAAAACTGCTTGGAAGCCAAAAAGTACAAGTGCCGAATGAATAGAAGAAATGAAAAGTTATAAAATAAAAATAATAAATTTATGAAAAAATTAAGAGCCATGTTGATATAAATAAATGAAAGAACAAAAATTTTTTTTAATAAAAGTTCTATAAAGGAAAAATTATGAAATAAAAAATGAATTTACGAAAAATTTATAAAAAATATTGATATAAATGAATGAAAGAAAAAAAAACTTTTGTTCAAGCATAAGTTTAATAAAAATTTTATTATAATTTTTGAAACATTGGAATTTTATAATTTTTAACACTTTCCAACAACGTTGAAAAGTGAATATGATTTTGGTTTGTCTGTCCGTACGTCCACATCTTAACTCTCGTAAATATATTTGGATTGCCCTGAAAATTTAGGGAATTATTCACATTTACTTCAATACGAACCTATTGCAAAAGAAGTTTCTAACACGGTTAGTTTATTTACAGAGACAATCAAAAGTTTACCGTTTCATTACGGGTTATGAAAAAATAGTTTCAAATGAATTTTAGAGACGTTACACCTTGTCACATATTAAAATTTATATGCATTTGAAAATTGCATTAAAACAAACAATCTGTAAAATGTGAGGTTAAAAGAATAGTTATTATTTATTTACAGGGCCAAACAAAAGGTTTCCATTACCTAATGGTAAAGAGGAAATTGTTTGCGACATATTTTAATTATATTACAATTTTCATGTATAATAAAACTGATATACGCCACTGAGGCTTAGTATAAGTTCGCGCATAATACGAAATTCACAGGGTTACAGTGATTATTTACAGGGACACAAAAGAAATTTCAAATAGTATATTTTATTCGAAGTAGTGTATATTATCGATGATGATTGATGAATGGACGAAATGCCTTTTTAATTATGATTTGTGCTTTTAAGTTTCACAAAATTTATGCATATTATATGGTACGTATAAATGCTATAGTTCATATACAGGGCAATACAAAAGATCTCGTAAAGGTTACTGAACATGAGCGTGATTTATTTAAAGATTACTTTTAAATAAGTTCTGTATTTTTATGCTCAACTGCATTCAGTTTATTAAGAAATTCTTTTAAAATATAGATAAAATGGTATTCAGGATCACGCACAAAATTTTATACATGTTCATATATGAATGATAATTTCTGGAAATGAGATTTCAGTAGTCTTAAGAGTATTTTAGTTTGAACTAAACTTTAGCTAAATACTGGCGTATAATAAAGGTTCAAGGTAAAGTACAGGAGGAACAAAATTATACAAATATGTTTCCATCTATTAGTATAAACTGCTGAAAGAGAAATTTCAAACTGTTACGCGTTTTCTTTCTAAACTAAATTTCCCTATTATGCAATATATATCAACCGACAGATAAAACATATGGCTGTTCGAAAGTATTAGAATACATATTTGGCTATGGATAATAATACTATATTACCCTAAATAGCGAAGATTTTTAAAGATTTCAGGGAGTGTTGGAAAGTATTTCATAATCTATGGTTAGCGAAGGATTTCTCTTACTTGTTAACAGTAAAAATGCATTTATTTAATGTATAAAAAAGCAAATGGCTTTGTATGTCGTTAGTCGCGCTTCTGCTATATAGACGTAAACGTATACAGCTGCACTTATACCCCTTGGCCTCCACACGTTTCATAGTTTTGGAAAATAGGTTAAGTAACTGACCCCTAAAACGCAGTACATAATTAAAAAATCACTCATTACTCTTTACCTACAAATAAATAGACTTATTTTCAGATAGCCTGTGCACTTAACTCAATTTTTTCAATTTTGTCACTTATACCCCTTGGCTTCTGGGCTCCTCAAATGTCTGTTATATTAGATTCTCTGAAATATGGCACAGTCGGTTTAAAAAAAATATATATATATTAGAATTTTATGGAAAATAATTAAAATTTATGCATAAAAACCCAATTTTAAAATGAAAGAAAGAAACACTTTAATTACGGGCAAAACTAATTTTAAATATTACATTATATAAATATTAAATTTATTAAATTGAATTATCTGAAGTTGAAGTCTTGGAAGAGCGCGTAATAGTATTTCAACATTGAAATAAAGTTTTATTTCAACTGTTTCGATATAAAGCTTTGTATAGGTATTGGTGTGGTATATTGTTATTAAGCTGATTGAAAAATCCCACTGTAAAGATAAATTTAATAACAATGATAAAATTTTTAGCATTATACTATCTGTTAAAATGGGAGTAAAAATTAACGGAAAAATTTTCCGATTTACACCGGTTTCATTTGCAATGCGTTTCTTTTTCCCTTTAATTATTAACTTTACATTTGGTACTTTCTAGTACGGAAATATAAGAACTTAGTAGATTTATTAGTACATCGATCTAAAAGTTAGAGAACCCCTGTATTAAACAATAATTTTGGAAATGACTAAAGAGTTATCATTGAAAGGCTCATGTATTTATCAACTGAGCGAATAATTAGCGATACTAGTAAAGAAAACTGCTATTATTTTTATCTCTTATACCCTAAAATATCAATTTTTAAAATTATCTTTTTGAAACTTATTTTCCTTCCATTACTGTGATACATTAGACAATATATGCTATTATTAATATTATTATTATTATTATTATTATCTGGTAATTATATTTTATACTTATGTGGTACTTCAAAATAATGTTGGACCATAGCACTCGGACAAAAATCGAGGCATAAAAATAAAACTATACACAATATTTTCTTATTATTTTAAATTATCATGCATTTATCTAATGTATATATGCAGTGATGGAAAACTGGAGAAGACGTCAAACCTATTGACACCACTAACTTTTATAGTATTCTTCCCTTTACTATTACATAAACCGGAAATTTTTACTTAAACTTAGTGATGTTAGTAGACTCCACCTCTGCGCCAATTTTCCACCACTAATATTTGTCTGTGATGCATATATGCCTAGGTTATTATGCTTTTAATGCAGCAGCATCGATCAATTTGTGTCCAGAAGGATATTCTGCAATTGTAATAACGAGGTGGAACCCGTCGAAATTCCATAAAAGAAATCTTTGAAAAACAACTGTTTTATTTATGTATATTAAATCTACAAAATTAGTTACAGTAAAAAATACATTTAAGTATATTGGTTAGTCTAATGCTAAAGAAAATATTATTTTTAACTAAAATTAACAAAATATTATAAAATTCAATTATTCAAATTATTAAAAAAATAAAACCGAAATTCACCGGATTTCTCTTTTTAATTTCTATTTTTTTTTTTTTTTTTTTTTTTTTTTTTTTTTTTTTTTTTGAGTGATTTACAATTACAAAATTGGTATTAAAAAATAAAAAAAAAATTAATATATCAAAAATAAATTGAGATACAGCTTTGAAACAAACTTCATTTAAAAGTACATTTTTTTTCTCTATACGACGATGTAAAAATTTAAAATGTACGATGTTTAGAGCGTAAAATTTGCAGTACCGAAAATTGCAAAACTGAAATTGGATGAAAAAGTGTTGCGCATTTTAATTTTTTTTTTTCAATTTTAAGAGAAAATGGAATAATTCTGTTGCCACAATTACAAAATTGGTACAAAAACTGTAAAAAAATTATATCTCAAAAATAAATGTAGATAAAACTTTAAAACAAATTGTATTTAAAAGTACATTTTTTTCTCTATACGACAGTGTAAAAATTTAAAATATGCGATGTTTAAAAGTGTAAAATCTGCATTAGTGAAAATTGCAAAACCAAAATTGCAGGGGAAAGTGTTGCCATTCGAAAATGACGTATGCGTTACACACAGATACGTATGGCCTTTATAATATAGATACCGTCTGAAAAAAAGCAAATCTGATAGAAATTTCGAAAGTTTTAATTGTAGAAAATCAAAAAGATCCATAGAAATGCAAAAATACATGTTTAGGATTTTTGCTAATCTGTATTTTATTTTTCATTTTGTTTTATAAAAATACACTTTTTCTTCTAACGATAAAAATAACATCAATTTTTTATTTAATTTCATATAAATATGTTTGTAAATTCTGGTATCATTTAATCATTTCGGCATTTTACGAATAGAAATTCTTAGCCTCTGAATTGGTCAAATAAATTTCATTCAGTTCATGTATTAAAATTTCATTTGAAATACATTATATGACAATTTAAAACGGATTTTCGTTTGTCCTAAGTATTTTCCTATTTTTATATTTGAAAATTATTAAGACTCACATGGGGTTATTCATAAATTATGTCATGCTTTTTTCAATAATTTTGATCCCCTTATCCTCCCTCCCCATTCGTAACATGCCATGTTATATTACTTAAACATACTTGCAGTTCAGAAACAAAAACTATATTATACTTCATATTTAAAATGTTATTTTAAATTTTTAACTATGTGTTTTAATGACTTTTGTGATCATAACAATAAAAATGATTCATGTACTTATTTTGAATCAAATAAGATCAAGGTTTACTACAAAAACATAACTAATATACGGTAGTAATAAAACATTAATATAAAAGAGGAACTGAAAACAACATTGAATTTGAAATGGAATTTAATATATTTGGCATTAAATCTTATCTTTACTTTATCAATACAAAACATTTTAATTTCAAAATAACTTCAAAATTTAATCTAATTTTAAATGCTTTTATTTTATCCAAAATGTGTGAAGTCGCATTTCTTCTTACCTCCTTTCACCCGCTTGTCACAAATTATCACAATTTCACTACTCCCCCCTCACCTCCTCCAAGTGTGACATCATTTGTAGATGACCTGCATGACAAATAATTCCCTCCTGAAGGATGAAGGAATACTTTTAAATCTTATAATATTTTTTTTTCAAATGAAACTATTTGTTATACAAGTAAAACACGTTGAAATTTATAGTCGAAATTTACAGGTACGCAAATAACGGAAACATATTTAAAAGTAATATATCACTTTCAAAACAACACGCCTGCCTTTACATAAACTGAAATTTGAATCTACATTCATATAAATTATATTTGGGTGAAAAATGACAATTTAAAGTGAGATTTCACCTCTTACTCAATTTTAAAATCTAATTTATACCACAGATGAACTCACATATTGAAAAAGCTGTTTTCTCTGAATAACTAAATTACTAAATTTTAAATCCCATTTCAAGATGTTCGAGACTGGAAAATAAATTTTTTCTTTCGCCGCAGTTCCTAATTTCTGATAAAAGGCAAGTACACTGTAAAAAAAATTTCCTTGAAAAAACGGAAAACGTACTGGCAGCAAAGTTGCCGTATCTGCTCCATTTTTTCACGTAAAATTTACTTTTATGTCTTTTCTGTTTTCGAAACTGAAATGTTCCGTTTTTGGAAAATGAAGTGTTCCGTTTTTGGAAAATGAAGTGTTCCGTTTTTGGAAAATGAAGTGTTCCGTTTTGATAACTGAAATGTTCTATTTTGGAAATTGAAATGCTACGTTATACAAACTGAAATGTTCCGTTATAGAATCTGAAATGTTCCGTTTTGGAAACTGAAATATATCGTTTTGAAAACCAAATTATTCTGTTTTGAAAATTGTAATGTTTCGTTTTAGAAACTGAAATGTTCCATTTTAGAAACTGTTGCTTTCAGGTTTAAACTAGGTTTTTTTCATTTTGTAAACTGGTATCTTCAGTTTTATCCCGGTTATTTTCAGCCATATTCAATTATCCGTTCAAAATTTGTCTCATACTGAGATAGTGAAATCTCAAATTCTAATGTTATACGTATGAGGAGGGGAGAGGATTAATGCCTACATATATTTTTAAAAATAGCAAACAATTATTTTTAATTCATTTTTTCTGTGTACTGTTATATGATTTGTTTTTTAGTTATCAAAATATCAAAATAATTCTAAAATATATACTTAATATAATTTAAGTGTTGGTACTTCGCAAAACAAAGTAATAAATAAAATTAAATATATATTTAGCAAATATTTTCACACAAAAAATTGATGCTTGAAGAACTAACTTTGCACACTGTAAAATATGCATTACCTATGGAGATAAGTACTGCACACAGATATGTTTAATATTGATGAGGGAATTAGAGATGTGATTTGCATTCCACTTGATACTGGTTTATCACTTGTTACTGGTAATATTTTTTGCGTTATTATAATTTGCTATATTTAGGTCTTTCTTTTTTACTGAAATTTTAATAATGCTAATTAAATAAACAAATATTTATGTTTATAATTGCTGCCAATATAATAAAATGATATATATTAAATTGCTCCAATAATTTTCAAGAAAAAAAAAGATACATTGATATCAGTTTTTTTTCCATTTTCAAAAGTGCCGTGCCCTCCTTAACCCCTTAAGGTAAAAATTTGAAAATTGGTTTTTGACTTGCAGCCACTGCGAGCAAGACTGTAGCAAAACTATTGGTTCAACCTCCCTCCCCTCCCGAAAAAAAAATACGGACAATAAAGTTTAACTAATGTATCTTGAATGTATACTTCATTTGTAAGCAATTTATAATATTTTTATTTAAAATTAGTCATTTTTCAATAAAAAATGAAATTTTAAAAATTTTTATAGTTTAAATTTAAACTTTCAATAGATAAAGAAATAGCTTACAAATAAAATGTATGTTCAAACTACATTACTTTTACATCATTATCAATGTTTTTGGTGGCTCTTGAACAAATAGTTATGCTACCGTCTTACGCCGTGAATGAAACTGAAAAAACAATTTTACATTTACTTTAATCAAACTTAAATATAAAAAAATAAAATTTCAGTTTGGAATGTTAAAAAAAATGATTTTACATAGAAAAGAAATTAGGTTGTCTATATTAAAAACTGTATGCATTTTTTTTTCTTTTTTAATAAAGATCGAGAAAAAAATAAATGTTGCATTATTGCTAAGTTGCACTGCCAGGTAGAAAGTAAGACATTTAATACCCCTTAATAGCCCTGAAAATCAATATATCATCACTTCTGACTATAAATTTACCTTTTTATGCACAAATCTTTAAATTTTCAAGTCTTTAATTTAATAATGAATCACTCTATTTATGTTTTAAACGTTGTACTTTTTAAATGTCTATAGAATTTGTGTATATAAGCATAAAACCTCTGAGTTATTTAACTTTTACAAACTTGATGATAATAAAGACTTTTTGTATATATTTATATGTAGGCTATTGTTTTTGTTCCTCTTATTTAATCTTGGAGGGAAGAATATTTATCGTTGCTATGTCATAATTTGTTTAAATATTTTTTTTTAGTATGCGCCATAATGATATTTTAGACATGCCCTTTGTGTCAATGTAATTTAAAACTTCACATAAAAATATCTAGCTGCCAATCTTTTTATTTAAAAAAAATTAGAGTAAGATAATTTTTATTTAAAAAATGTGAATAATAATATACAAATTAGAAACATTTCATTTAACTCAATTCCACTTTCATTATAGCTTTCATTATAGCTAGGTAACTTGAAAAAGGACAAAAAGATTAGCAACTACATAGTACCTTGAAAATAACATTTAACACTTACTTCTCTTTTTTGACAAAACCTCTAAAATTAGGAGTATTTTTCTTTACAGGAAATTCAGAAGTTTAACATTTTTCCTAATTATTCACGATTAATAATTCTACCTTTGCACACTGTAAAACTTCAATAGTAACTCTTGTTACCAATCTAAGTAAATATATAAAATAAAGCATTTTATTTACATGTATATTTCAAAACAAAAAATATCGATGAAAAAAATCTATGTTCATCGAAAATTGCAGTTTTACACCCACCATTTACACAATGAAATATCAATCGTATTAAACATGGCAACAATTAATCTGTTACTAAGGACTGTTCTCAGATTTTTAATTAATTGACCTGTTTTCGAAATATCCCAGTAAATGACAAACATTTTGCTAAAAATCAAGAGGATATTACCCATTCAATAAAAATTTTCACAGATCTTCAAAATTCTGAAAAATAATTCACAATATGCTCACTTCACCTCCCTCCTACGCTTTTAGGGGGGGGGGAGTGAGAATATTGTGAATTCTTGTGAATCCCCCCCAAAATAAAATAGGATTTAATTAAAAATGCAACTATTTCAATACATTCAGCTAGAAAAAAATCCTGACAGTAATTCATGTCAATGTCGTCATAAATCCCTCCCTCTTTTACTGATTAACGATCGCAATTGTGATCAAACTATTGATATCAATTAGCAATCATGATTACTTAAGTAAATCCATATTACATATTTTAAAGACAATAGAATTTTTGTTGAAAATATAAAAAAAAAACATGAATAAAAAAGCAAAACTAAATGTAATATCAAAAATACTTTATTGCTAAAACATCACAAATTAAAATACATTTCATAAACTATGTATATTAACTAGATTTATTGGCAGTTTGCAACTGTACCATTATTTTTCTATTTACCCTGGATATTTTGCCTCCTGTATCTCGATTTATGTCAGCAAAGATTCTCAAAAATGAAAATAAAGAAAGTTTGTAATAAAATAATATGTAACTAGATAAGCACTACAAAATTTACATGCCGTGCAGCAAGTCGTCTTGAAGTATAAGCTCAGAAAAACCCTAATTCTCAACATGTTACCCAGCATCAACGTAAACCAGTCTGATTCTCCATGACATTTATTGTTGGCCAAGGAAGAGCACCATCAACTATGTGTTACTCTTCCTGTGTCCCAAACATCATTGGAAGCCATGGAAAGTTATGGATCCTCTAAAACAGTGATTTTATAGAGTAGCAGAGTTTTAATACTTCTGCAATAAACATTTTTATAGATCTCAGAACATTAAAGCCATATGGTGACTAGAAAAAACAGTTCGCTAAACAAAAACATAATCAGTGTTGTAAAATTAATAAATATATATATAAATATATTTAGAAACTATTTAAAAATATTTAATTTTAAGTTTATTCAACAATAATTAAAAAGACACTAGGGAAAATAAATAAATAAATCTAATCGTTTTCTGAAAACTAAATAGAAAATTCAATTTTCAGTTCCAATTCATTTAAAATAACGATAACAATAATTTATAAATTTTACTTTCAAGAAATAGCAATTCGAAAATTTAATTTTGATTCGAAATATTCATACAAACATTTGAGAAAATACAACTTAAGAAATTTTACTTCAAAAATATTAACTGTTAACTGCTGTGACAAGATTTGTCACATAACTACTGTGAACGGTCTGTCAGACCGCTTAATTTAAAGATGAATGAAATGTTACATTAATTCTCAGAATACTATTTAGGTATTAAACTTTATGTATCTGACTATTATAAATAAAATTCAGCTATTTAAAAGTCTCCAGAAATAGTAATAAGGCTCCAAACAAAACAAAATTCGACCAGTATCGATAATTAAACTAAAAATTACGAGTTAAACTGTGAAACTTTAAAAACTCTGCGGTCAGACCGCTAACATTAGTTATGGGTTAAATTTTTATTAGAAAGACTTGCGCAATTGTCAGAAATAAATATATTTTAGCATGTTTAGTTAATAATATAGGGGAGAGTGGGGTGGTATGGGACACTTTTTATAAAGTAAGAAAATAAACTTTGTTTGATACAAAAACAAAATTTCTATTTATAGAGTGCAAGGTAAAACACTTTTTAAAATCCCTGAACAATATAGAACCATAGCAAGCGTAAGCTATTTTATAATTAAAGAAAGTGCACGTTTCAAAATGTGTCTCATTCCTCCCCACATACAGGAAGGTATGGTATAGGAATAAAACAATGCTATAAGGCACAAATAGTATAGTGTCGGCTAGATACACAATCAAACAAAGATTGCAGGTTAATTATGTAGTATGTACCATAATGTAAAATTCCAGTATCTTCATGACAGGAATGAAAATTCATCTTATTAAAAAAGAAAAAAAAAGAATCTGACATGTCCTATTTCTCACCACTTACATGCTTTATGTTACACTTTTTTGTATAAACAAAAATGTTGATTTTAGACTTATTTTAAAAAATGGATAATTTACAGTATGATGTTTCATAAATAGGAAAACGAATGCATCTAAGCATAAATAAGTCATTATATACAAAATATATAAAAAGTATATGAAGCAAATTTATTCTTGTTTCTTGAAATATTCTTTTCTTTTAGACAATTGGAAGCTTATACATACCAATGTTTTTTCATCTGAAGATTCGGCTACCATTGTTTCATCTTGTGTGCGATTGATGAAATGCTTAGAATAACAAAATAAAAAGAAAATACTACTGTTCAGTGTTAAATTCAAGGGAATAGCCCAGGGGGAACATCCTCCTCAGAGCAGTGAAATTCCTCCCCCCGGAAAAATTGAGATTTTGGGTTTTCAATGGTCCAAAAGGGCAAATCCCCCCCCCCCCCCGAAGACACAAAAGTCCCTCCCGGAGAAAAGTGTCTGAATTCAACACTGCTACTGTCAAAGTATCTGCCTCTCTCTGTCAACGTCCACTCCACTCTCCAGTTCTTTCAGTTTAACAGAGAATTTGCAGTTAATACATATAAAGGAAAAATAAATATACTCCAGTGGGGAATTCAGACACTTTTCTCCGGGAGGGATTTCAGCAGCTTCGGAAGGAGGAGTATTATAGAGTTCCTGGGAATTGCACATTTGAGATTAAAATCACAAAATCTCAAATCTTCCAAGCGACACATCTTATTGTTCCTCGAGGGAATGCTCCCCCCAGGACACCCCCTGAATTCAACATCCATATATCTTAAATCACTCGGAAAGGGACACCTAAATATAAATTTTGATATTTTTTCATGAATGTCTCCGAAAAATATTTTCAAAATTTTTGTTAAAATACCTTTACAAGTGCATTAAATTAGTTTTATATTTTGCATTTGGGCATTTCTGTCTACAAATCGACAGAAAATCAGTTTTAACTTCTGAATCTTAGAATTAGTCATCTTAATCCAATTTTACAATAATCGTTTTGATTATATAGTGCATGTATTTCAAAATTTCAGTAGACCTAACGCGTAATAACCGCATTTAAGAATTTTTATTCAAACCAATGTTTATTTAAAATACTTATAATATTCATTATAAAAAGTTATAATTGAATAACTAACCTCTTTTCTGTATAACAAATTCGGTCTTCAAAGTAAACATTATAAGTAATGCATGTGTTGCGTTTGTGTTTACAGTTTTCAAGCAAATTTGTTAATGTACTCGGAAACTCGGACTGATTTTATTTTCGACCTAAGGCGTCGAAGAAAAAACCGAGCTGAGGGTTTTCCGTTCTACTCCCCTAAATGAAAACGTTCAGTTAGTCGACTGCCCTAGAATAAACAATTCCGGTAATTCCAGGAATAGTTGCAGATTTTTTTTGAACGAAAATTTTAAATTAGACGACTGTCCAGGAATAAAGATTTCCGGTATTTAAAGGAAAAGTTCCAGGTGTTTTCTAAAACGGAAATGTTCAGCTAAATCAAGAAAAATTCACAGAGTAACACCTCTAAAATTCAGGGCATATTTTTACAGTGTAGAGCAAAAACTAACTTAAAACGGACTATTGGCGAGTATCAAGAGCTTTTAAATGTATAAACTTATTTAGTTGTTTCAAGATTTTACATTTTTCTCAATATTGAAATTTAAAAAGAAAATGAGTTTGTGAGAAATATTTAAATAAGAGTTAGATTTACCAGAAAAATATTCAGAACCTTCTTCTTGTGATTTTTTCTTCCCACCTCTAAGCGTGACATCATTTGTAGACGGCGTCCTTGACCACGATTTTTCTCTTAAAGGATCCAGGAATGCATTTAGGCTTAAAATATTTTCTTTTCACATGCAAATAATTTTTATACAAGTAAAACACGTCGAAATATACACTACCTGGCCATTGATTATCGTTCACTTGCTATTTTAGACATTTTGTTAAATATCTAGAAAAATACATGAGGAATCATCTCGAAACTCTTAGTATATAAATATAATAGTATATGTCATACATCTCCGTGAAGATTTTTCCCGAAACTCCATAGGGGACCGTCAACAAATTAAAAAAGAATGAATATCTTTTGAATAACCTCGTCAAAACTAATATAGCAAAAGCACTCTAACTCTAGATTATGATTGAGTGCCTTATCGTAGTACACCGTATTCATTTTTATGCAAATAGCATGCATACTTGCAGAGTAATTAATGTTTTTATAAAAATGGTCCCAAAATTTTCCAAGTTTTTTCCTTGTAATTTTCAGAGTTTTTAATGTAAAATAGTATTGTTTTCTGAAAATATGACAAACAACATTGCACACATTACCCTGTAATCAGATATAAAAAACAATAAAAATTGTATGAAAAATAAGTAGGTTTACTAAATAATTTTTCACTATGCATGCGTCAACGATATCAAAATTTCATTTGCATATTATGTTAGCTAAATATATAGAGCAACTTTTGTGAAAGTCTGAAAGTCTCAAAATCATAGCTTGAAAATTCTGAAAGTAATCGTCTATAGAAAAAAGAAAAAATCCGTTGTTTCCAAAATGAAGCAAAAAAATGAGAGATTTTATCCAAATGTAGTAGTACGTCCCGTATTGTGTATTCTATATTGACACTAATCAATGATATATGGATACAACCCCTCTTATTATTGCTTCATTTTGAGAATAACGGATTTTCAACTTATTCAATTGACGATTATTTTGATAATTTTCAAGTTATGATTTTGCGACTTTCACAAAAGTTGCTCTATACATTTAGCTAACATAATATGCAAATAAAATTTTAATATCGTTGACGCATGCGCAGCGAAAAATTATTTAGTAAACCTACTCATTTTTCATACAATTTTTATTATTTTTTAATTCTGATTACAGGGTATTGTGTGCAATGTTGTTTGTCATATTTTCAGAAAATAATAATATTTTATATTAAGAACTTTGAAAATTATAAGGAAAAAACTTGGAAAAATTTTGGACCATTTTCATAAAAACCTTAATTACTCTGCGAGTATGCATGCTATTTGCATAAAAATGAACACAGTGTATTACAATAAGGCACACAATCATAATCTAGCGCTTTTGCTACATTAGTTTTGACAGGGTTATTCAAAAGATATTCATTCTTTTTTAATTTGTTGACGGTCCTCTATGGAGTTTCGGGAAAAAATCTTCACGGAGATGTATGACTTATACTATTATATTTATACACTAAGAGTTTCAAGATGATTCCTCAAGTATTTTTCTAGATATTTAACAAATTGTCTAAAATCGCAAGTGAACGATAATCAATGGCCAGGTAGTGTATAAGCGAAAGTTACAGCCCATTTAAAAGTAATATAAAACTTTCAAAATAGTAAGTATGCGTTTACATAAACTGGAATTTAAATCTATAATCATGTAAACTATGTTTCGATGAAAAATCAAAATTAAAAGTGGCATTTCATCTCTTACTCAATTTAAAATCCTAAATTATATCACAGATGAATTCACAATTTGAAATAAAGCGACTTTCCCTGAATAACTAAATTACTGAAAGTTTAAATCCCATATTAAGATTCTTGTTCCTGGAAAATAACTTTTTTTCTTCACCACAGTCACTAAAGTTTCTGAAAAGAGAGAAGCACACAGAAAAGTAATTTAAAAGGGAGAATTTCCGAACATCAAGAGCTTTTTAAATTTATGAACTTATTTAGTCGTTTCTTTATTTTAGATTTTTTTCTACACTTAAATTTGGAAAGAAAACGAGTAATCGGAAATTTTGTTCGGAAATGTATAAACGAAATTTACAGTTACGTATATAATGGAAGCCCATTTAAATGTAATTTAAAACTTTCAAGACCGTATGCGTTTCCTAAGCAGGAATTTTAATCTGAAATCACATTAACTATATTTTGCTGAAAAATAAAAAATTAAAGTGATATTCAACACCTCTTATTCAATTTTAATTGCTAATTTATATAACAGATGAACTAACAATTTAAAAAAGCGGTTTTCTTTGAGTAACTAAATTATTGAAATCTTAAATCCTACTTCGAGATTTTTGTTGCTGGCAAATAACTTTTTTTCTTTCTCAACAGTAACCAAAACTTCTGAAAAAAAGAAAGTACAGCAAAAAGTAATTTAAATGTCAGAATTCGCGAGAATCAAGAGCTTTTTAAACTGATGAACTTATTTAGTCTTTTCAGGATTTTTGATATTTCTCAATATTTAAATTTGAAAAGAAACCGAGTTATATGGAAAGTTTTCAAAAAGAACTAGAGTTGTCAGAAAAATATTCGGAACCTCTTTCATAGAAATTCCGCCTTCCTCCTCCAAGTGAGCAAAATTTACAGCTTCGTAAATAATAGAAACCCATTTAAAAGTAATGTAAAACTTTCAAAACAGCATATAAAATTTTACATAATTTGAAATTTGAATCTCCTGTCCCATAAACTTTCAATGAAAAATCAAAGTTTAAAAAAAATTTCACCTCTTACTCAATTTTAAATTCTAACTTATGTCAACGATGAATTCACAATTTTAAAAAGCCGTTTTCTCTGAATAACTAAATTACCAAAATTTTAAATCTCATTTTGAGATTCTTGTTACTGGCAAATAACTTCTTTCTTTCGCCGCAGTCACTAAAATTTCTGTAAAAGATAAGTATATCGAAAAGTAATTTAAAAGTGAGAATTTGCAAGCTTTTTAAATTTATGAACTTATTTAATTGTTTCAAGATTTTAGATTTTCTTCAATATTTAAATCTGAAAAGAAATCGAGTTAGTCGGAAATTTTGTTCCAAAATGTATAAGCGAAATTTATAGCTATATAAACAACAGAAGCCCAATGAAAAGTAATGTAAAACTTTTGAAACAGCATGTATGCGTTTACCTATGCTGGAATTTGAATCTCTTGTCTTATAGACTGTATTTCTTTGAAAAATCAAAATTTAAAGTGAGATTTCACCTCTTATTCAATTTAAAATTCTAACATATCACAGATGAATTCACAATTTGAATAAGCGGTTTTGTCTAAATAAGCAAATTACTGAAAGTTTAAATCCCATATTAAGATTCTTGTTTCTGGCAAATAACTGTTTTCCTTCACCACAGTCGCTAAAGTTTCTGAAAAGAGAAAAGCACACAGAAAAGTAATTTAAAAGTGAGAATTTCCGAACATCAAGAGCTTTTTTAATTTATGAACTTAGTCATTTTAAGATTTTACATTTTTCTCAATATTGAAATTTAAAAAGAAAACGAGTTATTCGGAATTTTTTGAATAAGAGCTAGAGTTATCAAAAAAAAATATTCAAGACTTCTTTCATGGAAATTTTCGAAGTTTTCTTTTTTTCTTTTATCTTTAGCATAGATTATCTGTCGATTTTTAAGGTGAGGTAATTTCATCTTATGTTATTGTCAAATATCTTTCACAGTTTGCATTTATGTGCGTTTAAAAATATTTGTAAACGCATTTAAAAAAAGAAAGAAAAAAAAACGTTAATTGCCAGTATACAGTTTATAATGTTGTACAATTTCCCCCCTTCTATGAATGCAATTTCGTAGACATGTAACAATATATGGATTTGACAATACCTTTCACCAATCTCATAATTTTGCTAATACCACTCAGTAATAAAAAAATAAAAAATAAGTCCGTTTATTTCTCCTATCATATTGTACTTTTAATTTCTTTTCCTATAAAAGTTATTACGTGAATGCATCAAACTGTATGGATTTGACAATGCTCTCCTCTTATCTCATAATTTTGCCTATACCACTGTAAAAAATAAATCCAAAGATTGCCAGTACTATTTCTATATTTTTACGGATTTTTTCCAATAAATGTTATTTCGTGAATGCGACAAAATACATAAATTTAACCATATCTATTGCCCATCACTTAATTTTACTAATTGCCCTTTACCCTTAATTATCCATCTTGGCTGGCATAATAAATGTTTGTGATGTCAGCTGCAGCTGATCTATTGTAAGTAGCTGAAACTAATCTATTGTAAATAGCTGAAACTGATGTATTGTAAGTAGCTAAAACTGATCTATAATTGTTAGCAAAAACAATCCATCATTTGTTTAATGATTTTTCTCTTTTGACATGATGCACTGATGTTAAAACGTGCAATTGTTATTTTAATTAACTGATACTATATACTATAACTACAAGGTGAGTCATAAATATCGAAACAATACGTTATCTCCTTAAATAGTGCCTCTAGAACCATATTTCCAATTGCAAAAATTCACAAAAAAAGGTGAAATTTCTGATAAGATAAGTTGCAACTCCATGGGGAGTCTATTTGAAAAAATACGAAAATTAAATTTTTATACGGCCCCCAGAGAGAAAAAATTCCCAATTAGGAAATTATTCCTTATCCATTCCTAAATTAAACAAAAAAAAATTTCATCTCCGTATCTGAAAACCTGACAGAAATATTAAAATCCAAAATTCTCCAGAATTCGTGATTTACACCACATTACCATGACTATAAACGAAGAATTTTTGACTCATTTTCAAAGCAAATGAGGGATCGTCCACAATAGTTTGTGTTAAATGTCGATTTAAGACCGTGCCTCTTATTTGGACATAATAAAGCAGCATATTTATTTAAATCAACACTTCTTTTCAAATTATGCTGATCGTTAGCATTGGAGGTCTGCATGGATCGAAATATCTAGGTCCGGTCCCAAACCGATCCATAGGCAAAAAATGTCTGTCCGACATAGAAAAATGTTAAAGCATAATACTGACTAGCCTGGATAAAAGTTTAAATGATAGTTCGGCTCAACCGTGAATTTCTACAAATTTTTTTACTTCAGTGTAGTTAAAAATTGTCTCGCGGGGAGGAGTTCTGAACAAAAATACTTATTACAGCTTTTCGTTTTTTATTTTTATACTTTTTATTATTAAAGAAGCGCCAAAGGCTGTGATATATTTATTTTATCAATGAATCTGTGTTTATATCTAAGTGTTTCACTTATATTTTAATATCGCTAATCCATATCCCGTTCGTTGGAGACTTTGAAAAATGTTATACAGTAAAACTTTTAAGACGGAATCACATAGGAAAGAAAAAATACGTAACAGACAGATGCCCTTCCTAGGAGAGTTAAATGGAGTTTATTTTTTCTCAGGTATTATTGTATTCATTTTGCATGGATCAACACATTTTCTGTTTAAGACAGAATTCCGTCATAAGCAATTTTTTTTCTTTGGTTTTATGTGTTTAATTTTTTAGCATTTAAATATACTATTCGTAAATAAAATGAATTTTAAAAAGTTTTTTTAAATAAAAGCAATTTCAGAATTTGTGTGGTTTCTGTAAAAAGTTTGATTGAACCAAATTTTACTTATTTCATGCACGTATTAGGTCAGTCAGAGATAGTAATTTTAATAAGGATTGTTCGAGATCAGGATTGAAAATTCCGTCCAGTGCAGACCTTATCGAAAGTTAAGAATTCTTAAAGAAAAAAAGTACAAATTTGAAACATGTCATTTTTAATTATTTTACATTAGTTTTGCTTCAGACACAATTGAAAAATTATTTACTTTTGAAAATATGATTTTTTTTAAGTTATATTATTTTTTCAATAAATATTTTTAATAGTTCTAAAACTAATATTGAAAAATAATGAAAATTAATCATTATAATGAAAATTAATCATTAAAATTCCATAAAAACACGGCAAAATGTGTAAATTACTCTGCTCAACAACCGAAAAATGTTTTGACATGTTTACAAATTCCCTTTTTAAAGAAAATATGTAAAATTAGAAGGCCTGATTATGGAAATAATTTTGGATTGAATTGTGTTTCCCCTTTTTCGATAAATATATTACCTATTGGGTTATAAACGATTTTGACTACATGATAGAGATGTTTTTTAACCTCATTGAGTGGTTATTCTTCTTTCGCTCGAAAATTCGGTTTAAAACACCCACTTTGACAATAATTTCTAAAAAATCTATTAAATTAACGGAAAAATAATTCGATTACATAATATTTGAACAACAATAGTTTCATGCATTTCCTAACGAAAACAAATTAGAACTTAATTCATAAATTTGTCCTTTTGGATTTGAGAATAGCATTAAATATCACTTAATACTTTGACTGCCACGTTAGTCATCGGCGACACACACTAAACTTTCCATTTAGGCCGTGTCATTCTTTGCTGACTGGCAGCATAAAATACGATGTAAAATTTAAGAAGTTAGATTCTAAATAAATTTAAGTAATTTCAAGATTGTTTCATGAATGTATTAAATATATCTTATTTAAAATTTTTAATGGGTTTTATTAAAAACAATAAACATAAAAACGGTTGTCTTTTGCAAGTATCACAAAGTATGATAACTTGCTTTGTTTATTTTTTGGCGATTCCTCCAGTAAATTGTGCCACATTTTCTTCTCAGCATAGTTTACAATACTGTTACACTTTAGAGACTTTTACAGCTTTAATATTCATAGAAAGAGATTGTCTATCTAGAATCTTATTTTACGGCGCAAACGGAAAGACTTGGCACCTGGGCTTGATTATCGCACAGGCTAGCTAGGCCGTGGTCTTGGTCCCACTGCTTCTAGGGACCTCAAACTGAATAAAAGATTTTGAAAGAGAAGGCTTAAAATTGCAATTTCCACAGTTATTTTCTTAAAAATCAAAATATATTTTGGTTACCTTTCCAACTGTACCGTAATATATAATAATGTTTCCCTATGCTTCTTCTTCTATCAAATATAGCAATGTTCGAATCCTCGATTATTCGATTCGCTGCGAGGTCTAATAGGTGCTGGGCCTTAGGCCCCGTATCTAGCTCATATCTTGCCCGTAACCGGGCTCTGCTTAACACTGAATGACATAACAAAAAACGTGCAGCGCATCTGACTTCAAGGGAATGTGATACCACAATCTTACTTTTTTTACATTAAATCCTATAATTTAGCAATAGTTTTAAAGTGATTGACGGGATAATTGATAGGTGCTATTATGTAATAATATTTTTTAAATTTTTGTACAGGTGTTTAAGAAATAAATTCTAAAAATGTCAAAAAAAATAATCAAGCAGCATTAGTTTGAAATATTAAAGTGTCATAAACTCTCAGAGTGCAAAAAATCAGCACTTTTTTTCAATCACATTATTTTAATTCATCATTTAGCATTTCATATCACAAAACTTGTAACACTGACGATTAAATATTATAAATAATTTATTATACTAAAATATAATATTTTCTTTTTTTAAAGCTTCAAGTCAAGTAAACATGTGATAAGACAAATCGTAACGACAAATTATGCCATGTCCGAATTTTTTTCGGGATAATAATCAACTATCGTATATACGAACCCGAGATAGCTCAAGATATCAAAGGAAGTGATTAATACAGATATGAGTGATAGAATGGTTGAAATTATAAAATAATGAATAAGTTTGTAAAATTATGCATATGGAAATCACTTAAAGTTATCAAAACTAAGCTAAAACGAGAAATATTCTCAAGGAAAAAAATAATGCATTATTTTTATTCAATTTTTATAGAATTCAACATCCTAATTTACTTCTCTGTTAAAATTACTTTCTCTAATGTGAAATTTTCTGAATAACAAAGTCACCCAAGAATAAAATAAGATTCTTGTTTGAGGCTAAACAGATTTCACGTCATTCTGCTTTCTTCTAAATAGGACTTTAAAAAAAGGGAAAGAAATGAAAAAAGCAATTTAGAGAAAGAATTTACATACATAAAGAGCTTTTTATGTATTTTGAAATCTTGCAACATTTGGTGTTTTACATATATTTAACATTCAAAGAAAATTGTAGTGCATTTAATGAAGTAAAGTATAATGCTTTTTAAGGAAGCAATTTACATTTTCAACAATGTATTTTTATTTTAAAAAATATGGCCCAAATGTTGAACTCGCTGCATTTTAATGTTCAACTTAAAGTGCTTCTTAAAAAATTAAATGCATATATAATCAAAATTTTAAAATTCTCATTAAAATATTGAATTTTTAAAAATTTCTATTGGATTCTAAATATTAATATTTTTTTCCATTTTTTTTAGATTTTTAAATGTATATTACACAAGATTATTATTATACATAGATTTTTAAATAAATATAATATTAAATTTAATATAATTTTTGCAGTGTAATATATTTTTATATGTAGTGTAAAACGAAAAAAAAAATTTTTTTCGTGTACTTCAAGTTAAAAAAAGAAAAAAAAAGAAAGAAACAGAACGCTAATTTTATGCGCAGATTTATTACATGAAAAAAAGAAGAAAAATCATGCGTTAAGCATAGATTATGAAACACTTTCCAACACTTCCTGAAGTTTTTAACCAAACTTTGTTATTTAGGGAAATAAGATGCTACTGTCTATAGCCAAATATGTTATAGCCAATACTTTTGAACAGCTTTATATTTGATCCGTCAGTTTATATACATATACTATATATAGGAAAATTTAGTTTAGCAAGAAAATGACTAACTGGCTAAAATTTCTCATTCAGCCCTTTATTCTAAAAGATGGAAAATACTCGAGTACTTTTGTGCAGCCCTGTAATTTACTTAGTACCTTTATTACACGCCAGTATTTTGTTAAAATTTAGTTCAATTCAAAAACACTCTTACAACTACTTAAATCGTATTTCCAGAAATTATCATTTATGAGTGACCATGTAACTAATTCTTTGCGTGACCCTGTATATCATTTTTTATATTCTACAAACATTTTTGAGTGAACTGAAAGCAGTTCAAAGTAAAAATGCATAAAATATTTAAAAACCACTTTTAAGTTAATTACCCTCACATTCAATAATCTGTATGAGCTCTTTTGTGTATCCCTGTATATCCTATAACATTTATACACACTATATAATTTGCAGACATTTAGTAAAATTTAAAACCACTTATAATAATTGAAAATGTATTTCATCTATACATCAGCTATCATCGATTATATACAGTACTTTGGATAAGCAAATAAAATTGATATACGCCGAATATTGAATCCACAAAATATTTCAAATATAAGATTTGAAATATTTTGTGTGTCCCTGTAAATGCTATGCACTTCATATTATGCGTTAAATATTAAGTCACAGTGGCGTATATCAATTTTATGATACTTGAAATCGTTTAACATATTTAAAATATGTCACAAACAATACCCCCCCCCCCCTTTATTATTATTGTGTAATGGAATTCTTTTGGTGGTAGTAGCCCAGTGAATTAATAGTAACTATTATTTTCATTGCATAGTTTACAGACTGCATATTTTAATGCACTTTGCGAATCCATGCAAATTTGAATATGTTGGGTAGGGTGTAACACCTGTAAAATTCATTTGAAATTATTTTTTCGTATAGGTCGTAAAGTATCGGAAAACTTTTAACTATCCCTGTAAATAAACTAATCATAGTAGAAACTTCATTTTCAGGGTTCGTGCTAGTGTAAACATCAATAACATATAAAAATTTCATAGCAATCCGGGTACGTTTACGGAAGTTAGAGCACGGACAGACGGCCATTATGTAAATACGTAGCACTTATTATCCTCGTTCAGTTCACCCATTTCTCCGTCTGCATATAACAGACCAAAAACTACTCAACCGAATTGTTCGACTGTATTTACGGGAGTTTGAGCGCGGCCAGACTGCCAGAGAAACCGAATGCATAAACACTTTTAAATTTTGTTGGAAATTGTTAATAAAAAACATGCACAAAAATTATAACTCTCTATCTCAAATACAAACAAGTATGAAAAATCATGCGTTAAGCATAGAATATGAAACACTTTCCAACACTTCGAAATCTTTAACAAAATTTTGTTATTTAGGAAATAAGATGCGAATGTCCATAGCCAAATATGTATTCTAATACTTTTGAACAGCCCTGTATTTGATCCGTTGGTTGATATATATATACATACTATATAATGGGAAAATTTACTTTAGCGAGAAAATGTCGACTTGGAATTTCTCTTTCAGCACTTAATTCTAATAGATAGAAAATAGTTCAATATTTCTTGTTCAGCCCTATAATTTACCTAGTACATTTATTACACGCCAGTATTTTTTTTAATTTAGTTCAGACAAACACACACTTAAATCTACTTAAATCACATTTCCAAAAATTATCATGCATGGGTGACCATAAAGATATTTTTTGTGTGACCCTGTATATCATTTTAATTTCTGTTCTACTAACATTACTTAATAAACCGAAAGTAGTTCAAAAATGCATCACCTATTTAAAAACCACCTTTAATTAAATTACTCTCATATTCAGTAAGGTTTGCGAGCTCTTTTGTGTAACCCTGTATATCAACTATAGCATTTATACACACCATATAATATGCAGGCATTTAGTAAAACTTAAAAGCGAATATCACAATTCAAAATGCATTTCATTCATCCATCAGCTATCATCGATAATATACAGTACTTCGGATAAGAATATGAGATTTGAAATACTTTGTGTTTCCCTGTAAAAGCTCTGCACTTCATATTATGCGTTAAATGTTAAGTCTCAAGGCGAATATCAATTTTATGATACTTGAAATCGTTTAACATAATTAAAATATGTCGACAACAATTCTCCCTTTATTATTGTGTAATGGAAATTCTTTTGGTGGTAGTGGCCCAGTGAATGAATAGTAACTATTATTTTCATTGCTTATTTTACAGAATGCACATTTTTTTGCGCTTTGTGAATCCTTATAAATTTGAATAAGTTTGACAGGGCGTAAAACCTTTAAAGTTCATTTCAAACGGTTTTTTTCCATGTAATGTTCCATTCAATGTATCGGAAAACTTTTGACTATTTATGTAAATAAACTAACCATAACAGAAACTTCATTTTTAATAGGATTCGTGCTAGGGTAAACATCAATAATATATAAAAATTTCATAGCAATTCAAGACTATTTACGGGAGTTAGAGCACGGACAGACGGCCATCCGGCCAGACAGACAGATGACCAGACAAACCGAATGCATAAACACTTTTCAATTTTGTTGGAAAGTGTTAAAAAAGACTGGACATTTTTAAAACATAAAAGGATCATTCCATGTCAACTGGCCTACAGGCTCTACTAGACCCCCTATAATTTTTTATAATTGATACAGAATATGTATGTAAGTACATGATGAACATTTGGAAACTGTTTAGTGCAAGAAGCAGTATAGATGGGGCGCCAGGGGTCCATTTGTACCGATCACTATTTTATGGTCGTAGAAAAATCGACCAAATCATCAGGTTTGGCATCATATTGCTCATGAAATATGAAATCTTGCTTAATGAAAATAAGTGATCTAATTCATATTTTGTGCTAAAAAATGTAATTGCAGTATTAAAAATCGCAAATCAAAACTATCGTCATTACTAGGCCTCAAATTAGGAAATTCAAAAAAAGTTCAATTGTTTCAAAAAAAGAAATTGAAGCAGTAAAAAGTTGAGCAAGATTAGCTTCCAAAATCGGATGTACAGTTCCTTGAACAACAGAACATCATGATTTTGTACCAGTAATTGAAAAACAAATTCGTGTCAGTAGAATATGTAATGATGCTACAGTCTTTATAACACATGTTGATAAGAGGGCTAAGACTGCATTTCACAATGTATCCGTATCAGATATACTAGGTTTGGGCAGTATATTGCCTGTATCTACAATAAAAATTGGAGGATTGGAAATGTACATGAAATCTCACTTGAAGAGAACGATGTCTTAATAAATTTTATGCACCCTCATGGACCTTCGAAAACCTGTTATTGGCCAATAAAAACAAACATTAGTCAGCAATACAATTTACCGAAAGCTAATGCAATCGCAATCTATTAGAAATTTGACAAACTGAACCAATGAGTAATGTTTTTTATAGCTTAGGGATCATGAACCAACATAATGGGAGCTTGAAATACTAAAAACATTTAGTCTATAATAATTTATTGATTTTGTTAGGTACCCACATTCATAATTTGGAACATGTAATACCCGACCAGAACCTAGTCTTGTCTGATTCTTGAATATAACTCATTGACAATGCGGTTAATCATTCATAATGGTAAAGAGAAAGTAATTGCGACCAGAAAAAGTGATAATTATCTACGCATTAATCATTGTAATAAAAAATGGTGCAAAATATGTTGAAAAACCCTGTCGTAATATAACCTTTCTCCTATGTATCTCGATTATCTCGTACAACAGGTTTTTTAAATTTTATTATTTTCCTTCTGTATCTAAAAGGCCCAAATTGAAATAAAGTTTTTTTATGCATTTAGATATGCCTTTTCCAGTGGGGCTAATTGTAACCAAATCAGAAGTGTCCCTTTTGAGATATACGCTGCTGAAAATGAGGCAAAATCGACGATTTTAATTTTTAATTAGATTTTGAACATGAATAATTTATTGAATATTTAAGCAATTTAAAAACAACTTCAGCGGCTTTATGACATATTAATAGTTAATTCGTGCAGCGACAAATTTTAAAATAATATTTACAGTAGTTACAGCATGTTAAAATAAGGATAAAATGCAACTAGATTGGCCGTACGGCCTACTTTGAGGCCTAGTAATGAAAATAGCTTTGATTTGTGTTTTTTGATACAGCAATTACATTTTTTAGCACAAAAAGGAGTACTAGATCACTTATTTTCATTAAGCAAGGTTTCATATATCATGAGCAATATGATGCCAAACTTGATGATTTGGCCGTTTTTTCTACGACCTTGAAATAGTGTTTGGTACAAATGGACCCCTGGCACCCCATCTATACCGCTTCTTGCATTAAACAGTTCCCAAATGTTCATCATATACCTACATGTATATTCTGTATCAATTATAAAAAAATGAAGGGGGTCGAGCGGGAATCATGCCAAAATTTAGGACACTTGACATGGAATGACCCAAAAGTGAAGGAAATATAAACATCAAGAAAAAGTATTTAAAGTTTTAATTTGAGCGGATAATTGAACTGTGTGTATTAAAACAATGAAAAATATCTCGCGGTATAATTACCGTAAAGGTAAAAATGAGATGCAAAAATATTCATAATTAAATCTTTATTTTAATATTTTAAAACTTGATTTCTTGATCAATTTTGAGGTAAATTCTTCATTAAAAAAGAAAAAAACAGTACTAATGTAAATTTAAAACAGTATTTATTAAATTTAGCTGGTTACATTTTTTTTCTTAATAGAATTTTAACATACTGCTTTTGATTCTGAAATTCGTGATAAATTACAAACGACGCTTGTTTTTCGTCATACAACATTCTATTAATTTTTTTTTTCCGCACAAAAGTTCGAAAAGATTAATTATCTGTTTTTATGCCATTTTTTACCCTTTTTTTACATTATTCTTTTTAACACTTTCTATCTTAGTTTGAAAAATATTTAAAAATTCAGTTTGTTTGTCTGTCTATCTTGGCGCAAACTCATTTAAATATAATTCGACGCTATTGTATTTGATATATGTGTTGAGGTTTAATCTGTCATGTTCAGTATTGAAAAAGATTTAGTGCTGAAAATGCATTCGATCGTTATTTACAGGAAAAATGAAAAATATTATATTACATTATAGTGTATGGGAAAAAATCATTTGCCATGCATTTTAATACTATTACATTATTTCAAAATATTGAAATCTATATACATCACAAAGGTGCACAAAAAGATGATGCTCTCTGTTCGTAATTCATGTCGATGAAAATCCTAGAAAGTCAATGAGATCCCTTGCTAGGGAGCTGCAGGTTGATGAAGTCATCATCGGATATGCGATTTATGAGGATCTTCGATAGAGGATGTACTTGATGAGAAAGGACATATCCTGTACGCCTAACCAGAACGAAGCGCCACTACTTGAAACATCTAGAGAAACCAGAAATATGGTTATTTTCGCCAAATGATAAAAACTTTGTCCAGGTGAACCACAAAAAGATCAGTGGCTGCATAAAATATCCGAATGGCGCCAGGTTCAACGCCTTTGTCTATACCGAGAGGAAAATTTGAATATCTAGATTATTTCTTTACATGCGGGAAGTTGTGCGTTTTTCAATAAGACTCTGTCCCATGTCATGCAGGCCGTAAAACTCAATAATGGATGGCCAAAAACTTTCGCGAACATTATCATTCAAAGCTTCTTGACCCCATTTCGCCAGATATTCACCCGACGGGCTTTTACATACATGTCACTGTTAAGGGGTGTCGTCAATCAGCTTCGAAATTCTCTTCGTACGCTGATAAAAAATAAAAATAAAAATAAAAATAAAAATAAAATAAAATAAATAAATAAATAAAAAATCTGTCATTTTACAGATGTAAAGTTGCCGAAATCTGTATACTTACTAACATTTTATCTGTACACTGTAGAAGAAAAAGATGTAAATTTATAAAACTAATTTTTGTAAAACTACAAAAATCTGCAACTTTACAAAGGAATTTATTAAAATTACAGTTATCTTACTAAAATTTTATCTGTAACCTAGGTTGCAGTTGCATAAAAAATTCTAGGAATCCCAGTTTCCCAAAATATTCTTAGTAACCTTAAGATTATTTGATTTTCTGTGCAAATCTCAATGTGTTACATAAATTTTTGCTGTTACCGTTACATAAAAAGTTCTAGGAATATCAGTTTCCTAGAAAACTTTTAAAAACTTTACGTAATTTTTTTCATTGTAGTGTTAAGTCTATGGATGTTTGATGAATTAGGATACTTAAAATATCGCTTGAAGAAATTAATATTTTTAACTTTTTCTTTCTGAATACTCTTTTTAAGAGAAGTTTCTTTTTTCTTAGTTCACAAAAAATTTCAAAAATCTATGCTGAATTTAATGGTTTATGCATTAAAAGCTGGGGAGCTGTGAGTATAATTTATATCTTACATATCTTGGGTATATCTTACATAAAATTAAGCATATACTTTAGAAATATTTTGAAAACTAAGAAAATCAGAGAATTTTTTTAAGACGTGTACACAAAAAATTGAAATTAAAAATATTCATTTCCCCAAGAGATATTTTCAATACATGAATGCATCAAACGCCCATAGACTTTACATTGCGGAGAAGAATGCGGAATTTGGAAATACACCTTCACCCAATATAATAGAGGAGAGAGTATTGGGTCTCTCCCTTCTCTCACCCAATACTCTCCCCTCTACCTTCACCCAATACTAATGCTGAGTTCTGGGAAACCGTTTATATTCAATGACAGATGTTCTCAACATACATACACAGTAGTTCGTTTCAACCGCATGTAGAACTTTGTCTTGGATTCGACAATTATTTAAGCGCATGATGCCATCAATTGTGTATGTAATTACCTGTGCAGAAAGTTAAAAATCTAAAAAAATCCTCTATCTTATGTTTTTGATGGATGTACACGTTTTAGGAGTCAGAGATTCCAATAAACATATTTTCACAAAATTTCTGTCTGTGATTTTGTGACTGTCTATATGATAAATAAATATTACGTTTCATGCATTTTTGCATAACCGTGTAACATTTAGTAAGCCAATATCTAAACATTTATAAAACTAGTTCAGTATAAACGCATCTCATTAGCCCCATTTGACATCCGACTTTTTTAATTACGATTTTGAACTTATTAGGTAACACAGTAAACTGTAGAAAACTGAACGCAGGTTGTAGCAGCCATTATGAAAGATGTACCAAATTTTAAACTTTCATAATTTTGTAAATTATTTGATGGAATGACTCGCAGTTTTGTTTTAGAAGTTAAAGATTACAAAAAATGCTGTAAAAATTGGATATTTGTATTGCAAAAAAAAATTGCACTTTTTATGTGGACCTTTAAGCTTATTTTTTAAACATAAAATGAAAAAAAAATAATATATGATATATCTCAAATAAATGGCTATTTTCGATTTACTCTATGACATTTAAAATTAGGATGATATTCGTCTTCGTCCTCTTTTTTTTTTTTTTTTTTTTTTTTTTTTTTTTTTTTTTTCAGGAGAAAGGGAAAGAGTTGAACGGTCAACGAAACTAAGCAAATTATAACTATAAAATTCGGTCGAATATGCTCTTAAATAAAATATTTTGAAAACATGTATGACTGGCAGCGCAAAATCACAATGATAAGCGAATCAACCGCTACGAGTAAACTGCTAAAATTGGTTTTTTAAGTGTTTTCCACCAAAGATTGACTATGTTTTGTCTAATCCTTGAAGAAGAGATACCAATTCTATGTCAGTGATGCCGCTTCCCGATATATTATCCTATGTAGAACCGTTATGACATGGCTTGGAAAGTCTGGATTCGAAAATTGATTCTCTTTTAAACCTTATTTCAGCTGCATGAATGGGAGAAACAATTGCAGCAAAATCAGGTTATGATAGAGGGTTACCATTAGGGTGCTTCTATATGAGAATGGTCATATACGAAATACAAAATTGGATTGACTGAGACGATTTTGGAAAATGATGATCAAAAGTGAAAATGTCAGCATGTTAATCCTTGTAATCTTTTGACACTCACTTAATAGATCTCGTCCAGGCGAATATCGAAAATTTCTGGAAAGATGGTTTGTATAGTTTGTGCACAAGTTTTTGTTTAAGTATGATACAATGCATGTAACTTCACTGAGAATACAATGCATGTATCTTCACTGAGCATGCAATACATGTATCTTCACTATCATACAGAGACCCTCTAGCTATAAGCTCGTACAATTCCTTTACGGACGCTAAAAATCTTCACAAAGTACTACCGTGCAAATTGGAAACCTTCTAACGAGTAATTCTCGTGAGGAAAAAAAAAAAAAAAAAAAACGCAAAGTGATATTTTTTGTAAATACTGAGAGTGTTAGAATTTGTAGTTGATGAGTATCATATGGTTGTATGCATAAGATGATATGTTGAAAACAAAAATTATTACAACAACCATTGGAAAATAGAATTTCAACCAATTTGATATGTTAGATTCAGATGACGAAACGTTACCTGATTTAAGTTCACCGGTTTCAGATTCGAGTTTAAACAATGTAAATGGTCACTTAATATTTTAATAATAATAAGTTCGACGTAGCTTCTGTCGTTTTTAGCTGCAAAACACCGAAGCCACCCTCCTTATTTTTCGGTGTCTTTTATTTAATAATTTTTTATTCTAAATCTGTCCGGTTTTAATTTTTGAATGTTTCCCTCCAACATATTTTCCATTTGAGACTCAGCTATTCGGAATGTGAGTCGGGTTCTTTCAACCTGGCTTTAGCTAAAGAGTCGCAATAAGAGAAGAAAAGTTAAAGGATCACAGATGTTCAAAATGATTTTAAAAAATGGTCATTACGAGGTTTATTCTCGACCGAAAACAACAATCATTTTCCAAATGATTAAAAACAATTAAAACAAATTTTACTGCATGTTTTTCCTTTTACTGTATGGCCATTGTAAAAAATGTATTGCAAACGGAAAACATTATTTCGAAGGAATATAAAGCGTTCTTTTATTTTTAACACGTTTGCCAACATTAATTATCAATCCTTATATGAAATAAAATGTATATATAAGCGAGTACTTTATTTAAAGATATTCAATAAATTTAACATACAAGATGAATTAAAGAAACTCAGAAAGTTAAGAAATAACCACCGCCATTTTTTAAAAAATATTTCCTAACAATGAAAAAATCTATTAATATGGCTAAGTGCATTTCCCGCTTATAATTTTTTTATAAGTAACTTTTTTAGAATATAGCATATTTTGTAGTGTTTTTTAAGTACTTATTGAGTTTATTTGAAATGATTTAATGGGATATTAAAATTCCCTTGGGTCAAAATTAATGAAAATATAGTGAAGATAAAAATAAGGGAAAAAACATACACGATTTTCATTATTTTTTTTCTTAATCGAGTTTCCTCTGTGAATTTATTTTTAATGATTAAATAAAGAGAAAATTCGCAGACATTTGTTTTTTATTAAATTATCAGAAAACCTATTAATAATAGTATCTGGAAAGAATTCTTTTATGCGCCATGTAAATTTGAATAAAATATTAGGAAAGGTACATTTATTAGTTTTTATATTGTATTCGAATTTTTCAAACCCCTAATCATTACATTAAGTATACCCAAAATAAATGTTTAATATAAGCATTTTTTTTTCTGGAAGGGATTTCTAAAACTTTGTCACTGCGAAGTGTGTGTGTGTGGTGGGAGAATACGGACTTTTTCTTGCGGGTCGCAAACATAAGTTTCCGACTTTCGGGGGGCTGTAACACGCTAATAAAAAAACTTTTAAAAAAATGAAAATAACGCAAGTAGTCTAACAATGCAATATAAGAAAGTTAATATTAGTACTTAAGGTAAACATTTGTTGCGGAAGTAATATCGCCAAAAAATTTAACACCACTATTTCCAAATAATAAACTTTGCTGTTAGTATCGTAAAATGTTTTCGCTGCCTTTTATTTCCGCGACAAAAATTAAATTTTCAAAAGTAGTATTAGCTACATAATAGAGGTGAAATATATAATTATAGCAATTGAACATTTCCAAGGATATTTTTTCTTAATAAACCCATATTGTGATCAATAAAAAAAAAAATAATTGTAGAACTCTGTAGTGCAAATTTAATCTGTAATGATGTTTTATATGTTGCTGAAGATTAAGAAATGTTTACATCACTTTAGGAAAAATAGGACAACATGCAAAAATAACTTTAGACTAAAAAAATGGCTTTTAAGACAATTTTCAGTTAAATTCTGTCCTGTTAAATGTAATTATATTTCCACGAAAACATATAAAATGGCACTGAAAATAATAAATACTTTTTTTTGCACATCTCAGTAATTTTATAATATAGATTAATGGCTATGTGCTTCGGGCCGCACATAAAATGTCGCCGGACAACATGCGGCCCACGGACTGCAGGTTGAGTATAACTGATCTAGACCATTCATTAGCACAAAATCCCAACTTACCTCTTTTAACACATCGATTGAAAAAAAGAATCTTGATTGTGAAATCACTTGCATCGTCATGGTATAAGTTTTTAATTATAAAATAGTCACATAGGGATACCCACGATGAAATTTTTCATTCTATTTCTTGTTCAAACTTAAAAAAAAAAAAAAAAAAAAAAAAAAAAAGAAAAAAAGATATTTATTTTTTATAAAATTAATTTAAAATAAATTACACTATTTAAAGTTTTGGGCACTGTTTATAGCACTACTAAGGGTGGAACGCTTGCCTCGTGAGTGACCCCCCCCCCCCTAAGGAAGCTAGAATTGCACCTTTAAGGTACCCTAATTGCACTCCTAGGGCATGCCATGACACCCCCATGTCACCTTATGGGGTGCCGTGGGGTGCTCTAGGGCTGCAATTCCGGCTACCCTAGGGGGGTCGCTCACGAAACAAGCGTTTCACCTCTAGGAGTGCCATATGCAACCTGTGGTTTTAACAGTGTATTTCCTATATTTTGAATTTTTTATCGAATCCTAAAATTATTCTCCATACAAGTATATGTAAAAAAGCTTGTTTAGATATCAGTTAAGATATCAGTTAGATATTGATTGATTAAAAGAAGCTTTTCATTTTCTGCAAGATGAGAACATTCAACAGAAAACTACAAAATATTCGAATTTCGAATGAATTTCACTGAAAAGAATACAAAAAATGCTTTATTTTGCTAAAAGATTGAATTTAGATTGCTTTTATTACTGGTTCAAATAAATATGCGAAATTATCCGTTTAATAAAAATTAACAAAAAAAATCTAATTAAAAAAAACCTAATCAGGTGTAGTTCAGGTATTCTTGTTCTGTCTTCGCCTATTTTTTCCAAAATTGCACAATGCAGCTTGCGATAAATTTCCCTATTCTTTCTGTGCAGCTATAGAAATACACACAGACTCTTTTAGATGTATTCGTAGTCTTATAAATACGTAGCACCTATTGTCGTAGTCTGGTCTGTCCGTTCGTTCGTCTATCTGTCCGTCCGTCTGTCTGTCTTCCGTCTCTCTGCATACAACAGCGCAAAAACTACCCAACCGAATAGTTTGAAATTTAAAATATATAATTTTTATATAATTTTGACGAGTCGTTTCAAATTTCATGAAAATGGAATGTAATGATATGTTACAGGGCTAATCAAAATTATTCCGTTACATTACGGTTGCCCCATGTAGACAAAAATACCGCGCCACCTATAATTAAAATCTCATTGCCCAGTAACTGAAGCGAAGTGAATTGCTTTTTCTCTTTTATTCTAAAATTGTTTTGAGATGTGTGCAGACGATAATACGGCAGTGAACTGCTAGTGAATTATTCTTTTTAATAAAGTGATTTTAATGTAACCAGCGCCTGAGGAATAATTGTGTAATGTGTGAATTTAATACAACATTGGTCCGTTTTGAGCCGGAGGTGAGAGTAATTAATTTATGGGAGTGACATAATAACTATCGCTGAATTCGAATTATTTGGTGATGTGATATTAAGAGTTCTATGAAAGATGTGTTCTGCATTTTACCACGTGAGATTCATCGAATAATATCCTGTTTAAATAAGAAAAGTGTTGTGTCTAAGAAGATAAATTAAGAGTTAGAATGTGTCTTCTTTGGGATTTTCGCAGCGATTTGAGTGAGGTAAGAGCAATTTTCTAGTTTAATTTTGATTAAATTATGCCTGTTATTGATAACTTAAATAAAGACGAGCTTAAGCTCGTGATTGAGGAATTGAGATTCACTGTTTCTGAAAGTAGTAAAATTATTGAATTAAAGAACATTATAGAGAAAAGTAAACATTACTCAAATGAGCAGTTATTAAAAAACATCGTTAATTCGGTTGTTGAGGAATATAAATCGTGAAAGGAAGCTGAGAAAACAAAATTAGAATTAGAAAAAAATAAATTAGCGCAATTTGAAAAGGAGTTAGAATGAACAAATACTCGTAAAGAACCATCCCAAAATTCTGAATTTAAAAAAATAAATTAGCTCAGTTAGAGAAATAATTAGAAATAGCCAATTTGCGTAAAAAGTCTCGGGAAAATTTTCCGTCCTTAACAGAAAATTCGGAAACGGAAATAGGGAACAATAACCTGGAATGATTTATTAAAAGTATTAAAACTTTAACTATTCCTTTACCATCGAGAGCTGAGTCATTTAATCTTTATTTTCAATCTCGTGAGAAAGTGTTTCGAACTAAAAATGTACCTAAATAGTTTATGGCAGAAATTCTGTTAAATATTCTTGGGGAAAAAGTGAGTAATTTAATGAGAGATGAGTTCTTGGGAGGAAGAGTTGATTAGTTATGATAAATTGTAAACTATAGTCTGAAGGGAATTTCAACCTAGCGCACAAGAATGTTTAAACAATTTCAGGAGTGCACAAAAATTACCATCGGAAAGTTACGTTCAATTTGCAGCTAGGCTGAGTTCAAATTTTCAGTATTACTGTATTCTGTGTGAAGTAAATGATTTTAAATGATTATCCGATCTGATTGTTTTAGATAAAAATTTGAGTTCGTTAGATCGTGAACTAATGAGTCATATCGCAATTAAACAAGCAGAGTCATATTTTAAACCACAGCAACTAGGTAGAGAATGCATTTTTTTTATCGATTAAATATAAATCTAAAGGTGAATCAAATGTGTATTCGAGAAATACGATAAATGAAAATAAACGCACAGCGACAAATAAATTTCAAAATCGGCCTCAAAGGAGCGTTTCAAATATATTGTTTTCGGAAACAAAAAGTGTGAAATGTACTTTGTGTAAATCCAATGAGTATCATGGCTTACATTCTTAACCGCAACTCAAAAAATTGTCCGTAAAAGATAGGGTAGAAGTTGTAAAATTAAATAAAGCATGTTTTAAATGTTTATATTATAATCCTTGCGTACAGAAATGTAAATCTAAAACCTGCTCTAAATGTAAACGATCGCATTCTGAACTAATACATTTTCCTAGAGAAGAAAATCAAACGAAAAATGTTGGCCGTGTATTCCAATGGGTTGCAAGAATAAAAAATTTACAAAGCGAGGAAATCGTTTCCTACCCCCGAGCCATACTGTTGCCTCTAGTTTTGTGAAAAATAAAACAAAATCTGTTTTATTAAGTACGGCGCGTATCCTCAATCAAGAAAAAATTTCGGAATGGAAGGAAATTAGATGCTTACTGGATTTCGGTTCACAAGCCTGTTTGATTACTTCACAGTGTGCTAATCGATTGCAGCTTAGAATTAATAAAACGAATACTTTAATTTCGTGTTTGGATGACACTCCTATGACAATAAAAGGCTGCGTAAATGCAAAAATCGCGTATAGAGATAAAAGTTTTGAAAGAGAATTGACTATGTTAGTAGTAAAGAAAATTACAGATTTAATTCTGCAATAAGTGGTTAGCATAAATGTTGAGGCACCAGATTTAACTATGTTAGCCGATTATAGATTTGATTTCCCGGATAGAATTGATATGTTGTTGGAAGCGGATATATTCTATGAGCTATTAAGACCGGGACAAATATTTTCTCAGAGTTTAAATTTACTTTTACAAAATACCGTATTTGGGTATGTGGCTAGTGGATGCATAGAGCAGGAAGTGATGTAAGAGTTCATTGTGGGCTAATTCGGGAGGATGATTTAAACCAAACATTAAAAAAGTTTTGGGAAGTTGAAAACGTCGAAGTAGAGTTATCAAAAAGTAAAGAATTTGAGATATGTGAGCAGCATTTTGCGCGTACACATTGGAGAAATGAGGAAGTAAGATATGTAGTCAGAATGAATTTAAAGGCAAATCCTTCGTATTTAGGCCAATCTAGGGATCTTGCTTTTAAAAAACTCAAATCGCTGTGGACTTGCTTATCAAAAGATAAGGAATACTTCTAATACTAAAAGATCAGGAATAATGTATAAAGATTTTTTAACACTTTCGCTGCCGGTCACGCGCCAGCGCGTTTTATGGTGCCAACGTTAACGGGCCACTCACGTGCCAGCGCGTGATGTGGGGTGATGTGAAATAGTCACGCGTTGGCGCGGGAAAATCTTTCACTGATTCTTTGTTATAAAAAGTAAATCGGCTTCTGGGAAAAACCCCCTTCTACAGTACGGCATTAACTATCATCACATCTGCACGTAAGCGGCAGCGAACGTGTTAAATAAATATGAAATGTTGGGGAATATGAAATAGGTTAAAAAACTAAAGGAGCATGACATTGTGCATATGCTCCACATCATGGTATATTTAGACGAGAAAAGTCAACCACAAAACTCAGAGTTGGGTTTAATTGTTCTGTCACAGCAACAAATGGCACATAACTTAACTCATTGTAATTTAATGTCGATGTCATTCAGAATGACTTATTTAAAATTATGATTAGTTTTCGAGAGCATGTTTATGCACTGATTGCGGATGTCCAAATGATGTATCGAATGATAAACATTGATCCTAGTTAGCACACATTGCAGAGAATTTTGTGGAACGATAATTTTGAGGGAGAGCCTAAAATTTTTCAACTACAGATCGTTACATACAGAACGGTTATTGCGCCATATTTAGCAATGAAAACGCTCAACCAGCTATCGATTCATGAAGGAGATAACTATCCTATGGCAGCATGAGTTCTTCGTGAAAATATTTATATGGATGATATTTTGTGCGGTGCACTTACGCTTCAGGAAGCCAGAGAGATGTAGCGGCAGCTCATAGCAATTATGCATAAAGCAGGTATGCGACTCCATAAATGGTGCACACGTGATAAAAACCTTTCGTTTACATATGAAGAATGGCATAGTTTTGAAAATGTAATTGAAACTAAATCGTTAGGAGTTTCGAGTAACCCAAGGGACAATTGTTTCACATTTCGAGTTAAGGTGGAAATGAGCAATTCCTGCACCAAGCGAGAAGTATTATCAACAATCTCGAGACTGTATGATCCAATGGGACTTCTCCATTGGGTCCAGTTATATCTAAATCTAAAATTCTAATGCAGAAATTGTGAAGAATCAATACTGACAGGAATGACGAGATTCCTGAATCAGAGTTTCACGAGTAGATCTTATATCGCTTAAATGTGTAAATAAAATAAAAATTTGTAGGCGTATTTTAATTGAAAATCCAAAAATTGTAAAAATACACGGTTTTGCTGAAGCCTCAGAACGTTTCTATAAGGCAGCAGTTTATTCAAATCCAGTGATTCTTTAGGAAGTTTGATGGTGAATTTAATCACTAGCAAGTCACGCGTTACACCGATAAAGAGTCTAACTATCCCAAGACTGGAGTTATATGCAGCTGTATTGCTAACTAAACTGGTAAAAAGAGTATTATCATCCATGAAAATAATAGTGACTAATGTTTTCCTTTGGTCAGATTCAGTGATTGTGTTAGCATGGATTCAAAAAGAACCTATCGACCTTAAACAATTTGTTCAAAACCGAGTGGCTAACATTAAAAAAAACTCTAGTGGTGAACAATGGCGTTATATATTTTCTCAGAAGAAAATCCTGCTGGCAAACTTTCCCGAGGTATGGATCCTGACAAACTTATAGATTGTGACTTGTGGCAGAAGGAACCTTCATTTCTTCAAAACAGTGATTATCCTCAATGTTCAATAACCATATCAGATACCAATGAGGAGTTCAATAAAGAGCTCAAAATTAATTTAAAAACCTTTAATGAACTTAATGTTGTTAACTGTAATATTACCGAGAATTGTTTTGTAAATAACTTAATTAATCTTAGTAATAATTATTTAACTATTGTGAGTATTCTTAGTTATATTTTCAGATTTGTGATCAACGCAAGAAACCCTCTTTATAGATGTAATGGACCTTTGAGTACGTCAGAATTAGAGTTTGCAGAGAAATATTTGATTAAATTAGTGCAAAAGAAAGAGTTCAGTGCAAACATACATACTCTGTAGACCAAAGGATCGGTAAGTCCGAGAAGCAAGCTAAAAGGCCTCAACCCTTACTTAGATGAATTTGGAATTTTAAGGGTTGGTGGCAGGTTAGATAATAGTAATTTAAATTTTGCGAAAAAGCACCCAGCAGTTTTACCGAAGAGTAATAATTTTACCGTAATCATTATAAATTATTATCATAAGAAATATTTACATGTTGATGCGTCAACTTTACTATCCTTAGTAAGAGATAAATTTTGGCCAATAAATGGTCGTGCAATGTGTTGAAAAGTGGTTCATCAGTGCATTCTATGTTTTAAAGCTAAACCAGCTATTGCAAATCAATTAATTTTGCAGGTATTTTTGCAGGGAGATTTGCACAGAGATAGAGTCGAATTGGACTACTGTTTTAATATTTCAGGTGTTGATCTGTGTAAGTCATTTATGATCAAAAGTGGTTATGCACGTAAGACCATCTTACAAAAAATTTATATCTGTATTTTTTTTTTTTTTTTTTTTTTTTTTTTTTGTATTTAAGGCTTTACATATAGAAATTGTTTCAGATTTAACCTCCGAATCATTTATTGCTTCATTGAAAAGATTCATTGCACGCAGAGGTAATTGTGCCAAATTGTATTCCGATAATGCAAAAAAAATTATTGGGGTAGATAAGACTCTTAGGGCCTTTTATGAATTAGTAAGAAAACCTGATGAGAAATTAGAAGCATATTTTCTAGTGAAGGCATTGAGTGGAAATTTATTTCCCCCAGATCACCCAATTTTGGCGGTCTTTGGCAGGCCGCAAAAAAATCCTTTAAATTTCATTTTAAGAGAATTGTGTGGGGTGTTAATCTCACTTATGAGGAACTTCTTACGGTAATGATACAAAATGAGGGAATATTAAATTCGAGGCCTCTGAGTCAATTATCAGATGATGCAAATGAATTTAGAGTCTTAACTCCAGCCTATTTTCTTATAAAAAGACCGTTAAGTGTCATTATTGAAACTTGATCTAACCACTATAAAAGAAAATCGCCTCAAAAAATGGCAAAGAATAACTAAAGTTGTACAACTTTTTGGGACGAAAATGGGATCATAATTATTTAAGTGAATTACAACAGAGGGGTAAGTGGAGATTTGAAAAGGATAATGTAAAAATAGGACATCTATTGTTGTTAGTAGAGGAAATATCAACCATAAGTGGCCATTAGGTAGAATTATTGAAGTATATTACGTTGGTGATAAGAAAATTCGGGTAGTTCAGGTAAAAACTCAGAATGGAATTTTTAAAAGATCGATCAGTAAATTACGTATTTTACCTATGCCTGAAACCCATGGTACTTAAAAAAATGCTAAATGTATATACAGGGTGATTCAGCTCGTCGGTGACAAACTTTAAGGATCGATAGAGCACACCTAGACGAACATTTTTGAATAGGGAATGTAGGGTCCCTGACGCGATGGTAAGGCGCTAGGCGCTTTCGAAAATTTGGGTGCCGAAATTCGAAACGTCATAAAAACTAGGGAAATGGTTAGATTTTCTTGCTTGTTGCGTCGAAATGATTCTGTTTGTTTAGACTTTCTTCAGTACCAATTTGATAAGCGTATCTCTTAAAACACGGATAGGGGGCGCTGCAGACTTTGGAGAGCTAGACAACAACTTTAAGCCCGTTATTTTGATAATTTAACACATGCTCGCCAAAGTTTATACTCTAACTTAAAGTTTGAACCCAAAAGTAGAGCCCTGCAAAAAGCGTAAGAGCCGGAATAAAATGTCAAAGTACAGGGTGGTCGAAACTCGAAGGCTCCTAAGAGATAAACAAACAGATTTCTTGACTTATGGCACGCATTTTCATGATTCTGTTTGCTGGGGCTCTCTGAAACTCAGTTGAACGGTACAAAAAGAAACATCGATAGGGGGCGCTTTGGGCAAAAAACATAATTCGTTGACATTTCGGACGCTAACTGGAAACGGGGCGCTACGATCAGTTAGAAACAAAACAAGAGAGTAATTTACTTATCATAAGAAGCTATTAAAACTGCAGTTTGTTTGTTTTTTTTAACAAACATAGCTGGTTTCAATCATGCACAATGCGCGCAATAAAATTTACATAAGGTGCTTTTTGCTGATTTATGCAAAAGATATCGTACCATATCGATATGCAAAATGTCGCGTAGACGACAACGCTAGATGACGTAGTTGTATGCGCAGACACGTCTTTTGAACGTGCGGTACCTACTTAAGCTTCGGGTTACTTGTCTGCAGATCGGTAGTAGGATGGAACGGTACACAAACTCTGAATTGGCTGACATGCATTTGGCGTATGGCGCTGCTGGTTGTAATGGACGAGCCGCTCAGCGGTTGTACGCCGAGCGTTACCCCAACAGGCAAATCCCCTGCCATGCCTTCTTCGCTCGAGTACACCAGAGGTTGTCCACAACGGGATCTTTCGACGGAGGCAGGCCTGAACGGGAGCGATCAGTGAGCACCCCCGACAACGAAGAGGCTGTGCTTAACCTGGTTGAGGACAACCCAGGTCTTAGCACGAGAGATATCGCCAGACATGTTGGCATTTCGCAAGCAACTGCGTGGCGCATCTTATGTTCCCGGAATCTGCACCCCTACCACATCCAGCGGGTGCAGTTGCTCAGAGAGCAGGATTTTGGCCCTCGAGTGGAATTCTCAAGATGGTACTTGGCGATGAGATCCAGGGATCCCCGTTTTGTAAACAGCATTTTGTTTACGGACGAGTCCACCTTCAGCCGGGAGGGAATGTGGAACGCCCACAACAGTCATGTGTGGTGTGATGAAAATCCACATGAAACCAGAAGCCGAGCAGCCCAGGAGCGTTTCTCAGTAAATGTGTGGGCCGGCATTCTGGGGGATTGCCTCATTGGCCCTTATTTGTTACCTGAACGGCTGACAGGTGGAAATTACCTGATTTTCCTGGATCAAGTGCTGCCGCAGCTTCTGGAGGAGGCGCACGTACCCGAAGGTTCGCGTCGCCAGATGTGGTTCCAGCACGATGGAGCTCCGGCCCATTACACGAACGACGTGCGTCTCCATCTAAACGCAAGGTATGGCCAGCGGTGGATCGGGCGTGGGGGTCCAGTTCACTGGCCTGCCCGATCACCAGACCTCACCTGCTTGGATTTCTTCCTTTGGGGTTACCTGAAGGCCGAGGTATACCATACACCTGTCAGCAGTGCTGAAGAACTTGTGGTGCGCATTGTGGCAGCTGCAGGGCAGATCAGAGATACTCCTGGCATTGTTGGAAACACACACTCCTCAATGCGACGGAGGTGCGAAGCCTGCATCATGGCCCAAGGTCGAAATTTCGAGCATCTTCTGTAGTGTTATTTTTTGTAAATAAATTTCCAGTATCATTGATGTTTTTGGTCTAAATTTATTCAGAAGTGTTGAGCAGAGGTAGAAAATGTGTTTTCATTATTACTAACTGATCGTAGCGCCCCGTTTCCAGTTAGCGTCCGAAATGTCAACGAATTATGTTTTTTGCCCAAAGCGCCCCCTATCGATGTTTCTTTTTGTACCGTTCAACTGAGTTTCAGAGAGCCCCAGCAAACAGAATCATGAAAATGCATGCCATAAGTCAAGAAATCTGTTTGTTTATCTCTTAGGAGCCTTCGAGTTTCGACCACCCTGTACTTTGACATTTTATTCCGGCTCTTACGCTTTTTGCAGGGCTCTACTTTTGGGTTCAAACTTTAAGTTAGAGTATAAACTTTGGCGAGCATGTGTTAAATTATCAAAATAACGGGCTTAAAGTTGTTGTCTAGCTCTCCAAAGTCTGCAGCGCCCCCTATCCATGTTTTAAGAGATACGCTTATCAAATTGGTACTGAAGAAAGTCTAAACAAACAGAATCATTTCGACGCAACAAGCAAGAAAATCTAACCATTTCCCTAGTTTTTATGACGTTTCGAATTTCGGCACCCAAATTTTCGAAAGCGCCTAGCGCCTTACCATCGCGTCAGGGACCCTACATTCCCTATTCAAAAATGTTCGTCTAGGTGTGCTCTATCGATCCTTAAAGTTTGTCACCGACGAGCTGAATCACCCTGTATATATGAGCGTTGTTGTTCCGCTTCTGTATTGTGATCTTGTAACATCGCCTTGGCGACAAACACAGCCCACGCCAATTATACGCCAATCGGCAATTTAGTGTAACCCCTGCTCACGTGTTGTGTGACGCAGTGGATTGAGAGAAACGGTCTCTTAGCAACAAGCTCTAATGCTGCAACAAGCGGTGACTCTTAGAAAATAAACATTCCATTAAATTTACAGTCTACTTGCTTTTTCTTTTTAATTTAGTTTTTCTTTTTAATTTAGTACACCTCCGTACAGTTGTGTTGATTTTTCTTTCAATTATTATATTTAAGTAAACGTATATAATGACACTTTGTATTTATTTGTGTAGTTAGTGTAATTTAGTAAAAAAATAATATATATATATATATATTATTGAATGCGAAACATGTCAATGGGGGTCGGTATGTTCTTTGTAGGCAGAAATACCGCGCCACCTATATAATTAAAATCTCAGTTTCCAGAAAGTGAAGCGAGTGAATTGCTTTTTCTGTTTTATTCTAAAATTGTTTTGAGATGTGAGCAGACGATAATGCAGCAGTGAAGCTGCTAGTGAATTATTCTTTTTAATAAAGTGATTTTAATGTAACCAGCGCCTGTGAAATAATTGTGTAATGTGTGAATTTAATACAACAACGGCCATTGGGTAAAAAAAGTTTCAAGTATATTTTAATGGTGTTACACTCTTTAGAACATAATGAAATTCATAAACATATATGAAGTATACGAAAATATACATTCTAAACAATATGCGGTGCAAAGAATATATTTTTTTTCATTTTCGGAGCCACACAAAATTATTCCATTATATCATGGTATAGGAGGGGGAGCATTGCTTGCCGCGCATATATTAAACTATTTCATATTTTATGAAACTGATATTCGCTGCTGAGATTTACTTGAAATTACTTCCAGTGTAACAGAAAGCGGATAACATTTACAGGGACACACAAAAGTTTTCGGATATTATGCTATATTCGAAGTACTGTGCATTATTATATCCAAATTTTAATATTTTTTAAACTTCGTTATGGTACGAACGTACATCATTTGCTACGTTTGGCGTGCAATTTCCGACTTGTTTTTTTATTGGAAGGAATCCTCAGCTGGACCTCACGGGTAGCAGAGTATGAGTGAAAAACCTTCTTTTACATTATAAATATTTCTTTTAGATTTCCCACAAACAGCACCTAAATTAATTTTCATTTCAGAAACGCAAATTTTGTATTCTAATAAAGTTTCGAAATTTATTAAATAGGATACTCTATTACGTGTTTATAGCCGAAATTTCGCTATTTACAGCAATCCTTATTAATTCTTTTCATTTCAGATATTTAAGCGCATAGTTTAATTACAAGGCTGTCAAATTTTTGTTTCATTTATATTGTTTTATTCATTCTTTTCATTTTAGATATTTAAGCGCATAGTTCAATTACAAGGCTGTCAAATTTTTGTTTCATTTATATTATTTTATAATTTTATTTCATTAACTTCGTTATGGAATATCAGCTGGAAACGAATATTGAACTATTTATATTAATCTAAGTGCAAACGTATTCATATTAGATAAACGTCTGCATGAGATAAAATAAGATTTTTTTTTAATATACTTGAAATTACTTTACAAACAATAAAAAATGAGCAAATTACTATACACTTTTCACACATATGCATGCAGAGTGAAAGTATAGTTTCATAATAAATTGCAGTTATAAACAAATTATTTTACTGCATTCAACAGAGTAAAATTGGAAAGGATTTAATGTTTAGAAGTTTAAAAAATTGCGGCAAAAGTGAAATTTAATCATTTACTCTTGCCAACCTCAAAATGACGTTAGCGTTACGGTCAGATACGTTTCTCCTTTATAATATAGATGTAAAGCATTCAATATTAACATGCATCATAGTTCGAGGTACATATTTTTCTATGTTATTAACCATTTGGAAAACGGCTGTTGTTTTCAGTCCAGAATGGACCTTGTAGTTTCCGCATTTTATTTTTTTACCCTTTTTAACGTTCATGATCCTTTATCTGTTCTTCTTTTAATGTCCGTGATCTTTTAACTTTTAGTATCTTATTGCGAGCCAGGTTCAAAGATCCGCACGTCCCAAATAGCTCGTCCTAAATATCTCGACCCAATTTCCGAATAGCCAAGTCTCTAGCGGAATCTAGGTTGGGGAGCGGGGAACAAAAATTGAAACCGGACAAATTTAAGGAAATTGATTAAATCAAAAATTTCGAAAAGTGAGAAGGTTGGGTTCGGGGCTCAGAAATTATCGAACGACCACCGTTGTGTTGAGCTTACTATTATAAAACCATTGGCTGACCATTCGCATTGTATAAACCCGCATATGAGTCGGTAAACTTAAATCAGGTAAACTTTCGTTATCTGTATCTGAATCTAACATGTCAAATTGATTTGAATTTTATCTTCCAAATGGCTGCTGTAATTTGTAAAATTACATTTTTTTATTATTATTTAAATCTTGAAGACTGTAACTGACTCAAATTCTTGAAAGGAAAGTAGATTTAAAAACATAATATTAAATTTATAATAAAAATAGAGTTTATCTAAATTATTGTTATCAATATCCATTTATTCTATACTTCCGTTCATACAAGAAATTCTGAAAGTCAGTTTGTTTCAGAGAGTGGTAAGCTCAATTTATCATACTTGTTATTTGCATGATTATATATTTTGCTCACCTGAGAAATAAGCTTATTATCGCGTGCTGCTGTAACTTCTTATGTACCAAATATTTAAACTTGTAATAATTATTCATGAAATTTTACGTAAATCAGAAATGTATTCTCTTGATAGTCAAAAGCAAAGTAAAAGAACTTCATTTAATGATTTATAACTGTAGGGAAAAAACTAACGCATCGTAAATCATAAAGTGCGTGGCAGACATTTTGAAAATAGATGTATTCAAACTTAGTAAAATATTATCTATTATATATCTATATTATATCGATATTATCTATTCTAAATATCAGAAAAGGGTAGTATCAGCAGAAATTTATTTATTTATTTATTTTACATCTTATTTTTCTGCTGCATTAGTGCATCTATTGCAATGGATGCATGAAATTTTTTAATTTCCTAATCAAGTTCAGTCAAAATATTTCGAAAATTGATATGCGTGATTATATGTCATACATTTACTTTTAGTAATAGTTAATATTTCTTTTAATTTATAATTAACTTTAAATATCTTTGCCGTTCCAAAATATTAAAATCTTATTTTTATTCAATTCAGTAATATGGAATTATTGAGTTTTAGGTAGCTTTCATTACAAAAAGTAAAAAGCTACCTATTGCAGCCGTGCAGAGGAAAGCACTTCCGGAAAATTCCGGTATATTTTCACCGATCATGACCCCCAGACCCCAAAACCACCCTCCATTCAAATGTTGACATATATGTATATATATTCATATATCTGATTTTTGTCATACTGTATCTGTCGTATATAGCTGTACTGTAAATATTGTATGTATATTTATGAACCGATTTGAATGAAACTTGGTATGTACATAGTACATACAAATGTCTCGACCGAGTTCGTTGGTCAGCATCATCCGTCATCTTGTTTCAAAATGGCAGCCATTTAAATAAAAAAAAATAAAATTTAAAATTTAATACGAAAAAATTAAAAGTTGAAAAATATGTGTCTTTTACGTGTTAGATCTTAAAACAACGGTTCCAAAAAAAAACATTATTTTGTCTATATCTTAAAAATTGAGTTATACCACTTTGATTATCTCTTATAGCTGACATTTTGAAACAATCTGATTTTTGTCACATGATAACACGCGTATTTATGTATCGATTTGGATGTATCTTGGTTTGTACATATTACATACTGAGGACTGGACCGAGTTTATTAATCAGTTCCAACCGCTAACTTGTTTCAAAATGGCAGCCATTTAAAAAAAATTTATTTAAATTTTAAAATTTAATTCTAAAAATTTAAAAGTTGAAAAAAAAATGTGTCTTTTATTTGTTTGATCTTAAAACGACCATTCCAAAGTACTTTTTATTTTGCCTATGGGAAAAAATCGTTTCAAATGAATTTTAAGGGTGTTACACCCGGTCAAACATATTCAAATTTATATGTATTCGCAAAGTACATTAAAATATGCATTATGTAAAATATGCAGAGAAAATAATAGTTCAGAGAGAAAATAAGATATATATATATATAGATAGATAGATAGATACACTATATTGCCATTGATTATGGGACACTTGCGATTTTAGACATTTTACTAAATATCTAGAAAAATACATGAGGAATCATCTCGAAACTCTTTGTGTATAAATATAATAGTATACGTCGTACATCTCCGTGAAGATTTTTTACAGAAACTCCATAGGGGACCGTCAACAAATTAAAAAAGAATGAATATCTTTTGAATAACCCTGTCAAAACTAATGTAGCAAAAGCGCTCAAACTCTAGATTATGATTGAATGCCTTATTGTAATACACTGTGTTCAATTTTATGCAAATAGCATGCATACTCGCAGAGTAATTAAGGTTTTTATAAAAATGGCCCCAAATTTTTCTACGTTTTTCCCTTATAATTTTCAGAGTTCTTAATATAAAATAATATTTTTTTCAGAAAATATGACGAACAACATTGCACTCAGTACCCTGTAATCAGAATTAAAAAATAATAAAAATTGTATGGAAAATGAGTAGGTTTACTAAATAATTTTTTACTGCGCATGCGTCAAAGATATCAAAATTTCATTTGCATATTATGTTAGCAACATATTATAGAGCAACTTTTGTAAAAGACTCAAAATTATAGCTTGAAAATTCTGAAAGTAATCGTCTATAGAAAAAGGACAAAATCCGTTGTTTCCAAAATGAAGCAAAAAAATGAGGGATTTTATCCAAAAGTAGTCGTAACATCCCGTATTGTGTATTTTATATTGACACTAATCAATGAATATATGGATACAACCCCTCTTGTTTTTGCTTCATTTTGAGAATAACGGATTTTCAACTTATTGAATTGACGATTATTTTCAGAATTTTCAAGTTATGATTTTGTGACTTTCACAAAAGTTGCTCAATACATTTAGCTAACATAATATGCAAATGAAATTTTGATATCGTTGACGCATGCGCAGTAAAAAATTATTTAGTAAACCAACTCATTTTGTATGCAATTTTCATTATTTTTTAATTCTGATTACAGGATACTGTGTGCAATGTTGTTTGTCATATTTTCTGAAAAAAATATTATTTTATATTAAGAACTCTGAAAATTATAAGGGAAAAACTTGGAAAAATTTGGGACCATTTTTATAAAAACCTTAATTACTTTGCGAGTATGCATGCTATTTGCATAAAAATGAACACAGTGTATTACTATAAGGCATTCAATCATAATCTAGAGTTTGAGCGCTTTTGCTACATTAGTTTTGACAGGGTTATTCAAAAGATATTCATTCTTTTTTAATTTGTTGACGGTCCCCTATAGAGTTTCGGTAAAAAATCTTCACGGAGATGTATGACGTATACTATTATATTTATACACAAATAGTTTCGAGATGATTCCTCATGTATTTTTCTAGATATTTAGTAAAATGTCTAAAATCGCAAGTGTCCCATAATCAATGGCAATATAGTGTATAAGATATAGAGAAAATAGTAGTTAAATAATAATTCATTTAAAGAGCCACTCGAAAGAATTAGATTATACAATAATAAAGAAGGGAATTGTTTGCGACCTATTTTAACTATGTTAAAGGATTTCAAATATCATGAAATTTATATACGCCACTGAGACTCAATATTTCACGCATAATATGAAGTGCATAGCATTTACAGGGACACACAAAATATTTCAAATCGTATATTCTGTCCGAAGTACTGTATATTATCGATGATAGCTGATGGATGAATGAAATGCATTTTCAGTTGTGATATTCGCTTTTAAGTTTTACGAAATGCCTGCATATTATATGGTGTGTATAAATGCTATAGTTGATATACAGGGTTACACAAAAGAGCTCGAAAACCTTACTGAATATGAGGGTAATTTATTTAAAGGCGGTTTTTAAATAGGTGATGCATTTTTGAATTGCTTTCGGTTTATTAAGTAATGCTAGTAGAATAGAAATTAAAATGATATACAGGATCACACAAAAAATTATCTATATGGTCACCCATGCATGATAATTTTTGGAAATGTGATTTAAGTAGATTTAAAAGTGCTTTTGATTGAACTAAATTTTAACAAAATACTGGCGTGTAATAAAGGTGCTTGGTTAACTACAGGGCTGAACAAAAGTATCGAAGTATTTTTCCATAGATTAGTATAAATTGCTGAAAGAGAAATTTCAACTCATTAGGCTTTTTCTTGCTAAACTAAACTTCCGCATATGTAGTATATATATCAACAGGAAGATTAAATACATGTCTGTTCAAAAGTATCGAAATACATATTTGGCTATGGACCGTAACTCCTTATTTATCTAAATAACGAAGTTTTGTTCTATATTTCAGGGAGTATTGAAAGGTGTTTCATAATCTATGTTTAACGCATGATTTTTCTTACTTGTTATATTGAAAATTGAACATGTACTTTTTCATTAATGCTCATATAAATTACTTTTTACACAAAAAAATATTATTGACTTTTTGGAAAATCGGGTCAACCTGAATCCTACCTGTGTGTGTCTAATCGGAAACCTATCCACTATGAAAATAATTGTCTTCAACCCGACCGAAATAACATACGCTTGGAATTCGGCAAGCATTAAATTATCCAACCCGATCCGGGTTTTTATTAGCTACATAATCTTCTGCTTCAAAATGACCCATAATCATTTTGAATTGTGTTATCGGCATAATGTAAATTACAACATGCAAGAAAGAATCTCAAAAAAGACATATTTTAAATTTACTAAAATATTAACCTTTAAAATACGAACTAAAATAAAGCTCATGGATGGAATTTTACATTTTCCGCATCTAATTTCCCCGTAGCGAAATATTTTTTTTCATTCGATAGAACATTTTTCCTACTCATATGTTTACAACGAATATATTTTCAGAAATATTATTTGCGGTTTAATGTCAAAGCTCGGTTTTCAGAAATATTATACTTTTTAAATAAATATATTCCTTTTATCTGCAATATCGCAGCATTTGACATATCTAAAATGAACTGACTAATGAAGTTATCAGTCATATAAAAGATTTTGTAGCAAATTTCAAAATCTCATTTTCAATAGAAAGATACTAGAAATTTAGCTGAACAATTGAATTAATGTGATAAATATATAATGCTTGTAATATAATATAATGTGACATAAAAATGCATTTGAGGTAATTCAATTTTATGGAGAATATCAACGGAGAAGACGGTGGCGTTAAATTGCTTTTTTTTTTCGGATATTTCGTTAAAACAAAGAATTTCGTTTTCGGTATATTTTTGCAGAATAAATTATTTGTTTATGAAAAATTAGGGTTCCAAAAATAACAAAGGATGGTATTAAAGGAAACGGTAATTTAGTTAGTCTAAGATAGCGCTAATATTTATTAATCATAATAAAATTTTCAAATCAATGCAATTTTAAGACAACAAATGCCATCTATACATCTTGTCTATGCAATATACAGGGTGTCCACTCTCAACGGTGGCCAATGGCTAATTTCTAAACCGTTAGTCATAGACATATAGTTCCAATTGCAAAAATGCTTTAAAAAAGGTAAAGAATTGTTTTTTATGCGCTTTAGGTAAAAAAAAGATTTTTATCAAAAAGTTACGAAAATTAAATTTTTATACGGTCCCCCGTTCCTATAAGTGATATTTAGTAAAAATTTCCCAATACTCTAGCAAGCAATAAAGAAAAGGTCCCATTCATCTAACATTAAAATTGACCGAATTATGAAACTTTAAATTTCATGACTTAAAACCTCTTTTTTATAGCTGAAAATGGATGAGTTCGACTAAGCTTTAAGGGAACGTACACTAAGTGCTTAAAGTATTTTAAAGGGCGTCCATTTCCAACGCTGTCCAAAGGCTAATTCCTAAACCATTTGTCACAGACATATAGTTCCAATTACAAAAATGTTTTAAATGAGATAAAGAAATACTTTTAAAGCAATTTAACTGAAGATGCTGTCTCTGTATAAGTTTTAAGGTAGTGTTAATTTTAATTAATTAACTTCTAGATTGGTTATTAAAATAATTGAAGATATGAATTTTAAAATTCTCTTTATCGAGAAAAATTTTGGGAAATCGGGAAAAACCTTTAAATGCGTCTATTGGTTTTCATTAGACATTTAGAGATTTTAGTTTTACAATAGTGCAGATTTAGTGCAGATTTGTATAGAATGATAGAGTAAAAGAAAGCGATAAGGCGAATTTTGAAATTCACATCCTCAATTGTGTTTTTACATATGTTTTATTTTGTAAGCAAATGAAGCCGTTTCTTTTCGTGATTTCATTTAAGAATGTATGTTGTTTTGATAAGCTTTTATTTTACTCATAGCGTTCGTGTGTAAGTTTTCCTTGTTCAAACCTTATATTCAAATTTTAACTCACTTCCAAATATCCGATCGAGGTTGTATTCGCATACATATTTATATCCGATGACAATGTAATATTAATACGATTTTAGGTGCGTACCATTTATTTTTTTTATAGGACTGCATCATATTCTATTAGGTTAAGTAATCTAACAGAATTTTAAATATGTATCATTTTGTAACGAACTGTGAATGTTGCTTTTCATAAGTTAATTTAACAAAATTTCTATTTTTTTCTACTTATATTTTTAGCACAAATTGTATATTTTGCTTTAATTTGTAAACGTCAATATAATTTCAAAAACAATATTGTAAAAATTATTTTTCTCTCAATGTTTAAAGTTAAATTTTCTATCTGACGTTTATTTTTATTTCCAGTAAATTTGTGACTGACCCCTATTTTGCACAAAAAATATGCTTCAACTTTAAACAGCTATTACTCGGTTAGTTTAATCACAGAGGAATGGGACTTTTTTTGTCTTACTTGTTAGAGTAGTGGTAAAAATTTACTAAATATCACTTATAGGACCGGAGGACCGTATAAAAATTTAATTTTCGTAATTTTTTAGTAAAAAGTTTTTTTGATCTAAATCACTTAAAAAATACTTCTTTACCTTTTTTAAAGCATTTTTGTAATTGGAACTATATGTCTATGACTAACGGTTTAGAAATTAGTCATTGGCCACCGTTGAGAGTGGACACCCTGTATATACGCAATAGTAAATTTATAGCAAATTATTAAAAAGTTATCTGGTACAAATTATAGTGCAGATTTACAATCGCCAATCGCCACGTAGTGACAATTTTTTTTTCATTTGGCGACTGATTTTTGGCATGTAATGCGTCACTTTTCTTTTTTTTTACGATTTTTGCTTTTGCAATTTTTTCAATGTTTTGAAACAATTCGCTTTTCTTCTGCTTTTTTTTGACGAAATTTCTTTGATCTTTCGACGAACCTTATAAATTGGCGCTTTCATGCTAAGCTAAATTTCCTTATTTGCCTAACTAACGAAGTTTGTTAACGATTTCAGGAAGTGTTGGAAAGTATTTCACAAACCTATGCTTAACGCATAATTTTTATTGCAAGTTTATTGTTTTCAGATATATCTCGTGTATAATAGCACCTCACTTTCCACACTAAAGATTTTGAAAAAAGTGCGCATCATAAATAAATAAATATGGTGCCTGCAGGTATATTATAAAGAAAAAGCATGACCATGATTAACCCTACGTCATATCAATGGTAGCAACCACTTGAACAATCCATTGAACAATCCATGAAACAATTAAAATCAAAATTAATGCTGTAAATATAGACACCTTTCGCGATTAACTCTTTAAAGCATGACTTTTTTATTTTTCTCGGAAAAATCTCTGATTGAATCTATTTTTATTAATTAACCACCAGAAAATTTGTGAAAGAATTTATTTACGTTAGTTGGATATAATGTCATACTGTCACTCCTGAATAACATAACAAAAATTACTCAAAAAGGGATCATTTTAAATTATACAGTTACTTTACACAGTACTTATTTACACTGTACAATACAACAATTTCATGATATAATAATTTTAATAATGCTTTTAATACTTTGAAGTGATAATAAGTAAATAATAAATAAGTAAATAATAAATGAGTAAATAATAAGTAAAGAATAAAATTTAATTATGACTATCTTATAAAGACAGAAAAAAATGCCAGATATCGCAAACAGCATCAACAAAAGATGTTATAATCTTCCCGTGTAAAAAAAAAAAAAAAAAAAAAAAAAAAAAAAAAAAAATAATAATAATAATAATAATAATAATAATAATAATAATAATAATAATAATAAATAAATAAATAAATAAAGGTGTGATCGCAGATAGCACAGAGAATTTCGTTTAATGTTTCTTTCGAACCAACTTTTCCTATAATTAATAAATCCATATTGTCAAATTATAATTAGTAAATCTTTACATAGATAATAGCATCAATAAATTTAATTTTAAAATAATTCTAAGAGAAAGTCATTGGTTTTAATTAAGTTATAAAATGTTCACATCAAATTATTTAAATAAAATCCAAAATTCTAATTTTTTTGAAAATCAGAAAAAAAAATTAACGAAGATATAAATAGAATTTTAAATTTCAAAAAGTGTAAAAAAATAAAAAAAATGAATTAAACGAAATGAATGGACGAAATGAAAATGAAAATTAAATTTAAAATGCAGAATCATTAATAAATCGCAAACGCTTTTTACATAGAAAAAAATATTAATTTTCAAAAAAAGTTAGAAATGTCAGATGAACGAAACTTAATAATATGAATCCTTAATTTGGTCTAAATACGAAATTTCTTCTTATTATTAAATCCATCAAACTTCAACTTCTAGCGTCGGAGATCGAACAAAGAACCGTCTGTTTATTAGCGAGGTGCTCTACCTCCAAGCCACGATGTTATGCAAACCGTTTTCATCAAGGTTCTCTTTTAAAATTTAAATCGCAAAAATAAACAGATGACGTTGAAATTTTTAATTTAATTAAAATAGTAGACTTTTTTAAAATTTTATGATTTGTCTTGTGACACGAGGTATTCAGCGGTAAGTAATAATTTGAAGTCTCTGACTTATATAGTTTTTGTGTATGTACTCTGTGCTGTACGAACCGACAAAATACATAGACAAATAAGGTTTAGTCAGATAAACTAGTCAAAAATAGACTTCACGACCTTAAATGCATACTAGCACACGAAAGTAACATATAAGAGTTCACTAAAAGACCAGGAGAGAATGCCAAATGTTAAAAAAAAAAAGCAATTAAAGGTTAATCGATGGCATGTTGATAATATGAAAGTACGAAACATGTTTTTTGGTGCAATTCGTGGGAAACTTAAGAGAATTTACTAAATATATAAAATGTATCAAATATTTCAATTAAAATGATTTTTAACAAAGCTCTGTTAACCGGAGAGCTTATCAAAACTTTAATTGAAGTAACTTGGATGTCATCCTTTTTCTTTACATAAAATAGTATTTTCTCTCACAAATCTCTTTTGAATACACAAAACCACTAAGAATAGTTAAAACAACTTTCACATTTGAAGCAATAAATTAGCTCTATCATCTTTAGCAATAGAAGAGGCAGAAGTTAATGTATGGTTAAAGTTTTGAATATTTATAACTTACTCTGAAGCTTTTAAAGATTGACTGAAGTTAAAATGCGTTTATGTCATTAAAATGCTTTGCAAACGATTCCCCTCCCTAGACAAAAATGTAACGGCATTCTTTTAAATGCCCCTGTAAATGATGATTTATTTTCAATACCAAAATATTATGAGGAACTGCAGTAACGAAAATTAAAAGCTTAAAGCTTAAAGCTTTTATTTCTTTACTGACGACAATTCAAATGATACAAAGTGTAATCTCCTAATAACACATTTTCTTAATTACTCTGGTAAAAGTTAGGCATTTCTTAAAATAAATCATAACCCCTCAAAACGGACACTTCATAAATCATCATATATATGACAGAAATTTATTTTAAGTAGCTTGAGTATTTAGGCATAGAAATGAGATCTCTGGAAAAAATCTGGTAAATTTTAGATCAAAAATAATTAATTTCACATTTCAATACTTTTTTTCTATGAAGAAAATTTTTATTATGTAGCAATTTTGAAAAAAGCGTATACATTTTTTAACACTCCAACATAATTGAAATAGATTTATAAATTCGGTTTGTCTGTCTGTCTGCAAGTTAGCCTGAGCTCTAACTCGCCTAAATATATTCAGATTGTCGTGTAATTAATTTTCGTTACTGCAGTTCCTCATAATATTTTGGTATTGAAAATAAATCATCATTTACAGGGGCATTTTAAAAAATGCCGTTACATTTTTGTCTAGGTAGGGGAATCGTTTGCAAAGCATTTTAATGACATAAACGCATTTTAACGCAATCAAACTGATGGGTAAAGTTATCATACAAATTGAATATTTTCAACTGAGCGAAAAAAGCCCAGGCTGGAAATCGAACGCTGACTTGGCACACAGGGCCAATGCTTTATCGTTTAAGCAAATTAGACCGATAACCAGCTAGCCTTTTTTGTTCAGATAATGTTATTGGTCATAACTTCTGGTGTGTCACTTAGACATCTCAATAGAATAAACCACAGGTAAAGGAACTCTATATAAACGATGGAAACGCAGATATAAGCTGTTATTTTAACATATTCAAACTAATTGTGTTAAAATAATTTCTAGAATAATTTTCTTGCTAAGTTAGAAATATTGAATTCGTATGATAACTTTACCGATACTTTTGAATTGTGTTAAAATGACAATATATATCTACGTTACCTTCGTTTATATGGAGTTCATTTACCTGCGATTTATTTTGTTGAGTTGTCTAAATTACAGATCAGATGTTATTACCAATAAGGTTATCCGAACAAAAAATGCTCCCTGGTTGCCGGTCCAATTGGTTCAAACGATAAAGCATTGACCCTGCAAACCAACGAGCTGGACTCGATTCCCAGCCTGGGATTTTTTTCGCTTAGTTGGAAATATTCAATTCGTACTTTAATGATGTTAAGTGATTTTAAACAGTTTAAAATTTATATAGATTTCTGAGGTACAGTACAAGATTTTTGCTATAGAATATGGCGTGCAAAATCGTTTATCACATTTTACAAAGACATATAAAATATTCTTCTATAGAACTGTCTATGAGAAAAAAAATGCTGGAAGTGCATTTGTAATTGTTATAAGAATTTTAAAATTTAAAACTTTTTTTGCCTTTTATTTGAAATACAGTTGACTCTCGTTAATTCGAAATCGGATAATTCGAATCTTCGCTTAATTCGAACTAAACATGAAGTCCCGAAATTTTCATTGGCAGAATAATGTTAAAAATTTTCGTTAACTCGAACTCATTTTCTCTTGACTTCGTTTAATTCGAACTAACGAGAATTCCGATTTTTCATTTTTCTTTTCTTTCTCACGAATTTCAGATCATTTAAATAACTTTCTTTCTTTGATTTTTGTGAAAATTGTTCCAAACGAGTATACATATAATCCAATGCATTTGATATCCACTTTCTTAGTACCCTTAGTGTTCTTAGTGGTATAAGTGACGCTTTAAATTTTTCTTCCATTGTGCTTGTTTCTGATCTTTTAATTAGTTTATGTATTTATGCATTCTAATTTAATATTAAGTCATATTTTAATGATAACAGATGAAATAAATTTTAAAAACACTATAACATTAATTCCTTTGTAATAGTAACGTATTAAGCATGTTTTCCATAATTCGAACTTCGGATAATTCGAACATTTCTTGTGGTCCCGACGAGTTCGAATTAACGAGAGTCGACTGTATATAAATTTTAGAGATCATGTACAGGGATCCATAAATAAATGCAAAATATATTGCCTCTTTTTGATGAAAATTTGCTAAAGGTGTATTTGTCAACTGTGTAGTGGATTTCCTAACTGAAGTAAATTATTATAAACAATTCAGTGTATAGCCAAATAACTTCGTAATGTACAGGCTGCACAAAAGGATTCTTATATTTTCTCGATATATATTGTAACTTCTGAAATCAGGTTCCGAATCGTTTACATCAAATCACCTTTCACCTTATTAAACTTTCACCTTATTTTGCAACAGCATTCTGAATATGTTAGAATGTATTTCATAATTCAAGCTTGAAGCATAAATTTTTTATCTTGTTCAGCACCTAAAATTATTAAAACTACAACTTTGATTTCAGTGGCAAAATAGCAAATTTTTGTTTTGTGGATGTTAAAATGTAGAAATTAACAAAGACTTTAAAATTTAAAAGAAGAATTTCAATCTAGTTGAAAGTTTTAAAATTGTAGTTTTTAAAATATTGGTTCTTATCTGACATTTGCTTATTAGCGACAATTTAAAAGATGCAAAGTGTAATTTTCTAATGTGAACACATATTTTTTGTTCGATAGCAGAATGAAAAGTCACATATTTTCTGGAATTGTTCATAATCCGTCATAATACACTATATTGCCATTGATTATGGGACACTTGCGATTTTAGACATTTTACTAAATATCTAGAAAAATACATGAGGAATCATCTCGAAACTCTTAGTGTATAAATATAATAGTATACATCATACATCTCCGTGAAGATTTTTTACCGAAACTCCATAGGGGACCGTCAACAAATTAAAAAAGAATGAATGTCTTTTGAATAACCCTGTCAAAACTAATGTAGCAAAAACGCTCAAACTCCAGATTAGGATTGAATGCCTTATTGTAATACACTGTGTTCATTTTTATGCAAATAGCATGCATACTCGCAGAGTAATTAAGGTTTTTATAAAAATGGCCCCAAATTTTTCTACGTTTTTCCCTTATAATTTTAAGAGTTCTTAATATAAAATAATATTTTTTTCAGAAAATATGACAAACAACATTGCACACACTACCCTGTAATCAGAATTAAAAAATAATAAAAATTGTATGAAAAATGAGTGGGTTTACTAAATAATTTTTTACTGCGTATGCGTCAAAGATATCAAAATTTCATTTGCGTATTATGTTAGCTAAATGTATAGAGCAACTTTTGTAAAAGTCTCAAAATTATGGCTTGAAAATTCTGAAAGTAATCGTCTATAGAAAAAGGACAAAATCCGTTCTTTCCAAAATGAAGCAAAAAAATGAGGGATTTTATCCAAAAGTAGTCGTAACATCCCGTATTGTGTATTCTATATTGACACTAATCAATGAATATATGGATACAACCCCTCTTGTTTTTGCTTCATTTTCAGAATAACGGATTTTCAACTTATTCAATTGACGATTATTTTCAGAATTTTCAAGTTGTGATTTTGTGACTTTCACAAAAGTTGCTCTATACATTTAGCTAACATAATATGCAAATGAAATTTTGATATTGTTGACGCATGCGCAGTAAAAAATTATTTAGTAAACCAACTCATTTTGTATACAATTTTCATTATTTTTTAATTCTGATTACAGGGTACTGTGTGCAATGTTGTTTGTCATATTTTCTGAAAAAAATATTATTTTATATTAAGAACTCTGAAAATTATAAGGAAAAAACTTCATGACATTGAAAAAACTTGGAAAAATTTGGGACCATTTTTATAAAAACCTTAATTACTCTGCGAGTATGCATGCTATTTGCATAAAAATGAACACAGTGTATTACAATAAGGCATTCAATCATAATCTAGAGTTTAAGCGCTTTTTCTACATTAGTTTTGACAGGGTTATTCAAAAGATATTCATTCTTTTTTAATTTGTTGACGGTCCCCTATGGAGTTTCGGTAAAAAATCTTCACGGAGATGTATGACATATACTATTATATTTATATACTAAGAGTTTCGAGATGATTCCTCATGTATTTTTCTAGATATTTAGTAAAATGTCTAAAATTGCAAGTGTCCAATAATCAATGGCAATATAGTGTAATTTATAGCAACTGACACTTTATAAATTATCATATGCGTGACAAATATTTATTCGTAATACACTTCATTATTTAAGCTGGGTGAATGTATATTTATAATATGTAAGTGCTGATTAATTATTGTTCCTAAACAAATGACATCTAGTTTGCTCTTTACAGTATTTTTTCAGAAAGAAATAAAACATGGTTATATAGAAATTGTACTTATAAAATATGCATTTTCTATATAACCAACTTTTACGCTAAAAAAATGTAGTATTACAAATGTAAATACATTCTAAAAATTTGGAGTTGTGCATCAGCAAAAACTAACGCTGTTTACAAATCTGTAAAACGATTGTTTAATTCCTTGATAAAAATGGCAGAAAAGTAAATAAATAAGAATAAAAATGTGTTTTGTGATAGCCTAGGAAGGTGGTAGAGACCTGTTGAGCGGTTTGCACCAAAAGGTAATCTGCACCAAATTATTTCAAGGGCTGACTGAATCTAAAGTTTTATGAAAATCCGTCCATTAGGTCTTGAGATAGAACTATTGTCGTAATTGTGAATAATGCATCACAGCATCACCATCTTTTGAGTGATACACACCAAAAATTAATCAGCTTCAGTTGATATGAAGGTTCAACTAAACCTAAAATTTTATGAAATTCAGGGCATTAGCTCCTGAGGTAGAGCGCTCAATTTTTTTTTGTCGTATACAGACTCAGAGTGACAGAGAGAGACTCACATACATATATTTTCTAAAAACTATCACATCGTGTTCAAGACATTCTGAAACATATAAATCCATTGAAAACCAGAATACGAAAAATTTCACGAATCCAAAAAATTTTTCTTGTAAAAATGGAATAAAGCAATAAATAAATAAATAAATAAATAAAAATAGTCTGACAAAATTTTTAGGAAAACCACACAAGATTTCACCCAATTAAAATATTCATTTCATAAAGTAAATTAATCTTTTATGTGCGTGATTAAGTTGACCGGAGGACAAAAGAATGAATATAAAAGCTCTGAATGAAGTATCTTTATGAGATATGGGACAAAAGGCAGCAAATTTATGAGGTTCTATAAATCTCTTCTATCGCGGCGTATTAACTTCATTATTTCACTTCTGTAATAAATATGCCCGCTAAGGAAGTAAATGCAAAAATAACCCACAAAATTTGTATTTTCCCTCTTATGGTCTCCTGCCGAGACGGGTAAATTTACTTGAGAAATAAAAAAATGTCTTATTTTATGATTGATAAATATTAACGTGCTTTTATTTATCACTTTTGCAAAATTCAGGATATGTAACTGTTTTGATTTTAGAAAATTTGAGAAAATATCGTAGTTAAGGCATCTTTTACTTTCTTCTATTTTTCAAAACGAAAATATTGGATTCAAGAAATTTTCAAACGGATTTTCACGTTTTATTGCCCAGAGATCCCGATTTTTTTTTAAATACAAAATTTCTATTTATAAATCTGCAAATCTGTGACTCTCTGTATCTGTATGTGACACAAATTTTGTTAGCGCTTTATCTCAAGAATTAATAGACAAAATTTTTTATAAACTGGCATTCAATTAGTCCCTGATATAAGTTGGTGATCATTATTTTTAATCATTATCTACATCACATATTAACTGAATCTGAAGTTTGATGAAAATTGTTCGTTACTTCTTGAGATATGATGTTGAGATAATGCAAATAGGCAGGGCCACCTGTTCAACAATTTGCTCCAAAAACTAGTAAATACCAAATTATATCAAGGACTAACTGAATCTAAAGTTTTGCGACAATCCGTGCATTATTTCTTGAGGTAGAGATATTGCGGAAATTGTGGATAAGGAAACAAAGCAGCGCCACTGTTGAGCGATATGCACCGAAAACTAATCAGCTCCAATTTATATCAATGTTTAAGTGAATTTAAAGTTTGTGAAATTCCATCCATTACTTATGGAGGTTTGCGCATACAATTTTTTTTGCTACGTAGTGACTCACAGAGTGACAGACAGGCGCACAAATATAGATTTACCAAAAATCATCAAATTGTGTTCATGAATTCTAAAATGTATAAATCCATCAAAAACCGGAATTCGAAAATTTTCACGAATCCAAAACTTTTTCTTGTAAAGGTACAAGAAAGTAAAAAAAGTAGAACATACACATGACATAAAATTTTTAGGAGCATTACACAAGATTTCCCCCATTAAAATATTCATTTCATAAGATAAATTAATCTTTTATGCGCGTAATTAAGTTGGCCGAAGGATAAAGAATGAATATAATAAAAAATCTGAATGGAGCATCTTTATGAGATATGGTACAAAAGGCAGCAAATTTATGGGGTTCTATAAATCTCTTCTATCGCGGCGTATTAATTTCATTATTTCACTTCGATAATCAAGGTGCATGCTAAAGATTATGGCATGCAATAAATGCAAAGATCATCCACAAAACCATACTTTGTCGCTTATCAGATTTTGTCCAAGCGGGTATATTTACCTTAAAAATCGAAAAAAATGGTCTGATTTTACGAGTAATACATATTATCGCTCTTTTATAGAATTTAGGATATATAACTTTTTACTTTCTTCTATCTTTACAAGAAGAAAGTATTAGATCCAAGAAAAGTTTCGAATTTCGTTTTTAAAAGATTTACAGGTTTTAAGAGTCAGAGATTCCAGAAAACGTGTTTTTACAAAATATCTGTCTGTGATTCTTACTGTTTATATGTGACATAAATATTGTGGGCGATCTATCTCAAAAACTAATGCGCGGAATTTAATAAAAAATTGTATTCAAATAATTCCTGATATTATTTGCTACTGATTAGTTTTTGGTATAAATAGCTCAATAGGTGGCACTGCTATGCTGCATTTTCTCGATTTCCGTAATAACCCAATCTCAAAAACTAATGCACAAATTTTTATCAAATTTCAAATTCAGGTATTCCGAGATATAGATAATATTGTTTAATTTTTTGTGTAAATCCCTCAACAGGTTTTCTGCTATGATGCATTTTTCACGATTTCGCTATAGCTGTATCTCAAGAACTAATGCATGGATTTATATCATACTTCCGATTCAGTTAATACCTGATAAAAATTGATTCTGGTTAGTTTTTGGTGCACATAACCCAACAGGTGGCGCAGTTATGCAAAAAAATTTAAAGATTTTGTAATAGTTCTATCTCAGAAACAAATGCACGGTTTTTCATGAAACTTCAAATTCAATTAGAAGTTGACACAAATGTTTGCTTACTAGATTTTTGTGTAAACTGCCTAAGTGGTGGCGCTGCTAAACTGCATTTTACAGAAATTATTAACATGTATAAGATAGAAGAAAGTTTTGGGGTATCCATATCTGACTGGTTTGGTTTTAGATTATAGAGGGAAAATGCTGTACATAGAATATGTTTTACTTTTCTACCTTTACACGAAGAAAATATTGGATTCAAGAAAATTTTCGATTTTCGCTTTTAGACAGATTTAGAAGTTTTAAAGTCCAGCGTTCGAGAAAAACATTATTTTTACAAAATGTCTGTCTGTGAACTGTGACACTGTACGTGTCACAAATTTTGTCGCCGCTCTATCTCAAGAACTAATATACAAAATTTAATGTACATTTTTATTCAGTTATTCACTGATATAGATTGCAGCTCATTAATTTTTTTGTGTTAGTCGTTCAGCAAGTGACGCTAGTATGCATTTCTCGCGATTTCCGCAATGGTTCTATTTCAAAAACTAATGCAGGGATTTTCATCAAATTAGATACTTCATTCAATTAGACTTTGGCATAAGTTGTGTCTGATTATGTTTCGGTGTAAATAACCCGATAAGTAGTTATTCAATGCTGTATTTTGTAGAAGTTTTACGATTTTAATGACAGTCATATGTCAGGAATTAATGTATGGAATTTTATATTTTTAGAATCTTCACGATGGGCATAGATTTCCATTTAATTCTGGCACTGTGTTGAGGAATTTTGAAATATTAGCATGTTGAGATAGAAGAAAGTGCTGAGATTGGCATATCCGACTAGTTTTTTAATTCGAGTAAAACATTTTGATACAGACAAAATTTGGTAAGCAATTATCGAGTCATGTTTGTGAAAAGAAAGTGCTGTTGATCATTTATGTTCAAAAATCTCCTAATTTCTTTATACAAAACACTGTGAAGCCGTTTGTAAACGAGAAAAATCGTTAGTAAGCAATGTAATTAAACCTCAATGTATGCCGTAAATGTGGTAAAAATAGTCGAAAAAATTGTTAAAAAATTAGAAATTAACAAATTAATGTTAATGAATATTATTATCCTATTTTTCTGGAAAATATCAGAATTGCCGCTATGGTAGAAGAACTATAAATGCGGTTAATGGCGTGTCTGGGTTGTGATTTCTGGAAAAAGATTTTTTAATTTGCTATGGCTATATCCATTGCTTTTTGTAGTGTTCGTCACATAGCTGATAATTGTTTTTCTTGTTGGCAATTGGTATTTTTGAAACTGACTGAGAGACAGAGGAAAAATCGAAGAGCATCGTGCATCGCATGCAAGAAAATGGATTTGACGCGAGAACATTTTCGCGCTATGATTTTCTACGATTTTAAAGCAGGATTAAATCAAGAAGAATGCATTCAACGGTTAAAATTAACATTTGGTGATCTCCAGCTCGTGCTACTGTATTTAAATGTTTAAAGAATTTAACAGAGGCCGCAATTTTCTTCAGGATGAAGAACACACAGGAAGGCCTCCATCGGCTGTAATCCCGGATAATGTGTCTACCATACCAAAAATTTTAATGGGTGATAATCGCTGTACCTATCAAATGATACAGAAGGAACTTAACATTGAATCCGCAGCCATACACAAAATTATTCATGAAGAATTGCATATGAAAAAAGTAGTTTGCCGTTAGGTTCCCCATAATACAATTGAGCACCATAAAGAGGAGCGTGTCAGAATCAGTAACGAAACTCTTAAATTGCTAAATGATGGTGACCACCGCATCATTTCTAAAATTGCAACGGGTGATGAAACATACATACCATTTTTTGACGTTCCAACATGTCAAGAAAGCAAAATATGATGTCTTTGAAGATGTTCCCACGCCGACAATGGTGAAAAGACAACGCCCACTGAAAAAAAGTGATGTATGCCGTTTTCTTCAGAAGTGCGGGATTGGTCAAAGCCATCAAGTGGAAAGGACAGAAGACAGTAACAGAAAACTGATATACCACTAAATGTTTTCTAGAAATTCTACAGTAAGTGAATGTTAGGAGACTAATGATTTATCATGACAATGCATCTTCACATACAGCCGATTTAACAGTTGAGTTTCTTAAAAAAAAACGAATTAAAGTGATAGAACATCCACCGTATTCACCGAATCCAGCTATGTGTGACTTTTGGTTATTCTTTAATCTAAAAAAGAACTAACATGGACGTCGTTTTCATTGAGATTGATGTGGTTGTAAATGCATTTTTTTCATCTGTTACAAGAAATGAATGACTTGAGCATTTAATCTGTGAAAAAATCGTCTACAAAAGTTCATTGATGCTGGAGGAAACTGCTTTGAACTCACCTAAAATTTTTTAAGTATAACTTTAAAAACCTAGTTGTATCTCAAAAATTTCAGAATGACCCTCGTATGTTATTTTTTTTCCTTTTGAACTCTGCATTATTTCACTGCTGCTTTATCGCGCCACCTTTTAAAAACAATAGATCTGATGCTGTTGCATCTTCGCTATTTTAATATATCTAAGTGCCGCATCCATGATCTTAGTACCCTAATTTCCGGCGTATAATCCGCGGATCAAACAATCATTTTTCGACCCAGAAATTTTATTAAATAAAATATAACTTTTCAGATCGCCGTAAATATTTGCCTTCATTTACGAAATAAAATTTCTGGGTCGAAAAAGAATTGTTTGATCCGCGGATTATAGGCAGGAAATTAGGGTAGTTTCATTATGTGCAATCCTGCACTACATCTACCTTAATCTGTAATACGTTACCACAACATTTTTATAACGACGAAGTTCTAAACTACTATCACAGCTTTTCACCAACCAAGTTTTCATCATAAACTTCCCGATTACTCGAAAATTCCAATGAAACCCCGGTTATCCGAAAACGTTGTGGTCCCATGCCTTTCGGATAACCAAAGTTTTACTGTATATACAGATACATATATATATGCTATTTTCATTCATTCCTTCCAAGTCAGGATATTTTGCATTTTATCTGAATTGAGAAAATTTGAGAAATTAACTCGATGAAAGTATATCGAGATTACAAATAATTATTACATAACTGAATAATGTCACATTGTTGATATTACCCGAAAATATATAGATATTTTCTTATCATGTGATTTATTTTTATTTATTTATTTATTTATTTTTTTTTTTCAAAATAAAAATTTTAATTTTAAGACATTGGCTTAGTAATAATTTTATAATTCAGAAAATGGGATTATGATAAACACGCAAACGTTTATTGAATTACGACGTTAATTCTCTTGTTATCTTAAAACATGTTTTCTGCATCATTAACTCCAATTCTCAAGGAATTGATAATTTCTGGTAATCTTAAATTTTCAAGTAAAATCATTAATCCATTCTTATCAATTCACAATTTATTAAAAGCTTTCAGAAAGTTACATCAGTTTTGCTAATAACGGAATGATTAGCACAAAACTTTAGATATATTTTAAAGAGGAAGTCGTAAATGTCAGTTCCATCTGAAGCGATGAAAGCATCATCAAAATTAAATCTTGTATACTCTTGAAAATTAATTTTTCATAGCGATAAATATTAATATTTATTAAATAATTTGTGTAAAATATTTTTGTGAGTTATAGACTATAGTGTACGAAATCATTAGATGTTCTTTATAAATTTGTCCTGGTGTGCCAAATAATTCAAACCAGAATTGATGCTTATCTCTTAAATTGCTGATCATAGAAATATACTTCAGTTATACAAAATGTGTAAATTAAAGGACATAACTAGACACTCCTTAGAATTCACTTCGAAATTTGATATTAATGCTAAACATCTATCTAGATTTAAAGCACGGCATGATTAGCAACATCATATTTCACTTGTTGGAACTAGTACAGCTAATACTAAAAAAGTTAAACTAAAATTCGAATTTTAGAATAAAGAGTTGAAATTACTTACCGTAAAGCTCTTATTTATGTGACTTAATTATCAATCACTTCCCTAGAGTAATTAACATTCAAAATGTTTTAAATAGTAAAACAGATCATTAAGATAAATTAAATTAACATGATGTAAGAAAAATAAAGCGATCCGTTTTAAATTAACAATTAACAAAGCTTTTTTAACACGTTGAGTACCACGTCAGTCACCGATGATTGACACAGAATTTGCCATCTAAGCCAAGTCTGTCATCTGTGACTGACAGTGTAAAATATGATATAAAACTAAACAAAATAAATTGTTTTAAGTAAATATTGAAAACGTATTCAAAATTTACTTAACTTTTATTTATTAGAGGATTATACTTTTTGTAATAATTACTTAAAATAATATTTTTTTTAGTTTTATATCATATATTACACAGTCAGTCACCGGTGGCTGACGCGGCTTAAACTGAAAGTTCAGTGTCAGTCGTCATGGCACTCAACATGTTAAAAAATATGTACACAAAAAATACACTTTATAACTGTCAAAGTATACTGGATCTATCTGCACCAAACTTTATTAATGCGATTAACTAACATAATCATTCCTTTAACTCACATTATTTATTATTTTTATATTTAATTATTTCGCTTTTAAGTTAGTTTTGATCTAGATTAGTTAAAATATAATAAAAGGAAAATACAAACATTTGACATTCTTAATTCTGTAAAACGCAGGTACCATTAATTTCTATATAATATAAGTAAATTCAAAATGAGTTTGAACAACGAAAAATGAAGTTATTTTCAAGATTGTTGAGGCCATGTATTGATATTGTCAACATCTCTATAGATTCCATCATCATCAAGTGGAGCAGGTTGCTCTTGCTCTCCTATGGAAGGTGTCCTTGTGATTCGTAAATCTTTATTGCATTTATTTTTGGGATATTGGAGCTAACCAACTTTAACATTTTCTTTAGAAAAATAATATTGACGCCATATTTATTTTATTATTAAATATCTGTCTAGATTTAAAGCACAGCATAATTAGTGACATCATATAGCACTTGTTACAACTTTGACAGCTAATATTAAACAAGTTAACCTAAATTTCGAATTTAGAATAAAATGTTGAAATTATTTATGTATACGACTGAATAATTAATGTCTTACCTAGTAAAATTATCATTCAAAATATTTCAAATAGTAAAATAGATCATTGAAATACACTAAATTAACGTATGATGCAAGAAAAATAAAGCAATCAATTTTAAATTAAGAATTAACAAAACTTGTTTAAAAAATATATACACAAAAATACACTTTATAAATGACAATGAGTGCTGGATCTATCTGCAAAAAAAAAAAAAATTATTAATGCGATTAACTAACATAATCATTCTGTCTTGAATCATTCTTTTAACTCACATTATTTTCATACTTTCATATTTAAGCATTTCACTTTTAAGTTAATTTTGATCTTGGTTAGTTAAAATATAATAATAGAAAAATACAAACATTCTAAATTTTTATCTTTTTTTTTTCAACACAGGTACAGTCGAACTCGCTTATAGCGAGCGCAAAAGGACCGTGATATTTGCTCGTTATAACTGGGGCTCGTAAAAAACGAGTTCTTAAATTTAAAAAAAATCATGCTTCCTTACTTTATTATATATGCATATTTTACTAATTTTTTTCTGTACAGTACAAAAGATGTTGCTTAATTTGAATTGAACTGTCATAGTGTCTCTTTCTTGTGTTATTCTTTGAAGAAGATCCTTGGCTCAAAAAACATCGTCATTTGCATCCTTGCCTTCGAAAAAAGTTTACTCAAAAACCTTTCAGTATGTTGGGGATGGTTCAGCTTGAAATTCTTCATATTTCATTATCATCATGTCTTTCATCAAATTTTTTCATCTTCTTAGCTTGACACGGGAATACATATTTCATAAGTAATAATATTGGCTTCAACATACATAATTTTCAAAAACTTCTGTATTCGTTTCCAAATTTTTCAAGTTGTGTACTTTTCTTCTTCCTCAGAGAAACACCTTTCTTGTGAAATGTCCACTCCAGCCTTTGGGAAACAATTCGTAATACATGTTGATGCAACGTTTTCCCATCAATTATTCATTCGTGTTGCTTCCATTAGCATTGGCAAAGATATTTCTCAGTATAAATTAGGTTTACTCGTTAAAAGCAGGTTTTGCTCCTACAGACTTAACATTGTAGGAACCAAGTATTTCCGATTACCTCGTTATATCCGGATCCTCGTTAAATCAGGGGTCGTTATAAGCGAGTTCGGCTGTATTATCAATATCCATAAAATATAAATAAATTCAAAATGAGCTTAAACAATGAGTAATAAAGTTATTTTCAAGTTTGTTGAAGGCTTGTATTGATATCGTCAGCATTCTATAGATTCCATCATCATCAAGTAGGGTAGATTGCTTCCCACTCGAAAGTACTCTTGTTATTCATAAATCTTTGTTGAATTTATTCTTGAGATACTGGGACTTACAAAATTTGACATTTTCTTTAAAAAAAATATTACTGACCAAACAATCAATAATCACGAAAAAAACGATCCGCAAAACAAGTATATTCGTGCATCAGCGGCTTTGATTAAAGAATTCAAAACTATGGAAAAAATAATAACGAGTGTATGTATAACGACAAGACATCAAATTTAGTAAAAAAAAATAAGATCACTAATAATCTCAAAGAAAAGCTCTAAAACGACATATAAATAAGTAATAAAAAAAAATAAATAAATAAACGCGAAAAACCTTTTTGTGATACAGATGGACTTTATTTTTGAAATTTCCATTTAAGGCGCGTGTAAACATCCCCTTCATTTAATTACGATTCTTAGCAATATCCTGACCAATTTCATGTGTGTAAGAATGTGTCCATCAACTATGTTTTTAAAGTTTTCTCGCGTTACGCAAAGATTTAGATATATTAGGTGATGAATGCCGTTTAAATAATTTTCGTCCACAGTAGTATTTTGCCTTTTTTTCACAGTAGTATTTTGCAGTTTTTTAATGCTTTATGGCGACTTTTGTATATACATAATAGAAATCACGCTTGAAATTTTTAGCTCAATGTTGTAAACATTTTTCGATACTACTTTTGAAACAAATTTTAATAACTTATAGCATTTTATGGCTTTGAGCTGTGATTTTTTCCCCATTATTAAAAGAAATCCAATATCAATCTTTAATGGTCTTTAATAGCAATTTTTGTTCTCTTTTCAATAAAAGTTATTCGAAATTCGTGCAAAGATTTTTAAAGTTTTTTTCGCGTTTCATGCTATATCTTTGATAGAGCCCTGCACCGCCGGGCAGATCAATTAGTAACTTCATATGCCTAAATGGAAGCTAATAGTGATACCATCATTAAATACCTTATTAATACACTGCCGCAATAAATGATACTGCGCATTTTCCTTTTTTGCAATGAAATATTTATTATGTTTTAAGCATTTTACATTGTCTTATCTTACTGTTTTATCTTCGAATAAATAAAACTGTAAGGGGACAGTAGAACCAGTAAAACACAGATAATAGGACTGAATTCCTCCGATGAAGCTATCCATAATGACACAATCAACGAAAATCCTTGAAATATCTGCATTAATTCCTTTAATCTTCTAAGCATTTGGAAAGTAATATTCCGTTCACTAAGCTTCGGGTTTCATTGCAATATAAGCAATTTTTAAGATAATATAATTCTATAGATTTAATAAATTTTCAATGCATTTTAGAATTATTAATATTTTTGAGGATTACATTCCTATTTGTAATTAAGTTTATATATATATATATATATATATATATATATATATATATATATATATAATGTTGAAAGAATCACAGTTTTCTGAGCATTTAAATCAAAATGCAAAGAAGACAACATTAAAATTTTACCTATTTGCAAAATGCTCAGCGAGTTAAAAATTTATATATAAATAGAAAATAAATATTTTTCCACTTTTTATATAAAACTGACAAAAATGGGACATTTTAAAATGTAAATTCTCTGTAATATAAGAAAATATAGCGTAATAAATGTTGAGTATGGAATACCAAAACTGTTATATGATAAAGAGAATGTAATTTGTTTTGGTCTAAAAGGGAAAAATTACTTACATATAGGAGTAGAAAAGCCAAACAGAAAACTACTTTAAATTTCACAAAGACAAATTTATGGTGCGTAGTTTTCTGAAGAATGCCATAATAACCTGAATAATGTATCTGAATAAATATAGAAAACCAACGTGTGGAAAAGCACAAATAAATGACGAAGATGAAGGAAACTGCCGTTTTGAATCTACTACCGAGATTCTTCGTCACTGAAAGACTCAGCGCGCTAGAAAAAGCAAAATTAATCAGCTTTACTTATTCTAGCGCGCTGAGTCTTGCATTGATGAAGAATCTCGGTTGTAGATTCGAAACGGCAATTTTCTTCATCTCCGTTCTTTATTTGTGCATTTCCGCACGTTGGTTTTCTATCTTTATGCATTTTAGCAAAAAGGGTTTATTTGCTATTTTCATGGCATTTTATTTTTCTGTTCTTCCATTAAATTCCTGATGAAAGACCTCGATGCTATTTAAAAATGAGACTAAACAGCTTGCAGAAAACACTTAAAATCAGGTTACTATATAATGTTATATGTTAAAATTTTTACATTTTTATTTTAATAATGATAATAATTAAGTCTTATACTAAGATGGTAAAATGTAATATTTCAACTCAATTATTACAATATCAGTGAAAATATAGCTCTATACAAAGTTGAGTAATAAATATCAGATACATAATTCTCTAATGAATGTTTTAGCCAATTTTTCGGCTTCCATGATGAAAAAAGAGATGTTATATTCCTTCAGGGATTGAAATATCTTAGAGCGAAACTCCCCTGAATCTGACAGAAATAATTTTATAGTATATAATTTTTTGAAGTCATCAAAGAGACTTTCTTTTTTGTTCTTACATCAAAGTTCTATAAAATCGATAGACCGCCATTTTAACCCTTCCGGATCTGGTGTGCTATTAATAGTAGATGCCTTTTAATTGATTGTTATTTTGTCTTAATAATTATTTTGTTACTTTCTACATATAAAAATAAGGGTATATGATTATTCCTTTTTCATTATAACTTCATTTATGCTTTGGCAATTAATAATAACAGTAAAAAAGAAGTTTAGTTAATTCTCTTTGCATCATTGATGATTCCTTTGTTTTATTCATATATTTCCCTCTTTAAATTTAAAGTATAATTTACTCTTCTGAACAAATCATGCGTGACAAAACGCAAAAAACATTAGAAAGTTGTATTATCTGTTCAATCCTGTTGTAATACGACATTTTCCAAATGCCTCCAAAAACTCTTCTTTAGCTTGTAAGGAAAGGACATGCTTGCAAACAAACGTTTCCTTCAACCAATCTACCAATTACATTTTTGCTTTAGCGATCATTACAAGAATCATCATGGCGACGTTGACCAATCATTCAACAGAGCTTTTAATCGCAGACAAATTAGACCAATCGTAGACCAATCAGATCGCGTTGACTTCTTATGTACAATAGGAGTTGTAAAGACGGGCAGGAAATTACTGTGGATCCACAGTAATTTTGCCCACAGTGACTTTAGCTGTCCTTACCTTATTATCACATAAGTGCAAATTGAATAGAACACAAATTAGTACATTCGTTAGATTTCAGATAATGAGATAATTTTTAAACTTCAATAAATCTATTTGGATAGCTACAATTAACATTATTAAAGTAAACGTAATTTTGTTGACAAAACAGAAAAAAAAAATCGGACCTGAAAGAGTTAAATTCTGACTTTTCAGCTTTATATCCTACAGAATGAAAGCAATTTACTATTCAGTCCAGATATAATGTTATGAATCAATTATTTCTTTTATACAATAGGAATGAAAATTTTATACACAACATGTAAAATGCAATATAATTCAAACCAAATATTGCAACGAAAAAAATAAAAGATTTTAAAAGGTAAACCTTGTGTAAAGAACATCAGGTCTATTTTCTAATGAATGTTTTAGTCATTTTCCCGGTTTCCATGTTGAAAAAGGAAAAATTACATTCCTTCAGGGCTGAAAGAATCAAAGAGAGTAATCAACAAGACTCCTTTAAAATGGACCGAAAAAAATTAATGGTTTGTAGTTTTCTGAAATTAAGAATATAGTTTTATTTAACTGTTCTGAAGGCAGATATTCACTAAGCTTCCGAATTCTCCTCAGTAATGTTAAGTCTAAGGACCTTTGATGCATTATCTATCTATCTTCAATATATATATAAAATTGTTTGTCCTGACTGACTGATAATTAATGCACAGCCCAAACTACTGAGCCTAGATGCAGGAAAATTGGGAAGAAAATACTTCTTATGACATAAGTGTGCACTAATGCGGAATTTTTAAAAATTCCACCCTAAAGGGGGCAAACGAGAATCGAAAATTCTGAAACATCTTGCTATATCTATGCAGCCATTTTATGTAGGAGCGTAAAATTCCAGAAAATATATCTATTAAAAAAATAAACACGTATTTCAGCGATTTTAGAAATTTCCAACCTAAGGGGGTTAAAAGGCGGGTTTTGACACATTTCAGCAGTCGTTTTAAATAAGCGCGCGAAACGACAGAAAATAAATCTATTTAAAAAAATTAAACACGTGTTTCAACAATTTTAAAATTTCCACCCCCGAGGGAGTTAAAGTGAGGATCGAAAAATTTCAAACTGTTTTTGAATTGTTCTATACAGGCACTATAACCTATACATGCTTCAGTTTCATTGCCGAAGGTTCCATTGGCAATATAAATATCATAAATCAATTATATTGTAATCCGAGTATATTTGGTCTAATTAGAATGCGCATAGACAGGCGGACAAACCAAAGAACTGAATTTATAAACATTTTTTTTATATAAGTTGAAAATTCCTAAAAATGAAATTTTTATTCTGAAAACCATAGAAATTGACATTGAACGTTCTTTTATATGATGAATAGTAAGAAAATTCAGGAAATGACGTCATTTTTTTATTACAGCCGCCATCTTGAATTCCCTCAATTTTATACGATGTCTCCTCCTTCTTTTATACGTTGTATCTATACTATAAAGGCCAAACGTATCTGTGCGTAACGCATACGTCATTTTGCGAATGGCAACACTTTCCCCTGCAATTTCGGTTTTGTAATTTTTGCTACTGCAAATTTTACATTTCTAAACATCGTTCATTTTAAATTTTTACACCGTCGTATATAGAAAAAAATGCTTTTAAAGGAAATTTGTTTAAAAGCTGTATCTCAATTTATTTTTGAGAAATTATTATTATTATTATTATTATTATTATTATTATTATTATTATTATTATTATTATTATTATTATTTGTATTTTTAGTACCAATTTTGTAATTATGGCAATAGAATCACTCCTTTTTCTCTTAAAATTGAAATGAAAAAAAATAGAAATTAAAATGCGCAACACTTTCCATGCAATTTCGGTTTTGCAATTTTTGGTACTGTAAATTTTACACTTCAAAACATCATACATTTTCAATTATTACACCAACGTATAGAGAAAAAAATGTACTTTTAAATGCAAATTTTCAAAGCTGCATCGCAATTTGTTTTTGAGATATTAATTTTTTTATAATTGTAGTACCAATATTGTAATTGTGGCAACAGAATCACTCCTTTTTCTCTTTAAAAAAAATTAAAATGCGTATACTATTTCAAAAGTATCGCCTGTTATAAAATCCGGTGAATTTCGGTTTTATTTTGTATAATAATTTGGATAATTGAGTTTTATTGTATTTTGTTAATTTTAGCTTAAAATAATATTTGTTTGAAAATTAGACTAAACAATATCTGATGTATTTTTTTACTGTAACTAATTATGTAAATTTATTATAAATTAATGAAACAGTTCTTTCTTGAAGATTTTCTTTCGTCGAATTTCGACGGGTTCCACCTCGTTTATATAAAGTAGGTACTGACTAATCGGTATATTCTTATCACGATTTGCAGGTTTCACTTTATTTTGGTCGTGTAGCACTGGGACTACTCGGGAAAGTAATAATTTTAACTTCTTTCAGTTCTTCTTTCTTCCTTTCTTAAAGTATGTCATTTTTTTCTTAGATCTCAAACTATTTCTAAAATATTTGCTTAATTTAATGTTTTGTATTTTTTGCTTAATTTAAAATTTTGTATTTTGTATACTTTGTATTATCTGGGAGTAAAAATTTAACACTTCAAGTGTGGGTATTTTTTGAAAGAAGAAAGATATATTTTAAAAACTAAGAAAAAAGTGACATCCTTGAAGATGTGTATACAAAAAATAGAAGTTAAAATACATATTTGTCTTCTGATGAGATATTTTGAGTATAAAAATGCATCAAACGCCATTACACTTAACATTAGTGAGGAGAATTTAGAAACTGAATGACTAGCAGTATTATATCAAAATTTTGTTCAAAAAAACACGTGATGCCATTAAAAATTCACATTAATCTGCCTAGAAAATAAAAGCAATTTACAATTTACACGTGATATAATGTTATAAGGGAAAATTGAACATTTTAATTTCTAAAATCATAGTAAGGTACCCTGGGGTAATAACGCCAGGCGGGGTAATAACGCCAAGTGCTTATATTTTGCATAATTAAGAAATAATCAGGTAAATGACACCCATGTGCTCTGCACAGAAGGGTTTTGAGTCATATAAATCGCAAAAAACAGCTTCAAGTTAATTTGTTTCATTTTTATGTCTTATTGTTTTTACAAGCAACTAAAGTTAACGCTTGATCTAAAATTTGCGAGATAAGGTTTTTTATGTGAAGACTATATTTTTTATCCGGAAATACTTTGTTTAACATAAATTTGTAGTGTATTTCATGTACTTTCAAATTGTTGTAGAAGATTTTGGATATCTTCTCGAGATAATTTGTAGTTTAGGATTTACTGCGCAATAAGTATTCCGGGGTAATAACGCCAGGGATTGGCGTTATTACCCCGGTTGATTCCCGACAGTGGCCGAACTATATCCGAAGGGGGTTTATATATTAATATGGGACAGCATTATCATCATTGTTGTAATGGTAAGATTAAGGGGGGGGGGGGGTGCCCAATACTAAAAAATAATCTATTTTATTTTTTATTATATTATTATTATTTTTTTTACTTATATAAAAAATAATTTTTAACTCTTATAAATAAAACTATATCAAAATGTTTTCGAGATTCAAATTCGAACATCTTCAAAATCAGGTTTCTATTAAATTTCCCCTGGATTGTTCAATTGAGTTCGAAATTTTCACTGTGCGCTTTCTCAGCGTTCGGTTTTTCAAAACTTTATAAATTTAACCTTTAACTGATGTGACAGAAATTGTAACGTATGAATGTGATGCGGTTTGTGAGACCACAAAATTGAAAGATGAATAAAAGGTGGGAATAACTCATAGGATTGTGTTTTTGTACTAAACTTTTTATACAAGAGTATTATACTTAATATTCACCTATTTAGAAGTCTCTGGTGATAGTACTAAAATTCCAAATGAAACAAAATTTCGGTAGTGTTTGCAGTTAAACTGAAAATTACTAATTAAACTAAAAAATTAAAAGAAAAATAGTGGTCTACGAGACCGGTAATATTAGTTAAAGGTTAAAATGCGATCCATGATTAAAAATCATAGAATACTGTTCCTGCGCTAAACTTTTTGTACAGAATTAATTCTAATTAAATTTAATCTATTCAAATATTTCTAACAATATTACGAGAACTCCAAACAAAAGAGAATTTCAGTTGTAACTATAATTAAACTGGAAAATACAAGTTAAACGCTATTTTTTTTGGGGGGGGAGGGAGTACAATGTTCATTCAGATTGCTAACAGCAGTTAAAGGCTAATTTTGTAGCTAATATAGAGATAATGATATATAACCATATGAATTATGTATAAAATTGAATAAGAGATCTCTTTGGGATAATATTTTTAAATCAAAAATTGTATTCAATTTATTAAAAATTTATTAAAGCATGCTCTTTAAAACGTCGACAATTTAACTGTAGGTTTGGAGAATCCGCATTAGTGTGGATTTATGGGTTAAAAACTATTTACTAGATTACTATAATAGTATTAACCCTTAACTGCTGTGACAAAAATTGTCGCATAACTTACTGTGAGCGGCCTATCAGACCGCTTAATCTAACGATGAATAAAATGTTAAAGTAACTTTTAGAATATTATTTTTGTGTTGAACCTTATATACAGGACTATTATAAATAAAATTCAGCTATTCAAAAGTTTCTAGAGATAGTAATAGGACTCCAAATGAAACAAAATTTTCCCGGTATCTATAGTTAAACTAAAAATTGCAAGTTAAACTCTGAAACTTGAAAAACTCAACGGTATGTGAGACGCTAACAGCAGTTAAGGTTTAACAAAAATATTTATTACATATAACTCTAGTTATTATAAAACTTCACATGATTTAAATATTACATTATGAATGGTTAAAACCATGCAATGTTTCTTATAATCATATTTAGGCAGGACTTTTTAAGCAAAGAGAGACACAGGGTGTTATATTCTGTTGAAGCTCCCCCTCACTATTTTTTCTTTCACTTTCACAAAAAAAATCAATATTTTCTATCGCATAGAATGCATACATGGGAATATAAATACTGATTCAAATAATCCGTGCAATGTTTCTAATAATTCTATTTAAATGGTCATTTTTAAGCAAAACGTAGCTTAGAATCTAATATTCTTTTGCCTCCTTTCCCCGCCACCACCACAGCTTTCTTTTTCTTTCAGAGTCACAAAAAAAAATGTACATTTTCAATAGCTTAGATTGCAATTTGTAAATTTCTAGAGCTGTAGAGTTTGTATTTTTAGAATTGGGCAATCTACATGCCATTATTCCATCTTATTTTATAGTTTTGTTTGCATGGCGTTATTACCCATATAGGTGGGTATTAACGCCAAATAGCATTGGTCAAGTAAAAACGCCATTACATTTTATGAATACTTAGCTGTTAAATTATTTTATTTTATATAGATAGTCAATCAGTTGCTGTATCAGATCCTATATTTGTTTGAAAAATACAATCTAAAACTAAGCCGTGAAAACTGGTAGAACCTTAACGTGGCGTTATTACCCCAGGGTACCTTATTAACTTCTTTTATACAAAACTGATAATGTGCAGTATATTTGAACCCAAATTTTATAATTTCAATGTAAAGACTGTTGTATGAATGGTTGAGTTAGAAATATACAATCTATTCCCTAATAAACGTTAAAGCAATTTTCTGAATCACTGAAATAAAAAAATATAAAGTTTCAAAAAATCTGTATGCTTGCTAAAACTCCATCTATGCACTCTACAAAAAAAGATGTAAGTCTTCAAAGATAGTTTTTGTAAAGCTACAGAAATATGTAGCTTAGCAAAAGTATCTTCTAAATTTCTAGTAATTTTAGTAAAATGTTATCTGTAAACCAGGTTGTCGCTGGTTGGTTAATTGGTTGAATGAGGTTTAATGGTGCAAAGTCCCTTATGGGACTTGCCGCACCAAGACGAAGTCAAATTGAGAACAAGCCATTATGAATAAAAAGGGATGATAATATGTACAAAATAAAACCAATTAAAAAAGTCCACAGACTTCAGTTAAAATACATAAAATTACAATTAGAATATGTAAAATTAAAATAATAATTGTTAAAATATAAACAATGTATAAGATGAAGCACAAGAAATATATAAAACAATTTTAAAGAAAATAGAATTTAAAAAAATAAAATCAATTAAGCACATATACTTCAAACGCACTATTCTCTTCATCTGTACTCGAGTCATAAGATTCTTCCAAAGCTTCTTCCACGTAATTATGCAACTGTTTGGGGTCCGGGTTATTGCAGTTTTATAAAAAATTCTGGGCATGCCAGTTTCTTAAAAAAATCTTAATAACTTTGCAGATTTTTTGATTTACACTGAAAATGTGTATCTTTTACATAAAGTTCTGTTGCTACAGTTATATAAAAAGTTCAAGAAATCCCAGTTTCCTAGAAAAATTTCTGTAGTTTTAGATATTTTTTTTTTTTTTTACGTACAGAGATTTATACGATGAGAAAGTGCTGAAATTGATTACCACATCTCCATCTCCTGCAAGTCTCCTGCTGAAAAAAGGGGAGAAAAAAATCGATAAATTATAAGTACTGACCATAGCATATATTTTAGCAAAACATACATTATAGCTTTCAGTGAAAAAGGACTAGTTATATTCCTTGAAGCGCGGGAAGATAAAAAAGTGAAAGAGTTTATGGTGCGTTTTTTTCTGAAGTTATCAAAGTCACTTTTTTTTTTACTGTTTTTCCATCAAAGTTCTGGCGAAAAAACTTGATGCCATTAGAAATAATAATTAAGCTGCTTTCAGAACAAAAGTAACTTACAATTCAGTCGTGAAATAATATTATAAAGGTTAAAATTTATCACTCTTATTTTTTTAATGCTACTTATTTTTTATACAACACTGATAAAATGCAACATATTTCAACCCAGATGTTGTAACATGAAAGAAAAGATAGTTAAATTAAATGTTGAGTAAATAATATCAGATATATCTTGTAATGAATGTTTTAGCTTTTTTCTAGATTTCCATGGCTAAAAAAGAAAATACATATTCCTTCAATTCTGGAAAGATCAAATAGAGAAAATCCTTTAAATAAAACAGAAACGAGTTTATAGTGCTTTGTTTTCTGAAGTCTTCAATGTATTTTTCTCTTACTGTTCTTTAACAAAATTCTGGTGAAAGACAGTAATAATATTAGAAATTCACATATAATTGCTTAATAAATAAAAGCAACTTGGCATTTAACTGTAATATTACGTTATGATAACATCGAAATGGACAATGTGTATGGTAAAATTTACACAATTTACTTATTTAAATAATACTGCTTAATTTTGTATTGTACAATATATTTTAACCCAGATATTTTAATATCGAAGAAAAAATGAATGTGTAAAATGCTGTATAAGAAATTCATTATTCTATAAATAACAATTATAAAAAATGTACTATTATGTGATGCATGTTTTAGCCATTATCTCAGTTTCCATGGTGAAAACGAGACCATTTTTCTCCTTCATGGATTGAAAAATCGAAGGAGACCACGTTTACAGTGCGTAATTTTCTGAAACTATCTAAGTCATTTTGTCTAATTGTTCCAACATCCAAGTTTCGGTGGAAAAACGTGATGTCATTAGAAATTTAGATTAAACTACGCACAGAATAAAACCAACTTAAAGTCAGTCAACCTACAACAATATCAGTCGTGATATAATGTTACATAACATAAAGTTTTAACACTGTTATTTTTATAATAATAGTACAGTAGAACTCCGCTAATTCGGACCCCGATAATCCGGATCTCCGGATAATTCGGATCGGTTTGGTCATTTTTTTTTCAAGTTTGAGAAGCGATTGGCTAATTTCCATAACATTAACTTGTTTCATCGTCGTATTCTAAATAAAAAATACTTTTTCTGACTTGTTTTCGGGATAATTAAGCAAAGTAAAAATTATTACTGTCTGCAAATATTCAATAAGTTTAAAATGTGATTTTCTGTTAGTATGTTACATTTTATTTCATTTTTTTCTAATTCTCCGGATAATCCGGATTTTCGATAATCCGGATTGGGGCCGGTCCCAATTAATCCGAATTATCGGGGTTTTACTGTACACACATCTTTATTGCACAGAACTCATAAATTGTAACGTACTTCATCCCAGATTTTGTATAAAACCAAAGAAAAATAGCTGCATTAAAACTTACAGTAAAGAATATCAATGACTATCTGTTCTATAATGAATGTTTTATACATTCTCGGTTTCCATGGCTGAAAAGGAAAAGTTACATTCCAACATTGCTGGAAATATCAAAATCTGACAGAAACATGTTTATTTGTTGTTTTCTGAATACATCAATGCCATTTTCATTGCTGTTCTTTTATCAAACTTCGGGTGGAAGATTGTAATGCCATTACAATTTCAGATTGAATTGCTTACAGAATGCTTCTATTTTTTTTTAAGTGCTTAACTTTTTGCTATAAAAACCTGATATAACAATGTATTATTTTGCACAGACATTGTAATAAATCAAAGAAAAGATAGATGCATATAATTTTGACTAAGACAAAATATATTATGCTATAAGGAACAATGTTACGAGAAATATCCTATTCTATAATGTATGCTTTAATCATTATATCAGTTTCTAAGGTGAAAAATAGAAACGTACATTCTTTCAGGGCTTGAAAGATCACAAGGAGAACAAGTTTAGACTGTGTAGTTTTTCGAGTCTATCTTTCGAATCTACTTTCTTTTGTTATTCTGACATCATAATTCCAGTTATAAATTCAGAATAAACTGTATGTAGAATAAAAGCAACTTACGATTCAGTCATGATACAATGTTAAATATAGTAAAATTAGGAGGCTTAAAAAAATAATAATAGTATTAAATTCTTTATACATCATAAAAATCAATATATTTTACCCCAAATATTATAAAATAAAAATATAGATATCTGTACAAAACGTTGTGAAAAGATAGTTAAATTTATTCTCTAATGAATATTTTAGCCATTCCACGGTTTCCACCGCGATGGAGGACAAATTATAGTCCTTCAGGTCTGGAAAGATTAAATCTAGAAAATTCTTTGAATCTGGCGGAAACGAATTTATGCGCTGTTTTCAAAAGACATGAATACCATTTTCTTTTACTTATTCTTTTTTTCAGCAAATTTCAAGTGAAATATGGTAATGCCATTAGAAATTTACATTAAACGGATTCCAGAATAAAAGCAACTCACGATTCCGCCGCGATATAATGCTAAAGGCTAAAATTTAAGAACTTTTATTTTTAAAACAACAAAATTTTTATACAAAACTCATACAATACTATTTATTTCAACACACATATTCTAATATCAATTGAAAGGTAAATGTATAATATTTTTATAAGAAAGACATTATTCTATAAGAAATGATAAGTATAAGGAATATACCATTCTGCAATGTATGTTCTATTTATTATATCACATTCTATCAAGAAAAGGGAAAATCCATTTTTTCAGAATTTGAAAGATCAAAGAGAGAATAAGCTTGTATTATAGAGCAAAGTTTTTAGAATCTATCTATTCTTTCTTTTATTCCGACATCACAATTTTGGGGGAAAAACGTGATACCATTAGAATTTCAGATTAAACTACCTATAGAATAAATGCAACTTACAATTCTGTCGTGATGTAATATCATATATGATAAAATGTAACCGTTTATTTTTAAAATAATAATTCTAAAATCGCTATAGAAAACTCATAAATTGCAATATAGTTAATTCTAAATATTGTCAGATCATAGAAAATGTAGCTGAATAAAATGTTTAATAAAGAATATCATATTATTCTTTAGTATATGTTTCAGCCATTTTCTCGATTTCCATGACAAAAAAGGAAAAATTATATTGCTTCAGGGATAGAAATATCAAATAGAGAAAATCTTTTAAATCTGACAGAAAAGAGTTTATAGTGCGTTGTTTTCTGACGTCATCAATATCACTTTAATTTACTTGCCCTTCATCAAAGTTCTAGTGAAAGACAGTCAGGCTATACGAAATTCAGATTAAACTGCTCACAGAATAAAAGTAACTTACAATTTTGTCGTAATATGAAAACATTCATTTTTAAAATAATAGTACGTAAATTTTTATAGTACAATATCTTTCAAGCTAGATATTTAAAAATAATATTAAACAAAGATAGATAAAATGCTATGCAAGGAATACGTTATTCTATGAGAAATATGTTTTAGAAAGGATATACAATTCTGTAGTGCATGTTTTAACTATAATCTCGGATGCCGTAGTGAAAAGAAAAACTTATATTTGTTCAAGGCTTCAAAAATCAAAGAAGTAGTTTTCTGAAGCTATAAAAGTGAATTTATTTTATTGCTCTATCATCAAAATTTCTCGGCAAACGTGGTGCCATTAGAAATTCAGATTAAACTGCCTACAGAATGCAAGTAACTTACAATTCATTCATGATATAATGTTAGACACATTAATATTTATACACCGTTCTATTTTAAAATAAAAGCGCTAAAATCTTTGCACAAAACTCATAAAATGCAATATGCCTCGTATCCGATATTAGAATACCAATACAAATGTATTGGTATTGTTAGATGTATAAAATGTTGAGTAAAGAATATCAGTACTATTTTGTAATGAATGGTTTAACTATTTTCTTGATTCCCATAGTGAAAACGAAAAAGTGATAATCTTCAGAGTTGGAAAGTTGTAACAAAGAAAATTCTATAAATCTGAGAGGAAGCAGTTTATAGCGCGTTGTTTTTTGAAGCAATCAATGCCAATTTTTTTTCTTTCATCAAAGTTCTAGTAAAAGATTGTCAGGCCATAATAAATTCACATTAAACTGCTTATGGAATAAAATCAACTTACAATTCAGCCGTATTATGATTTTATACGGTAAAATTTAAATACATTTATATAAAAAAATACTTAAATATTTATAGTACAATATATTTCAACCCAGATATTTTAATATAAAAAAGAAAGATATATAAAATGTTGCGTAAAAAGTATATTATTCCATACGGAAATTTTAGTCTGGGTAATATATTATTCTAAAATACATGTTTTAATCACAACACCAGATTCCATAGTAAAAAAGAAAAACATTCATTCACTGCTTGGAAAATCAAAGGGAGAAGAAGCTCATTGTGGATAGTTCTGTAAAGCTACCAAATTCCTTTTCTTTTATTCACGGCTTGAAAAATCAAAGAAAAAGTTTTCCGAAGCTATCGTAGTCATTTGCTTTTATTGACTTATCATCAAAATTTGTAGGAAAACATGGCGTCATTAGAAAGCCACATAAAACTACCTGCAGTATGAAAGCAGCGTACAATTCATTCATGATGTAATGTTACATACAATAATATTTATACATTGTTCTTTTTTACAATAACAGTACTAAAGTATTTACACAAAACTCATAAAATGCAACATACCTCGTCCCAGATAATGCTATATCAATACCGAGATAGATGTAAATGTTGAGTAAAGAATATCAAATCTAGTTTGTAATGAATTGTTTAGCTGTTTTCTCGGTTTCCATGGCGAAAAAGGCAAGTTTATATTCTTTCAGAGTTGAAAAGATTTAACAGAGAAAATACTTTCAATCTGAGAGAAACGAGTTTATACAGTGGTGGTCAAAATTATAAGGACAACGTAAAAATCGCCAGATCTTGGCTACATTTGGCCGGACACTTATGCAAATTTAATGGCTAGAAACCAATGAAAAATGAAGAATATTTTTGTAAGTTTTTATGGAAATATGTGGAAAGTTCATATTAATAAAATGTATTATGACTTTATACATTCCATATGATATGGCCAAAATTATAAGAACAACAGTATATTTGTGATCTAAAAAGTAAAATTTGCATGTTTTTTGCTCTGCACATTGAATTTTCTGACGGTATAAATGAATAGTAAGCGTTTGGGATCATCATATTCTGTTTCTCAGTTATGCCTATAGATACAAAGCTTTTGGAGTTTGAGAAAGGAAAAGTGGATGCATTTAAAAGTTCGGCACTTTCTGTACGCCAAATCTCGATTGGCTTAATAGATCAAGAACGGTTACTTAGAATTATCTTAAAAATCTTATTAAATATGAACGACAAAGACATGTAAGTATGCTGTCTTGTGTTTCTGTACTGGAGAATAGGATGATAATAGGACGAGTTTGATAAAAAAAAAAATCAACAGAAATAAAATGTGAATTGTACTTAGAATGCTGTGCTCGAACTATTTAGCGTGTTTTACTAAAAGAACAAAAATGTTCGCTGTGGGACACATGTCACGACCGCCTCTTACAAAAGTTCATACGAGACTGAAGAAGGAGTTTGCCAAAAAATGCATTACTACGGGGGAAAATGGGATGATGTTGTCTTTTCCGATGAGAGATGGTTTTTTCTACTTCTGGCATGATCTGCGTAGAGAAATTTTTTTTCTCCAAGCATGCATTTGGAGGTGGTTCAGTAATGACCAGTTTCGCAACTGATAGAACTACTTCAATAGTTTCTGTGCATGATAGAATGAATTCTAAAAGTTATGTTGATGTATTAGATGATAATGTTTTACCGGAAGCATATAACGAGGGGAGACTAATTTTTCCAACAGGGCAATGCCTCAGTACTTATTCCCCAAACCTCAAAATCGTGGTTTGATGCTAATTTCGTGAGACTACTTGATTGGCCGGCCGGAAGACCTGATCTGAATCCAATGGAAAATTTGTGGGAAATTCTAGTATACGAAATATACAAAAATGGTGTACAATATGAAAACAAGCAAGAGCTCATGTCCTCCATCAAAAAAGCATAGAAAAAAATATTAAAAACATTCCAACAACTCATGACGTCATGACTGATAAAACTGGTTAAGAAGAATAGGGAAATTATTAATTATTTGTGTATTTCAGGCAAAAACATTAATTGTCCTTATAATTTTGTCCAATTTTTACAATGACACATTTTTAAAATTATGACAAAACATTCATATTTTGCATTTTCCAATGATTTGCATTCTACAATGATTTATAGCATAAAAAAGCATTTTGTGTATAAATTTAACTTTATTTAGTTCAGAAATGATTTTTTCAGTGCAATTTTTAATTGTTTTTATAATTCTGATCACCACTGTAGTGCATTAGTTATCAGTGCAAAGTATATAGATATTGCCAATGCAATATCTAGTGAAAGATAGTCAGGCCATAATAAATTCACACTTAACTGTTTACGGAATAAAAGCAACTTACAATTCAGTCACTATACGATGTTATGTGGTAAAATTCAAAAATTTATATGTTTAAAAAAAAATACTTAGTTAATTGTAGTATAATATATTTCAACCCAGATATTTTGATATCAAATAAAAGATAGATGTTTTGCATAGAATATATTATTCCATGAGGAAAATTTATTCTAAGGAGTATACTATTCTAAAATGTATTTTTTAATCACAACATCGGATTTCATCGTGTAAAAGGGAAACATATTCTTTGACGACTTGAAAGATGAAAGAGAGCACAAGTTTATTGTGAACAGTTTTGTAAAACTACCAAAGTAATTTTTTTATTATTATTCTGTCTTTATTATTATTCTGTCTTTATTCTGTCTGTGAACAAAAGTGATGTTATTATAAATTCATATTAAACTGCTTATAGAACGAAAGCGTACAATTCAGTCATGCTATAATGTTCTTTACAGTAAAATTTATACACTTTTGCTTTTTGCAATAACGATACTAAAAGTCTTTATATAAAACTCATAAATTGCATTGTACCTAATCCCAGATATTTCAATATTAAACAAAGATATCCGTATAAAATGTGGAATAAAGAATATCAGATCTCTTCTGTAATGAATACCTTAGCTGTTTTCATAGTTGCCATGGCGAAAAAGGAAAAGTCATATTCCAACAGGGCTGGAAAGCTCACATAGATAAAAATCCTTTAAATCTGACAGAAACGCGTTTGTGCACTGTAAAAAAAATCTGCAAAGGTACTAAACCTTTTCTAGGAAACTGGGATTCCAAGAACTTTTCCTGTAACGGTAACAGCAAAAATTCAAGTTTCAGAATCGATTACATGAATTTTTCCTGTTATCGTTACATGAAAAGTTCTTGAATCCCAGTTTCCTAGAAAATGTTTAGTACCTTCACAGATTTTTTTTATAGTGTGATACGTTGTTTTATAAGGTCATCAATGCTCCTTTTTTTATTTTATTTTTCATGAAAATTCTAGGGAAAGACATTCAGTCCATAATATAAATCACATTAAACTGACTATAGAATAAACGAAACTTACAATTTAGCCGCATAATGATGTTATACGATTAATTTTAAACAGCTTTATATTTAAAATAATACACTGTAAAAAAAATCTGTGAAGGTACTAAACATTTTCTAGGAAACTGGGATTCCAAGAACTTTTCATGTAACGATAACAGGAAAATTTATGTAATCGATTCTGAAATTTGAATTTTTGCTGTTACCGTTACAGGAAAAGTTCTTGGAATCCCAGTTTCCTAGAAAAGGTTTAGCACCTTTGCAGATTTTTTTTTTTACAGTGTAGTACCCAACTATTTGTAACATAATATGTTTCAACCCAGATATTTTAATATCAAAGAAAAGATAGATGTATAAAATGTTCTGCAACACAAGGAAAAATTATTCTAAAGAATATATTATTCTAAAGTACATGTTTCAATGACAACACCGGATTTCATCCTGTAAAAGGGAAACATATTCATTCACGGCTAGAAAGATCAAAGAAAGTACAAGTTTCTTGTGATACGTTTTGTAAAGCTACAAAAATCACTTTCTTTTATTGTTCTGTCTTCAAAATTTGTGAACAAATGGGATGACTTTATAAGTTCAAATTAAAATGCCTAAAGAATGACGGCAACGAACAATTCAGTCGAGCTATAATGTTATACACAAAAAAAATTCATACCCTTTTGTTCTTTACAATAACATAAGTAAAACCTTCATATGCTGTTAAAAAAAATCGGTAACGGTAACAGCTAATATTCATATACTGTTAATAAAAAAAAAAAAAAAAAAAAAAAAAAAAAAAAAAAAAAAAAAAAAAAGGTAACGGTAACGGTAACAGCTAATATTCATATACTGTTAAAAAAAAAAAAAAAAAAAAAAAAAAAAAAGGTAACGGTTACGGTAACAGCTAATATTCCTGTAAACGATTCTGTTACTTGGATTTTTCCTTTTACCGTTATATAAAAAGTTCTAAGAATCCCAGTCACCTTGAAAAAGTTTAGTAACATTACAGATTTTTTTAACAGTGTACAAAACTTGTAAAATACAATGTACCTCATTCTAGATATTGCAATATTAACACTAAGATCTATTTTGTAATGAATTCCTTAGCTGTTTTCTTGGTTTTCATGGCAAAAAAGAGAATGTCATATTCCTACAGGGTTGGAAAGATCACACAGAGAAAATTTTTTAAATCTGACAGAAATGCGTTTGTGATGTGCGTTTTTTTTTTCTGGAGTCATCAATGCCATTTTTTTAAATTTTCTTTTATCAAAGTTCTAGTGAAAGACAGTCAGGTCATAAGAAATTTAGATTGAATTGCTTACCAAATAAAAGTAACCTACAATTCAGCCGTAATACGATGTTATACGGTAAAATCTAAAAACATTTTTTAATAATAGTACTTATTATTTTTTATTTATTGTTTTCTTAGTATAATGTATTTCAACCCAGATATTTTAATACCAAAGAAAAGGTAGATGTATAAAATTTTGTGCAAGGAATAAGTTATTCTATGAGCTTTAATATTATAAGAAATATATCATTCCTTAGAGTATGTTTTAGCCATTATAACTGTAAATCCAATGTGGAAAGAGGAAAACTGAAGCTATCAATGTCACTTTCTTTTATTTTTCTAACAGAAAAAATGTGGAAGGAAATTATAATTTCAGATTAAACTGTCTACAAAATATAGCCATCTTGCAATTCAGTCGTGATCTAATGATATATACAGTAAACATTGAATAGCTTTTACTTTTTGCTCTAACAATATTAAAGTCTTTATACAAAACTCATAAAATGTAATATCTCATCCCAGATTTTGAAATATCAACACAAAGATCGATGTATAAAATGTTGACTATGAAGAACATCAGATATATTCTGCAATGAATAACTTTGATTTGTAATGATAACTTTCTGTAATGAATAACTGTTTTTTTTTCAGTTTCCATGGCGAAAAAGGAAAAATCATATTCCTTGAGGGCTAGAAAGATCAAATAGAGAAAATCCTTTGAATATAACTATTTTATAGGCCTTGTTTTTTAAAATTATTAATGCCATATTTTAAACTGTTTTTCTATCAAAGTTTTTGTGATAAACTGTTTTGCTATCTAAAGAATTTAGGTTAAAATTGCTACAAAACAAACTGTAATTAAGTCTTCATGTAGTGATAAGATTGTTACCAAAAAAACATACATTTAAGTCCTCATATAGTGTTAAAATTTGAACACATTTTTTCTTCAAATAACATGTAATTTTTAATGCAAATTAAAACAAAATATACATTTCCGACAAATTTGAAATTTGTTTATGACTTCAATTAGCCAATCCGTCTGACCGTGTACTAACTCTCGAAAATGTACTTGAATTAAATGTTTTTGTGTCTTAAATTTTGTTAACATTTATTAAAGTGTATTCTCTATTGAAATTGAAGTGTGTAGCATTTATAGTTCACTTAAAAGGATAATCAAAAATAGTCCGTCACATTACACTCAATAGGAAAAAATCCTCTCGAGTGCATTTTAATAATTTTGCACCATTTCATACATAATGAAATTGAGATACATATGAAATCAACTAAAACATGGATTTCGTAAAGTTTGGGTACAAAGCATTTATTTTTTCTTTACAGAGTCGCTCAAAATACACTACTGGCCATTAAAATTGCTACATCATGAAGGGGACATGCTACAGACGTGAAATTTAAACGACAAGAAGAAGATGCTGTGATATGCAAATGATTAGCTTTTCAGTACATTCTGACAAAGCAGGTGCCGGTAGCGACACCTACAGTGTGTTTAAATGAGGAAATTGTTCTGCCGGTTTCTCACACAGAAATTGCATTTGAGCATCGTTGCCTGGTGAAAAATTGTTGTGGTGCCTCGTATAAGAAGGTGAGATGCGTACCAGCATGTTTCTGACCTTGATAAATTTCGAATTGCAGCCGACCGGGATTGCGGTTTTTCGCATCGCAGTATTGCTGGTCGCGTTGGTCGAGATTCAATGAATGTTCGTAGAATATGGAATCGATGAATTCAGGACGGTAACACGGAACGCCGTACGGGATCTCAACGGCCCCCTATCAAAAGCAGCTGAGAAAACAGACATGTTATCCGGATGGCCGTAATGGATCGTGCAACTACGTCACGAGTCCTGAGTCAAGAAATGGGGTCATTTGCAAGACAAAAGTGTCTGCACGAACAGTTCGACGATGTTTTCAGTAGCATGGACTCTCAGCTCGGAGACCATGGCTGCGACTTCCCTTGACGCTGTCTCATAGACAGGAGCGCCTTCAATGGTGTGATCAAGGACGAACCTGGGTGCACGAATGGCAAGGAGTCATTTTTTCAGATGAATCCAGGTTCTATTTACAACATCATGATGGACACATGTGTTTTTGGCGGCATCGTATTGAACGAACATTGGTAGCGTGTATTCGTCATCGTCATACTGGCCCATCATCTGGCGTGATAGTATGGGGTGCAATTGGATATACGTCTCGGTCGTCTTTTGTTCGCATTGATGGCACTTTGAACAGCGCACATTACATTTCTGATATTTTATGACCCGTGGCTCTACCCTTTATTCGAGACCTGCGAAACCCTACGTTTTACCAAGATAATGCCGTACCGCCTGTTTTCGAAATTGTACGGACCTTCCTTGATACGGAAAATGTTCGGCCGTAAGGAAAGGGCAGCTGACGTCACTGTGGACGAATTACTGTGGATAAGCGAGAAAAACATGTCCGTTCTTTAACGACTGACACTGTAGGGATGAGCTCCGGGAATTTGATTGGTCTAAATTTACCAATGTAAAAGTAAGTATGATATGATTGGGCTACGTCGTCAAGATGATTTCTACAATGATCGCTATGGCAAAAAATGTAGCGGTAGATTGGTTGACAGAAGTGTTTGTTTGTAAACATGCCCTTTCTTTGTTGCCCTGGCAAGCACGTTTCCCAGATCTCTCACCAATAGAAAACGTCTGGTCAATGGTCGCCGAGCGACTGGCTCATAACCATACGCCAATCACTAAGGTTGATGAACTGTGGCATCGTGTTGAAGCTGCATGGGTATCTGTACCTGTACATGTCATCCAATCTCTGTTTGACTCATTGCCCAGGCGTATAAGTGTTTTTATTACTGCCCGAGGTGGTTGTTTTGAGTATTGATTTCTCAGGATCTATGCACCCAAATTTCTTGAAAATTTAATCCCTTGTTATTTCTATCATAATATATTTGTCCAATAAATATAATTCTGTTATCTGCATTTCTTCTTGGTGTAGCAATTTTAATGGCCAGTAGCGTAATTCCATTACATCATTGATTACGGAAAAAAATCTGTTTGCATGGTATTTAAATTATCTTTTTTTTTTTTTTCAAATATAATGGAATTGATGTATATTACTGAGGGTTGCTGATACTCACTTGTAGAACACAATATGCATTGCATTTTTCGTTCATATACATACACAAACTGATAAAGTACTGTATTCGAAGACTATAAAAGGCAATTGTTTGAAGTCCATTTTCATTTATGTTACGCATTTTAACATTCTAGTTCACGATTTTTTCCCTTTAAAAAAATATACTTTATTCTTTAATGGGAATGCATTACAAAAACAATTATCGCTCTTGTATTTTTCAGTATTTTGCATTTTTTTAAAGGTTGCTAAGTTGTAACACCATTCATTAATCACATACATACAATGTTTCTTACAAAAAACTTTGCTGAAAATAACATTTTTAAAATACGTTATTTAAAATAACGTTTAAAAACATATTCTTTTGAAAAAAAAAAGATTTTTTTAAATTAATTTTAAATTTTAAATATATTTTATTTTATTTTATTTATTTATTATTTTTTTTTTTTTATTTGTTAGGAATACATTTATAGGTAGGAAAATGGAAGGCTGCAGAAGTTTCTTTCTATTTGTAAATGACAAACAACCTATGGTATTTTTAATGAACTAAAACTAAATATATGATCAATATGGATACATAAAGAATAAAGTTATTAAGAGGCGACGGTAAATAAACTATAAGGAGAGAAATTTCAATTTTTTACCAAATGACAACGCCATGCACTCGAGAGTTAAGTTTAAATAAACTTTTGGGCATAAAATATAAATCATATACAGTGCTACGCAAATAAATTCGTAAGAATTACAATGTATGAACATAAATTCTTTAAGGGTTGTTTTTAACTGAATTAAATATTCTTTTTCTTTAAGAATAAAAAAGAAATGACATGCATTTTGGCATGAACAAAAAACATTTGAACAAAAAAATAAAAAATTCATTTTTTAATCAGTTACTACTTTATCAAAGTTTTTTGAAAGAATACTGTGATTTCAAAAGAGTTTGAATTAAATTTCTTATAGAAAAAAATAATTATAATACAGTCAAAGTGGTATGTTATGCAACAAAATTTCAAAATAAACCTGATAATCGAATTTAGTATATGTTATGAAAAATTAAATAAGTAACACATTTCTCTAAGATTGACGCATAAAATTGTCTGACGCAACAATTTTGTGATATGCAGAGCCCGTAAGTGATCAATGAAATCGAACTCGTTTAATACGAAAAGCAAGGAACATTATAAAAATTTTCGCATTTCATAATTATTGAAATACTCGTGAATATAACATAATTATTTAAAAACATACATATATAAATTAATTACTACTGTTAATTACCTTAATGCTAATATTAACTCAATGTCATTAAGTTAACAAAAAAGATTTAGTGCAGCCTTTCTGAGTGTCGTGTGGCTAACATTGCAATTGTCACTGTAATTCTCTAGCTACTGATTTCATATATCCCTTTTTGAGATGGTGCTTTAAAGAAGGAAATAAATAAAGGTTTTCCTCTATGCTGATTGCTTTAAAGAAAGAAAGGTTTTCTTCTTTTCTGCTTGCTTTTCGTGGTTCAGATGTAAGACTTGCGTAAAAGCTATATCTAAAACGTCTTTATCTAAGTCTTCTTTCTTCCAATCTTTCAAAACCCCAGGATATTCCTATGCATTATATTGGGTGAGGCGTGACCTTGTAATCTGACATTCTTTCTGGTAAAATTGCTAAATTATGACATTTGACAGACAGTGAAGTGAAGAAATATTATCGCTGAGTGAGAAAAATGTTCAATATAAAAGGAATTTCTTTCACAAATCTACCTTACATTTAGCAAAATCCACATTGAAATTATAAGATGATTTTCTTCCAATGGCGTGATTCTACTTTTTTAGCTGAAAAAGCATGAAAACTTTAATAAAAATTGTAAATAAAGCATTATTACCGTGAAAATTGCTCGTTGTATAGCGGTCCTTCGTTTTATCTGTTCTTGTATTAAACAACAGCGACTGTATTTGTTTTTGTTTTCATATTAATGTTTCGCAGGAGGAATGCGATGCGATGGAAAGATTTCAAACTAAATTCTTACATTAAAAAAATGTGTCGTACAATTCAATGAAGATAGAATAACGAAAAAAAGAACCAAAAATATATCATCGTAATGAAATTTAATATTTTATGTCATGAAAGATTACACAAATGTCACATTTTTTGAAGGAAGTCGAATAAAATTACATGACTTTATGATGAGTATTGCTTTGAAGCCATCAAAGTCACTTTCTTTTATTGTTCTTCCGCCAAAACTCTGGTGAAAAATGGAGATTCAATCCAAATTGTTCAGATTAAATAACTTTTTAAAAAAAAGAAAAACTTACAATTCAGTCATAGCATTCAGTCAAAACTTACAAGCATTTCACGATAAAATTCTAAAGCTTATCTCGAATTAGGAAAGTATATTCTTATGAAATGTCACATAAATATCATATTTATGTGGCATATAAAATCTACTAGTAAAAGTTACAGTTAAATTTTCTACAGAAAAATAGCAACTATTGATTCAGTCGTACTATTGCATATTACGATAAGGTTTTTAAACATCTGATATTTAAAATCATGCATAAATGCAAAGTGTATCGCAATTGACCGTTCAAACTTGGTGTGTGTGTGGGGGGGGGGGGGAGGAGTCGGAAAATAGTACATGCAAAATCTCACACAGAAGAAAAAAAAGAAAAAAGTTTGTTTCGAAGTAAAAAACACAAGACTTTGTAGAAAGTGCTAGATATCCCCTACTTTGGATCAAACGCAAAGTTCTCTGACCAATCCAGCCGACTATGATTTACAGAAGTAACATGGATTATTATATATTTTATAGATATGCAGGTATACGTCTAACTTATGGTAAGGCATGGGAAAGTGATTGCAGAGCTGTGGAACAGGGCGCTGCGTCACGCGATGTAGTCCTCAACACGAAACGTTTGCGCATGTTCATCAACAACTGTGCGAGACTGCACACTGTAAAAATTGAAGACCCAAATTGGGTTGAAAGATTTCTGGGTATAGTAATGTTCCTGAAATGGTACAGTAAGGATTTCAAAATGGCAGAGTATTGTTCCCAAAATAGATAACCCAAAATGATTCAAAACAGAGCAGATCTTTATTAACATTAAATTAATCAAAATTTCTGAGGTATAATGTATATACTATCTAAGGTATTTTAATTGTTTTAATGTCATTAAAAATCAGACTTACTTAAAACGATTTTGTGCTAAAAACTGAACTTTCCAAATTGGAACAATGCTGTACCCAAAAATCTTTCAACCCAATTTGGATATTTTGTTTTTACAGCGTGTATCGGTTTTCAGCAGCTGTCATGAGAAAGGAGGCAACTGATCAACATAGACAGTTTCATTCGAAGAAGTTATCCTAGAGTCCGTCGAAAAAGGATCAAGTTTCAGTGCACTATGTGTTTCTTGCAGTTTTGGTGACTCGCAGACAACAGTATGGTGGATACTGCACAAGGAAAATTTGCAAAGAGTATAATATTATCAAGTAGAAGACTATCTTAAACGTGTGAATTTTGTTAGTGTTCTGCCAAAATTTTCCACTGATCTTAATTTTCCAGCTCATATTATTTTTACCGATAAAGCGTTTTTTAACCGTGAAGATATTTTAAACACAAGCAATTCACACTCATGAATTTTTGAGAACCCGCAAGATGTGAGAAGTAGAAATGGACAACATTTTTTAGCCATCTATGTATGAACTATGATAATCGGTGACTGTGCCTGGGACTGTATTTAAGACCACCTCGTTTGGACAGCGCAAAATGCCTCACATAACGTCAGACTATGTTATCAAGTTTTACGAGCGAGGTTCCTACTGCTATTCGCCGAAAAATGTGATTCCAGCACATTACGCAAGTGCTGTGCGCGATTACTTGACAAGACAGTTTCGAGGTGATTGGATTAGTCGCAGTAAAGTAATAATATATTAGCCGCCAACGTCACTGAATTTATCTTCAACGGATTTCTTCGTCTTAGATTCAATGAAAAACATGGTGTACAAGACTCTTAGACGGGAGGCGGCTGCAAAAACCATCATCTCATCGAGTTCATTTCTGAAATTTCGGGATTAGACATAACTTGATTCGCATATTCAAATGCAATTGGTTTGCAAAGTCATATCTTGGTGGAAAACATTTACAGATACGATTTTAGAGTTTGATTGGTAGGTTTACCATTATGTTTTCCTGCTCACAATCCTCCATGTTTTCATACCTTTGAATGCTTTAAAGAAATATCTACCGATGCACTGTTAAAATCAGACCTTCAGCCGTTTCCCACGAAATTAAAACTAGGCAGACCAACTGCATTTTCGTATGCGAATCGACTTTTGTCTAATTCCGAAATTTTATACGGCACCTCGATGAAGTGATCAACAGTGCAACCGTCTGCCGGCCTATCTTGTTAACAATGATATAAAGCTTACACTAGGAATATCTGTTGCCGCGGGCAATGTCCAGAAAAAGCCAGGAACTTTTTATGATGTCAGGCTGTGTACGCAACGCTGTTATTAGGCATCTATTGGAGCAAAAATATTTGGAATTTCGAGCTCTTACTATAACCGTGTACAAAAGATGCAGAAACAAAAGTGTATGACTTATTTGTTATGTTTCTTTTTTATGAACTGCTGGGAAAATCCTGCCTTATTTTATGGTGTTTGCGCACATACTTTCCTTTGTTAAATCGTCTTTTTTTACTATTCTCTACATCCCAAGCATGTCTTAAAGTTCAATCCTGATATACATAGATGATGATGATTAGCGGTGAGTAAGTGTATTACTAGCCATTAATGCTCCTATCTTTGTTATCGAAGATACTCGCGAGCTTATGCTATTCCTATGCGAAGGTTATTTTCTAATAACTCGTTTGCATTTCGATATTTTTAATAATTTTCTTTGCCTTTTATAGGTGAGGTCCCTCTCCACATCGCTTCTTTTTTACTTCTTCGATTTTTTTATGCAGATATTTTTTATAAAGTTAGTTTCACTTTCAAAACCAGTTCCGAAAATGAAAGTGTTTTTGAAAAAATATCTGCAACCAAAATCGAAAAAGTAAAAAAAAAAAAAAACAGCGATATGAAGAGAGACCTCAGCTATCCAATGAAGAAAAAAAAATTACTATTACTACTAATAATAATAATAGATATTATTACAAATATATATATATATATATATATATATATATATATATATGAGTTTTAAAATGCAAACATGTTTTTAGAAAATAACCTTTCCATAGGATTAGCAATAGCTCACGAGTGTCTTCGTTTGCAGGGACATGAGCTTTAAATAAGTTTATTTGTAAAATTAAAGTTTTAAAAAGATATACGAGACTAATTCACAAACACGATTTGGTCTTCGAATATTTTCTTTTGATGTGCAAATAAATCGCAAAAATATTTTTATGAAAAGCAATCTGCTAAAATGCACATAAGCAATTTACAGCTGTCTAAATATTAAAAATATTTTTTAAGTAAAATATAGCTGTCAAATCAACAAGCATGCATTCCACATGCCAGAATTTGAATTTCAATTTATTCAAATTACATTCCAGTCAAAATAAAATTTTAAAGCTGCTTGATATTTCCTCTCCCTGTTAGTTTCTCTCTTTTTAAATTGAAATTTTAAACCTCATTTCAGTATTCGTGTTGGAATCAAATATTTTTTTCCACTTCACTTATTAAAAGTATATTTTATAAAACTAAAGGAAAGAATAAAATATATTTCGCTGAAAATTTACAAGGTTTTAAAAACTTTTTTAATTTACGAACTCATTTAGTCATATGAAATATATTTGAAATTTTCTGTGTGTAAAATTTGTCAGGAATATTCATTACTTTTAATGTTTTGGAAAAGAATACTGTAAGTAAAATAAATATGAAAGTAAAAATATAAAAAAAAACAATAAAAAAGCCTTCTCTTTTGCCATTAAGTGTTTATCTTAAAAATCATGCTTAATTTCATGATTGTAACTCACGTAGTTTCAAAACATTTAGGTTATGATGCGTTAATTTGGCAACAGACTCAATTACTGAGAATTCACTGGTTTTTTGTCTGCTTAAGAGAAAAAAAAATGCAAAGTAGTAAGTATATTTAAAAATATATAATTGTTGCTTTGTTTCTCTTTCAAAGTAAGCAATGAGTGAAAAGCATTATTTAAAATATATATCCACAATTTCACAATTTTTTTTTTCTCGGGGTATACGTATAATTTAATTAATAATAAACAATTAATTCATAAAAAGCATATTTTTTACAAAATATATATTACGTTTATTTTTTATTGACATTACATTTTCCATTTTTTAGTGTTCAGAATATTATGCTATTGTCCTTTCACAAAGCGTTGACTCTTTTGTCTAGTGTGGCTTGGATCATCATTAATTTTAGTGTAGTTTTAACTCGTTAACAGGTAAATATTTAGCATTAACTGACAAAAAAGGTATTTTTCGGTTGTCATGTGTAATACAAGTTTCACGCGTTCCTGAAAAATCCAATATTGCGGATACGAAGACCGGCTAACTTCGCTTATGCCAGCCCCTCTTTGCCTCCCCCTTTATAAACTGTGCTCGGAGTCGCGGAGACTGAATATCATTGTTACCTTCGTCTCTTCTACTTATGGACACTAACTGGCAGCTTCTTTTGTTAGAAAGCCTCTTCTGTTGATGTTAAATCGCTAAATTGGGCACTCTATCTATAATTATGACCATCAATTTTTTCTCATACTCACAAAAAATTTATACGCATATATTTTATGTATAAATATAATAAACTTTTTGTTAATAATAACTATTAAATTAGAGAAAAATTGGCTATACAAAAATGTATAACCATTATTATAGAATGCACACAAAAAGGGGGGGGGGGACAGATAAATGTATAATGATAGAAATTCCATTATATGTATATATGTATGCGCGTGTGTTTAAATAAATATGTATATATGTATTTACGCAAGATATTTAAACATTGGAGAAATTTTCAAAACTACTTCGGAAGAGAAAATTTTATGAAGACATAACATTTGTTAATAAAAAAATTCTAAGCACAATATTTTTCGTTCCGAAGTATGATTTAAAAATATTTCACATAGGATAATTTTGTATAGAAAAAAATATTTTAGTTTAAACTAATTTCTTGTTGACTGTGCCTTCAGATTTTTCATTGTAAGATTCTTCAAAAATCTTTAAACATATGCAACATTAACATTTATAAACAGGTATTTCATATTTTTATCAATATGCTAGAAGTATTCTTTACCACCAAAACGCTGTTTGGCCTCAGATTTGTCTCTTTTCATATTCAAATAAAGCGCAGAAATGGTTTTGTTTGCGAAAAGAAATTTTCTAAAATACATAAGCAAACTTTATATCTATCAAAGTATTAGAAAAGCCTTTTCCTAATTGACATTTAATTTTGAAATCGGAAAGAATGACTTCACAAATCAAAATTTAAATCTCAATTTATTCAAATTCATATTTGAAATTCATATTTTATTAAAAATATTAAATGGAAAAGATCGATTTTACTCAAAAAATCTCGCATAAAAACATAATATTGATCATTTACATCGAACAATATACTTTAAACAACTTGTAGTTCATACTTTATCCTATTTTAATATTAAGGTATTGAAACCCTATTCACAATTTCACTAGACAAAATCTTCCCAAAAGTATCTTCAAAATTCCCGGCTTTTAATTTAATATTAATTTTAAAGCGAAATTTATCAAACCATGCCCATTTGAAACAAACATATTTACTTCAAACTATTTTAATCCTGTATAACTGTAGCCGAGTTGTTAGAACACTATTTTCATAACTCAAAAGGTAGCTTTTTCAATCCCAAGATTAGGAACTTTTATTTTATCCTACTTTTTTCCATCGATGTATATTTTGCCTTCTATATCGGAGAAAAAAAAGGGACGCATATTCGTCTATTACTCGAAAAATCTAGGTACCATTGCAATCAGAAAAATTTCTGTGTGTTGAAGTAAGTATTTCTGAGAATGCATATTACTATTCGTAGATTAATTTTGCCTTTTTAAATAACGTATACTTAAAGTTAAATCGTTTTTTTTCTAATTATTTCAAGCAGTATTAAAACAAAAATAATAATTGTTAGAGATTTTGAAAGCAAATGCATTTTAGTTTTTCGAAATATATTTCACGCTTCTACTCTAACAAGTTTTTCACAGTGACGAAAATTTATTCGAGTTCTACAAAAACGCAGTTTAATCTTTAAGTGGTTTCTTCTCATATTCAAATGAAGCACAGGAATATTTTTATTTACGAAAAGCAATTTTCTGAAATGCATAAGGGAAATTTATATCTATCGAAGTATTTGAGGTCCATTTTCGAAAAAACATATAACTTTCAAATCAGCAAGAATGACTTTCAAAAGTCAAAATTTGAGTCTCGGTTTATTCAAAATTGCATTTAAAATATATTTTAAATAAACACGCTTAAAATAGATATTTTAATTAAAATATTATATAGAAAAAATAAAAATATAATATTCATCATATATAATCGCATAGAAATATAATATTCATATTTTATGTCTAGAATTTAGAGGTCTGCACGGGCCCGGGCTTGGTTCGTGGCCCGTACCCGGCCGGCGGAATCGTTTCGAATTTTCTAACGGGCCAGGCCGGGCCGATAAAAAAAATTTCGGGTTAAATCTTCCCGTTCTGAAGATTTAAGTAGAAACGATCAAATATGAGCTATTTTCAACGAAAATGGTTTTAACGAGAATAAGTATAAATGTGCGTCACGAGCCATGCTAGTTTGACAGCATCAGTATAAAAATGTACAGTATAGAGATCGGCATCGGAGAGTTACATTGTGTGTAACCCATTTTAATATTTCTTTAGCTGACTCATGCCGGGCCGAGATCAAGCTTGCCTTATTTTTCTACATATAGACCGGCCGGACCGGAACTAGACTTAATTGTTCTCAAAATCTGTAGGGCAGAAAACATGATTTGTAAAATTATTAACAGCGATAAAGAACTTATGTTAGCTTAATCTTTGGATACATACTTTTTGATGGTTTTTAAATTAATTTCTCAATAATGCGAAAGTTTGACACATTTTCTTATTAATTTCAAATTGTAAAAGTATAAAAATGATAAGCCTAACTATTGTAGGGATTTGGAATCGAATAGCGTTTTTCATTTTTGGTAAATAAAATACTTGTATAACCTACTTGAGATATAATAGTTCCTCAAATGATTGCAGGTTTTTTTTCCCTTCCCATGCTACCGCTTTCGGAAACTCTATTCTAAACGCTAATTATGACAATATTTTATTTGCTTGTATCAAAAAATGTATAACGCCATTCGATCATATAGTTTCTGAATAAAGATACTTGCTAATCTTTTGTGTTACTGAAAAAAAAATGAATTTAGAAATGTATATAAAAATGTTTTTATAAATCTTTTTTTACTAAACAGCTTCAAAAGTAACGATGTTTTTAGCTTTTTTTCTTTTTTCTTTTATTTTAAGCCATATTAATTTTTTAATGAATCTTTATTCGAAAGTTTATGTTGAAAGCATAAGAATCTAAGTAATCATTAATTTTATTAATGTGTATTTCCTATAAAATATACTGTAAAATCATTCCATAGATATATATGCAGTATTCTTTAAAGAAATCTTAATTATATGATAAAAATCTGAATTTTTTTAGAAATCGTAGAAATTGTATGCGTGTTTTGCCTGGAAATTCCGGCGCGTACAAACCTCTACTAGAATTTGACTTAGAAATATTTATAATTTGTATTTTTGTCCTATTTTAATATTAAGTTAATGAAACTCCAGCCACAATCTCATTAAAGACGAAATTTTCCAGAAATTAATTTCAAAATTTAAAGAATTTTAAAAAAATTAAGCATTTTATACTCATTTGAGTCAAACATATTTACTTCAATCTGTTTCATTACAGTACAACTGTAATCAAGTGGTTCTAATACTGGTCTCATGTTAAAAAAGGTAGTGGTTCAATTCTAAGGTTAAGACTTTTATTTTATCAACATTTTCTTTGATTGATGTAATATATTTTGTCTAACGGTGAAAAAAACAGATATTCGTCTATTAACGGAAAAATCTTGGCAGATTTGCTGCCAGTTACTTACCGCGAATTAAAATGTATATTATACTTTCGTAGATTAATACATCTTTTTCTTTTTCTGCAATGTACACTTAAAGTTAAAATGGCTTTTTCAAAGTACTTAAAAACAACATTTAAAAAATAATGATTTCAAATTTTCAAAGGAAATTTTGTTTTAAAAATATCTGGCTTTTTTGGCTTTTTGAAATGTATATTCAGATTAACGCCCGAATTATTTTCTTCGCTAAAATTTAAATTTTGTAATTCCCACCACTTTTAAAAGCAAATTAACTTTTATCTAAATTTATCGAGGATTCTGTCTCGTGAAATAAGGTATATATTTACCTTTCTCTATACTGGTGGGAAAACCGCTTTCTTGCTGTTTTTGTAACCGTCCTCAAAAAAGGACGCTGGGCGTTAATGGGTTAACAGATTTTCCACAGCGACAGAAATTTATTCATATCTTACAAAAAAGTGGTTTTGTCGTCTAGATATTCCTTTTCATATTCAAATAACGGATAAAAGTATTTTTATTTATGAAAAGCTGTTTTCTGCAATGCATATGCAAAATTTATATCTTTCAAAGTTTTAGAAGAGAATTCTTCAAATAATGTATAGTTGAATGAATGCAAAAAACTTACACAAGTAAGAATTTAAATCTCAGTTTTTTCAATATCACATTTGAAATAGATATTTTAATTAAAATATTAAAATATAAAAAACAATCCATTTTACTCAAAAAAAAATTTCACATAAAAATAATATTGATATTTTACGTATAGAAATCTACTTAAAAGTATTTATAATTCTTATTTTTATCCTATTGTAATATTAAATTATTAAAATCTTAGCCACAATCTCATTAAAGACAAAATCTACAAAATTTAGGCTTCTTAAAGCAATAATCCCAGCCATACCCCATCTGAGCAAAAGATATTTACTTCAAACTGTTTCACTGCTGAACAATTTTAATTCGAGTTGTTAGAACACTGATATCGTAACATAAAATGTAGCTGATTCAATACCAAGATCAGCAACACTTACTTTATTTCCATTTTCTCTAATTGATGTATATTTTACTACCTGTAAAGGAGAAAAACGAAACGGATATTCGTCTAATAACGGAAAAATCCAGGTACGATTGCTGATAGGGAAATTTCCGTGAATTGAAATATGTATTCTTAAACGAAGTATCCTGAAGTAAGTTTTCTGAAGTAAATATTTCTGAATGCAACATTTACATAAGTTAAGTCAATTTTGTGTTTTTGTATAATGCAAACTTAAAATTAAAATGGGATTTTACAAATTGTTTCAAACAATATTTTAAAGAATAATGATTACAGATTTTGAAAGCAAACTCATTTTACTTTTTCGAAATATATTACACACCTCTACTCTAACAGATTTTCCACAGTGACACAAATTTATTCCTATCTTACAAAAACGTGGTTTGGTCGTTTTTTTTTTTTTTTTACGAAAAGCAATTTTCTGAAATGCATAAACAAAATTTATATCTATCAAAGCATTTGAGGTGCATTTCCCAAATAACATATAACTTTCAAATCAGCAAGAATGACTGTCACAAGTTTGAATTTGAATCTCAATTTATTCAAAATATATTCCAATAAAAACAGAATTTTTAAAACTATTCCCATTTCTATTTATTCTCGGCTTTCTTTCCCAACTTATTTCTCGGCTTAAAATGCATACAAAAAACCAATTTTCTATAAGAAGCCAAGATATTAAAATTTAAAATCTCATTTCGACTTCATTTTTATCATTTTTTTCAAAGTGATAGTTTTTTCTTCATATTTCACCAACGAAAAAGATTGAATACATATGTTTAAGGACACACAAAAATAATTTTTCGCAGAAAGTTTGAAAAGATTTAGAGATTTTTAATTTAGTCAATTTAAAAGACATTTGAAAAGTTTTTCTAATTAATTTAATTTGTAAAGAATAGGGGTTACTTAGGATGTGAATAAGCACACATAAAAAAGAAGAAAAATCTATGCTCCAAGCATAGATTAACAAACACTTTCCTACACATTCAGAATAACTTAAAGAAATAATTTTAAGCAATAGATTATTCTTCGCATTTCATCAACGAAATAGATTGAATATATATATTTAAGAACAGACAAAAATAATTTTCCACAGAAAGTTTGAAAAGATTAAGAGATTTTCAAACGATGAGTTTATTTAGTCAGCTGAAAACACATTTGAAGATTTTCTATATAATTTAATTTATAATGAATAGGGGTCATTTTGCGGGGTGTGAATAAGCACATATTTTAACAAGAAAGAAAAAAATCTATTTGTCAAGCATAGATTATAAAACACTTTCCGACACATTCAGAATAATGTAAGAAATTGCATCACTTAATAAATTGAAATATTTTATCTAATTCAACCATATGGAGAGGAAGAACACATTAGAAATCCCCCCTTTAGCAATTCAAATCTATATTAGGAACTATAACTACATCCATACAAATATTTAATTGAGTTAGGAAATACCGGGTGGTCCAGAAGTTCCGGGAGTTTTGAAATGCTAATAATTAGTAAAGTATACACAACAGAAAGATGCGGTTTTCACATAAATTCTTAAAAATTTGTGGGATTTCGTTTTTCAATAACAAAAAAATGTAATATTAATTACACTTTTCGCCAACAGGTGGCGCTGAACTGGATAGTATAATATTGCTGTGATATGATACAGCTCATTAAAAATAAAGAATCAGTGCTTAAGGGCTATACCTTTTCTGTATGACGCCCATAACTTATAAGCATAGACCGACCTCTGTACACATGAGACTTCAAGTAGCCCCACAACCAAAAGTTCCACGGAGTAAGATCTGGAGATCATGGAGGCCATTCGTGCTAAAAATTGCAACTGAGGACACTGGTATTTCCAAACGTAATCCTCAGGATCGTCGTGACAGGAGAAGCGATGCAGAAATAATCTTCCAATGAGCTTATTTCCACAAACCTTTTTATCATAGTGTTCAGGTTTGTAATGTCATCAGTCCTTTTCGGTTTTGATTCCACACATTGTACGATCAGAACGCAATGCCAAACTTGCCGATTCATCCTTTTTGTAAAACTGCATAGCTAACAAAGCTTTGTTATGCAAAGAAACTATTTTTAACATAGCAGTTATACATCAAATTTTGTATCGAAATTTCTTTTAAATGGAACTTCCTTAACCTTCGAAAAAGAGTTTCAACGTTAAGGACCCTTAAAGAAGAATCTGATCAATAATCTCAGGAAAGATCTTGCACAATGAATTCATCTGCATATATAACACATGGTAATGTAACTTTCGATGTTGTATACTAGCGCCGCCTGTTACTAAAAAGATAACTATTTATTTTAAAAAAAATCTTTGTAAACGAAAATCCCACACTTTTCTGATCACATATATGAAAACCCAATTTTCCTATAGTATATAGTTTTCTAATTATTAACATTTCAAAACTCCCGGAACTTCTGGATCACCCGGTACATACCTCATTTGAAAATCCCCTTTCAATTCATATTTTTATCCTATTTTAATATTAAATCATCAAAACCCAAGCCAAAATCTCATTAAAGACGAAATCTTTAGAATTCAAAGTTTTTTAAAGAAATAATTCAAGTCATCTCATCTGAGGCAAACATATTTACTTCAAACTGTTTCATTATTGTACTACTGTAATTCGAGTGGCTAGAATACTGATCTCGTAATACAGAACATAACTGTTTTGATCACATGGTCAATAGCTTTATATCCATTTCCTTCAATGAATGTATATTTTACCATCAGTAAAGGAAAAAAAGAAATGGATGTTCGTTTATTTCGGAAAAATTCTTGCACCACACCACTACTGCCAAAAAAATTTCTGTGAATTGAAGTATGTATTTCTGAAGCAAGTATTTCTGCATATTACATTTATGTAAATTAAAACAAATTTCTCTTTTTGTATAGCGTACTCTTAAAGTTAAAATCAGCTTTTGCAAATTCTTTCAAATAATATTTTAAAGAATAATGATTACAGATTTTGAAAGCAAATGAATTTTTTTCCGAAATAAATTTTACGCTTGTACTCTAACAGGTTTTCCACAGTGACAGAAATTTATTCGCATATTACAAAAACGCGGTTTGGTCATCGAATGGTTTCTTTTCATATTCAAAAAATGCACAGAAATATTTGTATTTACGAAAAGCAATTCTCTGAAATGCATAAGCAAAATTTATATCTATCAAAGTATTTGGAGTGCATTTTCCAAATAACGTATAACTTTCAAATCAGCAAGAATGACTTTCACAAGACAAAATTTGAATCTCAATTTATTTAAAATATATTCCGATAACAAAAAAAAAAAAAAAAAAAAAACAGAATTTTTTAAAACTATTCTTATTTCTGTTTATTCTCGGGGGTTTTTTCCTAACTTATTTCACGAATTAAACCACACTTAAAAAGCGATTTTCTAAGAAAAGCAAAGATATTAAAATTTAAAACCTCATTTCGACTTTATTTTTATCATTTTTTAAAGTGATAGATTTTTCTTCTAGTCCAGTCATTTAAGCTTAAATTAGGTAAGAATCTCGGAATTCGAGATACCCAGCTGTAAGTCTGTAAATACTTGTATATTGACACCCTAAAAGTTGTCTCAAAACCTACATATGGTAGGGTGTACGCAACTATTAAATTCCAAGGTCAAAGGTCACAAAAATCGGTTTTTTGCACTTTGTTTTGTAAATATCTCATTTCCTATAGGTTTTTTGCTATTTGTATTTATTATCAATATTGTAGAATACAAAATTCTCTACAAATTTTGTTTGAAAACATTTTTCATACGTCGAACCGTTTTCGAGATAGAGGGCGGAGAGCGCGCGGTCACAGCATCACTTCAGGTCAAATGGTGCCTCCGGTCGAAAACGCGCCATATATCATTTTTTTCCTAACCTATCCACTTTTTATTCAGTATTAATTTATTTAACAACACTTACCTGTCCATGTAATTGCAGAATTGTTAATGAAAATATAGGAATTATATTTGAATTTTAACCTAATTAATATAATATTAATAACTTCTTACATGATGAAAAAAAAAAACAAATAAATTATGAATTAATCGTTTTATTAAAAAATACTATTCAATACATGAGCCCAATTGATTTTTTTCTCAATGAAAATAATGTGAAGTTCATTATTGATGGCGGATTTCTTCTTCATCATGTTGTATGGAGCAGAGAAGATACTTTATCTATTATTTTTGATAAATACATTAATTATTTAAAAAGGCATTACAGTTCCAAAATAATTGCTGTATTTGACGGATATTCAGACTACAGTAAGAACGTAAAAGCTATGGAGCAGCAGAGAAGAACTGCTACATTTTCAAAAACGTATAAAGTCTGTTTAGATGAAGCAATGGTTGTACCAGTTACTCAAGAAAAATTCTTATCAAATCGAAATAATAAAGATATGCTCATTAATACCTTAACTGAAAAATTACAAGCTGCAAATATTACTACTAAACAAGCCAAAGATGATGCGGATGTTCTTATTGTTGAAACTGCAATTGAAGAATCAAAGTCTGAAAAAACTGCAGTTGTAATAGGACAAGATATTGATTTACTTGTCATTTTAATTGGGCGTACACTGTCTTACCAACAAGAAATTTTCTTTAAAAAAGTTGGGAAAGGAAATGTAAAAACGGAGATACACTCGACTAAAAGTTTTGATAATTATCCTCATTCCAAAACACATATTTTATTTCTGCATGCATTAAGTTGCTGTGACACAACTTCTGAGCTTTTTAAAAAGGGAAAAAATCATTTTTAAAAGTTTTTGAGAAACTGACGAATTTGGATGAACTAGCTGCAGCATTTGAGGAAGAAAATAGTTCGGCCCAGAGATTATTAGAGAGTGGAACTCAAATCTTATTGGCAGTCTATAATGCTCCGAAATCTGTGAAAAATCTCCATCATCTTCGTTATATGCATTACGTCAAGTCTACAAAACTTAATAAATCTGTGCAGCTTTCAATTCTTCCACCAACAAGTGCAGCTTCTCATCAACATTTCAAACGTGTATATTATCAAGTTCAAACTTAGTTAGGGCATGATTTGGAACCCCAGGTATGGGGTTGGGGAATGCAAAACGATTTTCTGGAGCCTATCATGACAATTTTACCACCTGCTCCACAAGATTTGCTAAATACAATTTTCTGCAACTGCAAGAGTGGTTGTGGTTCGCGATGCGGATGCAGGAAAGTGGGCTTGCAATGCTCTTTAGCTTGTGGCCAATGTAATGGGCAAGCTTGTCTCAATGCAGAATCATATCAGAGCGACATTAACGAAGATGAAACCTTTGACCCCGAAATCATGGAACAACTTGAGACAAATGTCGTTCAAGACGATAATGAAGACCAGTTTGAAATTTACCAGCAGCCGAAAGACGACGATGAAGAGGAAGAAGATGATTAAAAACATAAATTATAGTTTTTGTACCCTTTATTCCATTTTTTTACTTTTAATAAAAATAAATGTATTGAATAGTATTTTTAATAAAACGATTAATTCATAATTTATTTGTTTTTTTTTCATCATGTAAGAAGTTATTATATTAATTAGGTTAAAATTCAAACATAATTCCTATATTTTCATTAACAATTCTGCAATTACATGGACACATTGGACAGGTAAGTGTTGTTAAATAAATTAATAATGAATAAAAAGTGGATAGGTTAGGAAAAAAATGATATATGGCGCGTTTTCGACCGGAGGCACCGTTTGACCTGAAGTGATGCTGTGACCGCGCGCTCTCCGCCCTCTATCTCGAAAACGGTTCGACGTATGAAAAATGTTTTCAAACAAAATTTGTAGAGAATTTTGTATTCTACAATATTGATAATAAATACAAATAGCAAAAAACCTATAGGAAATGAGATATTTACAAAACAAAGTGCAAAAAACCGATTTTTGTGACCTTTGACCTTGGAATTTAATAGTTGCGTACACCCTACCATATGTAGGTTTTGAGACAACTTTTAGGGTGTCAATATACAAGTATTTACAGACTTACAGCTTGGTATCTCGAATTCCGAGGTGAACTTACTATAATGACTGGACTATCACATTTCGTCAACGAAATGGATTGAATAAATATATTTAAAGACAGACAAAAATAATTTTTCGCAGAAAGTTTGAAAAGATTAAGAGATTTTCAAATGAAGAGTTTATTTAGTCAACTTAAAGCACATTTCATGTTTTTCTATTTAATTTAATTTGTAAAGGGTAGGGATTACGTTGCAGGATGGGAATAGGCACACATTTTAACTAGAAAGGAAAAAATCTATTCATCAAGCATAGATTTTGAAACACTTTCCTGCACATTCAGAATTACATTAAAAAATAATTTCACGCAATAAATTTTTCTTTGCATTTCACCAACGAAATAAATTGAATATGTATGTTTAAGGACAGACAAAAATAATTTTTCGCAGAAAGTTCGAAAAGATTAAGAGATTTTCAAATGAAAAGTTTATTTAGTCAACTAAAAGCACATTTGAAGATTTTCTATATAATTTAATTTGTAAAAAATATTCGTTCATTTGCAGGATGGGAATAAGCACATATTTATAGTTTTATGTCAAATCCCTTCAATTCATAGTTTTATCCTATTTTAATATTAAATTATTAAATAAAAATAAAACATAGCAAAAACCTCAACTAAATCTTCACAATTCAAAGCTTTTTAACCGACTTCAAAAAAGGAGAGGAAGTTATCAATTCAACGCGTATGTATTTTTTTTTATGTATGTTCACCGATTATTCCGAAACTATGCAACCGATTTCTATTATTTTTGTTTTAAATTAAAGAGGATGCTCTCAAATTGGTACCACTTCCATTTCATCGTAATTGGTTCAGTACTTTTTTAGTAATTAGACAAAAACTAATAAAACAAGTTGAATGTAGATTCTGCTATTGCAGAATTGAGTTTCGCCTCCGATTAGGAAAAAAAAAATTAGATAGAGGTTTTTTAGAAGGGTGACCCCGTTTAGACTGCAATGAACTAACTTCATTTTTCTTGTGTTTATCAATATAATAGCAAACAGAACGGCGTGAAATACCCAATTGAATAGCAATTTCTCTCTGAGACGTTGGAATTGTGGAATAATAAAGAGATACAATTTGACGTGCTACTTCTTCATTGACTAGATTCATCAAAAACGGATTTTTTCTTTAGTTTAAACGCTTTTTTATAGACTCTGAGTAAAAGGAAATGCAATTTAACAATAAAACGAGTGGAATCCCGTCGAATTCGACGAGTGAAACGTTTAAAAGACCTGATCGATTTTTTTTAGAAAAAGGCAAAAGTAATTACATTATTGAATCAATATATAATAAATATATTTACAAATTAAATGTCAAATTTGCCAGTTACAATTTTGCATGCAAATATTCGCACATCTTCAGTTAAAATTGCAATCTGAGTGCCGGCGATATCAAGAAATTATATTTTATATGCACTCACAAAAAAATAATTTTATTAAAATAAAAAAAAACTAATTTTATTTTTTATTGTGACATTATTTTCTCTAACTGAAGTCACCTGAAAGAAAAATCTCAATCTCAGTGTCCATAATGAAAAGAAATATTGAAATGTAATATCGGGTACTACTAGGTTATCCCGTCGACCAAAAAATTATCGCCAAACTATAAGATTAAATGCCAATAATGGATGATCGTGAATGTCATATTCAATGACATTAAATACGATTCATGTGTTTAAAATGTCATTAAGTGATTTTTATTTCGACTTTTTATTAATATTTTTATTAATATTCTACTAATTATTTGTTTTTTCGTTATTTAAAATAAAAACTATGTCAATATGTATAATTTGGCAATTAGTTTGGCGATTTGTATAATTTGGCGAAATTGGTCGACGAGATAACAGAGTAGTACATTATATCGTTATGAGTAAAAAAGCGATGTTTTAAATAGTGACATCATTTTCTCTTCAAATGTTTTTTAAATGGTACTGTTATTAGTAATATGACAAAGGCATCCGTAATAATATTGTAATTCCCATTTATCTGGTTGCTGAATGACATCATTTTCCTCATTTGAAATTTTTCTTATTTTGCTTTAGACAATAATTTTTATCATAAATTATTTTCTGTTATTTTATTTACATTATTATTATTTCTCAGTAAATATATTTTTTACCTTAATTAGTGCATAATCATACGAAATCATTTTGGAAAATATTTTTGTTTTTTTTTTTTGTTTTTTTTATCGAGAGAAAAGCTAAACTGAGTTGCCACTATTTTGAACAAATATCGTAAAAAGCATTTAAAATTAAAAATAAAATATAAAAATGGAAATATATTGAAAAATAACTAAAATGGGCACAACTACAAATAAATAGCTTTCATTTTAAAAAATAATTATCAAAATTGGTTCAGTAGAAAATTCAGGGCTGATGACACGACATTTTTTAGCTTGTCTGAAAGAAATAGCATCGGAGGCTAATTAGTGATTTTACGCTAATTAAAAGTGTTGAATAAGTTCGCCGAACGGAGTGGAGACAGAATGGCCTAGATTTAATCTCTGTTTCTCGAAACGGAGAATGGGTTCGAAACCCACTCCTGACATGATTTACATCCATGTATAATTTACTATATTTTTTCCGTATTATAGTTTTTATTATTAATCGACTTCAGAAAAGGAAGAGGAAGTTCTCAATTCGACGCGTGTGCATTTTTATCTATGTATATTCACCCATTATTCCGAAACTATCCAACCGATTAATTTGTTTTTTGTGTTAAATAAAAGAGGCTACTCTCGAATCTGTACCACTTCCATTTCATTGAAATTGGTTCAGTATATTTTTAGTAATTACGCAAAAAGTAATAAAATTCGTGATTTTTTGCAAAATAAAAGTACCATGGACTTTTAATAAGCTTGCCGGCTGGAGCCCAGTCAGGATGGCCAAGCGCTCTAAGGCGCCAGATTTAAGCTCTGGTTCTCGAAAGCGAGCGTGGGTTCGTAATTTATACGTAATTTACATCCATGTAAAATTTACAATATTTTTTCCATATTATAATTTTTGTTAACCAACTTCAAAAAATCGTTAATACTTAACTAAAAAGAGGAAAATAAACTTTTCTACCAAAAATTGAACCGATTACAAAAATTATGCAATGTGAAAAATAATTTTTGTACATAATAGTAATAACAAATTAAATTAAGAGCGTAGTATTTACCATGCGTATTATTATATTTATGTACATTCATTTGATTTTTTGGAGTCGGTGCCAGCGAAGCCAATTTCAAAACTAAATTTAAATATCCATTGCAAATCTTAAAAGAATAGTTACATTTCTAACTAAATATTAAATCGTAAAAAACTCCTAGATACTTGGATGTGTGTCTATTGGAAAATTACATGTAACTTGCGGACCCGATAGACGTTGTCCTGTAGTCACGTCTTTAATTCGAAAATTTAAAACTTTTTTGAATAAGCTGTAACAATCTGGACAGCTTTGATGAAATTTTTTATTAAAAAGTTATTACAATATCTAATGTTATTATATGTACTTTCATCACAATTCGACCAATCGATAGTGTGTGAGTATATGTATACTATGAGCGTAGTATTTACTATACGTATTACTATATTTATGTACATTTATTTGATTTTTTGGAGTCGGTGCCAGCGAAGCCAAGTTACATGCAATTTTCCAATAGACACACATCCAAATATCTACGAGTTTTGTAACGATTTAATATTTAGTTAAAAAAATTAACTTTATTCTTTTACGATTTGCATTGGATTCTTAATTTTAATTTTGATATTGGCTTGGTTGGCACCAACTCCAAAAAATCAAATAAATGTACATAAATATAATAATACGCATGGTAAATACTAAGCTCTTAATTTAATTTTTATTACAATTATGTAAGGAAATTATTTTTCACTTTGCAATAGCTTTGAAGTCGGTTCAATTTTTGATAGAAAAGTTTATTAAAGACTTAATTCAAGTGATACCCATCTGAAGCAAACACACCTTTTTTAAAACTGTTTCACTGCTGTACTACTGTAATTGGAGGGGTCAGAACGCATATCTCGTAACACAAAATGCAGCTGGTTTGAACACAAGGTCAGAAGCTATGGTATCAAAACGCCACCTTCTTGTGATTGGCCATGCTTGATGTTTTATGAATAGTTAACCAGGTTCATTTTTAAATTTTCTTCTGGAATAAAACAATGAAGACATTTCATAAAGGAAATCAGTTTTTAAAAATATTTTTGACTAATTCTTTTATTTTTTAGAATACGAGAAACTGAGCACTTATAAACAACATGAATGCAGCACATTAAAAATAACGCTTTCAAACATAAAGAAATATTTATCATTTTCGACAACTGCGAATGTGCGGGTTAACATGACCGCGACAAATCGCAATCTGAATATTTTTTTTTTACATTACACAGACACCAAGAGAAAATGTCTTGGCATACAATAGATTCCCAAGCCGGGCTCAAAACCGTACAGGTAAAAAGGATCGTTATATAAAAAGCAAATGGGAAAAATGTTAAAATGAGTGTTGTCAAAAATAAAACAGTTATCGCCTTCAACGAAAAGCGCGCAACGTACAGTAACACTAAAACAAAGTTGCATAATCGGTAAAAATTAAGTTCTTTATACAAGACAAATGAGATGATAGGAAATAAATATAGCAGTTATTTAAAACAGAAAAAAGATATTTAATTCGTTTGATATTTAATCAACTGAAAAGCAAGAAAGAAAAATCTAGAAATGAAATGATATTTTAAAACTAATTTATCATTTTTATATATATATATATATATATATATATATATATGCAGTTTGGAGACAATTACTCAATAAAAATACCTATTAAAAATGTGTTTCTTTTAAAATTAAATTTTAAAAGAGGGTTGAGGGAAACTAACATTTTAAATATTAATAGAAATATATAAAATAGAATATGTACTACATCACAGAAGCTTTTACCTCATCTCTATTCTCTTCAGATAATGTACATTTTACCACCTGTATAAGCAGAAAAAAATAGGATATTCGTTTATCAACAAAAAATCCAGGTACCACAACCGTCAGAAAAATTTCCTTGAATTTAAGTATGTGTTTTTGAAATACATTATAAATAATACATCTTAATTTACATTTATGTCAATTAAGATAATTTTGTCTTTCCGTATAGTGTACACTTAAAATTAAAATCGACTTTTACAAATTGATTTCAACAATATTCTAAAGAATAATGATTACAGATTTTGATAACAAAAGCATTTTAGGTTTTCGAAGTATATTTCACGCTTCTACTCTGACAGGTTTTCCACAGTGACACAAATTTACTCGTATCTTACAAAAACGCAGTTTGGGCATCGAGTAGCTTCTTTTTATATTCAAATAACGCACAGAAATATTTTTATTTATGAAAAGCAATTTTCTGAACTGCTTAAGCAAAATTTATATCTATCAAAGTATTTGTGGTGCATTTTCCAAATAACATATAACTTTCAAATCAGCAAGAATAACATTCACAAGTCCGAATTTGAATCTCATTTTATTCAAAATATATTCCAGTAAAAACAGAAGTTTTAAAAGTACTCCAGTTTCTATTTATTCTCAATTTTCTTTCTTAACTTATTACGCGACTTAAACCACATTTTAAAAAGTGATTTTCTAAGAAAAGCAAAGATATTAAAATTTAAAACCTCATTTTGACTTTATTTTTATGATTTTTTTTAAAGTGATAGGTTTTGCTTCGCCTTTCACCAACGAAATAGATTGAATTTATATGTTTAAGGACAAACAAAAATAATTTTTCATAGAAAGTTTGAAAAGATTAAGGTATTTTCAATTAAAGAGTTTATTCAGTCAACTGAAAACACATTTGAAGATCTTCTATTTAATTTAATTTGTAAAGAGAAGGGGTTACTTTGCAGGATGGGAATAAGCACATATTTAAACAAGAAAGGAAAAAATCTATCTGTCAAGCTTAGAATATGAAACATTTTCCGACATTTTCAGAATAATGTAATAAAACGGCACCATTTAATAAGTCGAAATAATATATATAATTCAACCTTATGGGAACGCATAACACATTTGTTACCCAGTTTTAGCAATTCGAATCTACAGGGATGACCTCCCAGCTTTCGCTTTAAAGTTTAAGTGCAATCCCGGGGGAACACTCAATTTCACTGCATATGGTTAGATACTTTAACATTGATTAGCTTTACAATATTATTCAACAGTTAATAACATGGTGAAACCTAAATTCGATTTGCTAGTTTTGGTTCTAAAACTCATAAGAATGAAATCAGTATATTCATTGACAGGAATTATACTATGTTCTATGAATTCATTTACAATTACAAGACATAATTTTTAAATTTTAGATATGAAAAATATTAAGTAAAGTGCGTGTGCTATTAATTATAATGAAATTACAAAATAAATCGCTTAAACAAAACAAAGGAATCAATAAAAATATTGACATTCTGCAGACAGACTCCTGTCTGAACTGAGATCAAATGGAAGACATATATCAGTCACATGAAAGTTCAAGTATATTTAAGAAAGTTAGAGTGAAGACAAAAGATAGACAAAATGACAGACAAACCGAATTCATTAACACTTTTCAAGTTTTTTGGAAAGTGTAAAAAATAAAAATTTATTTAATGATATCAAATTTATTTTGAAATTTTTCTATGTAACAAAATTTGCAAAGAATACGGATTAGTTTGGAAGATGAGTGAATTTACACATTTAATTGTATAAATTTAACGATTTTTTAACATCAACTGGTGTTTTATTTACGATCGAATCATTTTGAAAATGCGAAAACGCTTTCACAAATTCGGATATAAAACAAGATGTTTTATCTATCTTGTTATGATGTATAATATTTAAAAAAAAAAATTAAATCAACCTTTACAGATCGCGACATGTTCTGATATTATTCAAACATATTTTGTGGCAAAGATGTATAGACGCGTTTTTCAAGGAATTACTTATATGTTCGCATGCAAATTGATGTGTCATTTATTAATGTACTGTTTAAATAGAAAATCGTGCATAGTTTAAAATCCTCAATTTTGATTTAGACAGAAAGTTTAACTATTTACCTCTAATAGAATATTATTGTCACAATAGATCGGTTATCAAATGCAACGTTGTAACGACCCCGGTAAAGCCGCTACATATTAATTTAATCATATTTAGTAATGAGCTTTATATCATCTTTATTTAAAACTAAATTGGACAATTGGAGGATAGAATGTTAGTGTTGATGATTTTTATGATAGCATTATCTACGCTAGGAGCACAGACCCAGGGGAGATGATCTCATGGGAGTCTTTCTAAGGGATCTTAGCAAGATTTACGCAAGGTTGAAAAAAAAACCACTGATGAATCCGAAAGATTAATCCAACAGGCGCGATTGGGTTAGCACACAGAACCTCTCTTCTACCACCTTTGGAAGCAGTACCTTTCAGCCTTTGGGAAGGTGGGATGATTGAAATCCTTCCAGGGTTTTCCTAAACTATGTGGTGAGTAAGAATGATAAATTACTATTCAATAATTAAGATATGTTCAAACTTCGACTTACATAATAAGTCCTTAAAACTCTTATCCCCTACCTTAAACTGATACACTTCTTTCAGTTGCAAAGCTAAATATTAACAGAATTTTCAATTCAAATAACGTGAACAACCCGTGGTTCTCAGAAAATCCTTCTCAATTCAACGCTAGTGAAAAAAGTATTACCAAAGACCAACGATACCAACAAGGCTTCAAATTTGCTACAACGTGGTGGACACACAATAGATACTCCGACCCAAGGTTTTAATCTCTATAAGAGCAGAATACGACCAAAATCCAAGGATTCGTATACTTTTGCTTCGCCTTACACACACTACAGATTAAACAGCAAACCCAATTTGCATAAAATAACAAACTTCCGTAGATTCCAAGAGATTGAAAGATGCTTCGGAAAACTAGAGTAAAAGAATGGAGTTAGGAATGAAGAGGGGGAAACATATAGGCATTGCCTAGCAGGTTGCGAGTGAATTAACTGATGAGGTTGTCACAAGATGCGGATTCTTTCTTTTAATCGGATCAGCAGTTTCTGAATACAACTTGTAATAACTTCAATTAGGATAAAATCTTTAACTGGGATAAAAAAAAAAAATTGTCTCATTTAAGCGCCTTATTGATGGGAAACTTCGATCACAAAACAGGTTTAAAAAAATCTGTTTCTTTTTACTGGTGTTAGTATGGATAAGTATAATAATTTTTTGATTGGCACAGACAGTAGGTTCTCTACGTTCTAACAATGAGGCAGAACTACTACCGCACAAGTAACCATGCGCCGGTAAAAGTGAATATCAGTTTTTGTCATTATCTTTTAATGAAATTTTCCATTAGTGAGATATTTAAACGAAGATTTTAAGCTATTGCATAGCTTTTATCACGGGCTTTGAGTGCGGCGACCGAATGTAGAAATTCTGTAATGAAAAAACCTAACACTCGGCTAACGTCGTTTCCGTTCGGCAGACTTCGGCATGGTATCCTTCGGTAGAATTCGGCAGACATTGACGCGGTATTTTTCAGATATTTAGAAGATATCAAGTCTCAAACTTATATTTCTTATTTCAGTTACTATAAATCTATAGTTTCAATAATAAAAATTCATGATAGAATGTGTATAGAAAAGAATCGTCTTAAGATAAAACAAGGTAGGATAGTGTAGCTTTTGGTGATTGGATACCCGCTCAATGGTGAGGATCGAAAAATTTAAAATGCTTATAACTCGCGATCTAATTTTCGTAGCGCGGCCAAATTTTGTTTGGTAATTTATTATATAAAACAGTGTTAATTTTTGGTGACAGGAGACCCCCCCCCCCCCATATAAAGGGTCGAAAAATTTAAAGTGCTTATAACTCGCGATCTAATTTTCGTATCGCGGCGAAATTTTGTTTGGTAATTTAATATGAGACAGTGTTACTTTTGGTGCCAGGTGACTCCCCACGTTGAGGGTAGAAAAATTTAAAATGCTTATAACTCACGATCTAATTTTCGTAGTGCGGCCAAATTTTGCTTGGTGATTTATTATGAAACAGTGTTAATTTTTGGTGACAGGAGACACCCCCCCCCCCCCGGTGAGGGTCGAAAAAGTTAAAATGCTTATAACTCGCGAGTGACTTTTCGTATAACAGCCAAATTTTGTTTGGTAATTTATTATGAGAGAGTGTTGATTTTTGGTGACAGGAGACCCCCCACGGAGAGGGTCGAAAAATTTAAAATGCTTATAACTCGCGATCTAATTTTCGTAGTGCGGCCAAATTTTGTTTGGTAATTTATTATGAGACAGTGTTACTTTTGGTGACAGGAGACACCCCCCCCCCCCACGTTGAGGGACGAAAAATTTAAAATTCTTATAACTCGCGATCTAATTTTCGTAGCGCGGCCAAATTTTGTTTGGTAATTTATTATAAGACAGTGTTACTTTTGGTGACATGTGACCCCCCCACGTTGAGGGTCAAAAAATTTAAAATGCTTATAACTCGCAATCTAATTTTCGTAGCACGGCCAAATTTTGTTTGGTAATTTATTATGACACAGTGTTACTTTTGGTGACAGGAGACCCCCCCCCCCCACGTTGAGGGCCGAAAAATTTAAAATGCTTATAACTCGCGATCTAATTTTCGTAGCGCGGCCAAATTTTGTTTGGTAATTTATTATGAGCCAGTGATAATTTTTGGTGACAGGAGACCCCCCCCAAATGGTGAGGGTCAAAAAATTTAAAATGCTTGTAACTCGCGATCTAATTTTCGTAGCGCGGCGAAATTTTGTTTGGTAATTTATTATGAGACAGTGTTACTTTTGGTGACATGTGACCCCCCACGGTGAGGGTCTAAAAATTTAAAATGCTTATAACTCGCGATCAATTTTCGTAGCGCGGCCAAATTTTGTTTGGTAATTTATTTTGAGACAGAGTTAACTTTTGGTGACGGGAGATCCCCCATGGGGAGGGTCGAAAAATTTAAAATGCTTATAACTCGCGATCTAATTTTCGTAGCGCGGCCAAATTTTGTTTGGTAATTTATTATGAGACAGTGTTACTTTTGGTGACATGTGACCCCCCACGTTGAGGATCAAAAAATTTAAAATGCTTAAAACTCGCGATCTAATTTTCTTAGCGCGGCCAAATTTTGTTTGGTAATTTATTATGAGACAGTGTTACTTTTGGTGACATGTGACCCCCCACGTTGAGGGACGAAAAATTTAAAATTCTTATAACTCGCGATCTAATTTTCGTAGCGCGGCCAAATTTTGTTTGGTAATTTATTATGAGACAGTGTTACTTTTGGTGACATGTGACCCCCCACGTTGAGGATCAAAAAATTTAAAATGCTTATAACTCGCAATCTAATTTTTGTAGCGCGGCCAAATTTTGTTTGGTAATTTATTATGAGACAGTGTTAATTTTTGGTGACAGGAGACCCCCCACGGTGAGGGTCGAAAAATTTAAAATGCTTATAACTCGCGATCTAATTTTCGTAGCGCGGCCAAATTTTGTTTGGTAATTTATTATGAGCCAGTGATAATTTTTGGTGACAGGAGACCCCCCCCCCATGGTGAGGGTCAAAAAATTTAAAATGCTTGTAACTCGCGATCTAATTTTCGTAGCGCGGCGAAATTTTGTTTGGTAATTTATTATGAGACAGTGTTACTTTTGGTGACAGGTGACCCCCCCCCCCACGTTGAGGGTCGAAAAATTTAAAATGCTTATAACTCGCGATCTAATTTTCGTAGTGCGGCCAAATTTTGTTTGGTAATTTATTAAGGTATTGCATAGCTTTTATCGCGGGCTTTGAGCGCGGCGAAAGAATCTAGAAATTCCGTAACGGGAAAAATAACCTAACACTCCTGCTAACGTCGCTTCAGTTTGGCAGACTTCGGCACGGTATCCTTAGGTAGAATTCGGCAGACATTGACGCGGTATTTTTCAGATATTTTGAGAATATCAAGTCTCAAACTTATGCTTTCTATTTCAGCTACCATAAACGTATAGTTTCAATGATACAAATTCCTGATTAACTTACAGGTATTGTAAGATAATAAAAATATTTTATGCGATATTAATTTCTCATTTATTCAGCAAAAGAAAAAAAAATTGTTATCGGTCATCACGCTCATAAAGTATAACTTGAATTAATATCAAAGACAAAAAAAAAAACTGCATAACTAAAAAATAAATAAATAATTGTAATTGCATAAGTTGATAAAAAAAATTCTATGCAATAACTTTACCGCGGCAGTCCCCGAGTGCCACACGTCTTTTTTTTTTTTTTTTTTTTTTTCTTTTTTTTTTTACTTGAATTTACTGATGGAACACTAGCGAAAGCGATTCCAATTACAGTTTCACAATTTTAAGCATATGTCAGTTCCTAATTTTAATACTTCCATGATTAAATCAAAACATAGGCATTTATTGCGGTCCACTAGTTAAATGTTTGACGTCACACGCAATCAAAATACTAAAGACCCGTCATAAGAGAGTCGATAGTCCACTGCATCGTTAGTGCAGCAGTGTACTGATGTTAAACACTGAAGGTTCTGAAAGTATTCTGACGTTAACTTTCAGGATGCATTTACAAAATCTATTTAGAAGGGGGAAAATCTATTTTAGACTGCTATAAAAATAATAGATATGTTTTAATCACAACTGTCCCCTTATTTATTGACATTATTTATTATAAATAATTTGAATCAACCTTATTTCGGTGATAATTCCGATTTGAATAACTTTTCATCCTATGATTTCAGAGGACAGATTAGGTAGATTTCATAAGAAATACACCTATTGCAGTCGTTACCATGGTGTGATATATGAAAAAATTCTTCATAAATTTTTACTATATGACTCCAGGGATCCAAAACCACCTTTACCTAAAAGATTTATGTGTGTATATACACACATATATGTACTAAATTTTTTCTGCACGATAAAAGCCACAACTATGCACGGATCATCTTTAAGCTTACCAATAACATTGAGAAGGCTACCTCCTTCTGTAGGTCGAGTTGGTAGGGTTTTTTTTAATTAGTTGCTTTGCAAGTTATTAGTTATCCTTTAAAGATACTGATAATAATTTTCAAAATTTCATTTTCAAATTAACACATTCGCTGCCGATCACGAGCCAGTGCGTGATGTGGGGTGATGTCTCAATAGCCAGTCACGCGCTGGCGCGGGAAAATCTTTCACTGATTCTTTGTTATAAAAAGTAAATCGGTTTCTGGGAAAAACCCACTTCTACAGTGCGGCATTAACTATCATCCCATCTTCATGTAAGCGGCAGCAAACGTGTTAAAGTAAAACATATCAAAACATCAATAGATATAAAAAGGATGCGTATTCATAAAATTACTACAATTTTAGTATTTTGGTTATGGTTTTTTAATGCAATTGTTGCTTTAGCTGCTCCGCTAAAGAAAATTTATGTGTAATTACTAGTATGATATATACATATATTAAGGTACCTGTGCCTAATATGAACACCCTAAGGAAAATTTATTTTTTTCACCCCTATGTACACGTGATAGGACTCCAAAAATATATGACCATGATAGCTGGACTGTTGACTATCATTATTAAAATTAGCGACTTTGTAACTAACCCGGTTTAATTTAAATGATAAAAACAAAAAATGTTTACAAATGTCCATATAAGGAACCACCAGTCTCTATCATGGACAAGTGGCTTTTACAGGTGGCAACTACACAGGGTGTATGGAAGAACCACTCTTCTATGGATTTTTAGAGGAGAGGGGATAAAAAAAATCTTAACGTATTGCGGAGGAGGATAGGGCACAGTAAATACCTTCAGAACATGCACTTTAGAACGGGGGTGGTCATTTTCGGTTCTCGCTCTTCGAAGACCGATGGAAAGCACCTCAGTTACTACAAAATAATATGAAATAACGTAGTTGGTTTTGCTTGGCTTTCTATTTTTGTGAATCTGAAGATTCATCTGCTATACTTCCAATGTGAACATAAGGTGTCCATACTGGGAATCGGGAGTAGTTTTATTAAATCTTGTAATAAATAAATAAAGGAAACTTTTTGAAACAATATATGCAATAGCAATCGAAAATATGTTTTATCAGCTTTCTAAAACACCCCACTTTGCAATATTTAAAGTAATTTTACAATATCTAATAAGAATTTAAACTTACTTGTAATTAAGATCAGCACGCCATGAAACAACAAGTTTCCTTCTAAATGCTGAATTGAGGGCTTTTTTGAACTTTACTGACTTAATTATCTTTTCAACTGCTTTTCTTCAAAGACTTGTAGCGCGATCTTTCTTTCAAAATTGTTACTTTTAAAAATACTAGGGATGTCCATATTGTATACAAATACCTTATAATCAATTTTTAATTAAAGCATGAATGTAAAACCTTATAAAAAAACAGCCACTGATCGAAATGATCAGAAAATTCAGCAATATGCTGTCAAAGCAGTGAGAATTTCTTAAAAATTTTAAGATTCGTAATTCCGGATGAATGATTGTTCTTCTGTTTTTGCAAAGGTGCTCGTAGTCCCTTTTCCAATTACTGCATTTTGTATGTTTTTGATATGCGCAAAAAAGTTTTATTTTTTCAAAGTTCCACATATTGTTTTCCAGAATGCAGTAATTAGAAAAAGGGTCTGAGACTATCTTCACACAAACAAAGCAAAAACATAAATGATTTTCAATGTGCTGCCCACCGTTTACCGCGCGAATGGCACAGTCATTCCGAAGATATTTGTGGAATAATGAACACGAGGTATGCATGTTCCACAGACTTTTCATGTAAGTAGATGCCACATTCCATTGTTCTCTCGGCAAAGTTTCGAATCCAACATCTTTAGATAAAAGATACCGTTTTTTTGGCGGTGACCGCTTTATTGGCAGCTTTCAGATTTCACAAAAAGAAAAGGAGAAGTGAGGTCAACTCTTCGACGGGAGAAAAACCTGTTTGGCTCACTAAATCTGCCCTCCGTCACGTGACGGAAGGTAAAGATTCCGGTGTACGTAAAGGTTACCGATGTGGAGTCTAGTTATGAGAAGTCTGTGGCATGTTCACATTTTTAACATCAATGCGCCTGTGTCATGCGCAATTTTATCTCTTGGCTTTATTACAGATAAATTGCGGTTAATTTTACCTTCACGACTTAAAAGAAAAGAAAACCTTGTATTACTTCATAATTTCTTATCTTAATTCTATTTTACAGATTATCCATGGATATAAAGTTTAATTTTCAATAATTTTGGAAAATTGAAATCAAACTTTGATTTAAAATAATGTCTATTTTAAGAATTAAGCCAGCCAATATAAGATTTATTATTAATTATTTTGAAAATGATTGTTATTTTCCGTCAAGATTAGATAAATCCGAGAGATATCTAAATCCTTGTGATGTCCGCATTTTATTGGTCAATGAATATCAATATTTAATCCTTGGTGTGCGTAATAAATGACACTGTTATTATGTAACCCACGCTTTGATCATCATAAAAATAGTGTACTGTTAAATGATTTTACTGATTTTTATTAACTCAATGGGAAACATTTTGCTTTGGGCAATAGACATCCGCATTTTATTATTATTATTATTATTATTATTATTATTATTATTATTATTATTATTATTATTATTATTATTATTATTATTATTATTATTATTATTATTATTATTATTATTATTATTATTATTATTCACGAAATTTTTTTACATTACAAAAGTTTTGCTTGAATAGGAAATCGAAATACTGTTGTTAATAATGGATTACAAAAGTTGGGATAAGTTACAAAATGGATTACGCAAATTATCAAATTTAAAAAAAAAAACGAATTTAAAGAAAGACGTCATATGAAAGATGGTCTGTTAAACCAAAAAAAGAGGTCTGATTATTGATCCAAACGATTACGAAATATGTGACGATCAGGAAAAAGGAAACAATCTAACGTTCAAGCAACTGATTATAAAAAAAACTATGTTAAATATGTATGTATATGTGTGTGTGAGAGAGTGAATTTGCATATACATATGGAATTTATTTATCAGTCTTAAATTTTAGCATTTAAGTTTTCCAAATTTATATAATTGTATTATACTGTAATTGGTTAAATTACATTTCTATTTGTATTTTTTTTTCCAATATTTTTTTTTTTTCAATAATTTTAGTTAATCAAAATATTTTCATTCGTCAAATTCGGCGGGTTTAGACTCTTTTTTATTATTATTATTATTTATTTAAATATATCTTTAAATTGTTTCTGATATAATATCTCAGTATTTTTTTTTTTTATTCTTTGTTTGTGTCTTAAATACCATAGAAAATTTTTTTAACTTTAAAACATTAAACATAATACCTAAATTACTTTTTCTTTTATATTGAGCTTTATATTTAAAGTTCTTTTTAGAACTTAAATCAATTATTAGAGCGAAATTTCCGAAATAAACTAATTCACCGAAATTTAAAATTCTTTTCGTACCCTTTTTTCAAATTGAAATAGATTTCGCTACACCATTACTTCCTAATGCGATGCAAAAGAACAGTGGAAAGTAATTTAAACACAGAATTTGTGAATTTTATTTAGTTTTCTGGGCTTATGTAGTCAAGCTAGGAACATTTTGTTGTTTTATTTGATTTAAGATTTCTAAAAAGTCGTAGTAGGTGTTATAAAATTAAATGTGATGTTGTTACACAAACAGCGAAACATTTATTACATAACATAAGCATTTTGTAAATGAGCGCATTAAAAACATTTAAAGCTTCTGTTTGTGAGTCTTGTAAACATTTTAATAAGTTGGCTCGAATTTTTAAAATCTTGATATGCTGCAAAAGATACTCCTTTGTAATAAAAAGGACATAATATATATTATTGTGTAACATACTTGTACTAGATAATTTGAAGCTTTTTACATAATGACACAAAAAACTTAAACAAACCTTTTTCCTTTGCGAAAATTCAACTTCATAAATATATGTCTAATTAGTAGAAAAGTAATATGAAAATGCAAGGCTATATAAATTGGAATTTTTATTTATAAGAAAACTTTATAATTTATAGCTGCAAAAATATACATTACATATGAAATTCTTATAGACAATATATAATCTACATTTTAAAAAAAAAAGAAAAAAAAAACTCAATTAAAAAAATTGGAAATTTAAATTAAACTTTTGTTTAAAATAATATTAGTTGTAAGAATTTGTCCAGCGAGTATAGGATTGATTATTTATAACTTTTTATGATTTTTGTTTATAAATTCAGTCAGTCAAAACATTGCCTATTCGTCGAATTCGGATTGTTTCGACTCATTATTTTTAATTAAATAACTTTGTTTTCTGTTATGATATCTCATTATATTTCTTTATTCTTTGTTTTTTTATTCAATGCCACACAAAAGTATTTTAACTTAAAAACATTAAACATACTAGACAAATTATTTTTTCTTTCATACTGAGCTTTATATTTCAAAATCTTTTTAAAGGGTATAGCCGGATTTCTTAGTAAAATATGCCCTTGAGTCAACCACATCGAGTTCTACATGGATCGATAGCACATAAAAAGAAATTCATTTCTGTCCAGTTTTAAGTTTGTATCTCAAGACCATGGGAGGTAATGGCCCTAAATGCCTGTTTTGGAAAAGAGCGCATTGTGACGAAACTACTAAGCAGATTTCAACGAAAAAAATAAGGGATGTAAAAAACCACCATACGAATGTTAGACATTTTTTTCAGATTTTTCTAAACAAAAGAACAAGTTTTCTAACATTTTTCCTGTTTTTAAATGAACATTTTAATTAAAAATAAACTGAAATTTCTGAGTGACCACCTTAATTTTTATGCATAAAATACTATGAGACATGTTGCATATTCTCTATCAATTTCAACCTTCTACGTATGGTGCATCATATTAAAAAAGGGCAAAATCATATTCCGGCGGTAATGTGGGGCGTGTCTCGCACAAATTTCACGTCTTCTTTTAAAAATACCGTGTGTATTAATGTGTGAGATTTGAAAAGAAGGCGTGAAATTTGTCCGAGACACGCCCGACATTACCGCCGGAATAAGATTTTGCCATTTTTAATATGATGCACCATTCGTAGAAAGTTGAAATTGATAGTGAATATGCATCATGTCTCATAGTATTTCATGCAAAAAAATTAAAGTGGTCACTCAGAAATTTCAGTTTATTTTTAATTAAAATGTTCATTAAAAAACGAGAAAAATGTTAGAAAACTTGTTCTTTTGTTTAAAAAAGTCTGAAAAAATTGTCAACCATTCGTATGGTGGTTTTTTACATCCCCTATTTTTTCGTTGAAATTTGCTTAGTAGTTTCGTCACAATGCGCACTTTTCCAAAACAGGCATTTAGGGCCATTACCCCCATGGTCTTGAAACACACACTTAACACTGGGGAGAAATGAATGTCTTTTTATGGGCTATCGATCCATGTAGGACTCGATCTGGTTGACTCAAGGGCATATTTTACTATGAAACCTGGCTATACCCTTTTAAATCACATATAGAGCAAAATTTCCGAAATAAACTAATTCACTGAGATTTAAATTTCTTTCCGTACACTTGTTTCAAATTCAAATAGATTTGCTACACCATCACTTCCTAATGCGATAGAAAAGAACAGAGAAAAGTAATTTAAACACAGAACTTGTTAATTTTATTTAGTTTTCTGTGCCTATTTTGTCGAGTTAGGGACAATTTGTTGTTTTATTTCATTTAAGATTTCTAAGAAAGCCGCAATATGTGTTATCAAATGAAATGTGATGTTACACAAACAGCGGAACATGTAACATAAGCATTTTGTAAATGAGTGCATTAGATACATTTACGTCTTTTATTAGCGACTCTTGTAAACATTTTAACAAGTTGGTTCTTATTTTTAAAATCTTGATATGTTGCAAAAAATACTCATTTGTAATTTTAAAAAAAAATACGTAGTATTATGTAACATTCTTACGGTAGACAATTTGAAACTTTTTACATATTCGCACAAAGAAGTTAGAAAGAAGTTTTTTCCTTTGCAAAAATTCATATTCATGAATGTATGTCTAGTTTGTAGAAAAGTAATACAAAAATGCGAGAGAATATAAAATGGAATCTTTATTTCGAAGAAAACTTTATCATTTATGGTTGCAAAAATATATATTATATATAAAATTCTCATGGACAATATATAATCTGCATTTTGAAAAAAAAGACTGAAATTTTTTTTTTAAAAATTGGAAATTTGAAATGAAACTTTACTATAGAAAATTATTAATTTTAAGAGTTAGTCCAGCCAATATAAGATTGATTAATATTTGTATTTTTTATGTTTTTCTTTTATATAAATTCAGTCAATCAAAACATTCTATTCGTAAAATTCGGCATGTTTCGACTCGTTATTTTTAATTAAATATCTTTGTTTTCTGACATGGAATCACAGTATTTTTTGTTTGTTTGTTTGTCTATTAAATACAACACAAAAATATTTTAACTTAAAAACATTAAATGTAATGCCTAATTTATATATATATATATATCGTGCTTTATATTTCAAGCTCTTTTTAAAACTTTTTAGAACCATGTTTTAGAGCAAAATTTCCAAAATTACTAATTCACTAAAATTAAAATTTCTTCCCGTACCCTTGCTTTAAATTAAAATAAATTTCGCTACACCATCATTTCCTAATGCAATGCAAAATAACAGAGAAAAGTAATTTAGACACAGAACTTGTGAAATTTATTTAGTTTTCTATACTTATTTTGTCAAGTTAGGAACAATTCGTTGTTTTATTTGATTTAAGATTTCTAAGAAAGCCGCAGTATGTATTATGAAATGAAATGTGATGTTATTACACAAACAGTGTTAGGATGAAGCTCTTTAGATTTGAGAAAAGCCTTAAGGAACAACAGAGAAATCTGTTCTCCTTCACAAATCTGTTTTTTGCTAAACAGATTCGCAAGTTATGATGTTTATAAATCTCCCTTTTTTTTTTTTTTTTTTTTTTGGTTTTAAATTGCATTAATTATTTAATAACTCCTTATTTGAATATTGAAAGATATAAGCATCTAAATAATCAATAATACATTATTTTCCATTCTGCGAACGCATCGTTATTTAAAAATACATTGTAAATTTATCCAATAAACATGTATGAAGTATTTTTTAAAATATTAATTGTATGCGATTTTTTTTCCTTTTGTGGAAATTGAGTAGAGCCAGATCGAGCCAGATTGAGACTCTTTTCACTGATAGGCAGGGCTCTACTACAGGAAGGGCTCGGGATGAACTTTAAATTTTTACACCAGATCAAGGCAAAATAACTTTCCTTCGGGAAGGGTGGGACCCGGGCCTCAAAATTCCGGCCCGTGCAAACCTCTAACAGCATTTTACTACCCTTCGAATAAAATACATGATACATGGATAATGGCAAAACCACTTTGCACAAGGTTAGCAATCGAGCAGTAGTCGGGATCAATATTAAAGCAATATTGCCCAGTTAAACGGAAGACTTTGCATTCACAGGCTATTTACACTAATTGTGTATTACAACCTTATTATTTTAATGAATAACACCCACGAAAAATAAAGTAAAGGGGATTACCTTTTCCCATTTCCCCCAATTATACGTAAACGTTGAACAGCAACAATAAACATCCAATAAACCAATAAACATCAACAACTAATCACGGAGGCACCTTGTCAGAATGATCCTATATCTAAAATTTTAAATGAAAACTGATAATTCTACATGAAAAATCCATTTCTCTAAATTAACGGTGGGGGATCAACCTCCCGTTCGCTCCCATTTATTCTTATCCAATGAATTCCCAAACCTAATCAGAAAAGTACCTTATTACGATATTTCTATCAAGAATTATCGCATTACGTACATAGGTATGTACATATGTATATACATGCGCACGAACATGCGCACATACATGCGTACATACATACAGAACCTGCGAGTCCATCATTTCTCAGACTTTGTCACCTGTGAGCTAAAAACACGTAAAATTACATTGGCCTAGGATAAACTAGATCAGCCTAGGACAAACTAGAATGTTGGCGCTGAGGCGGTCATGGAATTCAATAAAATCACGCCAAACTGAATTGGCCTAGGATCAACTAGGTCGGCCTAGGACAAACTAGTTCAGACCAATAAACAGCAAGCTAAACTAGTATATCCAATAAGAGTTAGACCAAACTAGTTTGGCCTAGGAAAAACTGGTTTTTCCTATGGGCGTTAGGATAAACCAGTTTGGCCTAGGAAAAACTAGTTTATCCGATGGGCGTTAGGATAGACCGGTTTGGCCTAGGAAAAACTAGTTTATCCGATGGGCGTCAGGATAAAATAGTTTGGCCTAGGCCAATCTAGTTTGGACTAAAATCGGGTTTGGCCTGTAACATATATATCACTTTCTTCTGGGCACGATAACTTCCATAATTCTGCTCCAATCTTTTTAAAAATGATACATAAAATCAAGGGATATTAAATCTCGTTCGAGTTCGTTAATGGGCAAAATCGGACCAAGGGGTTGGAAAAATACGAAGGATTTTTGTGAAAATCGAAAAAACGCCATAACTTCTTAACTAAAATAGATATAGAATCAGTTTAAAGTTAATATTACTTCCAGAAAATTAGCCAAAAGTGAATGCATGACAGATTTTTGATCAATTTAAAATAGGCTCAAGGGGCGAAAGAAGCTGGGTTTTGGAGAGAAAAAAAAATTCATAATTTCGTCAATAATTTTTTTTTATAAATGTTCTTAAAATTATCTAAAACTTTTTTTTTACAAGTTTTTGATGGGACTATTTCTTATCGATGAAAAAAATTAAAAAAGAAAACAAAAAGGGGGGGGGGGGGGGCGGGTGAAAAAAGACAAAAATCCAAAACTTCGTTAATTCTTAAACTATTAAATCTAATTAAATTTATTTTACATCTTCTCAATAATATCTAGAACTTTTATACTGACAAGATTTTCATGGGACCAATTTTTTTAGCAAAAATAGGAATTGAAGAAAAAACCTCAAATCCAAACTGCTTATATTCTGACTCATTTTTAAATTCATTTTGTATTTTATACGCATCCAAATGACAGATCCTCTTATTTAGAAACTATACAATGTGATGTATTAGCCAGTTTTTTTTTATAATAGCTGAATATATTTTTAAAAAAGGCTGCCAAAAAGGCTATTTTGAACAGAATTTCCCGAATTGATCGTGATTCAAAAATCAAGGAAGTATTCAAATAACAAATTTCCCTTTCTCTGGCTCATTTTTAAATCCGTTTTTACTCTCAAACGCAATTTACAGGTTCTCTTATTTAAGAACTATATAATATGAGTTATTGGCCAGTTTTTTGATAAAAGAAGAATATAATTCAAAAAAGGCTGCCAAAAAGGGTGTTTTGAACAGAATTTCCCGAATTGATCGTAATTGAAAAATCGAGGAAGTATCCAAAAAACAAATTGTATTTTTTCTGACTCATTTTTAAATTCAGTTTTGCTCTTAAACACATCCAATTGACAGGTTCTCTTATTTCGGAAGTGTATAATGTTCCGTATTGGTCAGTTTTTTGATAAAGGCTGAATATATTTTTCAAAAAAAAAGCTGTCAAAGTGGACACTTCGCACGAAATTTCCCTAAGCGATCATGATTAAAGAATTGAGGATTAGGGTGGAGCGAAAAAAAAATATTTTTTTAAATCAAAAACAGGTAGGTGCCAAAAGTTTCCTTTATACTAGTACATCCACTGCGTGAAAATGTATTGCTGAAAAAAATGACTTGAGTCTGCGCTTTTGCCCCAAAAATCAAAATTTTGGGTAAAATTTGACATTTTTTGACATTTTTTTCAAAAAAATTTTAAATTCCTATAGAGCTGCTTATTATTTTAAAATTCTATTTAAACCTTTGTTATTAATTACTTAATATAATTAAATTATAAAACAATGTCTTTATTACGTACAGCTGGAGCAAAACAGACAATTTTTGGTAAGAAAACGGCATTACCACTCTATTGGGACATACAACAAATTGTTGTTTTTAATACAGCTCTTGTTTTCAAAATTACCTTGATTATACGTCCTGAAGGTGGCTACATTTCATTACCCACCCGTCCCTACTATTCGATTATCTTAGTACAGTGTTTTATTTATATATTAATTTATGATTTTCTTTATCAAAATTTGGCATGTTTTCGATGTATCCACGTAGTTTATCTGTTCTTTGAATCCACATGCTGCTGTGACTATCTTCATGTATATTTTAACAGTTTATAAAAAAAAATGACAAGCAGAGTAATGCACAGGAATATTATTAAAGGGATCTACTCGACTATCTATTATCTTAATCAAACTTACATCCAATTGGTGAATAGTGTTTGGAAGTTCTGTTATATTACATCATTTTTCAGTCAATTATATTTTTTTACGTAATGATCAGCTTCAAAGATAATTTCAGATATTTTTAACTATAACTATGCCATCATTTATTCTACTTTTGCATTTTTTATATGTTGAGAAGCAAGCTGTTTAATGTGATGGTGATCGTCAGAGAGAGTTGCAATGTGAATTTGTTCTGCATGTGCAGAGCAACCGTTGTAGTAAATAACTATCTTTTGCATTAGTTTTATGTCGTTTTATATCTACTTCTCTAATAATTGACGCAGAGGAAATTCACTGGAATTGAAGTAGCATATGATCCATTATTATACATAATTCTAAGCTTAACAAAATGGCCTCATAAGCCTTATAAGTCTCATGCAAAATGGTTCACGGTGACAAATAGAATTCTCCTAATTTTAAATGAGTACTTATTGTCGATTAGAGTCTGTACATTCTCTCAAAATGTACTATGCATTATAAATTATGCCCAGGACAGTTCACCATCAACTGCTGTCGATTTATAAAAAGGGGATCTAAAAGTTAATAGGAAATTACCTGGCTACGAAAACACTTAGGAAACGACATAAAACTAATGCAAAAGAAAGTTATTTACAACAACGGTTGCTCTGCACATGCAGAACAAATTCTCATTGCAATTCTCTCCGACGATCACCATCACATTGAACAGCTCGCTTCTCAACATATAAAAAATGCAAAAGTAGAATAAATGATGGCATAGTTGAAATATCTGAAATCATCTTTGAAGCTGATCATTACGTAAAAAAATATAACTGACTGAAAAAATGATGTGATAACAGAACTTCCAATCGCTATTCATCAATTGGATGTAAGTTTGATTAAGATAATAGATGGCCGAATAGATCCCTTTAATAATATTCCTGTGCATTACTCTGCTTGTCATTTTTTTTTTTTTTTTTTTTTTTTTTTTTTTGTATAAGCTGTTAAAATATACATGAAGATAGTCACAGCAACATGTGGATTCAAAGAACAGATAAACTAGGTGGATACATCGAAAACATGCCAAATTTTGATAAAGAAAATCATAAATCAATATATAAATAAACACTGTACTAAGATGATCGAGTAGTTGGAACGGGTGGGTAATAAAATGTAGCCACCTCCAGGACTTATAATTAAGGTAGTTTTGAAAACAAGAGCTGTATTAAAAACAAGAATTCGTTGTATATCCCAATAGAGTGGTAATGCCGTTTTCTTACCAAAAGTTATCTCTTTTGGTCCAGCTGTACGTACTAAATATATTGTTTTATAGTTTAATTATATTAAGTAATTAATAACAAAGGTTTAAATAGAATTTTAAAATAATAACCAGCTCTGTATTATTATTATTATTATTATTTTGAAAAATGTCAAAAAATGTCAAATTTTACCCAAAATTTCGATTTTTGGAGCAAAAGCGCAGACTCAAGCCATTTTTTTTTCAGCAGTAAAATTTCACGCAGTTGATGTACTGGTATAAAGGCAACTTTTGCCACCTACCCATTTTTCATTTAAAAAAGGGAATTTTTTCCGCTCCACCCTATTAAGGATGCATTCAAATTACGAATTAGTTATTTTATGACTCATTTTTAAATTCAATTTTGCTCTCAAATACATTTAATTGACAGTTTTTTTCTTATTTAGGAACATTTATTATGTTTCTTATTGGTCTATTTCTTCCATAAAGTCAGAATATATTTGAAAATATGCTGTCAAAATTTGCATTTGAGCCGAATTTCGCTTAAAATGATTCTGATAAAACCAGTTCGTACAGAAAAAAATAAATTAAAAAATTTTCAAAACCTGTTTTTATCTCTAATAATTTTTTTTGTTGTTGTTGTTCTTGAAAAGATCACTCTTCGAAATCTACCTCCGCCTACACTCTCAAAAAAACTTCCGTCAATTTACAGAAAAAGTACTGGCAGCAGTGCTGCCAGCAAATTTCTGTAAAAAGACGGATATCCGTCTTTTTTTTTTTCCGTCGCAGGAAGAAAATGTTCTGTTTTTTGAAGGAACGTCCGTCATGTTTTTCTTCTTTAAAAGAGAGAAAGTTTCCGTCTTTTGATGGAAGTCCGTTATGTTTTTTCTCCGTTTTAGAGAAGAAATTTTTCTGTTTTTTGAAGGAACGTCCGTCATCTTTTTCTTCGTTTTAGGAAAGAATATTTTCTGTTTTTTGAAGGAACGTCCGTTATATTTTTCTCTGTTTTAGGGAGAGGGGGATTTTCCGTCTTTTGAAGAATGTCCGTCATGTTTTTCTTCCTTGCAAGAGAAAATTTGTTTTTTGAAGGAAGTCCGTTTTTTTTGCTTCGTTTAAGGGGGAGGGGGGATTTTCTGTTTTTTGAGCAAATGCCTGTTATTTTTTTTTTATTTTTATTTTTTTTTTTTTAAGATGAGAAAGTTTTTTTTTTTTTTTAATTTTATTAAAGATGTTCTTTATAGCCAAAAGGATCTACACTTTAACACACAAAATTGGCAGGTATCATTCAAAAAATGTTTAAATTTTTGATAAAAATTAGATCATTCATAAAATGCTGTCATCTTTGGTGTTTCAAACTTAATACCAAATGAAGTCGAAATAGAAGACCTGTTTTATCTCAGTTTTCCATTTTATTGCAATTTAATTACCTATCGAATTATTAAATATTTAGATCATGTGATTATACCCCCCCCCCCCCATTTGTTGGACTGGTTTTGATTTTGTCGAGAAAGCTGTTCAAAATGACAATTTTGATGGCTTATTCCGAAAGATCTATTTTGTTTACAAAAAACAGAAAACTGAGTGCATTTCGGTTGTTTTTGATTAACACCTGTCAATTTCATGCATTTCTGAACAAAAATAAATTAACGTATGTCACAAAGTTGCCCTTATTGATTTAAAAACAATCTTTTGAAAAAAATATCTTTTAATGTGCCATCAAAGTATCTATTGCAAATATCATAAATATATTTCATAGATGAGTAGATATGGAGCAAAATATTGAATATAATTAACAATTTATTCCATGTAAGGAATGGGAATGATTTGTTTATTTCGAACTGTTCACTTATACTAGTATCCATTCACAAAATTGCCAGTCATTGAAGAAACATTCACTTACCTTCCAATACCTTAAACTTTATTAATGAAAATTGAAAAACAAATTTCTCCTGAGAAGTTGTTCTATTTTAAAGCATATGAACATTTAAGAAATTTTATTCTAAAAACAAAAAAATATCCATAAATCTTTTTTGGGGGGAGGGGGAGGGGAGATATATTACAGGAAGCTCATTTCCTAGAAAATAAAACATTGATGTTTTCATAGGATTTTTTTCAGAAATTACCTTTCTCCGTGCCTCCATAATAACAAAAAGATTGAAATATAAAGAAACTACATGCAGATTTGCTTATTACACTACGATCACTTATTTAAAAAATTCTAGAAGTCTGGATCTGTTTTCTTCAATTACATCATAACATGTTACTTTGCATTTAATTTATATTTTTTTTATGATATAGAACTAGATTTTTAAAAGTATTTTTACTTCAAAATTATGAAAAGTTGAATACAGATTCTGCCATTGCAGAATTCAGTTTCGCCTCCGATTACAAAATAATAATAATAATAATAATAATAATAATAATAATCGATAGGGTTTTTTAGAAGGGCGACCCTGTTTAGAATGCAATGAACTAACTTCATTTTTCTTGTGTTTATTAATGTAATAGCAAACAGAACGGCGTGAAATACCCCAATTGATTAGCAATTTCTCTCTGAGTCATTGGAATTGCGGAATAATAAAGAGATGCAATTTGACGTGCTACTTCTTCATTGACTAGATTCATCAAAAACGGATTTTTTCTTTAATTTAAACGCTTTTTTATTGACGTTGAGAAAAAGGAAATGCATTTTAACAATAAAACGAATGGAATCCCATCGAATTTGACGAATGAAATATTTAAAAGACCCGATCGATTTGGTTAAAAAAAAGCAAAAGTAATTACATTATTGAATCAATATATAATAAATATATAAATACTTTTATAAATACATCCAAAGTTATTCAGACAATACAATTAAATAAACGAATATTTCCAAACTTAATGTCAAGTTTGTCAGTTACAATTTTGCATGCAAATATTCGCACATTTTCAGTTAAAATTGTAATCTGAGTGCCGGCGAAATCCAGAAATTTTATTTTATATGCATTCACAGAAAAATTGTTTTATTTAAAAAAAAACTAATTTCATTTTTACTGTGACATTATTTTCACTAACTGAAGTCATCTGAAAGTAAAATCTCAACTCAGTGTCCATAATGAAAAGAAATATTTAAACGTAATATCGTTATGAGTAAAAATGCGATGTTTTAAATAGTGATGTCATTTTCTCTTCAAATGTTTTTTAAAAGTTGCTGTTATTAGTAATATGAAAAAGGCATCCGTAATAATATTGTAATTCATATTTATCTGGTTGCTGAATGACATCATTTTCTTCATTTGAAATTTTTCTTTAGACATTAATTTTTATCAAATTATTTTCTGTTATTTTATTTACATTATTATTATTATTTCTCAGTAAATATAATTTTTTTACCTCAATTAGTGCATAATTATACGCAATCATTTTATTGTGGTTAGATTTTACGAAAACAATTGACTTTTTTCTTTTAAATGCAAGGACATGTTCACTGATGAAATAAAGCTTCTGACTCGTGGAAAGTGATAATGGAAAATAAATTTTTATTATCGAGAGAAAAGGTAAATTGAGTTGCCACCATATTTAAGAAATATCGTAAAAAGTATTTAAAATTAAAAATGAAGTATAAAAATGGAAATAAATTAAAAAATAGCTAAAATGGACACAACTACAAATAAATAGCTTTCATTTAAAAAAATAATTATCAAAATCTGTTGAGTAGAAAGTTTTGGTCTGACGACACGACATTTTTTAGCTTGTCTGAAAGAAATAGCATCGGAAGCTAAAAAGAAAAATGAAATCGAAGCTGAAGTATATTGTAATAAATATTCTAAGTTTCACCCCCTCACACTCAAGTTGTGAATTCTTAAATTCTAGACCGATTTTAATACCAAATTTTAAATTATACAAAATATTGCACATTTCAGATATTTAACTTTACTTTCAAGATATGTATTACACTTCTTTCTAAATAATCAGCAATAATTTTAAGAGTAGTATTAATAATTTATATTTTGTGGTATATATATCCATCCAGCTGTATTCATACATTTTAAAAAATTCAACTCTTTTATAAAACACATTTAGCTAAATATATCTTTCAACTTTTGTCTTATCTTATTATTGGTCTTATCACACATCAGAATTCATGATTTTTTTAAAACTCCCACAGTATTGTTTTATGACTTTTCTTTTGATTTATAAAATAAACATTATACACAAAAGTATGCATGTCAAAGTATTACCAATATACTATTAATAATATTAAACAATTTATGTAAATGATTAAAAGGCAACATTTAGGTTACGGTAAAAAATTTTATTATACAAAATACATGATAAACTACAAATCAAATGTAAAAAATTATAAGACAAGAAAAGGACAAGCAAATGCTTTAGTGAGAGTTTTCCCCAGAGGGTTTCAGGGGGGCGCTCCGCCCCTCTTGCCCTTTAGTTAAAAAAAACGCCCCTCTTGCCCTTTAGTTTAAAAACTAGCGCCCCTCTTGCCCTTCATCCAAAAACTAGCGCCCCTTTTGTGAAAAAAAATTATTGAAAAAAAATATCGCCCTTCTTGCCCCACATTTGAGAAAATACAGAATTTCAGCGATGATGCAGACGCGCTATAACGCATAAATTACATAAAAAATCTGCGTCGGAACGCAAAAAAATAGTTCTTACGCGTCCCACAGAACGTGTAATTTCGCCAAAAAATTGCGAAAAAAAAGTCAAATTTCACTAAAAAAATCACCAAATAAAGACACATTTCTAGCAAAATTCACGACAAAATGGCTAATTTCGTCACAAAATCCCATAAAAAAGGCAGATTTCATTAAAAGATCGTAAAAAAAAAGCCAATCTTCATGCAAAAAGCGCGATAAAACGGAAAAAATTGTCAAACAATTCACGAAAAACGGCAATTTTCGTCAAAAAAATTGCGATTAAACGGCAGATGTCGTCAAAAGATTTGCAAAAAAAGGCAAATTTTCGTCAAAAAATCGCAATAAAGCGGAAAATTCTGCCAAAAAATTTCCGAAAAACAGCTACGTATTTTTGCCAAAAGTTCGCGAAAAAACGCAAAATATCTCGAAAAGACGGCAGATTTTGTCAAAAGATTGTAAAAAAAATGCAAATTTCCTCATAGAGACACACACACACAAAAAGTTAATGCCAGAAGTGAATTTTTCTGTTCTACAAACTAATTTTCCTGCTTCAAAATTGTGTTTTTAATGCTCAAAAAGCGGATTTTCCTACTTCATGATCTAGGCGTGTGAAGGGAAAATTACTCCTGGAGCATAATTAGAATTTGAGGCCTGCCCCCCCCCTCCCAACTTTTTCTTGTGACAACCCAATAATGACGTTTGTAGCATAAATTTGGCACCCCCTTAATTTCCGAGCCCGAGGCGACCTTCTCCTCCCCCCCCCCCTCTGTTCACAATCCTCTTTTGACTGTACAAAACTTTCTAAATGTGAATCCTGAAAGCACCCGTTTATGAAACAAAAAGAGCCCTTTATTGAACAAAAGTATTCTTTTTTCTCAAAAAAAAAAGTCTTTTTCAATAAATCAGGCCTGCCCCTTAACAATCTTTTAACAAAATCGGACGTTTTTCCGCGATCTTTTAACAAAATTTGCCTTTTTTCGCGATCTTTAACAAAATTTGTCGTTTTTTCGTGATTTTCTAGCAAAATCTGCTGTTTTTCGCAATCTTTAACCAAACTTTATGGGTTTTTTCTTTTTGCTCAATTTTTTGGCGAAATTTTTGTTCTTTTTCGATTTTTTGACGGAATTTCTGTTTTTTTCACGATTTTTTGAACCGCTAAATTCTAGATTCGACTGTATAAAAAGTACCCTTAATAATCAAAAAAGTGCCCTGAAGAATGTAAAAAGTGCCCTTTTCAGAACAGTAACGCCCTGCACATTTTTAAACCTGGGGGAAACTCTGCTTTAGTTAAGATAAAAAAAAATAACTACAGTATATAAAAGACATTAACACACTTTAAACAAATTCGGTAGCAAATAAGATATAAGCATTTGTTTAGTTAAAGTGCTCGTACAGAAAAACAAGTTTGGCAACTCGGTTGATTACTAATTTTTCGAATATACCAAGCCAAAGGCATATTCGTTCTACTGAAAGAGATTAAGCTATGTCGAGGTAATCAGCTTGCTTATCATGAAGTTTTTTAGCATCAGCCTCTTCGGTGACAATTATAGGCTTCTTCCACCATTCAAAATAATTGAGATTCACTACATCAGCTATTAAGCTGTTTACAACAGAGATACCTGTTTTATAAAGAATAATTAAAGTTATTGTGTCTAGCATACTTTAAGATTTTTTAAATAAAAACACAAGTTACAGAATTTAAATACATATACATACACACATATAATTACAATCTAATTGTTACAGCTCAAGAAAGAAAAAAATATTAGGCAGTTCCATTCGGTTAATCCAACAGGTGATGCAACAAATAAATGTAGTAAAAAAAGCAAATAAAAATTGAGTTCAAACAACACACTTAAAAACTATTAGGATATCAACCTATAGGACCAACTATTAGGTTTAACTCTCATGGCATTGTGTACCACATATGGCACATACCTAAAACATAATTCTCAATGCGTGCCATAAATTTGGCCAATATGATTACTGTAATTGATCAAGAATAGTCCAAAGAATGGAACAACACTAATTTTGCCCATATCAGATGGCTAAATTTGACAAAAAAAAAAAAAAAAAAAAAAAAGAAAAAGAAAAAGAAAAAAATGTGCAGTTAAGAAGTTGAACATCTAAGAAGTATTTTTTATTTGCTTTAGAAGTTGATTTTATTTATTGTTATTAAATAAGCATTTCATTAAATTATAAAATATTATTCCACTGAGATATAGCTTATATGATATAAGTTCACTCTCTCTAATCCACAATAGCCTATAATCCACAGTGTAACTGGATTCAGACTATAATAAAAGTTGATTGCCCTTATGAATTAAGAAATTTTTAATGCATTCATTAGACCGAGATATTTTATGTACATTATGAATAATGTGATATATTCTAAACACATTCACTAGCTATATAAAAAGAAAAAAATTCTTAGAAGGGATAAGTATCCCATGAGTGAAAAACCCAGCTTTTTAGGAAAACAAAGTTTTGTTATCGATCAAGATAGACTGATCTCTAAAGGTTTCAGGATACAATAAACTAAAAACCTATAAAGCAAATAGAAATTTGTTCTAGTAGTTTTGTATTATATCATTTAAATAGTTTCATAATATTGAATATAACCTTTTTTTTATATTAAAAATCATTTCTTTCATTTCTGTGTAATTTATTTGCAGTATGATTATTACATTTGTTGATAAATTCCTAATATTAAGATGTAAACAAAGAATTGACCTATAATCTGCACAATTCTATAATTCACAAAATCCTTGATCCCGACATGTGATTAGAGGGTACTGTAATTATTATAAATAATAATAAATTACCTGCCACGGAATAAATAAGCAATGAAAACATAAATATTCTTATTTTTTATTAAAAACATACATTTCAACTATATGTAGATCTGCCAACTGCTATGAAAATAAAACTTAGTTCTTACAAGCTTGAGTTATTATAAACTGCAATGCTATGAAATGTCTTAAATCACAAACACATTTTTTACATTTGCAATTTTTAGTCCATGCAACATTTTTAAGGAGTGGTTTTGATCTGAAATTTCCAAAATTTTAAAGCATTTCGTCCCGGAAATTTTAAAATAACGACAGTTAGTTTAAAAATTTGGACAAAAAAACTGGATTGCACAATAAAATTGTTAACATAAAACCCTCAATGTTTCTTAACCACCAATAAATCGTGTTTTCGTAAATGTTTATATCAAGAATTTTCTTCTTTAAAAATTTTGTTGCCATCTCAGAAAACACACAAATCTACACTTGGTAGCTGAGTAAAATCGCTAATTTCATTCGAGTTTAGGAAAAATAGTGCAAAAGTAAAAAATAATGAATTTTGATAGATTATGAAGGGAAAATATAGTCAATTTTCGCATTATCGCTGCAGAGTTTTTTTTTTTTTTTTTCAAATATGGGACATAAAGGGAGCTTTTTTTTCTTTGAATGAGCGATAAGAGGAACGCTAGTTTTTGGATGAGGGGCAAGAGGGGCACTATTTTTTAAACTAAAGGGCAGGAGGGGCGGAACGCCCCTCTGAAACCCTCTGGGGAAACTTTGTAGATATTACATCTTAAATTTAATACAGACATAACTTAAAATAAATATTTTGGCGCAATGAGGTTGCGAAACTTCCTTTTAATTGAGACATTTTAATAAAACATACATTTTAGACAACGAAATTTCCTATATTTGCATGCTCAAAAATATCTTTCTCATAGGTTAATAATGCGTCAAGTAAGCTAAAAAACATATAACTAATTTTTTATGAAAATATTTTTTGTTTGGATTCGGGCAAACATCATGGTCACACGTTATAAAATATTTTTGTAACAAAAATTATAATTACTTGTAACTATCACTATTAATTTAATTCGGAGTTTCTAGTTTTTTTTTTAAGAAAATAACAAACATAAGCTACATATGATATTACATTATCTCACAGTTATACAATTTAATGCATAGCATAAAAAATGCTTAATTAAATCAGCTTAAAAGTAAACAAAGCTGTATAAAAAAAAAGTTGATTACAACTGTTATACTAAAGACATATTTTTCGTTAAATTCGACCATGTCGACATTGTTCTTAAAATGACAGTGTACTAGTGCACTATTAAAAACATGATCTAAATAAAAAAAAAAAAAAACACATGCAAGCATTATTTAGTCTTACGTCTAAAATCTAAAAAGAATAAGAATAATATTGCTTACATTATGTTTATTTTTTCACCTGCTATTAAAAGTTTGGAACTTTGAAAGCGGATGTAAAATGGCGCATGTCATCTGATAACTTACGATTCGTAATCAAAACAGAAAATTAATTTCCTTGCACTGAATTTCGTGTTACATAACAATAATTTTGACTTTAGAATAGAATACCACCAATCTGAGTTTATTATTACACTGAATTTGATGATTTATTGGAATGAATTGCGACTAAAGAATAAAATACCATCATTCCGTGATTATTCTTAAACTTTTTACGGAGCTACTACAGAAAATAGCATAGATTTAAAGTTTATTTGGCATTTCATAATTCCAGTTTAAATGTAATAATGCTCCTTTGTTTTTAAAGTGTAGATAATAAAAAAGATAAATGACATGCGCCAAAGACATCTCTAATAATTTACCGGTTATACAATGAAAACATAGAAATGATTAAAATCAAATTCTGAAATAAGTACTTACCCATTTTTGATATTATATTATCCGAATCTTGTAATAATTAGTCAAACGTGGCGCATGTGCACACACAGTCAGCAACACAAGGCTTATATAATATAATCAGAGCCATAGATTAGGAACAAATAACTGAAGCAGGTAACAGACGTAGAGAAGAAAAAGACAAATGCGCATGCGTGCGGGGAATAAACGAAATTTATTCGTCTTTTTTTGACTTGCTGCAACGATTCACAGAAAAATAACCTCTTCAAGGAGTACAGAAATTATTTGTTCGAGAATGAGGGAAAATGTAGTGTATAAAGACGAATATTTCTGACAGTGTACAGGCCAAGCCGACAAGGATTTTTTTATGCGTATAGCATGTATAATCGTAGAAAAATTAAGATTTTCATAAAAACCTTTAAAAACCTTTCAAAAAAGTTTTTTGCTTATAAATTGCAGAATTTTTAATATAAAATAATTTTCTTATTCAAAAATATGACAACAAGATTATTCAAGTTCAGATTATAGTACCCTTGAATCTGAATTTAAAAAAAATCAAAATTGTATGAAAATACATAAACACTATCAAAATTTCATTTACATATTGTGGTAGCTAAATGTATAGAAAATTTTTTGTAAAAGTCTCTAAAAGATAGCTTGAAAATCGTCGGTAGAATGAGCTCAAAATCCGTTGTTCCCAAAATGAAGCAAAATAATGAGAGATTGTATCCAAATACAGTAAGTGCCACATTGGGTTTTCTATATTAAAACTAATCAATGGATAACTGGATACAGTACTGTGCTCTTAAATGTAAACGACGTTTTGTTTCAATGTAAATAATATGTAAATATTTTTTTCATATTAATCAAGATTAATATTTTTTATAATCCTAATCACATCGTGCCCTATATCACATATTTATGTCTATTGTGACAAGATATCAAAAACATTTTTTGTACGAGTGATGATCGCAGATCCGGGTAAAATCATATCATAGTGTAAACATAGGTGCCAACCTGACATTGGTTATCCGTAATACCTGCGTTAATTTAACCCTGGTTTAGTGAGTTTCGAACCAGAATTTTTTTTAAGAAATGAAATTAAGTATGTTCCACTAACAATTCTGAAGTTAAATAAATAAATATTTATGAAATATATTACCTGGTTTGAAATGACGTTAACTTGGATCAAACTAACCCAGGTATTACGGAAGATTAGTTGAAAGTTGGCAGCTATGTGTAAACTAAGAAAGAGTTCAACAAATACATATATTCCCCATCACGATACAATTGTTGTACAACAAATGTTTCTAATAATAACACATTGCTCAGTGGTGCACAAAACAGGAATTTTAATATACATTTGTACAATTAAAATAAAATAAAACTTTCAACGTTTCGCGCCGTCTTCTGCGGGCGTCTTCAGGAAAATATGATAATGGAAGGACTACGTTTGCATCTTCATCGAGAGATAATATTTCTACTAAATTAAAATCTAAATGAATTAAAATTTTAAAAAATGTTTCCACTTACACGTGAATAAAAATTTAAATATTGCAAGGAAATAAAAAAATTAAGATTTTATGATGTTGTGCCATATTTTTTTTATTTTATTTTAATTGTACAAATATATATTAAAATTCTTGTTTTGTGCACCACTGAGCAATGTGTTATTATTAGTTAAATTTTATGGTGCAACTGTCCTATATATATTTAAGAAATGTTTCTCTTTTCATGACCGCGGTGCTTTTATCATAAATTAATTGCACTACATTTCTCAAGTGATTGAGCATAATATGTATCTACGCCGCTTCATAAAATTTAACCAGTAAATTATGCACTTCACTTTTACGTTATCACTAATCGAATAAAGGTGGGCTATTAAGATTTTACTAAAATATTTTCTCAAAAATTACATACTACCATAAAGGTTTTTTTATAATATTTCATAAAAAGACATTATTACATTATTTATGATTATCATATTTCGTGAAAACATATTAAATTAATAATTCAATTTCGGGAAATACCTATTAACGTAAAGTTTGATAAGTTGCTGGGTATTAGAAAATGTGAAATGAAAAATGATTTAAGATAAGTTTTTGAAAAATGTTAATACATTTTTCCTAATCGATTTGCGGATTCATTTTCTGGCCTGAAGCCTTTGAAGTTTATATATGTATTTGAAGTAAATTCCTTCATATTAATTTTGTAAAAAAAATAACTAAATAAAAAGAGAATTATTGAAGGAAATTGGTTTTGCATTTTGTATACTGCATCAAAGATATATTGGCATTAAATAATGCATTTTAAAAAATATCTAATGTAAAAGTTTCCTGTGTTGTTTATAGCTGTTATTTATCTACAGAGGGGCTAAGATTACTAAATATTTTAGCATTTTCTTCTCTTTAAATATCTATGTATATTAATAATCCATAACTAGTACATTATGTCTTACTTTCTTTCATCCCACATTCTTGTTATTACTCATTATTATCTTGGTATTTCCACATTATTCCATGTTATTTAACAGGAAAACTTCGCCCACTGCGCTGGTCAGACTTTCAACAAAGAAAGCTTGACTCAAGAGAAATAAATCGTTGAATTTAATCTTCTGTTTAAATCAGTTTGTACCTCTACCTGGAATGTCCTTCCGTATTGCTGAAACGAAACGAAATTCATTGCGCTGTTATATTTTCTGACATGCCAGACAAAATTTGGGCTATTTAGAAATATTTCTTTTAGTTGCTAACTTACTGTAGGATTTCATAAAGAATGATAAAATGAATGCAATATACCAAAATCATGCTCAAAAAATTAGCTATGTAACATCGCACGTTTAATCAAATGATTAAAATTTTTTAAGATGTCTAGTCTTTCATAATCGGGTTCACTTGATAACAGAATAGCTTGAGAAGCGTGATCGTCACGGGATCAATTTCGTCTATAATTCGATAGGTAATTTATTGATATCAAAATAGAAAACAGAGCTCGATTCCAAATCACTTCCATAATCCGGTCTTCCAATTTATACATTTTTGTTGAAAAATGAATTTTTAAATGTGTCAATATTTTGTACTTGCTGAGCGGAGCAGTTGAGAACAGCCTTAAACAACACTAGTGCTTCTATCTACATGTTAACATATAGATAGAAGCACTTAAATTGAAAATTGATTTAATCATAATTTCAGTATGCATTTTGTTGGAAACATTAGGCATTATAGCTTCAATATTTTTCTAAAAATATTTTTAAAGTCTAATTGGGTATGTTGCCAAAAAGCGACACAAGCCATTTAAGGGTTAGTATTTTTATATGCCATAGTTTTTTGCATTATAAACCGAAAAAGTGAAAAGTTCACAATGAATCCAATTACGACTGCAGTAGCATTAAATCTTCATAACTAAAAGACAGGCTGTTTTTTTAATCATAAGGCCTAAGCTTTCTACTGAACCGGTTTTTATATAGTTGTTATTATTTTATTTATTTATTTATTTTATGAAAGCTGCTCATTTGTAGATATATCCTTACCAGCTATTTTTTCAATTCATTTCTATTTTTATATATTATGTTTAATTTTAAAAGCTTTTTATGATATTTCTTCAAAATGGCGGCAATCAGGTTGAGTTTTACTTTATATAATATGAATTTATTTCGCTGCATCACATTCCACCAATCAAAAACGAGATTTCATCAGTGAATGTGTCCCATATATAAAAGAAAAAAATAATTATCTCTTATAAAATGATTACGTGTAGTTATGTGTTAATCATGAAAGAACACCCTTAGCAAAAAATGGCATAGGATTTTTTATGGAAACACATGGTTTTATATGGAAAATCATAAAAAAATTATGTCATTATATGTAAACATACTGTATTCATATGGTAAACATTCATCGCTCTATGGTATTGCAGAGCAATGTCTATGGTAAAGTTATAGGATAATGATATATACCATACATTTTATGGTATCCAGAGAAATGTGTATGGTAAAGTTATAGGATAATGATATACACCATACATTTTATGGCATTCCATAACCAGGTCTATGGTAAAACTATAGGGAAATGAAATTTACCATACACTCAATAATGTTCCATAGGTGATGTATAGTAAAATAATACATAATTGTTTGCACCATAAATTGTATGGTATTTCACAGCATGGTGTATGGTAAAATCTTAATGCCTTTTGAAAGTTTATATTAGATTTTGTGTAACTATAATATAAAATTACTCGGTTGTAATCATCTCAAAACTTTCTACTATCTTTATGTATGTCTTATGCACTTCTAAAAGATAGAATCATAGCAACGCCACTGATTAGATAGTTTAAACCAAAATCTATTTAGGAACAACTTATGTTAACTTATAACCAGTCTAATGAAAATCCTTTGATCTCAAATTAATATAACATAAAATAATATATTATTTTATTCTTATATAATTCATATATATGAGTGTGTAAATGCGTTAAAAATAAAAAAAAAATCTTGAGAAAAATAAATTATTCAATAAAAATATATAACTAACATATTTCCTATAAAATTCTAACAGCGATTAAAGGAGTCAGGGACACACATAAAAAATACTGCATTAAAAATTTATCTGATATTTTTATGCTTATAATGACATTTTTTAAAAATCATATTTAGAAAAGGAAATATTATGTTTTTTTTTTTTCGTTTTCAGCATCTAGCTTTTAAGCATTGATTGTTATGGATAAGACTTCTTGTATGCGTTTTTCTTCATGATGGGTTTTCACAATTTCTCACATTTAAATTGTTATAACTCAAGAACCGTTAAACATAAATGCTTTAAAATTAGAACATACCTTTTTTTAATTGCTTTACTTTAATTTTGATTTAGCAAATTTGAAAAAAAATATTTTTTTTTTGAAAGTATTATTTTTTTTTCAAACTTTTACTTTAAATAAATTTTTTATTAATATTTTTAAAAAGGCTGAATCAAAATTAAAATGTAGGTGTTTCTGTTTATTTAATTGCTAAAAAACTAAAATTCTACAATTATTACATTGAATTACAGTAATTTTTAATTTCCCTCCATTTTTTTAATAAATTTTAAATAAAAAAAAATAGAGAAGTTTTATCATGTGATTTTGTTTTAAAATGGTATGTTTAATATCACAAAAAATTGCGAAATTTTAATTCAATAAAAGATTTTTTAATGTGTCCCGGACCCCCTCAAAATAAACAAATTGTCAAAAATAGCCTATAATTATTTAAAGAAAATCTTTTTGAATTTATTTTAAAAAAGACCTGCAAATATTTGAATCACCAAAAAAATTTTTGAAATATCTTTTAAAAATATTAACAACAAAATATTAATACATATATATTAATATAATATATTATAATATGTTAATTAAATATTAATAAACTTAATAGTACAAAAAAAAAAAAACGGTTCATAATTAATTCACATTATTTGATAATTTTAAAGTCATTTTATATGGAACAACAAGGATTTTTATTTTATTTAAAAGTTAAAAATTATTAAAAAGATTAAAAATTATTTTACGATCTATAAAAATATCAAAAAATCTACCGATATTTTTATCGACCTCAAATTATGATAATATATGAAATAATAGTGTTATTATTTTGTTCTTATGTATTTCATATATGTGAGCAGAGTCTATGTGTTATAAATAAAAAATCCTATGGGAGAAATAAAATGATTTAACGAAAATATGTATTTGATGACACATTTCCTATGAAATTCTAACAGCGATTAAAGAAGTTTGTGATTACAAACTTCAAAATTACAAACTTCTGTAAATACAAACATATTCTTAAAAAAAAAAAAAATAAAAAAAAATAAAAAAAATAAATAAATAAATAAATAAACTGCATTAAAAATTTCTTTATTTTTTTTTATGCTTATAATGATGTTTAAATCATGTTTTCAATTATAATTCAAAGAGACAATAGTCAGACAATAGTAGTATTTTTTAGTTTTGGTTTTTATATTCATTTATATTCATTTTATATGCAACAACAAAGTTTTTATTTTATTTCATTTAAACGTTAATAATTATTGAAAAGATTAAAAATCATTTTACAATGTATAAAAATATTGAATATATCTATTAATCTTTTTGGTATTAAAATTTAAAAGAAAAATTCAAAATTTCCATAAAAATTATCTAAAAAATAGTAATATATTTTTTTTTACTTTAAAATTAAAAAATGCTCGTAAGTAAGGAATTAATATAATACATTAATATAATCATTAAAAATATATTATATACTAAGTTATCAAATGATTTCTTATTCTTATTAAATATTATTTCTTATCGTCTTTCTATTTTTTTAAAAATTAATTTTAATAAACAGAAAATAGTTTTTCCTTTAATTGATTGGATTTTATAACTAAATAATATTTGCTAAGATATTTACTCCATTCATTAAAATAATAAATTAACTTATAAATACATATCTATAAAACAATTTATTAAAAAAAATCCCTTTAAAACTACCTTCTTTTGTCAACCATTAACTTAGAACGACAAATAATGATGATTTACCGAAACGCTTTATTCATATAACGTTTTATAAGCACAGCTCATCACCCCGCATGGCCGAATGGATAGGACGCTCGTCTCCCATCCCTACCGTCCGTGGATCAAATCCCACTGCTTCCCAAGATCGAAGGGCATTAGTAAGCTTAGTTCCCCGTATTCATAAAAGATGGCGCCACCAAAGTTGATATCGTTGTTATTTTTAAATATATAGTACCATAAAGAATTACCATACATTTAACGTTTATATGGTTTTTCATAAGAATTACCATACACTTAACGATTATATGGTTTTCCATAGAATCACTTTTACCATAGGCAAAAATCCATATGATTGCACTTATGGTGTTTTTTTTTATGGTAATCCTATGCCTTTTTTTGCTAAGGGCAAATTATTTATTGAGAGATAATATTAAATAATATCCATATTATTAAAAAAAGATAACTAATGCTATCACCGCCACTGACATTGACTTTTTGCTTCTGAGAGTTTTGTTACTGGTCTTTGTTAATATTAAGAAAATTGTTGCATACATTATATATATATATAACTAAACTTACTGCGAGTGCATCCAAAAATAAATTTCTGGACTTCGCCGGCATTCAGATTAAAAACTGAAGGGAAGAGTGCGAAAGTTTATTTACAAAATTATAACTAGCAAACGTAACCTCAAGTTTGAATATATATTTTTTAAATATTGATTTTTTTTATATAAATTTAGTCAATTTGTTTTTAAATATTTTTATTCGCCGAATTCGACGTTTTTCGATTCGTACTTTTTTTAAGAGAGAGAGATACCCTACCTAGGGTATGAAATAATGATTTCATCATGAATCATAGATGAGTTTGATAATTCCCACATAATCCATATGGAAGATGAGTTGCAATAATTTGCTGCAGAAACTTAATATTTAATCTTCTCAACAGGAATATGTTGTCAGAGATGACAAATACGAACATGCGACAGTTGATTCTAGCATTTGAACATGGGAATACCGAAGATTAGTCAATGGTTGAATGTAAATATTTAAGAGCCCTTATTTTGAAAATCAGACAAAGTGTGATAGTTGTATTTTTTTATTTGCATGATATTTTATATCAAGTAGATCTTATTTAATGAATAGTGTGCAATTTTGAAGCCCTGAAAAAATTTCCTCTTTCCTATAGAGATTATCAAAGTTCGAAGCTGTGAATACCATTTTTATGAAAAATGAAATGCCAATATGTTCGGAGTGGTATATCTCTGGCAAGCAACAACATTCCAAATTTATTTTGGCATAAACTTATAGTATAACACTACCTGCTTATGAAAATTTATTTTTTTTATTTCCATGGGGAATTGTTTTTTTATATTGTTATGTTGCTTTAAGCACAGTCAAAACGACGTTTTTGTCCATTTTCCGCTCTTAATATCTTATTTAAGCTTTAATATCCCAAAGTTTTTCTTATAGAATATGAAAGTGCACTACTAGGACAAGCTAAATAATATAGTACTGTACGAAGATATTGTTGCTGTTAGTAGTTATAACCAGTTAAATATTCAAAATTTCCAAAATTGCACCATTTAAAGTAGTTTATTTCAAAAAAAGCGCCACAGTTGAATGAAAAAAAATTAGTCACGCAATATTTGAATATATGTACAAAAACTTGGAAAAGAAAAAGAAGTAAGGCCTCGTGATAATTTTTAAAAAAAATGACAAAAATTACAAGAAAAGCAAAGTCCACGATCACATTTTTCCCCTAAGAAAAAAATGAAACAACCAAATTCTCTTTCGTCTTTCTATGATTTTTTCCCTATGAATAAATGAAATATCCCTTTTTTGTCGCCTCTTCCGAAAAAGAAACGGGATGTTTCATTTTCTCTTAGGGAAAAAATGTGATGATAGACATTGCTTTTCTTGTAAATTTTGTCATTTTTTTACTAAAAAAATGTCACGAGGCTCCACTTCTTTATCTTTTCCATGTGTTTGTACATATGTTCAACTATTGCGTGACATATTTTTTTTTTCATTCAGCTGTGGCACTTTTATGAAATAAACTACTTCAAATGTTGCAGATTTTGGAAATTTTGAATATTTAACAGGTTATAGCTACTAACAGCAGCAATATCTCCGTACAGTACTATATTATTTAGCTTCTCCTAGTAGTGCACTTTCATATTCTATAAGAAAAACTTTGGGGTATTATAGCTTAAATAAATATTAAGAGCGGAAAAATGGTCAAAAACATCATTTTGACTGTACTTTGTGGCTACATAACTATGTAAAATAACAATGCCCCATGGAAACAAATTAATTTTAATAAGCAGGTAGTGTTATACTATAAGTTTATGCCAAAAGAATTTTGGGATGTTGTTCTTTGCTAGAGATATACCACTCCAAAAATATTGGGATTTCATTTTTCATAAAAATGGCATTCACAAACGTGAACTTTGATATTTTCTACAGGGAAGAGAACATTTTTTCAGGGCTTCAAAATTGCAGATTAATTATTAAATATGATTTACTTCAACATAAAAAAATATCAAAGTAATTAAAAAATACAACTATCAAAACATCACTTTTTTGTTTGAAATTCAAAAAAGTCCTTCAATGTCGGGAGGAAGAGGTAGCTTTCGTATACTTATTTAATTACTTTTTTTTAAGTTATATAAATCAAATCGGTGTATAAATACGCGTGTTATCACGTGACGAAAACCAGATCATTTCAAAATGTGAGCAAGACTGGAAATTAAAACTACTATAATTCAGACATTTTTTATGATACAGACGAAACAGAAAGTGCTTTGGAATCTTTGTATCAAAGTGAAATGCATAAAAGAAAAATCTTTTTCAATTTCTCACTTTTTTGTACCTAATTTCAAATTTTAAATTTCTTTAAAAAAATTTAAAAGGCCGCCATTTTTAAACAAGATGGCGGATGGAACTGGTTAACGAACTCGGCCATGGCTTTATTAAGAACTATGTACACACCAAGTTACATCCAAATCGATTAATAAATACGAGTGTTATCACGTGAAAAAAATCAGATCGTTTCAAAATGTCAGCTATAAGAAAAATTCAAAGTGCTATAACTCAATCACTTTTTAAGATATAGACAAAGTAAAAAGTGTTCTAGAATCAGGGTTTTAGGATCTAACACATAAAACAAAAAGATTTTCAACTTTTAATTTTTTTGCATTTATTTTTAAATTTTAATTTTTTTAATTTTTTTAAATGATTGCCATTTTGAAACAAGATGGCGGATGATGCTGGCCAACGAACTCGGTCGAGATATTTGTATGTACTATGTACATACCAAGTTTCATTCAAATCGGTTCATAAATACGTCAGTTATAGCATGACAAAAATCAGATCGATTCAAAATGCCATAAGAAAAATTCAAAGTGCTATAACTCATATTTTTTTAAGATATAGACAAAGTAAAAAGTGTTCTGGATATGGTGTTTTAATATCTAACACATAAAATAAAAATATTTTTCAACTTTTAATTTTTTCGCATTTAATTTTAAATTTTAAATTTTTAAAACAAATTTAAATGGCCGCCATTTCGAAACAAGATGGCGGATGATGCTGGCCAACGAACTCGGTCGAGATATTTGTATGTACTATGTACATAACAAGTTTCATTCAAATCGGTTCATAAATACGTTAGTTATCGCATGACAAAAATCAGATATATATATGGTTATATATATATATGTCAACATTTGAACGGACGGTGGTTTTGGGGTCTGGGGGTCACGATCGGTGAAAATATACCAAAATTTTCTGGAAGTACTTTCCTCCGGACGGCTGCAATAGGTAGCTTTTTACTTTTTGTAATGAAAGCTACCTAATAAGGGCTCTTAATATCGGCAACGCCGAAGCATATGGCTAGGACTATTTTATGAAAATTGTAATTCTAAGCAACTCTCTCCGAAATGTTCAGAGTGCTCTAAGAGTCCTGAGGCTCAAATGATAGTTGGATAACATGCCTGTTAAATTCATGTTTTCTTCATTTATTTTTGAACTTTTATTTGCATTTGAGAATTTAGTTGTAAAATTTTAAGCAGACTGCGGTTTTATTCACATTTTTCAAGTGCAAACGCCATTAGGTAGATTTAAAATATTTACGCTTGAAATCCATGTTAAAAAATTAACATAATGAATCAATTAATAGAAATACAATTTCCGAAAAAAATTGCATTTAAAAGCATTTTTCCCATTATTTGTCGATGTAAAAATTGGATTTGTGCGATATCTGGAAATTAAAAAAGAAAGAAGTAAAATCGAAATTTATTTGTCAGCCTTTACCAACGTCAATTTGACGTCAGTGCTATACATAGATTGTGAATCAAAGTTAAATTAATCTTTAATAACTACTAGGTCTTTTTTTTTTTTTTTTTTTTTTTTTTTTTACGGATAGTTAGAGAGTTTGCTTGTTTTCATTTTATTGCCGAAAAGAATAAAATAAACAATAGCACATTTTTAACTCTTTACTGCACCGCGTGCCATATCTAACACATATACCTAAATGCAAAATGATCTCCAATATGTGCCATGCATTTGGCCAGTATGATTATTTTCCTTGATCGGGAACAATCCATAGAATGGAATAACACTTTTTCTGTGCATGTCAGATAACTGCACCAGATAAAAGAATTTGTTTTTCGGAAACAACTTTCCCCTGCAATTTCGGTTTTGCAATTTTCGCTACAACAAATTTTACACTTCTAAAGATCGCAAATTTTAAAATTTTACACCGTCGTATACAGAAAAAAATGTACTTTTAAATACAATTTGTTTGAAAACTGTATCTTAATTTATTTTTGAAATATTAATTTTTTATAGTATTTTACCAGTTTTGTAATTGTTGCAACAGATTAACTCCATTTTCTCTTAAAATTAAAAAAAAAAGAAAAAAAGAAAGAAAAGAAAAGAAAAAGAAAAGAAATTAAAACACGCAACACTTTACCATGCAATTTTGGTTTTATAATTTTTGCTACAACAAATTTTACTCTGCTAATAATTGTACATTTTAAAATTTTACAGCGTCATATAGAAAAAAAAATACTTTTAAATGCAATTTGTTTAAAAGATGTATCTTAATTTATTTTTGAGTTATTAATTTTTTAATAATTTTCAGTACTAATTTAGTAATTGTGGCAACAGAATCATTCCATTTTTTTCTTAAAATTGAAAAAAATATAAAAAATATAAAAAATAATAAAAAATAATAAAAAATAATAAAATAGAAATTAAAATGCTTATACTATTTTTAAGATATCGTCTGTTACAAAATCCGATGAATTTCGGTTTTATTTCGTTTAATAATTTGGATAATTGAGCTTTATAGTATTTTGTTGATTTTAGCTTAATATAATATTTGTTTGATACTTAAACTGACCAATATAAGATGTATTTTTTACTGTAACTAATTCTGTAGATTTATTACAATTCAATGAAACAGTTTTTCCTTAAAGATTTTCTTTCGTCGAATTTCGACGGGTTTCATCTCGTATAAATAACATTAAAAAAAAAAGAGAAATTGGTGTGAATGGAGCCTAACAGATGGAATAAGTAAACAAAATCGCAATTTGTTTCTTAGAGAGCTTTTTTTAGCAAGTTACATGTTATATAAAAATGGCTTGTAGCAGCAATGCACGAAATGTAAAAAAAATGAAAACATAAATAATTTTGCTGTGCGTTAAGACACCATTCATAGAGTCCATTAGTAATAAAAAATTATTAAAAGTATGTTTATATTACGTTTTTAAACGTCTTTGCAATGCAAAATATAAAATAAAATAAAAAACATCGTAAGAAATTGTAAAAAAAAAAAAAGTACTTTTTGAGTCCCCATGTAATCATCAAATTTGATATACAAAAAATATATATTTTTTAGTAATTCTCAGTTATCAGTTTGTTAATATAAATCCATAACTGAAATTTAAAAATGTACATAAATAAACTCTGGGGCCTGAAGATGATATATTTTATCGATAATAACATTTTAAAGCGAAAACAAGTTTCAATCGGTAAATGGTTATTTGTCAAATACAAATGGCCAGTGTTAAAAATTGTTTTGTAAATAGGCTATATTTTTATTCAATTTCCGACAGAAAATATTTTTGCGAATCGATAATGTTACAAAACACTAATCTTATAACATTCTGAAAATCACATTTTTTTTTTCTTTTTCAAAGGCATCAAGAAATATTCTCATGATTCATATTTTCTTGCAAATCTGATAAACGATTAAAAGCATCAAAAACAGTTCATCATTGAAAGAAACTTACTGAAAATGTGTATACAGTCGAATTTCCCTTTAACGAAGTTTTCTAGTTAACGAAATTTTCGGCTGAACCTCGACATTGAACATTATTAGTATGTAAATTAATCTCCATATTACGAAAATTATATTTATTGTAACGAAGTTTGTGCCACTTTTGTACGTGTACTACATTTAAACGGAGAGGTTCATATTGCGGTGGATATATTATTTATTTCAGCTTATTGTATGAAAATAAAATTATTTATTTATTCAATCATGTCTGATCAAAAAGAGAAATGCTAAAAGCCTCCGATACAATAAGATGATTCCAGTTTCGCGAAAATGTTACAGATAAATTGTTCGGAAACTTACAAAAGTGCAAAAAGTTTTATGAGCTGTGTATCTTTTATCTTGTGTATCCTCATCAGTACAGACTTTATCTAAAAAAGAGGGATTGTCCTTCATTTCTCCCTTTATACTTATCCAATAAACAATCAATATTAATCACGGTGGCGCCTCATCAGAATGATCCTATATCTGATATTTTGATGAAATCTGATAATTCTGCATCCTATGTTTAGAATTTGGATGAAATCTGATAATTTTGAATGAAAATCCATTTATCTAAATTAAAAGGAGGTAGCCCCCGTCCCCCCCCCTTTTTAATTATCCAATGCACTCTCAAAACTAATTAGGGAAACGCCTCATCAGAATGATTCTATATCTAAAATTTGAATGAAATCTGATAAATCTGCATAAAAACCCATCTATATAAATTAATAGGAGGTGTATTAGCCCTCCCCTTAGAAACATTTTTAAAAATAGAAAAAAAATCATTGTTTCAACAAAACGTAACAAATTAAACTCAAAGCCCTATTTATGTTTCAAGTTTTTGAACACGCCTACCAATGTTCGAAAAATCAACTGGAAACACCTCATAAAATAATGTTGGAATGCTTTTGAAACTTATTTTTTATTTATTTTTTTAATATCATTATTTTTATTGCAGAAAAATAAATTAAGAAATATTTTGAATGACATAAAGAACATTATTAAACGGAATTTCGCCTCAGTTTATTCCTATATTTTAAGGGGATCCAAGACACAAAAATCTTAAAATTTTCTAAAAAAAAAAAGAAAAGAAAAGAAAAAAAAATTACTTTTTCAGCTTAAAATTACATTGTAATCTTATTTCTACTTTAATTGAAAGATGAAATTTTATGTGTTTCGTTTTGGCTTGTTTGCAAATTATAGATTTCAAACAAAGGGGATCATGAAAAAGTATTCTTGTGAAAATGTGTTTTCACTATTTCTCTTATTTAAACTCCTATGAGTCAAGAACCGTTACAGATACTTCGTTCAAATTTGAAAGATGTCTTTTTCAATTGTTTTGCTTTAATTTTGATTCAAGAAAATTAAAATATATATATTTCCTTTTGAAATTACTATTATTATTATTTTTTTTTTTAATGTTACAACATTTTTTTAAATATTTTTAATTTTTTTTAATCAATATTTTTAAAAATGCTGAATTAAAATTAAAACTTACATATTTCTATTTATCTAAATGAAAAAAATTAAATTCTACAAATAATATTTCGAGTTATAACAATTTTAAAATACCCCACTTTTTTAGTAAATTTTAAATTAAACTTTTTTTTAAACTATCCATGAAAAATTTTATCATGTGAGTTTGTTTACAAATAATATGGTTTACCACCACAAAAATATTCAAAATTTTAACTCAATAAATACAAATAATTTAAAAATGTGTCCCGGACGCCCATAAATATAAAATTACTTTATAAATTAAAAATTCAAATTTGCTAATTTCTTCAGAATGATTAAATGTTTAAAATTTATAGATAAAAGTATTTATGTGAAAGCATTCTTTCAAAAGATTAAAATGATCTTTTCGTGAATTTCTCGATCGATCTTAAATTTTATCACTATTGTAAATCGATTTTTGCACCTCGCTTTAACACATTAGCATATACAATCGCTTTATTCGGCAAGGAGCTTTCAATAACTTGAAACGGAGAGGGATACACTTCGTATAAATTATCCGTGATGTTTCTTTTTTAAAAAATGCATCTTTTTTGTCAATAAAATACAGAGAAATTTTCAAAAGATTTTGAAATTTAAAAATTGTGAATTTAAAAAGTACAAATATAAAAAGTATGATTTGTTCTTGCAGATAAGATTAATATTTTAAAAGATAATTAATAATACTAATTCAAATATAGTACTACTTGCAATATTGTGTATGCTATATTGGTATTAATCAATGGATATAAGGATAAAGCCCCTCATCTTTTTGGTTCATTTTGGGAACAATAGATTTTGAGCTTATTCTTTCAAGTATAATTTTCAGTATTTCCAAGCTGTGTTTTTGAGACATACACAAAAGCTGCTCTATATATTTAGCTAACACTTATGCACCCTATATTTTAATTGCATTCGCGCATGTGCAGTGAAACATTATTTAACAAACCTGCTCATTTCATATAATTTTCATTATTTTATAATTCTGATTAATTGGTATTGAGTACAATTTTATTTATTATTTTTTTCTGAAAAGAAATTTTTTTTATATTAAGCACTCTGCAAATTAAAATCAAAAATCTTGGCAAAATTTGGGACTATTTTTTAAAAACCTTAATTTATCTATAAGTATTCATTTTATTCTTATAATAATGAAAACAATTTATTACAATAATCAACTTAATCATAATTTACAGTTTGAACGCTTTTTCTACATTAGTTTTGACAGAGTTATTCAAAAGATATTCGTTCATTTTCAATTTATTGGAAGTTCTGTATGTGTTTTCGGAAAAAAATATCTTCGCAGAAATATATGACATGTACTATTCTCTTTATACACCTGGGCTTCCAGAATAATTTCTCAGGCATTTTACTAGATATTTAACAAAACGTCCAAAATCGCAAGTAACCACAATCACCTTTGGCCATATAGTGTATTTATACATACATGCTATATATTATATTTTAAAAATCCATTTGAATTTTTAAAAAAAATTATTAAACAAAATATTTTTCCCTATATTCTTTACCTCGTGAAATTTTTGTATTTCCTACTAACCAACAGAGTAATTATATAAATATACATTGTAAAATAAAACCATATCCATCACTAATGTTAGCAGATAATAATAGTGACAGCGGCTTGTGCCATCGGTTTATTTTTTATGGGAATTATATTAATTTCTAAACTTGCATATTTTCAATTTTTATGCTTCGAATAGAGCAAAAGATGCAGTTTCAAATAAAATGTGTTTGAATATTCCTATTCAATTTACTTATGTTATATTTTTTAAATATGATTTTCAAGCATCTTAACAATAAACACACATTTGATTACATAAAGTAAAATAATATTTGCAGTGATATAAATAAAATAAGCAAAACTAAGCAGATGGTGGTAGTTACCATAACTTGTAGTTGACTGCTCATGTTTAGTAAACTTCTTCTTTATTATAAATGATGAGAAAAATTGAGAGACGAGACAACAGAGTATGAATTTCTTTCGTGAACATGACAAATTATTTTAAATCTTATATACAGGGTGTTTCTAAATTCATGGTACAAACTTTAAGGGGTGACAGTACATATCAAAACAAACAATACTAATAGGACATCAAGGGTCCCAAACGTCTCCCGAAGGAGATAGGCGCCATTAAAGTTTAGGGTCCAAAAATTCAAATAATTATAAAAAACAGAAAAATTGGTCGATTCGTTTGCGGTTTTCACTAAAGCTATTCTTTATGTCAGTATTGTCTTGAAAATAAATTATAAAGAAAAATTTCAAAAAATGCCGATAGAGGGCGCTTTAGACTTTGGAGTAACGAACAAATACTTTTTACCATTATATTTTGCATCTCATTAATTTTTCTTAGAAGCTTAGACATAAACTTAAATTTTGAGCTCAAAATCAAAATCGTTGGGAGTAGTTAAGTAGCGCAAACTAAACTGTGGGGGAGGTTCAAATTTCAAATAATTATAAGAAACGGAAAAATTGGTCAATTGATTTTCGATTTTCACTAAAATTATTCTTTATGTCTGTATTAACTTGAAAATAAACTATAAAGATGAAATTCGAAAAAATGCCGATAGAGGGCGCTTTAGACTTTGGAGTAACGTACAACTACTTTTTACCGCTATTTTTTGCATCTCATAAAATTTTTTTAGAAGCTTATACATAAACTTAAATTTTGAGCTGAAAATCTAAATCGTTGGGAGTGGTTAAGTAGCGCAAACTGAGCTGTGTTCAATGGGGGTGGGGAGGTTCAAATTTGAAATGTCTATAAAAAACGAAAAAATTGGTCGATTCGTTTGCGATTTTAGCTAAAACTATTCTTTATGTCAATATTTCCTTTAAAATAAATTTTAAAGATAAATTTCAAAAAACTCCATTAGAGGGCGTCTTAAACTTTAGTGTAACCAACAACTATTTTTAACCGTTATTTTTTGCATCTAATTAAATGCTTGTAAAAGCTTAGACTTAAATTTTGAGCACACATTAAATTTGATAACACATGTTATCAAAGGCATATATGCCTTTGATAACATGTGTTATCAAATTTAATTTTAAATTTTATATATTTATTATCACTACCAGATTCATCGTCACTTACTTCCCATTCTGTGATTTGTTCCCCTAGATTTGTTGTCGCTATAGTTAGATCGGGCCATAATTCTAATTTCTTTTTTCTTCTTATGGTACTGAACGATGTTGGCGCCCCTGGTGGGTTTTGGACGAATAGTGAGTTCAGAAGAAGAAAGTCTGTTAGTTTTTTCCCTCTGTCGTCAATATATGCATAACCCCATTGCTGCGAATGTGCATTGAAGTCCCCTGTCAATAGTATTTCACCCTTGGCTATCTTTAAGGTGTCTTTTACTTCCTGGAGCACTGTTTCGATTTTTACCGACGGTGGAGCATAAATATTTATTATTGTTATTGTATCAGTTTTGTTTTCTATTTTTATTGCCGTTGTGTATTCTTTTTCTTCTATAATTATTGGATTAGTTCCTATTCTTGTCCCAATAGCTGATCTATTTGTTTTAGTTTTTGCTATATTCCAGTTGTTATCGCTGAATGATGTTATTTTACCTGATTTTTTATTTTGGTAATAATCCTGTAGGAGCCCTATGTTTATCTTTTTTCATCCATGTAGCCCACCAATGAATTGGTGGTATGTAAACTGTTGTGGAGGTTTATTTGTATAAGTTTAATATTGTCCTGCGCTTGTTTGTCCTTGTGTTCTTTTATACTGGTGTTTTCTGAGTTATTTTTTTTATTTTGTGTTTGTTTTGTTATCCCTCGATTGCCTTCAGGGCACGTGTACGTTTTATCTTCGTCTTGTTCCATAATTGATTCTTCTTCATTCTTGTACCCTTTGTTCTCTTTCTTGGATGTCTGCTTCTGTCCTCCTCCACACCCACGCGACTCCCCTGAATGTGTTTATTATTACTTTATCTTTTAGCACCTCATCACCTGTTGTGAGCTTTGATTTATCTTTGTCGAGTTCTATCTGTCTAATCTGGCAAATTTTACACCGCCCGCCGTATGCCATGTGGTCGATTGGGATTGGCGCTGTGAGATGTCCCTTGTTCCAATCATTGTATGTGATGCAAAGTGCCACAGCATTCTCTTTCTTTTTTGCTGTTTTCATATTTGTGATTGCCCGAACAAATTGGGCAAAACTGATTGGTTACTTTGCACTGGCTTGCGATATTATAAAACCCTTAGCATTTATGACACCTTTGGATCGTGACATAATTTTTCACTGGGCATTCCTTTAGGCCCAGGCAGATCGTCCTCTCTTTTAGCGTATGATGCGCCAGGAACTCTGGGAGCGATACTGGAATATACACCTTACCTGCCGGTGCCCTAATGGGTCTTAATAATCGAATATAGTTCGCGTCATCCTCTGTTTTTAGGCCTAGATGTTTACAAATTTTGCATACAATGGCATTTTCTTCCATTGATTCTGGAACATAGACTATTATAATTCTTTTCCTCTTTAGGTTGGCAGTTTTTACACTTAAGCCACCACTGTCCGCTTCGTTTTCTGTCAAGTCGTCTTTTATTCTCCTTGCTTTTTCGACACTTTCACATACTATTTTTACTCCGTTTCTGATGCACTTAACATTCTTGATTCCCTCTTTAATTTCCACACTGTTCATGATTTGGTTTTCTACTTCTTCCGCTGATCTGTTTTCCTTGTCTTGGATGATTACTGTTGCTGTTGCCTCTTGAACCACCTGTGCGTAGGTTCGTGCCACTTTTGTCTTCTGACTTGCCTCTTGTACTACCAGTGTAAGTTCTTCTTCGTTTTTACTTTCTGCTCTCCTTTCTGTCATTTGTTCCAAGGTTTCCACCTTTGCCTCGGCGTGCTTGGTCCTTATCTCCAGCTCTACCAGTGAGTTTATAACTATTTGCAGCGCTTGGTCAATGATTTCTTTCGTCGAGCGTGGAATTTGTCTTGACCGAGATCGTTTTCATATAGTTGATCGCTTGCAAGCCCCTTTCCAGCTCCAGTGATCTACGTTTACTGATGTCGGGCAGATCGCATAATGGAATTAATTGCTTTCTTAGGTTAATGACTTATGGGTCTTCTATCTTTGGCTTTTCGCCATTGGGCAGTTTCTTCGGGTTGTCTACGTCAGAATCTTCTTCTTCCTCTTCTTCTTCTCTTGTGATTTCAAAATATTTTTGCATTTTTGCTAGGGTGATTTTTGTTTTCTGTTGCTCTTCTTTGTTAGTTGCGTTTTTTGCTTCCGAGTTTGTTGGCTCTTTTTGGGCAGTGCCTGATTTACCCGCAACTATCGGAGTTTTTTTTAGTTTTCCCGGTTTAAGTACTGTTAAGTTACTTGTAAGTTTTTGTGTGCTACGTTTTGCATCTGGCGGTGATAGTGTACTGTTCCTAGACATTGAGCCGGTGCCTGGACCCATGTTTTGTTTTGATTAATTGCTTTGTTAAACTTTGTTGAGTTTGTATTTAATTCCCAGCGGGGAGAGAAGACAGAACGACAGTATCATTACTCAATATGCGCTAATTAATAGCTTATTTAGAAAATATTAATTACTTAGCCACTGATTTTAAATTTGGCTTCTTATTTAATTAATCTGACTTTGAATTTGAACACTTACACCTTAATAAAATAGCATATTAATGATAATTAATAAACACTGACATAAATTTAAATGGTTTAGTTTGTGGAGATTTGAGTGAATTGACGGGGGGGTGGGGACTAAACTAGCTGAATTATTAAAGTGAGAGGAGAGGATTAAGCAAGAGCGAATAAATGACGGATCAAAATTACTTAGTTAAGTACGCTGTATTAAGATAAGTTAGCACCTGCTCTGTGGGGGGGGGGGGAGGCTGAACAATAAGATACTTTGTTGTAAACTATGAAGTAAGGCATAACTACTTGGGAAAAGGAATTCAAAGTCCCCTTCTCAGAATTAAGAAGCTAGGAAGGGTGTGGCTACGCTATTGTTAAAAGGTGATTGTCACGCTAAGCTAGGGAAGGTCTGGGACCAGAATTAGGAGAGTTGTTTTGGTGGAATGTGGCTAAGGTATTGTTTGGAGAAATGATTGACGTACGCTTTTGGCTATTGTTTGGATTATCTATTATATAAATACACAAAATAAGATGTTGTTTAAATTAAACTATACTTATCTGTGCATGTTCCCTGCCAGGAATCCTTCCATTAAGATTCTTGGTCGCTTGAAAATGAGGAGCTTCTTGCGTGATAAAGGCTTTATTCAGGGGGGGTCTTCTTTTTTCCACCTGTAATTGCGTTTTTTCTACCGGTTCTGGCTCTAGGCGTCACTCGGCTTGATGTTGCTGAGGTCCTCGGCGAAAACGAGTACGTGGCTCCCTGCTTTTGCTATTTAGTTAATAATTAATTAACTAGACACGACTCAGACTCGATTTTAGTGTCTTATTACTCAGTCGATTTCCATCTTTTCGAATTTCTATAGTTTGCTGCCGAATTTGAAATATTACCGCGTCATTTTTACAAAAACACGGAGCTAAAAAAACCGTGATACTACTCTAGAAATAAGAAATGTTCTATAAAACGTCTGTGTCGTTATATTTATGAGACGCACTGTACATCCTAACTCTGCTTACAGATATGCAAAAAAAAAAAAAAAAAAAAAAAAAAAAAAAAAAAAAAACACTTAAGCATACAGAATATCAGTTAATATCACAATAATACCAATTAAAGCAAATCAATATTTATATTTAAATTTTAAAATAAACTCCTTTTTTTATCATAAATATTTGCATTAAATTATTTCCAACAAATCTCTTTTGTCGTTCTTAAAGTTTAAAACAACCATTATTAGCAAACATTATCTTTTCGGGAGAACTAAGCATTGTAAACATATTTCAAACACATTCCAAGGCAGCTTTTCCTTTAATCCTTTCATCTGTATGGAAGTATCGCCTTTTCTGTGTTGCTAAGGAAACCGGTAAAGGAACTAATCCAGTCTTCTTATGATTGAGCTTGATGTGCAATACTTGTAGCTAATGCATCTTATTTTTTACTATAAACTAGAAATTGTACTTTTTAAAATGAAGCAATATATTGTTAAAAATAAAATACAATTCTTTTAAAATGTATATGAGTTATTTTTATTAAAAGACAATTTCTAAAAAAAATGAGTAATTAAATGTATATTTATTAATGAAAAAAAGAAAGAATTATGTGTCTCGCATAGGTTATGAAACACTTTTTTCACATTCATAGACTGTTATAACGGAATTAATTATTTTTATACGATGGAAGAATATGCCTAAGACTATACAAATCACACAATTATTATGAAAATATTTTATTTAAATAAAAAAAAACCAATAACAAATTCATTTCATTATTCTTAATATGTGATATGAAATTTAATAAGTTATAATGAATTAATAAAAAGATTTTTTAAAAAACGTCAGTGTCTTTATATTTCTGACTAGCTGTTCTGCCCGACGTTGTCCGGGTTCATCAAAAAATAGCAAGAATTGCGAAAAAACTTTAAAATCATAATAAAAACCTCGAAAAAATTAAAAAATCCCTGTCGGCTTGGCCTATAGGCGGAGGTAGATTTCGAAGAGTTTTCATTTCAACAACATAAAATAGAATATGATTACAAATAAACCCAATTTAACAATTATATTTGGCCACTTTTGAAAACTTTTTTATTTTCATTTTTTGTGTAAGAAGTTGTTTTATTAAAATCAACTAAAAAAATCGACCAATACGGCACATTACACAGTTCCTAAATAGCAAAAAACTGTCGATTGAATGCGTTTGAGAGCAAAATTGAATTTAAAAATGAGTCATAAAGTAACTAATCTGTTATTTGAATGCATTTACAATTCTTTCATCAAGATCGCTTCGGAAAATTTTCTGCGAAGGTCCTAATTTGACAGCTTTTATCAAATATAAAATAGATAGATAGATACATAAACTTTTTTACTGGTGGTAGCTTTGGGGTCTGAAGGTCATGATCGGTGTAGATCTGCAAAAAATTTTCAGAAATTCCAACATGGGAGAGAATGCAATAGGTAGTATTTCATACGAAAGCTACCTAAAAATGCTGCACGAATTTCATCTAAAATTCGTTGAAAAGAGATGGGCTAGAAAATTGAAGTTGGATTATTTTTACTAATGTGGAAAAATCTTACAAATCGCAAAAAAACATTAAAAATCTCATAAAAATATAAAACAAAATTCAAAAATTGTGTTTCAGAATTCGAATAAACTTTGAAGAAAAGAGATCAGAATTTAATAAATTCGGCCAAAAATTGAACCTCTAAAAAATCGAAGCGGTTCGCGAAGAAACGTAAACATCGCTTTAAAAATGGCAAAATTTTCAAAAATCACGGAACTCAAAATTTACTCTACTTGGATAAATGTTTTGAATCTAATTAATTTGATAATGTGAAAAGCATTGAAGTACGAAGAAACTTCTAAAAAATCGCAATAAAAATCTTTAATCGCACAGGAGAAAATTTATCATATTAGCGAAGAAATTAAAAACCGAAATCCTTTCCCGTATCTGAAAAGCCGTGAACTCAAAAAAAAAAAAAAAAAAAGCATACTGCATTAAATTGCTGTAGATAAAAATAAGAGAGCAAAACAATTACCGTAAAGGATAAAAGTTTGAAACCAAACTCTTATTAGTCTAGAAATTTAAAATCGAATTCCTTTGAAAAATGTTAAAAAAAAAGACTGAGAAAGCCCCAAAAATTGCATTAAAAATTGTAATGAAAGTCGTAAAACATTTAAAAATATCTAGGGTAAAAATTCACTGTTATAATATAAAATATTGTAATCAAGAAATTAACCATATTAACCAAAAAGTTTGAAATCGATATCGATTTCCGGATGTAAAAAAATCGACACGGAACTTGATGAATGACTAAAAATTACATTGAAAATTGCATTAAAAATAGCTAAATATTTGGAAGTCAATGCTTAAAAAAATAATATTAAGGCAGGGCGGGGGGGGGGGGGGGTTATGATCGAAATCATTCATAAATTACAAAATGTAGGCATGGAACGCCAAAATCATATTAAGAGATAAAACATTGCATTCGAAGCATAACTACATTAAGCAAAATGTTTGATATCAAAATTGGTTTCTGAATGGCAGAAAATCGTCAAGGAACTTAAAAAAATGGCTAAAAATCGTATCGAAAACTATATTAAAAATCGCTGAATATTTGAAAGTCATGGCTGTAAAAATTTAATATTCAGTTGAAAATATTGTAATCGGAAATCGTTCATGAATAAGGAAAAGTCAACACGTAACACCTAAAATCCCCCAAACTAACTAAAAATTACATTGAATATCGCATTAGAAATTGGCAAAATTCATAAAAGCGTGGAGAACAAATTGTGCTATTTATGCTAAAAGTTAGAAAACGAAATTCTTTTACCGATGTCAACAACTGTCACAGAACTTGAAAAATCACTATAAAACAGATTAAAAATCAGTAAAATTCAAAAATCCGGACAAAATTTGCCATAGTAAGATAAAAATTTATATTAAATTCCTGCGGACATAAGTTACCATAATGGGACAAAACATTGAAATCTGAACATTTTCATTAGTTAAAAAATATCGACACAAAACTTGCTAAACATTTTATGAAAATACACACAAAAAAAAAAAAAAAAAAAAAAAAAAAAATGAATCATTGATGTCAAAATTTACAACATTAAGCTACAAATTATTTAAAAATTTCTTTTCCAATTGTGAAAAAATCGCCGTGGACTCGAAAACATCAAAAAATTGTATTTAAAAATTCATTACAAATCGTTTCAAATTTAAAAATAGCGGGGGACAACATTTACATTAATAGAGTAAAATAGTGTAATCTGAATTATTTCTTAAATACGAATGAAAAAATCGGCGCAAAGCGTGAGAAATAATGAAAACATTGCTAAAAATTGCATTAAAAAATCACTAAATTTCATAGTTCGTAAATGAAGTGAAAATGTTTGAAATTAATTTTCTTTTCGAAATTTCAAAAAATAGCCGTGAGAATCAAAAAACCAATACAAAACTATTGAAAAATTCATTAAAAATCGCTAAATGTAAATACATCCCGTGAATAAAAAAATATTCTAGTCGTGTAAAATGTAGCAACCATTCTCTTTTACATGAATTACAAAAAAATCGACGCAGAGCACAAAATATATCAAAAATCACATTGAAAATCGACAAAATTAAAAAAAGGTAAATGGTGAAATTTAATATATTAGGCTAAAAGTTTGAAACTAAAATAATTTTTTAATTGTTAAAACATCACTGTGGTGGAGATCGAAAAAAATAGTACTAAATCGCATTAAAAAGTTCATTAAAAACGCATTGAAAATGCACTAAATATCGCTAGTTATTTTTTAAATCGCAGTAATCAGAATTTCATCAAACGGATAAAACATTCTAATCGGAAATCTGAACTATTTGATTATCCGGTTGACCGAGAAACTATCTGGGTCAAACCATAAGATTAAACTACAATAATGGCGGATCGTAAATTCCATATTCACTTGACATTAAACATGTTACATAAGTTTGTAACGTCATCAAGTGGTTTCTACTTGCTATTTTTATATGTGTTTGTATTAATGTTTTTCTAAATTATCTCTTCTTTCATTATTTAACATAAAAATTACATCTATTTGCATAATTTGGCTTGTTTCACGATTGATATAATTTGGCGAAATTGGTCGACAGGATAATCACGTAGTAAAAGGAAATCCTTTATAGATAATAAAAAATCGACACGGAACACAACAGTTCTTGAAAAATCGCGTTAAAAATCTCTAAAATTATATTAGATTAAAAGTTTGAAATCAATTTTTACTTCCGAATATCAAAAAATCACCATAAAACTCGAAAAATTTCTAAAAATTGCATTGAAAAGTGCATTAAAAATCCCTAATATTAAAAAGTCACAGGGGTCAAAATTTACTCTAATAGGATGACAAAAATCCGACATCAAACGCAAAAAATCTCGAAAAATCGCATTAAAATTAGCTGAAATTCATAAATCTTAACAGCTAAAATTTAATACATCAGCCTGAAATTTTTAAGCAAAATTCCTTTTACTAATGTCGAATAATAGCGGCAAAATTTACATTAAATAATTCACTAAAAATCGTTGCACTAAATCCAAATAAATTATATTGAAAAGAGAACAAAATTCACTAATTTAGGTCGAAAGAATGAAACCGCTTTCCTTTTCGCTAATGTGGAAAAACCGCCTCGAAACCCACTAAAAGTCGCATATGAATTAAATTAAAAAAACTGAAAATCGCCCTTCAAGGTATAAAATTTCATACATAACTTCAGGCAGCGGTCTCTCCAGAGGATTGGCAGTACTTTAAAATTTTTAACATGCGTTATAAACTACCTTAAAGTGTAAAACTAATCTCCTTATTACATTTCCTAATTTTGTTCGCGCCCCTCCTTTCACGCACCCTGAAATGTGTCACACCATTCTTTGTTTACATTTTTTATCAAGTATTATAAACCTTTTTAAAATTTAAAATAAATCACATTGTTATATTTCCAAATTTTAACAAAATCGCGTTCAGTTAGTTCCATTTTTCACCACCAGCTAGCGCACTCTATTTTTCAAAAACTTTATCTAAACGATACTCTGTTAAATAACCTATCAGGTGATATATTACTCGAGGGGGTAGCGGTCTTTAGCAAGAATTTAAGATATTTTATGAAATTGCTATTCGAAAATAGTGGTAACTAAATTTTTAACATTTTAGGTAAATTTCGCAAAAAAATACTACTTATTGCATTCTCAACAGCTCAAGATTTTGATAGAACAACTATGAAAAAAATCGATGCTAAACGCAAAAAATCTTGAAAAAGCGTTAAAAATCACATTGAAAATCGCATTAAAAATCGTTAAAATCTAAAATTCGCAACAATCACAAAATTTAGGACTAAAAGTTTGAAACGTTTTCTTTTTATCAATCTCAAAGAAAAAAAAAACGCAAAATGAGAAAAAACATTAAAAATCGCATTAAAAATTCGTTAAAAATTCAAAAATCGCTGTACAAATTCCGAATAAACTTTGTTGAAAAGAGAAAAAAAATTGCTATTTTGGGTTAAAAGAATGAAACCCTATTCCTTTCACTAATGGGATAAAACCGCAAAAATAACGCTAAAAATCGCCTAAAAAATTATTTAAAAAAAATCTAAACAAAAAATCGAAAATCGGGCTTCGAGGTGCAAAACTACATGTATAAAAGTACCTTCCCTCCACATTTGTAACTCTACGTACAGCAGACTCCTCAGAACAGCGCTGACACACACACAAACTTGTCTCTTTATTATTGTAGATTTAAAAAATAGCGTTCTATTAGTTCCATTTTCCACCACTAGGTAGAGCACTCTATTCTTCAAAAACTTTATCAAAACCATACTCTGTTAAATAACCTATCATGTGATATATAACTCGAGGGGGTAGCGGTCTTAAGCAAGAATTTAAGATAGTTTATGAAATTGCTATTTGAAAATAGTGGTACCTAAATTTTTGGCATTTTAGGTACATTTCACAAAAAAATACCACTTATTGCATTCTCAACAGCTCAAGTTTTTGATAGAACAACTGTGAAAAAAATAGATGCTAAACGCAAGAATCTTTAAAAAACGTTAAAAATCGCATTGAAAATCACCTTAAAAATCGTTAAAATCTAAAAATCGTAACAAACACAAAATTTAGGGCATTAGGCTAAAAGTTTAAAACAATTATCTTTTTATCAATCTCAAAAAATAGCAGCAAAATGAGAAAAAACACTAAATTTCGCATTAAAAATTCGTTAAAAATTCAAAAATCGCTGTACAAATTCCGAATAAACTTTGTTGAAAAGAGAAAAAAAATTGCTATTTTGGGTTAAAAGAATGAAACCGTATTCCTTTCACTAATGGGATAAAACCGCAAAAATAACGCTAAAAATCGCCTAAAAAAATTATTTAAAAAAATCTAAACAAAAAATCGAAAATCGGGCTTCGAGGTGCAAAACTACATGTAAAAAAGTACCTTCTCTCCAAATTTTGTAACTCTACGTGCAGCAGTCTCTTCAGAACAGCGCTGACAGACAAACATCCTTCTCTCTTTATTATTATAGAAGATACACGCTATACATCCTAACTCTGCTTACAGATATGCAAAGAAAAACATTTAAGCTTTAAAACGCAGCATAGGCAGCAGTTAATATCACAATAATACCAATTAAAGCAAATCATTGTTTTCTAGATAATGTTGTTTTCTATTATTGGTCGTGTTTTAAACTTTGGGATCGACGACAGAGATTTGTTGGAAATAATTTAATGCGAATATTAATAAAAAACAAAAGTTTAGTTTAGACAACAAATTATTGTTTCCTGTATAAACTAAACTTTTTTTTATTTTAAATATTTACATTAAATTATTCCTAACAATTCTCTTTCGTCGATCCCAAAGCTTAAAACACGACCATTAATAGAAAACAATATTATCTTTTCTGGAGAACTAAGCATTGTAAACATATTTCAAACAAATTCCAAGGAAACTTTTCTTTTAATCCTTTCATCTGTATGGAAGTATCGTCTTTCCTGTGTTGCTAAGGAAACCGGGAAAGCAACTAATCCGGGCTTCGTATGATTGAGCCTGATGTGCAATACTTTTAGCTAATGCATCTAACTTATTTTTTGTTATATACTGGAAATTGTATTTTTTAAATTGAATCAATATATTGTTCAAAATGAAATATAATTCTTTTAAATGTCATATAAGCTGCACTTTTTTTTTTATCAAAAGACAATTTCTAAAATAAATGAGTGATTAAATGTATATTTAATAATGAAACAAGGAAAAAATATATGTCTTGCATAGATTATGATACATTTTTTCACTTTTACAGCATGTTTTGACGGAATGCATTCTCTTTATACGACAAAAAAATACATCTAACAACATACAAAAATATAACAATGTTGAAAATACAATTTCAAAAATTACTGACCATGGTCTTTAAATTATTCGATTTTTATTTTTGCCGCCCTGCGTATAATTTATATAGTTTTATAGACACATAAGAATTTAATTTAGCTACTAAAACCAATGACACAGCTGAAATATCTTTTCTGCAATTTTAAGTAAGTGTGGTACTTTAATTTGCGTTTTGTTTTTAGAACTGCATAAAATATTGCACAAAATAAAATTTAGCTTCGAATTAAAAAAACAACTAATTTTAGAAAAATATATCTTAGATTCATGTAATACTTAGATCTATTAATATAACTGCAAAAATCCCAGTAAATATATACTTTAGGGTGGAGAGAAAAAAACTATTTTTAAAAAATAAAAACGGGTAGATGCCAAAAGTTGCTTTTATACTAGTACATCAACTGTGTGAAATTTTACCGCTGAAAAAAAATGACTTGAGACTGCGCTTTTGCTCCAAAAATCGAAATTTTGGGTAAAATTTGTCATTTTTTGACATTTTTTCAAGAAAATTTAAAAAAATCCTACAGAGCTGGTTATTATTTAAAAGTGTTACTTAAACCTTTATATTTATCTGCTTAACATATTTAAACTATAAAACAATATCTGTAGTCTGTATAATTGGTGCAAATCTGACAACTTTTGGTAAAACCCAGCGTTACCTCTGTATTGGAACATACAACGAAATGTTGTTTTGAATGCATTTCGTACCTATCCGCTTTCAAAACTATTCTGTATATAACTCGTACATGTGTTGCATTTCATATCCCACCCGTCTCACCCACCCAACAATCTAGGCCCAGTGTTTTATTTATGTATTGAATTGTTATTTTTTTTCCCGAAGGAGGGCATAAGTTTTCTATCAAAGTACACTGGTGTCCAAAAGTTAAGCATAATTGGTAATTAAGTAAGTAATGAAAGAAATATAAATCGAAATGCGGTGGAACTCCAGGTGTGTAAACAAAATAGTACGCGTCATATATTTTCGCGAAGAGTTTTCCCCGAAATCGGACAGGGGACCGTCAACAAATTGAAAAAGAACGAAGATCTTTTGGATAACCCTGTCAAAACTAATGTAGCAAAAGCGTTCAAACTGCACATTATGATTAAGTGGCTTATTGTAATGTACTGTGTTTATTTTTATAAGGATAGCATTCATACTCCTAGAGAAATTAAGGTTTTTATAAAAACAGTCCTACGTTTTTTGCTTATAGTTTGCAGAGTTCTTAATATAAAATAATGTTATTTTCTGAAAATAGACAAACATCATTGTACACGATACCCTGTCCTAAAATTTAAAAATAATAAAAATTGTATGAAAAATGAGTAGGTTTAGTAAATAATTTTTCATTACGCATGCGTCAATGATATCAAAATTTCATTTGCATATTGTGTTAGCTCAATGTATAGAGCAACTTCTGTAAAAGTTTCAAAACCATAGCTTGAAAATTCTGAAAATTATCGTCTATAGAATCAACTCAAAATCCGTTATTCCTAAAAGGAAGCAAAATATCAGGTGTTTTATCCAAATACAGTTGTACGTGCAATATTGTCTAGGCACGAAACAGTGGAATATGGATACAGCCCCTCATCTTTTTGCTTCATTAGGGAATAAAATATTTTGATCTCATTCTATCAACGATAATTTTCAGAATTTTTAATCTATGTTTTTGAGACTTTCACAAAAGTTGCTCTACACATTTAACTAACATAATATGAAAATGAAATTTTAATAGCGTTCACGCATGCGCAGTAAAAAATTATTTAGTAAACCTTCTCATTTGTCATACAATTTTTATTATTTTTAAATTCTGATGACAGGGTATTGTGTACCATGATGTTTGTCATATTTTCAGAAAAGAACATTATTTTATATTAAAAACTCTGCAAATTATAAGCAAAAAATTTAGGACTGTTTTTATAAAAACCTTAATTTCTCTACGAGTATGAATGCTATCCTTATAAAAAAAAAAAAAAAAAAAAAAAAAAAAAAAACACAGTGCATTACAATAAGCCACTTAATCATAATGTGCAGTTTGAACGCTTTTGATACATTAGTTTTGACAGTTTTATCCAAAAGATCTTCGTTCTTTTTCAATTTGTTGACGGTCCCCTGTTCGATTTCGGGGAAAACTCTTCGCGAAAATATATGACGCGTACTATTTTGTTTACACACCTGGAGTTTCACCACATTTCGATTTATGTTTCTTTCATTACTTACTTAATTACCAATTATGCTTAACTTTTGGACACCAGTGTTAGTTTACCTCTTCTTTGTTTTCACTGACATTGGATGCTACTGTTGTGACCTGCTGCACGTATATTTTTATACCTTGTATAACAGAAGAGGAAGCTGAGTAATGTATTAGGTATGTTGTTAATTGAACCTATTCAGCAGTCTATTATCTTTATTAAATTTTCATACAATTAATACATTATGATTGGGAGTTCTGTTACCATAACATTTTTTCAATCAATTACATTATATATATAATGATATGCCTAAAAATTGATTGTATAAATTCAATTAGTATGTCATCATTTACTGTACCTATTACATTGAATATATTTTGAGAAGCTAACAGTTTAATATTATGACGATCATCATAGAGGATTGCAAACAAAATTTGCGTGTAAGCAACAATATTTCGAAAGAAGTTTTAGTATTTGTTTTATGTCGTTTTCTGTGGTGTTTCGTAGTCGAGTAATTTCTAATAAGTTTTTAGACCTATTCTTTAGGTGGTGTGTTACATTTGGTGTAAAATATCCCGCGGTATAAACTTTGATTATATATTTTGTGAGTGAATCTATAGATTCAGATTGCCAATCTGTGCTTACATAAAGCGGAAAATTTTATTCGCTTTATGAGCTGTTTTTTTTTTTTTTTTTTTTTTTTTTTTTTTTTTTTTTTTGGCGGTGCGAGATGTTTTCCTATTACCCATTTCTTCTGAGAAATAGCTTTCATTATGAATTAGCTTTGCAATCTCCGACAGAAATTTCTAGTCTGTTCTGAGTATCTTTTACTTAATTTGAGAAAATGATTTTTCAAAATTATTATCTATTTTATAAAAAATTGCAATAGGAAGTGAATAGTACGTAGACAAAGATTTTCTTATTGATTCAGTGAATCAATGTAGATTATAACGTTTTACATTGACTTCTCTAATAATTGACGCAGAGGAAATTCGCTAGAGTTGAAGTAGCATATGATCCATTATTATACACAATTCTAAACTTACCCAATGCAAAAGGGTTCACAGCGACAAATAGAATTATCCTAAATTTAAGTGAGTACTTATAGTCGATTAGAGTCTGTATATTGTCTCAAAAAGTACTATGCATTATAAGTTTATGCCCAGGACAGTTCACCATCAAATATTGTTCACAAACATATTCATATCAAATATTGTTCAAAATGGGGATCTAAAAGTTAATGGGAAACTATCTGGCTACAAAAACACTTAGAAAACGGCATAAAACTAATGCAAAAAAGGTGATCTACAACAACGGTTGCTCTGCACGTGTTGGACGAATTCCCATTGCAATTCTCTCTGACGATCACCAGAAATCACATTAAACAGCTCGCTTCTCAACATATAAAAAATGCAAAAGCAGAATAATTGATGGCATACTTATGGTTGAAATACCTGAAATCATCTTTGAAGCAGGTCATTACGTAAAAAAAATATAATTGGCGGAAAAAATGTTGTGTTAGCAGAACTTCCAATCACATTCATCAACTGCATGCAAGTTTGATAAAGATAATAGATGGCGGAATAGATCCCTTTAATAATATTCCTGTACATCACTCTGCTTGTCATTTTTTTGTATAAGCTGTAAAAATATACATTAAGATAGTCACAGCAGCATGTGGATACAAAGAACAGATAAACTAGGTGGATGTATCGAAAACATGCCAAATTTTGATAAAGAAAATCACAAATCAATATATAAATAAAACATTGTACTAAGATGATCGAGTAATTGGGACGGATGGTATATGTAATATAGCCACCCCCATGACGTATGTCCAAGGTAGTTTTGAAAAGAAGAGCTGTATTATAAAGAACAATTCATTGCATGTCCCAATAGAGTGGTAATGCCGTTTTCTTACCAAAAGTTGTCTGTTTTGCTCCAGCTATGCGGAATAAAGATATAGTTTTATAGTTTAAATATGTTAAGCAGATAAATATAAAGTTTTAAGTAACACTTTTAAGTAATAACGAGCTTTGTAGGATTTTTTTTTTTTTTTTTTTTTTTTTTTTTTTTTTTTTTTTTTTTTTTTAATGACAAATTTTACCCAAAATTTTGATTTTTGGAGCAAAAGCGCAGACTCGAGCCATTTTTTTCAGCGGTAAATTTCACACTGTTGATGTACTAGCATAAAGGCAACTTTTGGCACCTACCCGTTTTTTATTTTATTTTATTTTTTTTTTCACTTCACCCTAATATACATGTATATTGTTTCAAAGATCTTTTTTTTTCTCATGTGTTGTGAGTGCAAAAGAGTTATTCACAAGCTTTCGGAGAGGATAGACCTTTATGCCAAAAAAGTAAGATGTAATCACATAATTTCGGCTAGAAAGTCGCAAGCTCTGCAATCATCTTCCTGTATATAGTGCGTTTGTAACCTATTATAATCAAAATTTTACATTAAATGTGATTAGTTTACCAATATGATCCTTCACTATAACCGAGGTATTGTCACTGTATTATATACATATATGTGTGTGACATAAGGAGATAGGAAGTAAGTAAAACTGTCGTAGCATAGTTACATTTTGTTAAAAGAAGATGGTTTCCCAGGTTACTGCACAGGAGGGGTCGCTTAATCTAAAAGAAAATACCTTGACAGCTTCAGCTAATTTATTTATACTGTAATATCATCAGAGAAAGGCTCTTAATTTCCCGGATAAATAACTTCAATTGAAAATAATAAAACATTCATTTCTAAAAAAACAACCATTCGTCATAGCATTCCGACGACTCGCTTAAAACCCGATTACCACATTCACCTCCGAAACTCCTGGCTAAAGTAAAAAATAATTTCTAGAACATTCGATAATCTCAGACCAAATCCCTTCATATAAACAGAAAATAGCATCTGGGACCGAGTTTAAAGCAGCGGAATCGAATGTCTTCCGCAAACGATATTTTATTAAAAAGATTATTGTTTAACTTATTTTATAATTGAAAGTAGTTAAAATTCAAAAATATTCCACAGAAGACAATCTCATTAAAAAGAAAAAAAGAAATTAATTTATTAATACGTAAAGAATATAAAACGCGAAGGAAAATATAAAAATAATAATGTTTTGAATAAGTATGCTTTTTCGGAATAAATTTAATAAGATATTTAAAAAAGGGTTGATAAAAACAGGGAAAAGTGAGTTTTATTAGAAATTTTAAGAAATAAAATTTATTTAAGAATAGTTTTAATTTAGAGATATTTTTTAGATTTACGCGTGTAGGGAAAAATATTTTATAAGGCCACTTAAGAATTTATGTCGTTTCTATAAATATTAATAGATTAGATCTAACAATAGGATTTTAATTTCATAAGCCGGAATAAATACGGCATGTTGTTAAAAGGAAACTAAAATAATATAAGGTTAATTATGGCGAAAAAAAAATAAATTTTGTAATATATAAAGTATATGTGTATAACATACAATAAATATCTACAGTGATACAAATTTAATTAATTAATCTACATAAGTTTTTAAAATACATGGTTCAATCTTTCTTTACGAACTGTTTCTTTCTACGTTAAAGTTCGAATATTAATAGAAAAAATAAAAAAAATACCCTAGAAAAGTATGCATTCCAAACATGTTTTAATCAAATTCCAAGGAGACTTTTCTTTTAATCCTTTCATGCGAATGAGATTCTTCTTTCCTGTGTTGCTATGGGAACCATAGAAACATTAAATGCAGTAGGATGAATAAGACCACATGTCATAGTTTAATTATATACCATTTCTTTTGTTTCATACCGGAATTTACACACGTAAAAATGTAAGACATTAGTTTACATGCCTATTTTTAATATTTAATATGGTTGATATAAAAAAACTGTAAATCATGAATTTATTTATTCTATGTATTGTTAAATACTTTAAATACTATTCTATCAAATATTATTTTAATTATTTAATTTCCATTATTTTTTTTTTTATTTATTTATTTTTTTTTTATTTATTTATTTATTTTTTTTTTTTTTTTTTGTAATTTAAAGGGGTTTATGAACATGAAAATATATTTCAAAAAATGAAAAAAAAATAGGGGAATTTTTTTTTTTTTTTTTTTTTTTCCAAAATCAAATTGCATTAGCATTTTTAATGCATTTGTATGTAAAATGCCGAATTTTACGTTTCATAAAAATAATAATCTTTATGATACACATGCACAAAAAAGTTGTCAAAAATTATAATTTTCCGTAAAAAAAAAAAAAAAAAAAAAAAAAAAAAAAAAAAAAAAAAAGAAAGAAAGAAAGAAAAAAAGAAAGAAAGAAAAAGAAGAAAACAATTGCCGGTAAAATACGATTTTTTGTGAAACAATAGTTTTTACGGTATTTTTGTACATGGTTTTTAATAACATTTCTTGAAGAAATCTTAAAATTAAAAATTTTAAGAATATTTTTAAGTATAAAAATAAATAACTGGAATATTTTTGAAGCTAAAAAATCATATTTCAACACTTTTTAGAGCCGCATTTTAAGTGTTTCAATACACAAGATTTTTTTTTCTTTAAAACTTTTTGATGATTTTTAACATAGAGGATTGAATTTATGAAGCTAATAAAATGTAAAATACAACAAAGATATTTAATATTATGCCTAAAATTTAAAATTGAATTTATGATTAAATGTATATATATAACTTGAAGTATAAGAATAAAAACCGAAAAAGAATTACTTTAAATTTAGAAAAACATTTTAAGCCTACCAATGCACAGATTTATTTATTTTTCTTTAAAAAAATCATGTGTCAGAAATAGGGTAAAGAATATGAAACTGCTAAAATAGAAAGGACAACAAAAATATTAAAATAATAATAATAAGAAGAAGAAGAAGAAAGTAAACCTGAAATATAATCACACTAAACAAATGTTTTTTATTTTATACAATTTAGAATAGCATTTTTAGCGTAGCGATACACATAATAATTTTTTTCATTACTTAAAAAAAAAAAAAAATAATAATAATAATAATAATAATAATAATAATAAAACTTATGAAACTGATAGTAAATAAAGTGCAACAAAAATAGTAAAAATATTAATAACAAATTTTTTTAAGAATAAGAATAAAAATTGAAGTAAAACTATCGTTAAACAATTTTTTAAGCCTTTTTTAAACACAATTTAGAATAACAAATTAAGTGTGGCAATACAAAGAAAAATATATTTTATTTTATTTTTTAATAATGAGCCATAAAGTTAAGTACATGCAAAGGACAAAAGAACATTTGGTAATTTATTGTTAACACTGCGAAATTTAAAATTAATTAACACATTCAAATGTCTTAAGAATATTCGAACTCAAGAAATGTTTTAATGCATTCAATTTTTCTAACTCAAATCTTAATGTTTGAATATAATAGAAAATAACGTTATTTATTCCTTTGGACTACACATAGCAACCATCATTCGGTCATATTGAAAAAAAAAAAAAATTCTTTTATCCTTTTATGTGTATAAAAGCAACCTCCTTCCAGTACTGCTATGGAACCCTGAAAGCAACTCATCCAGATTTCGTAATACTAAGTTCAATGTGCCATACTTTAATGCATGCTTATTTTTTCCAGATTGGAATTTATATGTGTTTAAAAAATAGGGCATTAATTTGCGTGAAAGCTATTTTATTTAGAATTCTTTCTATGTACAATATTACTTTAATAATTTTATTATAAATTCTTTAGACGGCAACACGAAAAATTAAAATAAAATAGGAAAAAGAAAAATATATAAATTTGATTAAAACTAAAAAATTAATGGATATGTTTGATAAAGACTGATTTTCGTTTTGCACTTTGATGATCTCCACTCTTTCTCCTCGATGGATTAACTCTTTACAGCACGGTGTGCCACATCTGGCACATAACTAAAAACGCTATATAGTTATCATTATGTGCCATAAATTTGGCCAATAGGATCACTGTAACTGATCAAAAACAATCCAAAGAATGAAATAACACTAATTTTGCCCATTTCAAATGGCTGAATTTGACAAAAAATTGGAATTTATTCTTCGGAAACAAAAAAAAAAAATCGATTAAGCCATTAAGATTTTTATTTGTATTATTCTTACTGATTATTTAAAAATATTAATATAAAGCAAGCTGGTAAGTGTTAAGCAAATAAAATTAATTAATTTAAGCCCAATTAATTTCAAAATGTAGAAATACAATTATTAAAATCCCTACTTGTGTATATAGGGTACACGCCATAAAATATCTAATTTAAATACAATTATTAAAAACTCTAATTGTGTATATCGGGTATACGTCATAAAATATCTAATTTTAGCATAAAATCTGTTTTTTTATTATTATTATTAGTCCAATACATAGATTTTAAATAGTTTTTTTACTAAAAATAGAAAAAGTCGTGCAGTGAAGGGTTAAATAGATTTTTTTAATGTATGGAATGTTTCAAACCCTTTTTGAATATATTTATTTATTGTTTTTTGGTTTTAGTGTTTTGTTTCAATATTGCTTAAATATAGTTTATAATAAAAGGCGGATTCTGAAAATCTTCAAGCAATTCAGTTATGTCATTTTAAATTTTTTTTTTCTCTGATATCAAGCGATCATAACAACAACGTAATTTTGACATTCGTTTATTTATTATAACTTGTGCTTTGTATGTAATGATGGGATGTTTGTAGTTGATTTTTCCTCCACTTCCGGTTAGATACGGTACAGAATACATTAGAATCAATTATTAAAAGCTAAAAAAGATGATACAACCTAACTTTGCAGGCTAATGTAATCTAATAACATTTTAAAATAATGTATCATTTTGTAAATAATTGATTATATTAATTTTCATCATTTTATTTAACTTTTTTTCATAATATGTTTATTACAAAGTGTATATTTTGCAATAATTTGTCGGAATGATTAAAGATTTTAAATTAATACTGCATTGTTAACTTTATACTCAACTATCTTTAGGGTTTCGTTCATTTGACGAAACCCTATTCGTCTGTGTCCTTTGTCTGTTTGTTCGTCACAGAGTCCACACACGAAATCTATACAAGTCAGGGAGTTCAAAATTTGTCTATTGACAGCTGGAAACCTCTTGTCACACAGCAAATCATAAAATTTTGAAATTTTTTTTTATTTTAATTAAAGTATATTTTTTAATATAATCAATTCATTTTCTTGTGGATTTTTTTTCTTCTAATTGTTGCACGCAAGTTTAAACACAAATAAAAATTATTACGTTATTTTTCAAATTCCGTTATATTTGTTAAAATTATTTTTCATTTACTGTATTGTTTGAACTTTATACTTTTTGTTTGAAATTAATTGATTTTGTTAGAAATTTTGTTGGATTATTTTGTTTAGAATTAATTGATTTTGTATTTGACATTAATATTTGTATTTAAATTTTGAAATTGTATCAGATTATTGAACTACTGATATGAAAATTGTATTAGATTATTGAAAATACTGATATGAAAATTTTAATTTTCATAGTAGATTTTTATTGATGAACTCTGTAAGAGTTCAGGTGGGGAGTGTGAAGAAAAAGAATTGCAGTTAGATTGGCGCTACGCGCTATGCAATTCTCTTAATTTCAACTTCCACTTTTAAAACACTCTGATTTTTGTAAACAGAGTGCAGCCGATATGTTGCTTTGAATAGAATGATTTGATTTCAGTAAAAGATGTGATAATTAACCCTTTCCGGCACACTGTGCCGGTCTGGGATATCTAATTTTAATTCCGAACTTGCAAACGGCACCAATAATATTTTAGTAAAATTTTACTTTTACAATAACAGCGTAAATTAAGGGATTGAAAATATATAAAAAATTTGTTTCTGAATTCCGGTATCAGTCGATAATTTCTCATTTTACTAACAGATTTACCCGTGCCGGAAAGGGTTAAATCAAAAATTGATATGAAAGTAGAGCATTGTGTCTCCCAATGATTTAAAAATATGTAAATATGTAATATAGGATTATAAATACTTATTTTTATCTTATTAAACGTTTTAGTTAAAGAAACGTTCAGCAAAGAATTTACTTGTTTCGATTTCCCTTATGATATGAATTGTGGATTTATTCAATAGACAACATTTGAATTTAGAATGTTTTTATAGATTATTTATGATTATATATTCGAAATATGATTTAATCGACCTTGATAACTTCGAATGAAACCTTGCCTTGATTTGATGATGATATATATTTTTTCAGCTGTACACAAAATGGCAAATGAAATTTCCAATTTATTTTTGTTTTAAATAAAAATTTACACTTTGGGCTTTCTATCTATGAAATAAAAATTATGTCTTTCGCATAGCTTATGCAAAAATTTTGGGTACTTTCCAGTTTGCCGGATGCGTGTGTTATTTTTACATATGTACACATACATAGATCTATATAAATACCGATGTATTGTACGTGTACATATATGTGACGATTTCAGGAGAACTCGAATTATTTCCACTGGTTAAACAGAAACACGCAGTCATGGCAAGCGAGGGAAAAAACAAAAATAATAAATAAATGTAGACGATCCAATAATTAGTCATGGGCTGCTGTAAATTCATTTATTAAATTCGTGATAATGAGGAAGGAAAAGCTCCTTTTTGCAAAAATTCCATCATTTTTTCAGCGAGCTGTCCTCATCGAAGAAGCAACCCAAGAAATCTACAGAAGAATCTTCCTTTCATCTCGAGACTTCCCCCTTTTTAAACTGAAAAGAAAGTTCTGGAACATTCGGTAACCTCAAACCATCATTATTATATGTAAACAGAATTCTTGTCCAGCTACGAGATTATTTTAAACAGACAATAAATTTATTTTAAAAAAAAATATATTATTTAACCAATTTATAATTGACTCAGAATTTTAAATATCTTAGGCAGACGATTTTTATGAATGATTAATTTTAAGAGAAAAAGAAAAGAAATGAATTTATTAATATGCAAATTATCGTTGACGGCGGAAAAATAAATAAATAGATAAAATAAAATAATGATATTTTTTAAAGGTATGGGTTTGGAATAAATTTAATAAGACTTTCTTAAAAAGGGTTGATAAAAACATAGAAGAAATCAGTTTTATTTGGAATATTAAGAAATAAAGTTTTAATTAAGAATATTTTTAATTTAGAGCCATCTTTTTAAATTTACGCATACTGGAATAATGTTTTTTAAGGAAAATTAAGAATTTATATCGTCTGCATACAGATTAACAGATTAGATTTAGAAACAAGATTTTAATTTAATAATTTGAAGTAAGTACGGAATATTATTATAAGAAAATTAAGATAGTATAAAGGTTAGTTTTGGCGAAAAAATTTTAAATTTGTAATATATATGTATGTATATATACAGTATATTGATATATATGTATAACATTGGTCCCCGTCTAAACGAAAAGTAACACATTTTACCTTGTTTTGAAAATCTGCACCAATTAAGGGGGAAAAATCTAATTAAGTTTAGATGTGGTACTTAAATAATTACTGGAGTTTCTATGAGTTATTGAATTTAATGTTATTTGAGGCATGTTTTTTATTTGCAAAGTTTATGCTTTGTGTTTTCTGATTAAAAAAATCTGACTGCAATATATTTCCCCATTAAATTTAGTAAATAGTCCGTATATTTCATTTAGTTATTTAATAATGGACATTTTTTGCTAATCTAAAGAATCTTTTACTTTTATTTTCATTAATTTAAGTCAAAATAGATTTTTTTTGTACAGTATGAAATAAATAATTTTTCTCCTCACATTTCCATTCTTTCTTCTTTTGAATGCTTATATATTAATTATTAGTGTTTAAAAAATGTTCAAAACCTTGTATTTTTTTCCTTGGGTAATTTTAATCAGTTTAAATATTAATTATTAATTTAAGTTTAATCAGTTGAAATACACAAATGTTTAACGGAACTTAAACTTGCTTCTATAGTCTGAAAGATTTAATTGCACCTGCCTTGTGTAAACACCTCTGATAAAGGCAGGGTAAAGTTCCTTAATGAAAGCAGATGTTTTGAAATCTATTTATTGAAATTATTGTCGTTCTGTTATTTCTTATCATAGAAGAATGATCTAACTTTTACTGTGCTACTAAAAATATATTCTGATTTTTACGCATTTCATAGTTTGTGATAAGTATAAATATTTTTTGTTTATTATTTTAATATGGAGTTTGATATTAAACCTTCTACTAGTTTTCAGGCTTGCAGTATTGGAATATTTACTCGTTTAGAATGTCACAAGACTAGCTATAAAAATAACAGAGAAATAGACTATATTGACAGTCTCTGAGATTCAGAAAAATAATTTTTATTACTTAGGACTATTGCATTTATAAAACGAAAAATAAGTGAAAACCATTTGATTAATATATGTAGCATCACAGAATTTGGTTCTTGATGAAATATGAATTTTATCAATATAAATGTGCAGATACATTTCAGTGGCATAAAAAGCAAGTGAAAAAAGTAATTAGGGCAGTTAATAGAGATTCATATACGGCCGAAAAAGTAAACTAAAGTTGAAAGTTATGTTTATTTTTCCGAAATTTTGTGACTTTATGAAAAAGTCTCTACACAAAAAGGCAAAGGAAATTTCCATTTTATTATTTTTTATTTTTTTGTATCAAATAACATTAAATTCAATAACGCATAGAAAATCCAGTAATTATTTTTTTTCGTGAAGTCACAAAAATTTGGAAAAATAACCACAACTCTCAACTTTGGCTGACTTTTTTATCCTAAATATTACAAGTAAATTTTTTAAATATTTTTTATTAAAATCTGCATCTTTTTTTTTTTTTTCAGTGATATTTCAAGGTTTGCACAGTTCTACCACTAAATTTTAATAATATTTTCAAACTGTTTCAGTGCATAAAAATATCGTAAAATCTGTGAATGAAGGCGGGGATTACGAATGCTGTGGTTTAAAATTTAAATATAAATTTTCTTATTATTAATAGTGGTGCCAGAGTCCTTGGAAATTCCAAGGAGTGTGCGAACCTTGTATTTTTAAGATTATTCATGTTTTAGATCCAGAGAAACAATTTTTTGAAGATGGAACTGCAATTTCAAAATACAGACACAGAAATGTGCGATTTGAGAAAAACCTGAGAATTGGACCCCCCCCCTTCCCATATCTCACAAACTATGAGGTCTGGTAAGGAAAAATTTCTGATGGAATCATTTCATGATTGAATTAGTGTGTACAGAAAGTTTCATCGAAATCCCTGCCGGTCGGGTTACAAATCGTGAAAAAATTAGTTGAATTGACATAAAATGACCCTTCTGTTATTATTTCAGGAATATTCTTATCTGAATAATGGACGATATTCTTAAAAATCAAGTATAAAGATACAACAACTATAACAATGATAATAATAAATACATTTTTTCTCATTTTAAATTGCTCTAGCTTCTTTAGGAGTAAGATAATTTCTTAACTTGCTTTCATGGGTGTACATACATCAAGTGCGCCCTCAAGTATGAGATCATCTAGTGCGCTTGCAGCTTCTTTCCCATCTGTATCTTGTGCGCTTGAGAGGGGTGAGATAAGTAATCCATCATTCTATTGAAGGTTGCCTTAATGAGATTTTTTCCTAAAACTTCTTCAGGGTGCAAATAGAACCATGGTAACTCTTGGCGACAGTATTCATAACACTTATAAACACTTGGTCTACATTCATCTAGCATTGCATTACGTCTTATTGTGACTTGGATAAAAAACATTTTTCCATTTATAATGACAAAAAATGCTTAAAATTCATAAAATTCAAGTTAATACCTCGGTAAGTTTTTTTGTACAAAAATGAAAGTTTTATTGCTTTACTTATTAATACACGGAGAAAGTTTTACTAAAGATATAGTAATTAAATCGCGCAAAAAAATTTAAATTTCTGTAACTTTTAAAAATAATGCTTTTTTATAGAAATGTAGTTAACCCTCTAGGGCATGATTTTTTATTTTTCCTTAAAAAATATATTTAATTCCTTATCGGGCATACATTAAGGATGTATGATCCCTGTGCAAGGATTTCATACTGGAATGTTTAAGATAACGTTGCTAAATGTTTGATAATACGTTTTTCAACAATTTTTTAATTAACTACAATATTTAATCAAACGATGTGTTTCTAAAAAAATTGTGGAACATGTTAAAAATCTATTCAGAAACTTTGCGCATACCTTATGCATCGTTATGTGTTTTGTATATACATATAGAAAGAGTGGTTTTAATATCATAAATAACAATATATGATCAAAGTTGAATTCAGGGGGTTAGTCTGGGAGGGACATTCCTACTGCGCAATAAGATGTCCCTGCTGGAAGATTGCACATTTTGTATTTTCAACAATCTAAAAATGCAATCTAGCCCCCAAAACTTTATGATGCTCTCCCCTCCAGAAAAAAGTGTCTGAATTCAACAATGTATTTGATAGTTAAAGGGCTAATTTATTCACATTTAAGACTTGCTCGCTAATTTTAATATTACGAAAGAAAATTTTAACGATATCTCATTTACATTTGAATATTTTAAAATTATTTTTTCTTGCATTGGAAAGCTGAGATTTATCTTTACATCTGCTCTTTTTTGCTTTTTCGATTTTGTTTGCAGATTTTTTTTTTAAGAAGATGCTTTCATTTTCGAACCCGGTTCCAAAAAGGGAAGTATCCTAATTAAAAATATATCTATAAACAAAATCGAAAAAGTGAAAAACGTCCTTTGTACAGATCGATTTCATCTAACCAATGCAAAAAGCTATTGTAAAAACTGTTTAAAAATACTGAATACAAACGAGATATATTTAAAACTTTCTTCCATAGGATTAGCATTAGTGTTGTTTTAGTGGATTAAAGTAGCCTCTTAAGTATAAATGTTTTTTATTTCGAAAAAAAGGGTCAAAGTCTGTAAGAAGGTACGTTTTCGTAAGTTCTAACACTTTCTTTCTTTCAAAATACTACAAACACTAATTTTAACTGTAGAAATTATTTTTAACATATTAATTGAAATACGAAGTATTTGTAAAAAAAATTTTATTATGTTTGAGGTTCTTGAAGGACGTTGGAGTTAAACAACTGAAAGCGTAATCAACAAAAAAAAGTTTAAATCTGACGAAAATGTTTGTTTCCATACATAATTATACCACGTCAAATATTTTTAAAATATATTTCTGAATGAAAAATAATATGCTTGGGAAAAAAGGGCATTAATAGGTAACAAGTATTCATAAAAGTTCTACACAAAATTTTCTATTTTAAAGTAGTTTCTACAATGTTCTCCAATAATTCTCCAACGTTTAAATTTCTTATAAATACGTACATATATTTCCATATATGTATGGATTTTTTATCATCATACTTTTACTATCATTATTATATCCTTTTTTATTTTCATTTTATGCATTTTATATTAACTGATATACCTTTTCATAGCGTCGAATTTTCTGTGATTTAATGGTTATTATTTAAAAATATATATATATACATATATAAAATATATGTGCATAAAAGTTTTAGGAGGTCAAGAAAAACAAAGCATTAATAAAGTAAAATATCGATAAAGCGCCCAATTTAGCGAACTAACGCCAACAGAAAATAGTCTTTCTACCAACAGAAACTGTCACTTCGTTCCCACAAGTATAAGAGAAGGGGGAGACAATGATATTCGGTCCTCGTGACGCCGGGCGCACTCCATGCAGGGGAAGGCAAAGGAGGGTCGGCATCGGCGCACTAAGCCGGTCTCCGCTTTCATCGCCTCAATAAAATGACCTTTCATAGATAAAATGCATTAATTATCAGTATCATAATCTTTGTCCGCAAAACAAATTATAACATATAACTCAAAATCTTTTAATTGTGTTATAATTCAATGTTGCAAGGTGATGCAGAAATCATTGTGACTACTTGAAATAATTCTTTTTTAATTAAGATTTTAGTTCATTATACCGAACAAAGATAATTAGATAAATTGTGCTGCAATTATACAAACTTCAGTTCATTTACAGTACAATACATTTGTTCTGTAAGTGTATTATTTTTCAAAGAAAAAAAACAGCAGGATCATTCATTTCGTTAGAAGAACGACACAAATCAGTATAAATGATTCAAAATAACTTTTGATTCATTAAGAGTTTAGTTAATTATATCAAACTAAGATGATTAGGCACGTTTCGCTATAATATGATTATTGTTTTTTCCGTTATAGTAATTTGTTTTGCTCTTTTTTTCTTTTAACAATTATATTTCGAATAGTAACTACATCAAAAGGAAATATTCAAGTCATATTCACAAATTAAATTAAATTGCAATTTGAACTTAGAGTTTCTCGGTAAATTTAAGTTACTAATTTCATTTTCCTGAAATGCAAAGTTTTATTCATGTTTGATAAATTTAATTCTAAATTACGTCTTTTGAATATTCGAGTATATGAGCGTGCAAAACAAAAAAGAAATGGTGAATTACACGTCAAACGTAGCAAATGAGGTGCGTTCGTACTATAAAGGTTTTTTAAAATATTCAGATCTTAGTGTAATGGTTTGCATTACTTCGGTTACAGTACAGTTCCCGAAATCTTGTGTATATCCCTGTAAATAGTATGTGCTTCTTTTTATACGGAAATTAACTTGTTATAAACCTCAGCAATGTATATCAATTTCATAAAATGTGAAATAATTTAAACGCGTCCCGAACAATGTTTCCTATATACCATTATGTAATGGTATACTTTTGTGTGGCTCTGTAAATCAATAACAAATATTCTTTGTACTATAGAATGTATATTTCAATACATTCTCCATAAATACATATAAATTTCATTTTGTTTGGAGCATCATTAAAATGCAATTGAAACTGTTTTTCTCATTGGCCGTAATGTAACGGAAAACTTTTGATTGTCCCTATAATCAAACAATACATCCAATTTTCATAAAATTTGAAACGGCTAGGCAAAATTATACAACAATTATATATTTTTTAAATTTCAAACGATTTGTTTGAGTAATATTTGCTCTATTATATGCGGTCAGATGAATAGATAGACGCACAGAACGACGACTATAGGTGTAACGTATTTACATAATTACGAACGCACTTAAAAAAAAGCAAAATAATCGATCGATTTGAATGTAAGTTAAGTAATGGAAAACACAGAATAAGAGTTTTGAGATAACGGAGTTTATAAAGAGTTTAATCTTGTTTGGTTTTGCATTCGCAAGTACCTGAGTCTACGCGGTTCCTTGTTTACTGTTTTTTCGTCCTTTGTTTTCAGGAATATTCGATTTTGAATAATTGGCAACATTTTCAAACATTCCAACATAAAAATACAAGAACAATGGTAATAATAAATACATTTTTTTCTCATTTCGAGTTGCTCTGGCTTCTTAACAAGTATGACAATTCCATAACTAACTTTCATCACTTCAATAAAATTACCTCTCATAGAAAAATTGCATTAATTATCAGTATCATACACTTTGTCAGCAAAACAAAATATGTAACATAAAAGCTTCTAATTCTATTATAAATTTAAAGTTGCAAAGTGATGCAAAAATCATTGTAACTACTTGAAAGTAATTCTTGTTTAATTAAGATTTTGGTTCATTATACCAAACTAAGATAATTAGATAAACTAAGATAATTAGATAATTAGTTACACAAACTTCAGTTCATTTAGAATACAATACATTTGTTCTGAAAGTGTATTATTCTTCAAAGAACAAAAACATCAACATGATCATTCATTTCGTTAGAAGGACGGCACAAATCAATATAAATGATTCAAAGTAAATTTTTTTATTCATTAAGATTTTAGTTGATTATATCAAACTAAGATGATTAAGTACATTTCACTATAATTTAGTAAATGTTTCTTCCGTTATAGTTATTTGTTTTGCTCATTTTTTTTCTTGTAACAATTATATTTCGATTAGCAATTATACGAAAAGGATCAAAAACTAAATTAAATTACAATTTAAACTTAAAGTTTCTTGACTAGTAACTTTCAGTTACTAACTTCATTTTCCTGATTACAAAATTTTATTCATGTTTCATTAATTTAATTCTAAATTACGTCATTTGATAATTTAAGAATATGAGCATGTACTGCAAAAAAATAGTAGGAAATTGCACGTCAAACGTAGCAAACGAAGTGCGTTGGTATGATACCGATGCTTAAAAAATATTTAGATATTTGTGTAATAGTATACAGTACTTTGTATCCTGTACATTACCCGAAATCTTTTGTGCATCCCTGTAAATACTGTCTGTTTTTTATTATACAGGAAGTAACTTATTGTAAAGCACAGCAAAGTGTATCAATTTTATAAAATCTGAAATAGTTTATTGTAATTAAAACTCGTTCCAAAAATTTTTCTTCTATACCATTATGTAATGGAATACCTTTGTGTGGCTCTGTAAATTAGTATCAAATATTTTTGCACTATAAAGTATATACTTTAGCATACACTTCATAGATGCTTATCTATTTTATTATGTTTGGAAGAGGGTAACACCGTTGTAACGCATTTGAAAAAAAAATTCTTATTAGCTGTAATGTAATAGAATAATTTTGATTGCGCTGTAACTGAACTATGCACTCGATTTCCATAAAATTTGAAATGACCTGACAAAATTATGCAACAATTATATATTTTAAATTTTAAACAATTTGGTTGGTTGATATTTACTCTGTTATATTCGGTCAGACGGACAGACGGTCGGATGATCACAGGTGCTACGTATTTACATGATTACGAACGCACCTAAAAAGAAACAGGGAAATCGATTTTGTTTATAAGATTTTGATAAAACACTGAATAGGAACTTTGAGATAACTTTAAAGTTCTGCATTCGCAAGTACCAGAAATCTACGCAATTTCACGTTTGCGGCTTTTTTGTCTGTTTTTTCAAAAATATTTTTATTTGAATAAGTTACTACATTCTTAAAAATTCCATCATAAAAATACAACAATAACAATGATAATAATAAATATATTTATTTCTCATTTTAAATTTCTTTTGCTTCTTTACGAGTAAGATAATTTCATTACTTGCTTTCCTCGCTTCAGTGAATTTCCCTTTCATAGAAAAATTGCATTAATTATCAATATCATACACTTTGTTAGCAAAACAAATTAAAATATATAACACAAAAGCTTCTAATTGTGTTATAAATTCAATGTTGCAAAGTGATGCAGAAATCATTATAACGACTTGAAAATAATTTTTTTTAATAAAGATTTTAGTTCATTATGCCAATCTTAGATAATTAGATAAATTGTAAGGCAATCCCACTAACTTCAGTTCTTTTACAATACAATACATTTGTTCTGAAAGTGTATAATTCTTCAAAGAAAAAAACATCAACAGGATCATTCATTTTGTTAGAAGAACGACACAAATCATTATAAATAACTCAAAGTAACTTTTGATTTATTAAGAGGTTAATTAATTATATCAAACTAAGATGATTAGGCACATTTCACTATAATTCGATAACTGTTTCTTCCGTTATAGTGATTAGTTTTCTCTTTTTTTTCTTGAAATAATTATATTTCAAATAGCAGTTATATCAAAAGGAAATATTCAAGTCACATTTAGATACTAAATTAAATGTCAATTTGAACGTAAAGTTTCTCATTCACTTTCTGTTACTAACTTTATTTTTTTTAATACAAAGTTTTATTCATGTTTGATAATTTAATTCTAAACTACGTGATTTGCAAATACAAGAATATGAGCATACACTTCAAATAATAAAAAGAATATTGCCCAGTTAAACTGATGGCATTGAGCTCACAGGCTACGCATACTAATTGTACATTATAGCCTTGTATTTTCGTTAATTCCGTTCGACAAAAAATTAAGAAGGGGAAACAACTCTCCCCTTCTTCCTTTTTTATACTTAATCATTGAACCTCCTAAACTATCAAGTACATGCTTTATCATATTAAAAAATCTATATCCAAAATTCAGAGCGAATCGGATAATTCTTAATAAAAACCCATTTAGCATTTATATAATTTAAGAGGAGATATTCCCTTCTTTTATGCTTAACCATTAAACTTCCAAAACTATTCAGAGATTTGAACGAAATCTGACAATTCTGATTGAAAAATCCATTTATACAAGTTAAGGGGAGGGGTATTAGAACCCGTCCCCCCTGTTTATACTTATTCAATGGACACCTAATAACAGCCACGGACTCGCCTCATCAGAATGATCCTATATCTAAATTTTGAACGAAAACTGTTAATTCTGCATGAAAATCCCGTTTATATCAATTAAGGGGAGGGGCATGAGCCCCCTGTTCCCTCTGTTTATACTTATTCAATGAACACCTAATAACAGACACGGTATCGCCTCATCAGAATGATCCTATATCTAAATTTTGAACGAAAACTATTAATTCTGCATGAAAATCCCGTTTATATCAATTAAGGGGAGGGGCATGAGCCCCCCGTTCCCCCTGTTTATACTTATTCAATGAACACCTAATAACAGACACGGTATCGCCTCATCAGAATGATCCTATATCTAAATTTTGAACGAAAACTGTTAATTTTGCATGAAAATCCCGTTTATATCAATTAAGGGGAGGGGCATGAGCCCTCCGTTCCCCCTGTTTATACTTATTCAATGAGCACCTAATAACAGTCTCGGAATCGCCTCATCAGAATGATCCTATATCTAAATTTTGAACTAAAACTGTTAATTCTGCATGAAAATCTCGTTTATATCAATTAAGGGGAGGGGCATGAGCCCCCCGTTCCCCCTCTTCTACATATCGAATGAACTCCAAAAACTAATCAGGGAAGCGCCTTATCAGGATATACCTATATACAAAATTTCAAGTGGATCCGATATTTTTATCATGAGTTATCGCGTTACGCACGAACGCACGTACGAACGTACATACAGAACGGCCGGGCACATAAGCTCTCAGGCTATGATAGCCTGTGAGCTAAAAACAAGTCAGAAATTGCATGTCAAATGTAGCAAATGATGTGCATTCATACTAAAACGAAGTTTTAAAAATATTCAGATCTTTGTACAATTGTATACAGTACTTTGGATACAGTAGAATATCCGAAATCTTTTGTGCAATGCTGTAAATACTATCTGCTTTTTATTGGAAGTAACATATAGTAAAGCTGAGTAACGTATACAAATTTCATAAAATGTGAAATAGTTGAATATTATTAAAACACGCCGCAAACAATGTTTCCCCTATACCATCATGTAATGGAATACTTTTGTGTAGCCCTGTAAATGAATAACAAATATTCTTTTCACAACAGATTGCACAGAATGTATATTTTAGCATATACTTCATGGATGCATATCAATTTTATTATGTTCAAAAGAGTGTTAAATGGTAATACCATTAAAATCCACTTTAAACTATCTTTTCCCTTTGGTTGTAATGTAGCGGAATAATTTTGACTGTCCCTGTAATTAAACTATGAATGGGATTTCCATAAGAATTTATATGATACGGCAAAATTATGCAACAATTGCACATTTTAAATTTGAAATGATTCGGTTGGGTAGTTTCTATTCTGTTATATGCGGATAGATGGACAGACGGACTGAACGACGATTACAGGTGCTATGTGTTTACATAATTACAAACGCACCTAAAAAAGAGAAAAAAAATGCGGCAGACAGTCTATTAGCTGTGGCTTTTTAAGTCATAGAAATGAGTATATGGAGTGCAATATTTACAACAACTATAACAATTACAATAAAAAATAAAAATGAAATGTATTTATAGATTTTGAAAGGCCTGTGACAGACAGGTAGCGAATGTGGGAGAAAGATATAAAGTTATCATAAGTAACCAATCACAGTTAAAAGTAAACAATTTTATAAAAAGAAAACTGAATTAATAACAAAATAATGTAATGCTATGATGCAATATATTCTAACAAAAATTGAATGTGAATATCAAGAAATTGGGTTTCAAAATTCTCTAGAAAATTGACTCTTAAACCATTGAACTCTTAAACCTTTGCCTCGAGATTATGTCATTCTGAGAAAGTTTCGAAACTCTCATGCCATATAAATAAAGAGTACAGATCTCAGTTATGTTTTAAAGACGTAGATTGAAAAGAATTATACTACCTCTGACAATAAAGATCGGTGAATAGTCCTGTAGCATTAATGTAGATGAAATATTAACGAAAGTTACCATATCATCCTTCAAATTTGTCATCTCCTATAACTATGCATCGCTGAGATCTGCTCTACATGTCCTGGGAAATTCGCAAGAAGTCTTCTTTTGGGATGAAGTTCAAAAGCTTTGTCACGTTTCGTTGGATGTCAGCAATATGGTCAAATCACTTTCAAAGAGAGTTTGAGTCGTGAAAATAGGAAGAAGTCTGGAGGATTGAGATCTGGTGAGAATGGTGGATGTTCCTTTTGCAACACTCCTCATGAATTTCTTTCGGTGTCTTGCAAAGCTTAAAACCAAACTTTAAACTGATCTTTTATTCGTTCATTTTCCTGTTCTCAGTTAAGAACCAACACACTGAACAAGCACTTAGTAAAGCACGTCTTACGCAGAACATAAACGACGCTCAACTGAACAACGGTGGGGAAAGATGGTCTACACTTGCCTCTGTGCAGGTGCAGCGTTTTATTTCCCCAGTGTTGCCAGATCGGTCGTTCTGAATTCATTCACTGAACTTTATTGTCAGAGGTAGTATTATTAAAATAGCTTTGAAACATCATTTATCTTACTTTTTAAACATTAGTCTAGTTTATAATGTGAAAAAATAGGTAAAGAACCTTTTAATGTCCTTTATTTAGCGATTTAAGGCTGCTAGTCACTCATTTACCGAATTCCTTTTCGTAATGGCCTACTGGTCTATGAGCATTTGATCGATTTTATATTCGAAGTATCTCCTCGGGAAATTAATATTTTCAACTTCTTTTTTCTGTGTACACTTCTTAAAAAATGCCTATTTTTTTCTCAATTTTCAAAATGTCTCTAAAGCTACGCTTAATTTTATATGAAGTGTTAAAATTTACTCCCGCTTTGTCAGTTTTTAAAACATAAAATATTAATTCAAGCAAAGATTTTATAAATATTTTGAGAACTAAGGGAAAAAAGGATATATTTTAAGAAGAAAACACTGAAAAAAAGAAGTTAAAAATATTCATTTCCTGAGGAGATATTTTGAATATAAAAATGCATCAAACGTCTATAGACTTAACATTACAGAGGGGAATTTGGAAAATGAAAGATCAACAATCTTAAGATAATGTTTGGATACAGAATGTAATGATAATGCAGATTTCTAACCATGCCAATAACTATAAAATAATTTGTGTATGATTTATATTTTTAAATAAAATTGATTTCTTGTCAGAATATAACTTGATAAATACAAGTGATGAGATTTAAATTTCAATAAAGAGAATTTATACTGACTTTCTTCAGTTTCAAACTAAAACGCACATTACAGCAAAATAGTTCTTAAAAGTTACCTATGAGTATTTTAAAATTAGGATGAAGAAATTATTAGAAAATTGGATTTTAAACTTTTAAGAAAGAGATAATCAAATAAGTTATATAATTCTCGAAAACTTTTCCGAGTTTCATGTTGAAAAAGTAAAGATTATAAATGTAATTAATATCTGTATCGCATAAACTTTTATTCTTGATGTAAATAAGAAGCTATATTAATTTCATTTCTTAAACAATAAAAGAAAACTTATTTAGAATGTCATAAAACTCGTACTTGATGTCTTGAATGAAACAAATGCGTGGAAACAGAATGACATTATTAAACAGATTCCAAATATCATCTACATATACCAATCCATAATATAATATGTATTATTCATTAGATTCAATTCGAGGAATGTACAAAAATTTTATAGGCTTCAAACTATGTAATACATCTTTGGATTTACTTAAATAAATAACAAAATGGACTTTAAAATTTACCTATACATATCGACAAATTTACGTTATTCTGAGAAGAAATCAAAAATTCCTTCAGTATTTGATCTTATCCAAGTATTGATCTTAACAATATTGTAAGAGATAACGTTAACAGTATATTATATCTTATTTACAAAGAGTTTCAAATTCTACTTTTGAAATAAATTTGAAGTGTTATTAATTTTAAACCTTAAATCACAAGACTCAAATGACAGGATATGCATGCAGTGTTACCAGTGGGCTACTTTTTTTTTAATTTAAATTTCTAGATTATGACCACTTTTTTAAAGCAACAAAAAGCTCTTTGGTTTCGCCTTATATATTATGTCATTCAGTAAGGTAAATTTTACAATTTCAAAAAAAATGGTGCCAATCAACAATTTGAATTTTAAAAAAGTAGCCCATCTGACAACACTGTATGCATCGTAAAGATGACTATAACTTAACCTTTACTGAAACTATTCGTATATCATCGTAATATACAATACATTTACTTGGTTCGTGTGTTAATTGCATCTAGTTGTGTGTTCGTATACGGTGTTTAGACTCAATAGTTCAGCACAATTTTTAGATATAAAGTAAATCATTGAATAGGAAAGTATTTTTTCATTTATTTTTTTAATTATCTTCCGAAATAATGGTATTAAAATGAACTATATCTTTTTGCTAAAGTTTGGCAGTGCATTATTTTTTTCCTTTACCGTTCGATTAATTATATCTATGTCAAAACTTGATGATGTACTAATTTAAATTTTTAATAGTTTTATTTGAGATAAAATCCTCAAATAGTTATTAAGGTATAATATTCATGGAATTTTATAAAATATAATATAAACTTCATGGAAAATAATTAAGTTGAGTATCCCCCCCCACATACACATAATTCAGTAAAGAACAAATCTCCCCCAACCTTAATATATGTATATATATTGTTATGTGTTTTACATTTTTTAGGAGTGATGGAAAAAAAATAAATAATAAATTGAAAAAAATATACTATTTACACTGTTTCTCCAAAAATAAAACTTTTCCCCCAAAAATCTAGTGATCTCACTTAACATTCCAAACATTTTTCAATATAATGTAGATTTACATATATTTTTGGCTCAATGTAATCAACCGGATTTAAAGACTAGACCTCCCGTTCTGAATCAGGATACGCTAAGTCTGAAACTCTGATGCACACCGCTATATTTATTACTTATATTCTGTTTCCTTTTTTGACGATTTCTCAACAAAATCGGTCGCAAAATAGTTTAAAAACATAATACGTCGGTCAATTTTTACAAAAATGAATACCATTTTTAAGACAGTGGTCTGCAATGTATACGTTGCACACAGAAGCTGAATCGGAAGTATCGCTCGGAAACTCTCGCGTTCACACACTTACACATACACACAGATGTACGCTTCATGATTGCAATACTTTCCTTTCACCAAGTGTAATAATGCAAAAAAACGACCTATGGTAAGAGATTTCATGATACATCTAACAGAAGATTGACCACAGAAAGTAGAAAAATACTTAAAATGAATTCTTCTCACTTATTTAAAGAATGATTTTATGTGAGAGAATCTGACTTAACTATGATCACTATCAAGAAAAACATTTCTAACAATGTTTACTTTGTTTATTGTAATATATTTTTTCTTTTTTCTTTTAGGGAAATTTCTGCATTTACAAATGAAATTAATTCATGAATGTGTCAGAAACCAACCAAGTTTATTTTAAAAACAGTTATAGGTAAAGTGCGAACAGCTGCCAACTATTTCTACTTGTTTTAATTTTAGGAATATCGGTATAACAATGTTGTTTATACATGAGATTTTTTCGGGCTTTTTGCTTTTTCATGATTAGGGCCTGAATCTGAATAGCAACAAAATAAAAACTATTGTAAATTACACAAATTTGCAAATTGTGTTGCTTGAAGGTTTGGTACTCCAACTTCAAACACCGGGAGGCGGCAGCAACAACAACCACCTCATCGACTTCACTACTGAAATTCAAGAATTAGTTCAAACTCGATTCACACATTAAAACGCGATCTATCTATCAAACCATATTTAGGTGGAAAACCGCTAACTTATATAGTTTTTGTGTACAGACTCTGCGACGGACGGGCAGACAGAGGACAGAGACAAATAGTGTTTCTTCAGCTGAACGAAACCGTAAATAAGATATGATTATGATTAACCATAAATAAGATTACCATCAATAACTCGAAAATTGAAGTAACTATTGCAATGTCAGCAGAGTTTTTCCGTGAGAAATAAAACTATTAATGTGAAAAATAACACTAGTAAGCCTTGATTACATCCATTAATAACTATATCGTAACATTACTAATATATATTCCACAACAAAAAAAATAAGAATTTAAATTATAAATAAATATTTCGCTTATAAGACGTTGTTGTGTTAATATAAACATTTAAAATACATTTAAAAAAATATTTACATGTTTCAACTCTTTTTAATCGAGTCATATTCAAAATGTAAATAGAAAATAAAATCACAAACAATAATGAACGTGAAAAAAATGGAATAAATAATTATTGAAATTAAATTAAACTAGCAGATCAAACCCGGGCTTCCCGGGTTACATAACAAAGATAAAAACCATTTTTTTTAATTGAAAACTCTTATGAACTTTCTACATGTAATATGCGTTTTAAGCTTCTAACTAACTCCAAAAAAGCATTATTTAACCCTTTAGCACATTGAAGAGGGTGGGATAAAATATATTTCACTTAATTTTATTTGTTAAACACCACATTGACACCAGTATTTTGAAATAGCAATTTTATTTTTTTAAATTCGTGAAGAAATGTTTTTAAATATTATCAAACAAATTTTTTTATAAAATCTGGTGTCAATCAATCATTTCAGCATTTTAAGAATTCTTTCCGCTCAAAGGGTTAAATGTCTTGCGGATTTTTCCATTCATTTTTCATTCATAAAATAATAACTGTGAAAAATATTGGTATGATGATTTGCATTTGATAACTTTACATATTTTTTTATCTTATACAATTTAAAAAAATAACATTAATCTCAATATTATATTAAATCAATTTTTGAATTAAAATATTACATATCGGAAAAACATGGTTAGACCGCTTAAAGGGTTAAATGAAAAATATTAATTATGGAATAAAATAAAGCTATGAAGTTTATCAAAAGTCACATTTCTGTATTAGACGCATGCCAGAAGTTATTAGCCAAATATTTCATTACTTACGGCAGCAAATATCTTTCTGGTCATTTCAGTGCTTCGAGCGCGTAATTTAATTAAATGTCTGTTAAATTTGTATTTATTTTATTTTATTTTATTGTTGATAAAGGAAATTTAGTCGTAATAGAGTTTCACTCGGTAGAGATAAATTTAAAAATAACTCATACCTGATTTTTTTAAAATCACAGCCAATCAGTAAATAGAAATACCGTTTTCAAACAAATTCAAAGTATTTTGAAAGTATTTTTTGTCTTTTTTCTTCTTAAAAATTTTCTTATTTGTCAGTGTAAAAATTGTTTGATTACATATTGAATTTGTAATTTTAAAAAATTTAATCTGCGTTTTTAACCATACTTTTATTTTATTACTCATGCAACTTTAATTTTATCATGGAAAATTATCAGGAACAATATTTATAGATTTATGAATAAACTGTGTATCATTATTTCTTAATGGAGATACATGACAGAGATTTAAAAAAAAAAATGCTTGAAATATATAAGTTCGCAATAAATGAGTCAAATGAGATACAGTTTTTAATTAAATTGCATTCGAAAGTAAATTTCTTTTCCGATATGATGAAATAAAAATTGAAAATGTGCGACGGTTAGAAGATTAAAAAATTGCAGTAACAAAAATTGCAAAAAGTCATTTTATCCTGAAATGTTGTCATTCGCAAAATAACGTCAGTGCTACACACGAATACATTTGTTCGTAGTTCGTTACAATATAGATTTTGCGCATATGAAGACTCTTACGCGCATACTAAAATGCTAAAAGTAAAGAAATGACTGCAAGTACATTTTTTCAAAAAAGTTTGCTCCAAAGTTAACTATATGACAAATTTAAAATTTGTCTTTTAAATTAAAATACACAACACTAATTTAAAAAATAAACATTAAAATGCACAAACATTACACTCCGTCACTTCAACGCGCAAAGAAGATGTCGTATATTTCGTGAAACACGTGAACCTTGATTTTTATATATCCTGCCAAACCAAATTTTCAGTTACATTTTAAACATTGGATATTGGCGAATTATGAAATCTCATTTCGTCATTTACATCGTTCCAATTCTATTTCAGATCAATTTTTTATGTGAAAAATATACTTTTTTTCTTTTCCTAAAATATAGTTGGAAAATAAAATGGTGCTAAAAATAAAGTAGAAAATAAATAATATAAAAAATATAATTATTCCAAAAAGAAAGAAAAATTGAAAATTTTTGTTTTGCATTTTTCTTCTGGTAAAATGACAGGTAACAAAAAAGAACTAAAAAAATCGTCTGCTCTAGCAAGTTTAACTGAAATTTATAAAAAATTACACTAAGCTAATAATTTTATTTTAATATAATTACAATTGAATGTCTTAAACAATTGGACAAAAACTTGGAGAACCTGACTTTAAACCTGGAATTATTGCCAAGATCATCTTTATTTGCTTGTCTAACTCGGCGAAAAAAATTAAATCCGGAGGGGGAAAAAGAATCACATTGAACATGTAATAAATCCTTTGACATCAGACGTGCATTTTTTTCTCTAAATAAAAATGATCTTCTTAAATTTAAGCATTCTAAAGTAGCATTTTATTTTGTTATGAACTAAAAACTGTAGTATTAAAAGTTTCCTTCTTTTTTGCAAGAACACGCAGTTGTGTTTGGGCTTAATGTAGCAAATTCCTGAGTTAAATTGTTTGCATCACTCCCAGCCACCATAAGTTCCTCTATTTCTTCTTTTTACTTTATAGCGATTTTTCTTTTACTTTGCACAGAAATGGCGTACTCAAGTTGCCACCCCCAGGAAAATTAAATCAAAAATTCCAAAAATATTAATATCTCAAAAACAAATTAAGATACAGTTTTCAAACAAATTGCATTTAAAAGTACATATTTTTCCCTACACAACGGTGTAAAGATTGAAAATGTACAATGTCTAGGAATTAAAAAATTTGCGGTAATGAAAATTGCAAAAGTGAAATATTATCAGAAATTATTGCCATTCGAAAAATGACGTATGCGTTACGCACAGATACGTTTGGCCTTTATTATATAGATATATATAACACGCGCTTTTTAATTTGGATACTGACTTGGTCTAGCTAAATAATTATCTTGTAAATTGTCCAACCATTCAATCCATATATTTGGGATGCGAAAAGATAGCGAATCGTTACAAGTATGTGAACTTTTTAAATAAATTTCAATGGATTCTTTTATAAATAATTTTAAATAAAAATTAGACCTGTAAATTAATCTACTCTCGTTAAAAATATATTTTATTAATATTACGATATAGTTAGAAATGGAAGTAGTCAATTAAAATAGTAAATTTCGTCTCGGGTTTAGATTTCACGTGAAATTTTATGATCGTGTCAATTTGGAATATTTTTTTTCATCCGTATTTATACCAAACATAAGAGCTTCAATCGAAAGTTTCATCATAATAACTGATCTTTATTATGTTTTACTGATTATATATGCAATTAAAGTTTAATTTTAATAATTTGGACAGCTGAGTTTTACAGTATTTTGTTAATTTTAGCTTAAAATAACATTTGTTTCAGAGTTAGACTGACTAATATAAGATGCATTTTTTTACTGTAACTAATTTTGTAGATTTATTATAAATCAACGAAACAGTTCCTTTTCAAACATTTTCTTTCGTCGAATTTCGACGGGTTCCACCTCGTATAATTGATGTCAATTATTGTTTAACTAATTCCTTTTCTTTATGTATTGTTTTTATCTGTATCGCTAAAACTTTAACCCTGAATAGCCATAAAACTGCTTGAAAATTGGATTTTAATCTTATAACAATTATATTTATGTCATTTCTGAGGAAAATTCTAAACTTTATGTAGCTTAAATGACGTCAATTGATCTAAACAACATCTTCCTCGCTTAGAAAATATATAATTTTGTCACTGAGGTAAAACTGAAGCATTATTTAGCGTAACCCCTTGAAGAGCGGTGATAATTTGTGGCATGACGATTTACAAAACTGACAATCAGAACCAAAAATATTTTAATAAAATCTTGCTCTTAAAATGAAAATTTGAAAAATCAAATTTATATTTTTTGAGAAATTCGTTCATGAAATCCGGTTTCAGTCGATTATTTCCTCATTTTATGAACAGAATTTCTCTGAATTTCTAAGATTCAAATTTAGAAAGTTTTGAAAGAGGAAATTTCTTTTACCAGCCTTGAATAAAATAAGGAAAATTATCAGATATCTGACGTTAAAGAGATACATAAATAAAGTAAATTACTGTTTAACTATTTTTTTTATAATTATGATTGTATATATGTATATTTGTTAGAATCTAACATGCATTTATTTGATTACATATTTTTAAGTATTTTTTTCTTTATGTATTGATTTTATCTGTATATCATTTTCTATGTTCTTAATTAATGGAAATATTTTCTTATCTATGATATTAACTATTATGTTAACTTGTATACATGAAGTCATAAAACCTATACGTACTATTTATTAGATTTAACTTCTATCATAGAGAATTTATAACAAGTTTATGAACTTCAAACGGAACTTTGGATTAGATTAAATAAATAATGAAATGTCGCTTTAAATTTATCCGTGAATATTTTGAAAAGTTCTTGAAAATTAAATTTTAATCTTTAAATAATTAAATTTATGTCATTCTGAGGAAATTTCAAACTTCATGTGCTTTAAGCGACAACTATTGATCGAAACATCAGTTTTCTCGCTTAAAAAGAGAATAATTTTATTACTGAAGTAAAATTGAAGCATTATTTACCTTAGTTCCTAAATCTAGAGGAGTGTCAAATTTAGGATGTTTTGAAAAATAGAAAATATTTTATCAGCCTTGAATAAAATAATTACCAGAAAAATATCAGGCAGACTACTATCTATCAAATTGTGACAATGAGAATTTATAAGTTTATGAGCTTCAAACTGTGACGTAGAACTTTGATTTCGGTTAAATAAAAAATGAAATTTTGCTTTAATTTATCTGTGAATATTTTGAAAAGTGCTTGAAAATTGGATTTTAATCTTAGAACAATTAGATTTATGTCATTCTGAGGAAATTTCAAACTTCATGTACTTTAAGTGACAACTATTGAAGAAAACAACAGATTTCTCACTTAGAAAGAAAATAATTTTATTACTGAAGTAAAATTGAAGCATTATTGATCTTAGTTCCCAAATCAAGGGGAGCGTCAAATTTAGAATGCGTTGAAAAGAAAAAAATCCTTTATCAGCCTTGTATAAAATAATTACCAGAAAAGTTTCAGATTTCTGACGTTAACGAGATATATAATTAATGTAAATGACTGTCAAACTAATTTTTTTCTTTATGTATTGCTTTTATCTGTGTATCATTATCTATGTTCTTAAGTTATGGAAACATTTTCTTATCGATGATATTGACTATTACTAATGTTAATTTGCATCATGAAGTCATAAAATCTATATTTATTATTTATTTAATTTGTGATAAGGAGCATTTATAACAAGTTTATGATCTGTAAACTGTAGCGTAGAACTCTGTACTCGATTAAATAAATAATGAAAAGTCACTTTAGATCAGAGGCTCCCAAAGTATGCTCCGCAGAGCCCTTGGGGCTCCGCCTATACTTTTCAGGGACTCCGCGGTGTTCCAGAGAAATAAGCAAGAAATTAGCATATTGAAAACGAATATTTTTAGAAAGTATGTAGGAATTTGTGTTTGTGTGTCAAATATAAATACACCTATCTCTGAGTTGAAAATACTATATCTCTTAAAATCAAATAAAAATTTGTATTATACATGTATCTATTTTCTATATAATATTATTGGTTTGAAATAGTTTATTTTATATTTCTGCATTTAATGCGTTTTAAAAATTCGATTCAAAGTAAGCTACAAAAAATAATATTCTGAATCGAATATGTTGCCGTGTGCACCGAACGGCAGCACGTATACCGAAAGAGCAAACATACATATTGTATGTATATGTTTTTTTTTATAACTTTAATTTCTTTAATTTCTTTATGTTATTTGTATACTTAAATTTTCTATGTGTTTTTCATTGTTAAGACAATGTTTATCGATTGAAATGCTCCTTTTCTGTAACGTGTTATATTCTTTAATAAACCCCTCATTAGATTTATTTAATATTTCTATGTGTTGTATATATAACTTTCTTTTTTCTTTTGTACCTTTATTTCCTTTAACCTGTTTATTTTGTTTTATTAATTCTTAGGTACATAATTTTTTTATGCTATTTTTTATAATTGTGCTTAATTTTAAAATCAATGGTACTACTTGGTTATCCCGTCGACCAAAAAAGTAACGCCAACACGACTAAATGCTAATAATAGATGATTGTAATTGTCACATTCACTGTAAGATTTAACACAATAAGCATGTTTATTACGTCATCAGGTTGTTTTTACCTCAACTTTTTATTTCTACTTTTATTAATGTTCTATTAATTTACTTATTGTTTTGTTATTTAAACGAAAAATTACGTTAATATGTAAAATTTGGCTAATAGTTTAGCGATTTGTTAATTTGGCGAAACTGATCGACGGGATAACCAAGTTGTACCAAAGTAATATATGTTGCTGAAAACGCATTTTATAACATCTTGTATCCATTAACAGCACCTCTTTAAAATTTTATTTTAATTGGTTTTCAGCGAAGTTTCTTGCGAAGATTCCTATGTTATGATGCCACATTTTCCTGTCAGAAATATGGCCGCAGTAATTTAAAAATATATATTCGCTCTTTACATTTTTCATCACACTAAGAATCTAAACTTTTGCTCAGTTCCACCGCTTGGTTAGAATTTTTGTAAATTAGTACTGCCCTGATATGAATTTAAAACCATCCATATATCCCGTTTTATTAGTAAAATCTATCTACTGGTTACAGTTTTATTAAGATGTGTAGTATTTAAACGTATATCTATTTTGAGGCAAAATTAATGGTTAAAGAAAGTTTAAAAAAAACTAATTAATAGCTAAATACTTCAAATAAAACATCCAAAAAAATTGAACGATTCTGCTCCTGACAATACTGGTAATAGATTTTTCCCGTACTCTAAAACACTGAAAAGATATGTTTCTAAATGTATTTTTAAAAAATGGTTCAAAAGAAGAAGCTCAAAAGTGATTCGCTTTCGTTGCATTACTAGAAACGTAAAAAGGAACGCAAAAAACAATCCTTAATCGCATGATTTTATTAAGGGTAGGCGGAATTTGCGAAAAAGCGGTATATAATTACTCATGGGAGACAAGATCTGTGTATTTTCTTTGTATTGGAGTTATACTTAACTCTCTCTTTGTATACAAAAGCTATACAACTTACCATTTTTTCCGTGTATGTGTGATTTTCGCCATAAATAATAATAGTTTGTACCTAAGCCTCAGAACAATGCATGACACAGACAGGGTTATAATTTTGATCTTTCATTCCGAATTCATACTGAAACTTACGAAATAATATATATATTTTTTTAAAAATGGATGTCATTAACCCCTTCGCAACGCGAGAGCCATTTGCTTGATTAATAACTTGTTATCATCGGTTTTTTTAAAAACAGAAATTTTTCTGTTATTGATCGAGAAAATGTTCTAATTAAATAAGGTAAACTTTACAATAAATAATAACTGCGCGATATAATGAGAGATTCTGAGTACCTCAAGTGGCAGGTAACCCGGATGCTTGACCCCAAGGAGTTAACAGTATAGCTTGAACGTCACTCGGGTAAGAATAGTTTGTTTTCTCTGTTACTAAAATCTTTCAGAAACCACAAATTTTTCACTAAAATTATTGCTGTATTTGGAGGATTATACAATCAGATATTTTAATACCAAAAAAGTTAATTTTAATCCTTATTTTTAATTTATTATTGTAATAGTAGTATTATTAAATATAATAAATAAACATGTAAAATAAAATAAAATTAACTAATAAAAAATTAAATAATTAACTAAATAATTATAATACATTAAACATTAAATAATAGAAAATTTGATTTTCAAAATTATGATATATAAATTCAAAATTTCTGTATCAAGAAGAGGGTCAAACTGGGAACCTTTGCTCCATGTCGGAAACTATTGCTTCGCATTCTTATCCATCGGATCTTTCTGTGGTCCACAGGCATAAAATCAAGAGTGTAAAAATTTAGGCGCCAGTCGACAGTCTTTCACCAATAAATTTTTTTCATTATTTTTCGTCTAAACTTTTTATAAGAATGCTAATAAATTCAAACAAAGAAACCTAATAAAATATAGTGGTTAGATACTGCCCATTAACACCTAAATTTTTATACTCCTGCATTAAAGAAAACATTAATTTGTAAACCATAGAGTATTGTGGGGTTAAGGGACTCCGCTTTGAAATTCTTCCCAAAAAGGACTCCGTGAGCTGAAAAGTTTGGGAACCGCTGCTTTAGACTTATCCGTAAATGCTTTGAAAAGTGCTTGAAAATTGCATTTTAATCTTAGAATAATTATATTTATGCCATTCTCAGGAAATTTCAAACTTCATGTATAAGTAACGCTTATTGATGGAAAAAAAATCTCCTTCGCTTAGAGAAGGATAATTTTATTGCGGAAGTAAAATTGAAGGATTTTTTATCGGTATTCCTAAATCTAGAGTAGGTTCAAATTTAGCATGTTTTGAAAAAAATATATATTTATCACACCTCAATCACAACTGCAAGGAAATAGTCAGGTCTCTAGCATTTAAACGACGTATGCTTAATACAAATTACCGTTTTATTATTTTTTTTCTTTACCTTTTACTTTTATCTGTATATCCTCATCTACGTACTTAGATTATGGATATATTCCCTCGTCTATATGAAATTGTGAAGTTTTTGCATGTTCTTATTTATATCAGATACTGAAGTGCTTTAAAGAATGTTTCAAAAGAAGGACTACTTTTATCTAATGGAATGAAGATAGTAACTATGTAGATAGTCAGCTATGTGGCAATGAAAGAAAAAGTTGTGAACAAAAGATAATCCCGTGTGATGACCTGCATTTCCAGAGCAACCCAGAAAAACACCGAGGATGGTCTTTAAAATAAAGGTAAAAAACCGGGAGTCTGGGAAAAGAGGGTACACGACATTTCGGTTCCGCCACTTCGGTCTCGATATTTCGGTCCCGCCATTTCGGTCCCGAGACATTTCTGTCCCGAGACAATTCGGTCACAAGACATTTCGGTTCCGAAACATTTCGGTCCCGAGACAATTCAGTCCGTGGCCATTTCGGTGCCCAACAACTTTGGGCTTAGTCATTTTGGTCCCTTGTTATTTCTTTGCTCGCTACCTCATAAGTCGGATTCTATTTGTTATGGGCCTGCGAAATCGTATAAGTTCAACATTATTCAGGCCTTTATAAATTTTTTAAATTCTCACCCTGCCTGCCCCCAAGTTTTTTAAAAAGTTGAATATAAGAGTCCGATAAATTTAAATTTTTATAACTCGTGATAATGAAATCACAGCGAGCTGAAAATTTGTTTGATTAAACAATGTAATATAAGTTTAGGGGATATTGTCTTTTGCTTTTAGTAGTATTATTATTAATCAGAAAAAATATTTTAAATTTTATTATTAATTATTATTATCAGTATTTTATAATAACGTCTATAAACTACTATAAACTAAAAAGTATTTTATATAAACTGCCATAAATTTTTTTTTTTGGCTATTTACGTACATTTTTTAGAACTTTTAAATTAGCATTAATTAAATAGTAAAAAAACTTTGCTTATTTTTTTCATCCAATTACTTTAATAATAAATGTTTTTAATAATTCAATTAGACAGTTATAAGTTATAATATATACATATTTCCTCAACTTACCCATCTACACCCTCTCCTTTGATAATTCAGAAATCAGATATATTTATTGAAGAACAAATTTTCTATTTTTCTTATTATTTTTATCATACAAAGTTGCATCTTATAAATTTGTTTTCATAAGTTACTTTCCATTATAAACATTGAAAAAGCAATAGTGATTTCGTAACTGGCCATGTTATGAAAAAAATTTGTCTTTAGAAATTTGTCTCCGCCACTTTTTTTTTTTTTTTTAATTATAATAGTACTTATTGATTGCATTTTTAACAGTCTTCTCACGCCATGAAGGCAATTTTTGTGAGTTAATTTTATTGAAATTGGGCTTATTTCATTCTAATAAGATGATTATTTTATATTTTTATTTACATAAAATTAATATAATAATATTTTAAAATATAATAATATAAATGTTATGTATAAAACGTAATACATAATTTGATAAAATATATTAAAATGCAATATAATAATATTTTAAATAATTTTATTTTCAATTTTTAAGTGACAAAACTAAGATTTTATTTATCTTATACTATAAAGCGAGCAAAAATTGTGTGTGTGTGTGTCTGTGTGTGTAAATTTTATCTCAAAAACGGCTCTAACGATTTTCTCAAAAATTTGGATTTTACCATTTTCCGGCACGAGAAGACCATTGGGCTAGGTCACATGTTCGAGAAAATTCGATTATTGGTTCATTTTGGGTCATAATGGGCCAAGATCAAGCTATTTATATCTAGAGAACGGCTGGATCGATTTTAAGGAAATTTTCTATCCAATCGTTTTTTGGCACGAGAAAACTATTGGGCTGAATCATACGTTCGAAGAAATTCGATTAGTGGGTCATTTTGGGGTCATTATGGGTCAAGCCATTTTTATCTAAAAAACGGCTCTAACGATTTTGACCAAATTTTATATTGTATCGTTTTGGATTACAAGAAGACCATTGGGTTAGGTAACATCTTCGAGAAAATTCGGCTAGTGGGTCATTTTTGGGGTCATTGTGGGTCATGCTATTTTTATCTAGAGATTTTCTCACGCAATTTTCACTAAAAATTGCATTCTATGATTTTCGGGCACGAGAAAAACATTGGGCTAGGTTACATGTTCGAGAAAAAATTTTAATGGGTCATATTGGGTCATTAAGAGTCTGGGTCAAGCTATTTGTATTTAAAGAACGATGTGATGGATTATAACGAAATTTTGTATGTAACAGTTTTTTGAGATGAGAAAACTAATGGGCTAAATCACATGTTTGAGAGATTTCGACTATGAGGGTCATTTGTGGTTCATGATGGGTCATAATGGGTCATGGTCAAGCTATATCTGAAGAACAGGTGGATCGATTTTATTGAAATTTTGTATGCAACATTTTTTTTGGCACGATAAAATCATTGAACTAGGTTACATGTTCGAAAAATTTCGATTAATGGGTCATTTTGGATCATAAAGGGTCTGGGTCAAGCTATATATAATTAAAGAACGGCAGGATCAATTTTAACGAAATTCTGTATGTAACAATTTTTAGAAACGAGAAAACTAATGGACTAAGTCACATATTCGAGAGCTTTCGATTATAAAGGTCATTTTTGGGTCTTAATTGGTCAAGGTCAAGCTATATCTAAAGAATGGGTGGGTCGATTTTAACGAAATTTTGTGTACAACATATTTTTGGCATGAGAAAATCATTGGGGTAGGTCACATGTTCGAGAAATTTCGATTAGTGGGCCACTTTTGGGTCATTCTAATTTCATCTAGACAACGTTTCGTGCAATCTATACTAATAAAAGAACAAAACGCTCTGTCTGTCTGTGTGTGTGTCTGTGTGTCTGCGATGGCTAGCAAAATCTACAGCACGTACGAAGCTCAAAATTTTTTTGAGAGTAGCCCAATGTCTTTCCTGATGCACCTGAAGCTCAGAATTTCAAAATTCGATTTATTAACTGAGTAATTAATTAAATTCCAAAGCTCACTCTCATAAAAGATCGCCTTTTTTCGCTTTTTTTCCCTTTCATTTTCTTATGGTTGATTGGTTGCATAAAAGTTTCGCAGAAATAATTAAAAAAGACCTTTAAAATTCATAGACTGGCAAACTGTCAGTTTAAATGAGGATTTTTTTTTAATCACAGCAGCTGTACACCATGGAGAAAAAGATAGGTGGAGGCGAAGGAAACCAAAAAAAGGTTTGCAATATTAAACCATTTATCGCTGAAATTTTAATGTCTCAAACAAAAGCACGAGGAAGGAATTTTGTATTAATAAAACGAATTGAAAGAATTGAATTACAGCTGAAGCATATTTTACGAAGAAATAGTAACTTTTTAAAATGGTTTTTTTCTATTATATTATTTAAGTTAAAGTTAGGTTAAAGTTAAATTGCATTTATGTTATGGTTAGAATAAGGATATGTTACAATAAAGTAAAGGCTAGGTTACATTTCTGTTATATTTAATTTACGGTAGGGTACTGTTAAGTCGCTGTTAGGTTACAGACAGTTTCTGGTTACGGTACAAAAGTTTAAGGTTAGGAATTTATACACAGAGGGAACATTACGCAAGATTTGATTAAAAATAACACTTACTTTTGTTAAATAGCTCTGAAATTATAATACTATATACCAATCTTTTAGCTACGATCGTGTATCGATTTCATTTATGGTATAGTCGGATTTAAGAGTGATATAATTAGTTTGAAATTCAAAATATTTCACTTGGGATTTGTATGTGAAAATAATAATTAGTTACGTGATTTAACAGTGATTTTTACGGGTAAATATAAACTTTTTAACACGAAAATCATGCAATCGTTGGATACATATTCCCTCCCGCGTTTTTCATTGCTCATTTTGAGTATTTTTAGAGCTTAATATTAGTTGTTGTTTTTAAAACTGATTTTTCACACAGTCAGTGGCTTCGTATTTCAGACAATGCATTTCTGCATGTAACGAGTTAATGATAAAATCATACAAATTTCAAGTTCGTTTAATATTGTTAATACGGACCCGGGCAACGCCGGGCGGGTCAGCTAGTTTTGACTAAATTTTATATTTTATAGTTTTCGGGCACAAGAAAATCATTGGGTTATGACAGATTTTTGAGAAAATTCCATTAATGGGTCATTTTGGATCATAAGGGGTCAGGGTCAAACTAACTATATCTAAAAAACGGCTCAATCGATTTTATCTAAATTTTGTATCTAATGTTTTTCGGCATGCTAAAACTAATGAGCTAGGCCACACGTTCGAGAGATTTCTATTATAAGGGTCATTTGTTGGTCATGATGGGTCATGCTAATTTTATATAGAAAATGGTACTCACCATTTTGACTATACTTTGTATTATATCGTTTTTGAGCAAGAGAAAACCATTTGGCTTTGACACATGCTCGCGAAAATTCGATTAGTGGTTCATTCTAATTATATATAACAACGACTCAATCAATTTTACCTAAATTTTGAAACAAAACGTTTTTTGTCACGAGAAGACTATTGGGCTGAGTCGCATGTTAAACAAAATTATATTAGTGGGTCATTTCGCTTCATTGCTGAATGCTGCCAAGCTAATTTTACCTAAAAAATGGCTTAAACGATTTTGATTCAATTTTATATTCTACTGTTTTTGATTACCTGAAGACGATTGAGCTATGTCACATGCTTGATCAAATTTTATTAGTGGCTCATTTTGGGTAATACGGCTCAGGGTCACGAGAATATAGCAAAAGCCAATAACTTGGTGATATTTGACAAAATATTGGCGAGATATGACCAAAAAATCGACTGTAAAAATTACGAAAACCAAAACACATATTTGGGGCCAAATGAAAGAATGCCTCCAAATTTGGCTATATCTAGCAAAAAATATTCTCTTTCAGAATGTAAAGAATTTTTATACATTCTTAAGAGGATTCGAGATGCATGGTTAAACCAATCAGAGTCGAGCTAAAAAAGTGATTTAGATCGATGTCCTTTCGTTATAAATTTTAAAATAAAGTAAAATTTATAAACATGCGCATAAAAACATAGTTTTCTTATTGATTGTTTTTCTAAATAATACTATTATAAACATGTTTTACAGTAATAATACAGAGTTAATGATACAGTGAAAATACTATATCGAGTTGAACACAAAGTTAATTTTGACCGAGCTAAGCTCAGTCTCCCCTGCTAGTTTATTTATTTATTTGTATTACCTTTACTCTCCTACTTTCCCAGAAAAAAAATTTATTTTAGTTTTATTTTTAACTATACAGATTGTTTTAAATTTCTGTAATTTTAAATATACAATAAATACTAAAAGTAAATCGTAAAAGATAAATTCCATTTTAAAACTACAGTAGAAACCCGCTAATTCGGATCTCCGGATAATCTGGTTCGGTTTGATCATTATTTTTTTCAAGTTTGAGAAGCGATTATCTGATTTTAATAACATTAACTTGTTTCATCGTCGTATTCTGAATAAAAAAAACTTTTTCTGAAATCTTTTAGGAAGAATATCTTAAGCTTAACTCTTTGATGTTATCTTTCAAAGAAACAACAATGTATCAGATGTAATTTTTCCATTTTTCATTATTGGGTGAAGAAAGTCCGGGCCAAGATTCGAACCAGGGATGTATTGGCTAAAGTCGCCAATGCTCTACCAACTGAGCTATGCCGGACACGAACACTGGAGGACTATTCCACCCAATTAACCTCAACGAACACTTTATCTGGTCTGATACTCTGGATCAGCTCAACAGAATAAATTAAACAATGTATCAATAAGTTTGGCAATTCCAATTTTCCAAATTTTCTATTTACAGCACTTAGAAACGCCATAAAAAATCACTGCAAAATAAATTTTTACTTAGAGCATTGCAAGAAAGCAAGGCAAAATAATCCTTATTGTCTGCAAATATTCAATAAGTTTAATATAAAAGTGATTTTCTGCAAGTATGTTTTATTTTATTTCATATTTTTCTAATTCTCCAAGTAATCCGGATTGGATCTGGTCCCAATTAATCCGAATTATCGACGTTTTACTGTACTAGGAAATATAATGATGTATTGAATATAAAATGGTTTATGTACTGAGTTTATTTTAAAGTAAAATTCATTATGTAAATTAATAATTTTATTAATAAATAAATGTATTTAATCTAATATTAATTTGATTTTTTTTTATTAAAATTACTAACTGTTTTGAGAATTAGGATTACCAATTATGATTAGGATTACCATATAAAATTTATGTTAAATATAATATTTTGGATAACACTTATACGCGTGTGCGGTTTCCGGGCACTTGTAATCGCATTATACTAAAATCGGTTTAACCTTCGGTTTAAAAACCCTGCAATGTTCCCTATAAAATAATGTCTTATTTCAAAAAATTTCAGTTTGCAGGAGAAGGAAGCGAAATGTCTTGGGACCGAATTGGCTAGGAACTGAAATGTCTTGGGACCGAAACAGCTAGGGACCGAAATGGCTAACGACCGAAGTGTATAGGGACCGAAATCTCTTGGGATCGAAATGGCTAACGACCGAAGTGTATCGGGACCGAAACGTCCTGCTTCCGTTAAAAGAAGGGGTAGAGGAATAGAAAAGAATCAGTTTTAAGTTGAGAGTTATAGAATGTTAGGCAAATCGCAAACTTAGGAGACAAACGAAAAAACACCACAAGTCAAGAAAAAAACAGTTTGAACACTGGAATTTGCTTCCTGGCTTTCGTTTTTGTCGCATTATCTGCTAAGTGTGCAAAATGACCTAGTCATGTTGTGGGCTTAGGAGGTTTTCTTTAGAAGTGCACATATGTGCTGTGAAGCCTAGCTGAGTGCAGTCAAAAGAGATGGGAATAATATATTTACAGTGATATAGCCTAGTGAGTCGATAATATCCCAACGTATAATTTAATGTGAGTTTGATCTGATACAGCGCAGCGAGGTCTATAAATGAAATATTATGTGTTATTGTAAATACTTAAGTATACTAAATAAAATAGAGATTTCTATTCAGTTTATACAATAGTCATAAATTTAAAGATGTAGTAAAAATGAAAACACGTGAATAAAATAAAATCCAACGTTTCGGTTTAATCTTCAAAACCATCTTCAAGTGTAAAGTTTCTAAAATTAAATTTAAATTGGTAAAAGCAACGGAAACTCAGAAATATTTTAAAAGCAACTCTGTTGTTCCATCTATTATAAAAAAAGTAAATAGAAGAAGGAAGAGCTGGTAAAACATGGAAATGGTACAGTTTTTTCAAATGCTAATCCAGATTTCCGGAACAGGATTAAAAATTTGCAGCATTCTGTCCAGTCATTTGACCGTTTTTATCAAAAACGGTTGCACAACCGTAATTTTATGCCATTATGACCATATTATAGCTAATTTTACAGTCATAATATAGTTAAATTACTGTTATGTTAACATTTTTTCAAAAGACGGTCGAATGATTGGACAGAATGGTGTAAATTTTTAACAGTGTACCAGCTTGGATATGAATATTAGACGTAAGTTTTCATACATTAATTTTTTATCATCAAAAACATATGATTTATATTTTTAATTAAATAAAGGTACATTAATTGTATAAAATTAATTAAAATATTATATTAAAATTTAAATTGAATAAAATTAAAAAGAATTTGGAATTGTAAATGATAGATAAATATAACAATAGAAACATTTCGAAAAATTTCACAAAAATGACCATTTTGATACCGTAAAAAAAGCGTCCAACTGTGAATTTTGTTAAATAATAATGACATGGCTCTCAAAAGTTATCTGTCAATATCTAACTTCGATCGAATAGACATGCATCAGGCATAGATTATTAAACACTTTCCAACACTAGCAGAATATTTAGAAATTTAGTAATTTTCTAAAATTAAATAAGACGTCTGAAGAAGCAATTTAAAAAACACATATTGCAGTACGGATCTATTTTCATTAATTGCTGTCCACATACTGTAATGTGTACAAATTCTTCTGTGGAACCCTGCATATGAACTGTAGATTTTGTACACAAATTGTAAAAAATGTGTACTATAGGCAAACAGAATTTTCAGTGACTATCGATCATTAAATACGGGTTAGGTTCCCTTAGAAAGACCCCCACGAAGGGCACTCCCCCCTGGTCCTATATCCCTAGCGCAGATAATCGGACGACAAAAATAAACCAAACCAAACCGACTATCGATCATAGTCTGTTCTTTAATGAAATTCTTTTGCATGCCTCTGCAAATAAGGGACAAATGCTAAGCACTTAATAATAAATAGAAATCATATTGTAAAGAATGTAAGTGACTATTTTAAGTTTCATTATGTTTGCTGTGTCATAAAATTACTGTATTACATCACCAACAATTTTAACAGATAAATCATCATTTATTGGAATTTTTTACTGGCGTCCCTGTAAAAGAATTATGAATTATACTTATTTCATTCTACCTATTCTCCAATTCTCCTAAAATAACATTTTGTAACCTACCTCAGTGATGCATATAAATTTTATTGTGATTGAAATATTGTAATATCAATCAAATGCACCGCAAACGATTTTGCTCAATAGACTTTAACTAAATATTTTGTGCACTGCACACATAAATTTCAATGTTGGATACTCCAAAGCAAACCTATGTAACGTATGACAATGACATTGTAATCCGAGTATATTTATGAGAGTTAGAGCCAGGACAAATGTACAGATAGACAAACCAGATTAATAAACACTCATGTTGGAAAGTGTTAAAAATTAAGTTTTAATAAATTACGATAAAATTCAGTTTTGAATAAAGTGATAATCATATAATTCTGCCCTTTTGTAATTGTTTTCCTGATTATGTTAAAACGTAGTAACTATAGTCATCGTTCAGTCCGTTCATCCTTCTATGCATCTATTTGTCCGTCAGCATATAACAGAGCAAAAACTACCCAACTACATCGCTTGAAATTTAAAATATATATTTGTTGCATAATTTCATCGAGTCGTTTCAAATTTTATAAAAATCGGATGCATCCGATCTTTATAAACTCATATTCATCTATGAAGTTTATAATAAAATTTGCATTCTGTACAATCCGTAGTGTAAAGAATACTTATTGTTTATTTACACAGCCCCACAAAAATATTCCATTATATAACGGTACAGGGGGCAACATTGTTTGAGACATTTTTTAACTATATTAAGCTATTTCACATTTTATTAAATATAGATACACGTTGCTGAGATTTACTACAAGTTATTTCCTGTATACTAGAAAGCAGATAGTATTTATAAGGAGATTATGGCAAAATATAGTGTATTCGAAGTACTGCATACTGTTACAACAAGATATCCAAGATGTTTTTTTTAACTTCATTACAGCATCTCATTTGCTACGCTTTACGTTCAATTTCCGACTTTTTATTTCATTCATGCTCTTTAAACGAAGGATATTGATTATATTAACATATCTCTTACGTATAAAAAAAAACCTTTATCTTGGATTTGAAACTTTATTCGTGTTATTTTCTTACTTTTAGAGAGTCCTAAATCGATATCATTTTATAATTAAAAACTTTTTTAAGACCTCTAGAACAAAATATACATCTGTAGAAAAATCATAGAATGAAAATGCAGACGACAGTTGTTAATCATTATACGCAAGGATATTACATGTACTATTGATTGTATTTAGCTTTTGACAAGGAGAACTATTAAAACATTATGAGCTTCAAACTACAATCATAAACCTAAGATTGAGTTAATAACTAATGAAATGTCACTTTAAATAAACTTAGGAGTATCCAGAAAATTGTATGAAAATTACTTTTTAATCTTAGAGCAAAGAGATAATCAAATTTATGTCTCACTAAGGAACATTTTAAACTTCGTGAAATTTAAAGGAAACATATTGATCATATTGACATCTGTTCCATGTAGGCAGACGATACCGTGCTACCTAAATTAAAATGTCAGTGTTGAGAAACTGAAGAGAAGTGAAGTGTTTTTTCTGTTTTTATTCTAAAGTTGTTTTTGAGATAAATGCAGACGATAATGCAGCAGTGAGCTGCGAGTGAGTGTTATTCCTTTAATAGTTTTTTAATATAACCAGTGCCTATGGAATAATTTGTGTAGTGTGTGTATTATTTTACATGGACCGCCGAGCCGTAAGGTGAAAATAATTATTTATGAGAGTGAAAAATCATGGAATTTGAACTATGTGCTGATGTTATATGAAGAGTTCTATTATAGATCTGTCAACGTTTAACATGAGAATCTTCGAATAATATCGTGCAGAAACAAGTGAAATATTGTGTTTAAGATGATCAATTTAAGAATTATAATGAGTCTTCCACGGAATTTCGCAGCGATTTGAGTGAGGTAAGAGCAATTTTTTAATTTATTTTGATTTAATTATGTCTGTTATTGATAATCTAAATAAACACGAGCTTAAGCTTGTAGTTGAGGAATTGGGTTTAACTGCTCCTGAAAGTAGAAAAATTATTGATTTAAGAAATATTATAGAGAATAGTGAATATTAATCAAATGAGCAGTTATTAAAAAGCATCGTTAATTCGGTTGTTGAGGAGTATAAATCACGAACAAAAACTGAGAAAACAAAATTAGAATTAGAAAAAATTAAATTAGCGCAATTAGAAAGGGAGTTAGAATTACAAAATTCGGAATTTGAAAAAATTAAACTAGCTCAGTTAGAGAAAGAATTAGAAATAGCCAAATTGCGTAAAGAATCTCGGGAAAATTTGCCGTCCGTAACAGAAAAATCGGAAACGGAAATAGGGAACAATAACTTGGAAAGTTTTATTAAAAGTATTAAAACTTTAACTATTCCTTTACCAACGAGAGCTGAGTCATTTAATCTTTTTTTTCAATCTCTTGAGAAAGCGTTTCGAACTAAAAATGTACCTAAAGAGTTTAAGGCCGAAATTCTGTTAAATATTCTCGGCGAAAAAGCGAGCAATTTAATGATCTATTTATCAGAGGAAGAGTTGATTAGTTATGATAAATTGAAAAATATAGTGTTAAGGGAATTTCAACCTACTGCACAAGAATGTTTAAACAATTTCAAGAGTGCACAAAAATTACCGTCGGAAAGTTACGTTCAATTTGCAGCTAGGCTGAGTTCAATTTTTCAGTATTACTGTAATTTGCGTGAGGTAAATGATTTTAAATCATTATGCGATCTGATTGTTTCAGATAAAATTTTCAGTTCTTTAGATCGCGAATTAATGAATCATATCGCAATTAAACAATCAGAGTCATATTTTAAACCACAGCAACTAGGAAGAGAATGCGATATTTTTTTGTCGATTAAAAATAAATCTAAAGGTGAATCAAATGTGTATTCGAGAAACACGATAAATGAAAATAAACGTATAGCGACAAATAAATTTCAAAATCGGCCTCAAAGGAGCGCTTCAAATATATTTTTTTCGGAAACAAAAAATGTCAAATGTGTCTTGTGTAAATCTAATGAATATCACGGTTTACATTCTTGTCCGCAATTCAAAAAACTGTCCATTAAAGATAGAGTAGAAGTTGTGAAATTAAATAAAGCATGTTTCAAATGTTTAAATTATAACTGTTGCGCACAGAAATGTAAGTCTAAAAATTGTGCTAGATGTAACCTACCGCATTCTGAGCTAATACATTTTTCTAGAGAAGAAAAGGAATTAAATAATCAAAATAAAAATGTTGGTCATATGTTTCAATCGGCTGCAGGAATAAAAAATTCACAACCCGAGGAATTCCTTTCCTACCCTCCGAGTCAGACTGTCGCCTCTAGTTTTGTGAAAAATAAAACAAAATCCGTTTTATTAAGTACGGCGCGAATCCTCATTAAAGATAAGTTCTCGGAATGGCAGGAAGTTAGATGCTTACTAGATGTCGGTTCACAAGCATGTTTGATTACTTCGCAGTGTGCTAATCGATTGCAGCTTAGAATTAATAAAACGAATACTTTAATTTCATGTTTGGATGACACTTCTATGACAATAAAAGGCTGCGTAAATACAAAAATCGCGAATAGAGATAAAAGTTTTGAAAAAGAATTGACTATGCTAGTAGTAAGGAAAATTACAGATTTAATTCCGCAACAAGTGGTTAACATAAATGTTGAAGTACCAGATTTAACTATTTTAGCAGATTATAGATTTAATTTTCCTGATAAAATTGATATGTTGTTGGGGGCAGAAATATTTTATGAGTTATTAAGACCGGGACAAATATATTCTCAGAGTTCAAATTTACTTTTGCAAAATACCGTATTTGGGTATGTGGCTAGTGGATGCATAGAGCAGGAAAGTGATGTAAAAGTTCATTGTGGGCTAATTCGGGAGGAAGATTTAAACCAAACATTAAAAAAGTTTTGGGAAGTTGAAAACGTCGAAGTAGAGTTATCAAAAAGTAAGGAATTTGAGATATGTGAGCAACATTTTGCGCGTACGCCTTGGAGAAATGAGGAAGGGAGATACGTGGTGAAAATGCCTTTAAAGGAAAATCCTTCGTGTTTAGGCCAATCTAGGGAGCTTGCTCTTAAAAAACTCAAATCGCTGTGGACTCGCTTATCAAAAGATAAGAAATACTTCAAATTGTATAAAGATTTTTTAAATGAATATGAAATGTTGGAGCATATGAAACAGGTTAAAGAAGTGAAAGAACCTGACGTCGTGTATTATGCTCCACATCATGGCATTTTTAGACCAGAAAAGTCCACCACAAAACTGAGAGTTGTATTTAACTGTTCTGCCACAACAACAAATGGCACATCACTTAATTCATTGCAATATAATGGCGGTGTTATTCAGAATGATTTATTCACGATTATGGTTAGTTTTCGAGAGCATACTTATGCACTGACTGCGGATATCCAAATGATGTATCGAATGATCAATATTGATCCTAGTCAGCACGCATTGCAGAGAATTTTGTGGAACGATAATTTCGAAGAAGAGCCTAAAATTTTTGAACTACAGACCGTTACATACGGTACGGTTAGTGCGCCTTATTTAGCAATGAAAACTCTCAACCAGCTATCGATTGATGAAGGAGATAATTATCCGATGGCAGCATCTGTTCTTCGAGAAAATATTTACATGGATGATATTTTGTGCGGTGCACCTACGCTTGAAGAAGCCAAAGAGTTGCAGCGGCAGCTCATAGCGATTATGCATAAAGCAGGTATGAGACTCCATAAGTGGTGTACAAGTGATAAAAATCGTTCGCTGACATATAAAGAAGGGTGTAATTTTGATAATGAAGTTGAAACAGAACAGCTCTGTAAATTATTTATTGGCGGACTCAATTATAAAACTACAGAAGAGCCACTCAAATCTCATTTTGAACAATGGGATGAAATTGTTGATTGTGTTGTGAGGAGGGAACGCAATAAACGCAGATCACGTGGATTTGACTTTGTGACATTTAGACGTGCCCATATGGTTGATGATGCTCAAGCTGGTAGACCTCATAAAGATGATGGCCGTGAAGTGGAGCCTAAGAGAGCTGTTCCTCGTGATGATTCAGGTAAACCTGAAGCACAGATGACTGTTAAAAAACTGTTTAAGGGATCTTCATTTCTACAGAACAGTGATTATCCTCAACGTACAATAATCATACCAGAAACAAATGATGAGTTCAATAAAGAGCTCAAATTTAATGTTAAATCCTCGAATGAATTTAATGTTATAAGTTGTAATATCACCGAGAATTGTTTTGTATATAACTTGATTAATCTTAGTAATAATTATTTAACGCTTGTGTGTATTCTTAGTTATATTTTCAGATTTGTGATGAATGCAGGTATGCCTCTTTATAAGTGTAATGAACCCTTGAGTACATCAGAATTGGAATTGGCAGAGAAATATTTAATTAAATTAGTGCAAAATGAAGCCTTCAGTACCGACATACATAGCCTTCAGACTAAAGGATCGGTAAGTCCGAGTAGCAAGTTAAAAGGCCTCAACCCTTACTTAGATGAATTTGGAATTTTAAGGATTGGTAGCAGGTTAAGTAATAGTAATTTACATTTTTCAAAAAAAGCACCCGGCGATTTTACCAAAGAGTAATAAATTTACTGTAATTGTTATAAATTATTATCATAAAAAATATTTGCATGTTGGTGCGTCAACTTTACTATCCTTAGTAAGAAATAAATTTTGGCCAATAAATGGTCGTGCAATGTGTCGAAAGGTGGTTCATCAGTGCATTCCATGTTTTAAAGCTAAACCAGTTATTGCAAATCAATTGATGGGCGACTTGCCCAGGGATAGAGTCCAATTAGACTATTGCTTTAATATTTCGGGTGTTGATCTGTGTGGGCCATTTATGATCAAAATTGGTTATGCACGTAGGACCATCTTACAAAAAATTTATGTCTGTATTTTTGTTTGTTTTGTATTTAAGGCTATACACATAGAAATTGTTTCAGATTTAACTTCCGAATCATTTATTGCGGCACTGAAAAGATTCATAGCACGCAGAGGTAAATGTGCCAAATTGTATTCTGATAATGCAAAAAATTTTATTGGGGCAGATAAAACACTTAGAGTCTTTTATGAATTAGTAAGAAAACCTGATGAGAAATTAGCAGCATATTTGTCTAGTGAAGGCATTGAGTGGAAATTTATTCCCCCCAGATCACCCAATTTCGGGGGTCTTTGGGAGGCCGCAATAAAATCCTTTAAATTTCATTTTAAGTGAATTGTGGGAGGTGCTAATCTCACTTATGAGGAATTTCTTACAGTAGTGATACAAATAGAGGGAATATTAAATTCGAGGCCTTTGAGTCCATTATCAGATGACGCAGATGATTTTGGAGTCCTAACTCCAGCTCATTTTCTTATAAACAGACCATTAAATGTCATTATTGAACCTGATTTAACCAATATAAGAGAAAATCGCCTCAAAAAATGGCAAAGAATAACTAAAATTGTACAACTTTTTTGGCGCAAATGGCACCATAATTATTTAAGTGAATTACAACAGAGGGGTAAGTGGAGATTTGAAAAGGATAATGTAAAAATAGGAGATCTAGTGTTGTCAGTAGAGGAAAATATATCAAGCAATAAGTGGCCTTTAGGCAGAATTATTGAAGTATATTATGGTAATGATAAGAAAATTCGCGTAGCTCAGGTAAAAACTCAGAATGGAATTTTTAAAAGATCGATTAGTAAAATATGTATTTTACCTATGCCTGAAACCCATAGTACTTAAAAAAAAAAAAGTGTATATATATATGTGTGTGTGTGAGAGTTATATTGTTTTTTCTTTCAATTTTATATTTAAGTAACATATATAGTGAACTTTTGTATTTATTTGTGTAATTAGTGTACTTAGTAAAAAAAGAGTTATTATTGAATGTGAAACATGTCAATGGGGGCCGGTATGTTCCATGTAGGCAGACGATACCGTGCTACCTAAATTAAAATGTCAGTGTTGAGAAACTGAAGAGAAGTGAAGTGTTTTTTCTGTTTTTATTCTAAAGTTGTTTTTGAGATAAATGCAGACGATAATGCAGCAGTGAGCTGCGAGTGAGTGTTATTCCTTTAATAAAGAGTTTTTTAATATAACCAGTGTCTTATTGATTTTGCTGTTTTAATTTTGGAATGTACTTAACCTTTTCAGACACAAGGTTATATTGATGTAGTTTTTTAATTTTCAGTTATGGATTTATATTAACAAACTGATAAATAAAAAATTGAAAAGATAAATATATATATGTATATTACAAATTTAAAATTTTTTCGCCAAAACTAACCTTTATACTATCTTAATTTTCTTATAATAATATTCCGTACTTACTTCAAATTATTAAATTAAAATCTTATTTCTAGATCTAATCTGTTAATCCTTATGCAGACGATATAAATTCTTAATTTGCCTTAAAAAACATTATTCCAGTATGCGTAAATTTAAAAAGATGGCTCTAAATTAAAAATATTCTTAATTAAAACTTTATTTCTTAATATTCCAAATAAAACTGATTTCTTCTATGTTTTTATCAACCCTTTTTAAGAAATTCTTATTAAATTTATTCCAAAACCATACCTTTCAAAAAATATCATTATTTTATTTTATCTATTTATTTATTTTTCCGCCGTCAACGATAATGTGCATATTAATAAATTCATTTCTTTTCTTTTTCTCTTAAAATTAATCATGTATAAAAATCGTCTGCCTAAGATATTTAAAATTCGGAGTCAATTATAAATTGGTTAAATAATATTTTTTTTAAAATAAATTTATCGTCTGTTTAAAATAGCCTCGTAACTGGACAAGAATTCTGTTTACATAAAAGAATGATGGTTTTGAGGTTACCGAATGTTCCAGAACTTTCTTTTCAGTTTAAAAGGGGGAAGTCTCGAGATGAAAGGAAGATTCTGAAGATTTCTTGGGTTGCTTCTTCGATGAGGACAGCTCGCTGAAATAATGATGGAATTTTTGCAACAAGGAGCTTTTCCTTCCTCATTATCACGAATTTAATAAATTAATTTACAGCAGCCCATGACTAATTATTGGATCTTCTACATTTATTTATTATTTTTGTTTTTTCCCTCGCTTGCCATGACTGCGTGTTTCTGTTTAACCAGTGGAAATAATTCGAGTTCTCCTGAAATCGTCACAACTAATCGAAAAGTCGCACAGGATAGGTAATGCCTGTGCTAGTGCCTGTTTCGGATTTTGAAATGAATCTACTGAAGAAGTAAAATGCTATGTAAATGAATCTAATGAATCTACTGAAACGAAGTGATGACAAAAATATGAATCGCCGAAAATTTTTCCCGCCATGATTGAAAGTGTTATTAAGCAAGAATTGCCATTACCTTTTGATTCCTCGAGTGAATGTAACAGAGGAGATTTTAATGTTAAACAGCTTTCTGTCCGAGTGGTTTGAAAGATTTCTTCTAAATATCTCGTGAATTCCTGAGGCCTGATATTCCACCTTTTTGCTGTTTATGTGTAACTGATGACTCAAGATAATCATGGTCATAATGACAAGAAAGAAAAAAAAAAAAAAAAAACTTTTAGAGGCAACTGAACGCAGATTACTACCTACTTTCATAATTTTCGTTATTCCTGTCTCCCCTAGGATCAGCTTGAAAATTTCTCCTTATCCGTGAGTTATTTTTAGATGTATTTAATTATTATGTGTATCCTTTTTACTGTATTTGTGTAGATAGTTCTTTGTTTGTAAGGTTTATTTATTTGTTTGTTTATTTTTCTGTGAGCCTTATTTATTTATCTTTTTATCTAGTTATGAGTCTTATTATTATTATTACTTTTTGGAGTGAAAACATGTTTGTTCTTAAAAATTTAATTGAGGAGTATGATGTTCTTAAGATATTTACTGTTACTTATTAAGATTATTATGATATTTTTATGCACGTTTAAAGATAAGTTCGTAATAATAATGAAGTATAAAAGAACTCAGAAGCTCAAGTTATTTTTTAAAAGGTACATTTTCTAATTTATTGATATTGTTTGTTATCAAGAACTATTCTTAGAATGCAGTATTTTCATGAAAATGTTACTACAACTAGACATTTGAGCTGAAAATTAAGTTAACATTTATGTTTTTCATTTTATTTGTTAGAATTTCTGGTTACAGTGAGCTTTGGTTCCCGGATTCTTATAATTTATTTAAATTCAGTAAGAAAGATGGAACTGTGCAAGGCTGTTGCTAGAATTTTGACTGATAAATATGATTAAGTTTGTCAGTAAATTTTGTGATTTTAAGTAAGAAATTACCTATAGTTAAAATTTTGAATCTGTTTATGATCTATAAAATAATAGAATTAAAAGTTGATCCCAATTTAAGGTATATCTATGATATTTACAATTTCTGTTTTAGATAAAATTTCTGGTTAAAGTTAGCAGCTAAATATAGTTATAATTTTCGCGATAATTTTGATTCAGATTTTTTTTTAAATGGTGGGTAATGGTTTTGTGTGAGGCAATTAAAATGTATACAACATCAGTAGACAAAGCCCTCAAAATTGCGAAAGCGCGAACTCATGAATTTCACCTTAAAAGTAAAAGACTCTATGATCGAAATTTTGTTGAATGCCCATTAAAAATACAAGACTCTGTAATTTATGAAGAATTTAAATACCCTAACACTCGAAAATTAGAACCTACTTTCTCTGGACCATATAAAATTATAAATAAACTTTCTGATGTAACTTATGAAATAGATAAATTTAATTATGAGACAGGACAGAATTCCGTTATTGTGCATGTTTCTAAATTAAGACCCTATTTTTCACCCGAAGATTTTAAACTGTTTCATGAGCAATCCAAAAAACAAACAAAACCTCAGATACAATCACTAGATCAAACTAAAGTCAAGACAATAGATTAAATTTACCATAAACAACCATAAAAAAAATACCATAAAAAAACTTTTACCATAACCATTTACCAAATACCATTAAACCATTAAACCATTAAAACCATTTACCATAAAAAAACCATAATTTTCAACATCAGCGGGTATGTTCTTGGAGCGCTACAAGAATATTACTTGTTTTTGGGAGTTTTTGGGATTAAATTGGGCTCCTTATGCAGGCATAAGGTGAACACTTTGATTGTAAAAGCTTTCAAATTGATGTTGATAAATTAATTTTAAGGGTGTTTAAGTCTAACTATATTTACTCATTTATTTGACATTAGTATTACTCTATTTATTCAGCAGATATTATATGATAATAGTTATAAAATCTAATGACTCTACTCAAACCTATAACATAATATGTGATTTTCAGTGATTGTGAAAACTAGATATTAAAAGTTTTTCAAAAAAGCACACTATTTTTATTTCCATTTCTCAATTAAGAATGACAACTTTCATTCCTATTGTATTTTATTATTAAAGTTTATAAACCATGTGTGGATAAAACATTATTCTACATTTGGCATTGAAAACTTATAACCAAATTTGACAATTTTGTAAAAGAGTATCAGAGAGGAATTATTGTAAGGAAATACTGGTTGAGAGTCCATTTTCTAAATAGTTAGATTTAATTTTATTTGGATTTTGGAATTATTATGATTTTTTTTTATTTATGCTTTCGGCTAGCAAAAAATACTTTCTTATGCTATTAGAAGATAAGAAAATTATTTAGTTGCTATGTAATTATTTTTATCCTCAACCAATATTTTCCCTATCAATAATAAACAAATAGTGATATTTTCTTTTGATTATACTCTTGTTTTACTATTATTATTATTATTATGATTTCTATAATGAAGTTTAGTATTAATTATACTCTTATTGAAAAATATTAGGATATGGAGTCTTATTATACTATTACTTATTATTGTTGTTATTGTTATTATTTAAATTTTTCTATATTATTTATTATTGATATTGAGAGTGATGCTATTTATTATTGAAAAATTGATATATTACTGAAAGATGTTGGATCCAACATAACATAAAAAACAAAGCTTAAACTATATTTGGATATATTTAATTAAAGAGACTGTATTCACTGGACATTGAAAAAGACTCTTTTATATATTCTTGAAAGACTTTTTTCATTTAAAGGACTTATTTAAAATAAACTATGCATTAAGTCATTGTAGTTATTTAAACTTCCATGAGAACGAACTTTTATTGTTTTTATTATATTTTTATCTCTTGCTTATTAATACTCATAACTTATTTACTGTTATTATATGTATTATCTCCTATGCACTTACAAATGGTAAGTGATGTTGTAACATTATTGTATTTCTTTCAGGGAAATGCTCCTACCTAAATTTAATTCAGAATTATTTTCTCTTAACTATTTTATTTTAATCGCTAATATTTTTTATATTGCGTTAATTTTCTTTTCTTCCATCTCTTGGCTTCCTGAGTTTGACAGTTTTATTCCAAAATTTAACTTTTCTAAATTATTATATTTCTGTTGTCTGAACTTGTAGTTTTATTTAACTATCAATTTCATACAAAGTCTTGGGGAGGGGGGATAATATTACAAATTTAAAATTTTTTCGCCAAAACTAACCTTTATACTATCTTAATTTTCTTATAATAATATTCCGTACTTACTTCAAATTATTAAATTAAAATCTTATTTCTAGATCTAATCTGTTAATCCTTATGCAGACGATATAAATTCTTAATTTGCCTTAAAAAACATTATTCCAGTATGCGTAAATTTAAAAAGATGGCTCTAAATTAAAAATATTCTTAATTAAAACTTTATTTCTTAATATTCCAAATAAAACTGATTTCTTCTATGTTTTTATCAACCCTTTTTAAGAAATTCTTATTAAATTTATTCCAAAACCATACCTTTCAAAAAATATCATTATTTTATTTTATCTATTTATTTATTTTTCCGCCGTCAACGATAATGTGCATATTAATAAATTCATTTCTTTTCTTTTTCTCTTAAAATTAATCATGTATAAAAATCGTCTGCCTAAGATATTTAAAATTCGGAGTCAATTATAAATTGGTTAAATAATATTTTTTTTAAAATAAATTTATCGTCTGTTTAAAATAGCCTCGTAACTGGACAAGAATTCTGTTTACATAAAAGAATGATGGTTTTGAGGTTACCGAATGTTCCAGAACTTTCTTTTCAGTTTAAAAGGGGGAAGTCTCGAGATGAAAGGAAGATTCTGAAGATTTCTTGGGTTGCTTCTTCGATGAGGACAGCTCGCTGAAATAATGATGGAATTTTTGCAACAAGGAGCTTTTCCTTCCTCATTATCACGAATTTAATAAATGAATTTACAGCAGCCCATGACTAATTATTGGATCTTCTACATTTATTTATTATTTTTGTTTTTTCCCTCGCTTGCCATGACTGCGTGTTTCTGTTTAACCAGTGGAAATAATTCGAGTTCTCCTGAAATCGTCACATGTACATAAAATTGCATGGTACATGAAATCTCAAAAAGTACATTTTCTGACATTTTCTTTGGATTTTTTATTTTATTTTACTTTTTTGCATTGTAAGAACGTTGTAAAATATAATATATATATATATTTAATAATTTTTTATTACTAACGGACTCTACAAATGGCAAATTAAAGCACAGAAAATTTATTTACTTTTTCATTTTTATACATTTCGTACGTTTCTGCTGCAAAGAATTTTTATATAAAACGTAACTCGCTGAAAGAGCACTGTAACAAAAAAATTGCCGTTTTGTTTACTTCTGTTATTTGCGAAACTATTCACAACAAATTCTCTTTTTATTAACATTATTGATAAACTTTGAAAACTTTGGTGAAAAATTACATAGGTTGAGTCACGAGAATATTCCATTTCGGTCACATTCGGATTGCTGTACTATTTGGAATTTTGAAATTTCAAGTTCTTATGTAACTAATTCCTAAGACGAATTTAGAAAACATACGGAAATTTGTGTCATATTATGCATTATTTATCCCTACTTATTGTTATTCCTTTTCTTTGTAGTCTTCAATTAATAACAATTAATTGCGTAAAAAGCCAGAGGGTATGCTCTATAGGCAGAGGGTGTACGCTAGATTCATGAAGTTCATGGCTAGAATATTTGAGATAGCTTTATTTGAGAAACAGAGAATATATTGTGTTTCTTGAAGAAATACCAAAGGTATATGGCGTATACCTCCGTATTCTCTCCATTACACTGCTGGAAAATAATATATTTGTTACAACTGTTCAATAACAAGGAAATATTGTTGATGAGAAGATTGAGTGATGTTTAGAATGAAATTATTGAAAACCAGTTCCATATAAATCTCATCTTTGATCATTTCTTTACATATTTTTTATAAATTACTTTTAAAAATAGATTAAAATGTATGCCAAGTTTTCAAAATAATCTTTCAGATAAAAAGTTTTATGTTATTTGCAAATGATAACACTCCTAATAAACAACATGGCTTAAAAATAAAATGATTTCAGATGTATACAAATAGTATTCTTGAAGAACACTTGGAAAAAGAAGGTAGTTGTTGTGTATTTTCCATTTTTTAAATAAATGAATGCGTGCAGAAAAATATTAAATAGTTTATGATAACTTTAAAGTCACATGCTTACAAAAATGCATGCAAAAAAAGTCTTGTGTTATGCCTTTCTATCATATGTTTTTATGCATGTTTTAATACAACAGATAAATTCGACAACCACACTGAAAAAAAAATATACCGTCTTCATCTAGAATGAATTAGTCCTTTTGTAAATCCCTAAACTAGAAATATGAATGTCAGAGTTATGCGAATAAGTCTAATAAATAAACCGTATCGAGGAAATGATCGAGAATTTCTAATCAGTTGTTTTATAGATGACGAAACTAAATTTTGCGAATTATAACTAGTACGAATCGTTTGAACTGCGAGAAATTATCACTTTGATTTCTGGAATCGATTCATTAACTGGAATTCTAGCTATTGTAACATTTTTCTTGTGGTCGGATTTATTTGCAGAGATTTTTATATAAGTTTGACAGCAATAATATAGGGAAATAATCAATAATACGTATAAGTAAATCAGCGAGAATTTATAAGAATTTTAAAGCTGTTGGGTTGCTTTCTGTTTTAAAATGGCGTTTTAAAAAATTAACTACTTTAAAAATTTAAACCTTTCTTAATTTGTTTATCAATATAATTATTGTTATATTTGACAAAAAAGGGAGACTGGAAGTTTTTAAAAAACTTGAACTATATTGAAACAAAAAAAATCGGATATTTTATTTAGAAAACTCTTGTAAAAATATTATAGCATACGAATAAGAACAGATGAGGGTGGAAGAATCACCTGTCCCGGAAAACGCAGACGATTTGAAAAATGACTTTCGAATAAGCAGAAAGTTTGGAATAGAATGGCCGTCTCGTGAGCCGTATCGTCAGTCTTAGTTTAAAAATTTGACTAATAAAAAATTTTACAAGAGTCCTTAAACGTATGATTTAGATGAAATATGCGTCCGAGAAAACTAAAAAAGCTGTGGAGTGTTAAAAAGAATTCATGTCATTGTTATTTTAGTTATTATTGGAACGTACAAATTTGTTCTTCATTTATTTTTTTTTTTAATGTGGATTACATAAAAAAAAAGTATGAAAAGGTTTTCACTTGCTTTTCTTTAAATTTTATGATTTTATTCAAATAATAAATAACTGTCTCTCAATAACTGCAATCCAACGATAAAAAGCAGTTATATAAATTATATTTTGATAACATGTTTTCTCAAATTTTAAAATGATGCGGAAAAATTTACTAGTCAAAGTAACATTATTAGCAAATATTTAAAGGTATTTAAATTACTAATTTAAAAAGCAATCTTATAGAATATAACTGTTTGAAAGTTTAATTTTTCAATTTTATATTTACAAATGGAAGTTTTCAAATTAATTTTTAAGTCTGAAATCGTTAAAAGATGAAAATACAGAAGTTATGAAACCAGTAATAATTTAAATTTTATTTTACTGAAAGATTTTAATTAAAAAAAAATAATGTATATATTTGAAAGAATGAAACTAAAATAAATTAATGACTGAATGATGCTTATTTTTTTTTTAATTCTGGATTCTGATTCTACTTTCCGACCCATCTAGTAGGCCTAGGGTTATAATGAGGCTTGGTATTTATAATTATCCTCTCCTGTAAATATAATAATAATAATATACCAGTGCGTGTTTCTATTTTGTGTTTATGGTCTGAATTTTTATACTTTATTTACATTTAAAAAATATTAACATGATTATTTAATATTTAAAAATTGACAATATTGATGTGAAGTATGTAATTTTCTACTTATTGCAAATTTAAAAAAAAATCATTTGTTAATTTTATATTCGAAATCATTTTTTACATGTTTAAAATTACTTATTCTAACATTCGAGTAAATGTTTGCATTTTCAATGTTATATAGCATTTAAAATAATTAATCGATTTAAACACTGTTTCTTTTAGCATGTTTATCATATATTTTGCTATAAAACTATGTGTTTTCATAAAGTTACATGAGATAGTTTTCCAAATATAGGCAGTGAAAATCGAAAATTTACAATAAATTCAATTATAGAAGCAGCAGTGATTTTTTACTTTATATTTAGAATAGAGCTATTTATGACAAATCAGTGTATATTTTAGAATCAAAATATTTTAACCTTTTTTTAGGTAGTTTTGTGTTATAGCAGAGCCCGAGGGTGAATTGTCAAATTATAAAACATGTATCACTATATAATAATATTCGATGCAAATAATATTTTGTGAGATATATGGTCCACTTGTAATCATACAAGACATATATGTATATGATATGTATAGAACATGTACTTATATATAGTATACGGGTATATATGAATGAGGTGTTCAGAAGTGAATACGAATAACTCCATTTTTTCATAGAAATTCAAGTAAAGACATGTTTAAACTTTTCTATGTTTCTATAATGTGCTTATGAATTACCCTTGATTATAAGACAATTAATCAACGTATAATAAAAATATGGTGAAAAAATAGTAGTTTTTAATAGATAGATAACTATAAATGTTTAAAATAAGCGTTTTTAGTTGATGGAGTTAATCGGATTGACTTCTGAACACTTCATGTGTGTGTGTACATATGTATTTTAGGACATATATGAATGTATTTATATGTAACATATATGGCACAAAAGAAGTAAATGATACATATATAATAACGTGGCACATAACAGGTTTGGAGTGTATTCATATCATTTATATATATATATATATATCCAATATGTAAAACAATCAACAATAAACTATGTAAAAAATTCATATATATATATATATATATATATATATATATATATATATATATATATATATATATATATATATATATATAATATATATATATATATATATACATACAAATTTCGGGATGATCTTGGCGAGATCATAACTTTAATTTTGTCATAATTAAATTTATAAAGACTGTTATAACAAAAAAGTACCATATTGTCTGGGTCCCAAATTGTCTGAATGAACGTGCGTTTATTGTATTACAAAGAAATATATATATATATATATATATATATACATATATATATATATATATATTATACTAAACTTTATCGTGCTATTAAAACACATAAAATATAATAAGTTAATATCGAATTCTTTATTTATCTATTACTCTGTTTCTAATTGTTGTGTAGCTGAAAGAATCAACAGTGACATAGAACTCGTAATACGTATATTAAATGCGATAAATTAATTTCATTCAGTCTCTCTATAGTTTAAAGATTACAAAAAATATTGTATAAAACGGGATATTATTTTTATATACATTTATTTCGATAATGCTTCAAGAATTAAACAGAAATGTTTTTTTAGTAACAATAATTTGTAAAATATGCGATTTTTTAAAAGCAATAAATAACAAATAGATAATTTTCAAAAAATTGCGTCAAATCTAATTTTTAACAGTTTAATTTTTAACATTTCCAGTTATGACCACGCTTTCTGCTTCAGGATATTATATTTTGTAGTTAATGTGTCTTTAAATTCTAGTTTTAAAACCTATCTTAGAAAGTCAGGGAACTAGAAATTCTGATTTATGAAACCAGGAATTATAAAATTTAGCCATTTTGAAAATCTAGCTCGAAGCCCGTTTTATTCTAGTTCTGGGAACAAGAAAATTCTGGTCTACTGAATCAGAATATTAACTAGAACACGCTAGCAAAGGGAACTAGAATTTACAAGGATGACATGGAACTATTTTTTCTAGAGCCACAATTTATTTTCTAGATCACAGAGGCAGATTTTTTTTTTCAGTGCAGTTTATACAAGTATTTGAATTTAGATAAAGTATATAATGGTTATTCATGTAATATGCTTTTTATTATTATTAATATAACGATTTTTCATTACATAATGTGACAAAAGGACAATTTTCCTGTTACGGAGTGACAATGATTTATGACAGAATGACAAAACAGTGTCTCTTGACATGTAAATTTGAAGAAATTATTTTAACCGCATTTTTTTTTTTTTTACTTATCCAGACAGAATCCGCTAATCCACATGTTATATCACAATTGCAGGCATACGAGGTTTAACCCGTCGACGAAAGAAAAACTTTAAGAAATAACTGTATCATTAATTTATAAAAAAATCTCCAAAATTAGTTAAAGTAAAAAATCTATCAAATTAGTTAAAGTAAAAAATGCATCTTATATTGCTCTCAAACAAATATTATTTTAAGCTAAAATTAATAAAATACTATAAAACCCAATTATCCAAATTATTAAACGAAATAAAACCGAAATTCACCGGATTTTATAACAGACGATGTTTTAACACGTTCGCTGCCGCTTACGTGAAGATGTGATGATAGTTAATGCCGCACTGTAAAAATGGGTTTTTCCCAGAAGCCAGTTTACTTTCTATAATAAAGAATCAGTGAAAGATTTTCCCATTCCAGCGCCTGACTAGCTATTGGGCATCACCCCACATCACGCGTGAGTGGAAGCGAATGCGTTAAAAATAGTATACTCATTTTAATTGCAAATTTAAGAGAAAGTGGAGTGTTCCTGTTGCCACAATTACAAATTTGATACTAAAAATTATAAAAAAAAATTAATATTCCAAAATTTAATTGGGATACAGCGTTGAAACAAATTACATATAAAAGTACATTTTTTTTTCTATACGACGGTATTAAAATTTAAAATGTATGTGTTTAGAAGTGTAAAATTTGCAGTAGCGAAAATTGAAAAACCGAAATTGCATGGAAAAGTGTTGCGCATTTTAATTTCTATTTCTATTTTATTTCTATTTATTTATTTTTTTTTTTTTTTTCAATTTTAAGAGAAAATGGAGTGATTATGTTGCCACAATTACAAAATATGTCCTAAAAACTATAAAAAAATTAATATCTCAAAAATAAATTGAGGTACAGTTTCCAAACAAATTGCATTTAAAAGTGTATTTTTTTCTCTATACAAAGGTGTAAAAATTTTAAATATGCGAGATGTTTAGAAGAGTAAAATTTGTAGTAGCGAAATTTGCAGAATCTAAGTTCCATGGGAAAGTGTTGCCATTTACAAAATGACGTATGTGTTAGATACACGTTAGTCACAGATACGTTTGGCTTTTATAATATAGATACACCATCTAAGTGTTCTGAATAAATATTTAGAAATATTTAGTAAAAATTAAATTATATTCAAATTCAAATGAATTCCAAATATATGATTAAAACGAAAAGACTTTTTTCAGTCAGAAATAATAGACTGTAATGAAGATTTTGCTTGACCACATACTATGATAAATGAATTTAACGACAGTACCTTTGACAAATAATTATTGCTTCAAAAAACAATTCAGAAAATGATTGTTAAAATTGAAGGGACAGGACAAAAAAAAAGACTTCTACTTACGTTTCCAGAGAAAGAAGACAAGTGTATTCTTGATAAAACAGACTTGATCTCTAAGTATTCAGCCGACATTTCAAGTAGTAGGTAATCCTGCTCGATATATTTTTTTAAAAAGCTATCAAATGTGAATAGTTATGTAATAATATTATCTTTTAATTCTTTCTTGTATAATTTATCAGTTTAGGCAGTTTTTTTAAATAAATGTTAGACATATAAAAAAATTTAGAATCTTTCAATCATTACATCACGTCAAATGACAGATAATAGCTTATAACCTAGAACAAATAAATTGCTCTTAATTATAATTTTGTGCTGCTTATACATCATATTTAAGATAAGTATTAATTTAAAAACTGGATTGTTTCCTAATTCACAAAAGTTTCAAGTTTTAAGTAACAGGTTGTAGTTTACAAAAATTTTCATTTCCTCACAGAATAAGAAATTACTCAGAAATGAAAAATATAAGATGTGTAAAAAATATATTTCAGATTTTTTTTTGGTTCTTTAATGATCAATAATCATGTGCAAACAGAAAAAGCAATTTTTGTTTAAAAAAAGCTTCAGAATAATTGTTTAGCTTTAATTCTACAACTCAAAATGTCACTCCGTCGCACATGAAATTGCCCTGAAAACATTAATAATCATGGGTGTTTTCTTTTAAAAGATAAATATTACTTTTATACCCATTTTTTTTCATTGATTTTGATTTCTCTTCAAAAAGTAAACTTTTGAAAAAAAAAATCGTGACAGTTGTGTGGCGTATTTTTTTTGTATAGCAAATCCATCTTTTATTTTTTGGACAGAAAACTGAAAATTGTTTTGTTCAGATTTGACTTTGAATGACAATATAAAAAATTCATAAGGTTATGGGTTCGAAGAAAAACTGAATAACTTTCCCTTGTGAATTGAAAATTGTCTCCTAGATGTTTTCGAATGATAGAATATAAAATAATATTTTAAAATGCATCTTATCTCTGAAATTGTCGTATTGCATTTGGAAGTATTTTTCATGTGTAGTCAAATAAACAAATGCTGATACAAAGGGAAATTAAATACTAATTATCGTTTTTTAAATGAATATAGAAGAAAACTTTTCATTAAAAATAAAACTGACTAATAATAAATATTAAATAAAATAGTTATTATTTATAATATTATTATTATGAAATATTTAAAATTTATTATAGAATTATTATGAAATATTTAATGTTATTTATTATTTGTGATAAATATTAAAAAAATCAATTTTGGAATATATTTTGAATGAAACGATGTCAAAATCACAATTTTACAGCTTTCGTTATCAAGTACTGTTTGTTTAAACATTCCATTTCACTTATCTTTTCCTTAAAATAATTTACTTGTTTTCTATAAGATTTAAGGCTGATAGATTTCTAAGTCAATCAAGCAAATTAAATCATTTTCTTTTAAACATAAAAATTTTGAGTAATTTTGATTTGTGACTTGTACTGTAAAAAAAAAATGTAAAGGTATTAAATTTTTTCTAGTGTACTTGCATTCAAAGAACTTTTCATTTAACGATGACAGCAAACTTTCATGTAACCGAGGAATGTTACATGAGTTTTTGCTGCTACCGTTACATGAAAAGTTCTTGAAATACAAGTCTACTAGAAAAATCTTACTAACTTTGCAGATTTTATTTTACAGTGTGGGACCAAACTATGTTAAACTTCACGTCAAGAGTTGGTACAATTCGGGTACAATTTGGGCAATCTTACATTGTAATATTTCTAGGTACTTGGGCAAATTCATTATATCTTGAACAAGAACTAAGATTCTAGTATTCCCCCCGCCCCCCCCCCCAAAAAAAAAAAATCCAACAAGTCCTTTTCTTTGTTTTACAGTTTTTTGGACAAGCTTAGGTTTTAAGGGTTTAAAGTTTATCTTATGACATCTACTTTATAACCTTGTGCAAATAAATGAATGAAATTTCCCAACATCAGAAAAACATCAAACTTAAGAAGGAATTATTTTTAGAAGTTTAAAAATTTGCAGTTCCGAAAATTGTAAAGCCGAATTTTCATTTAAAATTTGTTTGAACTGCTCCAGAAATATTAATGTTGGGTCCAGGAATATTATTGTTTAATCCATGTCCTACGTAATATGAGGCGATCAGAAATCCGTCTGATTAATTCCATCAAATAAAAATGCACATTTTAAACAGTTAAAGTTGTATATCTATAAACTATTGTTTTATTATCATATGTCTAGGAATATTAATGTTTAATGCATAGTGTACATAATATGTGATTTTTTATGATCATCATAAAAATTATGTTTATTATTATTATTAATTTAAATATAGAATTTATTTATAAGTAAGGTACCCTGGGGTAATAACGCCAGGCTGGGTAATAACGCCAAGTGCTTATATTTTGCATAATTATGAAATAATCAGGTAAATGATACCCATGTGCTCTGCGCAGAAGGGTTTTGAGTCATATAAATCGCAAAAAACAGCTTCAAGTTAATTTGTTTCATTTTTAGGTCTTATTGTTTTTACAAACAACTAAAATTAACGCTTGATCTAAAATTTGCGAGATACGTTTTTTGATGTGAAGACTATCTTTTTATCCGGAAATACTTTGTTAATTACATAAATTTGTAGTGCATTTCATGTACTTTTAAAATGTTGTTGAAGATTTTGGATATCTTCTCGAGATAATTTGTAATTTAAAATGTACTGCACAATAACTATAACGGGGTAATAACGCCAATCCTTGACTTTAGTACCCCGGTTGATTCCCTACAGTGGCCGAGCTACATTCTAAATACTGATTCAAATAAACACAGTTAAAACTGTCCAATGTTTCTCATATTTCTATTTAAGCGGTCCTTTTTAAGCAAAAAGAAGCTCACGGTCTGATATTCTTTTGCCTCATCCCCTCCTCCCACACCACACCTTTATTTTTCTTACACTTTCACAAAAAAATGAACATTTTCAATAGCTTAGAATGCAATTTGTCAATTTCTAAGTTTGTAGAATTTGTATTTTTAGAATTGGGCTATCTACATGCAATTATTCTATCTTATTTCATAGTTTTGTTTGCATGGCGTTATTACCCATATAGGTGGGTAATAACGCCAAATAGTATTGGTCAAGAAAAAACGCCATTACATTTTATGAATACATATCTGTTAAATTATTTTATTTTATATAGATAGTCAATGAGTTGCTGTATCATATCCTATATTTGCTTCAAAAATACAATCTAAAACTAAGCCGTGAAAATTGGTAGAACCTTAACGTGGCGTTATTACCCCAGGGTACCTTATTTAAAATTTTAATCTTTGTAAATATCATTTTGCAAATAGTCGTTGTAACTTGTTAAATTACAATTTATTTATTTATTATTATTACACATGCGTGTTGCTTTCGTGTATTTAAAATAAATAAATTTTAAATACACGAAAGCAACATGCATGTGTCACACACACGATCTCCCAACTGAAGCTGAACTATTTCCAGTTTCAAAGTAAAATCTCATTTGTGTTCGATTAAAAATGCGAGTATGTGAAGTTAGATGCTGTACGTGTTACTAGTTCCATGTGTTTCTCTTTTAGACCGAATGAAAGCTTTAAATTTGATCGATAACTGCCATCATATTGCAAACAATTTTTATGCCATACTGCATCTCCATCTATCTCTTTCCTCCATATTATAGCCATTTAACTTTCAGAATTTTGCAAAAAAATAGAAACCTCGACCCAGGTTACGTGCATAAAGTTTGTCCGAAACTTTGTATATTTTGTGAATTTTCTTGTTTACAGAGCAACATTTTGAATTTATATTGCATTAAACATATATTGCCAAAACAATGAATTTTAATTGTTGTGTTTTTAACAAATAAACGCACATTCCATAGAAAAATATGCTAAAATTAAACGATAATTACGTGAAAAACAGCCAAATGTTAGCCTCGACCTCAGATTACGTGCATTAATTCCATTCAAAGCGCGTAGACCTACTTGTTCTGATTGGCTATAGAATGACTTTATTTTTTAGTAAAAATGACAATAATTTTGGGTCATCAATGAATATATTCATCTAATTTATGAAGAATGATGTCGTAATTCATCTAATTATTATATTCTTTGTTTCTTTGTAAGTTTGTTCTTTTTTATTACATTTTGCTATCATTTTTATAAAATTTTATTTTGAGTTTACTTCTTTCTAAAATATAAATAAGTTTTTCATTAAAAATTATTTTATTTCGCTTCATTTTCTATAATCTTTTTTATTTAGTTGTACAATCATAAACTAATGTTATATATAGATTTACACATTCAAAAAATACACAATATTTTTTTTAAATTGCCTAAAAACAAACAAATTCAGTGGAATGAAATAAAGCAATGTATTATTTGCAAAACAGCCTTTATATTTTATGTGGCACGATAAACATAAGTTACGTTTTACAGATCTTCGTGTTTTATTCGTTTGTCTTTCTTCAAAAACATTAAAATAGTACTACCAGATAAAATTGCTCTCTTAATGTAGATAAAAAACCAAAAAACGTTTCTTAGCTTAGACAATTTTATAAAAGAAAAAGATTATGAAAGTAGAAATAAATCATTTTTAAATATAAATAGTATATCTTATTTTGCGGTACGTTAAAATAAATGCAAAAGATTTTAAAGAATATAAAATATTAACGTATAAATCCATCTAAATTCCGTAATATAGCTTTTTTTATATGAAATAGGATGTTAGATTCTTAATTTATACAACACAAAACATATCAATTCTCATAAATTTTAGAAATTTAAGAACTCGGCCACAAAATTTTGAAGGCCTAAAACGAATAATTCAGTATCTTTCATTTAATAACACTAATTGTAATCTTATTTCGTGCATAAAACATCGAAGAACGGACTTTTTGAAATAAAGGTATAAATTTCATAAATTGAGGTATCTATCTTTAAAAATCTGAATTTAATTCAGACGGTTAAAATTTTAAATAATACACTTTCAAACCGCCTGAAAAGTTTAAAGCGTTTCCAAGTTTTTCAATGGATAAAAGAAAGCTTGTAATATATATATATGTGTGTATATATATACAGTCATTAAAAAATTATAAAGACACGTTGAACTAGTCATATGTTGACAATTCCAAAACTTTATCATACTTAATCTCATACATGTTAATACTTCAAAATTCGCTATCACAGAGCCAAAGCTAAATGGCAATCTATACCCATCGCAAGGATTCTAATAGTATGAAATTCCTTGCATTAGTTCTAGAAACAGAACTATTGCGAATACCAGGAAAAATCCAGAATAAAAGCGCCACCTGTTGTGAAATTTACAGCAAATCATAATCAGCAATAATATTTATCAAAGTGAACCATAATCTGAAGTTTGATAATAATTCGCGCATTAGTTCTTTAAATAAAGCTATTGCAAAAATCCGGGAAAATTTAGCACAGCAACACTACGTATTAGGCAATTGAAATCAAAACGTAAATGCATGTTTATATATATACAACCATATAAAATATAAGGGCACGTTGAACTAATGCTATGTGGCAATTTCAAAACTTTATTAATTCTAGAAATGCAGAATGATAGCGCCAGTTGTTCTGCGATTTACAACAAAACATAATCAGCAATAATATTTATCGAGATAAATCGGAATATGAAGCTTGATAAAAATTAATGCATTAGTTCTTGAGATAATGCTATTAATGAAACCCGGAAAAATTCCGCATAGCAACGCCACCTATTGGGCGATTGAAACCAAAACGTAAATACTTGTGTCTATACATACCTAATTTCCCTTTTTTTTAAACAAATAATCAGGGATGTAGTGAAGGGTATACGGGGGTATACGCCGTACACCCTCTGAATTTTTTAAGGCTTCGTATACCCTTTGTTTTCAAATAAAGCATTAGCGTATACTCTATCCATGAACACTCATGACGTCAACGTATACCTTCTGCTTACATCGTATACTCTCTGATATTTTTACGACTGCAACACTGCAAATAATCACCAAAATATATAATATTAACTTTAAAATATTCAGGTTTACTTAAAAAGCGATTAAAATAATCAAATATAGATGTGAATAATTAATTTTATTTAAAAACATCTTGGTACTTTCAAGCCTTAAACAGGCTCTTCCTCTGAGAATATGTTTGTTTATTTATACAAATACCGGGTGTCCAGTAAATGACTGACCCATTTTGAATGTAAATAACAAAAAAATTGTTTGAGATAAAAATGCGCGGCTTGCTGTATTGTTATTAGAATATAAATGAATTTTAAAATATGCACTTTGTTAATGCAGTATAATAACATTTAGAATAATATCCAGTCTCAAGACTGAGGAGGGGAAGTATAATACAGATGGTTCAATCATAAATATTATTTTAAATCACTTTCCAACCAACGTACCTTATTTCTGAAGCTGATTCGAGAGTCGATTCAACATATAGATTCAGATTCAGCCGAAAATATCATATTTATGAAAATTAGAGTCATGTCTCTATTCAAACAGCCTGTTACCGCCAGCGCGATACTTTTTTCCGAAATTTGAACTATATTAACAAAGTACATGTTTAAAAACTTATTGATTTTCTAATAACAATACCGCAAACCGAGCCTTATTATCTCAAATCGTTTATTTGTTACTTAAGTTCAAAATGGGTCAGTTATTTACTGGACACCCGGTACATAATTTCGTTTTGAAAATGAATTAATGAACTTTTACTTACAAACTATCACTGTTTGTGATAAGGGGTCTTCCATAAATGATGTCACGCTTTTAGGAGTGGGGGGGAGGTCACGAAATTTTGATAGTTTGTGAAAAGGGGGTAAGAAAAAGTGTGACAACATGCATTTTCGTTAAAATAACAGCAATTAAAATCAGTAAATTAAATTTTGAAATTATTTTGAAATTAACAGAATTTTAGGATATTTTCTAATTGGGGCTAAAACAATTTTCATCTGATTTGTTTTCATTTATATTTCTTTCTTTAAAAAAACATTCACTGTAGGTTTTAAGAATAGGGTAACAGTAAAAATTCTTCACTTAGAGCCACACCCCTTTCTCCAGTCACACCCCTAAAATGTCCAAAAAAAAGTTGTCTCACCTGGGTATTGCTAAATATTGTGCCATCAAAATTTTTGCCAACTCCAACTCTAGTGTGTTAGACAGTGGCAGGTCTTAAAGCCCCGATTAATTGAGTTTATTCAGAAAATTATAACTTCCATTATTTTTTACTGCACAAATTTTGAAAACAGATGAATTTCTTTCTTGATCATTGTAGAGTAGTTACAAAGTGTTGTCATATGATCACTATTGCCCTTTAGTGCAAAGTATGCTTCCTAATCAAATTTGCAAGCATTGTGGTTTGTGTTTTGCAACAAATGTCATTTTGAAGAAATACATAATTGGTGTGCATAAGATTAATAGAAAGTGTCAACCAAAAGTTAACAGATTTAGTCAGCTTCGAATAGGCACAGAGCAGCTGTAATTGTTTTCACCGAAAAAGTGAAATTTGCAGATTGGGTTGGAGAAGACTACATTTCTATTAGAGGTTTACTATCCCCAAGGATGAGAGCGTTGTCGAAATACCTGTATGCCCAATGTACGAGCGTATATTATATATCTCCATAGCAGAAAGATTAACGATTCAAAGTAATCTCTACTTTATAATTTTGTATAGAATTTTATAAATGTTCGTATTGTTATGAAAAATAAAATATGATGACAAATTCCAGCCAAGTAAAATTATTATCGAGTCTTCTTTTTTAAACATTAATCAGTTTTAAAGTATTTTGCGATAATAAATTAACAATAAGATTTTAAAGTCAAATATATTTCATTCCATTCCATCTAAAATTTCGAAATACAACTCTTTTCAGTTGCTCTTTTATATTAATATTTTATTACTATTGTATATTAATTATGTTTTGTGTTGTAAACTGTAATCTTATTTCATGACTGTATTTCATGACTCTTATTTGCGACTTTTAAAAAAAATGTGTGTCCTTATAGTTTTTTCCGAGTAACAATCTATTAAAACTTTTTTTAATGTATGCCTTCTATTGATTTTTCAAATTTCTAACTTGAATTTTGCTTGGAAGTGCTTCATTTCAAGCATTTTTATCATACAAATATTTGCATATTTTTTTCTAATTAAGCAGACCCTACATATGACGACTTTTCGCTGGTCCATATAAAAATTGTACTTGCAATCTTGACGTTTGTAATATTTTAACTGAATTTTTTTCTGTAAATTTCAGAATAACTTCCCTTTTTTTTCTAAACTTTTCCCATTTTTAAGCATATTTCCTAATTCAAAAATTTTCGTTTAAAAAACAGCATACATTTTTTCAAATATTCGCATAAATTTTACAAATTTAAGAATAGAGATATCAAAAATTGAATGTGTGAAGAGAATAGTTTATATAATTCTTTTATTCAATAACACTAAATATAATCTTATTTCTTTATAGTTAAAAGGAACATCGATAAAAGAATTTTTTTTAATCAGAATATGAATTTCATATAAGTTAAATTATATCGAGAAAAATACAAATTCATTTCATCATTCAAAAATCCAATAATTAATTTTAAAATCATTTAAAAATATTAAATTCATTGCAAGATTTTCAATATTTTTTTTTAAGTCAAATAACATTTGTAAAATTTTTCTTTGATATTTAAAGTTCATGATAAACATACTTTATATTTTACGTATCATTTTTTTAATAGCTTCTTTAGCATTTAGTCTTTTATTTGAAACAATATTATGCTGTAAAAATATTCTCCAAAATTATATAAAATATTATAAAAGATTGCATAGCGAGGAATATCTAAAAAAAAAAAATAAAACGATATGAATGAGAATATGTAAGCATTAAGAAATAATTTTGAAATATAAAATCTGTCAAATTTATAACGAAATAAAATTAATGTAAAAAGTTTCTAAAGAATATGAAATATTAGCGATCGTAATTTTTTCGTATTTCACGCTTAGTATTTGAAAGAAAATTCGATGTAGTACCATTTTATCTTTAATGACGGATATAAATTTCAAATATTGCATTACATTTTCGCAAAATCCGAATGCATTTCACACATATTTTTAAAAAAATCATTTATATATTTTCGTATTAGCTGATAAGAATACATTCAGCAACGACTTTTCTATAAATGAAAATAAGAAAATTAACATTTGTAAAACTGATAAACATAAGTTATTATTTACATAATAATTTTTTTAGTATTTTTCACTAAAAATATAAATATTTTTATGCAGTAAAAATCTTTCAGATTTCCATTTTACGCATTTAAAGGAAAAGTAAATCATAAATTTTCGTATTTTCTAATACGAATAAATTCAGTATTAAACCTTAAATGTATAAAAATAAATAAAAACAGATACACTTAAACTAAAAGTTATATACCGGGTGATCCAAAAATCAGGAAGAATTTAAAAAATGAATAATTCGAAAAGGAATCAAGATAAAAAGATACGGTTTGCACCAAACGGATGCAAAAGAAACCGGGTTTTGTGTGGCAACGAAAAAAATAGTTCTGCGGTCGACCAACAGACGACTCTTTCTTTCTTTCTTTCTTTCTAACCGATGACCAGGCCCCCTACCTGACGATTTACCTCAGTTTAACGGGTTAGATACCTGGTATCGGGGCGGTCGACCGCCTAACTGCCGCATAGCGGGAAAAAGCAGGATTCCTTCGCTTCGCGCGTCATCACTTCTGTAGTACTTGCTTCTCAGTCTAGCATACTTTGTTTTGACGGTTGCTTGACGTTATATCCTGTTTTTGTATTGCAAACGGCTACTCAATTCGGTCTCGTAATTTAGAACCTTGATCAGATGACGAGACCTTCACCTGGCAAGGCACCACCAGAGGTATAATTCACAGGTAACTTGGAGGACTTTGCACCCACGACGGATTTTACATGCACCAGGCGCCATTAGCGTACATGACGGAATTTTAGCCGGCAGATAGCCTGAGTCCTGTAACCAAATGCTATGAGCAAAATTTTCTGCCAACTTGGACACCGTTGCCCAACCTACTTGGGAGTCTGGAGCCTAATAGATGATGCGTACTTGTCAAATAAAAATGGTGATTAGAGGGGAGGGGGGGAGAAAAAACAAAAGAGGGGTCTCCGCAAATAGACAATTAGCACCGTAATTAATTTTGAGCTGAACTGAATGGCAAACTTAACTTTGCAAGGGAGGTGAGACTCCGCCATTCTAACGTACCAAACCGGGTTAAAAAAAATTAATTGAAATAAAATAATATAAAATTAACTGGCTCCGTGGGCTTTCCCATTGGAGCTGGTCCGGTAGCTCGTACAGAAAGCACATATATAAAGAGAGGCGGTTGTCAAAGAGAAGATATAAAATAATTGAACCCTAATAAAAAGATATTTTAAAAAAAGAGAGAAATAATAATTAGGAATAAAAAGACATAACATTAATTAACAATGCTTTATAAACTGGAAAACTTAGGACAAAAAACTTTTTTTTTTAGGCGTTGGGGGATTTCTAGGCCTTTTTATATTTTTTAAAATTTTTTATTTTGTTTTTATTACACATCACAGTGAACGGACAAGCAGTGTCGGAGGCGGTTGAAGCTTCTTACTATATATCATAATGCACAATTTGCTGAACCGATTGTGAAATTTTTTTGTGCTTGCAATTCATATGTTGCGGGGCTCCTGTTGCTGGCCATGGTTACAGCAGGTGTTGTGCGACTACCGCACACTGCTGGATGACATGATACACAGACAGTTTTAAATTTTTTAATTTGGCGATAGAAATAAATCCTAGGCCTCTTTTTTTAAAAAAAAAACATACAACATTTAACATTTAACATTTAACATATGACAATTCCTGAAAATAAGACAGTTAATTAGCTGGGGTAGTGCTGTCCACTGGGGTGGTGTGTTTTTAACTTTATTCGTCTTTCATTGTGATATTGTATCTTTGTTTTCTGTTAACCATCTTATGACTACTTTGCTTTTGTTTTGTATGTATTTATTGTTTCTAGTTGCTTATGCCAGAGTTCTTTATTGTTTGGCGGGATTTTTGCCAGATGGTATGTTTGTGTTAGCGGGCAGGCCGTTAGGTAGTGTTTTGAGGTTCCCAATTCTCCGCATGCACAATATGGCGTGTTTTTGCACTTGAATCTTTTTAAGTATTTTGGGAAAGCTCCGTGTCCTGTATAAATCTGACTCAGAAGTTTGCAGCTAACTAATCTATCTAGGAGGTATCACACCGTTCACAGCATTTCGTAGCACTTCTTGCGTTATATAGCAGACACATTTTGGCGGATGGCATCTTTCAGTGCTGCTGTTGATGCCGGTTGGTCTCGGTATATTTTTGACTTCAAGAATCTCCATAGTCAAGTCACAGAGTGTGAAACCCGTCCGTGTGACTTTCTCGAAAAAAACGGACCAATTATGAAATCTGCTGTGAAAACACATTAGACTGTCACTTTTGCCTATTGCAAGGGTACCTCAACAAATTCCAGGAGAACTATTTTTTTCGTTGCCACACAAAACCCGATTTTCTTTTTCATCCGTTTGATATAAACCGTACCTTTGTATCTTGATTCGTTTTCAAATTATTCATTTTTAAAGATCGTCTTGACTTTTGGATCACCCGGTATTTAAGTTCTATAGTGTTTTTCTTTAAAAAAAATAAAAACTTTTACACAATAAAAATATTCTTATAAAGAAATGGGGAAATATATTTCAAAAAATGTTTTCAGGATAAGAATATTTTGACTATCACCAATCCCATACAATCACAATCTATAAGCAGATACAAACGATTTTTACCTTCTTCTATCTTCAGTAGAAGAAAATTAATTGCAATCAAAAATATTTCGACTTCTGATTTACGATTGATTTTTTACGGGTAAGAGATCTGAAAAAAAAACATCTTTATACAAAATATTAAACATTAAAGAAAAAAAAGGAAGAAAGTGTGCATCGATAATTGTTTTCTAGGAAAAATCATATTGATAAATATAAAAAAAAGAAAAAACAACTAATTAATGTCAAGCGTAAGAAAAAAAGCATTTTCTTATGCAAAATGCCATTTCCGTTAGCTATGTGTAAAATGTATGACGATGCATGAACCATCCTTGTTTATTTCGGTCTCAAATATTCATTAATTTTTCTTTATTGAACATATACATCTGATTTGTGTGCTCGACATGAAAACCTGCTTTATAAGTCATTGTCAATTTACAGGAAAGAGATAGCACAAAGAAATTTTACAATACGAAAGAAATACAGGCAGAAGTTCCACACAAAGAGTGTGTGCAATGGAATCAGCGGGAATCGAACCCACAGCCTCCTACGCTTGTAAGCGATTAGCGGCGTGATACCTTAAAGACCCGGCCACGGAACCTTTAATAATTTCGCGAAAATATGGATTAGATTCTCTTAAAGTGCTATTACACGAGGGGTCGAAGTTGCTTCAAATTCCAGGTGTCTCCATATATCCAATGGCTTCAAAGGAATCGCTTCGAAAGCGAGTGATTCCCTTGTGTCGGAGCGTCTTTGACGACTGAAACAAAGCAAATCGACAGTAATAGCCAATGAAATGCTTGGAAAACCGGATGATAAAAAAGCCTTTTCTCGAACAGCCAATGAAATGCTTGGAAAACCGGATGATAAAAAAAGCCTTTTCTTGAATAGCCAATGAAATGCTTAAAAAACAAATTTTTACATGCAATAGCACTTTTGGACAAACCCCTACGAAGAGTATTGCTCTTAGGGCTTATATCTCTCGTGCAAATATTCCGTCATCATGAGTAACTTAATCTATTGTCTTTTATCGCTTTTATTTTTGGAATTATAATTATTTTACAATGATCTTTTAACACCTTCAAAGTTTCAGAGTTAAATTGTACTAAATATTAAAATTTTGAATTTTCTTAGAAAACTATAATCAAACAATTTTAAAATGCGAATAAATATTGCATTTCTTGAAGTAATCTTATTACTCTTTGCACGTTATAGTTAAAAGAAAATTTGTAAAACAGCTTTGTTTTTCAATAAAAGATGTAATTTCATAAATTATATTGTATTTCTGCAAATATTCAAATATATTTTATTTATTTACAAAAACATTCGAACATTCTAGAATGTATTTTCGATTTGTCTAAGAAAAATAAATTCTGTAAAAGTATTTCAATGAATAAATTAAAGTGTATCAACATTTGTAAAATAGACTTTATTCATATTTTATGTTATAGGATAAAAGAATTTTATTCTTTAGATTATTTGAATTTTTTTTTAGTCGTTTGATTTTTCTTGAAAGGCATCAAAAATCCTATTATGTAGGAAAAATAGCTATCAAATTTAATTTTTTTATTTACATATTTTCAGTTGGCACTCATTTAACATTCAAATATAAAATCATTGTGCTAAATGCGAAGTTATTTCTCATAGTTTTCTCACTTACTACAGAGTAAGGTCATTATGCCTAAATGAGAAGCGATTCCTCTATAGTTTTGTCGCATTTAAGGTAGAATTGGCATTTTATTAAGCGGAAAATTGTTGAATACCGTACTTTTAGTTCAAAACTAACTTTTTTCTGGAAATGGAATCTTTAACTGTCATTTATACCCATAATATTGTCGCATTTACGGTAGTTAAAACGTAATTGAGACGGCCAAAGTTTTAAATGTGATAATGCGTTTTATACATGCAAATTCATCTAAAAATATTCATTTGACCATTCACTTCTGTGACAGAAATGTTCATATAATTACTGTGAATAATTTGCGAGACTTCTCAATCAAGAGATAATTAAAAGGTGCGATTAATTTTTAATACTGTTTTTGCGCTTAACTTCCTGTACTGAATTATACAGAAATACTTCTAATTAAATTTAATCTATTCAAATATTTCTAACGATCTTGCTAAATCTCCAAATGAATATTCTAATAATGAGAAATTAACTCAATGAAGGTTATTCATACCCTAGTTTTTTCGTATTGTTTTAATTCTAATGCATATTCACCTATTCAGATTTTTCTTGGCACTCCAAACGAAACAAAATATGAGGAGTAAATATGTATAACCCTTTGAGCTCTGGTGGGTAAATTTATTCAAAATTTCAAATGTCACATTGGCACCAGTATTTTGCAAAGGAAAAATTCGGTTTATGATATATACGAAAAAATTCATTAAACCTTTTTCAAATAAATCTGGTCGAATATTCCGGTGCCAGTGTGACATTTCGGAATTAAACCTTGGTAGAAAATTCTACCATCAGAGCTCAAAGGGTTTTAAACAGGAAATTACAAGTAAAACTGTGAAAATTGAAACAAGCAACGATCATTAAAATCGTTAACAGAAGTTAGAGGTTAATTTGTTTGTAATGTAATGATAATGCAATCGAACCACTTGAATCATTTTTAAAACTTAATAAGATATCTAACAGGGATATTGATTTTTATCAATATCTTATTTTGTTAATTACAAAAAATAATTTAAGCATATTTCAAATAACGGTGATATTTTAAATTTTGGTTGAAATCCGCATTAATGTGAAGTTCAAGGGTTAAAAGTTAGTTACAAGACATTTATAATAGTATGAAGAAGAATATTTATTACATATAACTGTAGCTATTATGAAATGTCTAATGATAAAAATGTTAGATTTAGAAGCAGTTAAAATCGTGCAATATTTATATTAATTCTATTTAATCGGCCCTTATTAATCAAAAAGAAGACCAAGGTCCGATATTCTGTATCCTCCTCACGCTTTTTTTTTTTACACTTTCATAAAAATCGCTCATTTGCAATCGCTTAGAATACATAGATGGAAAAATAAATACTCATTTATATAAATACAGTTTTCGTTTTTATTTTAATTTAATCTAAAAGTAGAAAATGTTGATTTTTGTGAATAAAAGGTGAAAACAGGTTTAAAGAATCAGATTTAAAAAACCTGCAAGCAAAACTTGGGGACCTTAACTACGTTATACCTATTAGATTCTGCGAATAAGATAGTGAATCTCTTATTTTGTCACATTTAAATAATTTCAATTTATATAAGGTTTTTCAGAATTTTCACCTCATAAAAGTACGGCGTACGCGTATGTTGTAATGATGTGTTTGTATTTCCTGTCTCGAAACACACAGCTATCCTTCCACCATTTTTAAAGTTGGGAAAATTAAAGACGTAGCTTCTTCTATTTGATGATTTTAAACACATATTTAAGTAATCAGTTAAAGAAAAGTATTGTCTGAAGATTATACTTGAATCCATATTTTATTGATTGAACACAGCTTAATTAAACACGTTATCTGCTCTAAACATAATTAAATACAATGTAAGAAAAATACAATTTAAAATCATTTCGTAACTCTTCTATAAGCCTCTCCGCATTTAAAGCTTTCACTTCATCGCAAATAAGCATTTGAAGTCATCAAAATGCATCATACATTTCGTAACTCTAATTTGAAAATGGATCGTCTATTCTTACGCTGATACCTCAGGTGAATGAAATATGCGTTGTATTCCTTGACGCCCATGAGGTTATTTGATCTCCAAAGTTGAAAAAAAAAAAATTGAGCCACTATCGGGATTTTTTTGTCGAATTTAGGGAAGATTGGGGTGCTGCATAATAAACGATGTGTATTTTAATGGGAATTTTTATTTAAGAAAACGTTTTTAATGTAGAAAAATGGTTAGAATTCTGTTTTTTAAGATCGGATTTCTCATTACACAACATTTATTTACGATTCTTGCATTCCGATTTTAAGTAAAAGAACAACACTATCGCATTTAGGGTTCATCACATTTAGACACAATGACCTTATTTGATATTTTATTAAATATCAAATAAGAATGAGTATAAACGAATATATTAATAGAATATGTATTTTATTAAGCAGAAAATTGTCGAATAACATCACTTTATTTCAAAATTAACTCTTTTGGTACAAGTTGAATCATATCTATAATGTAAATATGTACGTATAATGAAATAGCATGATAAAAGAAAATTGATTTTAAAGTTATTTGTTTTCCATGAAATGTATGAAAAGAATACTAGCAGCAATAAATGGGGGGGGGGGAAATGTTTCCTAAAAGTAGAAACATTATGAAATTTTTAAAAGATTAGAATACATTTTTTTTCTTTCTTTTTAGGAGCATGTAGAACTGAATTAAATCATTTTGAAAAACGTCGTCTATCAGATTTTGCATAAATGTGAAGCATTTCAAAAAGATATAAAATTGTAGTATTCTTTGAGATTTGAAAATATTTTCCACTAAAATGGAAGCAAATGATGTATGTCTATTTCAAGAAAAATAGTGGCACATTAAAACCTATACATGTGCATAATAGCCTGAAAAGAAGTTTAAGACAATAAAAAAATTTCAAAAATGTTTGTTTGCGTAAAGGATGTCTATATTTTGTTGTCGGATTTTTCTTTACCTCATAAATTTTGATTGGAGAACACAACAAAAAATATTATTTTTTATTCGTAAAGTACAGCTGAAATTTTTTTTAATAATATAAAAAAGTTACACATGAGTAAAGTTTCAAGTCAAAACGTTATTAGTTAAATAATAATCAATATTTAAAAAATATAAAAAAATATGGAAATGTTATTAATGATTTTATGGCATGTAGAAGCCATGCTTAACTTTGTGTTGGTAATGCATTATTAACTAAGGATTATAAAGATAATAATAATAATTATTATTATTATTATTATTGTTATTGTTATTATTTCGTTGTTATGTATTATTATCATTAACATCATTTATTTATCATTATTTTTGTTGTTGTTGCTGCTGTTGTTATTGTTATTGCTTTAATTTTTTTGATAAAAAGTTGGAAAAGAAATTGATTGAAAATGAAGGTATGTTAGAAATAACACATTTTTTATACAGTAAAGCCCTCAAAGTTGACCACCTCTTTACGTTGACCATCTCTCTCTGTTGACCAAAATTTATTAGTTTGAATGATCGCAATGCATTTTCAATGGAGATTTACCTCTCTCTTGTTAACCACTTCCGTAAGTTGTATGTTGACCACTTTTTAGTGGGTTCTACTCTCTGTAACTTGACCAATGATGTTTTCTTGAATTTGCTTTTTCCTCCGTTTTTTCTTCATCCGGTTTTCAGGAAATTCTTTATTAGTCATTCGACTTGTCTGAGCAACATTCGACCCCTTTTTCAATCCCTTGTCACACCTCTTTGTGGTGCTCCATTCATTGTTCACATCCAGTATGGTACGATGAGAGGGAAAATCCAGAATTTCTAGAATCTCTCAAAAACTGCCAGGGGAATGGGGGATATAGGTACGCAGAATTGGAAAACAGTGTGTATCGCTCACATGTGAAATACATTCTGTTCCTTTTTTTTCTGTATATCGCGTTGTGAGGGGACCGGACGTTTATTTGCGAATTTTCATTAAAAATGACCCAAAGAAAAGGTCTAAAAGAACTTAAAATTAAAGGAGAATGTGGATCTTCTTAATTTTCTGGGAAGCAGCAGCCAAAGAAAAACAACAGAAAAATTTGGTGTGAACAAGACAACTGTAAGCAACATTTTAAAACACAAAACAGAATATCTGGAAAGATATTCTTCCGAAAACGGGGGACTCCAAAGAAAACGCAGAAAAATGTGCCTCGACGCTGTGAATGAAGCCACGTTTCGTTGGTTTAAAAAGATGAGATCAATCTATACAAAAATATCAGGACCTATGCTTCAGGAAGTACAAAAAAAATTTGTAAAATAATTTGAATTCGAGGACTTCCAAGCGTCAGCAGGTTGGTTTGAAAAATTCAAAGCACTACAGGAGATTTCTCAAAATATTTTGTGTGGGGAAGAATCGAATCAGGTTTTAGATAAAGTGGTGGAGAAGTTTTATTAAAAAATTCCCAGAGTTTGCTAAAGATTTTAAAGATGAGGACATCTTTAATGCTGATGAATGCAAGACTCTTCTTTAAAGCAATACCTGATAGAAGTTTAGCAATGAAAGGTAATACTTGCAAAAGAGGAAAACTTTTAAAACAGCGTTTTCCTGTTCTGTGTGCTAGTATGACTGGGGGAAAATTGAAACCTAAGGTGATCGGCAAATACGCTAAACCTCGTGCATTTAAAAATGTAAAACCGGCAGAGCTTCTTGTTTTTTGGAAAGCGAATAGATCCGCTTGGATGACCAGCGATTTATTCGAAGAGTGGATTAGAGAAATTGACGCACAAATTAGGAAAAAGAAGCGGCTATTATGCTTTTCGTGGACAACTGCCGTTGCCACTCGGAAGTGAATAATCTCACATATGTGAAGCTAAAATTTTTGTCCTCAAACACAACTTCAAAAACACAACCTTTTGATCAAGGCATTATTCCGTCCTTCAAAGTGCACTGCAGAGCTCAACTTCTGGAATGGATGATTATGAAAGCCCAAACTTGTGGTCCTTCTGCATTGGCATCGTCAACAGCTGCGTCAGTAAATGCTTTGAATGCTGTTCATTGGATTAATTCTAAATTTGTTACAGCTACAACATCGGTGCAAGAGGATGAGCTACCTCTATCTTCCTTGCCAGTTTTTGATGGAGTTGATTTTGAAGATTATGTTAATGAGAATGATGAGTTAGCAACATCTGCTGAACCAGACCCAGAGGCAATCTTTAATGAGATACTCTCTGAAACTAAGCACAGCGAGGACTCAAAGGTAGAAGCAATGGACGTCAAAGAAGATGATGATCCAAATGACGACGAAACTGAAAAGTACCCTGAAGGAAGAAATGAAAAGAACTCTGAAGGAAGATTATGTAAAGCGCAAGATGGAGCAAGTTAAAGATTTCGCTGCAGAAAAATGCCCAAGCATGCTTAATGGACTTGTAAACTGTGAGAGTGCTTTTTGCAGTTACTTAATGGACAAAAAGAGGATTAAAAAAAGTGAGTAAGTGTGATCGGAGATCGCACAGAAGGTTTCGTTTAATATCTCCTTCAAAATAAATTTTTCAGTAAATTAACAAATGAAAAACGGTTTTTCGGCACTATTTTGGGATTTCTTCGCCAATCGCACCAACAAGAGCAGAATCTTCCCCTAAATATTGCCTTGATCACATAGATTTTTTGATTTCTCTATCATAATCTGTAAATTTAGGGAAGGTACGTAAGTAAATAAAATTATGAATAAAAGTAAAATATTGCAAAGCTCAGCATAAATTTAAGGGAGACCAAACTGGTCACCAGAGGCATCTCTTAATTTAAATGAATAATAATTTAATAAATATAAAAAATATTTAATTTCGCGTGTCAAAATAGATGATAAATATGATTTAATATGATGAAATAAAAACAAATAAGCACGATTTTACGTGATCTATTTAATCCATTAATTTATGTTACATACATAATAATTTTATTTAAACTTGCGTGCAACAGTTAGAAGAAATGACATTTCAATTTTGAAATTTACGCTACTGCAAATTTTTAAGCTTCCAAAATTATTCGTACATTTTCAATTTTTACACAGGGAAATAGGTATATGGGGTATAGAGGGGTATACAGGTATAGGTAAAAAATATATAAATGCATTTTGTTTAAAAGCTGTATCTCAATTTACTTTTGAGATATTAATTTTTTTTTTAGTTTGTAATACCAATTTTGTAATTGTGGCAACAGGAGTACTCCATATCTTTTAAAAGTAAAGGATGAAAATTAAATAATTTTCATATCTATTTAAACTTGCGTGGAAACGATTAGAAGAGAAAAAACAACAACAAAATGAACTGATGGATTTAAAAAATAATATTTAAATTAAAGTAATAGTCTTTTTCAAAATTTTATGATTTGTTGTGTGACAAGAGGCGTTCAGTTGTAAGTACACAAAATTTGAACTCTCTGGCATATATAGTTTTTGTGTACGGACTCTGTGACATACAGACAGACAGAGACAAACAGGGTTTCGTCAGATAAATGAAACCCTAAAAATGTACTTTTTAATGCATTTTGTTTAAAAGCTGTATCTCAATTTATTTTTGAGAGATAAAATTTTTTTAGTTTGTAATACCAATTTTGTAATTGTGGCAACAAGAGTACTCCATCTCTTTTAAAAGTAAAGGATAAAAAATGAAATAATTTTTATATCTATTTAAACTTGCGTGGCAACGATTAGAAGCGAAAAAACAACAATAAAATCAACTGATGATTTATAAAACAATATTTAAATTAAAATAATAGTGTTTTTCAAAATTTTATGATTTGTTGTGTGACGAGAGGTATTCAGCTGTAAGTACACAAAATTTGAAGTCTGGTATATATATTTTTTGTCGCTAAACTCGCTTTTCTCGCTATTTTTTTTTTTAGTCTATATTTTTCAGATTTAGTCTCTTTTTTCGCTTTTTTAAAAATAATCTTTACCCATCGGTCGGTCACAGGAAAAAAAGTTCGGAACTTTCGTCATTTGATTGCGGGAAAAATATTGCGAAATTCAACAATTTTTCGTAAGGGAATATCGGAAAACTTGTCAATCTGTCGCAGGAAAATCTCGAAATTTGTTAACTGTTTGCGGGTTAAAAAATCAAAATTTTTCTCTTGGAAACTGACGGAAAAATCCTGGATTATGTCAACTTGTCATAAGATGAAACCACAAATTTTGAGAAATTTGCCTTTCATTTACAGGGGAAAATTTTTTTAATTTCGTCACTCTATCGTGGAAAAAATTAAGCCTATATGATAGGTTAATTACGAAAATGGCCTATCGTTCGCGGGCAAGAATCGCAAAACTTTTCTGTCGGGCATGTAGTCCAGTCACTTTAGCATTTTCTTTCGGAAAAATTTTTAATAAAGGTTTTTTTCACAGAGTGATCTATTATGTCGTTATAAATGATATCTCAAAAGTCCCCGATACTCTGCTGTACGCTTCCCCATTTTGGGGTGCATTTAGGGGGAAAAGGGACAAAATAATAATTAAACTAAGGTACCCTGGGGTAATAACGCCAGGCGGGGTAATAACGCCAAGTGCTTATATTTTGCATAATTATGAAATAATCAGGTAAATGACACCCATGTGCTCTGCGCAGAAGGGTTTTGAGTCATATAAATCGCAAAAAAACAGCTTCAAGTTAATTTGTTTCATTTTTAGGTCTTATTCTTTTTACAAGCAACTAAAATTAACGCTTGATCTAAAATTTGCGAGATAAGGTTTTTGATCTGAAGACTATATTTTTTATCCAGAAATACTTTGTTTATTACATAAATTTGTAGTGTATTTCATGTACTTTCAAATTGTTGTAGAAGATTTTGGATATCTACTCAAGATAATTTGTAGTTTAGGATTTACTGCGCAATAAGTATCCCGGGGTAATAACGCCAGGGATTGGCGTTATTACCCCGGTTGAATCCCAACAGTGGCTGAACTATATCCGAAGGGGGTTTATATATTAATATGGGACAGCATTATCATCATTGTTGAAATGATAAGATTAAGGGGGGGTGCCCAATACTTAAAATTAATCTCTCTATTTTATTTTTTATTATATTATTATTATTTTTTACTAATGTAAAAAATAATTTTTAACTCTTGTACATAAAACTATATCAAAATATTTTCGAGATTCAAATTCGAACATCTTCAAATTCAGGTTTCTATTAAATTTCCACTGGATTGTTCAATTGAGTTCGAAATTTTAACTGTCCGCTTTCTCAGCGTCCGGTTTTTCAAAACTTTATAAATTTAACCTTTAACTGATGTGACAGAAATTGTAACGTATGAATGTGATGCGGTTTGTGAGACCACAAAATTGAAAGATGCATAAAAGGCGGGAATAACTCATAGGATTGTGTTTTTGTACTAAACTTTTTATACAAGAGTATTATACTTAATATTAACCTATTTAGTCTCTGGTGATAGTACTAAAATTCCAAATGAAACAATATTTCGGTAGTGTTTGCAGTTAAACTGAAAATTACAAGTTAAACTAAAAAAATAAAAGAAAAATAATGGTCTACGAGACCGGTATCATAAGTTAAAGGTTAAAATGCGATCCATGATTAAAAATCATAGAATACTGTTCCTGCGCTAAACTTTTTGTACAGAATTAATTCTATTTAAATTTAATCTATTCAAATATTTCTAACAATATTAGGAGAACTGCAAACGAAAGAGAATTTCAGTTGTAACTATAGTTAAACTGGAAAATACAAGTTAAACGCTATTTTTTTTTTGGGGGGGGGGGGGGTACAGTGTTCAGTCAGATTGCTAACAGCAGTCAAAGGTTAATTTTGTTGCTAATATAGAGATAATGATATATAACCATATGAATTATGTATAAAATTGAATAAGAGATCTCTTTGGGATAATACTTTTTTTATAAAAAAATTTAATCAATTTATTAAAAATTTGCATGCTCTTTAAAACGTCTACAATTTAACTAGGGATAGGTTTGGAGAATCCGCATTAGTGTGGAGTTATGGGTTAAAAACTATTTACTAGTTTACTATAATAGTATTAACCTTTAACTGATGTGACAAAAATTGTCGCATAACTTACTGTGAGCGGCCTGTCAGACCGCTTAATCTAACGATGAATAAAATGTGAAATTAACTATTAGAATATTATTTTTGTATTGAACCTTATATACAGGACTATTATAAATAAAATTCAGCTATTCAAAAATTTCTAGAGATAGTAATATGACTCCAAATGAAACAAAATTTTCCCGGTATCTATAGTTAAACTAAAAATTGCAAGTTAAACTCTGAAACTTGAAAAACTCAGCGGTATGTGAGACGCTAACAGCAGTTAAGGTTTAACAAAAATATTTATTACATATAACTCTAGTTATTATAAAACTTCACATGATTAAAATATTACATTATGAATGGTTAAAACTATGCAATGTTTCTTTTAATCAAAGACTTTTTAAGCAAAGAGAGACACAGGATGGTATATTCTGTTGAAGCTCCCCCTCACTCCTTTTTCTTTCACTTTCACAAAAAAATCAATATTTTCTATCGCATAAAATGCATACATGGGAATATATATACTGATTCAAATATTCCGTGCAATGTTTCTAATAATTCTATTTAAATGGTCATTTTTAAGCAAAACGTAGCTTAGAATCTGATATTCTTTTGCCTCCTCCCCCCGCCACCACCACTGCTTTCTTTTTCTTTCAGAGTCACAAAAAAATTGTACATTTTCAATAGCTTAGATTGCAATTTGTCAATTTCTAGAGCTGTAGAGTTTGTATTTTTAGAATTGGGCAATCTACATGCCATTATTCCATCTTATTTTATAATTTTGTTTGCATGGCGTTATTACCCATATAGGTGGGTATTAACGCCAAATAGCATTGGTCAAGAAAAAACGCCATTACATTTTATGAATACATATCTGTTAAATTATTTTATTTTATATAGATAGTCAATTAGTTGCTGTATCAGATCCTATATTTGTTTGAAAAATACAATCTAAAACTAAGCCGTGAAAATTGGTGGAACCTTAACGTGGCGTTATTACCCCAGGGTACCTTATATAGGCAAGTGATATATCATTTCCGATGTATTTTTTAACGCTGAATCGAATGAAACTAGAATCAAGTTGATACGACGAATAGTTTGAGTTATTAGAGTTTTTGCATATTTAAAAAAATTCAAATTTTTATAATGAGTTTTTTTCCTTTCATTTTAAATCTAAAACATTCATTATTAACGTTACATTAGAGATTAAATTATAGGACATATAAAACATTACTTTATAAAGAAAATGTTTATTGTATTTAATTTTTTCTACTCTAAAATATAGATACTTCTTTATAATTGTTCTTGATCATGAATATCTGTCACGTCTAATTCTTCGCTGCCAATTATGATATCCCTATCAGACATTCCCTCTACTGGTGCAATATTAAACAAGACTTTCCATGACAATTTCCGCATGTTTTAGAAAAGTGTAGACACAATTTTCGGCATCCGCACGCACTACCGCAGCCTTTGGAACATGAACAGAATATCATGTTCAAAATCAAATCTGGGGCGTCCGTATGGGAACTAGAAAATTATCCTTTATAACCCAACCCCATTCTTGAGGATCCAGTTCATTACCAAGCCATGTCTGTACGTGATAATATACTCGAAATAAATGTTGTTTTGCTGCACTTAAAGTAGGAGGTAAGGTATTTAAATTGACCGCTTTATTCTTTGTGACTGATTTGGAGAAGTGTACATAACAGTAATTATTTAGAAATTTTTCTTAGAAGAGGCACCATAAATGCCCAGAAAATTTTCATGCCATTCTCAGCAATTAGTACACGAGAAACGTTATTTTGATTGAAAATTTTTATTGCATCTTGTAAATCTGGACGGTTTTGTATTAATTTCATCACTGCTGATTTTCCTTTCTGAAAAGTAGCAGATGTTCCATCGCAGCCATAAAAAGCATGGAGAAATAAAATGTATTCCCTGTATCTTCTTTCCAAATTTCTTGAAGAGTAAAGTTTTTCTTCTACCTGGCCTTTACCAGGCTTGAGGAAAAAAAATCCAAGTTTTGGTGGAGTTGGAGCAGCCATGATTACCAGTAAATCAATATCATCTCCAATAATAACAGTGGCATTTTTGCTAGTTTTTGCGGTTTTGAGTGCTGTTTCAACAATGAGGGCATCTGCATCATCTTTTGCATGCTTGACACATACACTGGTGAATTTTAATTTTTCAGAGAGAAAGTAAATCAACCTACTTTTGTTTTTGCGTGGGAGAGGAATTTTTCTTGGCTAACCGTCGCAGTCATGTTTTCATTAAAAAGAATCTCTGTTGATGCCATTTTCAAGCAACGACGAAATTACTCCATGACTTTGACACTTTTCTGAAGATTACTGGAACCATCAAATACGAGGACAGTGTTTCGACCGTAGTATTTTTGAACATACTTCACATATTTATCACAAATAACCCCGAAAGAATCACTTTGATGCCAGACTACTCGATGAAGCAGATATCCTCCATCAACAATGTAGTTCGCTCCTTCGGTCATCTATGGGACTAGAGCTGTTGAATAAGGATGACTTTTTTGTTTTTCTCCTTCCAATTTCATTGAAAAGGACTACTGGGTCAGGAGCCAGTTCAAATTTCAAACATTCACAAAGCTCGTTGTAGGATCTCTTCATGATACAAATTCTTTGAAACAGCAGCAATGGATCTACAGGTACGGTAACATCATTCCACTGTTATGTGACTGTTCACTGTTTGAAGAGAAAGAACTCGTTCTGCACGTGAATTTTTCATTTCGTAAAAATTGCTACTGACCTTTTTTGCCATTATAGTTGTACCAACATTCAGTGCATCATAGCAGTTTATTTTTTTCACATCACCTGTAACTCCTGTTGCAATGGACACATGTATACTTTGGAAAAGACTGTGGACATAAAACCACTCAGATACTCTGCTTACGTCTTCTTGGCCCCGCTTTATTCGAAATTCCCGTGTTCTCCACTTGCAAAAGGAAACATCACAGAACTTTTCAATTTCTTCAGCAATGTTGGTTGCACTTACTAACCCAACAACAAACTTTGTTGAAACACTTTCTTTTGTGCTCCGTCCACGCACAAAGCCTCCTTGCATCTTTGAGGACTTCATGAGTGACTGTTCATTTACTATATTACTTGAAATCCCACAAAAAAATTTGTCAGACATTTTAATAGTGAAAAAGTCCGAAGAAAATCTTTTCAAGGCGTTCTTATTCATTGACTTTTCCAATTTTTTCATGTCTTGCATGAATAACTGGGCACTTTTAGTTGTACAAAAAATGTCCTGCAGCGTAGTAATATGGAATCACTCTTTTTATCGCTGTTAAATATGCCCTCAAATCTCCCATCCTCTCTGCTCTAATAAATTCTTTGTGAATTAAAACCATGTCCAAATACTGAATCCATAATTTTGAAGTTGGCCCTCTCTCTTTTAAGTTGGAGCATTTATCTTGAAATTTACTTTTGACATCACTGAGAATCCTCTATCCTTCCACTTCCGGAAATAAAAGTTTTGTTTCATAAATGTCTTCGAGGTAGACATGAATTTTTGCTTGTCACTGGATAATGACAGTTCATTAAAAATTATTTCAGACAGAGCTGTTAGTAAAAGTGTATGTGCTCTGACAGCTCTAGAGTAAGCGTGGCCTGATAATATTTTCTCAACCGAATTGGAAGCATAAATAGAGCTCATCCCTTCTTTAAGAACACTTCCAGCCATGGTGAAGCCAATCGAACCGAGAAAGGACATGCACATATAAAAACCTCTAAGTTTTATAATTATTTTGGAAACTGGAAGATTTTCATCTGCTGAAGTAACGATTTCCCTTGCTTTAATATAAAGAGGTTGGTCAAACGTTATTACACAAGTAGTGTGACCATATTTGAGACCATCTTAGAGAACGTACAGCAACGTGCTGTAAATGGGGTCGTAATTACTTGCAGGATTGTTTATGAACGGTAGGTATATAACACGTATTTGTAATGTTCCTCGTGTTGTGTAACCAGTTCCATAAATCCACTCCACCCAGGAATTTGTTGTATTTTCCTATAAAAAAGAATTAGTTCAACAGTCATGTTTTCTGCTAAAACGTTATAAATATTTGTTTAAAAATGAAAATGTATACCGACGGAAACCGGGGGGCACCCCCTTCCACCTTGTCCATACGTATAGACGCCCATGTAACTGGGAACTACTAGTAATATCGACCGTGGTATTTGGCATTCTAACTTAAAAAAAAGGTCGTAAAAAAAATAATGTGTACATAAAATATTTAAATTTTTTAAAATATAAAAACTGTTATAATTCAGAAACTATTGGTCGTATCAGCTTGATTCTAGTTTCATTCGATTCAGCGTTACAAAATACAAAGGAAATGATTTATCACTTGCTCATACAGCTAAGTATACATTTTGCCCCCTTTTACCCCCCAAATCCCCCCAAAAGGGGGGAAGCGTACAACAGAATGTCGCGGACTTTTAAGATATCGTTTAAAATGGCATAACAAAACTTTCTGTGAAAAAAAACCTTTAAAATTTTTTCCGAAGAAAGACCATTTTTTTGGCTAAAGTTACTGGACTAATGGAAAAGACAGTGAATTTGGTCAATTTATGACAGGATAAAAACGCAAAATTCGATAATCATTCGCGGAAGTAAAAATCATAAACTTCGTCATTCGGTCGCAGAAAAAATATCATGATTTTGACATTTTCGCAAGAAAAATAGCACGTATAATCCATCAATCGGTGAGAGCAACATATCGCAAAATTTGTCAGTCGATCTTGTGAAAAACTATTGAGAAATTTTCTAATGGATTGCAGGAAAAAAAATCTCAAAATTCTCCGTTTGGTCGATTAACGACAGACTTCTGTGTTTTTTAATTTTTAAGAATCCGCAATTTTCATTAAATGATCAGACGAAACTGCGATTTTAATCAATTGATCACGGGAGAAAAGACCATTTTCACTAAACAATCGCGAAATCAAGCCCCGATTTTCAATTTTCATCAGACGATCTCGAAGTAAAACCGCAATTTTCGCCAAACGATCCAGAAATAAAATCGCGATTTTCGACAAATGATTGCGAAAAAACGAGAGTTTCGTCAAACGATCCCGAAATAAAACCCCGCTTTTTGTCAAATGATCGTAAAATCAAAAAGCGATATTCTTCAAATAAAACAGCAATTTCCGTCAAACGATTGCGAAATAAAACAGCAATTTTCATCAAGCGATCCCGAAATCAAATTCCAATTTTCGCGAAACAAAACTGCGAATTTCGACAAACAATTGCCAAACAAAACAACAATTTTCGCCGAATGATCGTCAAATAAAACCGCGATATTCACCAAACAATCGCAAAATAAAGCTGATATTTTCTTAAACTCCTACCTTCATCAAACGATCGCGAAATAAAACCTCGATTTAAGTCACACGATCGCGAAATAAAACCACGATTTTCGCTTTACGATTGCGTAATGAAATCGTGATTATCGTCCAACGATAGCGCAATGAAACTGCGATTTTCGTCAAAACATCGCGAAATAAAACCGCAATTTTCGTCAAACAATCCCGAGTAAAAAAGGCTATTTTCGTCAAACGATCCCGAAATAAAACTGCGATTTTCATCAAACGGTCCCAAAATAAAACCGCAATTTTTGGCAAACGATCGCGAAATGAACTTGTGATTTTCGTCAAACGTTCCCAAAATAAAACCACAGTTTTTGGCAAATGATCACGAAATGAAGTCACGATTTTTGCCATGCGATCCCCAAATAAAACCGTGACTTTCGTGAAACATTTATGAAATAAAACCGTGATTCTTGTCGAACGATCGCAGAAAAACCTGCAAAATTTTGTTTCTATCTAGTGGAATAAAATATTTAAATTTTTTAAAATATAAAAACTGTTATAATTCAGAAACTATTGGTCGTATCAGTTTGATTCTAGTTTCATTCGATTCAGCGTTACAAAATACAAAGGAAATGATTTATCACTTGCTCATACAGCTAAGTATACATTTTGCCCCCTTTTACCCCCCAAATCCCCCCAAAAGCGGGGAAGCGTACAACAGAATGTCGCGGACTTTTAAGATATCGTTTAAAATGGCATAACAAAACTTTCTGTGAAAAAAAACCTTTAAAATTTTTTCCGAAGAAAGACCATTTTTTTGGCTAAAGTTACTGGACTAATGGAAAAGACAGTGAATTTGGTCAATTTATGACAGGATAAAAACGCGAAATTCGATAATCATTCGCGGAAGTAAAAATCATAAACTTCGTCATTCGGTCGCAGAAAAAATATCATGATTTTGACATTTTCGCAAGAAAAATAGCACGTATAATCCGTCAATCGGTGAGAGCAACATATCGCAAAATTTGTTAGTCGATCTTGTGAAAAACTATTGAGAAATTTTCCAATGGATTGTAGGAAAAAAAATCTCAAAATTCTCCGTTTGGTCGATTAACGACAGACTTCTGTGTTTTTTAATTTTTAAGAATCCGCAATTTTCATTAAATGATCAGATGAAACTGCGATTTTAATCAATTGATCACGGGGGAAAAGACCATTTTCACTAAACAATCGCGAAATCAAGCCCCGATTTTCAATTTTCATCAGACGATCTCGAAGTAAAACCGCAATTTTCGCCAAACGATCCAGAAATAAAATCGCGATTTTCGACAAATGATTGCAAAAAAACGAGAGTTTCGTCAAACGATCCCGAAATAAAACCCCGCTTTTTGTCAAATGATCGTAAAATCAAAAAGCGATATTCTTCAAATAAAACAGCAATTTCCGTCAAACGATTGCGAAATAAAACAGCAATTTTCATCAAGCGATCCCGAAATCAAATTCCAATTTTCGCGAAACAAAACTGCGAATTTCGACAAACAATTGCCAAACAAAACAACAATTTTCGCCGAATGATCGTCAAATAAAACCGCGATATTCGCCAAACAATCGCAAAATAAAGCTGATATTTTCTTAAACTCCTACCTTCATCAAACGATCGCGAAATAAAACCTCGATTTAAGTCACACGATCGCGAAATAAAACCACGATTTTCGCTTTACGATTGCGTAATGAAATCGTGATTATCGTCCAACGATAGCGCAATGAAACTGCGATTTTCGTCAAAACATCGCGAAATAAAACCGCAATTTTCGTCAAACAATCCCGAGTAAAAAAGGCTATTTTCGTCAAACGATCCTGAAATAAAACTGCGATTTTCATCAAACGGTCCCAAAATAAAACCGCAATTTTTGGCAAACGATCGCGAAATGAACTTGTGATTTTCGTCAAACGTTCCCAAAATAAAACCACAGTTTTTGGCAAATGATCACGAAATGAAGTCACGATTTTTGCCATGCGATCCCCAAATAAAACCGTGACTTTCGTGAAACATTTATGAAATAAAACCGTGATTCTTGTCGAACGATCGCAGAAAAACCTGCAAAATTTTGTTTCTATCTAGTGGAATAAAATAGGAAAATTCATCAATAGATTGCAGAAAAAAATATGAATTTCGTCAATCATTGACGGAAAAAATCTTATTTTATTAATCATTCATGAAAAATAAATCGTGAAATTCGTCAATTGGTAGCAGAAAAGAATGAAATTTCGTCAATCAGTTGAGTGAAACAACTATCGCAAATTTCATTGTATAAGGGTAGCAATTAATCGCGTATTTCGTGAGACGATTGCGAAATAAATTCATGTCAAACGATCTTGGAAAAAATCGCGAAAAATGACAAACGATATCTGAAAAACAATTGCGTATTCCGACAAACGATCTCAAAAAAATTGCGCATTTCGGTAAACGATCTGTAAAAATAGCAAATTTTGACTTAATATCATGGAAAAAATCAAAAATTTTGACAAAGGATCGCAAAGAAAAATTACGAATTTCGGCAAATGATCGTTTGTCAAAATTTGTGATTTTTTTCCGCGAATGGTAGTAAAATTTGCAATTTTTTCTGTGATCGTTTATTAAAATACGGAAACGATAATTTTTTGGGCCGTTGTTTGCAGAAATTCGCAATTTTTTTGCATTTATTTGCCAAAATTCGTGATTTTTTTCAGCGATCATTTGCCAAAATTCGCGATTTTTTGGCAATAGCTTGCCAAAATTCAAAATTCTTTGTCGGAAATTTTGTCGGAATTCATTTTATTCGCGATCGCAGATAAAAATCGCGACTTTTGACTAACGATTGCAGAGAAAAGAATCGCGAATTTCGGCAAATAATCGTTAATGAAAATTTGCATTTTTTCTGCAATCGCAGGAAAAAACTAATTTCGGCAAAATAAGTGCGAAAACACACAAATACATTTCGAAATTCGGCAAACGATCGCCGAAAAATCGCAAATTTCGGAAAATGATCACGGAAAAAAATCCCGAATTTTATCAAATCAACGCAAAGAAATTGCGAATTTCTGCACATAATGGCCTCAAAAGATTGTGAATTTCGGTAAATATTCGTCGAAAAAAATCACAAATTTCACTGAAAATAATTGAAAATATCGGCAAACAATCGCGGAAGAAAAATCGTGCACAATCATATGCAATAGCGGGAAAAAATCATAATTTTCAAATTAAAACTCGGCAATCGATAAAAAATCGCTAATTTCGTCAAATGGTTGTGATTGAAAAAGTAGTATGCCGATAAAATGTGATCTGAAATATCGAAAAATATTTCTGTTGCAATATCATTTGGCACCAGTACAACTCCTGATTTCACTTTTTCACCAAGGCCATTTGATGAATTTCGGGATTTTTTCTCGAGGTAATATGACAAACTTTGCTATTTTATACTGCAGTCAGCTGTCGCACTCCATTTTAATGTAACGCATTGACAGCATCCTTGATTTTTTTTAGGCTTTTTCTACGAAATTTTTTATTTTTCTGGCACCCAGCTGATAAATTTCACGATTTATTTCCGTTATCCTTCGACAAAATTAGCGATTTTTTGTGTGATCCAGTGTTGAATTCAGATACTTTTCTTGGGGGGGGGGGAGAAATTACACTTTTTGACAATTGAAAATCTAAAATTTCAAACTTTCCGGAGTGGGGGATGTCTCTTCTGGGCAACCCTCTGAATTCAACACTGGTGTGATCGCTCAACTAATTTCGCAATTATTTAATGAATTTTGCGATTCATCCTTCTTTCAGAGACCAATTTGATTAATTTTGTAACTCTTTAGACCATTTGCTGAATTTTACGATATTTAACACAAGACCCGTATGACAAATATCATGATTTTTTTCGAGGACATTTGATGAATTTTGTGATTTTTATCCCAAGAACATTTAACTAATTTCGAGAATTTTTTCCCCGAGATCATGTGACAAATTTTTATGACTTGTTTTCTGAGACAATTTGATAAATTTCACTATATTTCCTAGAAGAATAATTTTCCGAATTTCATGGTTTTGTCCCCGTGACCATTTGATGAATTTTGTGATTTTTTTCCATGATGAATTGTCGCAATTTGAAAAACATTTCTGCAACAAATTATGAAAATTCGCAATCCTAAAAATCAACTGAAATGCATTGAAAATGCATTTTCCGGAAGGTGTTAAATCTTATAGTGCTTTTCTGTGTATCTAAAACATTTAAATGAAGAAAAAAAAATTGGTCTCCTTTTAGTCTCTTTTTTTACATTTTACTCTCTTTTAGTCTCTTTTTCTAGCGATTTAGTCTCTTTTCTCTCTTGTTCAAGAGTGACTCAGCTGTCCTAGGCCTGTAGTACTAAATATTTTCTAAAAATTTCCTAAGTTGACCACCTCTGTAGATTGACCACTTAGTTACAGTTCTTTGGGCGGTCAACTTATGGAGGTTTCTACTGTATAATACTTCGCGTAAATTTCATAGTAGGTATCATTGCAGGGTATGAGAACATAACCGATGATAAAATCTTAATTGAAATTCGCAGCATGCACTTATTGTGTCATAGGACTTTTCAAATGTTTAGACAATAGATTTTATTAAATTAATTTTATTTTACCGAACAAAATATGCTACACTTTTTAAACACTGCTATACGAAAGGGTGCTGAAAAATTCCTGGCTTAAGCTAGAAAGAAAATCACAAGAGTTAAGAAATTAAATGTTTATTCAACATGTTATTCCAGGAAATTCATTCTGTCGTTACATAGCTATTGCAGCTTTTCCAGTCCTGTCAAATTAAAGTTCTTTGATTGGTCCCGAAACCAGCTTTCGGCAGCCTTTTTGACACCTTCATGTCCTCAAAATAATTACCTTTAAGGTGTTTCTTCAAAATTGGAGACAGAAAATAGACTGAAAAAGATAGATCTGGTTGATTGACCAAATGGAAACCCAGGATCTTCAATTTGGTAGCCGCAAAATTGGACATATATGGATGTATATTGTCCTGCAACAAAAAATCCTTTTGGTGAACATCCCTGGATGTTTATCCTTGATGAACTCTTTCAACTGGTCTAATAAGTTAGCATAATTGTCCAGTTATGCTACATCTCTGAGGTAGGTAATATACCTACATAATACCGTCTTTGTCCCAGAAAACTGCCACCATGACCATTTCAGTCGATTTATTCGGCGAAATTTCCTCTGCAGCGGAGACCAACTTTAATACCAATCTTTCGACTATTCCTTGTTTTCCGGATCATAGATGTAAGGTCAAGTTACTTTCTCAGTCAGTAACTTACTAGGGAACAGCAAGAAGTGTAAGTCACCGATTTTGACGTAGTATCGTTGGAAAGATCTCATTGAGAGCAGTAAAAAACTCAATGGAACTACCCGTCGCAAATCAGCCGTTTTCGAGATATCCGACAATTTATGTCACGTAACTAATGCATACTTAATGGGGGATCGCAAAAAATATTAGTATCGATTTTAACGAAAGTGATAACGTTAAAAAGATATCATCATGAGGGAGACAAAACTCAATAGAACTACCCGTCGTAAATGAGCCGTTTTCGAGATATCCTATAATTTATGTCACGTAGCTAATGCATACTGTTCTAGCGCACACTTAATGAGGGACAACAACAAAAAATTCTCGATTTTGATGAAAATGGTGTCGTTGCAAAGATATTCTGAGAAGTAAAAAAACTCAATGGAACTACCCATCTGAAATGAGCCGTTTTCGAGATATCCGACAATTAATGTCACTTAATGCAGTTTCCCAGCAGTGTGCATTAGGAATGTGACACAAATTGTCGGATATCTCGAAAACGTCTCACTTCGGACGGGTGATTCCATTGAGTTTTTTAATCCTCACGATGATATCTTTTCAACCAAACCACTTTCATAAAAATCGGTGACTTACACTTCTTTCAGCTTCCTAGTTAGCCAAAACAACTCCTGTTAAGTTTAAAAAATGACCAAAACGGCTTTGCCTACTTTTCCTGTAAGAACAAAACCTTCATAACACCTCATAATTACAAAAACGTAAAATTTTCTTGTGCCTCTATTATCGCAGCTTTCAAACGCAACAGAAAAATTCTAATAATTTGTTCGTAAATGAGTGATTAGTTTGTCGCTAAAGGGCCAATCTTCTCGTGAGATTGCGGCAAAATTATCGATGGGCAAAAATCTACTGTAAACAATATTTTTAAAAATATATGAAGATAGTCATGGCCTTCACAGGATATTATGAAGTCCGGGAGACCCCGAAAAATGACTATTCCGATTTACAGAATTTCAAGACGAAAAGCAGTTGATGATCTGCATAAAAATGTCGTTGCTATATCCCGCGGTTGACGGAATGAAAATGTTGTTGAAATAAGACGTTTAATCGTTTCAAAACGCCGATGTGACGACGAAGAATTTTATGGAGAATCGGTGTTAAAAAGCCTTTCATAAGAAAAAAAACAGTGTACTCGACTGGTGTTTGTTAAGGAACACAAAGTTTTGTCAACTGAAAACTGGAAAAAAGTAATATTTTCTTATGAATAGAAGTTTAAATTTTTTGGGAGTGATGGTAGACACTACGTCCGACGACCGAAAAACAAAAGATGGGATTCGACATATGTTATTCCTACAATGAAGGATGGAGGAGGACACATTAGGCTGTGGGAAGCATTTTCTTTAAAAAAATGTCGGGCCGTTATTTAAAATCCGCGTGAAGATGAATAAGGCAATGTATAATGATATCTTGCAAGATCATTTGCTGCCTGAAGGAAAACTGTGGACTCAACTATTTGTTTTAACATGATAATGACCCAAAGTTTATATAAAAGCAAGTCAAGCAATGGCTTTCACACAAAAAAATTATCGTTTTTGAAATTTGAGTTAAAACGCCTGATATGAATCCAATAGAAAATCTTTGGAAAGAATATGCAAACGCGTTAGAAACAATAAATATCCCAATTCAGCAGAAATTTCCAACCAATTGAAAGAAGTGTGAAAAAACTTACCAGAGACGATCTTCAACCGTTGACTGAATCGATGCCACGTTGCTGCGCCACACTACTTATTACTAAAAGTATGGCGATACTAATTGTAAATGTTGCTGATTACTGTTATTTTCTATTATATCACCATTTTTTTCCAAACTTGCCACAGTGGCCTGAAACTTTTGAGAACATACGTTTTCCTTTGCATTTAATTTTCTCAATTAAATTTATTGATATTCATTTATTATTCCATAAAAAGGTTCCTATTTCAAAAAATTCATAAGTATCACTGTGAGGTTGCTATTCATATGTGTACATATACTCACAAATTAACTAAAAATTTTTTGCTAGCCGGAAATTTTTGACTGCTACTGTATGTGTTATGCCCAGCTAAGAGGGAAAGCAGAAAACTTGCGCATTGTAAATTCCTATTAAAAGTCAACGCCTCAATTAATAAATTATAATAAAATCTTCTGAATGCAATAAAATCTTCTTTTTAAATCGAAACAGTTGGAACTAGCTTTTTTCAGGTAGCTATTAAAATACTGCTTATTTCAGACCTTAACTCACATTCTCAGTTTAGTAATGCTTTAAATAGAATAAAGACGAATGATTATCTTCATTCACTGTTACACATTTATTCGTTAACAGATATTTACAAAGAATAATAAAATTAATTATACCATTGCAACACAATTAACAACTCTAGGAGATATTTATAGATACCAACACTTCTGCAGCATATTAAGGACACATTTCTAGATATCAACACTTTTGCAACATATTAAGATAACGATCACAACACAAAAAATGCTTTGAATATAACGAATTCCAATTCATAATACATTAATATGTTGTTAATTTGATAGCAAAAAAAGCTTTTAAATGTGTTTTGTTTATTTTTGTGTTTGAGAATTCGTAGTGCAACTACAGGGTGTTTAGCAAATAGCTCCCTGATTTCAAAATTAAATTTCTCTAAAACAAAGATCGATAGTAATATGCGGTAAACGGTTTTTTCATTAGGTAAACTGTAAAAATCTTATACAGACATTTGAAACAGTGAATATTTTGAAAAAATTGCGTTCTGATTGCATAGAATGCTTTGATTTGACATTTTTCTTGTTTTAGATTGCCTTCAGAGAAATAATTTTTCAGCTTGCAGTGCAATATTTTAAAGGTTTTTCGAAATAAATTTTTAGAATTTCGAAATTTCAAAAATTTAATTTAAAAAAATATGAAATATGGCACTTTAAGCCGAAAAACACATTCTCTGGCAGCAATCTAAAGCAAGAAAAATGTCAAATCAAAGCATTCTTTGCAATCAGAACACAATCTTTTCAAAATATTTACCTTTCGAAACTTATGTATAAGATTTTTACAGCTTATTTAATGAAAAAACCGTTTACCGCATATTACTATCGATCTTTGTTTTTGAGAAATTTAATTTTGAAATCAGGGTGTTATTTGCTGGACACCCTGTATATTTCTAGAGATGGCACGAGTTCTTGAAGAAGAAATATTTACGAATTATTCCAGACCGCAAAGTTTTTATCTAAAACAAACTGAATAAGAAAACTTATTATGATTTAATTGTTGAAGATTACTAGCATATTAATATATGTTATGCATAGCTGCCAACATCTTCCGCTTTTTCGGCCCGGAAAAATTTTACAGTAAATTTTACTATTTCAAATCGCCGTAATCTGCTGATTAAATAAGGCAAAAATTTCTGTTAAATTTTTCCGGGTTGAAAAATCAGAAGAGTTGGCAGCTATGGTTATGTCCAGCTAAGAGAAAAAACAGAAAACTTACGCATTCATTCTTACGCAAATTCCTATTAAAAGCCAATGCCTCAATTAACCCATTAATGTCCAAATTATTTTGTTCATTAAAAATGAAATTTTGGGTTTCCCTCCACTTTTAAAAGACAAATAACTTTTATCTTAATTTATTTAGGAATTTGTTTCGTGAAAAATGGTGCTTATTTATCTTTCTAATTACTGGTGGGAAAAGTGCTTTATTGCTTTTTTTATAATCGTCCCTAAAAAGGGACACAGGCACTAATGGGTTAATAAACTACAATAAAATCTTCTGAAGACGTTATTTTCAAATATAAACAGTTGGAACTCTAGCTTTTTATAAATAGCTATTAAAATACTATTTATTTCAACACTTAACGCACGATCTCGATTTATCAATAGTTTAAATAGAATAAAGACAAATGATTATCTGTATTCACTTATACACTCTGTAATAATGTACACACTGCTACATTCGTTAACAGATATTTACACAGAATGATCTAGTTAATAATAAATTCTGAGATCCCAAAAACATAACAAATCTGCAATTTTAAACAAGCTCAAAAGTTAAACAAAACAATATTTACATTTGCTTTGCATGTAAATAATATGCTTTCTCTTGAATGATAATAAATCTTAAAATTAAATATTCATTTACAATGTAAATAATTTAGAATAAATATCCAAATGTTTCTTGAAACTTTGATAACAAAATGGTGAGGATAAATGTATTTCTGATTTCTTCAGGTAGCTACAAAAATGCTATTTATTTCAACACTTAACGCATGTTTTTAATTTAGTAATGGTTTATATATAATAAATACAAATGATTATCTGTAATCACTGCAACAACCTTTTTCCTTAACAGATATTTACACAGAATTATCAAATTAATAACAAATTCTAAAATCCCAAAAACATAACAAAGGAACAATTTTAAAATTGTTCAAAAGTTAAACAAAACAATATTTACATTTTTTTGCTTGTAAATTATGAGCTTTCTCTAGAAAGACAATAAATCTTAAAATTAAATGTTCATTTACAATGTAAATAACTAGGAACAAATATCGAAATGTTCCTGAAAGCTTCGGTAACAAAATGTTAAGAATAAACATATTTCTGATTTTTTTCAGGTAGCTATTAAATACTATTTATTTCAACACTTAACGCATGTTCTCAATTTTAGTAATGGTTTAAAAAGAATAAAGACAAACGATTATCTGCATTCACTGTTACATTTATTCGTTAACAGGCATTTACACATAATTATCAAATTTATTACAAATTCTGAGGTTCCGTAAACATAATAAAGACATGTTCAAACATTAAACAAAACAATTTTTACATTTGTTTTGCATATAAATGATGTGCTTTCTCTTGAAAGACAATAAATCTAAAAATTAAATGTTCATTTACAATATAAATAATTTAAAACAAATATCCAAATGTTCCTTAAAGTTTCAGTAACAAAATAGTGAGAATAAATGTATTTCCGATTGAATTATCTGAGGCGTAGTGTAAAATTATAGTTGTTTTTGTTTGCCTTTTCGATTTTATTTGAAAAACAAATTGTTCCCCAATACTTTGTTTTTATTTACCTTTTGTTATTTCATTCGAAAAACAATTTTTCTTGAATACTTTTTGTTATTTGTTTCCAATTATTTTATGTAAAAATCAAATTGTTCCTTAACTTATATTAGAAAGGTAAAACATGTCGTCACTACCGCTGATATCATATAGAAGATGACAATGAAACAACCTGAAAAACAATACTCGAATGTATACATATATATATATACATATATATATGTATATGTATATTACAAATTTATTATCTTTTAAGCAATGAATAATTTCAATTTTCACATTGTCGAATGGAATGAACTTTCAAATGCAATTTGTCTGAAAACTGTATTATAATTTTACTCATTTTTTATGGATTTTAAATAATTTCCAAACATTGTTAAAGTATGACATTTATTGTATGCAGTCCGATTACGGAAGATTAACCCATTTTCACTTAAAGCCCTTTAATATTTCAGCATTTATTTTCAATTGCTATTCCATAATGAAATTAAAACTGCATAAGAAAAGAGTTTAACAGATATGTAACAAATATGTACTTATTATTCAACTAATACTGAATAATAAGAATAAATAAAAACTACTGCAATTAGTGAAATTGTTTGTAAATTTCCTGGGTAGTTAACACCAGCTATGTAGGTAGTATGAAAGTGCAGTTTTTAGATGCTAAAACTTTATTTGAATGAATCATTGGCATTTTCAAAGAAAATGCGTTTAGATGCTTTTAATGAACAAGCAGAAATATATGTTAAAAATATATATTATATTTTTCAATTTTAAGTTGGTTTCAGGAAATACGGGTTGGATTCCCTGGTATTATTAAATTTAAAAGATAGTAACAGATATTATCAAATATTTAAAACAAGAATGAAATCATATGCGAATTACTATCACTGCACGAACAGTCGTATACAACAGAACTACGTAAAATCGAGATAACGGCTATTACAGCTCTTCCTTTCGAATGAATGTTCACAAATTCAATTAGGACGTATTGGCCAAATCAAAAAAACATGTATGAAATTAGTGTCGATTTTGCTTCTTACACTTTCCGATGATGCAATAATGAAAGTGCTGCAAAAATTGCAATTACAGCATCCCCTTTCGGAGAAATATCACCGAATTCAAGTTGGACTTGCTGGCCATAAACATGGATATGAAACTTGTTCAATTCTGAGTATAACTTCATGCACTTTTTGATGATACAAAAACGGTACACATATGAACACATGGTTACACGAGCACGCACACACACACGTGGAAACGGACGCACGCATGAACAGACATACATTTTATAACATGATTTTCAACATCTCTAAAAATGTGTAAATTTGTTAAAAACTGGAAGTCGGGTTTTTTTTATTACAATCCTTTCTTTTTCTTAACCTGTTGATTAGCCAGTTCCTGATTAACTTGTGATTCCTGAAAAATGCTAAATCATTTGATAAATGGCTCAAATAACCAAAAAAAGGAAAAAAAATCAAATTTTAGAAATAATTTCAGAAAACTTTTACATTTACATTTTTTGTAACTTTCTGTTTTCTATGAACTTCATAAAGTTTATCAACTTCCAAAAACCCCAAAAAGCTTTTAAAAACAATGAATTTAGGTTAATCCTCTAAACGTAAGCTTCGTTGGGAGGAAACAGATTATTTAATAAATAAAATTATGCTAAAAAATTTAAGCATTTCTCGTGCCATTAATTTACAATAAATAAACAGTAACATAGGTTCTTTTATAATTCAGTATATCCAACTGATTTTAATTAGTGATAGTTTTCAATGCTGAAACAAAAGACTTTCCTTAACAATTTATTTAATAGCGTATAAAAAGTGTTACCGGTGCTGATTTAATTTCGGATAAAAATTGATACTTGTATATTTTTAACTACTTTTTTGAGTAGCTCTTACTAATATTAATTATTAATTTTTTTTGTGTTTTACTTCATAAAGAGCAATACGAATTGAATATTTCCAGCTGAGCGAAAAATTGCCCAGGCCGGGAATCGAACCCGGATACTTAGCATACAAGGCCAATGCTTTACCTGTGAAGCTATCTGGGCGATAGCCGGCTAAATTTTTCGCTCAGATAACCTTATTGGCCTTAACATCTGGCCTGTCATTTGAAACAGCTCGCAGAATAAACCGCAGGTAATGGAACTCCATATAACGATGGATACGTAGATATGCTATTATTTTTAACACAATCAAACTGATTGGTAAAGTTATTATACGAATTGATACCGATGAGATAGCTTAACAGGTAAAGCATTGGCCTTGTAAGCCAAGTATCCGGGTTCGATTCCCGGCCTGGGCAATTTTTCGCTCAGCTGGAAATATTCAATTCGTATGATAACTTTACCAATCAGTTTGATTGTGTTAAAATAATAGTAAAGAGCAATAGTTTGGAAATTAATTGGAAGATTATTATTATTATTATTTTCTTCAGAAATTACATTCCTACCAGATAGTGCCCCTCAAATTGATTTTATCTGACTTATTTTGCAATGAATTTTGACACTGAATACTGTATTGAACTTCATACGCAAAGTTAACTAGTTTTTTTTTTTTTTTTTTTTTTTTTTTTTTTTTGTGAAAGTCCACTATATGTAGGGATGAGATTTCCCCATTTTTTCACACCAGTATTTTGTTAGGGAAAATATTATTTCATTTAATCAGAACATTTTTGCGATTTAAAAGAACGACATTTTCTCTAACATAATACTGATGTCCAAAAACGCGGAAATCTCATCTCTATATATTCCGAGGCATTATTATATGAGGCATTAAAAGGATACTGTACCTTTAAAACCATCTCTGTACATCTAATACTGCAATATATGGAGCGGCACAATACTTAATACTAAAAATTAAATAATATATATATTTATATATATTGTAAGACAATCTAATACTAAAATTTAAATTAGAAAAACTTAATTTTTTAAAATCCCTACACTTTTTTAAATATGAATATTTTGGCTTCGATTTTTTTCACACATCCATTAGAATATATTAAATATAACTGTGTATGAATTTTTAAATGCATGGAATTTTACATTTAATATGATTTTTTTCTCTTGTGTATATCAAAAAATGAAGAAAATTCAACAAAATCCCAGTTTAAATATTTTTTTTTTAAATAACCATAACTTGAATGCTAAATCCATACACAAAAATATTAAATATCTCATGGACAACAAGTAAAAAAAATTCAAATCTCTATCTAAATTAACAAAAAAGACCTAAGCGAACAAGCAAGTTATAAAAATATGAATACGGTGAAAAATCAGTTTAAAGTTTTCATTTGTATGGGTGACTGCGCTGTATCTATTAACAAATTTACAATATCTCGCGATATAAATGTCGTATAGATAAAAATCAAATATTACAATATTCACATTTAAAAAAGCTTTCAGTTAATGAAAAACAATGATATTTTGAGCCTTTTCGAGGTATAGTGTTGTCTTAAAAATTTGTGACCATCGAATGTGCAATCTCTGACAGCAATATAATATATGATTAGTTTTAAATAATAATTTCTATTTATTTTTAGAAGCAATATCAATTTTAGGTAGAATAAAATGAATGAATGCTTATCGTAACTACGGTGGTAACAAAATAACTATCTTCGATTCACAAGTTGACCTTTCATAAAACTGAAGTAAAAACCTTGTTATTTTATTTTTAATATTATTTGTATTTTAATATTTTGTTATTTGCATATTAATATTCAAAGTTGAACGAGCAAACAAGATAGAGATACATAAAATCATTTTGAGCTAGCAGCTAGTAATTAACTTTCAACTAAAAAAAATCGCTTTATCTTATTTACTTTGAACGCTACTACACTGTAAAAAAAATCCGTAAGGTTACTTAGAACTTTCTAGGAAATTGGGATGCCTAGAACGTTTTACATAATTGCAAGAAAAGAAATTCATGTAACAGATATACTTTCGCACTGTAAAGAAAAACAGCTGTACGTTACTAATTATTTTTTAGGAAACTAGGATGCCTAAAGCTATTTATGTAGCTGCAAGCCGGGTTACAGATGAAATTTTAGTAAGATTACTGTAATTTTAGAAGATTCTTTTGTATGTTATCACTTTTTATGTAAACACAACATCAACAACAACAACAAAAAATTATACGTGTAACTATCCAAAGTTACCGATAAAATTTTAGTAACCATGCAGATTTTTGTAGCGCTACCGACCTAGTTTTGTCGAGTTACATCTTTATTCTGTACAATGTATAGGTAAAGTGTTAATAACCATACAGGTTTCTAAAGCTTTTACAAAAACTAGTTTTATAGATTTCCATTTTGTTACTATTTTATTATTATTATTATTATTATTATTATTATTATTATTATTACAGTGCATGTCTTTTTTTAGAATTTTTGACCAAAAGTTGTTAAAGTTTTCGGGAAAAAACATTATATAATAGGCACCAAATCAAAAAAAGATATGCATTTTAATTCTGCAAATTCCCACAAATTTGCGAATCGACATACTTTTAAGAAAATAAATGCGATAAAAATATTTCTATAAATAAAGGTTTAAAAGAATAAAATTTTGGAAAACAGATTTTATTCATGTCTAATGTTCCATGGTAAAAAAGAATTCCGTTTTACGTATCTTCATTTCCCGCCATTTTTTCTCTTTCAATGTAAGAAAAGTACTATAAATACGTTCGCTAAATATATATCAACCTCATATAAAACCTTTCAAGTAAAAAGTACTCACAAAAAAATACATGAATATGTATGTAAGCCGAACTAAGTCATTCTGAAATATATTATCCATTAGATTTTGTGATGGAATAATATAAATTCAAAATGTTTGTAAAGAAGATAAAATATTACCTTTCTTTTGCTCTTTGAAAATATTTTAAGTAAAAAGCAAGCGAATGTGCATATGCTACAAGTAGACTGTATTAAGGAGATCAGAAAACACTGAGACGACGAAAGTTAACTGAAATTTGGTCGCAGAATAGGAACCTTTTTATTCATTTAAACTACTACTTTTATTTATTTATTCTTTACAGAAATAAAAAATATTTGTTAAACACTGTTTGTTTGCTAATATGTATTATTTACACAAAAGCCCTATTTATATTTGCGTTTTTACCATTGTCCGATTTTATGTCTTTTATTTCAGAATTTTGCCATTCATTTTTTTTCTTTTAATAACAATGTTTCAGAAATATTTTTGAAATGTTTCTGAATGCTTTAGAAATGTTTTCCACATAAAAATATTCAGAAATGTAGATTTTTTGCTTTTGTTTTATTTACTATAACTTGAATCTTATCGAAATTATTAAAATGTGTTTAAATTCTAAGAAATTGTCTTAAAAGCACTTGATTAAAATTGTATTTTAATTTTTAAACTAACATTTAAAAGTTAGAGATAATACTTCTAATAAATTCATGTAAATAGAAAAAATATGAAAAATGAGATGATTACATCTCATGTGTAAGCTTGTATGGTTGCTTTGGCCAAAGAGGCACGAAATCTTGCCCAACCTAGTTCCACCATTACACTTGTAGATGCAAACGTAGTGGACAAATACAGACTTAAAAATCATTCTTGTAGAAAATCATTAATCATTGATTTTGATTTCTCTAGAGATATAACGATTACACTGGGTAGATTAAGTACAAATCACTTTAAAGGAATGAAGATCCTTCCTGATGGGGCCACAACCTACATTTTTTGCAAGAACTTCCCGGAAAAACAGTTCACACCGAGACGCATCTTCGAGTGCCCATCTATTACCACAGATATCTTAAAGCTATGCTGGTTACAGCTGATAGACTTTGGGAGATTCTTTGCCGTCCTGAAGCACCGAAACTGGTAGCTGTGGTCCTCCGTATATTTGACAATATCTGAAACTTTCTTTGTTTTTTGCATATCCAGTGTCACAACAACAACACTTTTCTAAAACTACAGTTAATAATTACAATAAATCTTTTGAAAATTCAAAAATTTTCAACTTTGTTTGTTTTTCTGTTATTAAAATCATTACTATTTATTTCTTATGTGCTTCGTACATTTTATCAACATTTTTATCGTATAATTTAATCGTATAATATAATCGTATAATCGTATGTCTTCCTTTCGGAATGTCATCGAATTTTTCGAAATGCATTAAAATGCCAGGAATATCGGGTTTCAAGTGATCCATAATCTATTTTTATATCTAGCAACTTTTAAAATATTTCAATATCTCAAATATTTAAATTTTATATTTCAGGTGTCCAATTTAACATCTTAGCAGAAATGTGATGCGAAAATTAAGTTTATTTGTTTGCGAATAACACATAAATTTTGCTTCTTCAATCTTCTGATTGTAGGGAATAAAATTTCATAACCAAACTTTTTTCTCAAGAAATGCATTAAATTTATCCTTAAAACAATTAAACGAATTTAAATTATTTATGTTTAAAGCGTATTTTTCGAACTAATTCATTATTGTTAGATTTTTACAATTGTTGAGACAAATTTTGAAAATTATTACTTAGTCAAAATCTAGAGCTGTTTTTTTTTTTTTTCTTATTTTCAGCGGGGGGAGAGGGTTTTTTATATAAGATTCAGAAATTTTGCTTACATATGTTTAGATTATATATAAATGTACCCATACAGCACAGTTTCATCTCGAGAACGTCGCAGGTTCGTCACATTGCGACGTTGCGATGTCCCACTGATCATCTCAGAGACGGTCTGGTAACTGCTGAATGTCCGTGACCGGCGACGTCGCATTGTAACGTCTACAGAACATCGCAGTATAACATCTATGTGACATCGCAGTGTAACATCTATGTGACATTGCACTGTAATATCTGTGAGACATCACAAGGTGACATTTATGATATGTCACATTGCAACATCTACAGTGCATCGCATGAAACTTCTATGAGATATCGCATTGTGATACTTATGCGATATAGCTCTGCTCGTGCTGTATTGTGATGAATGCAACATAGCAAACCCAGGTCAGTTGTTACCACTATTTCCAAATAATAATAGTCACCTATTTTAACAAATTTCTGCTATTAAATAAGAGAAACATTATTTGAAAATAGTGCTGACATGCAGGGTCATTCTTCGATATTTTTGTTGCTGTATTTTATTCTTAAAAATTACCTTTCAGGATCCCATGTACAAGTATGGATATTTAATATGTGACTATCGCAGTGCCCTTCAAAGGTACCACAAAACTGTTTCGCATTTCTGTTATTCATTTCAGAATAATCCTATTAAATGTCATTTTCTAAATACCAGAATTTTCTTGCATCTTCTAATAAAACAGAAATGTAATTATAATAATTTATTGTACGTTTATTAATGTCTGACATGTATAAGTGTGTAACACAGTACTGTATTTTTTCTAAGTATATAAATAATTGCATAAAACATTTTATTTTACTTTAAATTTCTAAAAAACTTCGATACTTAAACTATTAGAATTGTGTTTTGATACTATAATTTGCAGTTGTTAATCACTTTAAAGGGAAAATTACTAACATTTTGTATACTAATCTCTTAAGAGATTAATGGACATTAATTAATGTCAAATGAACTTCATTTGTGTATAATAGTATGGTTTCTCGAGTGATTACTTCTAATACAATTAGATTTTACTATATTTTAATTATAATCCAGGAAGCAGCAGCACAGACAATCATCTTATAAATTTAATGGTTGAAATTCCAGAATTAGTTAAAACTCAATTTGGATATTAAAGTGCAATCAGTCTTCCAAATCATATTGTGATGAAAAACACCTGAAAATCAGATTTTAGCGGTTGACTCATAGGTTTACCACAGAGTTTTCCTACATGTTTTCTTTACCTTTATTAGCAAGAGAAAACAATGGTAAACCTATGAGTCAACCGCTAAAATCTGATTTTCAAGTATTTTCAACCAGGATATGACTTGGCAGATCGATAAATTTAATATGTCAATCAAGTTTTAACTAATTCTGCAACTCGATAAAATGCTACCTCCCTGTCCATTAATTTATGTAAATTATGAGATTTATTTAATATTCAAATGTAAAAATTACTATTCTTATAGATTATTGGGAGAGTCTTCTTTGCTGCTAAATTGATCACTTAAAATATGTACAACACATAAAAAAAGTCATTCACACATTGCCTGCCTATTTTGAAGAATTATGATCAGATCTTAAAATTCGTAATACATCAATTCAAAGAAACATGTTTAAAAATTTTTAAACACATTTCTTGAATCAATAACTAATAGGGAATAAAATATTTTATCTTAAGACACATCTACACCATAAAAATAAGTTTTGTATCTCATAAAAAGTTAACACAGCTCTACCCTTTTCTTCTTTCTTTTAAATAGAGTAGAGGAGAAGGGGAGGGGCTATATATATAACCCCCTTCTCCTACTTCTGATCTATATCAGAAGTAGATTTGTTTGAGATTACTTTTATAATTATTACTATAGTAATGTATCAGAAAATTTATTAAATAAATTTCTGGAGAAGTTTTTATTATAAATGAGACAACATGCATAATATACATGGATCGATCTCTAAAAATGCTTAAGGCTGCTAATCAGTCAACTTCCAAATTACTCTCGCAAATTTTAAATGCATAGCTGTTGAATTTATTTTTACATTTAAAATGTCTGTGTGGCAATGTTTTTAACTATTTTTTTCTGTATAATATTCTTAAAAGATTTTTTTTCTGCCAGTTGTCAAAATATTTCTAAACTGAGCATAATTTCATATTTTGCACATTAAAAGTTGACGAACTATGATAAAATTTTAATATTTCACATAATTATATATTATAGATATTTTGACAGCTAAAAGAAAAAAAATCTTTTATAAAAAGAGTAGAGGTGTACATAGAAAGAAAAAAATTAAAAATATTAATTTCCAGAATAGACATTTAAATATACGAATGCATTTTACGTCCGTAGACTTAACATTAGCCTGAAGAATTCTGAATTTGACTAACAATCTTAAGTACTGTATTCTTCCTATGAGCATAAGTCTATCCTACTTTATTAGGAATTTTATCCTCTGTAAATATCTAAAAATCATTTTTCATGTCTATGTCTGTAATATTGGTCTTTAATAATTTTATATACTGGTTTTTAAGTTATGAAAGTGTGTTTGCATACTAAAAATTGCATTAAATAACCCCTTAAAAAAAGAAAAAACATAATTATACAATATTGTAAAATACCATACAATATTTTACTTAAGCAAAATATTATATTACTAAATAATGCATGAAGAAATTTATGATACATGATTATATAACAGTATGTGAGAAAGAGTATAGGGTATGGCATGCAGACTGATCATCTGTATGTGAAAGTCCAGAATAATTATCCACCTGAATTAAAGGTCTCCTATGACAGGATGAGGTATGATTTTAGCAAAATCAAATACTAATTGTCACCACTACTTCTGAATAACAATCTATTTTTAATAACAGAATTTCTGTCAGAGGCGTGCGAAAAGAAAACTGTGCCCGGGGCAACGTTTCAATTTGGTGCCCCCTTACTCAACTTTTTTCTTATAACAGGCCTAAAAATGACATTGATAGTATAAATTTGGTGCCCCAAAGTCTGCACCCGGGGCGACTGCCCACCCCCCTTTCTTACTGAGCTGATTTCTGTGATTAAATATTATACAGAAATAGTGATAACAATCAGCCAGCTAGCAAACATGCAGACACTTTACTATTACGATGCACACTATTACTTTTTTCATGCTCATCTTCATGCAGATGTTAAATATTTGGTAACTTTTAACAGTTTTAAAATGCCTAATACATTGTTTAAATTATTTTTTTTAATTAATTAAATGTAAGTTATTGAGTATAAATAAACAAAAACAAATTTTCTTATACTAACCATGTTGAAATTAAAATATTTCTGCTTATCTTATACTCAGAATATTTAAATGATAAATAAAGTGTGATGCATAATTACTACAATATCTTGAAGAGTATTTATTCAGCAATATCAGTGGCTGATACAATTCTATTATCTTGATAATAACCCAGAGTTTCCCCCAGAGGGTTTCAGGGGGGCGCTCCGCCCCTCCTGCCCTTTAGTTTAAAAACTAGTGCCCCTCATCCAAAAACTAGCGCCCCTCTTGTCATTCTTTAAAAAAATAGCGCCCTTCTTGCCCACATTTGAAAAAAAGCAGCCCTCCAGCGATGATCCGAAAAAATCGGCAACGGAACGCAAAAAATAGCCACTAATTACCGGCAAGATACGCAAAAAAAAAATGGCTAATTTCGTCACAAAATTTCACAAGACGGCAGATTTTCTCAAAAGATTGTGGAAAAACGACACATTTCTTCTGAAAATCACAATAAAACGGAAAATTTTGTCAAATGAGTAGCAAAAAATAGCGATAAAACGGCAGATTTCGTCAAAAAATTTGCGAAAAAACGGCAAATATCGTCCAAAAATTGAAATAAAACGGAAAATTCTGTGAAAAGTTCCGTTTTTTCGCGATATTTTCACGAGATTTGTCGGGGTTTTTTTGGGATTTTCTAGCAAAATATGCCGTTTTTTGCGATCTTTTAGCAAAAACTGCTGTTTATGCAATCTTTTAATAAAATTTGCGGATTTTTCGCGATTTTTTAACAAAATTTACCCTTTTTTTTCAATATTTTGATGCAATGTCTGTTTTTTTCACGACTTTTTGAACCGCTAAATTCTAGATTTAATTCTATAAAAATGCCCTTAAAAATGCCCTGAAAATTTAAAAAGTGCTTTTCAGAACAGTAGCGCCCTGCCCTTTTTTAAACCTGTGGGAAACTCTGATAACCTATAAACTTTTTTTTTTTTTTTTTTTGTAAAAGTCATGTTTTTGCCCAGTTTTATTTAATTACATTCAATAAGAAATTTATTGTTTTTCATAAAAAAATAAATAAATAAATAAAAGATGTTGAGCAATAATATCAGTGGTTGATATAGTTCTAATTATCTTAATAATAGCACATAAAAGTTAACATTAAAAAAAAGTTTTGTAAAACTCCTGATTTTGTCCACTTTTATTTAATTACATTCAATAAGAAATTTATCAATTGTTTTTCATAAAAATGAAAAAAAAAAAAAAAAAAAAATGTTGTTAATTTAGATTTAGATAAAAAGTATGAGCTTTGTTGTAAAATTATAAATGCCTAGATCCACTTATAATTCAGTCATCCCCCCCCCCCACACACACACACACTTGTACAAGCACCAATACTAAATTAAGTAAGCTTCAATATGATGTACTCTCAAATTATGTTGTAATTTCGGCAAGATTTCTTGCAATATGTGTTTTCTTTTATCCTGTATATTTGCAGATGTACCAAAAATAAACAAATAAATTTCAACATTCCTTCAGCTAATATAATTAAGTATATATATATATAAAAAAAACCATCAAAAGATAACTTATTGAATAATTATTACTATTATATCAATGGAATAAAAAAACATAAAAAAAATATGCATACACAAAACATGATTCATTATGAGCAAAACTATTACGAAGAAAAACTTTAGTGTTTATTCTGTTTGTTTACATATTTTCCCATTCATTTTAAACAGACATTATAAAACAACTTTTTATTATTATTCTATTATTAAATATTTCTGTATTGCTATTTATAAATCATATATACTTCAATCTATGAACTGTATTACTTCAAATTTAATTGTTTATAAAATTTACATTTATGAATGTAAGCTTTTTACATTTGATGAAGATTAATTGTTAATCCTGATTAATAGTAGATCACCATAAAATGCTAATTTTTATGTATGTCCCACATTTGGAAGTTGATTTGTATGATTAAAATTTATACATTATTTTTTTCAGTATTAATAAAAAGTTTATTAAGCAATGTATTGATGCACTGTATCATTATACTACTTCTCTTCCTTCATAATTTTCAGAGTGCAAAAGATTGAATTTTGCAATCTATTGAATTCCCCTTTTCTTTACTAGTAGTCTTCAAAGTGAAAAGGTTTAAATTTTGCAATCTGTTGTACTATCACATAATATTATAAATCTATAAGTACTTGATTAATCATAAAATTTCACATACATAGAAATTAAAAAAGAATCAGAAAAGTAAGTTAAAATTGCTTTTCTTAATCATAAGAATGACATTATTGATTAATTGCTTTGCATATACGCAAGTTGTACATGCTCTAATACAAATATAATTTCATTATTTGTAATGACAATTTTTATTCCAGTTATTTACAAATGATCTATTCTAATTACCATGTCTTTTTTTTTTGGGGGGGGGGGGGGGGAAAGAGAATCAAACCTTTATTCTATTAACCAGATTGAAATTAAAATATTGCTGTGTACTTATTGAGCAAAAATATCAATGACTAAAAAAAATCTTACCTTGAAATAGGATACAGCTATTTACATATTCAAAAAACACAAAAATCATACACCCCTTATCCTTTTTAACTACAATTAATAAAAAAATTGTTAATTGCCCTTCATTACATGACCATCAATTGCCAAACAAAAAATTTCAATACTTTTTATCAGATAACAATATAAACTTTATTATAAAAATATGAATGCCGAAGCCTGAAGATACTTATAATTTCTATACCCCCCCCCCCCTCCTCCCCACACACACAAGCACCAATAATAAACTAAATGAGTTTCAATATTATGTCTTCTCAAATTATGTTGCAATTTCAACAAGTTTACTTTCAATTTGAGTTTTCTTTAGTATGTGTTTTGTTTGGGTTATTTATTTATTTTTTCTTTTTTTTCATTACGTAAACACATAAATTATAATTTTTAGATCCAAAGGGGCATAAAACTTGAAAATTGGGTTACTGAATTGTTTAGACAAAGATATAATTTAGCAAATTACTGTGGATAATATAAAATTTTGGTCTTTTACTCAGTTTTATTATTTTCAAATACAAGTGTTTGTGAGTTATATTTAAATCTGTATTATACATCTGTATCCTTTAGCTCTTTAAAAAAAAAAAAAAAAAAAAAAAAAAAAAATTCTACATACTTTTTTAAAGTTGCAAATGACAACTATATTGTTGAATAAATATTTCTATGATATCAATTCAATTAAATAATAATGATTCATGTAGTATATAATTTATCATGAGCGAGACTATTATAAACAGTATCTGACAAATTGTTTATCTTTGTTTACAATTTTTCTCATCCTTTTAAAAACAGACATTATAAAACAACTTGAGTTTTTGGAGCAAAAAGTGTTAAATTTTGCAGTTTATTGTACTATGACAGTGTTATAAATCAAAAAGTACTTGATTAATCATAAACCTTCACATTTCTACAGCTTAAAATAATTTTGCTAAATGAACTTCAAAATTTGCTTCCCCGAATTAAGTAATATTATTAATATATCTGTTTTGCCAATTTATATAAATTTTTCATCCTTTAATACAAATATTATTTCATTATTTATCATAACTATATTTTTTTCCAAATATTTACTAATAAAATGTGTTAACTACTATGAAATTTTTTAATATATATATATATTTTCAAAGTTCAGCAATTATCTTCAATGATTATAAATCAATATGGTCTATTAGAATTTTATCATGTACATATAAAACAATTTTTCTCGTAAATAATTATTCATTTATTATTCCTCATGCAGATATTGAATAATTTGTAACTTTTATTAGTTTTAAGATTTCTAAAGTAGTGTTTAAATAAAATTTTTTAACACTCATTTTTCCTTAAAGAAATATAAGCTTATGAATAAAAATATAAATAAATGACCAGAAACCTTATTATATGGATAATTAGGTTTTAAGGTTCTTATGGTGCACTCTCAGCAAGGTCATGTATGACCTTAAAAAAAAAACAATGATTAATCACTTTTATTATCTTGAAATAACATATAGCAATTTACACATTCAAAAAATAGAGTTCTGTAAGAGTCATACCCTTCTGTCCCATATTTAACTACACTTAATAACAAATTTGTTAATTGCCCTTCATCAAATTTCAATATTTTTATTAAGATAAAAATATAAACTTTATTGTAAAATTATGAATGTCAAGGTCTGGAAGCACTTAGAATTCTAACCTCCTCCTCCCCCCCCCCCCCCCCCACACACACATACAGAAACAAGCAAAGCTTATTTGCAATATGAGTTTTCTTTAGTCTGTATTTTGAATGGGTTATTTTTTTTCATTACATAAACACATACATTATTTTTTTTTAAACCCAAATGGGCATAAAACTTGAGCATGAGAATTGGGTTATTGAATTATTTAGAGAAAGATATAATTTAGCAAAGCTAAAGGTATTATTAGCAAAATACTGTGGATAATATACAGGATAATAAATTTAATAAATTACAGCACTTACCTTTCATGATTAAACTCTTCTAAACAAATATTTTTGAAAAACATTTTTTTTTTTTTAATTACAGTGATCGTCAATATACATTTAAATAGATTTTTTTTATGCAAATCTTTCACAAGTTTTGTAGTAAATGAATGGTTAATTGCATTTCGATACTATTAAAATTCACTCTAAATAAAGTACGAAAAATAAACAACAAACAAAATTTTATTTTATAATACTTACAAATGATATCGTCAAATAAAAACACATATAGTATAATCTCTTCAATAAGTTTGAAATTAAATAACAACAGTAATCAAACTTTTTATCAAAAAGTTATTATTTATAATAGTTCTCAGTGCGGGAAAAAAATGAATACAGTTATGTAGTACTTTCAAAACTGCAAGAGACAATTCATCAAGTTGGATGTATTTTAAAATATAAATGATAATTATCATTAATAAATATAGTAATTTTTAGGATAGTGTGACTTTAAACTTCAACACTGAATTAAAAAAATCCAAACACGGAGGAGCAATCAGATGGAACACGAACAAAAACAAACACACCTAACTTCACTACGAATTCTTCTTTAGACGCCATTAAATTTGCGCATGCGCAAATAACTGGAAGTACTCGTCCCTCCGCCAAAACGACAGCCCGCGTTCAGAGCTCTCGTCTCCTGTTTGTCGCAGGAGATCGTCTCAGTGACAGTCTGCTTTATCATCTCAGAGACGCTCTGGTTACATCACTCTGAGATGTGATGATAAAGGGACGTCGCGACGGCTCTGAGACATCGCTGAAACCAAGTGTGCTGTATGGGTATATACACTATATGGCCAAAGGTGACCGACCACTTGCAATTTTAGACATTTTGTTTAATAACTAGATAAATTTCTTGAAGAATTTCCTGAAACTCCAGTTGTGTAATGATAACAGTACAGATTATATATAACTGTGAAGATTTTTTCCCGAAGTTTCACAGGGGACCGTCAACATATTGAAAAACAACGAATATATTTTTCATTACCCTATAAAAACTGATGTAGCAAACACGGTCAAATTATAGATTATGATTAATTAGATTATTGTAATGAACTGTATTTATTTTTGTGTGTATAGTATGTATACTCGTAGAGAAATTAAGGCTTTTACAAAAAAAACCCAAATTTTTCCAAATTCTTAATGTAAAATACTAATCTTTTTTGAAAATATGATATCTTATTTGCTTAACATAAATCTTTTCTGCTTAGAATTTGCAGAGTTATTAATATTTAAAAAATGTTATTTTTAAAAAGTATGACAAACAAATTTAGACAACATTCTCTGTAATCAGAATTTAAAAAAAAATGAAAATTGTATGAAAAATGAGCTAGTTTACTAAATAATTTTTTACTGTGCATGGGTGAACTATATCAAAATTTCATTTGAATATTGTGTTAGCGTAATGTATAGAGCAAATTTTGTGAAAGTCTCAAAAACATAACTTGAAAATTCTGAAAGTGATCGTCAATAGAATAAGCTCAAAATTCTTTGTTCGCAAAATGAAGCAAAAAAATGAGGTGTCGTATCGAAATATAGTAGTAAAGTGCCATATTTAGTATTCTATATTGACACTAATCAATAGATATATGGATATCAACTTTTTCCTTCATTTTGGGAACAACTTGAGCTTATTTAATCGAAGATCACTTTCTAAATTTCCAAGCTATATGTTTAAAACTTTTACAAAAGTTACTCTATACACTTAGCTAGCACAATATGCAAACGAAATTTTGATAGCTTTCACACATGCGCAATAAAAAATATTTTCTAAAACTACTCAGTTTTCATAACATTTTTATTATTTTTTAGTTCTTACTAGCTGACCCGCCCGGCGTTGCCCGGGTCCGTATTAACAATATTAAATGAACTTAAAATTTGTATGATTTTATCATTAACTCGAAACATGCAGAAATGCATTGTCTGAAATACGTAGCCACTGAATGTGTGAAAAATCGGTTTAAAAAACAGCTAATGTTAAGCTCTAAAAATACTCAAAATGAGAGATGAGAAAAGCGGGAGGGAATATGTATCCAACGACTGCGTGATTTTTGTGTTAAAGTGTTGATATTTATCAAAAATTACTGTTAAGTTACGTAACTAATTATTTTTTTTCACATAGAAGTCCCAAGTGAAATATTTTTGAATTTCAAACTAATTATATCACTCTTAAATCCGACTATACCATGAATGAAATCGATACTCGCTGGTAGCTAAAATGTTGGTATGTAGTATTATAATTTCAGAGCCATTTAACAAAAGTAAGTGTTATTTTTAAACAAATCATGCGTAATGTTCACTCTATGGATAAATTCCTAACCGTAAACTTTTGTACCGTAACCATAACCTGCCTGTAGCCTAACTTTGACTTAACCGTACCTTACCGTAAATTAAATATAACATAAATGTAACCTAGCCTTCACTTTATTGTAACATATCCTTATTCTAACCATAACATAAATGCAATTTAACTTTAACCTAACTTTAACTTAACCGTGACCTAACTGTAACCTAATGGGAAATTAAATATAATCAAAGACTTACCGTAGTGTAATTGCAACCTAAATTTACCAAACCATATATTGGTTTCATCTGGTTATGATTCATTAGAACATTTTTGTCGGATTCAGATTTCGTCCGGTTCAGATTATAGGTATTTTTGATATTGAGTTTTAATGTTCGGATCGTATTCATGTCCATGGAAATTATTTTGCCTTGCTCGGATACAGTTATGGTTCTTTGGAATATTTTTGTCGGGAACAGATTTGTTTCAATTCAGATTTCGGCTTTTTCTTCAAATGGAATTTTTGGGTTCGGGTTTTCTTGCGTGTTCACGGAAATTATGCTGCCTTGTTCGAATAAGAACATGCTTCAATGGAATATTTTTTTTTCAAGTTCAGATTTGGTTCAGTTCGTGATTTTTTTCAAAGAAATTTTTTAGGTTCAGATTCGGTTCATGTGAATGGAAATTTTTTGTCTTATTCAGATCCGGTTACGATTCTTTGGAATATTTTTTATCAGGTTCCGATTTGGTTCGATTCAAATTTCAGGTATTTTTTCAAATAGAATTTTTAGGTTCGGATCTCGTTCATGTCCACGGAAATTATTTTGTCATACTCGAATCCAGTTATGATTCTTTCGAATATTATGGTCGAATTTAGATGTGGTTTGGGTCAAATTTCAGTTTTTTTCAAATCGAATTTTTTAGGTTCGAGTTGGGTTTATGTCCATAGAAATTATTTCGTCTTGCTTGGATTGGGTTATAGTTCTTTGGAATATTTTTGTCAGGTCCAGATTTGGTTCAATTCAGATTTCGAGTTTTTTCTTCAAATATAACTGTTGAGTTCGGGTCTTATTGCATGTTCACGGAAATAATTCTGTCTTATTCGAATAAGGACATGCTTCACTGGAATATTTTTGCCAAGTTCAGATTTCGTTCAGTTCGCGATTTTTTCAAAGAAATTTTTTGGGTTCGGATTGTGTTCATGTCCATGGAAATATTTTGTCTTGTTTGGATCCGGTTGCGTTTCTTTGAAATAGTTTTGTCAGATTCAGATTTGGTTCGATTCAAATTTCAGGTATTTTTTTGAATGGGAGTTTTAGGTTCGTATCGGGTTCATGTCCACGGAAATTATTTTGTCTTACTCGAATCCGGTTATGGTTCTTTCGAATACTTTGGTCAGATTTAGATGTGGTTTGGGTCAAAGTTCAGGATTTTTCAAACGGAGTTTTTCAGGTTTGAGTCGGGTTTATGACCATGGAAAGTATTTTGTCTTGCTGGGATCGGGTTATAGTTCTCTGGAATATTTTTATCGGTTTCAGATTTCGTTCGAGTCATATTTCGGGGTTTTTTTAAGAAAATATTTAGGTTCGGGTCAGGTTTCATGCCCACGAAAATTATTTTTCCTTGTTTGAATCGGGTTATGCTTCACTTGGAAGCAGGACGTTTCGGTCCCGCCATTTTGGTCCCGCCGTTTCGGTCCTGCCGTTTCGGTCCCGAGACATTTCGGTCCCGAGACGTTTCGGTCCCAAGACATTTCGGTCCCGAGACGCTTCGGTCCCAAGACATTTCGGTCCCTGGCCATTTCGGTCCCGAGACGTTTCGGTCCCGAGACATTTCGGTCCATGGTCATTTCGGTCCCGAGACATTTCGGTCCCTGGACTTTTCAGTCCTTTCTCCAGCAAGCTGAAATTTTGTGCATGGGAAATATCTGACATAATTTTATAAGGGACATTTTAGAGTGTTGAATTCAGGGGCAGGTCATTCCCCCCGGGGCTATCAATTACCCCCCCCCCCCCCGTAAAATTTGAAACTTTGTGTTTTCAGTGGTAAAAAGGTGTAATCCCCCCCGGAGACACAGAAGTCCCTCCCGGAGAAAAGTGTCTGAATTCAACACTGGTTTTTTAACTGAAAGTCGCATAAAATTTTAGTGTAATGCGATTAATTAGAAGTAACAAGTACCACAAAACTTGATCAATTATTTAAAAATCGATGGAGATTTCTGAAAAAAATTCACAGATGAATGGCATTTTTTAAAATTGCCAGAATGTTTTGAATTCTTGAACGAGGAAACGGGTAAGTTAACTTGGAAACTGATACTAAATTTATAAAATAACCCAATTAACTTATGATATTAACACACCCCATAATAGTTGTAAAATTTTAACTTCTGAGATGCATGTTTCCTCTCCAGGGAGACAAAGGCTTTTAAATTGCCAGGAGAAAAGAAAGAGTTATTGTTATATGGAATTTATATTCTGACACTTAGCATATTATAGGATTTCATCGCTGAAGCCAATTTTCAGAATTATAAGTGTTTCATTATTTTGTACCCCCGCCACTTCCCGCATAGGAGCAAAAATGTTGAAATAAATAAAAAACATCTGTATCTGGTGGTATTTTACCCCCTGTGCCAAAATTATCATTGAATCCTCTTTTTGTTTATGGCATTTTTTATATATTGTTTTTGGTTACTAGCATTTATTTTCCTTTTAAACTTTTCTGTTTTTAAATTAAGAAAAGAGTTTCCAGATTGCAACATGTGGAGGTAGTTAGCATTGCAATTATTTTATTACATAAGTATATGACACGAGCAGAAATATTTATTAAAATAATTTGTAACCTAAAGATTTTTTTTTTTTTTTTACATTTTAGAAAAATGAATTACATCTTGAATTATTAGCAATTATTTTTTCATGACAACAGTTCTTTTTTCATTGTTGTTATTACAATCTAGAATGTTTATTATATTGACGCTTCCCTGTTTTTATTAATGTTTTCCAAAACAACGGCAACAGCAAAAAAATTATATTGCCATACTTTTATGCATATATCACATTTATACAACGCATCTGTTAAATTTTCTAAAACCAGCTTAAGGAAACTAATTACAAAATTATTAATGTAGTGCGTATTGAAATTTGTCATTTCATTTAAAGCTGATATTATTATATAAAATAATTATTTTTAACATTAAAATATAAAAACCCTCATAAAAATATGAAAAAAAAGCCTTCTGTCAAAGTAAGTTAAATTAAAAAAGGTAACTTAAAATATTATGTCTAGGTGGTAAATATCTTATCTAACAATCTTATTTAGTTATGTTATAAGTTTTGAATATTTCAATGTCATTCATAAGCTGTAATAATAAGGATAAAAAATATTCCATTCTACTTTTTATACTGGTTTAATTGATACTAAAAGCGTTTGAAATGAAGATAACAGCAAGAGGAATAAAAAACACCGAGAAATGCTGTTCTTTTCAAAACATTCATATTTCTTCTAAAAAATGCCAGCGATTATGTGGGAGGTCCGTCCGCATTTGAACTCTAGAGTATAAAGGGCATTGTAAAGAATAAGGGTTTCATCTGACAAGTGTATAAAGATCAAGATACGTAGAATAAAGCTAACTAACTAGCTCTTCTAGCTATCTTGTATAAAGATGACTATTTGTTCAGATGGGCTTTGACAATTGATTGACATGCAGAATTTTTGCTTAAATGAGGTTAATCGTAGTACTTAGCTGATACTTATATGCATACATTTCCAATTTTATAGGAAAACCAACATAAAAAAAAAAGTGTTTAAAAATTCTTGGCACATGGTTTTGATTTGTTATTTACTTAATGTTATACATTATTTTATTAAATGATTAACATCATCTTAGAAAATTTGAAAACATTAATAATTATGTTGTTAAATTAAAAAATTCTCAAAAATTAAATTATTTTTATCAAACATATTTATTAATAAGGATTCAAAATTATTTTAACTATTAATTGTTTAAGTGACTTATTTATCAATTACTTTATTAAAATCTAGTACAAGAACTATACAGAAGTTATAGCAAAAATGAAAAAACATATTTTTTAAATTTCAGCTACTATAATGTTATTAACTTTATTAGGATGTATAAAAATGATAAGGATTCTCAAAATAAATATGTTATTTATTCATTTATTGGTTAGTTTATCATATTTTTCTTACTCTTTAAATATAATAATTAATATATGATTGATTTTTGCGACCTGTAAACTATAACATTGTTTCAAAAAATTTAAATCTGCATCTGGATAATAATGTTACCTAAACCTGTTAAGAAATATTTTTACGCATTGTTACAGTGTTGCATTATTATGTTTAATTAATTATTACGTTACGTTATTAATTGATATTTCAAAATAATAATAATAATAATAATAATTTCCTTTTTTGAAATAAATAACAATTTTTGAATAATAACTTATGGTGATGAATAATTGCTATAAATTAAATCTCAAAACAGTTAGTGATTTTAAAATGAAAATCAAATTAATATTTTATTAAATTTATGTATTTTTAATTTAATGAATCTTTATATAATTAAATTGATAAAATTATTAATATGCATTTCGAATTTTACTTTACATAAACTCAATAAATAATCTGTTTTATATTCAATTTATCATTATGTTTTGTAGTAGCTATAAACTGAAGCTTATCGTTTACCTGTTTATTTATTTTATATTTAAAGTTACTGAAATTTAAAACTATTTATTCAATTAATAATAAAATTAAAATAAAAATTGTCAATTTTTTTCTGTGATAGTGGGAGCGAAAAGGTAATGGAAATAAATAAATAAACGATAAATTTAAAAAAGCTTAGTTTTGTCAGTTAAAAATCGAAAATAAAATTATTTAAAATAATAGTTACATTATTATATAAAATTTAAAAATAATCATTTTATTACAAAGAAATAGGCCCACTTTCAATAAAATTAACTCACGAAAATTGTCTTCATAAGGTAAAAAAACTGTAAAAAAAAAAAAATTGCAATTAATAATTATTACATAAAAGAAGGTCGTTGGAGCATTTTTATTTTTTTAACAAAATTTTTTTATAGAACTCTAGTTACGAAATCACTAATTTAAAGAGTCTAAGAAAGTGTCCGAAAACAATCAATAAAAATAAAAGTTAATCAATAAAAATAATAGTTTATAGTATAGATAAAATACCTAATACAAAAAATATATGATAAAACTTGAAATATTTATTCTGTTAAATAATAATAATAAAGACAGTGTAAAATTATATAACATTGTTTAATCAAATTTACAACTCGCTGTGATTTTATTATCACGAGTTACAATAGATTAAACTTATTGGACTATTATATTCAGCTTTGTATAAAATTTGAGGGAAGGGGGGCAGGATAATAAAAATATTAAAAAAGGCCCGAATAATGTTGAGCTTACAGCGTTTAGTGGGCCTTCATCAATCAGAAACCAAGTTATAAAGTGGCCGGTAAAGAAATAGCAATGGACCGAAATGATTAAGGACCGAAATGGCCAGGGACCGAAATGGCAAGGGACCGAAATGTCTCGGGACCGAAATGTCTCGGGACCGAAACGGCGGGACCGAAACGGCGGGACCGAAATGGCGGGACCGAAATGTCGTGTACCCGCTTCACTTGAACATTTTTGCGGGATTCAGATTTGGTTCGGGTCAGTTATCAAATCCATAGTTTTTTCTAAACAGCATTTTTAGGTCAGGGTCGGGTTTATACTCACGGAAATTTTGTGTATCACGGATCGGAGTGTGGTCTGTTCTTTTTCTGATTGGGATCGGGTTATGTTTAAATTAGTCTAAACATTAAGGTTAAAATCAGTTTTGCTACTATTCTTTTTATGGCTATTTCTGATAGATACTTTACTTTGCTATTTGATAATTTATTATGGTGAATGAATCATTTGCGGATACAAACAATTGTACGCCAAACAGCTATTTTATTTTTGTTTTAAAAACAAATTAAAGCCATATTACAATTTTAAATTGAATAGAACACATTTAAATTTAATCAATGATTAAAGAAATAAACTCATAGAAAAGAGTTGTGTAATGTTTTTTACTGCAACACAGCTAATGACTCATACATTTTAATGTTCGAAATGCCAAAAAATATGCGTACAACCATATGGTAAAAAGAAATTAATAGAGTGGCAGTATAATGTCTTGGGTGACGCAAAAAATGTAACTCTAAAATCCGCTACATTAAGCCCAAATAAGCACCAACAAAACCATGTGCTTTGAAACTCCGATCAATTTAAACTGGTTTAAACCAGTATTTTTTTGTTTTTGTTTTTTAACTTTTAAACTGTCATTGAATAGATGACTAAAATTTCATTTAAAAAAGTAACGTTTTGTGCCATTATTGCCTGTAATACACGATCAGAATGCATGAAAGATACAATTAGATCAATCATAGGCAAGAATTATTTGATTATTTTTATCATATGACTTTGAAATATCAATATAAAAGCACCATTTAAGACTTTGCTTGAAAAATCAACATTCTTTCGTTAATGTCTTAAAATCGTCTGCACTCTGAAATCTAGATTTTAGATTAATATTATTATTTAAGTGTTCATGCATGATTTTAAAAGAATCTTTTCATCACTATATTTTATATATTGACATGGAATTATTAATATGTTGTTAAATCATAAAAATTTTTCATCTACGTTATAAAGTATTAAAAATTTCTGAAAAAAAAAAAAGAGAAAACTTTTAGTAATACAATTTTTTACTTCAAATCATATGTTTTCAATATTTTATTTAATTTTGTTTTGACATTTAATTATTTTTAATTTTCCAATTTCAATTATTTTAAAAGCAAACATTTATTTTAATAAATAATATAATAGAAAAAAAAACCATTTAAAAAAATTACTATTTCTTTGTAAAATATGCTTCAGCTGTAATTCATTTCTTCCAATCCGTCTTATTAATACAAAATTCCTTCCTCGTGCTTTATTTTGAGACATTAAAATTTCAGCGATAAATGGTTTCATATTGCAATTTTTTTTTTTTTTTCGGTTTACTTCGCCACCACCTATATTTTTCCTCCATGGCATACAGCAGCTGTGATAAAAAAAAAAATCCTCATTTAAACTGACAGTTTGCCAGTCTATGAATTTTAAAGGTCAGTCCCAGTTTTTAAAATTATTTCTTCGAAAATTTTACGCAACCAACCAACCATAAGAGAATGAAAGTGAAAAAAGCTAAAAAAAAGCGATTTTTTATGAGAGTGAGGTTTGGAATTTAATTAATTACTCAGTTAATAAATAGAATTTTGAAATTCTGAGCATCAGGTGCATCAGGAGAGATATTGAGCTACTCTCAGAAAAATTTTGAGCTTCGTACGTCCCGTAGTTTTCGCTAACTATCGCAGACACACACACACACACACACAGAGCGATTTGTTATTTTATTAATATAGACTAGCTGACCCGCCCGGCGGCGTTGCCCGGGTCCGTTATAATAATGTTAAACGAACTTGAAATTTTTATGATTTTATCTTCAACTCAAAATATGTGTTAATACACTGTTAAGAATTTGACCCTTTTGCTGCATCGTCACTCCACCGCTTTTATAGAAAATGATTACTTCAGCCTATTTTGGAGCATTGTCATAGGTCAAAAGAGATATATTCTATAAAAGCGGGGGAGTGATGATACAGCAAAAGGGTCAAATTTTTTACAGTGTAAATTATATTAAATACGTGCCCCCTGACTGTGTCAAAAATTGGTTTTTTAAAAAACTAATATTTAGCTGCAAAAATACCTAAAATGACTGCAATGGGAAACGCAGGAGGGAATATGTGTCCAACGATTTCGTGTTGATATTTATCCTTAAAATTACTGTTAAGTGACTTAACTAAATACTTTTTTCACATAGATATCCCAAGTGAAATATTTTGAATTTCAAACTAATTATATATCACTCTTAAATCTGACTATACCGTGAATGAAATCGATTCTCGATGATTCGCTAAAAGGTTAGTATATAATATTATAAATTCAGAGCCATTTTACAAAAATAGGTGTATATTTTTTATCAAACATGCGTAATGTTCATTCTATGAACAAAATCCTAACCGTAACCTAATTGTATCGGAATCATAACTTGTCTGTACCCAGCTAACACAAATTTGTCGGAAAAGTCACGATCGGATGTCAGAATTATCATGTTTGTCAAGTACATCGATTTTCAAGTATCATTGCGGCATGTTTTAATGACAAAAGAAAGTTATATCATACAAGTTGTGCCAATATTATTACAGAAAGACGATAGTAAATCGTAGTCCTGTAAAAGCGTTAAATGCTTGTTATCTATCAATTATCCTATACATGACAGTAGTTTAATATGTCACTTATGTATGTGTTTTACGGTATCACCTTTAATACCATGTATATGATAATTTTCTTCGCGACACTGATTTGGTATCGATATTCTGCCATATTATTCGTGTAAGTTTGTCATAATGAAAAAGAAGAGTGGCAACATTGACGAGGCGAGGCTTGATTTCGATTAAAATAATGGCGGCTTCCGCTGTGATTTGTGTTTGTGTGTTGAATGGCGGCGCGTGAGATATCTGAATTCAACGTTTCCTTGTGGATTTTTTTTATGTAAAAGGTAAGTGCTTTGCTAAATATTCTTTATACACTAATTATTTAATACTTATAACTGAGTAAAAATTTTAAATATTGTAGGGTAGGTGACTTGCAAACATCAGTACACGTTTTCTTAATGTAAAGATACAAGCATTTCTTTAAACATTATTTACCTAACTTTATGAGCAATCGATACATTTTTTTTTTTCTTAGGACCCATTTTATAAAAAGTAAAAGTTCTTTTTTAGATTTGTATCGTATCTTTATACTTTTTTTTGTGTGTAAGAAACATTTTCCCCAAAAATGAAATACAGTTTCTCAAAATAACAACAAATGTTTATTAATGATTACTTCTTTTAATCCTTCTGCTAAAGTTTTTCTTTATGGTAAGTTTAATTTGTTAAAATATTAAAATTTTAATAAAAATAATCAATGAAAGTATATTTTTATCGAATGGAACTTTGAGAAGAGACCTGTTTTATTGAAAGAAATTTTGAGAATGGGCCTCTTTTATTGAGATTATTACGAGTACAAAACTGCGAAGGAATTTTGTTTTGAAATATCAATTTAGTTTTAAGCGTTACCAGCATATTTGTTTATCGCTGAGTTTGACTTGCAATAATTTTCAAAAATTGCATTTTGGCATGTTTAGGGGAAAAAAAAAAAAAAATCGGCGACTTCATTTTGAAGACTCAAAACACATTTGTTTATATAATTTGATAAAGTGCAGGGTATGCCCAGTCTTGTATATTTATTGAGCTGTTAAATGATTGCCAAAAACTGTTATCAATTGTTTATTTTGTTTATCATTGCTAATTTCTAATCATGTTAAAAACAATTTTTTAATGTATGCATTTATGAAATCATTATGTATATTTATATTAACATTTACTGCTGTTTGTCCACTAGAATGAATATAAGTAATCAGATTTATGTTTTACCTGGGTAGGGTCACCTGCAGGGTCGTAGCTATCGCCAGGGCACTACCCCAAGGCCTCCATACCTGGGGGGGCCCCCAAATTGATGGTTAAAAAACACTATTGATTTTAGTTTCTTGTCTAACTTCCTATAAAATGCCCAGCACCTAGCTAAAAGTTAGTAATTAAATAAATCAAAGCACTAGAATAAATGTTTTTGCATGTCTGTCGATATACTCTGTACACTTCACATGCAAAATCAGCTCTAGAGCAGACAGCAAAATGTCGAGTCGAATGTGTCATGTTGTGTTTGCCGATCACACCGAAGCTAGTATAAGAAAGAAAATATGAGTTTTTGATCACTTGAATGATACAAAACGTGTCTAAAAAATTCTAGAAAATCTCTCTTCGATAAAATCGAAAAAAAAAAATTATCAAAACTTATCTTTCAAAGGGTTTTTAAGCAGAATCAGGAACAGGTGTACTTATGTATTAACAACGCCACAGCAGAGGTTATGCTAATGTGCAAATAAAGAGCAATTTTGTTGTTCTTACGTGCATGTAGTTATGTTTTGGATTCCTTGTTGCCTCGTTGTTTGCTCATTTTTGACGGCATCTTTTGTGTACATGCGAACAAGAATGTTCTTTATTATTCTTCTGCGTATTCTTATTCTTCACCTGGTGTTAATACGTAAGTACCCAGAAACATATGATTAAGTTGCATAAACAAAAATGAACCTAAGCAAAACACTCTTCAAAGTATTCAACCAATCAGAAGTCTGTATTTTTTCCCCTATGCTAGTTTTAGTGGGATCAACAAAAATTTTGTCGGCGCCAAGTACCTGCCCAATTCTATGTTTTTAAGCCATTTTTTGATTTATCATACTGCGTAATATTTAAACAGCAGTGTGCGGGGGAAAAAACTGCACCTGGGGCCTCTAAGTTTATAGTTACGGCCCTGGTCACCTGAGGTAATTCCTGATCAAAAATCAGCATCCAATTATTATGAAAACTATTAAAGTTACCAAGAATTGTTCTGGAAATGGGGTAATTCTCTGTCTTTCTGGGGTAATTATTGGTCAGAATCCTTTTTGACGTAAAGAATGTATAATGATAGTTAATTTTTTAAAACTGAGTATTAAAGTAAATATAATCAATCTTGTAAAAGTTTTATTCATCTCATAATTGTTTAATAATAAACCATAATTTGTTTTGGTATAGATACAAAATTATTTCATATACAAAAGACTTGTATAGTTTACAAAGCATGAACTAGCCAAAGAATTTTTGTAGCATTTATTAGCAGTATTTATTACTTTTTTATCCACTGTAAATAGATTAATCCTTACAAATTTATTGGTTAATCTATATATATAAAAGAAAGTCTGGATTTTGTATTAATCACAGCACAAAAAAATCTGCCGAAACTAAAATCTTGAAAATTGGGGTAAAAATACTTCTGATAACATTGAGTGCCGCAAAGAAGGAATTTTCGAAAATTCCACCCCTAAAGGGGTTAAAAAAAGGAACAAATTTTAAAGAAATACATAAAAAATCGGCTTTTGAAGTTTTTTTTCAACTGATAACATATTTTAGTGCATTTTTTCATGCTGAATCAAATGGTACCAAGCAATTCTTTTAAGTTTAGTAGTTTGCAAGATATTTCACATTTTCCTGATTTGGCAGTGTCTTTGGCGCAAAAAACCTGAAATTTTCAATCCTTATCTATATATATAAAAGAAGGTCTGGATTTCGTATTAATCGCATCACAAAAAAACTGCCGAACCTAAAATCTTGAAAATTGGGGTAAAAATACTTCTGATAACATCAAGTGCCACTAAGAAGGGATTTCTGAAAATTCCACTCCTAAGGGGTTTAAAAACAGGGACGAACTTTAAAAAAATTCCTAAAAAATCGGCTTTTGTAGTTATTTTTCAACTGATAACATATTTTAGTGCATTTTTTCATGCTGAATCAAATGGTACCAAGCAATTTTTAAGTTCAGTAGTTCTTGAGATACTTCACATTTTCCTGATTTGGCGGTGTCTTCAGCGCAAAAACCTGAAATTTTCAATCCTTATCTATATAAATAAAAGAAAGTTTGGATTTCGTATTAATCACAGCACAAAAAACTCTATTCAACCTATAATTTTGAAAGAGAGTTCTATAATCAGGTTAACATGATTAATGTAAGCTATATTTAACTATCTCAATATATATAAAACGCAAAGTGAAATTTCATTGTGGCTGCTTATAACTTAAGTTCTACAAGATAGATTTTAATGGATTTTACATTGTTAGTTAGATAATTTTTCAGAAATTTTGTAACAAATGAAATATAGCATTCTAGATTAATTGAATACTTAGGAAATGTTTTTTTATCAGATGAATCCAATTACAAAAGTTTGGCTTTATTTTAAATGTTCCGCTGAATGAATTTTCATGTGGTTAAAATTGTTAATATGTTGAGCGCTGCGTCATTCATTGGTGACTAACATTGAACTTTCCGTTTAGATGACTGATTTTTCACCGATGACAGACAGTCTAAAGTACGATATAAAACTGAAAATTACTATGATATAAAAATTTCGTTTGATTCAAAGTTTCTTAAAAAACTGACCAGTGTAGCGGGCGAAGGCTGCTAGTAAAATATATAACTAAATGTTTATTTTTTCGGTTTTATGACTGAAGTTTCTGGATCCTTTTTCAAGAAATTTTACATAAACTTTAATGTGGATCTTTAACACTCGGCATAACATTTGGATGTTTGTATTGCCTATATATATGTTTATGCATGATTTCAGCATTTTGCAAGAAGAGAGTTTTTCTACTTAGTTCTTCTGTCATAGGGTGTGTCTTATCTTACCGTTAGAGCACTTACCGTCAGAGCACTTACCGTTTTTGCATTTACAGTTATATTTTTAAGAAGGCTTTAAACTTGCGATTAAAAAAAGTTGCAAGACAATAGTTTTTAGGGTGTACACTTATAATAGATAAAATATCATATATAAATATAATAAAATTATATTATTAAGCAATAACCAGGAATTGCCTCACAAATATGGGACAAGTTAAGATTGTAGAAAAATAATGAATTCTGTTTAAAGACAGGAAAAAAAATATGTGAATTTTGCTGAAAAATTGCAGATAATATGCGCCTTTTACCGAAGGATTACAGAAAATATGCAAATTTTGTTGAAGAATCGCAGGAAATATGCAAATTTTTGCTAAAAGGGCTGTGAAAAACTGAATTTTGCTAAAGGATCATGGATAAATGCCAAATTCTTTGAAAAGACCATGGAAAAAAGTGCGATTATCGTCAAATGGTCGTGAAAAACACATTTTGTCAAAATACTTAAAAAAAAAAAAATGCAAATTTTGTCAGAAGTCTGAGTTTCACTTAATTAAAATAATGCATACTTTGTGACGATCAGCCATTAGCATCCCCCTATCACCACCATCCATAGATATGTACTACAATTTTAATATGTAAATGCTTCCCTCTTATTTTATAATTTTTCTTCACATTTGATTGGGGGAAGGGGCAGATTAATGGGACTTTGTTTTTTACGATATGAATTAAAAATGGAAGTTTAAATTGGGTTGATAAGGTGTGCAAAATCTCAAATTTTGCTTATAGGAAATAGAAAAATCATGAATTTTGCCAATGAGGTGTAGAAAAAATATCGAATTTCAAAGGTCAAGCACGGAAAAATCACAAGTTTTGTCAATCAAGCTTGGAAAAATCGCAATTTTTTTCTATCAGATGCATAAAATTGCACATTTCAATGATCGCACAGGTACATCATCAGCTTTCTTGATGATGCGTCAAAAAATTGCATATTTTCTTCATCGGCTGTACTAAAAAACAAATAATTTGTCTATTTATCGCTCCAACAGCAAAAAAAAAAAAGGAACGCTGTTTGATGCAGAAAAAAAAGAAATATCGTTGATCAGGCATGAAAAGATTGCAAGTTTTGTAGATTAGGCACAGAAAAAATCACAAATTTTATCGATCAGTGCATATAAAAGGTTACAAATTTTGTTGATGAGGTGCTGTAAAGTTGGAAATTTTGTTCATTGGCTGCATACAATCTCAAGTTTCATCAATGAAAAACATGAGAAACAAATCACGACTTCATCAATTTGTCGGGGGGGGGGGGATGCAGTTTTCATCAGTCATTTAACAATCTCAAATTTCATTTATCGGGTGCAGAAAAAACCATACTTTGTCAATGGTTGGTGGAAAAATCTCAAATTTTATCGACATGGGTGCAAGACCTTCAGTCTTGAAGAGATTTTTGGCTAATTCCAAATTCTACTTTATATACTTAAATAATAGTAGTTTTACTGTCAAGAACATTTAATCACTTTCTTTTATTGTAAGAAATCAATTTTTTAGCCATAATGCAAGGCTTAGAAACATAAGTGTAAGTTTTTCAGTCCTGAGACGGAATTCGGTCTCTTAAAAATTCCTGAGGATGGAAGTGGATCGTGAAAAACACGCGCTTTTCATCAAAGGATCGTGGAAAAAAACCCATAATTTTCGTGAAATGATCGCGGTGCTATTTCTGTCAAAGGACTGCAAAAAAGACACGTTTGCCGTCAAAAGATTGCGGGGAAAAAAACGCGATTTCTATCAAAGGATCGCGAAAAACATGCTATTTCTGTCGAAAGAACGCAAAAAACACTCTAATATCATCAAATAATTTTGAAAAAAGGCATGATTTTTATCAAAAGCTTGTGAAGAAAACGCAATTCCTGTTAAAAGATTGCTGAACAGATATCATCTCAGTCAGAGAATGTGAAATAGACGTGGTCTCTGTCAAAGGATTGCAAAAAAAGACGAGTTTTCTGTCAAAAAGTTGCAGGAAAACGCAACTCCTGTCAAAGAATCACAAGAAAGATGATATTTCCGTCAAAGAATCAGGAGAAAGATGCTATTTCTGTCGCAGAATCGCGAGAAAGATGCTATTTCCGTCGAAGAATCGCTGGAAAGATGCTATTTCCGTCGAAGAATCGCTGGAAAGATGCTATTTCCGTCGAAGAATCGCTAGAAAGATGCTATTTCTGTCGAAGAATTGCAAAAAAGATGCTATTTCCGTCGAAGAATTGCAGAAAATATGCTATTTTCGTCGAAGAATCATGGAAGAGATGCAATTTCCGTAGAAAAATCACGAAAAAGATGCTATTTCCAGTCAAAGAATACTGAATAGATGCAATTTTTGTCAAAGGATCGCAAAAAAGTGCAAAATCGCATGAATTTAATCAAAGGATTGTGGAAAAGACGTGAATTTTGTCAAAGGATCGTGGAAAAATCGCGAATTTTGTCAAAGAATCGAGAAAAAGAGATTTCCATCAAATGATTGCAAAAAATTCCACGATTTTCATCAAATGATTGCAGTAAAACTGCGATTTTTGTTAAAGGATCGCGTAAAAGACACTATTTCTGTCGAATAATTGCAAAAAAAGACGCTATTTCCGGTCAAAGAATACAAAATAAGTACGCTTTTTTTTGTCAAAGGATCGCAAAAATGTGAATTTAAATGAAGGATCGGGGAAAAGGTGCAAATTTTGCCAAAAGATCGAGAAAAAGCTTGATTTCTGTGAAATGATTGCAAAAAACCCAAGAATTTCATCAAATGATAACAGAGAAAATGAAACTTTTTGTTGAAGGATAGCAAAAAAGGACGCAAATTTCATCAAAAGATTGTATGAAATACTTGGATTTCAGCGAAAAAATGCAGATTTCTGCTGAAAACTAGAAAAATCGCAAATTTCAGTGGAAAATCGCAAGTTTCGGTTTAAAATCGTAAAGAAATCACAAATTTCAGCAAAATATTGTAGAAAAGTTGAAAATTTTGTCGAAAGATCGGGGGAAGAAACTTATTTCATCATATGGTCATGGAAGAAAACTCGAGTTACGTGCTTATGTTCTCATTCAGTGGGAGGGTGAAGTGTCAAAATATTTTCAATCTTGGCAAAATTTCAAACTTGCACCCATGCTTAGAAATCTTCTAACCCCTTTTCATTTAGTTACTTCTAATACTCAGAAAAGATTCCACAGATAGACTTCTTGTACTTATGTTTGTCGATAGACTTCGTACGAATGTCGAAATTTCTTGATAGACTTCGAACGAATGGTCGAAGTTTCTCGATAGACTTCGTACGAATGTCGAAGTTTCTCGATAGACTTCGTACGAATGTCGAAGTTTCTCGATAGACTTCGTACGAATGTCGAAGTTTCTCGATAGACTTCGTACGAATGTCGAAGTTTCTCGATAGACTTCGTACGAATGTCGAAGTTTCTCGATAGACTTCTTACGAATATCGAAGTTTCTCGATAGACTTCTTACGAATCTCGAAGTTTCTCGATAGACTTCTTACGAATCTCGAAGTTTCTCGATAGACTTCTTACGAATCTCGAAGTTTCTCGATAGACTTCTTACGAATCTCGAAGTTTCTCGATAGACTTCTTACGAATCTCGAAGTTTCTCGATAGACTTCTTACGAATCTCGAAGTTTCTCGATAGACTTCTTACGAATCTCGAAGTTTCTCGATAGACTTCTTACGAATCTCGAAGTTTCTCGATAGACTTCTTACGAATCTCGAAGTTTCTCGATAGACTTCTTACGAATCTCGAAGTTTCTCGATAGACTTTGTACGAATCTCTAATTTTCTCAATCAGGCGTGAAAAAATTGCAAATGTTGTCATTGCAAAATTTTTGCAAAATTTTTGGTCAAATTGCAAAATTTGTGACCAAATTTTGTTGATTGGTCACAAAAAAACACATTGTGTCATTAGGAGAAAAAAAAAATCCCACAATAGATTGATACGAAATGGAAAATTCGCTGATGTTGTCTATGATGAATGGAAAAATTTTAAATTTCGTTTATCGGCAGGGTTTGAAAAAACCCGGGTTTTTTTTTAAAAAGCCCAACCCACTGGGCCCACTAGTCTAAAACCCTGGTTTTTCTGTAAGAACCTGAGCTTTTTCGGGTTTTATCGAATTTTTTTTAAAGACTTAAAATTTCTAATTTTCATATATATAACAGCTAAACTGTTCATGTATCAGTGAAACCTGGGTATAATTTTGCATTAAAAATAAATCAACAAAATGTATATATTAAAAAACCTAGTTAATTTAAAAGGTAGATTTGTGTCTGATATGACTAGTTTCTTGCATTGATATATTAAGCCAGCTGTAAATGAATTTTTTGAATTAACGAAGAACATTCAATCAAAATGTTTGAAAAGAAAAATGTACTTACTACTACTAAACACCAGGGTTGGAAAAAAACCAGGTTTTTTTGAAAAAAACCAAAAAAACCGGTTTTTTTGGTTTAAACCAGGTTTTTTTTGGTTTAAACCGGGTTTTTTTAAAACATCCTTTTTTATTACATATACATGCATATTTACTGATAAAAACAGACATTATTGGTTTATAAGCAGTGTAACTTCATTTAAAATAATTTAAATTTAATAATTATTAGTGAATTTATGCTGAAAATTGAAAAATTTCATTTTTCAATTTAAACAGTTTTTGCTAACAGTCTTATGATGAAAGTTTTAACTGTTCTACACAGTGAACCATTGATGCCCTGTAAATCTTTATAAACAATTTTTTGATTACTAATAATAAACATTTGGATATAGTTTGATAAATATTCTTTTTCCAAAATTATTCAAATAATAAATTACAAATACTTCTTAGGATTTTTTCTTTCTGAGTGACAATTTGACGTTAACATTTTTAGTTGTTAGATTCAGCAGATAGCAGAGAGAAAAAAATTATTAAAATGCTATAACTAGCAACCAGTCTTTCTTTTAATTCTTCAAGATAATCTCCCAAAAGAAAAATTTCTTTTACAGCTTGTGCAAAATCTTAAAAGATCATTGTGTTAAATTATTAATTGCATTAAATAATCTGCATTATTAAAAAAATTAAAATATTTTATACTAAATATTGAATTTATTTTATCCTTGATCAATTCACATGTTTGAAGTTTTTCTTTAGAGCAATAGCTATGTTCACCAATACCAATGTGTACTGATTTTAATCCTATGCATAAAAAATGATGTAAACCCAATATATCTAATGCTTATTGCTAAAATAAAGTGTTAAAAGTAGAAATTATTTATATCCAATAATCTGAAACTCGTAAATTATAAAGAAAGAAAGAAAATATCATTAGATTTCTCCTAAAAAACAATAGAAATTTTTTATATCTAATAATCTGAAACTCGTAAATTATAAAGAAAAAAAAGAAAATGTCATTAGATTTCTTCTTAAAAAATGAATTGCTTTTTTTTTATAGAAAAAACCAATTGGTTTAATCCTATGCATAAAAAAGACCTAAACCCACTATATATAATACTTATTACTGAAATAAAGTATTAAAAGTGGAAATTATTTATGTCCAATAATTTGAAACACGTAAATTATAAAGAAAAAAAGAAAATGTCATTAGATTTCTTCTAAAAAAACCAATTGGTTTTTTTGAGAAAAAAACCATTTGGTTTAAACCGTGGTTTAAACCATGGTTAAAACCAATTGGTTTAAACTGTGCCAACCCTGCTAAACACAATTTGAAGTAATTACAAAAATATATAAATACATGACGATCAAAATTACTTTTTGCTTTTACAAAAATTGATTACCAGTAATAATTTTGCAAATGAAATTATCATTAAAATACTGTATTAATGCTAAATCAGAATTAGTATTTTTTTTTATTATAACTAATTAACAGAATAAACTAAATCTTACATAGCTACTTCAATAAATTAGGATTCCCAGCATATGTGGTATTTTGTTACGAGTTTCAATATTGTATAACATAACATAGAATAAATTATAATTTTTTTATGGGAAAAAGTTTGTTTTTGTGTTTCTGATATTATAAAAAATTAAATTACAATTATTTCTTTTATAAAATTTTCATTGGTAGAATTAAGATATTTTTTCCTCTTGTGGTGAGAGAGAAACTTTACGAGTGGTGTATTGCTATTTTAAGAAATATATCTTAATATCATTATTAAGATCTTAATAACAATTTTAAGAAATTAACCTTAAGCAATTTAAAGTTGAAATTTTGAAAAAAAAAAAAAAAAGTTGTTTTTTTGAGTTGGACAAAATCATAACAACCCTGCTTTAAGTTAAATATGCTAAATTTATATAATGTCTTTCATTAATTTCAAATAAGAAATCAGTTAAATTGTGCAATGATACAGTTGTAAAATCCTGCAAAAATTTGAAAAAACCCGGACGGGTTTTTTTGGGCTGGGACCACTTGGGGGAACCCTGTTAATCGGGGGCATAACAATTGTGAGTTTCATCAGTTTATTGCAAGAAAAAGCTGTGAACGTCACCAATTTGCAGCAAAGTAAAAAAAAAAAAAATAATAATAATGCATCAGAGGGTCATTCCATGGTTACTTATGTTACATTTACAGCAATTTACTGCAATAATTTTAGTAATATAACACTAAAAAACATTCAAGTGTGAAATTAACTTAATTTGACAATGAAACCTATGTGAGGGTCAGTTTGGATAAATTACCTAAAAAATTATAATGAAAATTGCACTTTATATATAACATATTCCTTTTTCAGTAATGGCAGTTACCGTAGTAAATAAAACTAACAAAATTTATGAAATAACATTAAAATTATGTAATTTTAGTATAAATTGGGCTTTGAATAACTTTAATTAGCAAACCATGTCTAATATATATATATATATATTCTTTTTTGTTACATTATTAAAATTACTGAAAATAGTTCAAAACGTAACATAAGTTACCATGGAGCGACCCTACAATCAGTTAAGAATTCGAAATATCACTAATTTGTCGATGGCATACTGAACAATCACAAATTTCTATAATTAGGTGCAAAAAAAATGCAAATTTTGTTGATCAAACTCAGAGAAAAATCACAAGTTTCCTTGATCATGTGGGAGGAAATCATGAGTTTCGTCGATTGACTTTATAAAAAAACATGAATTTTGTCAATCGGGTGCAGAAAAACTTCATATTTTCCCAATCATTTTTGTAAAAATCGCAAATTTTGTTGATCAGTTCATAAAGTGCAAATCGCCATGATTGCTTAACCATGAAAAAATTGCACATTTTGGTGATCAGGCATGGAAAAATCTTGATTGATTTCTTTTCTTTCCTTCATTCGTAACATTCATATTTTTTTCTGCACTAGTTACTATGCTTATTTTTTAGCACTTTAAAACAAAATTTACACTCCCGTATAAAGCCAAGGAATATTATTACATCTTGAAAATAATCTTACTATATCTAATCTATTACATATACAATTCTTTGGCAAAATTTGTGCTTTTGTGAAGCTTTGTTAATTTGCATTTTTCGCAACTGTTTAACAAAATCTGCTTTTTTTGTGTTTTTTATTTACAGACTGACAAATTTCCAAGCCTAAAAGAAATAATAGCAGTAAAACAAACTCTAAAAATTTAAAAATAAATAAAACATAAGGGGTTGTCTACTGTATTCCACTCTCCCCTATACAAAAATATGCAGCAAATAATAATAATAATAAAAACTTTTAATTATTCTTATACAGACATGTAATTTTAGTAAGTCTGATCATCTACTACACTGTTGGTCCCATAATTGGTATTGGTGGATAATCACACGTTTACAGTGTACCTATAATGTATTTATAGAAAAGCATTCATTTTGAATAAACACTACATTTTCGAATAATTACATTTTGCTTTAAAAAATCATACATCTTAAGGAATGCTCGATAAGATAATGGCAAATAAGTTTTTGACTTCATATAGATGTTAATAGAAATTTAAATTTTTTGCATATATGCCTGTTGTATTATTTTTTAATTTCTGTTTTTAGATGGTGTTGTTTAGAAATTCAGGAAGACCTTCTTTCACATATCAAATATATATTGGAGTATGAGGATATTTCCAAACATGTAAGTTATTTTCTATTTTTTTTTAATAGAATTCAAACTTTTATAAATAAAATAGACTTAGAATGTGTTATCTTTCAAAGTTCTCTTTTAAATTTTCTAGCTAATAATTCTAAACTATTCTTTTTTTCTGTCTGAAATAATTATCATTAAAAATTATTTATACTTTAAAAAACTGAAACCATTTATGGTGCATATTACACACTGCCCATGTCTTTAAAGGTTAAATTTTAAACATGGAAACTCATAATGAAGTATGAGGGAGGGGAAATTTTTTCTGGTGACCAAAATTTAGAAAAATTCTAGGCTACATTTACAGAAACATTTCTGAAAACAGAATTGTCCTAGATTTTTTAAAAAAGCAGAGTGTTACTTGTAGGTAGAAGGCACTGTTATTTAATTCTTAAGATTCAATAACTATATGTTGAAAGCCTGATTTCTGGCTGCACAAGTTTTATGCAAACTTTCATCCTTACAGTGTGGATAATTACCTAGTTATATTACAACTGAATACTGGGGGTTCCCACTTATGGGTAACATCATGATCAGGATAGATGCTGTAGAGCACTTCGCTGTTCAGGGTAAAGTAAATAAGATTACCGTATATACTCGCGTATAAGTCGAGAAATTTTAGACAAAAAAAGAACTTTAAAGGGGGGGGGGTCGACCTATACGTGAGACTTAAAAAAAAAAAAAAATCTAATAATAAAATATCAGAAAATAGTTTGCTAGTGAATCATTCCTGCAGCACCCCATTGTGTTTGTAGAGTACAAAATCCAAAATCCAAAATCCGGAATCCTTCCAACCTCGACTATTCCGAATTCAAGATCATTTTTTGTTTAATTTTCAAAAAAATAATCTACCCAACCCTGTTGCAAAGAACAACAACAAAAAAGTGCGATTAAGATGGCTCTCAAAAGGGAATTGTTTAAAAAGATTCATGGAGTTTGATGTTCTTGGTGAATTTTTAAATGAAAAGCCTGACATTAAGGCCCTACAAACCGTTGATGGAAAAGCATATGTTAGTTATTTAGCAGATATCTTTGAAAAGTTTAATACATTAAATAAACAATTTCAAGGAGAAAACAAAACACTTGTTGATGCAAAAGTGAAAATATTTGGGGTTTTTTTGCGTCTGCTGAGGTTTGACAAAAACATATTTCAGAGAGAAAGTTTGACCTATTTTTCTGGTTAAAAAAATGCGAGGTAACAGACACCGCTATAACTGCCATTGTCAATCATCTGAAAATGTTGGCCTCTGATATGAATGATAGATTCGTTGATTTAAAGCAAATAGATTTTCCATCATGGGTCTTGCAGCCAATGTTAGTTGATTTATCTAATGTTTCAACACCATACAGAGAAGAAATTGCTGAAATTAAAAACGATGAGTCAATTAAAACTCTATTCAACATAAAAGGCAATATGGTGTGGCTTTGTGCTGAGACTGAAACTAAATAGCCTAATTCAACACAATTTGCAAGAAAAATATTGTTACCCTTCCCATCTTCATACCTTGCTGAATGTGGCTTGAGTGCGGTAAACGATTTACTACTAAAATAAAGAAATCGACTAGACATCACTAAACGAGGAAAAACTGATAAAAGCTGACAAAATTGAGATAAAAGCTGACAAAATTAGTGCCTAATATAAAATCTCTTTGCAGCCAACATCAAGCACAAAAATCTCATTAATTTTATTCTATTCATCTTAAATGTTATAATTTGAATTTTATTATATATTTTATTTATTTACTTTTACTATCAGCAATTAAAATGACAGATACATAATCAAGAAACATCCAGTTAAAGTTATTTTTGTGTATCAAAGTTCACTATTAAATATTTGAAGATCTAATTTTTTTTTTTTTTTCATTGCTGCATATTATTATTATTACTCTTATTAGATCTAGAAGCGGCTGCACAAACCATCACCTTATCGAGTTGATGACTGAAATTCATGAGCTAGTTAAAACTTGATTTGCATATCAAAATGCAACTGGTCTACCAAGTCATATCTTAACAAACTTGATTTTAGTGGTTGACTAGTAGATTTACCATTTGTTTTCTTGCTAGCAGTCCTCTACATTTTCATACTTTTGACTGCAGTAAAGCACTTACCGATCAATCATTAAAATCAAGTCTTTAGCGATTTCCACCAAGATATGATTTGGCAGACCAGTTGCATTTTAATATACAAATCAAGTTTTGTCTAATGCTGAAACTTCAACAATCAATTCTATGAGGTGATGGTTTGTGCAGCCGCTTCCTGGTCTATATTATTTTAAAGATTGCTTCCTGAACACATTTCTTTCGTTTATGTTCATTTTTTCATGACCTTTCTTTTACTTGTTTATGTTTTCTTTTCCATTCCATTTTTAAATGGCTATTTTTTTTTTAATTTCTTTAAATGGAATAACAGCTCAATTTTTATATAATAAGAATTATTTTTCAGAGAGAGGGGAGGGGGGCCATCAGGGTTTTAGATATGATTTGGTGGGGCATGGCCTGAAAAAGGTTGAGAAACACTGGTATAGTTAATTATTTAGTTTAATTCTTAAGGGCTCTTTTGGTTTATGTATGATTTTGATTCTTTCAAATGTCATGTCATAATATTTTATGGGAAAGTATTGATTGTGCTGTTGTGTTGATTTCTATTCTTTTGAAAAATGTTGAATAAATCCTAATTCTCCAGTAGAGAGGGGCACTTAACATCCAGTTACAGAGACATGGGAAATTAATGTGTAATCTGATGTAAATGTGTCTGCTTTTTGTAACAAACTGGATTTTTTTTGGGGGGGGGGGAGATATTACAAATGAAGTATTTATTCATTTTCGAACAATACATGACTGTAAGAATTCCGAAATACACACTGTAGTGTTCTTAAATTTTTATGACAGTTTTTAAAGGAATTTTGAAGCAAGATTCCAAAACTTTCCAGAAATAATTAAGTTGTCTCAATTCTTTGTCACCATAGTTATTCCAGCTGCAAAATAGATGGTTGTGAAGTTGTTCAATCCTGAAAAACTTCAAATGAAAATAATTGTCTTGCAAGAAAATATTTCCCTACCAGTGTATAAAAATACATCCTCTTAAGAGTTTTGGGGTAAAAATGTTTCAGTATTGTATGAAAATTGTAAAAAACTTAGCTATTTACCTGGTTACTGTTTTTGACTTTTCATGTCTTCATATGTATGTAAAAAATCTTTGTTCAAAATTAATTTTTTGATAAACAAATATCGTTTTGAGATTGATGGATGCCCACCTTCAAGATACTTTTTCCATTATTTATTCACCACATGAACAAAACTGTAAAAATCTGGCTCAAGAAAGCAAGTGTAATTCTTCGCATTAATTTTTCAACAGATGCCTTAAGAATGCCTTTTCTATTTCGTGATGAGAACATTTTTAGACCTTATACCTATGTATCTAGTAATTGTTCAGAACTAATGCATGACTTTTCTATTACATGTGTGTATATCTATAATAATAATAAAATATAAGTAGGTAGTACTTATGAAATGTTTTGTTCTTTGGTTCTCAATAAAAATTTTCTGAACCCATTTAAAAATACTTATCAATCTCTGCATTAGAATTTTAATAAACAGCTGATTCTCTTCTATACAATGAAAATGTAATCCTTGGAAAATGATGTCTAATGGTTAAATCGCATAAAAATAAGTTAGTCTTAAATAAAAATCCTAGTATAAAATATTTTTATATATATTGAATAAAATTCCTTATATATTTAGTGTTAATGCTATGTATGTGTAATTTACTTGTTCTCAAGGTGTGAAAGTCAATTATTTTATTATATTTCTGCATTTTTAATAATCTGATTTTGTGTCTATCAATAACAATTTTTGATCCTTTTAAAATGTTATTTTATGTTGTTTAAATAGGTGGAGAAATTATCAGATACTTGGAGCACCCAACTTGGAAGGAATCTGGGTTTGAAGTATTCCAGTATTGAGAATAAAGGATTGAGGACTTCTGAGCCAGTTTCTGAATTTTGAAGAAAATGTATTATGAAAGAGCATGATAACTGTCGATATGAAATATTGTATTGCTAAATCTCATCTTTTAAAAAAATAAAAGGAAAATCTTTGTTAAAAATATTAAATATATAATTTGTATTTTGTAAGCAAAAATTGTAGTTAATAAATATTGTAGCACTAACACTAGCATTGTTCTATATTGTCTGTGTTTATTTATTTCAGCTATCTTAACATGGTAGGTATTTTCAGATGAAACATAGACAAGAATTGACAGATGATTTGAAAAAGACTCATAAGGTTTACCGCAAACAAGAAGGGGGGGGGTGAAGGAATTTATTTATTTTTATTTATTTATTTATTTATTTATTTATTTTTATTTTATTTTTATTTTTTTTGTCTTACCTATGATTTGAGATAAAATGTATTTGGTGTGTGTATGCATTATTATTAGTATTCTATTTGAAATAGTTTGTACATTCTTAATTTAATTATATTTCATACAAAATTTTCAGTTGTACTCTCTCAATATGAAAGTTTATGAAGCATAAATTATTCCATTTATCCCCACCCCCCTTCATTACAAAATTTGTATTGTTGAAATTTTATTTATATATTTTTTTTACTATTTAAATGGTTTACGCATCCCAAAGACAAAATGTCGTTAATTTAATTAGTCACTGAAACTTTTTTGGAGTCCAAAAATATTGAATGTGATTGAAAAAAAAAATAATAATAAAATGGAAGTTTTTAAATGAAAAAATGTTATCTCAAAGGTACTTTCTTACTCGTGTGTGTGTGTGGAGAGAGGGGGGGGGGATTGGGATATGTGTTAACACCTGATAATATTTAAGTTAGTAATAAGAAATTTTTTTATACTTCTATTATGTAGGGATTACTGCGAGACAATAATGCCATAAGAGGAAAAAACAATAAAATATCTAATAAGTAAAAATAAACTTTTTATTTAATGCTAATTTCCCCACTGTTGTGTTTTAAAAGGAAGACGATGGGAGGAGAAACACTTTTTTTTTATTTTGTTTCAAACTCAGAAGTAGGCCAAGTGAATCGTATAAATGATTATGTACATTGCGAAGAATGAGGGCCGGCAAAAGACCCGAAATGGCTACCTTCATTACCTCTTTTAAAACAATAAAAGAAATCTTAAATCAAGATGACAACAGTTTCAAAGTTAAATTATAAAAAAAAAATATAAATTGATAAAAGAAATAAAGTTACCTGTGAAGTCCTTGGCTTCCGACGAATAATACTAGACAGACACATGCACAGGAATTAAATGCAAACAGATTGCAAGTAAATATACTTTTATTTTTCATGAAAAACTTGTTTACCTTTTTTTTACGAATATTGAATATTTCTTCACAAGTATATATATTCTTGCTCTCGTACACATTAATCAATTTATCATATATTTTGAAGCAATAATTTCACAAACGATGTTAATCATAAAATTGATATATTGGAACAACAAATTCATCTTTATAACACATTTTTATGTATCTTCACAGGATGAACTAAAACATCACATAGGTACATGTAATTTTCAAATATATATTTATATTAGCAGATAATTTTTCCAGACAGAGATGTACCTATATTTTCTTCTGGAACGCCCCGTGATATTCAAAAAATTTATATATAATATACATATTTCTTGGGCCAAAATATCGATACAATGAAAACAGACTATGGAATAAAGACTTTACGTAATAAATACCTTCACTACATGAAAGAGACTCCACACCTCAGCCTATTTTTCAGAGGACGGAGAACTCATTAAACGTTATTTGGAGAGTTGAGAATATAAATTGGTTAGAGAGCATTATTTGACGAGAAAATGATGAGTAAGAATATTTAGAAGAAACATGACGACACTCTACTTTCGCTATGAAGTTAGCACAAGAGCAACAAACAGAAGATTCATGATGTCACCTTATTTAAATTGTGTAACCAAAAAGAAAAAAAACAAAACAAAATAATTCTTGGATACTTTTGAATGTAGCCTTACTCATCGCCGCCTTAAAAAATCAACTAAGTAATCCTGGCATGGACATTTGCAGAATAAAACTTGCTCCATCCAACGGTCACGGGGGGCGCACACTTGCCCCGGAATTTCCGCTAAATTTTGATCAGCCAGCAGCACCCATCACGGCAGGAGTCTAACAGCGCGACTGACTGCGGTGGCTGAGAGCAGGAGGGAAAAAGAGGAAGGGTTACAATAAACCCGAAATGCGCCAAGTTGGCAGCGAGCGAAAGAGGGGAGCGATGGCAAAATAAGCCAAGATACGATACAAAGAATGAGGAAATATGAATTTAATAAAAACAGAATTGATAATCCCCTAAAGAAGGGAGGCCAAAGCAGGTGGCCATGCACTCAATGGCTTAAAATACGTCACCTGCGGAAATTAAACTGATAGGCTAAGGGGAGTGTCCGAATAAACGGAAGTTCCACCCATAGAACAAGCTAGAATGTTCTCGAAGGATTTCTAAACCGGAAGGAATGACATCGAACAGGATTTTACCGGCTTGGAACATTCGAAAGCAAAGTACGAAAGAAAAGATTACAGGCGACGATATGAAAAGAAACGAAATCGAAATAAAATTTAAATTAAGAACATTAATAAAAAGGAGGTGATAGGAAATAAAATGGCTAATAAAATTGAATTAAACTAAACATATGGGGGGGGTTATCGAGTAACCACCACATATTTACCCGGGGTTCCCCAAAAGAAAATATTGGTGAGATGACAAAAATGAACAATTTTTTCATCGAGACAATATTTTCTAACACATGTACAAATATACAAAATAATTACACAAAATAAATGTATCAGAAATAGTTATATGAATATAAAGAATTGTTTTACATGATGTTTAAATAATAAAAAAAATAATTATTGTTATGATAGTAATCCTTATGTAAATATACCAACTATAGTAAATGTTAAAATGGAAGGTATACAAAATTTCTTCCAGAAGTATCTATCATATATCAAAAAAAAATTTAAAGTCTATGTCTATGTGCAGAACAACAGTCCTTAACTTTGACGAGTCTCTTGTTAGGCTGTGCAAAATGCACTAGAATGCTTTAGCATATGTCAAAATATTTGATTATACAATAATATGTATATTTATATTCTTAGTTGTCAACAAAATGAAACATACTATAACTGTATATCAATCATACTATAACTATATATGAAATATATGGTTTCAAATAACACATGATAAATTGAATGAATTTGTAAGTTGACAATTGAACAATAAAAAAAAATATATAAATGGTGCAGAGAGATTAGTTAGGCTCTCATAAAAAAATTTACTTATATCACCACATAGCCTTTTAAGCCTTCCATAAATCTTAAATGAATAACCTTAGCATTATTCAATAACACATTCTCACAGAAAATAAAATAATAAGTTGCAAAAAGAATGGCATATGTTAAATTGGTAGCAAAAGTATGATATTATATTTCAACAAAAACATCTTCAAAATGAATATAACAATTTTCACAGAGAGAATCTTTACACTCTCATAAAGGAATATTCTTGAACACTTTCAAAATAAATTGACAATAATTGCATAAATACTCTTAATATTATACATCATTCAAAATAAACATAAAAGCTAAGATATTTAATATTCTGAAAAAAAGGAAGAAACTTATATGAATATGTCAATCTTATATATGACTTGATAATGTCAACTTACAAACAAAAAAAAAAAAAATCAATTATGTCAAAATTTTATATAAAAGATATCTTGAACATATTTAATTGTAATTCTCAAACATTTTTTTTTAAAAAAAATTAAGTAAGTGATCAATTTTGTATTTGTCATATATCAAGTATTTGCTTTATATAACTATATATATTGACTCAACCAACCTCTTTGGATCCAAAGTATAAATACCCAAAAGTATATAAAAAAAAATATACTACTTATTGTGAGTCATTCACCTTCTATACTTCAACAAGAAGAGAAGAAATATTAGTATGTATAAGTTTATCATGCACTTTCTTTTTTTTTTTTTTTTTTTTTTTTTTTTTTTAAAGAGGTTAAATGTCAAAGCATGCATGCATTGTAAAGAGAAGTCACAATAGAGAAAATAATTTGAGGAGTACTCCAATTTATGTTTACCCTATATTAATTACAATTTCACCTTTCTTATTAGAATGAAACATTTGTCAAAAAAAAAATAATTTTAAATAATGACATAATATTATAACAAGAATATAACAGGACAAATTCTTTCTCAATTTTTTTTAGTACCAACTATTGTAATTAAAGACTTTATAAGATTTAAAAGTATGGCATGCATGAGATTATATATATATATATATTGTAATAATTATGACTTAGAGATAAATGCATTAAATAATAAAACTATTGAAAACCATACATACATCATGAGGATGACTGTTGTATTGTATCAGGGAGAAGAAGACTTAGATAAAGAAGAAAAAAAAAATAACAACAGCTGCCTGCAGCTTGGAGAAAAGAAAAAAAAATTACACAGTGATTCTTCTTACTGGAATATCAGTCTAGCTAGCATTGACTGACTATACTACAACTCAAGAGTCATCCTGAAAAAGGAAAAAGCAGGTTAGTTTATTTTTTATACAATTTATGATTGCGAGGGCGAAGATCATAATTTTTATATTGAGTAGACTTGTTTTTAACACCAGTATGAGTGCTATCAGGAGGAGCTTGTGACAGTACTGATTTACTTGAACAAGAAGATATTTGTTGACACTTAGAAGAAGAAAGAATTGGAGGAGATGTGTTACAAGCAGCATCATGATTTGAAACTTGAGTAGCAGAGTGTTGTCTCACAGGAGTAGAAGATGCATTATCAACAGGAGCTTGATCATGTGATACACTTTTAGAAGAAACTGAAGGATATTGCAATGCTTCATTTCTCTTTTGAAGCTTCAAGATTCTGTTAGTGTGAATCAACATGGGTGAAGCGTGACTATTATTAGAATCTTGAATTTGAATAAGCACAGGAGAAATTATTTTCTTTACCAGGTATGGGCCTTGTATTTTTTTGTTAAACACAGTGGGAAATTTTACGTAAACAATGTCATTAACATTGATGTTGGAAAACTTTAATTTTTCTCTGGATTTTTGGTACACCTTTTGTCTAGACGATTCGTTATTCTTGTAAGCTTGATAGTATATTTTTTCAATAACATCCATCAATTTATGAATTTCATATGCAGTATTGAGAATTTTCCATGAAACTTGAGTTTTATAATTGGAATAAATGTCGTTTATTTCTCTTCCAAAATGAAGAAGATTTGGAGTGAATTTTGTGGCTGGATGAGGTGTAGCATTATATATGGATTGGTGAATTTTTAGAGCAGTTGGTATATCACATCCTTGTGAAGCCATTGTATTCACAGACGATTTTATTTGAGAATTGACTCGTTCACTTAATCCGTTGGCCTGGGGATGGGCTACAGAACTGTGTTCTAATTTAATGCCAAGCTTTTTATTAAAGAAAGAAAACATGTCACTAGTAAATTGAGAGCCATGATCAGTGAGCGTTAATTCAGGTTTTCCATGAGTGGAAATGTAATGTAATAAAGCTTTTGTAACAGACTCAGCGCTGATATTATTCAAGGCATATAATTCTAAATGACGAGAAAAGTGATCTATGACTGTCATCACATATTGACGATTCCTCAATGGGCCGAGTAAATCCATAGAGACTTTTTGATTGGGAGCAGTTGGAAGAGGCGCAGGTAGGTATGGAGCAGTATTTTTTTTTATGATTTTTGTTTACTAAACAAATTTCACAAGAGTTGACATAATTAATGGTATCTGAAACAAGGGTTTTCCAGGTAAATCTTTTCTTTAAATTAACAATGGTTTTATGAATTCCAGTATGAGTAATATGAGCAATTCTTAAGGCTTTTGCTCTAAGTGACAAAGGTAAAACAGCTTTGTGTATCTCAATATCTTCAGAAGAAAAATGACCATTGTAGCAAAGTAACTCATTACTTGGATTAATATAGTAGCCATTTAAACTTTTAGATTTCTTATTATTTTTAAGATCTTCATAAATTTGCTTAATTTTTGGGTCTTTTTGTTGTTCAGAGAAGATGGTGTGATCAAAAATTTCTAATAATGGATCTTGATTATTATCATTATTTGGAGGTGAAGAGTCACTTTGAAGATGACATGTGTGGTGGATTTTGTCAATTAAACCACATGGAAAGTGAGGAATGTCATTATGTAAATCGTTTTGATTATCAACAATAGGTAGAGGTTCTTGTGAAGAAATAAGATCTGGATTATTATTGAGATCTTCAGTAGGAATGTGATGTGTTCTACTCAGAAAATCTGCTAACACATTCTCTTTGCCTGGTACATGCTGGAATGTGTACGAATATTCTGATAGCTCTAACATCCATCGAGTAGTAATATCAGCAGGAGATGTAGCCTTTTTATAATTATTAAGAGGTTTGGCATCGGATAATAGAATAAAGGGTCGACCAAAAATATAGTATTTAAAAGCTGTTATGCCTTTGTAAATGGCATAAAGTTCCAATTTGATGGCAGGGTAGTGTCTTTCTGATTGAGATAGAGTTTTGGAATAATAGGAGATGGGTTTTAGTTCACCATCAAATTTCTGCATAAGAACAGCTGAAATTGCTGTCTTTGATGCATCTGTATTAACATAGAACGTTTCATTGCAATTAGGAAGATTGAGCATAGGTTTTTGGAAGAATATGTCTTGTAATTTTTTAAATGCATTTTCTTGTTCAGATTTCCAAGAAAACTTATTTTTAGGTTTGGTGACTTCAATGAGAGGAGTAATCAATTTAGCAAAATTTGGAATAATTGACCTATAAAATGAACACAAACCTATAAAACTTTTCGTTTGCCTCTTGGTTTTAGGCGTTGGAAAAGAAGTGATTTTTAAAATGTTACTCGTAATAGGAAGAATTTTATGATCTGTGAGTTGGAAACCCAAGAAGTTAATACTTGTTTGCATAAATGCACATTTTTCAGGAGACAGAGTAATGTTATTAGCAATGAGAGTGTCTAATAGCTTTGTGAGCTTCATGGACATTTCTTCAAATGAATTAGCACCCACTACAATATCGTCTTGATATGCATAACAGGAATCAATTTGAGATAATTGAATAACAGAGTCGATTAATTGTTGGAAGGTGCTGGCGGCTGTCTTCAGGCCAAATACTAAACGTAAATAGGTAAAAATTCCCCATGGAGTAGTAAAACTGAGTTTATCTTGCATATCTTTAGGTACCGCAATCTGCCAGTATGCAGAGGGCAAGTCAAGAGTAGTATAATACTTAAATTTTGATAACTGCACCAATAGATTTTGAATTCTAGGAAGAGGATATGAGGATGGAATTATTATGGAGTTTAACAATCTTAAATCCAGAGCCAAACGATACTTTTGAGGCTTAGACATATCAGTTCTCTTCTTTTTAACAAGAAGCATGGGACACGCCCAAGATGAATTTGATCTCTCAATAATGCCAGCGTTTAACATTTGATTAATTTGGTCAAGAGCTTCTTGCTCAAGTGCCTGTGGCACAGGAAAAGGTAGAGTTTTGACTGGATGAGAATTTAGCATGGTGAATTGAGGATTGACCAGGTCCGTATGACCTAAAGTGTCAAGAGATTTTGAAAAAGCTAAAGCCTTACTACATAATAATTTGGTCAAAGAGTCCCTTTCATGAGGAGGTAAATGTTTTAAATCAAAGTCATTTGGAGATAATTCTTGAATACGTTTTCTTTTAATCTCTTCAGATGGTAAAATTAAATTACAATAATCGTTCTCAAAATCCAAATCAAAAGAGTATTCCTCAATATCTTTCTCATCTACATTGATACATTCGCCAATAATTGAATTTTTATTTAAATGAATATCCAGCTTTGATATATTCTGACATACAACCAAAAATAAATCATTTTGAATTGAAGAATTTGAGTGCAATGATTCATGTAACACAAGACCTTTATTTTTTAAAGTAGGTTTGAAAATAAAATATTCAGATGGAGGATTCAAGTACTTGACATGTAAATACACAAAGGAATTAGGAGGGATTAATTCTCGATTGAGTAATTGTACCATATTGGAATTCACCAAAATTTTATTACCAATATTTAAATGAGTTTGCTTTTCACCAACATAACTAAGATCATTAGTATTTTCAGATGAAAAATTCTTGCCAGGTATATTATCATTAGTAGATACATAGTTGACAACATTACCATAATCAGTTGGAAAATAGTTAGAAAAATAAGTAAAATTACCATCAATATAAGGAGTATAACAATTCATAGCAGTGTTAGCAACATTATTTGTAAACAAACCATTATTTTGAAAATTATAATTGTAAGGATAGGTTGTATAATTGTTGACTAATTGTAAATTTGTGTCATCATAATTTGCACATATATTATCAGAATAAATACCATTACTTAGATTATTTGACATAGAATCTTCATAACAAGACATCTTGTGTACATCTAAAGAATATGGTACACTTGAATTAACATAATTATATTCAGAATTCATAAAATAGCAAGTAGGAGATTCGTTATAACTGTGAAAAGGAATATGTTTATCTTTAATTAAAATAGACTTAAAGCTGGGTGATATGGTAATAGAATGTTTGTTGATAAACTCAAATCCAAGTATGGCTTGAAAATGAACATTTTGTATCTTTGTAAGGTAAAAGACATGATGAAAGAATAATTTATCAATTTTAAAGGCAACCTCTATGCATCCCTTGAAAGAAACTTTGGAATTTATGGTAGACACAGATACATTACGGGATAAGAATTTATAGTGAAGCCTGGATTTAATGCTATTAAAGCATTCCTGATCCAAGAGTGACAAACTTGATCCCGTATCAATTAGCGTTGAAATTTCATTATGTTGAATGTTTATGAGTATGCATGGAAGAACATATGAATTATTAAATGAGCTGCAGATGACATGTCTTTCTTGTACATTATCATCAATTTCAAGATTTTGTTTGGATGTCAACGAATTATATGAACAGGAAGATTTGTTAAGTTTAGCTGTCATAGGAGAAGTTTGGACAGCTGTGGATGACACTAAGGTAACTGAAGAGCGTTTGTCAAATTGTTGATGTTTGTTTTTGTTGTCAAAGAGTACTGACCCTGAATGAGAATTACGGGAGAGAAGGCGGTCAGTAGAACCAGTCTCCCTTATGTGTTTAAATGGTAAACCTTGTTTTTATTTTCAGAAGAAGAGGTGTGGCTTTTTCTTCTGTGAGGGTGAGACGAAAAATGAGATGACGAGTTTTGATTAGAATTACTAATAATATTTTTAAATTTGTAGCATGAGTCCATACGATGATTAAATTTCCCACAGAACGCACACTGCACAACATCTCGTCTGTGATAAAAGGATGTAGAATTTTTTTTTTGTGAGAAAATTTGTCAAAGGTGGGTTGATAAGGACGTTTCCGGTAAAAATTACGTTGATGAAAATTATTGTTACGTTTATTTGTAGCCTCTTGTCTCGGTGGAGAAGGCGAATATGTTCTAGGTTTTCTTTGAAAATTACGAGAAGCATGAGAATTGTCTTTTGGAGTTTGCAAAGTAGAGTAGTTGGTTTGAGAATTGTGATAAACTTTATCCTTCGTATGCTTTATAGGAGTTTTATGAAGAACATTATTAGAATTATCGTGGACTTTTTCAGTATCCAAACAATAGGCTTGATTATAATTCTCGTAAGATTTTTTTAGGAGGGGAGTCGTAAATATCTTGAAGACAATTTGCTCGTTCAAGAGCTAACTCAAAAGATGAAATATTTTCTTCAAGAATTTTTCGTTTAATTTGTTTAGGCAAAGCCTCAAGAAAATGAGTGAATTTTAATGAATTGAGAGCAGGAGGATCCAATTTAGGGTAAGCCAGCCGAAGTTGTTTATCCAGTCGAAAAGCAAAATTTTTGACTGATTCACTTGAATCTAAACTTAAGTTCTGCAAGGACTTAAGAGAAACAGACTTTTTTGAGGGTAAGAAATAGTCTATAAAAGTTTTTCGAATGTCTTGGAAATTAGAGTTCTTGAGCTGAGACTGAATTTCAAGAAAGAAGAGTAAGGCAGAGCCTTCAAGTTTGGATTTGAAGAGAACAAAAAGTTCTTTATCTGTGAAATTATTTAACTCTTGTATATCAGATAATTGATCAAAGAAGAATTCCACAGTCTGAGGGTTGCCATCGAATGGCTGAATGGCAATATTTAATTTAGACTTGGGAGGCATTATGAGATAATTAAAGTGAGAGCTCAATAAATGACATGATAAGTTTGGTTATAGACTGGTCTTGTAATGAATAATAATATATATATATAAATTGACCCATTATTTAGAAAAAAAAAATGACGAATTTCATTTACGTGATATACCATTTTTTATATATTAAAAAGAATAACAAATATATGACGAAGAGAAGAAAATGCAAAAATATCTTTCTTATCATGCGATCAAAATAACATGGCCCAAAAACTTATGTAAATATCTATTATATGGCTCAAAACATATATTGTTATATTTATGAGAAGAGAATAATTTATGTTAGCATTATCATTTATATTTACCTGCACCTCCGTTAAATAATATATATATTAGTTACAAATTATATCATGGCAAGAAAATATATTGATAAATTATGTGATATTGATACTGCACTTCTCCAGAAAAATATTATGTCAGCATAAAATCAAGCTATATTGCATTTATTTATTGTACGAGACTGAATAAAATATAATTATAAAATATTAATCATTGCATGAAGAAATAATTTGCAGAAAATGAAAATACAACTGAAGATAATGAAGACATAATTGAAGATAATGAAAAATAATTGAAGATAATTGAAGATATATTTTTTTTTTTTGAAAATATGTATCTATAACAAAAATACAATGGTAGCCAGGGAAGATGATGGACAAGCGTTGGTCATTGCACCAAAGGAAATTGCATGCTGTTGTGTTTTAAAAGGAAGACGATGGGAGGAGAAACACTTTTTTTTTATTTTGTTTCAAACTCAGAAGTAGGCCAAGTGAATCGTATAAATGATTATGTACATTGCGAAGAATGAGGGCCGGCAAAAGACCCGAAATGGCTACCTTCATTACCTCTTTTAAAACAATAAAAGAAATCTTAAATCAAGATGACAACAGTTTCAAAGTTAAATTATAAAAAAAAATATAAATTGATAAAAGAAATAAAGTTACCTGTGAAGTCCTTGGCTTCCGACGAATAATACTAGACAGACACATGCACAGGAATTAAATGCAAACAGATTGCAAGTAAATATACTTTTATTTTTCATGAAAAACTTGTTTACCTTTTTTTTACGAATATTGAATATTTCTTCACAAGTATATATATTCTTGCTCTCGTACACATTAATCAATTTATCATATATTTTGAAGCAATAATTTCACAAACGATGTTAATCATAAAATTGATATATTGGAACAACAAATTCATCTTTATAACACATTTTTATGTATCTTCACAGGATGAACTAAAACATCACATAGGTACATGTAATTTTCAAATATATATTTATATTAGCAGATAATTTTTCCAGACAGAGATGTACCTATATTTTCTTCTGGAACGCCCCGTGATATTCAAAAAATTTATATATAATATATATATTTCTTGGGCCAAAATATCGATACAATGAAAACAGACTATGGAATAAAGACTTTACGTAATAAATACCTTCACTACATGAAAGAGACTCCACACCTCAGCCTATTTTTCAGAGGACGGAGAACTCATTAAACGTTATTTGGAGAGTTGAGAATATAAATTGGTTAGAGAGCATTATTTGACGAGAAAATGATGAGTAAGAATATTTAGAAGAAACATGACGACACTCTACTTTCGCTATGAAGTTAGCACAAGAGCAACAAACAGAAGATTCATGATGTCACCTTATTTAAATTGTGTAACCAAAAAGAAAAAAAAACAAAACAAAATAATTCTTGGATACTTTTGAATGTAGCCTTACTCATCGCCGCCTTAAAAAATCAACTGAGTAATCCTGGCATGGACATTTGCAGAATAAAACTTGCTCCATCCAACGGTCACGGGGGGCGCACACTTGCCCCGGAATTTCCGCTAAATTTTGATCAGCCAGCAGCACCCATCACGGCAGGAGTCTAACAGCGCGACTGACTGCGGTGGCTGAGAGCAGGAGGGAAAAAGAGGAAGGGTTACAATAAACCCGAAATGCGCCAAGTTGGCAGCGAGCGAAAGAGGGGAGCGATGGCAAAATAAGCCAAGATACGATACAAAGAATGAGGAAATATGAATTTAATAAAAACAGAATTGATAATCCCCTAAAGAAGGGAGGCCAAAGCAGGTGGCCATGCACTCAATGGCTTAAAATACGTCACCTGCGGAAATTAAACTGATAGGCTAAGGGGAGTGTCCGAATAAACGGAAGTTCCACCCATAGAACAAGCTAGAATGTTCTCGAAGGATTTCTAAACCGGAAGGAATGACATCGAACAGGATTTTACCGGCTTGGAACATTCGAAAGCAAAGTACGAAAGAAAAGATTACAGGCGACGATATGAAAAGAAACGAAATCGAAATAAAATTTAAATTAAGAACATTAATAAAAAGGAGGTGATAGGAAATAAAATGGCTAATAAAATTGAATTAAACTAAACATATGGGGGGGTTATCGAGTAACCATCACACCCACTAATAATAATAATTTGTATTAATTATAAATCTTTTACTTATAGACAAAAGCAATTTAGCCATTGAATAAAAATTTGAATATATTTTATGAGGAGTGCAGAAAATCTAAGCGCCGTCGGGCAGTCTCTCACCACTAAATTGATTTATTAATATTTTGTGCAAAATTCTTGCTAGAATGTTATTAAATTTTCAGCAAAAAATTTTTTTTAATAATTTTAGTGGCGAGAGACAATCCACTTATGCCTAGATTTTTGCACCCCTTTTTATGCTTCATGATTAGTTAGAAAAGTTAAGAGAAAATCCCTCCCCCCCTCCATGCATATGCATTTATATTAGAAAAATGTTTGCTTCTTTGAAGCAATATTTGATTTTTTTTTTTCAATGTACTACACTTGGAACTTAATTGAAATGCTATTGTAAAGGGGGGGGGGGAATGAAACATTTTTTATTGTAAAAAAGGTGCTATTGAATAGTTGAGCAAAAATTAGAACATTTTTTTATCCTTCATAATTAAGACAGTTAAAGGACTTTTAAAAAAAAACTTTTTTCAAAAATATTTTTTTCTTTGGAATGTTTTTTTCTTTTCTCTAAATTGGAATTTCAGGCAAATGTACGATAAAAAGATGAAGGATAACATCCGTAATATATGAAAAAAAAAACTATTGTATTATGTGTGCTAGTTAGATGCATTTTTTCCTGATCAGTTAAGAGTGGATTTTAGAAAAGTTTTTTAATACGATCAATAGTATGAAACTTCATAAAAATAAAATACACGTATGAAACTGAGTAAAGAAAATGTTTATGTTAAAAGATTCTCTAAGCAGTACACAGAGATTCTGTGTAAAATTTAAGTGAAGTTAAATACAGCGTTACAAAATGTGCTAATTGCAAAATATAGAAGAAGAAATTCTTCAGTCCTAATTTTCCACAATAAAACAACGCAAGCTTGATTTCCTTATTATAAAATTTAGAGAAAATCTTGCAACAATTTATGATTTTGAAACTTGAAAAAAGGTCTTAAAAATAACTTTGATTGTATCAAGTTTTTTTTTGTTTTTTTTTTTTATCATTTTTCAATTATATAACTGGAATATTTTTTTTTAGTCTTTCAAAGGCGGTTGTATATTTATGGAACTAATTAATTTTAATTTCCAGATGTTACCAGAATTTTGATTAAAAAAATAGTTTGATGTATGTAAAATTTAGTTTTTTCTTCTTTACAAATATACATGTAAGATTCCAGTGTCATTCATTTCAACATATTAGCAATGGAAGTGATTTAGCCCTCAAAGGATTAAAATAGTATAGATACTACCAAAAAAATATCTCTATATATATATTAAAAGTATCCGCCGACATGTGTATAAAGTGTCATTAGATTGGCACAAAATGTTATCATATGGGCATTAAAAAAAACGTTCAAAATGATTCTCATTGGATATCAGCAATATCAAATTTGTGCCCTTATTTTATCATTTTTATGCCAGAAGTGTCGGAATTCCTACGTATTTGTATCAAACACGTATCATCTACATCGCCGATTTTCGTCGTGGTGTCATATTTCTGGCGCCATCATGACAACGCATGAAAGTATCGCCAAAGATATCGAAGGGAAGGACAGAATCGATACTTTTAGGTTACGATTCACTGTTATCGAAATAACACCTCTAGTACTTGTCGAAAGATATAATTTTTGTACCATTCTGTTAGTTCTGTGTTTGCTGGGTAACTTAGCTGTATCTTAACAGTAACCTAACTGCAAGTTAAATATACCATAAATGTAACTTGGCCGTCACCTAATCATAACCTACCCATAATCTAACCACAACCTAACCGCAAATTAACCTTAACCTAACTGTAACTTAACCATGACCTAACTGTAACCTAACCGGAAAATAAAATAACAAAAGGGTCACCAGAACGTAATTGCAACCTAACTGTTATCTAACCGTAACCTAGTTCTAATTTAACATTAACTATAAACAAAATATTTTAACCATCTCGCGCTAAGTACTTAGTTTCACTTTCCACCGCTACGGAGCGCATTATGTTTTGTAGAACATCCGAATTTTAGGTTCGGATTGGATTCATGTTCATGGAAATTATTTTGTCTTCTTCGGATACGGTTATGATTGTGTGGAATATTTGTGTTCAGTTTAGATTCGGTTCAATTCAGATTTCGTGGGGGTTTTTTTTTCCCTTCAAATGGGATTTTTAAGTTCGGGTCGGGTTGTACTTATATGGAAATTATTTTACCTAGTTCCAATGAGGTTATACTTCACTGAAATATTTTTGTTAGGTTCAGATTAAGTTTGGTTCAAATTTCGGGATTTTTTTTTTCTTTTTTTTTCCAAATTTTTTGGTTTGGAATGGGAATTATGTCCATGGAAATTATATTGTCTTGTTCGTATCTGGTTATAGTTATTTGGACTATTTTCGTCGGATTCAGATTTGGTTCGATTCAGATTTCAGGTATTTTTTTTTTAAATTGATTTTTAAGGTTCTGGTTGGATTCATGTCCAGGGAAATTATTTTGTCTTGCTCGGATCGGGTTTTGGTTCTTTGGAATATTTTTTTCGGGTTCAGATGTCGTTCAATTCAGATTTCGGCTTTTTAATGGAATTTTTAGGTTCAGATTGGGTTGCGCATCAACGGAAATTATTCTGCATTGTTCGAATAAGGATATGCTTCTCTGGAATATTTTTGTCAGATTCAGATTTAGTTCATTTTTTAGGTTCGGATTGGGTTCATGTTCATGGAAATTTTTTTGTCTTGTTCAGGTCCGGGTATGGTTCTGTGGAATATTTTTGTCGATTCAAATTTCAGGTATGTTTTTCAAATGGAATTTTAGGTTCCGATCGGTTTCATGTCCACGAAAATTATTTTCTCTTATTCGAATCCGGTTATGGTTCTTTCGAATATTTTGATCGGATTCAGATGTAGTTTGCATAAAACTTCAGGCTTTTTTTTCAAATGGAATTTTTTAGGTTCGAGTCAGGTTTATGTTCATGGAAGTTTTTTTGTCTTGCTTTTATCAGGTTATAGTTCTTTGGAATATTTTTATCGATTTCAGGTTTCGTTCTGGTCATTTTTTGGGTTTTTTCAGAGAAAAATTTTAGGTTCGGATCGGGTTGCATATACACGAACATTATTTTTCTTTGATCGAATTGGGGTATGCTTCATTTGAATATTTTTGTGGGATTCAGATTTGATTCGGGTCAAATATCAAATCCATAGTTTTTTTTCAAATGGAATTTTTAGGTTCGGGTCGCGTTTATGCTCATGAAATTTTTGTCTTGCTTGGATCGGAGTATAGTCTGTTTTTTTCTGGTTGGGATCGGGTTATGTGTTAATACACCTAAACATTATGTTTTGCTACTATTCTTTTAGTGACTATTTTTTATATATAATTTATTTTGCTATTTGATAATTTATTACTGTGTATGAATCGTCTGCCTATTCGAAAAAATGTACGTCAAAGAGCCATTTCATTTTTGTTTTAAAAACAAATTAAAGTCTTAATAAAATTTTAACTTAAATAAATGCATTCAAATTTAATCAATGATTTAAAAAAACTGCTAAAAAAGCCTCATATATACATATACATATATTAACTGCAACATAGCCACCCACAAATACATTCTAATGTACGAAGTACCAACGATCTGACGTAATAGCTATGTTCAAATATCCTAAGTTAAACTGACATTTTGCCAGTCTATGAATTTTAAAGGTCTTTGGGAAAAAAAACAGTCACTTTTGAAATGTCAAAATCTCAAATTGGTTTCTTTCATAGAGTAAAAAGAAATTAATAGAGTGGAGGTATTATCTCTGGAGATGATGCTTAAGATGTAACAATACATTAAGTCCAATTAAGTACCAACAAAAGCACGTGCTTTGACACGCCTATCAATTGGCGAAATTTTAAAATGAAGGGCCAAAATCACAGTCAAGTGAAATCCAGCCACCCCATTGGTCGAGTGGTAAGGGTGAAAATCACGAACTTGTTTCTCCATTTGAAAAAGGTGAGGGGGAAAGTATTTTTTAAGCGATTGTTACCGTCTGTTCTTATTTAAGATAAACCATCGAAATTAACTCAATTAAGATATTTTGATGCCATTTTATAAAATGAGAGTGAAAAATTTAGATTATAAATGAAAAGAGATAAGATTTACTTCAAAACTGCCGCTACGATTTTTTCTCGGAAAAAGGAGTATGACAACATTTACCCAACTGCTAAGAGATTGTTCCCTGAAAAGGACGCGGCTCAATGACCAATGAGGTGTTTGGATTTCACCGGACTGTGATTTTGGCCCTCCATTTTAAAATTTCGCTATCAATTGAAACAGGTTTAAACCTGTATTTTTTTTTCTCTCGTTTTTAAAAAAAGAACTAATTTATCGCTTCACCGGTAAAAATTTATTAATTATTTTATCATATGTGTTTTAAATATCAATATAGAAAATTATTTTAACGTTTTGCTTGAAAATATAACATTATTTTGTTAGTACATTAAAATCGTCTGCAGTCAGAAATTTATATTTTAGATTAATATTTATTACTTAAGTTTTCATACATGATTTTAAAAGAATGTTTTCATCATTATATTTTAAATATTTATTTACATGCAATTATTAAGTCATAAACATTTTTCATCTACGTTATAAAGTATTGAAAATTACATTAATGAAGGAAACTTTTAGTTATACAATTTTTAATTCGTATTAAATGTTTTCAATATCTTATTTAATTTTAATTTGATATTTAATTATTGCTAATTTTCCAATTTCCTTCATTTTAAAAGCGAATATTTATTCTAATAAATAATAATAGAACGAAGACCATTTTAAAAATTTGCTATTTCCTCTTGAAGTATGCTTCAACTGTAATTCATTTCTTTCAATTCGTCTTATAATACAAAATCTCTTCCACGTCCTTTTGTTTGCCACATTAAATTTGAGCGATAAATGGTTTCATATCGCAAACCTTTTTTGAGCTTACTTCACCTCCACTTATCTTATTCCTCCATGGGTTTCTTTAATTCTGTCTCAGCTTTCTTATTACTTCTGCGAAAATTTTTACACAACCAACCAACCGTAAACAAATGAAAGAGAAAAAAATTGGGAAAAAGATGATTTTTTATGAGAGTGACCTCTTGATTTTAATTAATTACTCAGTTAATAATTGGAATTTTGAAATTCTGAAGCTCAGGTGCATCAGGAGAGATATTGGGCTACTCTCAAAAAAATTTTGAGCTTTGTACGTGCTGTAGATTTTGCTAGCCATCGCAGACACACACACAGACACACACACAGACAGAGCGTTTTGTTCTTTTATTAGTATAGATTACAGGATATATGTGCAATGTTGTTTGTCATAGTTTCAAAAAAGAAATTATTTTATATTAAGAACTCTGGTAATTATAACCAAAAAACTTGGAAATTTTTGGGTCTGTTTTTATAAAAACCTTAATTCCTTTACGAGTATGTATGCTATCCACATAAAAATAAATACAGTTTATTACAATAAGTCACTTAATCATAATTGTATGTTTGTTTGCTACATTAGTTTTGACAAAAATATTCAGAAGATATTGTTTTTTTTTTTTTGTTGTTGTTGTTGTTGTTTTCCAATTTGTTGACGGTCCGGTATGGAGTTTCGAAAAAAATCTTATCGAAAATCTATGATCTGTACTTTTATATTTACACAATTAGAATTTCACGATAATTCTTCATGTATTTTTCTAGATACCTAACAAAATGTCTAAAATCGCAAGTGGCAGGTCAGCTTTGGCCATATAGTGTATATAGGTATATATAATAATGGCGCCCGGCTAACCAAATATTACTAAATTTTCTATATTTTTTGAAATTTTGTAAATTTTAAATCTTGAAAACAGTAATATAAAAATTTGGGATTTTAAATTAGAATTTAAAACCAGAACACGGATAACAAGAATTCACTTCTTGGTGTCCACATGATTGATGAAAATCATTTTTAATTAAAAATTCTGTATCTCAATTTAAAGATATTTTATGGTTTTAAGATAATTTTCAATCATGAATATTTAAAAATAAAGGCATAAAACCCAATTATGGAAATGATCTCATTTATACTCAAGACAATGTAAATAATTCAGTATATTTTTCTTTCCGTATTAATGTTTCACAACTAAATTTCCATATGAAAATAAAACATTACAAATAAATGAAGAATTCAACAGAAATGTAATTTTATTGCGTAAACAAGGAAATAATTAGAATAAAAAAGTTGCTATAAATAGCTAAAATGTTCGAGATTAACCGCTGGCATGGTAATCTAGATTGTATTGTTTGATATTTGTAATTAAAATTTCATTAAGAAAAAAGGTCACTAATACATAATATCATCTAGTGCCATTCTTTTATTGTCAAGTTGTTAACCCCATTACAAATAATGTGATTTGCTAGAGTGAATTATATTGCAATTCTCATTGAACGTGCTTAACTTAAAATAGACCGTTTTTGCCAATGGTAAAGAGAGAACATGTTTCAGGATTAACGCTATTTAAGTCGTAGTTTATCTCGAAAATATTGTGTGAAAAGAAAAAGGGAATAGGAAATATTATACAAAACTTCCATTAAATTGCTATAAGTTTATGAGTTGTAAGGAAATATTTATCAATCAATATAAATGTGTAGAAAATTTAAAAAGAAATACAGTAAATTTTCAATTATCAGCTTTACGGATTATCTGCGCGTCTAAATGTCAATTTTTGAAAAATTTCGCAAAAAAGGAAAAGTTTTGTATTAACAATTCAGGCTAAATTAAAATTGATTTATCCAGGATTAGATCAAGGCTTCGAACATGTAACTGGTGAAGAAGTTGTAGAAAAAGTGTTAGGCATGAATTTTGAAGAAAGCGATGAAGAAGATAGTAAGAAACAAAAGAAAAGTGAGCCCTGATGCATCTTTAGCTTACATGGAACGCTTTTTACACTATTTAAAGGAAGAAGATGGCGTATCGTTTTGTTATAAAACAGTTCTAAAATACTTCAATCGCAAGTAAAGAAGAAGTGTTTAAATACAGAGAGAAGAAACGAAAGAAATATAAGAAAAAAAAAACCAGAAACTTTGACAGATTTTTAAAAGTGACAAATCTACTAATTTGTAAGAAAAAAATAATTTCAGTATTTCTTAAGTAGAAAGTATGTTTATGTTACCTACTTTGCGTATAAAACATAAATTAGAACTGCGAAGAGAACTGTGTAGAAAAAAAACTTAACCCATAAAATGATCGGCTATTACGGAACGTCTGTTTTGTATGCTTTTACTGCTTACTCTGTCAAATCTATCCTGAAATAATGCAATGTGTAGTTTCAAAAACTTCTGCTGCAATCATCATGGAACGTGACTATTAAAGTACGTACTGCTGTGTGCAGATGATAATGAAAAGAGTGCATGTTTTGGAACTAATATTGTTTATATCGGTAATTATTTTAAATCACTCCCTGAAAATAAAAGGAGGTAGGTAATAAGTTGTGACTGACATATACTAGATTGAATGCTTTAGATGCCATCAAAACATTTTTTAGTGCGTTCGTAATTATGTAAATACGCAGCACCTATAGTCATCGTTCAGTCCCTCCGTATGTCTGTCCGTCCATCTGTCCGCATACAACAGAGCTTTGAACTACCCTATCAAATCGCTTGAAATTTAAAATACATAATTGTGGCATAATTTTGTCGAATCATTTCAAATTACATGAAAATAGGATGTATAGTTTAATTACAGGGACAATCAAAAGTATTCAGTTACATTACATTAAATGGATTCACAAATGCTCAAAATAGTAAACTTTACTATTGGAAAATGTTACATAATCTATGCCAAATGCATGCATTTTCGTTTTTGCTGTAAATCTAATATGGGTTGCTTTGAAATTATACGCACAAACATTCATAAAATAAAAGAAACACATCCCATAAAAACATCGGCGATTACGCAACGTCTGTTTTGTAAGCTTTTACTTTTTACTCTGTCAACTCTATCCTGAAATAGTGAAATGTGTAGTTCCAAAAACTTCTGCTGCAATCATCATGGAACGTGACTATTAAAATACACACTGCTGTTTGAGGATGATAATGAAAGGAGTCATGGAGGGAATAATAAGTTGTGACTGACATAAAGTAGATTGGATGTATTAGATGCCATCAAAGCATTTTTGAAATGTATGATGTGTAGGAAATACAATATATAGTTTCTCACAAAAGTGATGGGACACTTGTGCTTTATAAAAGAAACTGCAATAAAATAAATAAACAAACATGTGCAAAAATTTTTTGGGTGTGTTTCATATTTAAAGTTAGTAACAATTATTACATAACATACATTTTGTCAAGATATTAAAATATTAATTTAGTAAAAATACATTTGTTCAGAACGGAGCAAAAAATGGCTCACATAAGTGATGGGACACTTACTTTTCCATCAAATATTTATCCAAAAATTTTATTTTTTAAAAGGTTTTAATATTTTGTTGGATTTCCTTTTACTTTTAAAACATGATTTAATCTTTTTGGGATGAATTCGACTAATTTTTTTGTAATTTCTGGAGTGATTTTACCCCATTCTTCTTGAATCACCGATTTTAGTTGTTGTTTTGAAGAAATGGTATGTTTGCGAATTCTTGATTCCAATTCTTGACAAATATTCTCTATGGGATTTAAGTCTGGAGATTGTGGTGTTGTTTTTATTATTTCAAGACAGTTATGTAGCAGCCAGAGTCTAACGTTCAGAGCAGTGTGCTTGGGGTCATTGTCCTGGTAGAATTTCAAATCGTTATGAAGGTTCAATTTTCGTGCTGAAGATTTCAAATTTTGCTTTAAAATATCAATATACTTGTACTGATCCATTATACTGTCAATAAAAACAAGATTACCAACTCCAGCGGACGACATACACCCCCATACCATAACTCCTCCTCCACCATGTTTTACTGTTGGTACCAAGTTCTGTTTGCGAAATTCTTCCCTGGGTTTTCTCCACACCAAGATTCTACCGTCAGAACCAAATATATTAAATTTACTCTCATCAGCAAATATAACTTTATTCCAGTAATCAGAATTCTTATTTATGTTGGATTTTGCGAAAGCTAGTCTGAGTTTTCTATTCTTTTCACTTACAAAGAATTTTTTCCTGGCTACTCTACCGTGATATCCAGCAGATCGAATTACCCTTCTAATAGTCTCAGGATTAACAATTATTCCATATAATGCTTGTAAATCAGCAGCAACTTTTGAAGCACTATTTCTTGGATTTTTTTTTATTTCGAAAGATAATTCGTTTTATTCCATTGGATAGCTTTGATGGTCGGCCAGGTCTTCTTTTATCCTGAATCATACGATTCTTTTTATATCGTTTAATGATATTAAAAACTGTTGAACGACTCAAGTTAACTGTTTCAGCAGTTTTTCTAATAGATTTTCCACGTTCAATATGCAAATTAATAACTAATTTTCGAATTTCAGGCGAAGTTTCTTTTCGTTTAGCATTCATGGCTACACAGAGCTAAAAAACACAAAAATTGCAAAACAAATTAGAAAGAAATACTGCAGACGATTTTATAAATTATTGCCAATTGCTTTTAAGTAAAAGTAAAACTCCAAAAAATATTTTTATTGCTTATTTCAGACGATTTTTGTTGCATATATAATGGTGTCCCATCACTTATGTGAGCTATTTTTTGCTCCGTTCTAAACATTTGTATTTTTATTAAATTAATATTTTAATATTTTGACAAAATGTATGTTATGTAATAATCTTTACTAAATTTAAGTATGAAACACACCCACAAAAAATGTGTACATGTTTTTTTTAATTTATTTGATTAGTTTCCTTTTGTAAAGCACAAGTGTCCCATCACTTATGTGAGACACTGTATATATAAATATATATTACGGTGAGTTTGAATAATCGGTTAGTATTGATAATAACCAAATGATATCCAAATAAATCAGTTTATATAATAAATTTATGAGAGTTTATCAAATTAATTGGTTACTATTAATAACTACCAATCAAGGTTGGTAAATTTAATAAATTTCAACTCGTTTAGCTTGATAATTTTATTTTGTATACTTTTTTTTCTACATATTCATATATAAAAGTGTGCATTTCAAAGCTGTATATTTTATTCTTTGAATATTTCAGTATTTAAAATTTTTATCTAATTCATTCAGCAATTACAAAAATAATTACTTTAAACTGTTTAGTCTCTTGCGTCTTATTAATAGAACAGGTCTTTTGATTGAGTATTTTTGTCTCTTAACAATTATTTTTATTATTAGATTCAAACACTTATAATAATTCATAGTATAGCAAATTGTCCTAATATTATTGAAAAATATTTTCTTCATTTTTCTAAAAAAATAATTAGTTAAAACAATGGATGCGTTTCAGAATAAATGAAATTGAAACGAAGAATGAATTGATGAGGACAATTTAAAACTTATTTTTAACGTTGAATTTCGACGAACTCCATCTCATCTGTGATTAAAAGTAATATCTAAAGCAATCATGTCAAACTCGTAGTTTATATTTCAATAACTTATGAATTAATAAATGTAGATATTTATGGAAGAGTCATGTGGGGGAGAATTTGTCTGTGGAATGGCCCAAAAACTTACGTAAACTTAATCATTTTTTTTTAATTTTTAAAATGGATTAACAAACACTCAAAATAGTAACCTTAGTATTAAAAAATTTTCATATCTATGCAGAATATGTGCATTTTCGTTATTGTTGTAAATATTACATGCGTTGCTTCAAAACTATAAGCACAAGCATTTATAAAATAAAAGAAACACATCCCATTAAAAGATCAGCTATTACGGAACGTCTGTTTTTGTATGCTTTTACTGCTTACTCTGTCAACTCTATCCTGAAATAATGCGATGTGTAGTTCCAAAAATTTCTGCTGCAATCATCATGGAACGTGACTATTAAAATACTGCTGTTTGCAGACAATATACAACTGCTGTTTGCAGATGATAATGAAAGAGTGCATGTTTTATAACTAATTTTATTTCTATCTGTATTTTTTAAAATCACTTTCTGAAAATAAAAGAATGTATGGAATAATAAGTTGTGATAGACATAAAGTAGATTGGATGTATTAGATGTCATCAAAACATTTTTAGGTGGGTTCGTAATTATGTAACTACGTAGTGCCTATAATTGTCGTTCAGTCCGTCCGTCCATCTGTAAATCTGTCCGTCCGTTAGTCCGCATACAACAGGTCAAAAACTACCCAATCGAATCATTTCAAATTTAAAATATATATTTGTTGCATAATTTTGTCGAGTCATTTCAAATTTTATGAAAATCAGATGCACAGTTTAATTACAGGGACAATCAAAAATATTCCGTTACATTTCATTAAATGGCTTAACAAAAGCTCAAAATAGTAACTAAGGTACCCTGGGGTAATAACGCCACGTTAAGGTTCCACCAATTTTCACGGCTTAGTTTTAGATTGTATTTTTCAAACAAATATAGGATCTGATACAGCAACTAATTGACTATCTATATAAAATAAAATAATTTAACAGATATGTATTCATAAAATGTAATGGCGTTTTTTCTTGACCAATGCTATTTGGCGTTAATACCCACCTATATGGGTAATAACGCCATGCAAACAAAATTATAAAATAAGATGGAATAATGGCATGTAGATTGCCCAATTCTAAAAATACAAACTCTACAGCTCTAGAAATTGACAAATTGCAATCTAAGCTATTGAAAATGTACAATTTTTTTGTGACTCTGAAAGAAAAAGAAAGCAGTGGTGGTGGCGGGGGGAGGAGGCAAAAGAATATCAGATTCTAAGCTACGTTTTGCTTAAAAATGACCATTTAAATAGAATTATTAGAAACATTGCACGGAATATTTGAATCAGTATATATATTCCCATGTATGCATTTTATGCGATAGAAAATATTGATTTTTTTGTGAAAGTGAAAGAAAAAGGAGTGAGGGGGAGCTTCAACAGAATATACCATCCTGTGTCTCTCTTTGCTTAAAAAGTCTTTGATTAAAAGAAACATTGCATAGTTTTAACCATTCATAATGTAATATTTTAATCATGTGAAGTTTTATAATAACTAGAGTTATATGTAATAAATATTTTTGTTAAACCTTAACTGCTGTTAGCGTCTCACATACCGCTGAGTTTTTCAAGTTTCAGAGTTTAACTTGCAATTTTTAGTTTAACTATAGATACCGGGAAAATTTTGTTTCATTTGGAGTCATATTACTATCTCTAGAAATTTTTGAATAGCTGAATTTTATTTATAATAGTCCTGTATATAAGGTTCAATACAAAAATAATATTCTAATAGTTAATTTCACATTTTATTCATCGTTAGATTAAGCGGTCTGACAGGCCGCTCACAGTAAGTTATGCGACAATTTTTGTCACATCAGTTAAAGGTTAATACTATTATAGTAAACTAGTAAATAGTTTTTAACCCATAACTCCACACTAATGCGGATTCTCCAAACCTATCCCTAGTTAAATTGTAGACGTTTTAAAGAGCATGCAAATTTTTAATAAATTGATTAAATTTTTTTATAAAAAAAGTATTATCCCAAAGAGATCTCTTATTCAATTTTATACATAATTCATATGGTTATATATCATTATCTCTATATTAGCAACAAAATTAACCTTTGACTGCTGTTAGCAATCTGACTGAACACTGTACCCCCCCCCCCCCAAAAAAAAAATAGCGTTTAACTTGTATTTTCCAGTTTAACTATAGTTACAACTGAAATTCTCTTTCGTTTGCAGTTCTCCTAATATTGTTAGAAATATTTGAATAGATTAAATTTAAATAGAATTAATTCTGTACAAAAAGTTTAGCGCAGGAACAGTATTCTATGATTTTTAATCATGGATCGCATTTTAACCTTTAACTTATGATACCGGTCTCGTAGACCATTATTTTTCTTTTATTTTTTTAGTTTAACTTGTAATTTTCAGTTTAACTGCAAACACTACCGAAATATTGTTTCATTTGGAATTTTAGTACTATCACCAGAGACTAAATAGGTTAATATTAAGTATAATACTCTTGTATAAAAAGTTTAGTACAAAAACACAATCCTATGAGTTATTCCCGCCTTTTATGCATCTTTCAATTTTGTGGTCTCACAAACCGCATCACATTCATACGTTACAATTTCTGTCACATCAGTTAAAGGTTAAATTTATAAAGTTTTGAAAAACCGGACGCTGAGAAAGCGGACAGTTAAAATTTCGAACTCAATTGAACAATCCAGTGGAAATTTAATAGAAACCTGAATTTGAAGATGTTCGAATTTGAATCTCGAAAATATTTTGATATAGTTTTATGTACAAGAGTTAAAAATTATTTTTTACATTAGTAAAAAATAATAATAATATAATAAAAAATAAAATAGAGAGATTAATTTTAAGTATTGGGCACCCCCCCTTAATCTTATCATTTCAACAATGATGATAATGCTGTCCCATATTAATATATAAACCCCCTTCGGATATAGTTCAGCCACTGTTGGGATTCAACCGGGGTAATAACGCCAATCCCTGGCGTTATTACCCCGGGATACTTATTGCGCAGTAAATCCTAAACTACAAATTATCTTGAGTAGATATCCAAAATCTTCTACAACAATTTGAAAGTACATGAAATACACTACAAATTTATGTAATAAACAAAGTATTTCTGGATAAAAAATATAGTCTTCAGATCAAAAACCTTATCTCGCAAATTTTAGATCAAGCGTTAATTTTAGTTGCTTGTAAAAAGAATAAGACCTAAAAATGAAACAAATTAACTTGAAGCTGTTTTTTTGCGATTTATATGACTCAAAACCCTTCTGCGCAGAGCACATGGGTGTCATTTACCTGATTATTTCATAATTATGCAAAATATAAGCACTTGGCGTTATTACCCCGCCTGGCGTTATTACCCCAGGGTACCTTATTTACTATTTGGAAACTATTTACTATTTGGAACTATTTACTATTTGGAAATGTTACATAATCTATGCAGAATGTATGTATTTTCATTACTGTTGAAAATCTAATATGGGTTACTTTGAAACTAAAAGCACAAACATTCATAAAATAATAGAAATTCATTCATAAAATATATCCCATAAAAAGATCGGCCAATGTATATAACCTCTGTTTTGTATGCTTTCACTGCTTACGCTGTCAACTCTATCCTGAAGTAATGCGATATGTAGTTCCAAAAACTTCTGCTGCAATCATCATGGAACGTGACTATTAAAATACACTCTGCTGTTTGAGGATGATACAGAAAGAGTACATGTTTTGGAACTAATGTTATTTATTTCGGTATTTTTTTAAACCACTCCCTGAAATTAAAGGAGGTTGGGAATAATAAATTGTGACTGACATAAAATAGATTGAATATATTAGATTCCATCAAAATATTTTTGAAATATATGATGTGTAGAAAATACGATATATATATATATATACATTTCCATCAACTTATAGGGTAAAAAAAAAAGCTTTTTTACTTTGTTTTGTTTGTAATAGAAGAAAGTATTATAACCAATTTTTTTTCCAACTTCCGGTTTTCAACGGAGTATCACGTTTTAGGGAGACAGAGATCCCCAAATCATATTTATGCAAAATGTTTATCTGTCTGTTTATGTGTCCGTATGTTGCCATTGCATCATCGAAATGTGTAAGAATTTATCTATAAAATTGAACGAAATTTCAAGTATACGTTTCTGGCTATGGTCAACAGATTCCTTTCTTGAATTTGGAAATATTTCGTCGAAAGGGAGCTCTGTAACAACGATTTTTGTGCAATTTTGATTTTCGTACCATCAAAAAATGCAAGAAGTTATTGAAAGAATTGGGCCTAAATTTGTGTGCATGTTTTTGGTTATGGCCAACATGTTCCACGTATATTTGGAAATATTTCGCTGAAAGAGCTGTTGTAATAGTGATTTTTGTGTCCTTTTCTCAAAGGACCGTACATGTGGAATAGCTTTTCTATATATAACTGCTGTTTAAACAATGATACTGCATAATCAAATTAAAACAACTATGCTTATATGAAAATATAGATTTATCTGTTAATTTTAATGCATAATTTATTTTTTAACAACTTATAAGTTATTAAATATAGATATTTTTGTGCGGGTGAATGTCTGCTTCTTATTTAATGATCCAAAAACTTACGTAAACTTAATCGCTTTTTTTCTTTTTTCTTTTTTTTTCTTTTCTTTTTTCGTATTATTATATGAATTGAATTTTCAAAATGGATTAACAAACGTTCAAAATAGTAACTTTACTATTGGAAAATGCTTCATAATCTATGCCTAATGCATGCATTTTCGGTATTGCCGTAAGTCTAATGTGGATTGCTTTGAAATATAAGCACAAGCAATTCTAAAATATAAGAAACACATTACCTTAAAGGGATTGACAAACGCTCAAAATAGTAACTTTACTATTGAAATATGTTTAATAATAAACTATAAGCACAAACATTCATAAAATAAAAGAAACGTATTCCATAAAAAGATCAACTATTACGGAACGCCTAGTTTGTATGCTTTTACTGCTTACGCTGTCAACTCTATCCTGAAATAATGCAATGTGTAGTTCCAAAAACTTCTGCTGCAATCATCATGGAACGTGGCTATTAAAATACAACCTGCTGTTTGTGTATGATAATGAAAGGGTGCATGTTTTGGAACTAATGTTATTTATATCGGTATATTTTTAAATCACTCTCTAAAAATAAAAGAAGATAGGGAATTATAAGCTGTGACTAACATAAAGGAGAGTGGATATATTAGATGCCATCAAAACACTTTTGAAAAATATGATGTGTAGAAAATGCAGTTCATATATGTATTCACATTTCCATCAACTTTTACTGTAAAATAAAAGCTTTTTTACTTTTTCTATCTATAATAGGAGAAAGTATTGTAATTAAAGTTTTTTTCAACTTCGGGTTTTCGACGGATTGTTACGTTTCAGCGGTTAGCGATCCAGGGGTCGCACATATAGGGAAATTTTTAATGTTCCTACCAGAACATTTAATCGTTAATCTTCATGATCATTTTATTTAAAATATGCTATATAAAAGTACAATGAAGATATTATTTTCAATAGCGGTAGGAAGAATAAAATTTTCCTAGTAGAATACAACCTCTGAAGATCCCCAAAACATGTTTATGAAACTGTTAGTTTGTCTACGTATATATACGTGCGTCGCCATTGCGTTCTCAAAAAGTGCAAGAAGTTATCCATGCAATTGAATCAAATTTCTCTGTTCGATCTCAATTTGTTCGGGAGATAGAGCGTTTACAAATACACAAACAGACAGACGGACGGCAATCTTCTTTTTTCTAAAAATATGTTTTTCGAAATCTCCAGTATCTGAAACGTGTAAATCATTAAAAAATTATCAACGTGTAAAAAATTATCGATTTTCTGAAAGATTGCAAGACCTTCCCTATACTACGTATGATAGGTAAGTAATACTATATGCTACGCATGATGAATAAATAAAATCATTGAAGTTTTTAATTTATTATTTAAACTAGTTAAAAATTAAAACTAATTTTAAAATATAATAGGTATTATGCATTGGTCCAAAATAAATCCAAATAAACGGTTTACGGTTTTTATGATGAATACACTTGAAGTGAAATCTTTAAGAAAAAGATGAGGTACAATAATTTTTCCCTGCTTAATCATAAAACATATACTTTTTAACGACAGTCAATGACTCCTTTAGATCAGTCAGTATGGCGTTCTTCTATCGTATAGAGATCTCTGGTTCAGGTCCAAGAAATAAATTGTGCGAAGATTAATAGGAGCGGCAATTCAAATTTACTCGGAAATGCAAATTCTTTGAAGTTCGAGTGATTTGTTAATTTTTAAAAATGAATTATATTGTTATCTACTATTATTTTAACACAATCTAACAGATTGGTAAAGTTATCATACGAATTGAATCTTATAATACGAATTTATCTGCGCGAAAAATCCCAGCCGGTTATCGCCCGGTTAGCTTAACAGGTAAAGCATTGGCCTTGAAAGCCAAGTATCCGGGTTCCATTCCCGGCCTGGGCGATTTTTCGCTCAGTTTGGAAATTTTCAATTCGTATATTGTTATCATTTTTTAAAAAAAATGTACAGACTGTTGATATTTTTAACGATATTAATTTACTGAATAAATTGCAAATTTACTGAATAACTTCTCTATATTTAACAGAAACTTGATTTTTCTAAATCCTGTAATTTTAAATAAGACACTATAATAGATTACCCGTGAATTCTTTGTAATTTCACAGAAATTTTTTAACAATGTATATTTAATTTTAATTAATAATTAAGCAGTGTATATTTAAAATTATTGACTACACTGTTCTTTTCGCATTACTTAACCTTTTTAACAAAGGCTTAACTGTATTTTAAAGAAAGTTTTAGGAAAGTAAATCTTATGTACTCTTGGAAATTAAGTTAAGACAATTTTCTTAGCCATGATTGGCAAAAGAATTTCTATTAAACTGATTAAAGGATTCTTAATATACGAATTAATTTTAAAAAGGACTTTTGTGAAGTTATAAATTTAATTATATTGATAAATAATTAATCTCTTTTGTTCCAGATTTTCGGAAAGTATTCCTATAATTGAAAGACTATATAAAAGAAAATTGGATTTATTATTTAAAAAATTTCAACTGTTACCAGGAAAATGTTTTGAAATAATAAATCTATTTATAAACAAATTTTACATGAGTTTGTCATCCTTTTAAAATTTTTATTTATTTTCTAGCAAATATCCAAATGCCATCATAAAATGTACTTTATGATTCAAAATAAAGGTTGCTAAGATCCTTAAAATCACTGATCATACACTGTTAAAATTTTCTGTGAAAACACAGAAAAAAAGCGAGACTCTCTGTAAATTTATGCCAGTTCACGGTTGAATGCATTCGATCGAGTTTCTCGGTCATCATTTTAGAGACATTTCCCTTATATGATATATAATATCCTGTAGGAATTTCTTCTTTATTTAAGGATATTTTTAGCTCTGTTAAAATTTACTATTCAAAATACGCGCTTATAAAATTATTTAACAATTTTATTAGAAATATTAAAAAAGAAAAAAATTTTAGTACAAAATAATTTTAGAAATTGTTTTTCTTTTTAAAATTAGAATAATTTAGAAAGAGAAAAATCATCTTCTAGATGTTATTGGAGATTTTTAGCAATTTTCCTCCGCTAAATCTCAAAAGACGTATTTTGAACAAAATAACAAAAGCTCCTGTAACTCAGTCTGTGAGGGAGTGACCTTTGTCATAAAGGCACTTTAGTATTTCTGAGATCGTGACGTCAATAATTTAACATGTGTAAGCGTAAAAGCGACATCTATCCTCTCTTTTACTTTAACTTTCTAGAGTGTGTGTGCTCTTTCTGATTCTGCAGTTAGCTCGCGGTTATTAGTAATACTAGTACACCGAACCCGGGGTTCCCGGGTCACAAAGTAAAGGTGAAAAACTTTTTTAAAATTTAAAATTGGTAAGTCTAATAAATTTTTTCTTCTTAATAGGCTTTTTAAACTGCCAACTAATTCCAAATAGCAATTTTATATGAAACATGTTATTTATGTAATCATATACGGCTTTAAAAATTATCGGTACTTCCGTATTAGCAGGGCCATAGCTAAAAGGGCGTTATGGGCGGCTCAGCCCCCCCTAAAATATTTTGAGCCCCCCCCCCTCCTGGAAGAGATTCCAAGGCCACTCAATGAATTTCTGTTCCGAAAATTCAAATGAAATATTGTTTAAAAATCTAATTTAGTTTTGAAACCTTTTCACAGTTTTGCAGAGTTACTAAATTGTATCTAAAATAAGTGTTTCAACACTCCCTCATCCTATTTGTACATATGAAGCTAACATGATGGGCTATTTTGCACCAGTTATACACTCAAAACTTCATCATCATATACTTTTCTAAGCATAAAATGAAGTTATTTTAAGAGTTTAATAAGAAACAGAGAACCTACAATATGAATAAGCACTAATTTATCTTTTTGCGTCAGAGAGAGGGAAAAAAAACTATGAGCCCCCCTACATTCTCTTGGGCTCTCCCTATTGTTCACTACGGCCCTGCGTATTAGACGCAAGACAGCAGTTATTAGCCAAAGATTTCGCCAAAAAATAAAATTGCATTCTCAGTTTTTAAACTAAAAAAATATGACACCCAGATATTCTTTAAAATACATTTTTGTAAAGGTTAATTGATGTATCTTTTGTAAAGTAAGTTTACTAACGAACTAAAAGTCACTAAATTCATAGATAAAAGCAAAATAAAACCAACAACATTCACCGGGTTTTATAGCCGACGATATATTGACATAACAGGTTTTTAATTGCTATTTTTTTCAGTCGCTATGAAAAAATGACAACTAAAATATACAGTGATCTGTTATTTTCCATGGAGAAAAGAGATAGATGGAGGTGCAGTAGGCGATTAAAACGGTTTGATGGGCGTTATTCTTCCAATAAAAGTCCCTCATTAGACTCAAACAAAACAATCACATGGAACAGAAACCGAATTTTTTAACATCATTTTTTTCTCTAAATGAATAAGATCTGAATATATTTTAGCATTATAAAATAGCATTTCATTGCATTATGAATTAAAATTGCATCGCTAAAAGTTTTTCTTTTTTGTGAAAGCACGCTGTTGTGTTTGATGCAATGCAGCGAATTTTAGAGTTACATTTTTGGCGTCACCTCCAGCCACTAAACTGCATCTCTATTTTTTTTTCTTTTTTACTCTATGGCTATTTTTTCTCTTTTTCCCACATAAATGTGATACTCAAGTTGCCACATTTAGAGAAATTGAACCAAAAACTACAAAAAAATTATTATCTCAAAAACAAATTGAGATACAGTTTTCTAACAAACGGCATTTAAAAGTGTATTTTTTTCTCTAAACGATGGTATAAAGACTGAAAACGTCCAATGTCTAGAAGTTTAAAAATTTACAATAGCGAAAATTGCAAAACCGAAATTTCATCGGAAAGTGTTGCCATTCAAAACATGACGTATGCGTTACGCACAGATACGTTTGGCCTTTATTATATAGACTAGTACATCGAACCCGGGGTTCCCGGGTCACAGAGTAAAGGTGAAAAACTTTTTTAAAATTTAAAATTGAAAAGCGTAATAAAATTTTCCGACGTAATACGCTTTTTAAACTGCCAACTAATTCCAAACAGCAATTTTATATGAAACATATTAATTATGTAATCAGATAAAGCTTTGAAAATTATCGATACTTCCGTATTAGATGCAAGATAGAAGTTATTAGACAAAGAATAAAATTGCGTTCTTTCAGTTTTTAAAACCAACTAAGAAAATATCACACAGATATTCTTTAAAATACATTTTTGTACAGGTTAATTGATGTATCTTTTATAAAGTAAGTTTGCAACGAACTAAAAGTCATTAAATTGATAGTTAAAAACGAAATAAAACCAACAACATTCACCGGGTTTTATAACCGACAATATTTTGTCATAACAGGTTTTTAATTGCTATTTTTTTTTTCAGTTGCTATGAAAAAATGGCGACTAAAATATACAGTGATCTGTTATTTTCCATGGAGAAAAGAGATAGATGGAGGTGCAGTATGCAATTAAAACGATTTGAATGGGCGTTATTCTACCAATTTAAGTTTCTTATTCGGCTCGAACAAAACAATCACGTGGAACAGAAACCGAATTCTTTAACATCATTTTTTTCTCTAAAATAATGAAAAAAAATTTGGTGTCACTTCCAGCCACCAAACTGCATCTCTATTCCTTTTTTTTTCTCTATGGTCATTTTTCCTTTATTTCCCACATAAATGCGATACTCAAGTTGCCACCATTAGAGAAATTGAACTATAAACTACAAAAATATTAATAACTCAAAAATAAATTGAGATACAGTTTTCTAACAAACTGCATTTAAAAGAGCATTTTTTCTCTATACGATGGTATAAAGATTGAAAACGTGCTATGTCTAGAAGTCAAAAATTTGCAATAGCGAAAATTGCGAAACCGAAATTTCATCGGAAAGTGTTGCCATTCAAAATATGACGTATGCGTTACGCACAGATACGTTTGGCCTTTATTATATAGATGTTAATGTGAAGTATCTCAGTTTGCAGCATATAAAAGCTTGGGTGTGAGTGTGTGGTGAGTGTCTCTGGCATTAGCCAGCGAGAGAGCATCTGTGGCGGTAGCCAGCGAGCGAGGATCTCTGGCATTAGATATCAAAGTGAATTATTGTTCAGCGAAGTGCTAGCAAATTGAAAAGTAGCAGCGAGCCTCCAGTGAAGTGCAAAGGAGTTTCGATATTTGATTTGAGAGTTGGCCGTGGTAAGAAAATTTATAGTAGTTTCATTTTGATTATTTGTGAATAAAGAATTACACACAGCCACGGGCTGTCTAATTAAGCTTTATCTAGCAGCTCAGCCAAGACATAGGGAGAAGTATTAGAAGGTGCCACGATTGAGCTAGGCCGAAGCTTGTGAGTATGTGTTTAGCCTTTTCATAGTATCCTCAGTTGTGTAAAATTAAGACTTGCTCCACTTCCCTTCAGCCCTCATCATTTTAATAAACTTTGTTGTTTTATCTTAAGTACTGAGTATGTCTGCATTTAACTCCCACCACGACCAACCAAACGTTACAAATGACACTCAGCATGCATGTAACGTTACAAATGGCGCCCAACGAAACATCGGACATTGTGAGATTGTGCCACGTGTGTATTTTACCGGTGAAGGTGATATTGGTGAATTTTTAGTTAAATTAGATTATTATATTTTGTTCAATAATATACCTGAGAAAAGTAGATACGTAGTGCTTAAATGCTCATTGAAGGGCGAAGCACTTTTGTGGTTGGAAAATATAGGAAAGTTTTTGATTACTGATGAAGCGAAAAGATTTGAACAAACTGTGATTGAGTTAAAGAAGGCATTTCCTCCCGTTAAAGATAAGAATATTTTGAGAAAAGAGTTCTATTGCAACAGGCAGAATATTTATGAGTCGGCGTCAAAATTTTATCTTCGTAAGCTGGAACTAAAAAATAAATTAGATTTAGATATCACATTTGCGGAATTGTTGGACATTGTTTTTCCTCTTTTTAATCCAAATATACAGGATTTTATTGAAGTTAGAACACCGAAGAATTTTGCAGAAATGCATCAGATATTATCGAAGTATGAGACTCGGCATAGCTCGGATCAACGGGATTTGCGTAGCCCGCGTCAGAGACCTGTCGCGGATAGTAATTTGAGAAATGAGGGGGAACGTAATTTTGTAATAGGGGGACAGTGATTTCCGGATAATGATTTGCGTAATAGAAATGATGGATTTGGTCGTAATATGTCGAATACTGGTAATAGGAATGGTGGTGGTGCTAATAATTTTAGAAGTGGTGAGAGAAATATGTATGGAAATAGACAGAATAGTGGTTATGATCAGAGAGGGGGAGTACGGGACAGGAATGTTTCTTCGCAAGTAAGGAGATTAACTTCGGATGAGAATTTTGAAGGTAGATCAGTGCAAAGGAGAGGTGTGAGGAGGTCGGGTCAGTTAAACTGATAAGTGACTGTATTTCGGAAGGTATGCAGTCACAGATTAAATCGGAAAAGCCTTCTGTGAGTTTGAATAAAATTACTATTAATCCGGTTGAGTTACCTGAGGTGTTAATTGTGTTGGATGGTATTGTCGTTAAAAGTGTCTTCGATACAGCGGCAGATAAGTCGTTCATTTCTTTTGATTGTTATCGGAAATATTTTTCGTATAAGAAGTTGAAGAGGTTAAGTCTGGTGGTTCAGTCGGCACAGGGAGTAGCTTGCGATAATAAAGGTTCAGTAGAATTGGAAGTTGAAATTCGTTCGGTTAAGACATGTTGGGAGTTTTGTGTGTTAGATGGATTAACAGTGCATTGTATAGTTGGTGTGGATTATATGAAGGATAGAGGAATTAGTTTGCATTTCTTTAAAAAGTCGTTAATCGTGAATAATGATGAGAATGTGAGTAAGAAAGAGCATGTTTCAGTGTCAGTTAATTTGGAGGAGTCGAAGTTAAGTGAAATCGAGAAGGAGGAATTTAATAAGTTTTTGAATGAATTTGGAGAGGTTTTTTCTGATAAACCGGGTTTAACGCATGTTGCGTGGCATGAGATTGATACTGGTTTGAAAGCACCTGTTGCTAGTAAACCATATCGTTATGATAAAGTTAAACAAGGTATAATTGATTATCATATTCAAAAAATGCTAGCGGACGATATTATAATGCCAATTGAGTCTCCTTTTGCATCGCCAGTAGTGTTATGTCGTAAAAATAATGGGAAAAGTTCAGATAATCTAGAGGCATATAGGTTTGCAGTAGATTATAGAAAGTTAAATGCGATAACGCAATACCCTCAGTATCCTATTCCAGTTATTGATGACATTTTGGCTAATATAACGAGTACGAATTATATGTCAACGTTAGATCTTACGTCAGTTTATTTTCAGATTGCAATGAAGCCGGAGGACATACCTAAGACTGCGTTAATTACTCGGGACGGTTGTTTTGCTTTTAAAAGAATGAGTTTTGGTTTATCGGGAGCGCCAGCAACGTTCCAGAAGGCCATGAATAATATCCTTAAACCTTTGCTTGGTAAGGGTGTCTTGGTCTACCTGGACGACATAATTATAATGGCAGCTACTTTTGAAGAGCATTTAAGATTATTGAGGGAAGTATTTACGTTGTTAAGAGATGCTGGGTTAACAGTTAAGTTAGAAAAATGTAAATTTTTGGGAAAAGAGATAAAGTATTTAGGAGTTAAAATTACGCGTGATGGTATTAATATAGATAATGAGAAAATTGAGGCAATTACGTCAATGAGTCCCCCCAAAAATAGTAAGGAAGTGGCGACATTTTTAGGAATGGTGGCTTGGTTTGCCAAGTTCATCCCACGTTTTTCAGAGTTATGTGAACCGTTGTATAATTTAAAAAGGAAAAGGGTGAAGTTTGTATGGTCATCAGCGGCTCAGAGGTCGTTTGAGTTATTAAAAGAAGCAGTAGTTTCCCCTCCTGTTTTGGCTCACCCCGATTATTCGTCTCAGTTTGAAGTGTATTGCGATGCGAGTGCAGTGGGGGTTGGAGCGATGTTAGCACAGAAAGGTCGACCTATAGCGTTTGCGTCGAGAATTTTAAATGCAGCGGAAAGGAATTATTCGATTACGGAAAGGGAGTGTCTTGCAGTAATTTGGGCTTTGAATAAATTTCGTTGTTTTTTCACTAATATACCGGTTAAAGTCATTACGGATCATTCAGCTTTGACAAAGTTAACTAATGGAAAGGGTTTGTCGCCTCGTATGGTCAGATGGTGTTTGAAGTTAGCAGAGTATAATGTTGTTATAGAACATAGGGCTGGCAAGGAAAATGCGGTAGCGGACGCTTTGTCTCGAAACCCGCATGGTGGTTTAGAGGTCACGGAGGAAGTTAAGTGTTGTGCATTGTCTTCATTGGTGTTAAGGTCGCGAGAGCAGTTGATAAGAGAACAGAAGCAAGATGAAGAGTTTGGTAGTTTGTATCGTTATTTGGAAAATCCGGATGATGTCCCGAGTGCAGATGTGCCTATGTTTGAGAAATGGTCCCAATCTTTTAAGCTTATCGATGGTCTTCTTTTTTATTCTAAAATTGTAAATTCACGTGGTGAATTAAGAGTTTTTATTCCGGCTAGTCTTCGTAAGGCCATCTTGAAAGAATTTCATGATAATCCATTAGCAGGTCACTTAGGAATCAGGAAAACTTATGCTCGAATTTGTGAATCCTGCTACTTCCCTAAAATGCGGGAAGCAGTGCGCGTTTATGTCTCCAGCTGTAGCACATGCCAACTTTATAATTATAAAAATGTAAGTCCAGCTGGCAAATTAATTCCTATAAAAAGTAAATTTTCCTAATGAATGTGTAGGTGTAGATTTAATCGGTCCTTATCCATTGTCTAATCCTAAAAGATATAGATTTGCACTAGTTATAGTTGATTATTTCAGTAAATGGGTAGAGTTAGTCCCCCTCAGGAAGGCTTCTGCACCTGCAGTTGCCGATGCATTTTTCGATAATTATATTTCTAAATATGGTGCACCAATTAGGGTAGTTAGCGATCATGGCCCTTGTTTTATTTCTGATATATTTAAGGCCCTGTGTGAGAAGCTGGAGATCGATCATTCTTTTACTGTTCCTTATCGTCCTCAGTCTAATATGGCTGAACGTGTAAATCGTACATTAATTCAAATGATTTCTTCTTATGTTGGTTCTCATCATGCAAATTGGGACCAGTTTCTTCAGCATTTTGCGTATGCACTTCGTACAGCAGTTCACGAGTCGACGGGGAAAACGCCAGCTGAATTGTTTTTGGGTAGAAAAGTCATTACTCCATTCCAAAGGCTAGTTATGGTATCAGATGCGGAAAGTCAGTACATGTGTCAGGATATTGAGAGGTTGGTTAAGGAAGCTCAAGTTCAGATGGGAAAAGCGCAAGAAAAGCAGGCTCAGTATTATAATATGCGTTGGAGGGAGTTAGAAGTGAAAGTTGGAGATTTTGTGTTAGTAGAAAAGCATTGGTTAAGTTCAAGTCGTCAAAAGAGAGTAGCTAAGTTTGGTCCGAAGTTTGTAGGTCCGTTCGAGGTTTTGGAAGTTCGAAATAATAATTTGATTGTTAATGTCAATGGTGAAAGAATGACTGTTAATCTGGATCAGGTTAGAGTTTATAAGTTTAGAGAAAATGGTAGTGAAGGTTCTCATGTGTCGAGTGGTGTTTCGCGAAATTCCGGATCCAATGAGTGTCCCGAGTCCAGCACTTCTTCATCTAATTCTTTTCATCAATATTCAAGAAGAAAATTTGGTCAAACAGCTCCAAAAACTGTTGTTGAAAGTAGAAAGCCTATCAATCCGAGAGCACAGTATGATAATAAAAAAAAGAGAACTGTGTCAAATACATCAGATTCTGTGTGCCATAAAAGGCAAAAGATTATAAACTGTCCCGTTCCTCCACTTATTAGACAGCAACCTCAGAAACACAAATTATCTAATAGTTCACCATCTTCGGTACTTAATCCCCGGAAAAGATTTCAGATGGACACTCGCCAAACTGTTAAAAGGACTTTAAAGTCGGAATTTTTGCCCAATAAGAAACAGCATAGGTCCGGAAAGAAACGTGGTCTAGGATCTTCAGTAACTTCGGGTGCATCTAGAAAGAGGAGACAACGCTCAGATTACCGGCATCAACAGTGTGAATCTCGCCATGGAGTGACCCCAGCGAACCGGCCAGAGCAGAGTCGTCGAGCGGACCCTACAAGTATTCCACGGCATCCATTCAGAACCAGGCTGCAGGCACGACAGTCAACTGTGGCGTCACAGTACAGTTCTGATGACGAAAGATCCTTCGTACAAGGTTTCTGGGACAAGAGGAGAAAGCCATTCTATAGTATGAAGCCGGCCAGCAGCGAATCATCTCTATGATTGGGTGATAATGTTCTTTATTAAATTTCTATTAGAGTGCATATATGTGGTAGCAATGTGAAGGAATAGAAAGCAGAGAGACTGTTTTGTACTTTTGGCCATTTTTGGAATTTTTTGACGGACTCACGATTAGTGCTTAATTGTGTTCAAAATTTGTTTGCAAAATTGTTAGTTTTATGTATGTTTGAGATTTTGGTCTTAACTGCTTTTAAAAATTCTGGATCTATTGTTAAATTGTTATGTTATTTGTTAAAAATGTTACTATATTGTTATATTGTTCATGTGTTATAAAATGTATGTTAATGTATGTTTAAATTTTCAGAAAGTACAGATAGTAATTTGGGTTATTTTGTACACGCGCCGCGGTTCAGGCGCGCACGTGTTTTGCGGTCAAGAAGTCCTTGACACGCGTTTCTATCTCTTATACTAACATTTAATGAATTAACTTTCTTCTTACCGTTCGTGTTTTATGTGTTACGTTTGTACTTTAGTTGGGAATGGTTTCCGCAAGTTGCGAAGTTTTAAGCTGCGTTTGAATTTGAAATTGTATTGTATTAAAATTGAATGTTAATGTGATTTTCTTGCAGGGAAGTATACCTGTGTTATGTATTGATTCTGCTATTTTTCTTTTAGTTAATACAGATGAAGAGCATGATGACGTCATTTTGTAAATTTTTGATATTTTTTTTTATTGTTGCATAAGCACAGCGATGTGACGTTGTACGTATGTGCCCCAATTATTGTTAAAGTGGAGTTAAGTTCTGAAGAATTTTGGGAGTTAGTTCATTGGCTAATGGGTATGTAGGTATTACGTAGTAGCAGGGTTATTTTAGTATGAAGTAAATTTAATTTTAGATGAGTTCGGAATTTGGATGAGGAAAATTTTTGCGCATTGGGTTTTTTGGACTTGGTGCGAATTCTAGTATAGGAAAGTTATGGAGAGATTTTTGGTAAAATTATAGGTGTATTGCAATATTGAGGAAAATTTCGGAAGTTTGGTGTTTTGAGAAATTTTAGCACTCCCAGTGGAGTGGGTTGTTTTGAATGAAGAAGTAATTAGTTTTGAAAGTTTTACGAGTTTTTGAAGTTTTACGGAGGCTATTTGTAAGATAGAAGAATGATTGGATTGAATATGTGAATTTTTGAGGCAAACTGAGGTTTTTTGGGTGTGATGGGTTAAAGTTAATATTTTAAAAGTTATGTTTCGGCTCTAAATTTCACCCATCACTGTGTTTTTTTTACGGTTTGAAATTTATAAGAAGAAAAAGTCCTGGGCATGCATTTGGCCCAGTCCTTTTTCTCTGCGGAATCCGAGGGGGGTTGTGAGGGAGTGACCTTTGTCCTAAAGGCACTTTAGTATTTCTGAGATCGTGACGTCAATAATTTAACATGTGTAAGCGTAAAAGTGACATCTATCCTCTCTTTTACTTTAACTTTCTAGAGTGTGTGTGCTCTTTCGGATTCTGCAGTTAGCTCGCGGTTATTAGTAATATGTTAATGTGAAGTATCTCAGTTTGCAGCATATAAAAGCTTGGGTGTGAGTGTGTGGTGAGTGTCTCTGGCATCAGCCAGCGAGAGGCAGGGCTCCCAACACATTTTAGTCCTCAAAAAGGGGGAAAGGGGACCATTTTTATTTAAAAAGGGGACTTTGGGGGCCATTTTTGTTTAAAAAGGGGACTTTGGGGGGCCATTTTTGTTTAAAAAGGGTACTTTAGGGGACCATTTTTATTTAAAAAGGGGACTTTGGGGGACCATTTTTATTGAAAATGGAAACCAAAAAAAGAATATTATGTGTGTAAAAATATAGCACAAATTTTCTTAAATAAGAAAGTAAATTTTTAAAATAACCCCAGAAAATATGTCAGATGTTTATCTTTATAAGATTTCAATAAACAATGTACACAATTTTATTTAAGCACATTTAAATATCCTACTGAAAAATATATTTAAATAATAAAAAAAAACTTTGATATATTTAAGCATTCACCTTGATAATTCTCGTTACAGGTAAAAAATAATAGCGATTAGTTAATAAAAACAAATAAGTGGGTAAATATGATCACAGATCACTCAGAGGGTTTTATTTAATATTCCTTTCAAAACATCCTAACCTTTAATTAATAAACCAAAATTGTTAATAACTAAATTTGTTAAAAGTTAATAATTGTCTATAATGATTAAATCCTTACATAGACGGGGATGATATAAGGCAGTGAGAATGGAGGTAGAGAGAGAGTGAAGAATAATATTATTCATAACCTGGCCTTTCATTTAAGACATTACAAGACATACTGTAGATAAAAATTTTTGAGAATTTTTTTTCAATAGCATCCCCTGGCGACAGAAAGGGATGAAAAGATGCTAATTGTTAAGATATGTTGAGCTGATTTTTTTTTTTCTTAATTTTTTAGAAAATTTATGGAGTGGTAATGAATGCAAATAAACATTAAAATATCTGCTAATGATGAAAAAATGAGTTAAGACGGTGGGAAATGGGTGCTTAGGCTAAGAGTTTTAAAAGGATGTGTGGTAAAATTTTCTGATTCGCCACCCCCCGCAAACATGTACATGAAGAAATGCCCTTAATTGTCTGGGTCAAAATAGACCCTAGCAAGATGTGGGGCTCAATGAGATACTTCCTTTGGTCAACCCTTCAAATGAGATTGAATCTCGCTGTAGTTTAATTAGGGGTTGAGTTAGAAAATTGCTTAAAATATTTAAGTTAGACAGACCCTGGTGATTTAAAAAAGAAAGTTGGAAATTTAATCCCACTGCCCCCACACACACTTCTTAAAAATTTTTGTGTGTTATAAAAAATATCTGAGATTTTAAAATCGATGACTTGATTACTTTTCTTAATTTCATTCTTTTTTTTTTTTTTTTTTTTTTTTTTTTTTTTTTTGGCTAAAATTAACTATTACTAACTACTACCACTCATAAATGAAAGGGGCCAATAAGTTCATTTTATGTAGCCTATAATAACAAATCAGACATAAAATAATGATAATTAGTGGAGAAAAGCTTAGATTTAAATAACATGTCATACAAAAGCATTTCTTTTTAAAAAGCGATATTTGAATAAAATAAAATCTTAATCAATTTTTTAGAAAATTACACATTCAGAATTAGTGTGAAAAAATAGGCATATATGCATAAGTTTAAAATCTATAAATGCAGTACATGTAAATATTCTGTACCCCTGGGAACAATCCTTGTCAAACTAATTGGATGTGGCAATCGCAAAACTTTCTTCTACCTCATGCATGTTAATACTTCAAAATTCACTATCACAATCCCAAAATTAAATTGCAATCTATGCCCATCATGAGAATTCTAAAGATATGAAATTTTGTGCATTAGTTTTTCAAATATGAATATCGCTAAACTTGGGCAAATCCCACAAAATGCAGCTTAGGAGCACCATCTATTGAAAGATTAACACCAAAACTTAATCAGTAACAACTTGTGTCAACGTCTAACTGAATCCTAAGTTAGACAAAAATTTGTGCATTAAATTAGATAGATTTACAGCAAAAATCCTAAAAAAAAAAAAAATGCATCATAGCAGTGCTATCTGTAAATGAATTTACATCAAAATGTAAAAAAGGTGAATTCATCTTAAGGATTAATTGAATCTAAAGTTTGATGGAATTCGGTGCATTAATTCTGGATATAGAACTATTGTGGAAATCGCAACAAATGCAGATTAACAGTGCCACTTGTTGACCAATTTATACCAAAATATAAAAAATGTCAATTCATGTTAAGGACTAACCGAATCTGAAGTTCGATAAAATTCTGTGCATTGGTTTTGGTGATTGATTGAAGAAATCATGAAAAAAGCTGCATAAAAGCACCACATGTAGAGCGATTTATACCAAAAATTAATCAACAACAATTTATTATAGTGGCAGTCAAAAGTTTTCGGCCGGCATAAAATTTTTCGTTATTTTGAAAGTCTATCTATATAAAGAGGAATCTCAAAGTGATACTCATACATTTTATTGAAATAATAGTTAGGAATTTATTTATGGAATAACAAATGAATATCAATAAATACAACTGACAAAATTAATTGAAAAAAAAAAGAAACGCTAAAAGAAAGAAAAAAAAGAAATGCTTTCAAAAGTTATCGCCCACCTTGGAAAGTTAGGAAAAAAATTGTGTTATAACAGAAAATTACTGTGATCAACTAGATTTATAATTCGTATGTTGTTGTCATACCTTTAGGAAAATGCATTGAGGTGCAGCGACTTGGCATCGATTCAATAAACAGTTGAAAATCGTCTGTGGTACGTTTTTCTAATCATCTTGAAATTTTTGGGAAAATTCCATCCATGCTGAATTGGAGTTTTAATAGTAATTTCAAACATGTTTCTAAAGTTCATTCCAAAGATTTTCAGCTTTAAGCTCAAAATTAAGCCCAATTGAACATTGCTGATTTAATTTTGTTAGTATGAAAACAACTTCTTAGGCATTGAGCTGCTTAATTCTTCATTTGGCTTTTATTTTTGAATGTACTTAAATGTTTGAAAATATATCTTTTTAATATGAATTATATATATATATATATACATATAGTATTCAGATTGGGTGCTTGGGCTAGCCATTTCAAAAGCGAAGTATTTTTATGCAAAAACCACTGCCTTTTTTTTTTTTTTTTTTTTTTTTTTTTAAGGGGGGGGGTGGAAGCATGGACCGATATTGAAGACCGGTCAAGCAGTAGCTTAATATAGTAACTTTTGAGTTCTGCAATTTTTTAATTTTTAAGAATTTTAATGAGATTCTTAAAATTTGCCTGTATTCTGTGGTGATTTTTTAACATTTAGATTCATGAAAGAATTTCAGTTACCACGCTTTTTTTTTATACCCATTATAATGTTTTTATGCCCACTTTAATAAATTTTGTCTTCTTTGATTTTTAAGCTTTTAGTGATTTTCAGAGATTTTTTTATTTCGCGGTGATTTTTTTCAGACACAGAAAAGGGGACCTAGGGAACCAAAATACAAAAAAGGGGACTAAAGGGGACCTTTTTCTAAAAAGGGGACTTTTGTGGGAAAAAAGGGACCATTTGGGAGCCCTGCGAGAGGGCATCTGTGGCGGTAGCCAGCGAGCGAGGATCTCTGGCATTAGATATCAAAGTGAATTATTGTTCAGCGAAGTGCTAGCAAATTGAAAAGTAGCAGCGAGCCTCCAGTGAAGTGCAAAGGAGTTTCGATATTTGATTTGAGAGTTGGCCGTGGTAAGAAAATTTATAGTAGTTTCATTTTGATTATTTGTGAATAAAGAATTACACACAGCCACGGGCTGTCTAATTAAGCTTTATCTAGCAGCTCAGCCAAGACATAGGGAGAAGTATTAGAAGGTGCCACGATTGAGCTAGGCCGAAGCTTGTGAGTATGTGTTTAGCCTTTTCATAGTATCCTCAGTTGTGTAAAATTAAGACTTGCTCCACTTCCCTTCAGCCCTCATCATTTTAATAAACTTTGTTGTTTTATCTTAAGTACTGAGTATGTCTGCATTTAACTCCCACCACGACCAACCAAACGTTACAAATGACACTCAGCATGCATGTAACGTTACAAGTCAATAGCAGGATCATCCACTGTCAAGAGGTCTCGGGTTCAAACCTCAGGATGTCTAGAAACAAATTGTGTAAAAAATAAATGATATAGCAGTTTAAAGTTACTCGAAATATTCAAATTCGTTCAGGTTCACTGAATATTGAGTGAGTAAAAAAGTTAGTTTTAAAAGCTAAATTAAATTATTATCATTAAAAATAAATTTATAGAGTCTTGTGAATTTTTAACGATGTTAATTACCTATTATAAATTTACTAAATAATTTCTCTGTTTTTTAACAGAATCTCTAAAGTTTTAACCTCTGTAATTTTATCCAAGACTTAAAATAATGGATTACCCGAAGATTTCTTGTAATTTTACAGAAAATGTTTTAACAGTATAGGAGCAACTTCCAAGAACAAAAGTATTCAAATCAAGTATAGCCTGAGACGTAGTCTTCCGAGCTGTTACTTTGAAAGGAAGGCAGATAACAGGTCTTAACAAAAACAGAGATATTTATTTTAAACGACAATCAGTGTGATTGGTAAGGCAGAGAAAACAAATCAACTCAAGATGATAAAAAAAAAACTCATACTCACTAAAACAGAGAGAAGGTATGCTTTCCCAAAATACTATTCTTAGCTCTATTTAAAATGGTCTTACCGTTCGTTTTGAACCGTAAACTATTAAAAATTTTAAACTTTCGCTGCATCGTCCCTCTACCGCTTTTATAGAAAACGATTACTTCACTGTAGGGATGGGCATTATTTATCGTATTAGGATAAATAACAGTGTTACTACGCTAGAACCTAATATTGAATTAATATGTTACTGAAAAGTCCCTGTTAAATAAATAACACATGGTTCTTAATGACAGCATCTTCCTTCACTTGTTTTAATCAAGATTTCATTTTTTGTACCACTAAAATAATAATAATATTCCTTAAAAACGTCCTTAATCGTTTCTTTTGAGCAGTGGCGTAGCTAAGGGGGGCAAGGGGGGCGTCCGCCCCGGGCGCCGAGGCCTAGGGGCGCCAAATTGAGAGAAATTGTTATATATCTATATTGGGGTGGGGGCGCAAAATTTCTTGCTGGCCACGGGCGCCAAAAAACATAGCTACGCTACTGCTTTTGAGACGTTTGCCGAACAATGTTGAATGTCCGGGCTGGGTGCCCGGACAGCGCCCCCCCCCTTCCTGCTTGCGCAGACCCATTCACAATTATTTAAAAAATTTGCGTCCCCCCCCCTTATTAAAACATCCTTAAAAACCCTTATTAAAAAAAATCTCACAATTATACACTCTAAGATAAAAAACCTGTCTAAAACGGAATTTAAAACTGTTTTAAAAGCTTCCATTTTAGAAGGTTTTACTATATAAAATAAGATATTGCATGTATCCAGCAAGTACAGCCCAGACAGCCGCCCCCTGCTTGCGCAGACCCATTCACAATTATTTAAAAAATTTGCGTCCCCACCCCCTTATTAAAACACCATTAAAAACCCTTATTAAAAAAAATCTCACAATTATACACTCTAAGATAAAAACCTGTCTAAAACGGAATTTAAAACTGTTTTAGAGGCTTCCGTTTTAGAAGGTTTTACTATATAAAATAAGATATTGTTTGTATCCAGCAAGTACAGCCCGGACAGCCCCCTCCCCTGCTTGCGCAGACCCATTCACAATTATTTAAAAAATTTGCGTCCCCACCCCCTTATTAAAACACCCTTAAAAACCCTTATTAAAAAAAACTCACAATTATACACTCTAAGATAAAAAACTGTCTAAAGCGGAATTTAAAACTGTTTTAGAGGCTTCCGTTTTAGAAGGTTTTACTATATAAAATAAGATATTGTTTGTATCCAGCAAGTACAGCCCGGACAGCCCCCCCCCCCTGCTTGCGCAGACCCATTCACAATTATTTAAAAAATTTGCGTCCCCACCCCCTTTTAAAACACCCTTAAAAACCCTTATTAAAAAAAATCTCACAATTATACACTCTAAGATAAAAAACTGTCTAAAACGGAATTTAAAACTGTTTTATAGGCTTCCGTTTTAGAAGGTTTTACTATATAAAATAAGATATTGTTTGTATCCATCAAGTACAGCCCCCCCCCCCTGCTTGCGCAGACCCATTCACAATTATTTAAAAAATTTGCGTCCCCACCCCCTTATTATAACACCCTTAAAAACCCTTATTAAAAAAAATCTCACAATTATACACTCTAAGATAAAAACCTGTCTAAAACGGAATTTAAAACTGTTTTAGAGGCTTCCGTTTTAGAAGGTTTAACTATATAAAATAAGATATTGTTTGTATCCAGCAAGTACAGCCCGGACAGCCCCCCCCCCCTGCTTGCGCAGACCCATTCACAATTATTTAAAAAATTTGCGTCCCCACCCCCTTATTAAAACACCCTTAAAAACCCTTATTAAAAAAAATCTCACAATTATACACTCTAAGATAAAAAACTGTCTAAAGCGGAATTTAAAACTGTATTATAGGCTTCCGTTTTAGAAGGTTTTACTATATAAAATAAGATATTGTTTGTATCCAACAAGTACAGCCCGGACAGCCCTCCCCCCTACTTGCGCAGACCCATTCACAATTATTTAAAAAAATTGCGTCCCCACCCCCTTATTAAAACACCCTTAAAAACCCTTATTAAAAAAAAATCTCACAATTATACACTCTAAGATAAAAACTGTCTAAAACGGAATTTAAAACTGTTTTATAGGCTTCCGTTTTAGAAGGTTTTACTATATAAAATAAGATATTGTTTGTATCCAGCTAGTATAGCCACCCCCCCCCCCTGCTTGCGCAGACCCATTCACAATTATTTAAAAAATTTGCGTCCCCACCCCCTTATTATAACACCCTTAAAAACCCATATTAAAAAAAATCTCACAATTATACACTCTAAGATAAAAAACTGTCTGAAACGGAATTTAAAACTGTTTTAGAGGCTTCCGTTTTAGAAGGTTTTACTATAAAAAATAAGATATTGTTTGTATCCAGCAAGTACAGCCCGGACAGCCCCCCCCCCCTGCTTGCGCAGACCCATTCACAATTATTTAAAAAATTTGCGTCCCCACCCTTTTATTAAAACACCCTTAAAAACCCTTATTAAAAAAATCTCACAATTATACACTCTAAGATAAAAAAAACTGTCTAAAACGGAATTTAAAACTGTATTATAGGCTTCCGTTTTAGAAGGTTTTACTATATAAAATAAGATATTGTTTGTATCCAGCAAGTTCAGGTTAAAAATTCTGGGCACCCACTCGTTCAAAAAGCTGGTTACGCCTATGCAACCACAGAAGAAGTAACTCTTTAATATTAGCTAATTCAATAACTGTTAGATTTTTCACCAGTTTTTCAATTCAGTTCAGTTATGTAGTTCTTTTCTGTTAGATTTTCCACCCGTTTTTGAAAAAATGTAGTTTTTTACATTACAAAAGAACATTTTATCGCTTCGTAACTGTTGTTTATTTTCAAACGTTTTGTCTGAGGATAATTAACGATGATTAACGAGGATAATTAACGACTTTTGATTTAAAGTTTCGTTTCCTGTTTGGTTTTCATTCGCGGTTGTTGAAGAAAGAGGATAAATAAAAAATGATTTCGTCTCTTTTTTATTAAATATCAGAAAGACTGAATTTGAGATTTGTGGATTTGATTTCTAAAGGGCTCTTCTGGGGGGGGGGGGGGGTTCCTATAGGACCATTTTTTGGGAGGAGGGGCTGGGGGGGGTTCTCATTTTTTGATGTAATATGTCTATCGAAAGCTTATGCTTCATACATTACAAATCTAGCATAAAAAAATTTTCTCCCGTTATTCTGGGTCACGTTACGGACCCATAATGGGTTGAAATTTAAATTTCTTAAACTTCTTCGAGGTTTTTTTGCCAAATCGGTATCAGAAAAAAATTGTGCCAACATGATGTGTGTATGACATCTGTGCCATATAAATATTATTCAGTCTTTTTTTATTGCATTTTTTTTTATGTAAAACAATATGCATTATTTTTCATGCACAATTGCGCATTAAATGAAAATTGTAATGCAATTTTCGTAGTAGTACTTTATAATAATGAATAAAAAAACACATTATTTAAAAGTATTTCCTGCACAATAAAATGTTTCCTGACGATTATAAAAAAAATGTCCTGACAATTCAAAAAATAAAAACGTAATTGTCCAAGTTTTCACTTCTGTCGACACTCCAAAAGTGTCACTTTTTTTAGGGGGGGGGGGTGAAAATTTTGTGGAAATAAGTCTTATTTTTTATTTATGTATGGATCCATATAAAAAAGTATGAGCTAGTGAACTTTGGAACCATTTTAATACAACTCATATTCCAAATATTAAAATAATTGAGAAAAATTATTTTCAATTTAATCATTTTTATACTAAGTAAATGCAATTAAATTTCTTATAAATTGAATCTGGAATGTTTAGATAAGATTTTAATATTTATAAAATATAAAATACAGTACAATATATTAGGTTTACAGCTTTCTGAAAGACATAAAAATAGTAGGATAAAATTTAGATGAGTTCAAAGTATTAGAATATTTTATTTTGCACAACAATATTACCTTATTAATATGAAGTAAATGGTAGTTAATTTTTTGTAGCACCCTCTTTTGCTTTCATAACAGCGTACAATCGATCTTGCATACTATACATATCTGCTATTAAGAAACTAGTAAAAAAAACAGTCTGGAAAAAATTTCATTCTCTACCATCTGTCCTATCTCACAAGTTTCTTTGTCCTATCAGTTAATATTTGTTTTATGTTTTGCAGCCGCTCTAGTAGTGGCAGCACGCATTGACTTGCTGTAGGAAAATTCAGTAATGCATTTCATCTGAGATTTTAAAACATCAACAGTGCTGATTGAGAAAACGCGGTATACGGAAAATGGATTTTTGAAAAATTCGTTTTCCTCTGTATGTTAAAGAAAGTTTTCTTAATATGTTTTCTTGTACTTTCTAATTTTCCTGCTTTTCGTATTTCCTATTGGATACATTATTTTATATTCAAAAATATATGTGCCTATAGATATTTTCTTAAATGTTGTTGCCCCACCAGTGGCTGAGAGATTCTGCCCTCAAAACTGGTAGACGGCAGGCGCTGGATTAGAACAAAACCCAATCGCGGTCGTCAGCCCAATCATTCGGAGTTTTCCGTGGTTTTCTTCGAACTTTGGATTTCCTTGCGTAAATACGGGTTGGATTCCCTTAGAAAGACCCCCCCCCTCTCTCCACGGAGGGCACCACCTTGGGGGCCCATATCCCATGTGTTGTCCGTTTGGGAGCATATTTAGCAATTGTTTATAAATTGTTTATTGTATCCTGTTACAAAAATAACAGGATGTTGGAACCTGTTACCAGCGCTATTGTGGAATGATGTAACCTGTTAACCAAAAATAACCATATTTCCCATCTCTACTTCACTGTATTATGGAGCATTCTCATTGGCCAAAATAGAGATATTCTATAAAAGCGGTGGAGTGACGATGCAGCAAACAGTGTAAGGAAATCAAATTAATATCAAAGTAAAATGTCACTATAAGCACCGTAATATCAACCTAAAAAGTAATCCGTGGATTTCAAATGTCTTCTATTTGTAAACGTGAAATTTAAATTCTTAAAATGCTAGCAAAACTTACAGCTGCCGATTCCATCTGAAAATAATAGGAAGTAACCTGCTGATGGGAACGTCAGCTTGAAAACCGAATGTAAAAAACTTGAATACCAAGAAGTCAGGACGCATCGAAATCTAGAAGCATACCTCCTTAATTATTTTACTGCCAAATATATTTTTCAGATATCTACTAAAATGCCAAAAGAAAAAAAAGGCATTCTTTACAGATAATTTATAGTACATTTTGAAATTGAAATTAGGAATTCAAATAAAAACTATAATTTTTTTTTCCAGTATTATTCAAGACAGACAGAATGCGATTTTATGGGGGGGGGGTTAAGAACGCACGAGCACGATCTACATCATTGCGCGCCAAAAATAAACTGCTTGAAGGAGTGCGCCGGCATTTTTCACGCAGCTAACTACAAGTGTGATAGCGCTATTTGGCACTATAACCGTTAAATAAGAAAGTACTCAAAATCAATCGAATAAAAAGGTTACTGTAGTATATAGAAACTATAGAAGTACAGGTTTCTAATTTCTAATTACCATGCATGAAATAACCGTGACAATCAGAGTGCGTTCAGCGGAGCCGGTACCGGTAGCATCGTTTAGTTAAAAAGCGTTCAGTGCTACTAACCGAAACGCAACCAATGTCGTTCAGCGGAATTTTTGCTAAAGAACCGAACTAATCGAGAAAAAAATCTCAGTTACAGGGTTCACGTGATCGATTACAAAATTATTTATGACAACAATAATAAAAGAATAATTGTAGAAACGACGTAATACAGATGGCACTACTAGTAAACAATACCAATGGAGTACAATGGATGTTTCAACTGGTTAGAAACCGTTCACTTATGGTGACCTCATGTAACCGGTGGCACTAGTCACTATGGTTAGGTATGCTGAACGCGCTCTCAGATTTCCATACATTTCAAAACCTAAATAAATGACACAATAAATAGCTGATTCACTCACAAATGTTTGAATTCAGGATACTGCGATTATATGTAAAATCTCGAAATTTCCTCTTTTACTGGATTACCTTTATATATGAGTCGCTAGTTACTATGCTTTGAGATTTTAGACATGACATTTGTTTTAAAGTGTGCTCCATATAAATTAATACAAAATCTAACTTTTTTATTAATCTTTATTTATGAAACTTGTATTTAAAAAAATAGCTCCTTAATGCGTTTAAAAATGACATTTGCATGTTAGTCTTTCTTAACCAAGCATATTTTTACATATTTTTATATTTTACCCTAAATAAATTTGCATGGAATTAACAAATTACAAACAATTGTAAAGAACTTAATTTCAAAGAACTTAATTCTTAAGTCTACGATAGATGGCGCTACTTGTCCTAAGAGGAAGGAAAGAACATTCCAAAAAAGGACAATTTTTCAGTTGAGCGCGGGAGTTCGGTGTTATTGTGTAGTGAGATGGTGCAGCGTTGTTTCTGGTTTGTTCTGGAATGTGTTATATAAAAATGCTACTCTATTTTTTGTTAATTTGTGTCGTGCTCGTCCACGTGTGTGTTTATGTGTGAAATAAATTTTAAAAAGACAAAAATGAGTTCTCCCTTGTGTCGAAGTCTGCAGTTCTTCGTCAATCCTACTTTGTGTTCTTACATACGTCAAGTTTGGTGGCAGCTAGTGTGACGAATTCTTGGTGTAAAAAAAGCCAGTTCAGCTAAGATGAAAACTCAGCTATTAAACAAGTAAGCCAGTTCCAAATTCTTTTATTTTTAGTGCCTTGAAATATTTATTATCGATTATTTTTTTTAATCTGGATTGATAAATTTTTGTTTTACTTTCGTAAATTAATTACAATCTTTAGTAAAAGTGCGAATTAATTGGAGTAAAAAATTCAGGCTTGAAGAATATTAGAATTACTGACTTATTCCCATCAAATAGTAAAAAAGAGTATAAAATTACTTTTGTTATTATTTTATTTCTTGCTACAAAGTGTTACTTTCGAATTCGTATGCTATGATAATTTAGAATATCGATAATTGTTCTTAAGTAAAGAAAAAGTATTTCTTAAATAAAGAAAAAAAAGAAAGTAATACAGTTATATTTAATTTTTAGTAAGAATTGTGATGGTAAAATTCTTTTAAATCAAAGTGATTTAACTTGTGAAAATGGTATATATTCTATTTTAAAAGAACGAAAGATTTCGAAAAATAAAGGTTGTCATTACACCATTTCGATTATTAGATGAATGCCAATTTACAGAAGAAAGGTTCTTTCTGTATTTAGTTATTTAGTTTATTCTAAAAAGTAGAATAAATTATTTTTTGTTTTTTGTTTCCTAATTCGGAAATAAATGCAGTGATATTTTTGTTTTGTTATTTTTTGAATGAAAAAGTATGACAAAATAAAAGTGTTATCGTAAAAAGATTAATTCTGATTTCTTTGTTAGGTTATTATAAAACAATAAAAACTTTTTAAAATATCTAGATAAAAGGTTTATTATCGTTTGAAAAAGAAAATTGAGTTGAATATTTTAAAGTTTATTCTTTTCATGTAAAGAATAAAATTGTTGTGATAATTATATAAATTATATTTTTGCAAATAATTTTGTTACGATTGCATAAAAAGTTTGAGAATTAAGAAAAATTCTGGTGTTTAATTTTTATTGCGTAATATAAATATTGATTAGAAATAAAATTGTCTGTTACACCTGAAATACAGTTGTGAATTTCGAAAAAATATATCTATTTTAATTGTATTTTTATGGTATTACATATGCTTATTTAATTTGTTTTAAAAATTTTGCAGTGTGTTTAATTTGCTAAGAATTTTAGTAAATTGGTATATTGTGTTATTGTACACTGGTCAATTTTTCGTATGTGATTGGGATTTCAATTTGGTTGAAATAATAGATCTAAGTAGGGGATTTAATAGAAGTATGTTTTAGAATTGAATTATTAATTAAATTTGTTACTTGCTTGAAATATTGTTGTTAGTTTTAAGTAAGGGAAAATCGGGAGTTATATAAGTTTAAAAAAATCAGCATTCTGATTTTGTTTCGATTTCGCTACAACGAAGATGTCTTATTTAACAAAGGGATCAAAGAGGGAGGACTTACAATTGGTAGCTAGTGAGCTTGGCATTAAGGATGTAGGGAATTTAAAAATCGCTGATCTGAAGAAAGCTATCCTAGGAATAGACGATTATGATGAAGATTTTGTTAAAGGAATATTAAATACCGTAATTGAGGATAGGAAAAAGAGAGAAGCGAGGGAAGAAGAAATACGACAGGAAGAAAAAGAAGAAAAAAGACGTCAAGAAGAAAGGGAAGAAAAAAGACGTCAAGAAGAAAGGGAAGAAAAAATACGTGAAGAAGAAAGGCAAGAGCGTTTGGCTAAAGAAGCTCGTGAACATGAACTAGAATTATAGAAATTAGAGCAAAGAACTCTTGAACAGAACAATTTATCAGAGAAAAAGATGGATCTCGGACCAAAGATACAGTTGGCACAAATTGTTCAGAAATTCGATGAAAAATCTGATGAGATGGGTCTGTTTTTGATTAATTTTGAGCGAAGAGCACGGCTAAAGTGTCGAAAACTGATTGGGTGGCATATTTGTTAGCTGTTTTACCCACAGAGGTCTCAAATATGTTAGCCAGGGAATCACCCGAAGACGCGATTAACTATGATTTCGTTAAAAGTCTTATATTAGAAAGATACAAGTTGAATAGTGAGAAACTGAAACAATGTTTTTATCGTCATCATAAAACACCCGACAAATCTTGGAGGAACTACGCGCAAGAACTCGCTAGTTATTTTACAATTTGGATTAAGGAATTAGGTGTTGACAATTTTGATCAACTTAAAGATCTAATTATTACAGAACAATTAAAGTTTCGAGTGCCTGCGGAAACAAAAGAACATTTTCTAGATAATTGGTTAAATTTTATGATCCCTTTAGATTTGGCAAAAAAATTAGATGACTATGAAAGTATCAAAGAAAGTTTAAAAAAGAAAGAACTTCCTAAAAAGAATTTGTCTAATTTTCGACCCCAGTTTAAAAATTCAAATAATTTTGACTCCAGAAAAGAAGGTAAAGATAATAAGCCAAAAATGCATATTAAATCAGAATCGTTTTCAGGAAATCATAGAGAAAGAGAATTCGAGAAGAGGAAAACGTTACGTTGTTACGAGTGCGGATCGAGCAATCATCTTCGTCCTCAATGTGATAAAATTAAGAAATCCACAGAAGTGATTTCGCATGTTGATGTTGAAACTGAACAAGATTCTTCAATAACGCCATACCTTAGTGTGGGGAAAGTAAATGGTGTACAAATGGAAATTTTGAGAGATACAGGTGCGACAATAGATTTAATCGCAAAAAAATATGTGAAGCCACATATGTATTTGAATGAAAAAGTGTGGGTTCGGGTGCCCTTACACGATGGTTTATTTTGCTTACCTCTCGCAGAAGTTGAATTGGACTGTGAAATGGGACATGTGATAACTAAAGCTGCTGTCTCTAGAGACTCTGTAAATTTAGGAAGATATTTGCTGGGAAATAAAACAGCCGAATTATTCGAAGATTGTAAAAAAGAAAAGGCATTGAGAGAGCACATGATAAATGCTGTGCAAACCAGAGCTCAGAAGAAAATTCTGGAGGCAGAGGTTCCTCTGGAGGAACCTGATATGCACGAATTTTCTGATGTAACTTTAGAGAAAGATCACAACAATAACATAGCGAGTGAAGATAAGAAAATGGATGAGGAAAAAAATTATAAATCTGAAGACAAGAAGATAGAAAACGAAGAAGGCTCAATTTTACCAGTTTGCGAAACTGTCTCATTGCAAGAACTTATCAAAATTTCTCCGAAGGAATTTTCTGAAGAGCAAAGGAAAAGCAAAGAGCTCAAGCCTCTTATGGAAGATGCCAAAACGGAAAATACTAAAGATAGAAAATTTATTTTGGAGAAAGATATGCTTTTCTATAGAAGAAAAGATAAAAATGGTACTGAAAGGAAATTATTAGTTGTTCCTGAAAGATTTCGTGAACAGTTAAAAAATTTTTGTCATGAAACTGTTGCATCTCATTTGGGTGAGGCTAAAACTAAAGATGCATTGTTTAAGACCTTTTATTGGCCAAATTGCTTGAAAGATATCGAAGAATATGTCCGAACTTGCGATTACTGTCAACGGGTTGGGAAGCCTCAGGACAAAAAGAAAGCACCTTTACAGATTGTTCCAGTTATTTCAGAAATATTTACAAAATTAAATGTTGATGCTTGTGGACCTTTACCTATCAGTACATTAGGGAACAAATACATAATAACTGTAATTTGCTTAGCTTCGAAATATCCTGATGCAGTTCCTACACCTAATTTGTATTCTACGACGGTTATTGATGCTTTGTTACAAATTTTCAGTAGACTTGTATTTCCTCGTATACTACAAACTGATCAAGGAAAGTCATTCATGAGTGCACTTACATCGGAATTCTTAGAGAAATTTGGCGTCAGAGTTGTGCGAAGCTCAGTTTATCATCCACAAAGTAACCCAGTTGAAAGAATGCACAGGACTTTGAAACGGATACTCAGAGTACTTTGTTTAGAATCGGGATCTGATTGGGAGAAGGTACTTCCACCTGCCCTTTTTGCATTAAGAACTGTAACTCATACTACACTGTTAAAAATCTGCTGCATTTTGCTGCAACGCACTCCCCTGCTTGTATAGAAAACGGTTACTTGGCCGTGAAATGGCGCTTTCTCATTGGTTGGAATAGAGATATTATATACAAGTGGTGGAGGGCGTTGCAGCAAAATGCAGCAGATTTTTAACAGTGTAGTACTGGATTCAGTCCAGCAGAATTAGTCCATGGACAGAACTTAAGAACTCCAATGACGTTACTCTATGAAAATTTGACTGAGCAAGAGATAGAAGAAGATAGTGTGATATCCTATGTATTTGACTTAATGAACAGAATGAAGAAATGCCAAGAACTTGCTGCAGAAAATATGGAAAAGGAGAAACAAACACAAAAATATTGGTATGGTATCAAAGCCAGAAAACGAGAGTTTAAGGAAGGTGATCAAGTTTTAATTGTGACCCCATCCAAACCAAATAAACTGTCAATTAGTTGGATAGGACCTGGAAGAGTACTAAAGAGATTATCAGAAACTAACTACGTTATATACAATCCAGAAGGGAAGAAGTCCCAAGTGTATCATGTAAATATGCTAAAATCTTACTATCAAAGAAGTGTGGAAAACGTAAATTTACTTACTACAAAAACCACCTCTAATGATGAAGAAGAAGATGAAATTTCTAAATTGGATGAAGAAAATAAAGACAATGCGTTGTTAGAAGTATGGCAAGAAATCCAAAAAAATAAAAGATTAAATGAAAGTCAACGAGAAGAATTAGGACAACTTATTGGAAAATACGTTGACTCTTTTTCGACTGAACCAGGATGCACAAATTTAGTTGAACACGATATTGAACTGGAGTCAGAAAACCCAGTCTGTGCCCGGCCTTATAAAATGTCGCCTAGACAGACGGAAATTCTAAAGGCTGAAGTCGAGAAAATGTTGAAACTGAAAGTTATTGAGCCAGGTGAATCTGACTTTGCCTCTCCATTAATTTTAGTTGAAGTTCCCGGTAGAGAAGCAAGACCCTGGATAGATTATCGCCGTTTAAATAAAGTGACTCGAACAAAATTTTATCCTTTGCCCGACACTGAACAGTTACTAGAAAAAGTGTCTTCAGCCAGGTACATTTCAGTTTTAGATCTGACCAGAGGTTACTGGCAAATACCGTTAACCAAGCGTGCTCAAAGATATGCAGCTTTTGTGACAAATTTTGGGACGTACATACCGTTGCGCCTCCCTTTTGGTTTAAAAAATGTTCCATGTGAATTTAGCCGACTTATGGCCGGATTGCTGAAAGACTGTGAAGAATATGCGGTGCCTTTTCTGGATGACGTGGCGGTTTTCTCGCAAACTTGGGAAGATCATTTAAAACACCTAGAAGAGGTTTTTAAAAGATTGAGTGAAGCAAAACTGCATATTAAACCATCCAAATGTCAATTCGCCCATGCTTATGTCAAATATCTTGGACACTTAGTGGGTCAAGGTCTTAGAACTCCAGGAGAACTGAAAGTTCAAGCCATAAAAGAGTTTCCAGTTCCTACTACTAAAACTCAAATCCGATCTTTCTTGGGTTTAGCTGGATATTATCGAAATTATATTCCGCACTTTTCTGTAATTGCAACGCCTGTCACTAATTTATTAAAAGGAAAGATTCGCAAGTCAACTATAGACTGGAATGAGGGCTGTCAAAAGGCATTTGATGAACTGAAAGTTAAACTCTCTGAAAATCCTGTCTTATATAGTCCAGACTTTACAAAACCTTTCATCCTTCAATGTGATGCTTCAAATTTGGGAATTGGTGTAGTCTTATCCCAGTTGAATGAAAATAATGAAGAACATCCTATAATGTACTTGAGCAAAAAGTTTTCAGATACAGAACGAAAGTTTAGTACCACCGAAAAAGAATGCGCAGTTATTGTGTTTGCAGTGCGAAAACTACGATGCTACTTAGATGGCCATCAAAAATTTCAAATCCAGACAGACCATAACCCTTTAGTATGGTTAGAAAAGAACAGCGGAACTAATCCAAGACTTTTAAGATGGGCTTTGATTTTACAGTCTTTCAATTATGAAATTGTTCATAAAAAGGGAAAACAACACCAGAATGCTGATAGTTTGAGTCGAGCTATAAAAGTCTAATTGATTAGAATGCTAATATGTATATATGTTTATTTGTATAACAGTTAATTTTGATTTTATTATATTATATGTGTGTAAACTATTTTTTAAAAAAAGGTATCACTTGTATTTGTAAATTTATTTTGTATAGATTTTTTTTTTATTTCTTTTTACGGTGGGAATAAGTCCGGTTAAAGGTACTAAAAATGTTTTTGGAACTAGTGCTACCAGAACTATGTTTTAAAAAGAAACTTTTCCTCGACAAGGCCCGGAAAAGTTTTCTCCCGGTGGGGAGGAGTCTGTAAAGAATTTAATTTCAAAGAACTTAATTCTTAAGTCTACGATAGATGGGGCTACTCGTCCTAAGAGGAAGGAAAGAACATTCCAAAAAAGGACAATTTTTCAGTTGAGCGCGGGAGTTCGGTGTTATTGTGTAGTGAGATGGTACAGCGTTGTTTCTGGTTTGTTCTGGAATGTGTTATATAAAAATGCTACTCTATTTTTTGTTAATTTGTGTTGTGCTCGTCCACGTGTGTGTTTATGTGTGAAATAAATTTTAAAAAGACAAAAATGAGTTCTCCCTTGTGTCGACGTCTGCAGTTCTTCGTCAATCCTACTTTGTGTTCTTACACAATGTTATTCACTTAGAACAGCTAAAATATATTTTCGCATGTGCATTTTCTAAAAACACAACGACAATACTTTTTATTTTGAAAATACGTCACCTGAGAATAATAAGGTTCTATCTGTGTTTTTGAAAAAAATGATTTATCGATATAGAAAGGTTCTATTTGTATCTATGTAGGCATTTTTTATCAAAATGATGTTATATATAATTTACATATGACACTACAATTATTGTGACATTATTTAAATCCAGAAATGTCTTCATAAATTCAAATAGAAGATTTCTCTATCGATAAGTTATTTTTTCAAAAACACAGATAGAACCTTATTATTCTCAGTCTACGAATAGTCAATAAACTTTCGACTACAAAGGTAATTCTCTTTGCACTATGTGTTATAAGTAATGCAAAAGTTTGTAGCTTTCTAAGTAAATAATATCTATTTCTTTTGAAAGAGTTTATAGTAAACTTCTGCGGAAGTGCTTTAGAGCATATTTGAGGAATTTCTTCTAGTTGCATTATATATGCTATCTGATTAAAATTATTCGGACATTTTCAATTTTAGAACAATTTTGTTTCTTACCAAATTCTTCTTGAACTTTAGGAATGTAAAGAACATGTTTGATCTCATATTTTTTAAGGAATGTCTAAGTACGAAAGCAATTGACAACATATTGCATAAAAAATGCAACCAGCCTGTAAAGTAAATCCCTTAAACAAAATTAAGAAATTCGCAGTATTCCTCTGTGGTGTGTGCTGTGTTGTATGCGTTTCCACAGCTTAGATGTCAATATTTACATATACATATTTACATATGATTTTTTTTTTACTTCAAACCTGTGTGATAAATTGTTAACAGTATTCTTACAAAGTTTTATTTCATATTTTAAATCAAATAAAAGAGATTTAATCCTAAAACCCATTGCAAATGTAGACTAGATCGACATACATGTGCTTGCCTTTCTCCCGCGTCATTCACATAACACAAAATGACGGTGCAGCATCTTAACCAATACTATAAGACAGATGCCGCAAAATATATTTCTGTTTTTCATTTCAATAAATTCATCAATACAATTCCAGTAGAACTTACATATATATAAACATAAATTCAGCACATTTGTCTACTTATCAAAATATTCTCTGCAAAAATGTTGGTTCACCATGTGTGAATAAAGAAAACGTTAACCTTCTATAATTTTCATCATTTAAATTTCTAAACAAATTGTCTTCTATTCCAATAACCAAAAGGCCTATACAGCAAAGTAAAAGAAAGCAAAAGAATGCACATATTACAAGCACAGAGTTCATAAACATTTAAAAAAGAAGAAGGAAATAAAAAACAAAAGAAACTAGGAAGCGTCAAAGAGCAACAGCTTGGGGGAAATAAAATGTGTAAAAAAAAAGAAGGGAAAGACCAACTTGAAAACATCTCACTTGAAGAAGAAACTGAAATGTGAATCATCTTCTGACAGTGACAAAAATGTTCCTTTTAAGGATTCTGATGGCAGTATTGGATTGGAACTTTATGAATCCACTGAGTATTTGGAGTCTTATCAAGAATCAAAATCAAAAGCGGACTGGATTCATGCATCAAACGCGACTGATGGCTGCATGAAATATGCTTACTTCACTGTTGCAACGGAAGTGTGGTGTGATTCTGGGCGAATGGAAATACAAAATCAAAGAATGAGAAAAAAGTCCTAAAATAAAAAGGCTAGAGCCTAAACAGAATAAAACTAATATTTAGATTAAAAGTAAACTGCAATGTTCACCTGAATGTAAACCAGTGGTTTATATATATATAATATATATATATATATATATATATATATATATATATATATATATATATATATATATATATATATATATATATATATATATATATATATATATTATAACTATGCTGCCTATTGTTTCCAGTAACTATGATGTCCATTCTTATGAATTCAAATGTTTTTCTTTACATTTACATTCTTTGTCTTAAATTTTATTTTTGGAGCTTGCACTGTCGTATTTTCGTTAAACTTTTTTACAATTTAGTAATATATTTAATTTTTGTAAGTTACAATTATTTAATTACATTTAAGTAGTTTGCGAAACCAAAAATATGATTTAATTGAAAAACGTAGACAGCCTAATTTTCTTCTCAATGTGACCTGCACCACACCCCCATGTGGAATCTGACCCTGTACATAAAAAAAGGATGTTAAAAATGGCATTTGAGAAAATAATTATGTCTACTTTATTAAAAAAAGTTTTAACTTGTTTAACATAAAAAATTGATTCAAAAGAGTTTAATTAATGATTCCTGACACTTAGTTTGTTGTTTTTTTTTTTTTTTTGCTTTATTGTACATTTTACAAGAAGAAGAGAAAAACTGCGACATCTTTTCCCCACTTTACCCTATAAGTTCAATAAAACATTTCAGCCCATTTGTAAAAATAGCAGATATAGTCAAGAATCAATGAAAAATTTCTTTAAAAATATTTTTAAAATGTTTTTGCTTACAGTATACAGAATTATCTACAAAATGTAACAATTTTCTAGAAAATTGACAAAGTGTATTAAAAAGAATTAACTATCTTTTACACTGTATCTTACTATCAAATATATAACATATTTGATGAAATATGAGCATTTGGATAATTTTTTTCATGATGGTACAGTATCTTAACTGGGTATGGTTTTTACTTAAATCATTCATCCTTAAACAATTTGTTTTATAATCAGCTATTATTCTAAATTCCAATTTTAAGCTATATTAGTAACTATTATCATATCAAAAGCAATATTTTTTTTCTCGCTGCTGGAATTTCTTTTCTTATACTTAATATTAAGAATATTATTCATTGTATTCAGAAATTCCGACTTTATAATTACTTTCAAGTTAGTTATTTTGAAAAATCTGTGCATTCACATTTATTATTACATTGGAGTAATAAAGACTCATTATCGTTAAAACTGTTGTTAGCTTTCGTTTTTTTCAAAACTAAAAACTAAAACAAAATCACTTCACCTTTTTCATTTACGTATAAAAACATTTCATATTTATTTACTTAGAACTGGTGTCATAAATAAAGATTAAAAAGTTGACATGTTTCGGTTCATTCATAAGAACCGTATTCATAACACATAAAATCAGTAAAAAACTAAATGACACTGGATATAAATATAATTTAAAAACACAAAACACAAAACATTGCGCCCCCTATGATCGTGAATAGCCATTGCCACCGCGGCATATAAATATAATAAATTTTGATCATATATTAAATTTAATACGTATAAAATTAATATTAATAAAAGTAGAAAACTAAATGACACAGGATATAAAGATAATTTAAAAACCCAAAACACAGAATATTGCGCCCCCTATGATCGTGAATAGCCAATGCCACCGCGGCTCCCCCTATTAGACTCACCCTTTAAATATTTATTAAGTAATTCTAACCACAAACTCGGAATGCCATAAGAATAAGAATCATTACAAACCCTATCCCTCCTAGAATATATCTCTATGGATTCACGGATGATTAATTTTCGGAATAAACTAGAAATGAACACTAATCTACTATCTTTAAAACAAGTTTAAACCCCCCCTCTTTAAAAACAATTTTGATAACGCAGTCTTATCCCTATCAAATTTTATGTCACATTCATGCTCTTTCTTTCTAACCCCAAACTTTCTACTTGTCATACCGATATAAAAATTAATATCCCCCCCCTTCATTCTCATATGGAATTTCATACACCCCCGCTAGATCATCCTGTGGAACCGGATCAAAAGCTCTGTACAGAAGATGTTTTAACTTAGGAGGTGGCTTAGCAACTAATTCTATTTTAAACTTTTTAAATTTAGCTTTAAGCCTCTCAAAATTATCCTTTATACAAGGAAACGATAGTCTTTTAACCCCAATCTCTTCCCCCTTCTCACATGCATTATCAAATAAATTACAATTAACCTGAGAATTATTTTTACCCCTATAATTTTTAACCAATTTATTAATTTTATCCTTTTTGTAACCATTCAACTTAGCAATATTAAAAATATAATTTAACTCCTCATACAAAAATTCATCAGAACAAATAATAAACGCACGATTAACCATGAACCGGAATGTAGAAAACTTATACCCAAAGGGTGAATACGCAGAAAATGGAATAATATGCTGACTAGCTATATCCTTTCTGTAAACTTTCCTTTTTAACATAGAACCCTCTCTAATAAGCCACACGTCTAAAAATGAAATAGCATGATCATTTTCTAATTCAAACGTAAATTGAATATTCCTATCCAGCTTATTAACTTCATCTACAAAAACAATGAAAGACTCAACTCCCCCCTCCCAAATTAAAAACATATCGTCAACATATCTCTTCCAAAATTTAGGAACTTTCTCGAACTTTGCGAAAATATTGTTAAAGGTTAAAATTTGTTTTAAAGATAGTAGATTAGTGTTCATTTCTAGTTTATTCCGAAAATGAATCATCCGTGAATCCATAGAGATATATTCTAGGAGGGATAGCGTTTGTAATGATTCTTATTCTTATGACATTCCGAATTTGTGGTTAGAATTAGTTAATAAATATTTAAAGGATGAGTGTAATAGGGGGAGCCGCGGTGGCATTGGCTATTCACGATCATAGGGGGCGCAATATTCTGTGTTTTGGGTTTTTAAATTACCTTTATATCCTGTGTCATTTAGTTTTCTACTTTTATTAATATTAATTTTATACGTATTAAATTTAATATATGATAAAAATTTATTATATTTATATGCCGCGGTGGCAATGGCTATTCACGATCATAGGGGGCGCAATGTTTTGTGTTTTAGGTTTTTAAATTATATTTATATCCAGTGTCATTTAGTTTTTTACTGATTTTATGTGTTATGAATACGGTTCTTATGAATGAACCGAAACATGTCAACTTTTTAATTTTTATTTATGACACCTGTTCTAAGTAAATAAATATGAAATGTTTTTATACGTAAAGACTCATTATCGTTAATAAAAAATATTTTTATCTCAAAAACTTCTGATTTTGTGAACCTTTTCATGACAATAGCGTTTATCCTCTTTCTCGTAAATATTCTTGATTATTGGTTCTTTTATTTTATCCCCAGGCAATAAAAGAAAGAATAAATGAATATATAAAACCCGAATTTATTATACTTTCCCTATAATTATATTATGAAAATCCAACATATTTACAGCCATAACTAATATTACATTAGAATAGCAGAAACATTATAATTGAAAATGTGCTATTCCATAAATTTTGATAGTTTTCTGAAATATTTTATGGCAGCATGTTTTAGTACCAGTTTTATAAATATTATTGAATATCAGTTGTTGTTGTGTTACGTCTTTTGTACTCGTCTAAATATTAAGCATTTATATAAGTATGTAAATTATTCGGTGAAAGTATGCGGAAATTGAGCGAACATCTTATCCATTTCGGGGCTGGTGTACTATTAATAGTACATGTCTTTTATTGGGGTATTATTTTGTTTTAAGAAATACTTTTCATTTCTTTATGTGTAACAATATTACTATATGTCTATGCATTTACTATATAACTTCATTTATGCTTCGGCATTTAATAATAATAATTATTATTATTATTTACCTAATTCTCTTTACGCCTTTTGCGATTCTTTGATTTTAAACATATATTTCACTCTTTAAATTTAAAATAAAAGTTATTTTCTTGAAAGAATCATATGTATAAAGTCCAAAAAAATATTAGCAAACTGTATGATAAGTCAAATCTTATTGTAATAAAATATTTTCTAAATGTCTCCAAAAATTCTTTCTTAACCTATTTTCACATGAATATCAATTAAATAGCACGTAGAACTACAACATTCCTTATCTTTGAGACACTGAAATATTCATTAAACGCTAAATAATCTATACGGATAGCTAATGTTAATATTATTAGCGTAAAAGTAATTTTTTATAATAATTGAAAAAAAAATCAGACCCGAAAGGTTAAAAACGATTTTGGTTTAAAAAGCATTTTTTTTCACCACTGACAAACGAAAATAATGACATAATAACTTTTTTACTTTTTTAGGGATTTTTTTCCACTTGATAGCGGAATAACTACTCGGATGTGGCAATCCCAAAATTTTCTTCTATTTCATACATGTTATTACTTCCTGAAAATGGAGCACAGCATTATTCGTGTTTATTGCATTAGCTGTATCTAAAGAATTAATACACGAAATTTTCTAAAATTTCAGATTAATTTAAACCCTGATGTAGCTGTGCTGTTTAGTTTTCGGTGTAAATCGCCCATCAAATGGCGCTGCTATACTGCATTTTTCACGATTTCGCAAAAAATATATCTCAAGAACTAATACATGGATTTTCATCAAACTTCAAATTCAGTTAGTACCTGATAAATAAAAACTAAACAACACTAATCTATATCAAGGACTAACTGAATCTGAAGTTTTAGAAAATTTCGTGCATAAGTTCTTGCAACAGAGCTATTGCGATAATCACGAATAATGCACCATGGCAGGGCCACCTGTTGAGCGATTTGCACCAAAGCATAATCAGCGCCATGTTATATCAAGTCCTAACTAAATATAAAGATTTATGAAAATCCATGTTCTAGTTCTTGAGGTATGACTATTATAGAAAATGTAAATGATGCAGCATAGCAGCTCCTTTTGATGAGCGATATACACCAAAAATGAATCAGATCCAATTTATATCAAGGTCTCTCAGAATCTTAACTTTTATGAAATTCTATACATTAGTTCTTGAAATAGAGCTATTGCAATAATCACGAATAATGCACCATGGCAGCGCCACCCGTTGAGCGATTTGCAACAAAACGTAATCAGCACTATGTTATGTCAAGTACTAACTAAACCTAAAGTTTTATGAAAATCCATGAACTATATTTTGAGATATGGCTATTGTGTAAATTGTAAAAAATGCAGCATAGCAGCGCCATGTGTTGAACGATAAGTACCAAAAACTAATCAGATCTAGTTTATATCAAGGTCTAACAGAATCTAAAATTTTGTGAAATTCCGTACATTAGTTCTTGAAATAGAGTGCCCACAAAATTTTGTCACAGACACATAGACATTTTCACAGACAGACATTGCGTAAAAACATGTTTTTCGCTGCAACCTAAAACCTTCTCTTAACCCTAAAACATGTTAATCCGTAACGAAAAACTGGATTTTGAAAACTTTCACCAATCCGATACTTTCTTCTAGTAGAGGTAGAAGAAAGTAATAACGATTAAAATGGAATAATAATTAATCTTAAAATTTTAGCCATTTTCATCAAAAAAGTTATTAATGAAATATGCAATACCTATCTATCTAACTTTGTACTCATAATTCATTAATAACTTTTGACAAATTTGGTAAAATTTGTTACAATTTTAATATTAATTACTAATTTATTACAAACTTAATTTGATTAGTAACGTTTTGAATTTGTGTTATTAAAAATGTTTCTTGAGCTGCTTTTACGGATACTCTAATATTTATTATAATATTTTTAATAATATTTTTCGTCATGTTCCCACACCAACGATATGAAGTAAGGAAACGCCGACAGTAGCTTGTGACGCCCTGGATATTTTTTATATAAATTTTCATTATATTTTGAGTGATTCTAGCGAGTGTATTTTATCGCCAGTCTTATAATTATCGTTGATAACTTTCTGTTCTTCAATTTTTGATAAAGTATTCGATTAGAGATTTAATTTATTCAGTGAATACAGAAGCTTTCCAATTTCGGCTTTTCATGCATTTTTTTTAAGTCAAATTTTTATTTTTTGACAAAACTGTTTAATAACTCTTAGTGTTAAATATATTTATTATAAAGGCCAAACGTATCTGTGCATAACGCATACGTCATATATTGAATGGCAACACTTTCCAATGAAATTTTCGATTTTGCAATTTTTACACTTCTAAACATCGCACACTTTAAATTTCTACACCGTCGTATAGAGAAAAAAAATGTATTTTTAAATGCAATTTGTCTGAAAGCTGTATCTCAATTTATTTTTGAGTTATTAATTTTTATATAGTTTTTATTACCAATTTTGTTATTGTGGCAACAGAATCAATTCATTTTCTCTTAAAATTGAAAAAAAAATAGAAATTATAATGCGTATGCTATAGTAAATATATCATCTGTGATCGTGTTAATTTGGATTTTTTTTTCATTCGCATTTGTACCAATCATAAAAGCCTCAATAACTTCATCATATTAACTGATCTTTGTAATAATTTACTGATTACGTATGAAATTAAAGTTTAATTTTAATAATTTTGACAACTGAGTTCTATAGAATTGTTTATAGTTTTATAGTTTTATAATATTTTGTTAATTTTAGATAACAATATATGTTTGAGAGTTAGACTGATCAATATAAAATGCATTTTTTACAGTAACTAATTTTGTAGATTTATTATAAATCAATGATGCAGTTTCTTCTTAAACATTTTATTTCGTCGAATTTCGACGGGTTCCACCTCGTATTTTAAAGGTTATTTTTTGTAATATAATAGCAGCTACTGACATTCATAAACGTACGTAATGTACTAGTAGAGAAATAAAAACACATTAGAATCAATGAAGGTATGAGATATACTCTGTTAAAATTTTCGGTTTAACGTTTCATTAAAAGATGGTACAAGTGTAACTGCAACCATAAAATTATAAAACTTTTCTCTATTCTTTCGTGCTTTGTTTGAACCATAGTTTGGTAATAGGTTAAGTCATAACCTGGTAGTAAGTTGAACCATAGATTGGTAATAAGTTGAACTGTCTTGGGGGAAAATCACTGTAAACAAGACCCAAAATGGGTTGAACATTTCTGGATACAGCAATGTTCCAAACTGGAAAGCTCACTTTGTAACCCAAAATGGTTTTTAAAAAGAACGGCGGATCCTTAATAACGTTAATAATCAAAACATCTTAGATAATATATACATTATACCTAAGAAGTTTTGATTGTTTTAATGCTATTAAAGAACTGCCCTGTTTTGAACCATTTTGGGTTACCTACTTTGGGAACATTACTGCACCATTTAGGGAACTTTACTGTACTATTTTGGGAACACTACTGTACACAGAAATCTTACAACCCAGTTTGGGCCTTTTATTTTTACAATGAACTGGAACAATAATTGAATTTGGGTTGAACCATACTTTGGAAATAGGTTGAACAATAAACTGAATATTTGATTGAACAATACTTTGGAAATAGTTTGAACCATAAACTACATTTATGGCATTGCTTTTACGCTTTTATGGAGATAATCTGTAGAATTTGTTTCGAAATTTAAACGAAATATATATATAAATATATATAATATATATATATATATATAACTTAATGAAAAAATTCTTATCACCGTATTAAAGAATTTAATTTTTTTGCAAATACAATTCCAATTAGAAACCACCATCTTCAAGGCCTTTTGTCTGCCGACAATTTAAATATTTTTTATTCACTTTAATTTTTTATAACTTCAAATTTTATAAAAGCCTGTTTGGATTCAGTTTGAAAATAAATGCTTCAAAATTTCTTCCTCCAAAATGCATGAACATAGCCGGCGATTCTCAAGTGGCTAATGTATAACACATTAACAAAATAATAATTTTATGAAATCTTACGATTGAGAATAACTTGTTTTTACTCCAATTAATCAAATAAAGCTGAAAATTTAGGTAATAATAATACTGACGAATTAACATATGTAACAATTAGTTTAGTATATTAACATGTATGAGAAAGGGAAAATCTTTAAGATTGACACATCCGACTAGTTAATAAATTCATTTGCTTGTGCTTACTACGCAGTGTTAAAAAAATTATTTGGGAATTGAAAGAAAAACATTAAATTCTCATAAAAAAGTATGTTTATTAAAAACTATTTTTATTCTATTTTTACTTTCCTATTTATTACATTTAAATATGTAAATCTTCCAAAATTAAAAACGTACAAGACTTATAAGCTTTTAAACATAATTTACAAAATCCATTGTAAACATTTCTCTTAAAAATGAATACATATCCACTACCGAACATAGCTTATCCTTAACATTTTAAACTTTATTCGTTGTCTGGAAATGAATTTAATTAAGACCACAAAAGTATTTCGCTTTTCAAATATTTTAATTTCATTTAAAAACGATTTGTTGTAAACCACGTTTACTTTGTTATCGCATTTGTATAAATGTGCTTACACAAGTTTAATTAAAAACAATTGTTTAACTTATGCGGTATTTAGCTAATGTAATTATTTCAGTGACATATGTATCCTGAATAGTTGCCGGTTATGAACTTATTACATTTATTTTCCCCACCTACGATTAAATTTGATGTATTGTTTTAAAAAATTACGTAAATTATTCACAGATTTAGTTTTTCATTATCTGCTGATATTTGTATATTTCGTGTATGTTATTTAATTGTGAGATATTCTGTATATACGCGTCATTTATTACCTTAAAGTGTTTAAAACTAAGGCAATGAAAAAAATTGAATTTCATATGGTTAAAATTAGTAGGCTAATAAATTTGGTACAGTTGCAAAATCAATAAAAAAATGTCCATATTTATGTTCCATTTTCTCGGAAATCATTGAATTTATTTGAAGCATACTTTCTATACACTACTCTCTTAAAAAGTCAGCCACAAAATAACTCAAGTTGGGCTGAAATTCACTCATTTCACGTTTTGAAAGGCAGCTTCTCAAAAAGAGTTGAAATAACTCGAGTTTACGAGCTGTTTTCAACCAGTTTAAATGAAGTTGAGCTATTTAAATAGCCAATTTAAATCAAGAAGATTCAATCATTTGAAAACAACTCTTTTATGATCGAAAAAATTACAGCTCTTTCCTGAGAAGCCAAATCAGCTCTTTCGTTTTAAGAGTGTACAAATACTCAAACACAAAAAAAAACACATTTTAGAGCACTTTTTGTCACCAAATCAACATTACATTAATGTGTTGCGAATAAGAAAACTTAAGATGCAAAACATTTTTTTGTGTTGTTTTCTTAATAAGTTTCAAAGGTGTTGCTATCAAGAAATGTGTTCTAAAAATAGCGTTACTAATTGTGTTGAAATAGTGTTGATGAAAATATGTTCTTGCAATAGTGTTGTGCCGCACAACACTTTGTCATCAAATTAACAACACATTGTAAACACCACACAATTTAAAACACTATAAAATAAGACATGTAAAATACTTTCAAAACACTTTCAACATGCTGCCACTAAAATTACGCAATTAAAAAAATGAATTTTTTGAATACACATGTTTTCCTCTTGTAATTTTTAACAACACTTTTAGTCCAATCTTTTTATTTGGCACAACACATCGCATCACAATCGAAAAAGATTTTAGTTAGAAGTGTAATTTGAATTATAAAATTTCATTTTATAATTCAAATTTGATATTTAAATATCGTTTCAATTTAGTCTTTTCCGCTTTTTTTTCTCCTTTGGCCTTAGAAAGAAAAATGGTTAAAGAAATGTTTGTAATTCCCAGAACTGCATGATTAGATTTGAAGCTGCAAAATTAATGTTTTTGTTTTTGTTATTGTTATTGTTGTTTTTAATTGAATTTCTTGAGTTTTTCTCCCTAGGGACTGTACAAATGTAGTGCTATCAATTTTTTGGTAATTTTGCCTCCCCCCTCTTCTGATATAATGTGTTATCACTCCTCAACCCCTCCCCCCCCCGGTAATGAATCGCTATCAAAGTGTTAAAAAAAATTTCTGATTTCTAGAAATATCTTTCTTTTGTTCGAAGTGATATACAAAACTGGTAACATTTATGTTTCGTATACTTTAATGATTCAAATGAAAAAAGTCATTAAAATACAACTGTACGGAGGTGTACTAAATTAAAAAGAAAAACTAAATTAAAAAGAAATAGCAAGTAGACTGTAAATTTAATGGAATGTTTATTTTGTTAGAGTCGCCGCTTGTTGCTAAGAGACCGTTTCTCTAAACCAACTGCGTCACACAACACGTGAGCAGGGTTACACTAAATTTCCGATTGGCGTATAATTGGCATGGGCTGTGTTTGTCGCCAAGGCAATGTTACAAAGTTACAATACAGGAGCGGAACATCCCGCCCGGCGTTGAAATATTTTTATATTTCAACATACATATGCAATACAAATAATAACACAACATGATACAAATTATAAGCAAAAAAAAAAATAATAATAATAAAATGAACACAAATAATACATGAAAAATTAATACATAATAAAGCACATTTAAAGTTTAGGATCTATGATGTTGTCCTCAATGGGTAATATACTTATTTTTGAAATAGGTCGTTTAAAATTACCCTTAGCGGTACGAACTTCAATTACCCTGACTATCCCGTCCGCGCCTGGGAAAACCTTATTAATGCGGCCTAGTGACCAAGTGCAAATGGGTAGTTGTGAGTCCTTAAGCAAAACTAGCATTCCTGGCAGAATATTAGGCTTTTTAAATAGCCATTTATTCCTTTCTTGTAACTGGCTCAGATAATTATTCTGCCAACGTTTCCATATTAACTGCATTAATTTTTTAGTCCTTTGCCATTTATTTAGCAAATTATCTTTGACCTCACTTAAATTGGGTTCTGGAATTAAATTAAGAGGCTTTCCTATGAGGAAGTGACCAAAAGTCAACACCTGAAGATCGTCAGGATCTGTTGACAAAGGACAAAGTGGTCGCGAATTTAAAATAGCCTCTATCTGTGTGATAACTGTCAGGAATTCCTCGATCGTGAGATGAGCTGAGCCCACAGCTCTTTTTAAGTGGTATTTGAAAGATTTGACTCCTGTCTCCCAAAGGCCACCAAAATTTGGTGCCCTAAGAGGGGAGAACTTCCAGTTAATACCTTCAGAAGCTAAAAAGTTCGAAACTTCATCACTCCTAACAAGTCTGCGTAAACGTTTTAGTTCTGCTGAAGCCCCAACGAAATTTGTAGCATTGTCGCTAAAGATTACAGACCTTTTCCCACGACGAGCAAAGAATCTTTTTAGAGTTGCTATTATAGCCTCGGATGTCAAATCTGAGACAAAATCCAAGTGCACAGCTTTAGTGACCATACATACAAATAAGGCAACATAGATTTTCTGAAAAGTACCCTTTCTTTGACCTTTATGTTTTATTTCAAAAGGCCCACTTAAATCTAATCCCACATTTGAAAATGGGGAACTGGGCACTATTCTTTTAGGAGGGAGATCCCCCATCATTTGACTAGCCGTTATAGGTTTAATTTTAAAGCATTGTAAACACTCATGTACAATTTTACGCGCAATATTTCTGCCACCAAGCGGCCAATATTTTTGACGCATAGTGTTCAAAAGAGCTTGGGGTCCTACATGAAAATCTCGTTTATGATAATATTGAAAAATTAATTTCGTCAAGCGACAGCTCGCTGGAAGTATAATGGGGTGTTTATGGTCAAAATTCAAATTTGATTTTGCTAGTCTTCCTCCCACCCTCAATAAGCTATCTCTATCTAAAAAGGGATTTAAGAATTTTAACTTACTTGCGCGATGAACCGAAGATCCCGCTTGGAGGGCCGAAATTTCAATTTTGAAATACTTTACCTGTATATCTTTTATTAAATAATTCTCTTCCTTTCTTAATTCCTCCAGCAACAGAGAGCCGGTTGCAGATGTTACTTTTTTACATTTATGTATGAATCTGAAAATATAAGCTAAAATTCTAATTAATTTTTGGAAATTATTGCTAAGATTAATTAAATTATCACACAAATTAGAGTCAGTATGAATAACGAATGTCAAGTTGCTGGGAGCTTTAAGCTCACTAGAATAATGTTCATCTTTAATGTCACTTTTATTAGAATCAGTTTTTGCTATTGTTTCTTCAAGAATTGAAAGAGGCGGGCCATGCCACCACAACTGGTTAGAAGACAGGTTTTCCACACTTGCACCTCTTGATATCAAGTCAGCTGGATTGTGTTCTGACGGAATATGAAACCATGGAAAGTCCTTAGTTTGTTCCTTAATTTGCATAACGCGGTTTCACACAAACGTTTTCAGGAGATGAGGATCAGTGTCTATCCAAGCTAAAGCAATAGTTGAATCAGAAAACAAATTGACTGAAGCTACCTGTTTGTCTAATGAATTTAAGACCTTGTTTGTAAGTTTAGCCAGAAGAAGACATGCTGACAGTTTGAGACGTGGCACTGTTATTACTTTGGTTGGACACACGCGGGATTTACTACATAATAAGTGACTGATGGTTTCACTAGAATTAGATGTTTGCATGTATATCACTGCGCCATAAGCCTTGGAAGACGCATCTGCGAAACCATTTAGCACCACTGATTGGCTCACAGCTAGGAAGCATCTTGGTACTTCAATGGATTCCAGTTCTTTAAGACTTTCGAGGAAGGTTTCCCATTGTTTGGCAACATGAGAGGGCAGCTTCTCATTCCACTCTATTTTAAGAAGCCACAGCCCCTGCATGAATATTTTTGCTTTAGCAATCACTGGCCCTAAGAGACCGAGAGGATCATAAATGCGGGCAATTTGCGAAAGTACATCTCTTTTTGTGAAATCACTTTTTGTGTTAATATTAACTTTATACCTAAAGGTATCATTGAAACTGTTCCACAACATCCCTAATGTTTTAACAGTTATTTCTTCAGAATTTCTGTCCAGGGGAAACACGTGATTATCAGTAGATTGGACCTCATTGGTGCACCATTTGTGTAAAACCATCCCTCCCTTTAGGAGGAGTTCTGTTAATTGCGATTTCATTAATCTGAATTCTTCTAAATTGGATGAGCCCGATAGGCAATCATCCATATAAAAGACCTTCAAAACAATTTTCGATGCTAACGAGAATTTCTTTTTCTCATCTAGAGCTAAATGTTGTAATACTTTGGTGGCTAAGTAGGGGGCACAAGATGTTCCATACGAAACTGTTGTTAGCTGAAATACCTTAACCGGGGATGACATACTGTCTTTCCACAAAATTTTTAAATATTTGTTCTGGTATGGATTTATTTCTATCATCCTAAGCATTTGTTTAATATCCGCAGTAAAAGCATAAATATGCTTTCTAAATCTAATTAATATCGAAAAAAGATCATCTTGCAGAACGCCACCCTTACATAATAAATCGTTCAAAGATTTTCCGTTGGTTGACTTGGCACTAGCGTCAAAAACGACGCGTAGTTTTGTGGTTTTACTAGAGGGTCGTAAAACACCGTGATGTAGTAAGTAATAGCCATCATTAAAGTTCGTGTTTTCTTTTATTTCATGCATGTGATTTAAATCTCTATATTCTTTAATAAATTCTGTGTATAAATTTTTCATAACAGAATCTCGATCTAAACGTTGCCACAGAGAGTTTAATCTTTTCAAAGCAAGATTTTTGGAATTTCCCAAATCGGGTTCTAAAACCTGTGGTTTAAACGGCATCGTGACCACAAACCTACCATCCGGTTTTCTGAAGTGCGTTTATCTAAGTGATCATTACAATATTCTAATTATTCACTGTTACAGGGTTTTAAATTATGTACTTCTTCAATTTCCCAGAAAGACTTCAAAGTGTCATTAAATATTTCAAGATTTTTTGTTAAGAAACAATAATTAGTATTATTATTATTTACTCTTTTGTCATAAATACAACCAGATACAATATAACCGAAAATACTTGATTGCAAATATAAATTATTGCCTAACTTTATTTTTTCTTCATTTAAAAGAGAAAAATACAGTTCAGCACCGATAATTATCTCCACACTGCTTGGAAGTTAAATTTTTTATCCGCCAAACAAATATTTGCTGGAATTTTTAAATCTGATATGTTTATCTTTTTCGAGGGCGTGAAGTCACAGATGTTTGGAACGATTAATAGCTCAATATCATAACTGGTACTACTCATTTTATTTGACAACTTTGATTTGATTCTAGATTTAATGTAAATAGGCAATTTATTTATTCCACTTACAGGAATATTTATTTTCTCTTTTTTCAAGCCTAATATTTGTGCTGCTTTAAATGTACAAAAACAATTGTGCGATGCGGAATCCAATATTGCCCTGAAAGGAATTTTGATGCCATTTACATCTGTCAAATAAATTATTGCAGTGCTAATTAAAACAGATTTATTATTATCATTTTCATAAGAAAAAAATGAATGAGCAGTAGTTTCGTTTTGTGATAAATCTTCCGAAACAAAATTGCTATTTATTGTTTCATGTATTGGGAGATTGTTTATAGGATTGTTTACTGGTGTTGTATAATTATGTAATGATGAATGATGGCTTGCGCTCTTGCAAACATGACAAGTGCTTTTTGAATTACAATAATTAATGAGGTGGGCTGAACTTAAACAATTGAAGCAAAGTTTATTTTTCTTAACAAGGTTAATTCGCTCACTTAACATCATGTTTTTATATTTAACACAATGATATAAGGGGTGGTTTTCGGTTTTACAGATTACGCAACATTTACTTTGAGGCTTGTTTGTTTTAATGAATAAGGATTTTGCAGTATATTTAGAGGATACGTTAGAACTTATACTATTTAAGATTTGACATCTTCGCTCAAGAAATTCTAAAAATTCATTAAAATTAAGCACTTCATTATCCTTTAATGTTAGTTCGTATTGTTTACGAGTTTCGTTATCTAGTTTATTTAGAATAATATTCAGCAAAATTGCGTTCGAGAAATTATCTCTATCATACTTTAAGATCTTTCAAGCCCTTAAATTCTTTTTTACGTTATCCAATAAAATGCGCAGATCCTTAGCGGATTCTTGTTTAATTACACAAAGATTTAAAATATTCTTTATATGACAATCTACCATAACTCTTTTATTCTCGTATCTTTGTTCTAACGCATTGAAAAGTGAAACATAATTTTCATCTGGTGTAAGCAAACTCCTCGCTTCACCAGTCAAAGCAGAACACAAATAAATTAATTTTTCATTATCTTTTAGATTTGAATTATCATTAATAAGCTCATTAAAAGTAATTTTAAATACGGACCATTCTTCAATTCTGCCACTAAAAACCGGCAATATGACCCTAGGTAGCTTAATGCTAGACGTTTTAGCTTGGTCCTGTTCAATGGATTTTTTTATTTGAATCAGTATTTTCATAATAAGCATTAATAAAGGATTTTAAGCTTACCTCTAGTTTTAGAATATCTTCGTCCAGTTGCGAGAGTATTCTTTCCGTTTCTTCCAACTTTTCTTCCTCTATTATTCTGTAATATTCCATCTTAAGAGCTTCAAGCTTTTCTTCAGTTTTCGACAAAGAGTCCAGATGGGCTTTCCATTCAGATAAATTGAAGTTTTTTCCATCCGTTGCTTTAAATATCCTGGTGACTTGGGCCTTGATATTCCCTCGCCTTCTGTTCAACGCTGTTATTTCAGTTTCCGACATTATTCATCTTGTTGACGAAATTCGATAAATTCAAGTATTTAACTCAATAGAAAAGATGCTGGCTCGATCATACCTCCGGGTCGCTTGGACCAAAATGTACGGAGGTGTACTAAATTAAAAAGAAATAGCAAGTAGACTGTAAATTTATTGGAATGTTTATTTTGTTAGAATCGCCGCTTGTTGCAGCATTCAGAGCTTGTTACTAAGAGACCGTTTCTCTAAACCAACTGCGTCACACAACACGTGAGCAGGGTTACATTAAATTGCTGATTGGCGTATAATTGGCATGGGCTGTGTTTGTCGCCAAGGCGATGTTACAAAGTTACTATACAGGAGCGGAACAATAACTTTGAATGTAAAAAAGTTTACATAAGCTAACACTTAAAAGAAAAAGTTACTATTTAAAAGTATTTTATAATATATTTTTTGTTACACAATGCATTTAACAGAAATAAAGCCCCGTTGTACTTGCGACGAAAGGAGGAGCCTAAAATAATAACGTTATGCTTGCACAGCCCCCTATCTCTATCTCTATTATAAAGTACAAATGTATATGTGCGTAACATTGACGTCATTTTGCGAATGGCAACACGTTACGATCAAATTTCAGTTTTGAAACTTTAATACAATTTTTTAATCTTCTGTATACTTTCAAATACAATTTGTTTAAAAACTGTAACTTAATTGGTAGGATTTATTATATTTTTTAAAATAATTTTCAAGCATGATTTTTTTTTTTTTTTTTTTTTTTTTTTTGTAATTTACCTTTTACATGCCGGCTTCAATGTATAATAATAATAAATATTCTGTGCATAAAATTACAAAAAATGTTTATCTTTTATTTCCGTCTGATTATACACGACGAAATTAATACTTTCTTTGTAAATAAATAAAGGAATAAAATTTAAAAATACCACTATTTTAACATATTTGTAATCGAACAGTTTAAATTTTTAGGCATTTACTAGAAGAGGGGGGAGGAAGGTTCAATCGAAATTTGTTTCCAAAGTACAACTCAGTTTATTGATTGTCTAACATTTTGAAAAAAAATTTCAAAAGCAGGAAATAGTTTTAAATTTATCTCTGTCGCACTGAACTCCATTAAAAAAGATTAATCCGTTTTGTCTTAAACATAACGAGTAATTTCTTAAACATAAATAAATAACATAAAGAGTTCATCATTTTCTTACGCTATTATTACATTACAAAATTTAAAACTTCCTCTATGAATAAATAAATGAAATAATAAAAATAAAACATAAATTTAGTTTACATGTAAATGAAATGCACATTTAAAGGTCTGAAATTTTCGGAATGTAAATGGATACCTAAGCAACAAAATCTTGAGCTAATTACTCTTATTATGCAGCTAATACAAAAATTTCGTTTTCGATAAATTTCAAAAGTTTATTTGGTATAAATCGGAAAGGCTGGATACGATTATCTAGAGTTAAATAAAAGCACAATGCAAAAATATTTACGAAACAATTTTTCACCTCCATCTATTTGTATTTGACAAATAATCATTTTCCGTTAGCGATTTGTCTTTTCCTTTCATATATGTTTGCCGATTTAAATGCTTTTATAAAGTAAGTTTTATATTTTCCAAGGTAATTTTTTATCAGTATATCACAATTTAGTCTTATTAAATGTTTTTCTTATTTGAATCAAATGAGAAAACGAACATTTGGAATTTTTCTTTAATTCTATGAGATTATTATCATTTACTCACTGAAAATGTTTAAGTATTATTTCCCTATTTTTATACTAAAAAAGTATCAAAAGGTATAATATATACGAAACAAATTTTCACCCAAATCTGTTTGTATTTGACAAATAATCAATTTCTGGAGAAAAATTTATTTTTTTCTTATTAAATATTTTCTTCTTTTAAAGTGTATTTAAAACCATCTATTTATAACTGTCTGTGTGACAAATGTATGTATCAGGGTTGTCAGATTTGGCTTCCTTTTTTATTTATAAAATTTTACATTCACACCAGGAATTATAGTATAGTTTTGTTTATTTAATGACAGATGCCCCGCGATTATTCTTGTCAACTTTCTTCTTTTAGAATTTCTGATGGGAATTCGAAGTTTTAAAATTGAAAGTAGAGGTCAAACAGGCAACCGAGTTATTTGTTTCAAAAGAATAAGAAATCTAAAATTATAATAATTAAAAAATATTCCATTATATTGCAAAATGCTAAATTTAAAGCGAGAAATCATATTAACCATTTCAATAAACAAAAATTACAAACATTACGGGATACAATATATTTGTCAAAATTATATTGTATTAAGACAGGATTTTTAGTTTCGGAGCTGATGTAAAAAGTGACGTCACTTTGATCATTTAATATATATATATATATATATAACTTGTTTATAATTAAAATAACTAAATGCCATTATGAGATTTGTGTATATAAATAGCCTTAATTCCATCGCACATGTGTTTTGTATTAGAAAAAAACTGCGAAATAGGGATGACAGATTTTAATAATATAGAATGAAATTTGAGATATTTTGATTCATTTAAATACCGTTATAGTTTAGATTTTTCTCCTTCTCTTAACACTTCCCAACATAAATGAAAAGTAAACATGAATTCGGTTTGTTAATCCACCATGATTTAAATGATTATAAAGTATGTAGCATTAATGGTACATTTGCAGAGGCACGCAAAAGAATTCAGTTACATTATCGTCAATGGGGGGAAATTATTTTCAGTGTATTTTAATGACGTTGTGCTATTTCAAATGTAATGAAATTGATAAAAATCGCCGAATTTCACTCGGAGATGGTTATTTTAGAATACTGCATTCATAGCATTTATCATTTATTTACAGGGACGAACAAAAGAATTTAGTTACGGTACTGTTTTTGAGCAATAATTACTGGAACTGCATTTTCGATTTCGGTATGCGCTTTTAACTCTTTCGGATCCGAATTTTTTTCCATTTTGAAAACAAAATTACTTTTATTTTAATAATGTTAGGCGTAGTTTTTCAAATAGATTTATTGAAGTTTAAAGATTATCTCACTGTTAGAAATCTATGGAATGTGCTTATTTTATGTACTATTCAATTCATGTTTATGTAACAATATGCTAAGGAAGAGTTTTTGGAGACGTTTGAAAAACATCGTATTACAACAGGATTTAATGAATTTCATAATTTTTTTATATTTTCTGCATTTTAACAAACACGATTTATTCAGAAAATTAACTTATATTTTAAATTTTAAAAGTGAATTATGTGTATAAAATAAAGTAATCGGCATCGATTCAAAGTGAATTAAGCAAACTTTTATTATTGTTGTTCTTTTAACTCTCAAAACATAAATGAAGTCAGCATGAGAAAGACACATCCATATGCTATCATTTCTATACGTAGAAAATAATTAAGTAATAGTTAAGACAAAATAACACTTGATGAAAAGACATATACTGTTAATAGTAAATCAGACCCCGAAAGGGTTAAATTTGACTTTTTTTGCATGGTACTCGTTGTGCATAAATTTTATTCTGCGTATACATGGCTGCACAAAAGAATTTATTTCGCACCATTCATAAGGAGAATGGTAAAAAAAAGCGGAAATTGCTGAAAATGAATTTTCATCAGGGGTATGTATTTCTTAGCAGAATTTATTTTTGTAAACATGTGATTTATAGGTATTATAGAGGTAAATCTATAAATTATATATAAGGCTGCTCAAAAAAATTAATAAGTTTTCTTATGTAGATGGGAATTGTTCAAATTGGTTTTCAAGTGAGCTATACATTAAAGTAGACATCCTATTTCAACTTATTAAGAGGTGAAGATTTGTTACTTTATTCGAAATGCGCTGGAAAAGTGTTTCATAATCTATGCTTGACACATTATTCTTTTTTCTTTCTTGTTAATTTAGTTTATGCATTATTAACATTTGTTTATTGAAAAGTTTTCTTCTCGATTCATTTAAGAAATGAAAACTACATATTTAATTTCTTTTTTGTATCCGCATTCGTTTATTTGTCTACATTTGAAAAATAATTCGAAATACAATTTGACAATTTCAGAGATGAGAGTATTTTAAAATATTATTTCCTGTTCTAAATATTACTTTACATTCTATCATTCGGAAACGTCTACAAGACATTTTTCAATTCACAAGGGAAACTTATTCAGTTTTTCTTTAAACCCATAATCTTATGGATTTTTTATAATGTCATTCAAAGTCAAATCTAAACAATTTTCAGTTTTTCTGTCCAAAAAATAAAAGATGGATTTGCAATACAAATGAAATATGCCACACAACTGTCTCGATTTATGTTTTTGTAAAAGTTTATTTTTTGAAGAGACATCAAAATCAATGTGTCGGAAAAGTGTTTCATAATTTACGCATGATGTATAATTTTTTTCTCTTTTTTCTGTATTAGGGAAATTTGTACAAAGAAATATTTAGAATTTTCAGAAAGCTAAAATATAAATGTCTTTTACTTTCAGAAATTGCTTAAATTTTCATACTCTTTGTTTGTTAAATAAAAACACAGCACAAAATATTTGCCAAACAATTTTTCATCTCTATCTATTTGCGCTTGACAAATAATCATTTTCCGTTATTAATTTGTCTTTTTTTACCCCTTTGGAATACTTTTCTAGGTTTGAGAGTTTTTAAAAAATGATAAAGTTTTTATCATTTACAATTCAAATTCGGGATACAATTCCGGGTTTCAGATTTTTATCTGTTCAAATATTGTCATAATTTAGTCTTTCTCTTTTTTTTTTTTTTTTTTTTTTTTTTGCAGAAGAATATTATGGAATAGATAAATTTACAGAAAAATTAATAACTAAGTTTCTCGAAATTCTCTTCTTGATGATAAATGATACCGGAAAATATTTTCAAAATGATTTTTCACCTCTTTAATTTGTGTTTGAAGAATAAATCATTTTTTCTTGATAATCTTACCTTCCTTTTTAAACTCTTTAAAACCCAGGATTTACATTTATATGTATTTTTTTTTAATTTCCGTTATGAATTTATATTAACAAGATAATATTTAGCAAAATTTGAAAAGTGGCAAAAATTAAAATTCATTTTTTGTACTTAAAATTTTATGAACATGGGGACTGAATAAACACATTTTTTGAATATTGGTTAGACCTTTTTAAACATTTGAAAAATGATTGGTTTTTTTCGGAGAAGAATGGACCTTGTGATGTCCGCGTTTTATTTTGTTTCTTAATGATCCAAGAGCATTTATATATAATCCTTGGAGTATGTAACATATGATTCTGTGTTTACGTAAGCCACATTTTGATCATTATAAAAATGATCTTTTCATTGATTCTTGTTCATTTTGTTATATGTGTTATCAGATTTATTTTATTGAAAATTTTTCTTCTATATTCATTTGAGAAATGTAAATTACGTATCTTAATTTCCTTTTGTATCTGCATTCGTTTATTTGACTACATGGGAAAAAGACTGCCAAATACAGTATGACAATTTCAGAGATAAGCTTTTAAAATATTATTTTATCTTATATCATTCAGAAACATCTTGGGAAAATATAGGAGACATTTTTCAATTCACAAGGGAATGTTATTCTGTTTTTCTTCGAACCTATAACCTTATGAGTTTTTTATAATATCATTCAAAGTCAAATCTGTACAAAACTATTTTCAGTTTTCTGTTCAAAAAATAAGCGATGGATTTACGATACAAATGAAATATGCCATGCAAATGTCATTTATTTTTTCAAAAGTTTACTGTTTGAAGAGACACCAAAACCAATGTGTCGGAAAAGTGTTTCATAATTTACACTTGACGTATGATTTTTTTTTTTTTTTTTTTTTTTTTTGTGCTAGAGAAATTTGTACAAAGAAATATTTAGAATTTTCTGAACGCTACATTACCTATGTCTTTTACTTTCAGAAATTGCTTAAATTTCCGTACTCTTTGTTTGTTAAATAAAATCACAGCACAAATATTTGCCAAACAATTTTTCGTCTCAATCTACTTGCGCTTGACAAATAATCATTTTCCGTTAGTAATTTCTCTTTCTTTACCACTTTGAAATACTTTTCTATATTTAAGAGCTTTTATAAAATGATAAAGTTTCTATTATTTGCAATTCAAATTCGAGATACATTTTCGGGTTTCGGATTTTTATCTGTGTAAATATTGTCATAATTTAGTCTTTATCTTTTTTTTTTCGTTTTGCTGAAGAAATAAATGGAATAGATAAATATTTTGAATTTCCAGAAATATTAATATTTTTTTCTTTCACGAGATTCTCCTTTGGATGCTCAATGAAACCAGAAAATTAACAAATGATTTTTCACCTCTTTGATATGTGTTTCACGAATAAATCATTTTCCCTTGATAGTTCGACTTTTCCTTTTAACCTCTTCAGAACCCAGGATTTATTTTTACATATATTTTTCAATTTCTGTTATGAATTTATATTAACAAAATAATAATTAAGAAATATTGAAAAGCTAAAAAAATTAAATTCATTTTTTGTGTAGTTAAGGGAGACCCGTAAGAAAAAACCGAAAATTTTTATTATTGATTTTAAAGTAATGAATTTTGGTGTACTATTTAAGAATCTTTTTGTAAGGAATAATTAGCAAAAAAAGTTCACTTTTTATTAAAAATTATATTTTTATGTCAATTTTTATGATTTTTTTTTTTTTTTTTTTTTTTTTTTTTTTTTTTTGTGGAAAAATACACTTTTTAAAATTACTACACCTCATACAATTTTCGATATTTTGGTATTACTTAAATTTCTTAAATAGTGTTATAGTATATGGAAACGACCTAGGGAGAGATATTTTTAATTTTCTATTTTAATCAGCTAAAAAAAAAAGGAAGAAAGAAAGAAATTACGAATGGTAAATTTCCTTAAATTCGTTATAATTTTCATGTTTACCAATTTATTTAAAATTTTCAGAAATAGTTTTAAAAAAATATCTCTCCTTACTTTTGTCGCAATTTTTTTTAAGATTCTAAAAACATTAACACTTTGTTTCTAAACCATTTTACCACTGAGCCTTAGTACTTTGAACTTAGGCAAAATATGGAAAAGGTCATTTTCAGGATAACACATTTTAAATGACCGCTAGTCCTTTAAACTCTAGTGACTGCAATTAAAAAAAAGCTCTTTTGCTACACGTTCCAAGTGTCCCCGAGTTCTGAAATTCTGCATGGATATTTGCAAATATGTATTTTATCGTTTTCTGAGATAAAAAAAATTTGAACTTTTGATGATTTTTGGCCGAAAATGGGGTTCGAGTCTCCCTTAAAATTTCTTGATACATATCGACTGAATAAATATATTATTTGACAATTTGTTCGACTAATAAATAATTGAAAAAAATGTTTTTTTTTAGTGGGGGGGGGGGGGATCAAGAATGGATCTTGTGATGTCTGCATTTTATTTTGTTTATGATTGATCCAGGAACATTTTTGTTTAATACATGGAGTGCGTAATATATGACTCCGTTATTACGTAAGTCAAGTTTTGATTATTATAAAAATGATGTTTTTACGGGATTTCTGGTTAATTTTGTTATATGTATTATCGGATTTATTTTATTTATATTTTATTTATTATTTTTTACTTATAAAATATTATTTTATGTTCTAAATATTATTTTATGTTCTATCATTCGGAAACATCTAGGAGACATTTTTCAATTCACAAGGGAAAGTTATTCAATTTTTCTTAGAGCCCATAACCTTATGAATTTTTCATAATGTCATTCAAAGTCAAATCTGAAAAAAACTATTTTCAGTTTTTCTGTCCAAAAAATAAAAGATGAATTTGCAATACAAATGAAATATGCCACACAACGGTCTCTATTCATGTTTTTTCAATAGTTTACTTTTTGAAGAGACATCAAAATCAATGTGTCGGAAAAGTGTTTCAGAATTTACGCATGATGTATAATTTTTTTCTATCCTTTTTTTTCTTTTTTCTTTTTTTTTTTTTTTTTTTTTTTTTTTTTTTTTTTTTTTTTTATCGTACTACGGAAATTTGTTCAAAGGAATATTTAGAGTTTTCAGAACGCTACAATATAAATGTCTTTTACATTCAGAAATTGCTTAAATTTTCATAGTCTTTGTTTGTTAAACAAAAACACAGCACAAAATATTTGCAAAACAATTTTTCCTCTCTATCTATTTGCACTTGACAAATAATCATTTCCCGTTAGTAATTTGCTTTTTTTAACCCTTTGATGTACTTTTCTAGATTTAAGAGCTTTTAAAAAATGATAAAGTTTCTATTATTTGCAATTCAAATTCGGGATACAATTATGAGTTTCGGATTCTTAATATATGTATCAATATTGTCATAATTTAGTCTATCTTTTTTTTCTACGCTTTGCAGAAGAATATTTAGAATAAATATTTAGAATTTCCAGAAAGATTAATAACTTGAAGTTTCTCGAAATTCTTTTCTGCATGCTAAATGAAACCGGAAAATATTTACAAAGTTTATTTTTACATTTTTAAATTTGTTTGAATTATGAAGATAAAATTAAATATGTAAAAATTTTCAATTCTTAATAAAGTAATAATTAAAGAAGATTGAAAAGCCAAAAAAAATTTAATTCATTTTTTGTACTTATAATTTGATGGTACACACAGACTGAATAAATACATATTTGACAATTTGTTTGACGTTTTAAACACTTGAAAAATGGTTGGGTTTTTTTGTGTGTGTGTGTGTGTGTTTGTTTGTGTGTATGGTTTTTTTTTTTTTTTCCAACCGAGAAGAGACCTTGTGGTGTCCTCCTATTTTGTTCTTGATTGGTACAGGAACATTTGTTTAATCCATGGAGTATGCAATATATGACTCTGTTATTACGTAAGCCACGTTTTGATTATTATAAAAATTATATTTTTACTGATTTCTTGCTAATTTTGTTATATGCATTATCAGATTTATTTTATTAAAAAATTTTCTTTTATATTCATTTAAGAAATGTAAATTACGTATCTTAATTTCCTTTTGTATCTGGATTCGTTTATTTCACTACATTTCAAAAATACTTCCAAATAAAATATGACAATTTCAGCTATAAGACTCATTTTAGAATATTATTTTATACACTAAATGGCCATTGATGACCGTCCACTTGCGATTTTAGACATTTTGTTAAATATTTAGAAAAATATTTGAGGAATTATCCCAAAACTCTTAGTGTATAAATATAATAGTACAAGTCATACATTTCCGTGAAGATTTTTTCCAGAAACGCCATAGGGGACCGTCAACAAATTTTTAAAAAATGAATATCTTTTGGATAACTCTGTCAAAACTAATGTAGAAAAAGCGCTCAAACTGTAGATTATGATTAAGTGGCTTATTGCAATCAAATGTGTTCATTTTTATGGGAATAGCATGTATACTCATAGAGAAATTAAGGTTTTTATAAAAAAAAATGGTCCCAAATTTTTGCCAGGTTTTTTGCTTATAATTTGCAACGTTCTTAATATAAAGTAACATTCTTTTCTGAAAATATGACAAATAATATTGCACACAATATCCTGTAATCAGAATTAAAAAATAAAAAAAATTGTATGATAAATGAGTAGGCTTACTAAATAAACTTTCACTGCGCATGCGTCAGCTATATCAAAACTTCATTTGCATATTGTGTTAGCTAAATGTATAGAGCATCTTTTGTGAAAGTCTCAGAATCATAGTTAGAAAATTCTGGAAGTAATCGTCTATAGCAGGGCTGTCCAACGCGGCGTCCGCGGGCGCCATGGCGCCCTTTGCAGGTTTTCTTGGCGCCCTTTTGAAGGTTTCCTGTTACTAGTATTTTTTTTTAATACAATTTCGTTGTAAAGGATACTTTATTTAAAATCCTTGATGTTTCCATGAGAGATGTTTTAAAAATTTCTAAAACTGTATTTCACTCATCAACAGTTATAAGTACGCAGCGTACTAAAAGAAAAGCAACAGCACATAATTAGTTTTGTTAATTAATCATGTGCTGTTGTATTTCTTTACTAATTTATAGTTATGCTTTAAGTCTTTTTAGGAAAATAATGTCGACAGGAATTAATAAATGTCGGCAGTATATTTTTAATACGTTAAGAAGTAAATTGTAGAAAAATATATGCGATCCTTCTTTTCTTTCGTGCATGAAAGTTCACCATTTTTGTTATTAACGTTGTTTCACTAGCCATTTGGGTGCTTTATAAGACGGGATAAAGGCTGTCTTTTTATCTACCAGAGCTTTTGAAAATTTTGTTTTTTAAAAAAATCTATAAAATATTGCGAAAGGTATACTCAATGAAAGATCTTTCAGGCTCTCTCTTGGGAACCACCCATGACTTTGTTTCTGTACTTTTTATAATGGCAAAATTACACCTCCAAAAAAAAGTATTGGGCTAAAAAATTGTACTCAATGCAAAGTATTTGCGTTCCCCAAAAAACATAATTATATCTGTGATTATCATTTTATTTTAATAATGAATGATATTTCATTTTTTGGCTCCTTCCAATTCAAAAATATTTGAGATAACCCCTCCAGAAACATGTGTTTTTCAAAATTTATTACATTTACTGTTTTTTTTTTTTTTTTAACATGGTGTTTTATATCTATAGGGACATTATGCCTCATTCGCATACATATATTGCTACTACTGCTACATTTTCTTGTATGCTTTGAGCCATGTTAATAATGGCGCCCTTCATTGCTTGCCAAAAGCTGAGGTGCGCCCCTGATTAGTAAAAGTTTGGACAGGCCTGGTCTATAGAATAAGCACAAAATCCGTTGTTCCCAAATTGATGTTAAAAAGTGAGGGATCTTATCCAAATGTACACTGTAAAAAAAATCTGCAAAGGTACTAAACCTTTTCTAGGAAACTGGGATTCCAAGAACTTTTCCTGTAACGGTAACAGCAAAAAATCAAGTTTCAGAATCGATTACATGAATTTTTCTTGTTATCGTTACATGAAAAGTTCTTGGAATCCCAGTTTCCTAGAAAATGTTTAGTACCTTCACAGATTTTTTTTACAGTGTAGTAGTACGTCCCATATTGTGCATTCTATATTGACTCTAATCAATGAATATATGGGTACAACCCCTCTTGTTTTTGCTTCATTTTGGGAATAACGGATTTTCGACTTATTCTATTGACGATTATTTTCAGAATTTTCAAGCTATGATTTTGCGACTTTCACAAAAATTGCTCTATACATTTAGCTAACATAATATGCAAATGAAATTTTGATAGCATTGACGCATGCGCAGTGAAGAATTATTTAGTAAAGCTACATATTTTTCATACAATTTTTATTATTTTTTATTTCTGATTGCTGGGTATTATATGCAATGCTGTTTGTCATAGTTTCAGAAAATAATATTATTTTATATTTAGAACTCTGCAAATTATAAGCAAAAATTTTGGAAAAAACTGGGACTGTTTTTATAAAAACCTTAATTTCTCTATGAGTATACATGCTATTCCCAAAAAAATGAACACATTTGATTGCAATAAGCCACTTAATCATAATCTACAGTTTGAGCGCTTTTTCTACATTAGTTTTGACAGAGTTATCCAAAAGATATTCATTTTTTTAATTTGTTGGTGGTCCCCTATGGCGTTTCTGGAAAAAATCTTCACGCAAATGTATGACCTATACTATTATGTTTACACACTTAGAGTTTCAGGATAATTCCTCATGTATTTTTCTAGATATTTAACAAAATGTCTAAAATCGCAAGTGGACGGTCATCAATGGCCATGTAGTGTATTCTGTCATTCGGAAATATCTTGGAGACATTTTTCAATCCATAATGGAAAGTTATTCAGTTTTTCTTTGAACTTATAACCTTAAGAAGTTTTTATATTGTCATTCAAAGTCAAATCTGAACAAAACTATTTTCAGTTTTTCTGTCCAAAAAATAAATGATGAATATGCAATACTAATGAATAATGCCACACAACTGTCTCGATTTATGTTTTTTATAAAATTTACATTCTGAAGAGACATTAAAAACAATGTGTCGGAAAAGTATTTCATAATTTACGCTTGACCTATGATTTTTATTTCGCTTTTTTTTTCATACTAGGGAAATATATACAAAGGAACATCTAGAATTTTCAGAACGCTACATTATAAATGTCTTTTACTTTCAGAAATTGCTGAAATTTTCTTCTCTTTGTTTGCTAAATAAAAGTGCAGCACAAAATATTTGAAAAACAATTTTTCATCTCAATCTATTTGCGCTTGACAAATAATCATTTTCGTAAGTAATTTGTTTATTTTTTTACCGCTTTTAAATACTTTTCTAGATTTGAGAACGTTTGAAAAATGATTTTTTATTATCTACTATTCAAATTCGGGATACAATTCAGAATTTCGGAATTTTATCTGTTTAAATATTGTCATAATTCAATCTTTATCTTTTCCATTTCTTCTTTTTGCGCAAGAAGAAAATGGAATAGATAAATATTTAGAATTTGCAGAAAGATTAATAACTTTTACTTTCTCGAGATTCCCCTCTGCATGCTAAATGAAACCGGAAAATATTTACAAAATGATTTTTCACTCCTTTGATTTGTGTTAGGCGAATAAATAATTTTCCCTTGATGATTTGTCTTTCCTTTTAACCTTTTCAGAACCCAGGGGTTTATATATATATATATTATTACTTTCAGTTATTAATTTATATTAACAAGCTGATAATTAAGAAAATTTCATAAGCGAAAAATTAAAATTGATTTTTTGTACTTAAAATTTGATAATACATGGGGACTGAATAAATACATTTTTTTTTTACAATTTTTTGACCTTTTTAAACATTTGAAAAATCGTTGGGGGTTTTTTTTCGGTCGAGAATGGTCCTTGTAGCGTCTGCATTTATTTTGTTTATGATTGGTCCAGGAACATTTATTTTAATCCATGGAGTACGTAACTTATGACTCTGTTATTATGTAAACCACATTTTGATCATAGTAAAAATAATATTTTTACTGATTTCTTGTTAATTTTGTTATATGTATTGTCAGGTTCATTTTACTAAATATGTTTCTTCTATATTTATTTAACAAATGTAACTTATGTATCTTAATTTCCTTTTGTATCCACATTCGTTTTTTTTTTTTTTTTTTTTTTTTTTTTTTTTTACTACATTTGAAAAATATTGCCAATTTTAACACCATAATTTCAGAGATAAGATGCATTTTAAAATAGTATTTTATGTTCTATCATTCGAAAACATCTAGGAGACATTTTTCAATTCACAAGTGATAGTTATTCAGTTTTTCTTTGAGCCTATAACCTTATGAATTTTATATAATGTCACCCAAAGTCAAATCTAAACAAAACTATTTTCAGTATTTCTGTCCAAAAAATAAAAGATGGATTTGCAATACAAATGAAATATGCCACACAACTGTCTCGATTCATGGTTTTTGCAAAAGTTTACTTTTTGAAGAGACATCAAAATCAATTTGTTGCAAAAGCGTTTCATAATTTACACTTGGCGTATGGTTTTTTTCTCTTTGTTTCATACTAGGGAAATTTGCACAAAGGAATATTTAGAATTTTCAGAACACTACATTATAAATGTAACCTTTACTTTCTGAAATTGCTTACATTTTCGCACTCTTTGTTCGCTAAATAAAAAAACAGCACAAAATAGTCGCCAAACAATTTTTCATCTCAATCTGTTTGAACTCGGCAAATAATCATTTTCCGTTAGTAATTTGACTTTTTTTACTCCTTTCAAATACTTTTATGGATTTGAGAGCTTTTAAAAATGATAATGTTTCTGTTATTTACAATTCTAATTCGGGATACAATTCTGGGTTTCGGATTTTTATCTGTTTGAATATTGTCATAATTTAGTCTTTATCTTTTTTTCTTCTTTTTACAGAAGAATATTTAGAATAAATATTTAGAATTTCCAGAAAGATTAATAACTTTCACATTCTCGAAATTCTCTTCTGCATGCTAAATGAAACCGGAAAATATTAGCAAAATGATTTTTCACCTCTTTGATTTGTGTTTGACGATTAAATCATTTTCCGTTGATGATTTGTCTTTTCCTTATAATCTCTTCAGAACCCATGGTTTATTTTTAGAGATATAGGTATATTTTAAATTCAGTTATGAATTTATATTAAGAAGCTAATAACACAGGTCTGCAATGGTTTTCCTCTTTCAAATCTGAGTAACGTTTTCTATAGTTTCTGATGTGCTGATTACGAGAAAAATAATAAAAAAAATTCCATCACGTCAGGATTTTTTGATATTGAATATTTAAGATTTTGCTGAAAAATGTCTGAGCGTCTACATTTTAAAATTTAAAAAACGTCATTAAATTACTTCAGCTTAATTTTTATTGCATTTAATTAGTGTAAGGTGACATAGAAATTACTTCAAAACAGTAATTTGTTAATTACTAAATAATAAGTATAAGTGATTCACATTAACCATGTTGAAAAAGGGTCATTTTGGCTTAATTTAGTAATGAGCTCATTAATACATAATGATTAGGTAATATAACCTAATTGTTGTAAATATTAGTCGGAAAGGGTGTAATAAGAATAAACCAAAGGGTTTTTGTATAAGTCCCCGCACTGATTTAGAAAATTAACAGTTGAAGTGCGCATCTTGCAACATAACCTTTAAAATGTCATCGGGAAGCTGTTTAAATTCTCCGAATTGTTTTTGTTATATTTGTGAGAAATTTATGGTGAAAAAACAACAAAACAGCATTACAGACTTTGTAAAAAATATTTACAAAAGTTATTTTGGATACGTTTTATGCCTAATTTAAGAAAATTAATGTCGGACGAAAAGTTCGATGAAAAACTTAATGATATCGAGTTGCAAGCATGGCAGTCATTTAAGGAAGTGGTGAAAAACTTTTTCGGGAACAATAAAAGCTCCGACTATAAACAAATAGTGGCCAAAATGTTTATAAATTTTGGAGTAATGGGTTGTAATATTAGCATTGAAGTCCATTTCTTAAATTCGCACATATATTACTTCCCAGAAAATCTAGGAGCCGTTAGCGAAGAACAAGGCAAAAGATTTCACCAAGATTTGAAAGAGCTAGAAGTCTGGTATCAAGGAAGATGGAATACCAGCATGATGGTGGACTACTGCTGGTTGTTGAAGCGCGACGATCCAAACCGGAAATTTAAGCGAAAATCGTACAACCGAAGCTTCCAGGAAAAAAGGATCAGGTTCCACAAATAAAATTTACATGTAATTTAGATCAGTAATAAGTTATTATTATATTTTAGTTGTTTTTTATGTTAAAAGTAATGTACTTTTTTAAATATATATTTTTAATGTGAAAACTTGTGATTTTTTTTCTATTTTCTATCTGTATCTTTTTTCAAAAATCTGGAGGTGATGGAAAAAAAACTAACTACATATTCGTAATCACCGCACCAAAATACCCTAGAATCAACTCTCAAATTCTAGAGAGGAAGTTATGACTCTTAATTTGCAGGCCTGTGTAATTAAGAAAAGTTGAAAAGCAGAAAAAATTAATTTTTTTTTTTTTTTTGTACTTAAAACTTGATGATATATGGGGACAAAATCAGTACATTTTTGACAATTTGTTAGGCTTTTAAAACTTTTTGAAAATGGTAGTTGTTTTTGGCCGATAATGGACTTTATAGTTTCCGCATTTTATTTTGTTTATGATTGGTCCAGGAACATTTATGTTTAATCCATGGAGTACGTAATATATGATTCTCTTATTACATAAGCCACGTTTTGATCATTATAAAAATGATGTTTTTACTGATTTCTTATTAATTTTGTTTTATGTATTTTCAGATTTATTTTATTGAAAATTTTTCTTCTATACCCATTTAAGAAATGCAAATTACGTACCATTTGGTATCCACATTCGTTTATTTGACTACATTTGAAAAATATTTCCAATTGCTACATGATAATTTCAGAGATAATATGCATTTTAAAGTATTACTTTATATTCTATTTTTCAATTCATAAGAAAAGTTATTCAGTTTTACATTGAACAAATAACCTTATGATTTTTTTATAATGTGATTCAAAGTCAAATCTGAACAAAACTTTTTTCGGTTTTTCTGTCCAAAAAATAAAAGATGGATTTGCAATATAAATGAAGTATGCCGCACCACTGTCTCTATTCATGTTTTTTTCAAAAGTTTACTTTTTGAAGAGACATCAAAATCAATGTGTCGGAAAAGTGTTTCATAATTTACGCTTGACGTATGATTTTTTTCTCATTTTTTCTGGTACTACGAAAATTTGTTCAAAAAATATTTTGAATTTTCAGAACGCTACATTAGAAATCTCTTTTACATTCAGAAATTGCTTAAGTTTTTGTATTCTTTGTTTGTTAAATAAAAACACAGCACAAAATATTTGCCAAACAATTTTTCATATCCATTTGCGCTTGACAAATAATCAAGCGCAGTTAGTAATTTGTCTTTTTTTATCCCTTTGATGTACTTTTCTAGATTTAAGAGCTTTTAAAAAATGATAAAGTTTCTCTTATTTACAATTCAAATGCGGGAATTAATTCTGAGTTTCGGATTTTTATCTGCTTAATTATTGTCATAATTTAGTCTTTATCTTTTTGTTTTCTTTGTTTTGCAGAAGAAAATGGAATAGATAAATATTTAGAATTTCCAGAAAGTTTAATAATATTTACTTTCTCGAGATTCTCTTCTGCATGTTAAATGAAACCGGAAAATATTTACAAAATGTTTTTTCACCTCTTTGATATGTGTTTGACGTATAAATCATTTTCTCTTGACGATTTGTCTTTTCCTTTTAACCTCTTTAAAACAGAGGGTTTATTTTTCATATATATATTTATATTTTTTTTCAGTTATAAATTTATATTAACTAATATTTAAGAAAGATTGAAAAGTGAAAAAAATTAAAATTCACTTTTTGTACTTAAAATTTGATGATTTCATGGGAACTTAATAAGTACATTTTTTGACCATTTGTTAGGCTTCTTAAACATTTAGAAAATGGTTGTTGTTTTCGGCCGAGAATGGACCTTGGCGTGTCCGCATTTTATGTTGTTTTTCATTGGTCCAGGAATATTTATGTTTATTCATTTCTGTACGTAATATATTACTCTGTTAGCGTAAGCTATGTTTTGATTATCATAAAAATTATGTTTTTGGTGCTTTTTATTGATTCAGTGGGATGCATTCAAACATTTAGCTTTGGAGAATGGATATTTGCATTTTATTTTTACGAAATTCTTTACATTTTAGAGCATTTTTTTATTTCATAAGAAAATCGAAGTGTCGTTTTAATAAAAAAGAAAGTAAAAAAGTTACAAAATCGATAGACGTAAATTATCACATATCAGAAAAACCTAACCTAAAGAAAGAAAGCACGTTAAAAATCATCTTTTAAAGCAGAAAAAAAAAAAAAAAAAAAAAAAAAACAGAAGCAATTACGAAATGTGCGACGATCGCGAAAAAGAAAACAATCTAATGTTAAAACAGTTATTTATAAAAAAAAAAACTTTTTTTAAATGTGTAGAATTTATTTATAAGTCTTAGATTGAAAAAAATATCACTGTAATGAATTAAATTATTTATCAATTTATTCATTTTATTTTACTTTTTTTCATTAAAAAACATTGAGAAACGTAAAATAAATATGTGTTCAATGTTTGTTTACTACTAATGTATTCTACAAATGTTATCTTAACGCAGCATAAAATAATTACGTTTTAATTTTTGTGCATTTCATGCATTTCTGCTGCAAACCATTTTTATGCAACACGTTGCGTACTAAAAAACTCTATAAGAAATAAATTTCTATTCTGTTTTGTTTTGTTATCTCTTAAGCTTCATTCACTCCACTTTTTTTTTTTTTTTTTTTTTTTTTTGAGTTATTTATGTACGTGAAAAAAAAAATGCAAAGATGTGTATCCTCTAGGATACATCGGGTCTTTAAAATTTAAGGGGATAGTGGACCTTTATTTGAGTAAAATCGTCTATAGCAAAATCGTCGCAAAAAAAGTCTATTTCTGTGATATAATAGTACCAAAACAGTTTTTTTCTAGTTAAGCTATCATTTATGAAGGTGTTAAGAAGTAAATAATAAAGGTAAGTATTTATGTACTTTAAATTTGTTTTCCTCAAAACTAATTTTTCAGCGTTTTTAGATTTTTGAAATGCTTCTTGCGACGTAATTTTTTATCAATATTTATGAAATTTATAAGGAAATATCCTGATATTGTTTAGAAAGAAGTTGTGTAAGCTTTTTAAAATTCGTCTTCATTAAGATAGACAAATTTGATTTTTTACTTACTAAAAGGCAAAATTTTAATGAAAATATCGATATGGAATTTAGAAAAAAATCTGTAAAATATTAACTTTTCAATAGATAAAAAGAAATCTTACACAGATTTGTTTATAAGAGAATTTAAGTGATAAAAATGCAAAAGCAAGAAAATATCTCAAAAATTAAAACACGAGGAGCATTTTGAAATTTCGTTTGATTTTTTTTTTATTTTTTTTATTTTTTTATTTACAATTTTGGTACAGAATTTTACAGATTGGTAATTTTTTTGAAGGTGTTCTATGTACTTTTGGTGAAATATATATATGCACGAAATTTCATATTGCTATGATGAAAATTAAAAAAGAATAATTTTAACGTCCACCGTCCCCTTAAGAAGACACTTTATCTCTCATTTGAAGAACAATATACGAAAATATTGTGGCATTTCACTGAATTAACTTAGGATGACAGAGATTACACTGTTAAAAAAATCTGAAATTCACAGATATATTTTTCATGAATAAATTTTTAGCATATTTATTGAAAATAACGAAACGGACGAAGATGGAAGGAAACAACGGTCATATTCCGTTATCTATCGCAAATTTATTTTCAATACTTACAAATCTGACACTTTGTTACACAAATAGGGAAAAACTCAATGAAAAAATACTGGCTCTTTTCTAAGATCTATTTCGTGCTACTGAAGCTAAAAATTTTTTGAGCAACATATTAAACGGACCATATTCTAATCATTCATTGAGCAAAGAAAATTTCCCTAATAAATTATTTAATCAGACCATATTATAATTATTCATTAACTAAAAGAAAATCATAATAATAAATTAGCCTTATTAATTAAAATTTGCAAGATGAAGTACAGATAAAATTAGAATCTACCTTATAAAACTATAAACAAACTGTAGAACTATGGAGTGATAGCTGGAACTGGAACAACGGACTCAGATTCCAAAGGTCGTCAGTTCGAATCATCCTGACGCCGCGACGTCTTTTTTTATTTTATTTTTTTTCCCACTGATCAATAAATACAGATGCTTTTTAACTGTTCGATCGATGGCACCACTAGCCAATTATTATACAGACGTTATAATGAAAAATTACCGCTTCTTCAAATGGAGTTTTTAGCTCACAGGCTATCATAGCCTGAGAGCTTATGTGCCCGTCCGTTCTGTATGTACGTTCGTATGTTCGTATGTTCGTGCGTAACGCGATAACTCATGATAAAAATATCCGATCCACTTGAAATATTGTATGTAGGTATATCCTGACAAGGCGCTTCCCTGATTAGTTTTTGGAGTTCATTTGATATGTATAAGAGGGGGAACGGGGGGCTGATGCCCCTCCCCTTAGTTGATATAAATGGGATTTTCATGCAGAATTAAGTTTTCGTTCAAAATATGGATTAGGATCATTCTGATGAGGCGATTCCTTGACTGTTATTAGGTGTTCATTGAATAAGTATAAATAGGGGGAACAGGGGTTCTAATCCCCCCCCCTTAATTTATATAAATGGGTTTTTCAAGCAGAATTTTCAGATTTCGTTCAAATCTCTGAATAGTTTTGGAAGTTTAATGGTTAAGTATAAAAGAGGGGGATAACTCCTTTTAAATTATATAAATGCTAAATGGGTTTTTATTAAGAATTATCTCATTTGCTCTGAATTTTGGATATAGATTTTTTATATGATAAAGCATGTCTTTGATAGTATAGGAGGTTCAATGATTAAGTGTAAAAAAAGAAGAAAGGAGAGAGCTGTTTCCCCTTCTTAATTTATTTTTCGAACGGAATTAACCCTTGAAAATATAAGGCTTTAATGTACAATTAGTATTTGTAGCCTGTGAGCTCAATGCCATCAGTTTAACTGGGCAGTATTCTTTATTTATTCCTTTTTTAGCTCACAGGCTATCATAGCCTGAGAGCTTATGTGCCCGTCCGTTCTGTATGTACGTTCGTATGTTCGTGCGTAACGCGATAACTCATGATAAAAATATCGGATCCACTTGAAATTTTGTATATAGGTATAGCCTGATAAAGCGCTTCCCTGATTAGTTTTTGGAGTTCATTCGATTTGTATAAGAGGGGGAACGGGGGGCTCATGCCCCTCCCCTTAATGGATATAAATTGGTTTTTCATGCAGAATTAAGTTTTTGTCCAAAATTTAGATATAGGATCATTCTGATGAGGTGATTCCGGGACTGTTATTATGTGTTCATTGAATTAGTATAAACAGGGGGAACGGGGGGCTCATGCCCCCCCCTCCCTTAATTGATATAAACGAGATTTTCATGCAGAATTAACAGTTTTCGTTCAAAATTTAGATATAGGATCATTCGGATAAGGCGATACCGTGGCTGTTATTAGGTGTTCATTGAATAAGTATAAACGGGGGGAACGGGGGGCTCATGCCCCTCCCCTTAATTGATATAAACTGGTTTTTCATGCAAAATTAATAGTTTTTGTCCAAAATTTAGATATAGGATCATTCTAATGAGGCGATTCCATGACTGTTATTATGTGTTCATTGAATAAGTATAAACAGAGGGAACGGGGGGCTCATGCCCCTCCTTAATTGATATAAACGGGATTTTCATGCAGAATTAACAGTTTTCGTTCAAAATTTAGATATAGGATAATTCGGATGAGGCGATACCGTGGCTGTTATTAGGTGTTCATTGAATAAGTATAAACAGGGGGAACGGGGGGCTCATGCCCCTCCCCTTAATTGATATAAACGGGATTTTCATGCAGAATTAACAGTTTTCGTTCAAAATTTAGATATAGGATCATTCTGATGAGGCGAGTCCGTGGCTGTTATTAGGTGTTCATTGAATAAGTATAAACAGGGGGAACGGGGGTTCTAATGCCCTTCCCCTTAACTTGCATAAATGGATTTTTCAAACAGAATTGTCAGATTTCGTTCAAATCTCTGAATAGTTTTGGAAGTTTAATGGTTAAGTATAAAAGAGGGGGATAACTCCTCTTAAATTATATAACTGCTAAATGGGTTTTTATTAAGAATTATCCGATTTGCTCTGAATTTTGGATATAGGTTTTTTAATATGATAAAGCATGTACTTGATAGTTTAGGAAGTTCAATGATTAAGTATAAAAAAGGAGAAAGGGGAGAGCTGTTTCCCTTTCTTAATTTTTTTTTTTTTCGAACGGAATTAACGAAAATACAAGGCTGTAATGTACAATTAGTATGCGTAGCCTGTGAGCTCAATGCCATCAGTTTAACTGGGCAATATTTTTTTTATTTATTTTCCAAGACGGAAAATCTACTAACGGAACGGAAAAAGTCTGGTAACTTTGCTGCCAGTAATTTTACCGTGAATTCACGAGTTTATTTTTAACAGTGTAGTGAACACTAATTTTTATTTACTACGCACTGCAGCTAACAATTACACAGGTACAACAACGCAGATAAATTTTAGTAAATCTGAAAATCTGGTCGATAGGAATTTTACTCTATCCGTGTGTTTAACTGAAATAATTGAGTAATAATGAATAGGTTTTTATGAAAAAAAAAATTAAATTTTACAATAACATTACGTTCATCAGTGGCGTTACATTTAATTAGCAAAAACAATTGTAAGCAAATTAAATATCATGAAATAGTTTTAGTGGAATAATCTAGAAATATAAAATATGCAAAAAATACAACAAAAAACAAATTGAAAGATTTGATTCTAAAAAATAGTAAGTTCTTAGATTCAAGTCCTCCTTAAAATGTATTTAGTCATGCAAAAATGCGTAAATTTTATAATTACAAATATAAATTATAATACAAAAAGTGTTAGCTGAAATAGTTGTTATTATTATTATTATTATTAAATTGCCGTGTGAATTCTTTTGAATTAGATGTTTCGTTGCAGAGTGATAACACTGGTCAGCAAAATAATAACAACAATTATAAATAAATAAATAAATAAAAATTCTTTCCTACAAAAAAAAAGAAAAAGAAAAAAAGAAAGAAAGAAAGAAAGTGTAAACAACTGTTGCAATCTAATATTTTTAAATATGACATCCAAAATTCCCCAAAACATACTATATTTTCGACAAACAGTTTTCTAATAATAACAATAATTTGTAATAATAATGTGAAGGTTTATAACATTAATTTGCAATGTTAGATAGAATTAAAATCAGGAAAAAGTATTTTCAGTGTCTTGTGTCTTAGATATGAAATCGATAAAATATAGCATGAAAATCTAGTTTGTAGAGGTTTGTGTCTTGTTTTTTTTTTTTTTTTTGTTATCTGTATTCCTCCTTTCATGTCCGATTACTTACTGTCCATGTCCACTAATACGTTTTCGTTGGTTATGCCGCTGTAATTCGAGTGATACTGTTTTTTAACTTTTTTTATTATTTATTTATTTATTTATTTATTTATTTATTTATTTTTTACATATTTGTATGTCATTTACTTATCATTACACACATTTTGTCCTTTACACAATTTCCACTTGTAGTTTAACAAGACATAAAGTACCCTATTTTTAAAAATAAATACTTTATACTCCTTTATACAATTTCCACTTGTAGTTTAGCAAGACATAAAGAACCCTATTTTTAAAAATAAATACTTTTAGCTAAAAACTATGTAAGTGATATAGTAATTGCCATATTTTGAATCTTATACATTAAGCTTATATGTAATAGTCAACTATTAATTTTACAGGGAGGATATTAACCCATTAATGCCCAGATTATTTTCTTCATTAAAAATGAAATTTTGGGTTCCCCACCACTTTTAAAAGAAGAATAACTTTTTGTATCGTGAAAAATAGTGTTTAATTATCTTTCTATTTACTGGTGTGAAAAGTGCTTTCTTGCCTTTTTTATAATCGTTCCGAAAAAGGGACGCTAGGCATTAATGGGTTAACACCTGATTTTTTCCCGTTCAACGAGTAAATGGAAATTATAATATTTAGAATTGTTGAATATCACTGCATCAATATTTTTTCTCCCCTTTTTATATATTAAGTAAAAAACCGAAATATTTACAAAAAAAAACTAACGCCTCTTTCTATTTGTGCTTGATAAATAATGACTTTGTGATAGCGGTTTCCGTTTTTCTTTGAGATATATTTTTGCTGATTTAAATACTTTTAGTAAAGGATAAAGATTCTTTTATTTGCATTTTAAATTGCGGATCTGTTAAAATATATTAACAGTCTAGGCTTTCCGAAAAACAAATATATGAAGACATAAAAATGACGGAGATTTTAAAATAGCTTTTATTTAATCAGTTAGTTAAATGAACTATTTTATATTTTTACTATTTTTTTAGGTTTATCACGAAAAAGATAATTAAAATACAGAATTTAATTTGTTTTTCTCAAAATATTCAAAATTTATTGAAAAAAATCACAAAAAAAAAGAAATTTATACTTCTTTTATTACGTGCCAAATATTATAGGTCAGGACTGTCCAAACCAGCGCACTCGGCTGCCATGTCACCCTTTGGGGTACTTTTTGGCGCCCCTTTGAATGTTACTTATTATTAATTTTTTAAGTAAACTACGTTTTAAAAATGCTTAAAAGTTTTAAATCCTTTATATTTGCATACTTCTAATATTACATGCAGCATCAGGATTTTTGGTTATTTACCTATCAAAATTTTTGAGATGAGTCAAGGATCTGTGTAGAAAAAAATGAGTCCTTTAAAGAACCCTTCACAAAATTGTTCGTGTCAATACAGGACTCTTGACAAAATTATTTCTCTGAAATTAGGACCTTTCACAAAATTATTTATCGCAAAACAAGACCTTTCACAAAATTATTCATCTCAAAACGGAATTTTTACAAAACTATTCACATAAAATTGGGATTCTTCACAACAGTTTTCCACCTTCTGAACAATTCAACAATCTTAATCATTCAAAAGTAAAATCTTATCTGTCATTTTCACATACATAAAGAAAATGTGTGTAATTTACATACATATTTCTTCTTAAAAACGTATAAACAAGAACCTGAATATAACAATAATTTCAAATTCACAAAATTATGATTAGATTTTTTACAAACATTAAAAGCTTTTCACAGTTTCACAAAAACAGGACCCTGAAAATCATGTCTGGACAGATCACTGTTTTTTAAGGAAAATATAATTTTAAATTTACAATATTTATACATTTTCTGTAAATTTTAGATGGGCGTGACTATCGCTATTAGATGCATAAGCATTGTATGAAACGTGTATGCGCCTTCCGAATGTTTCATGTTACCGGCTTTTTTTAAAACTATAAACCCCTTTAAAAAATGTTTTATTTTGAACATTTGTATCTTTTTTCTATTGTAGGCAGACTTAAGGTTTTGGCCCTTATCCTACAAATTTTTTTAAGATAGGCACCTCTCAGAAAAATGTAATTCTAAATTAATTATGATTTATATTTAATCCGCAATCTCTTTTTGCATGGACATGACTCCCCCTATAACCTATATGCACTCAAAAAACAATATTTTGAAAACTGAGCAAAAAATACTCAAATCTGAGTACGTGGTTTTAAGCTTTTTTCCACGATTACGATAAAAATATAGTTCGCGCATTTCAAGTAACAAAATATTTTTGAAATAAACGTTTCGTTCTAAATCATAACAGATGAAATAATATCTATCGCAGTATCTAATATGAATAAAATCAACAACACAGGTGAAATTTACTACATTTAACGAATAAAAAGTAATTTTGTTTGAAACTGGGTATTTCTAGTATTTCAGAATTGTAAGCATTGGACAATTTGTCCTATTTGAAACAAAAAGTTCCATAACAAAATGAAAACATCGATTTGTTCAGATTTGAAAGCGACCGCGCGCACACCCGTGTTCCTTTCTAATACTTTCTGTTGCTAGATTTTTTTAAAAAACCTAAAAATCAACAATTGTAAAAAAGTGTTTTATTTTTTACATTTGCATATTGTTGGGGGTTTTTTGGGGGGACGGGAGCATTAAGGTTATTTCTCTACGAAAGTTTTTGAGATAAGCTCGTCTCAGGAGTGTTGTGGACAGGGATACATAAAAAATCATTCACAACAATCGCTGCGAAATTTGCTGTCACCGGCGGCGCCGACTACGAAAACGCTAGCGGAAATTATAGAGGTGCTCAATACTCATTTTGATCCAGCTCCTTCGATTATCGTGGAAAGGTACAAATTCAACAGCAGAGTGCGGAAAGCCGGCGAATCGGTGGCGAATTTCGTTGCCGAACTTCGAAGTCTAGCAAAACACTGCAACTACGGCGCATCTCTCGACGAAATGTTACGAGATCGGATCGTATGCGGCATCCAAGATGAAGCGATCCAACGGAAGTTATTGGCGGAAAATCAGCTAACCCTCGCGCGGGCCACGGAGATCGCCGTCAGCATGGAAACGGCCGCAAGAGATGCAAGCAATTTGCGAACGGCAGCTAATTCCGACGTGAACAAAATCCAATTTAAGAAGAATTTCGCGAATACTCCGAAGCGTCCAAATTCTCGCGTTTCTGATCAACATACAGAAAGCTGCAATAGATGCGGCGAAGCTCACAGGTCAAGCGATTGCAGATTTAAGAATGCCACTTGCCGCTACTGCAAGAAAATGGGCCACATCGCGAAAGTGTGCCGATCTAAGAAAAATCAATTCAGGTACTAAAGTACACAAATTACAAGTGGATGAATCGGAAAGTGAGGCATATACGATGTTTAATATCAGGGGAATTGAAGCTTTACCTCCAGTTAAAGTAGAAGTGCTTATTGAAGGTAAGCCTTTTTCATTTGAAGTGGATTCAGGCGCCCCATTTTCTGTAATGCCATGGAAGGTTTTTGGCAAGATGAGAAAATATTTTCCTCCCTTGGAGCCATCTTCCATCAAGCTCAATTCATTTACCGAACATCCAATTGAAGTTATGGGCTCAACCCAAGTAGAAGTGTCCTGGAAGGAAAATTCTTGCTCCTTGCCTTTGATTATTGTCAAGCAAGGCAACGTAAATTTGGCAGACCGTAATTGGATTTATCCATTACAGTTGTTAACAGTTTTCAAAAGTAGTAATCCCTTGTTATCTGTTAATAATATGCCTAATCCTGAATCATCTGTCCAGGAATTGTTAGATGAATTTAAAGAATTATTTGCATCAAAATTAGGATTAGTAAAAAATGTTAAAGTACATTTATTAAAGAAAGAAGCAGTAACGCCTAAATTCTTCAAAGCACGCCCAATTCCATATGCATTGAGGGAAAAAGTCGACGAAGAAATACTCCGCCTTGTGGAAGAAGGCATTCTGGAGCCTGTAAAAACAGCGGAATCAGCAGCACCCATTGTTCCAGTCCTAAAAAGCAATGGTCGCATTAGAATTTGCGGGGATTTTAAGCTTACCACTAACAAATCTACCGAATTAGAACAATACCCACTGCCTAACATTGATGATCTATTTACCCAGTTGGCAGGTGGATGTGTATTTTCGAAATTAGATCTTCGAGATGCTTATTGCCAATTACAACTTGACGAAGAATCCAGGAATCTGGTAGTCATTAACACACATAAAGGACTCTTGCGTTATACAAGAGTACCATTTGGAGTAGCCTCAGCTCCAGCAGTGTTCCAGCGAGAGATGGATAAGATTCTTCTTGGGCTAAAAGCTGTCTGTTACCTTGATGATGTTCTAGTCTTCGGAAAAGACAAAAATGAACACCTCCAGAATTTAAGTGCTGTACTTGCAAGACTTCAGGAAGCAGGCATGAAGCTAAATCGGGACAAATGTGAATTTATGAAGACGTCGGTCGAGTATCTGGGACACCGTATCGATAGTGAAGGTCTCCATCCACTTGAATCCAAGGTTGAAGCTATTGCTAAAGCACCAGAACCGCATAATGTTGATGAGTTACGTTCTTTTTTGGGACTCGTCACCTATTATGCAAAGTTTTTGCCTAATATGGCGACGCTGTTAGCTCCTTTGTATACCCTCTTACAAAACAAGTCAACCTGGAAATGGGGAACAGAGCAGAAGAATAGTTTTGCAAAAGGCAAAGAAGCATTACAAAATTCATCTCTTTTAATGCATTTCGACAATAATAAAGAAGTTGTCTTAGCTTGCGATGCCAGTCCCTATGGACTCGGAGCTGTTCTTTCGCATGAAACTGCGAACGGTGATCGCCCAATTGCTTTTGCGTCAAGATCCTTAACCAAGGCTGAAAAGAATTATAGCCACATCGAAAAAGAAGCATTAAGTCTGGTATTTGGCGTGACAAAATTTCGCAAGTATCTCTTGGGTCGAACTTTCGTCCTGCTGACGGATCATCGTCCCCTGGTGAATCTTCTTTCTCAAGATAAACCAGTACCTGTTGTGGCTGCTGCACGGATTCAACGATGGGCTCTGACACTTTCTGCATACTCCTATACAATAAAGTATCTTAAAGGTAGTCTACATGCTAATGCAGATGCTTGTAGTCGGCTGCCCCTAAATATCAAACAAGCTGATCCACCAATTCCCGAAGACGCTGTTTTAATGATTAGAAAGCTTGATGACAGCCCAGTAACTAGACATCAGATTGCTTCAGAAATAAATAAATTACCTGACTTGTGCAAGCTCAAATCTTATATTAGTAAGGGTTTCCCTAAAAAGATAGAAAAAAACCTACAACCTTTCTTCAGATTTAAGGATGAATTGTCGATCGAGGAAGATATAATCTTAAGAGGCACAAGAATCTACATTCCACCATGTTTTCGAAACTATGTGATTAATGAGCTCCATGCTGCTCATCAAGGAATTACCGCCATCAAGTCACATGCTCGTTCTTATGTCTGGTGGCCTGGTATAGATAATGATTTGGAAGCAGCTGTAAAAAGTTGTGTAACTTGCCAACAAAATGCTTCAGCACCTCCAGCCCAGCACATTCCTTGGAATACACCTGACCAGGCATGGGAACGCATTCACATCGACCATGCAGGACCACTGGAAGGTCATATGCTTTTGATAGTTGTTGACGCAAAAACTAAATGGTTAGAAGTCGCACGAGTGAATAGTACATCGTCCAGTGCTACCATAATGGTGTTACGAAGTCTTTTCTCTCGTTTTGGCCTTCCAAAATACCTGGTTAGTGACAATGGGCCTGGATTTAGCAGCGACGAGTTTGCAGAATTCTTGTCGAATAATGGCATCAAACATATCCCTACAGCACCTTATCACCCATGTTCTAACGGATTGGCTGAACGTGCTGTGCGAACAGTCAAATCAGCATTGAAAAAGGTGACTGAAGGAACTTTTGAAGAGAGATTGCAACGTTTCCTTCTCAATTATCGAATTACACCTTCAGCAACAACAGGAATTTCTCCAGCGGTAGCAATGTTTGGTCGTTCTCTCCGGACACGGCTCGACTTGATTCGGGATCCTGCCAGACAAGTTTCGGAGAAGAAGGAGACTAACGCATGCAAATTTCCTGAAGGTGCTCCAGTGTGGGTGCGCTCTTTTGGCCGAGGCCCTCCATGGGTTGCTGGTAGTGTATTGCGCCCATTAGGTAAAGTGATGTGCGAGATAGCAACTCCCGCAGGCACCTGTAAACGTCATTACGATCAACTGCGTAGCAGACATGAAGGCCTGGCAAACAAAGTTCCTCCTGCAGTTCCAGTGACAGTCCCATCATCAGATCCAGTGACTCCACTAGCAAAACCAACAGATGTGCCTGCTGAAAAGCACTCAGACACCCCAATGCCCCCAGTGTTTTCCCCACAGGTAAGTCCAGTTGAAGGGAACAGTTCGAAGTCGGACCCCCCTCTGCTATCACCACAAGTGGTTAGGCAGGAACCAACAACTCCCTTGGTGAGACGTTCAACACGTCACAGACAAAAGCCAGCACGGTTGCAATTATAAACTGTTTTTATTTGTGAACTGTAGTGCTAAGACTTTAATGGACAGTTCCGTGTTTGAACTATCTAATTATTTTGAACTGTTTCTATTTGAGAACTTTCACATACTGAACTGTTCCTGTATATAATGAACTCTTTTGTGTTTGTATTTTCTTTAAGAAGAAAGGGATTGTTGTGAATGATTTTTTATGTATCCCTGTCCACAACAGATGGCGCCTGTAGCACGCGCGCATTACGAGCGGCTCATCGCCGGTCAATAGGCAGTCTTGAGCTGACCGTCATGTTGTTAGGTTGTGCTTGTATCAATAAATCTTGTTCGTACAATGCCAGATAGTCTCCGGCTCTTTAAACTACCTCTAGTAACATTTAAGTTACTTCAAGGAGAAATGTTATTTTTCATTTAGAATGATTTATATTTTCTCAACAATTTATTTTTACATGAGCATGGTTATTGCTGTGATACGTATGTGCATTAGAGATCTGAACGGGCAAGGCTTGGACCTAACTTTTTTTTTTTTTTTTTTTTTTTTTTTTTTTTTGCGGAGCTGGGACACTTGTTTCATTCGTAGTCTTCATTGTCCAAAATTTTTATTTCTATTTTTGTCAGAGCCCGTGTGAACAACATTCTCTCCGAATGTTAAAATGTCTCCGAGTAAAATAAGGCCTTGTCCAAATAACTTGTGCATATAATGCATACATTTTTAAGTCGCCATTATTCTACAATTAAAAAATAATTTTATTTTTTATTTCTAAATAAGATTTTTACGCTTACTAAAATATATCTCAGTTAAAATATTGTAAAAAGAGTGAAAAAGAGCCTACCTATAAATCTTGTTTTAAGCAAAAACGTGTTGATCATGCAAAATCAATATACTAATACGCAAGAAAAGATATGAAATACATTTATATTTGCTAAGAAAGGAACTTATCAATAACACATTTTTCCCCTTTACTATGCAACTTAGAGGATTTTACTGCATACCATTTTTCAGATTTTTAACACTTAATGGAATATGGATTAATAATATAAATAATAATTGAAAAAGTTGCATACAAAAAATAGAAATTCATTTTAAAAAATTAATTAATTTCGCGGCATGCGGAACTTCTATAAAAATGAAGATTATAAAAATGAAAGAAAAAAAAGATAAATATTTTGGGTCAGAACTCCTCGAACGAGGCAAATTTTTAACAAAATGGATGTAAAAATCAATGTTTTGTAGAAATTCACTGGGGGCGGGCTCGAACCGACATTTTAAAAAAAATTCCGGGTCGGGTCGGGCTCTGGTCAAACTATTGACTTTCTTTCCGGTCCGGGTCCGACCAATATCTTTTTATACGGGATTGGGACGGGTTCGGGCCAAAGTTTTAATTTATGTATCGGGCCGGGCGGGCCTGGGCCTGAAAATTTTGGCCCGCGGAGACCTCTAATGGGTATTACAGAAGATTAGCACGTGTCGCTAAGTCTACCGTTTTAAAAGAACGTTGTATGCTTCCAGTTATGTGAACAATGACATCCTACATTGTTTACTAACTGCAAAAGCACGTGCCTGGTAAGTGAAAGATTGAAGAGGTCTGTTAAGAGACCATATGGCCACCTTTTTTGCTTTAATATTAAAATAATTCTGAATGCAGCTTTAAATTGAACATTTATTTTATGATAACTCTTTGAATGTTATAAGTAATTCATTTGGTAGTTCTGAACTACCGCAAAAGCTGTGTTATTACTGATAAAATCGAGCATGAGGAGGGGGGAGAAATCGTTGTTATAACATTGTAACGAGTTAACCTCGGAACTCACAATTGTTTTTAAAACTATGAGAACTTTAAATTATTGCCCAAGAGGGTGGTAGCGTGGAATGCCGCTTGGCAATAACTAAGGCAGAGTTATATTATAGAGAACTTGTTTATTAATCCGAAGAATCATAAAATATTCTCTGATGAATAATTATTTACAGCATTTAATTATTTAATAAAGCGCGTAGACTTCTTTTCCACCAGCTTCGACCTTATTCCTTTCAGAGTTCCATTAAACAAAAGTTCGATAATTCTGCCAAGATTCGCTAATTGTCTTAATCTTCACTAAGTGATTTTTTTTTTTGCACGTTCACAATGCGGAAGAAAGGTCTTCCTCTATCAGCTATTTCCTGCTCGATAAATATCTCTCAGAGAACCGTGTTCTCTAATCTCTCATGAGGAGAGCAAAAAGTGACTCTACGGACGAGAGTCCTCTCATCAAATTTCACCCAGGCTTCCGCTATTCGGACCAGCCTCCAAGATCCTGCACCGGGATCTTCTCTGGGCTCACTCGCGGAACTCCTCACTCTTTCTGAGAACTCTCCAGAACTGCTCCCGGACTCTCTCTTCTTGTCCGATCTGGTTTTTTCCTAGACTTCCCTAGAGATCACAAACCAATCACTATCATTAATGACTTTTCTATCATTAATGAGTTGCTAAGTCGTACCCTTATTGGTGCGTGTGCGACATTCAGGAACACCTCGTTTTTGGCGCCTCAATGTCTGGCCTGCCTACTGTCTAGCAATTTCACTTTGAGTCGGTGTTTCATCAAAGGTCATCCCAGGTGGTTGTCTTTTTCATCTGACTGTCACCGACCTGTTAGTTTCGTTTATGGATAGTGATATAGCGATTTCTTTATATTTTTGCCGCTAATTTTACTTTGAGAATAGTATCACTATAAGTTTACAATTTTACGGCGAAGCCTATCTCATAAATAAATGCATATTTCTACTGTTTCGCTCTTAAAAACTTGTGATAATTCTGATTACTTACAACATACTTGCGTAGTGAATCAGGATTATAAAGCATTCTTAAATAGCTTCTACTATTTTCACGTTTTGTAAGAAATACCATATTATATATTGTACTTTTAAATGCTCTGAAAAGGCATTGAAAAAATAATAACAAAGAAACTATAAAATTATTTTACTATGTATCAAACTATTATCAACTAATCTTCTTAAATGTGCTTAAATATATCAAAATATATTTAAAATTGAAAATTTATTTTAATAAATCATCAACTAAGCAAACGTAAAGGATTGGGCATTGCTATAATTATACTTGTGTTCTGAATAAGAAATATTAAATGCACATAAATTAGCCACAGTTATTTAAATTTTAAAAAAAAACTATAATTATTGTTCTTTGGAATACTCTGAAAATGCATTGAAAAAAAATACTTTCATTTTACTTGAAATCCAAATGTTACAGGCTAGATGGTCAATGATTCTGCTTAAATGTTTCAAAATATGTTTCAGACCGAAAATTTATTTTATGATGCTGTTAAATGAAAATTTTATAGAGCTTTTAACTACCGTAACAATTTTGTGCCATGAAAGACAAAATAATAGGAGCAATAAACTTATGTTCTGAATCAGATTTATCAATGGTTTTAATTAGCCTCTGTTACTTTCATTTCTTAAAAAAAATAACTATAGATATTGTACTTTATAATATTCTTTGAATAAGCATCAAAACGAACGTTACATGAAAATTTCTTTTATTCTACAAGATCAATTCTTGTTTTATCGATACCTTTATTTGATTCTATATCATATCATTTATCGAAAGATCTATATTGAATGTTTTAACATCACTGATTTCAAAGATGCATATGTAAAATTTTACATGCCTCACAAATACCTGTATTTTTATGCATTCATAAAATGATTTATGCTTCACTGTTGGCATTCAAAGACGTCGGGGAACTTCAATTTTTCCGCCAAATGTGGAACTAAAATTAGATTTAGAGTCATAAAAGAGAAATTTTATGTGCCCCTTAAACGGTGTTTCCAAGAAAATGCGCTTCTAAAAGGGGCATAAAAAGTAAATGCATAGGTTTAAGAATTCGAAAGGAAAAAATGCATATTTCCTTAAATGACAAAATAATTCAAGCAATAAATTTTCTACATTATTCGTTCAGGTAATGTATAAGCGATTTGATCTCATTGCTTATAATCTTTTTAGTTAGAGATACCGCAAAAAGAATACATATGGAAACATTTTCTGGATTTTAACGATTGATGTCATTAATCTAACAAGCGAATTACTTCTGATGTTGCTCGACGTAGTATCGATATTTGGTGCATTTTGTAGCTCTTTACATAAAAGTTTGTGTACCGATAATTTTTTTTGTTTTGCTTTGTTTTGTTAAAACTGTATTTTATATTTTACTAGCCGCCCTTGGCGACCAGTTTAGTCTTTATTTGAATGCATATTAAGCATTAAATCGTATTGCTTTTATTCATAATTTATTTTAATTGCTAATTTTGTTTTGTTTTGTTTTGTTTTGTTAAAACTGTATTTTATATTTTACTAGCCGCCCTTGGCGACCAGTTTAGTCTCCATTTCAAAGTATATTAAGCATTAAATCATATTGCTTTTATTCATCATTTATTTTTATTGCGAATTTTTTATTTATTTATTTATTTATTTATTTATTTATTTTTTTTTTTTTTTTTTTGCAAAATTAGAAGATTCTGCTAGAGAAATAGACACGGATGTCATGTATGCACCACATTGGCGCGATTGCAACAAAATGGCAATTATATGTGCCTCACATGGTAACGCGGCTATTGTTATTTATTTATTAATAAACTGTTTGTTTACTTTTATTTTCTTTTTTAAAAGGATACAAATTGTTTTATTCTATAATTATTAACAAAACTTTATTTTATTTATTATTATTTCCTTTTTAAAATAATACAAATTATTATAAAAATATGTAAGGTAACCTGGGGTAATAACGCCACGGTAAGGTTCTACCAATTTTCACAGCTTAATTTTAGATTATATTTTTCAAACAAATATAGGATTTGATACAGCAACTCATTGTCTATCTATACAAAAAAAATAACTTAACTGATATACATTCATAAAATGTAATGGCGTGATTTCTTAACCAGTGTTATTTACCGTTGGTGTCTATCAGCATAGGCACCCACCTATGCGGATAACTACGCCATGCAAACAAATCTATAAGATAAGATAGAATAATCCCACGTAGATTGCCCATTTCTAAAAATACTAACTCCACAGCTCTAGAGATTGACAAATTGTTGACAAAAAGTTTTCTAGGCGATAGAAAATGTTTAATTTTTTGTGAAAATGCAAAAAAAAAAAAAGAAAGAGGGGGGGGGTGGGAGGCAAATGAATATCAAACCCTGAGCTTCTTTTTGCCTAAAAAGAACCGCTTAGATAAAATTATTGGAAACATTGCACAGTTTTAACTGTGTTTATCAAAATCAGTATTTATGTTCCCATATATGCATTCTATGCAATAGAAAATATTAAATTTTTTGTGAAAGTGGAAGGAAAAAGAGATTGGGGGAGCATCTACAGCATAGGTTCCCAACGGGGGCGGTACCGCCCCCCAGTGGGAGCTGGAGCTTTCCAAGGGGGCGGTAGCGTGTTTACAGAAAAATGGGAGGCGTTGGGACAGTCAGGGGGGGGGGGCGGTCATGTCGTACCTACCTACTTAGGAACTAACGTAATGAAAATAATTGATTTCCACTGCATTGCCCGACTTGTGACAAAATAGATAGAACGCGTTCCAAAAAATGCGCAATTCAAAGAATCAGAATTTATACCTGAAATATCTAAATAGTAATTTTTTCTTTATTTAATTACGAATGGTCTGTCATTAAGTAAAGTGAAAATTGCTCTTTTAAATTTCTGGTGAGAATACGGAATATGTCAATAAAACCCCCCAATAAATCGGGAACACTTATGGTATCGAAAATGATACAATATGCATTTAAGGGTTAACTACACATTGAAATGGAAATCTATAAAGATTAATATAGATCTGAAAAAAGAGGGGGGAGTGTAATTTTTTTTTTTTTTTTTTTTTTTACTAATGTCAAAAATCGCCGTGGAACACGTAGAAGGGCTAAAATCGCGAAGAACATTTTTTTTTTTCTATCAGGCTAAAAACATTACAGTTGAATTTTTTCATGAATATCAAAATATCCCAGCGGAACAGGAAAAATTGCTATGACTCGCCTTAAAAATCTTATGAATTTAAAAAATGTAGAATTGAAAATTTGCGATAATTGGCTGGGTAAAAGTTTTAAACAGAATTATTTTTTTTATTAATCTGTATTTCGAAAAATTCTGAAGTATAACGGCACAAGCCTGGACAGAGATTTTTAAACAAACCCGTGATTTGAATCAGTTAAAAAAAAAATGTTTATTCTTAGTGAAAGTGATAAAAATTATATCGATAAATTTGTTCAAAAGTAAATTTATTTAATTGTGTATTTCGATTCAAACTGCTTATTTTCCGATTTATTTTTAAATACATTTTTGCTCTCATATGCATCAAACTGAAAATTCTCTTATTTAGAAAGTACACAAGGTGCCGTAATGGTCGATTCTTTGATAAATGCAGAAAATATTGCAAAAAAAAATATATGTGTGCCACTCGGGGACTGCCGCGGTAAAGCTATTGCATAGCATTTTTTATCAACTTATGCAAAAATACCGCGTCAATGTCTACTGAAGTCTATCGAAGGATACCTTCCCGCAGTCTGCCAAACTGAAACTTCGTTAGCCGGATTGTTAGGAATTTTTCTCGTTGCGGAATTCTTAAATTCGGTCGCCGCGCTCAAAGCCCGCGATAAAAGCTATGCAATAGCTTAATAAATTACCAAACAAAATTTGGTCGCGCTACGAAAATTAGATCGCGAGTTATAAGCATTTTAAATTTTTGGACCCTCACGGTGGGGGGGTCTCCTGTCACCAAAAATTAACACTGTCTCATAAAAAATTACCAAACAGAATTTGGCCGCGCTACAAAAATTAGATCGCGAGTTATAAACATTTTAAATTTTTCGACCCTCACCGTGGGGGTCTCCTGTCACCAAAAATTAACAAAATCTCATAATAAATTACCAAACAAAATTTGGCCGCGCTACGAAAATTAGATCGCGAGTTATAAGCATTTTAAATTTTTCGACTCTCACCGTGGTGGGGGTCTCCTGTCACCAAAAATTAACACTGTCTTATAATAAATTACCAAACAATATTTTGCCAAGCTACCAAAATTAGATCGCGAGTTATAAGCATTTTTAATTTTTCGACCCTCGCCGTGGGGTGTCTTCTGTCACCAACAATTAACAATGTCTCATAATAAATTACCAAACAAAATTTGGCCGCGCTACGAAAATTAGATCGCGAGTTATGAGCATTTTAAATTTTTCGATCCTCACCGTGGGGTGTCTCCTGTCACCAGAAATTAACAATGTCTCATAATAAATTACCAAACAAAATTTGGCCGCGATACGAAAATTAGATCGCGAGTTATACGCATTTCAAATTTTTCGACCCTCACCGTGGGGGTCTCCTGTCACCAAAAATTAACAGTCTCATATTAAATTACCAAACAAAATTTGGCCGCGCTACGAAAATTAGATCGTGAGTTATAAGCATTTTAAATTTTTCGACCCTCACCGTGAGGGTCTCCTGTCACCAAAACTTAACACTGACTCATAATAAATGAATAAACAAAATTTGGCCGCGCTACGAAAATTAGATCGTGAGTTATAAGCATTTTAAATTTTTCGACCCTCACCGTGGGGGGTCTCCTGTCACCAAAAATTAACAGTCTCAAAATAAATTACCAAACAAAATTTGGCCGCGCTACGAAAATTAGATCGCGAGTTATAAGCATTTTAAATTTTTCGACCCTCACCGTGAGGGTCTCCTGTCACCAAAACTTAACACTGACTCATAATAAATTACCAAACAATATTTTGCCAAGCTACCAAAATTAGATCGCGAGTTATAAGCATTTTTAATTTTTCGACCCTCACCGTAGGGTGTCTTCTGTCACCAACAATTAACAATGTCTCATAATAAATTACCAAACAAAATTTGGCCGCGCTACGAAAATTAGATCGCGAGTTATGAGCATTTCAAATTTTTCGACCCTCACCGTGGGGTGTCTCCTGTCACTAGAAATTAACAATGTCTCATAATAAATTACCAAACAAAATTTGGCCGCGCTACGAAAATTAGATCGCGAGTTATAAGCATTTTAAATTTTTCGACCCTCACCATGGGGGGGGGGGTCTTCTGTCACCAACAATTAACAATGTCTCATAAAAAATTACCAAACAAAATTTGCCCGCGCTACGAAAATTAGATCGCGAGTTATAAGCATTTTAAATTTTTCGACCCTCACCGTGAGGGTCTCCTGTCACCAAAACTTAACACTGACTCATAATAAATGAATAAACAAAATTTGGCCGCGCTACGAAAATTAGATCGTGAGTTATAAGCATTTTAAATTTTTCGACCCTCACCATGGGGGGTCTCCTGTCACCAAAAATTAACACTGTCTCATAATAAATTACCAAACAAAATTTGGCCGCGCTACGAAAATTAGATCGTGAGTTACAAGCATTTTAAATTTTTCGACCCTCACCGTGGGGGCTCTCCTGTCACCAAAAATTAACAGTCTCATATTAAATTAGCAAACAAAATTTGGCCGCGCTACGAAAATTAGATCGTGAGTTATAAGCATTTAAAATTTTTCGACCCTCATCGTGGGGGGGTCTAATTTCCCCAAAAATTAACACTGCCTCATAATAAATTACCAAACAAAATTTGGCCGCGCTACAAAAATTAGATCGCGAGTTATAAGCATTTTAAATTTTTCGACCCTCACCTTGGAGGATCTCCTGTCACCAAAAATCAACACTGTCCCATAATAAATTACCAAACAAAATTTGGCCGCGCTACGAAAATTAGATCGCGAGTTATAAGCATTTTAAATTTTTCGACCCTCACCGTGGGGGGTCTCCTGTCTCCAAAAATTAACACTGTCTTATAATAAATTACCAAACAATATTTTGCCAAGCTACCAAAATTAGATCGCGAGTTATAAGCATTTTTAATTTTTCGACCCTCACCGTGGGGTGTCTTCTGTCACCAACAATCAACACTGTCCCATAATAAATAACCAAACAAAATTTGGCCGCGCTACGAAAATTAGATCGCGAGTTATGAGCATTTTAAATTTTTCGATCCTCACCGTCTGGAGTCTCCTGTCACCAAACATTAACACTGTCTCCTAATAAATTACCAAACAAGTTTGGCCGCGCTACGAAGATTAGATCGCGAGTTATAAGCATTTTAAATTTTTCGACCCTCACCGTGGGGTGTATCCTGTCACCAGAAATTAACAATGTCTCATAATAAATTACCAAACAAAGTTTGGCCGCGCTACGAAAGTTAGATCGCGAGTTATAAGCATTTTAAATTTTTCGACCCTCACGGTGGGGGGTCTCTTGTCACCAAAATAAATAAGACCACCAAAATAAACACTGTCTCATAATAAATTACCAAACAAAATTTGGCCGCGCTATGAAAATTAGATCATAAGAAACATAAGTTTGAGACTTGATATTCTAATATCTGAAAAATACCGCGTCAATGTCTGCCGAAGTCTACCGAAGGATACCGTTCCGAAGTTTTCCGAAAGGAAACGACGTTAGCCGAGTGTTAGGTTTTTTCGTTACCGATGTGTTAGGATTTTTCGCGTTACGGAATTTTTGGATTCGGTCACCGCGCTCAAAGCCCGCGATAAAAGCTATGCAATAGCTTAAAAAAAAAAAAAAAAAAAAAAAAAAAAAAAAAAAATCCATCAAAAACGGCATTTTGAACCGATTTTTCCGTAGCGCGAAATCTGTGAACATAAAAAAAAGGATCATACTGAGAAGATAATTGCTTATAAATCAAATTCCAATAAATTGAGCGTAAAATGACATCACACGGCATCTTATACGTCTCTTCAAAAATCCCCTCAGCAAGTTTTATGTTTCTACTTTTAAAAATATGTCTGAAATAGTATCGAAAATTTAAAGCTGTTGAAGGTGGAAAAGCGTTTTTTCGAATACACCCTTAAACTTAAATAGGGAAAAATTATGTACTATTTCAAAATATCTTAATCGAAGAAGAAATACCGGCAATACAGAATTGAGTATTTGAAATATGAATCTAGGCATTGTCCCACAAAACAATCGTTACTTATGTGTTTAATTTGCCAAAATGTTTTTTCAAATGAACCCATGAAGGCTACAAGAGCATTTGAATAAATGCGTGCTGATAGAAAAAATATGTCCTATTTTTACTTTCTTCTATCTTTATAAGAAGAAAGTATTGAATTCGTGAAAATTTTTGAAATCCGGTTTTTGACGGATTGGCACGTTTTAGATGTCAGAGATTCCAAAAAACATGTTTTTAACAAATGTCTGTCTATGATTCTGTCTCTATATGACATAAATTTTGTGGGCGCTTTATCTTAACAACTTATGCACGGAATCCAATAATTTTTCTTTTTTAGATAGTTCCTGATATAAATTGATGCAGATTAGTTTTTGATGTCAATCGCTCAACAGGTGGAACTGCTATGATGCCTTTTTCACGATTTCCGCAACAGCTTTATCTCAAGAACTACTGCATAGATTTCCACCAAACTTCAAATTCTATTAGTCCTTGACATGAATGGATGCTATTTACATTTTGTTGAAAATTTCCCAACAGGTGGGTTCTGCTATGCTGCCTTTTTCGCGATTTCTGCAACAGCTCTATCTCAAGAACTAACTCTCGAATTTTCACCAAACTTAAGATTTGGTTAACTCTTGACATTGATATTTATACATGAACATCCCGAGTTCATTTTTCTATCCATTCGCGAATAGAGATACATCAGTATCGAAATATTTTGAGGAAAAAATCGTGGAACTCCCATCAAATGAGAACTAAGAGTAAAATTCAGAAATCGATACCAAGAGTTCTAATTTCAAAAGCCAATACAGTTCTCTAACCTAGATTGGTAGCGAGCGTACATAAAATTTTAATTGCTTTTCCTTCATCACATTTAGCTGAGAGTGGGTTCTGTGCAGTATCTAATTTACTGTCTAAGAAAAGGAACAGACAACTTTGAACATGACAATTTGTGACTGATGTTAAAGAAACTGAAATCCGACATGAGCAAATTGTTAAAACTCCATCAGCCCCAACTACTTCGTTATTTGTTTAGAAATTCATATTGATTTTGTGTTTATTTTTAAATTTTTAATAAATAATTTTTTTCTGCATTTGATGGTCGTTTTATTTATGATGATTCTTAATAGTAGACAGACAATAGACAGATAAAGTATAGATAAATATTCAACAATATTTTAACATTTTGTATAATTAATTATTGTGGAAGAGAGGGGGGGGGGCGTTGGGATTCTTTTCTCTTGTTAAGGGGGCGCTGATCAAGAAAAGGTTGGGAACCTATGATCTACAGTATTATAACACCCTGAGCTTTTGTTTACTTAAAAAGTCCCGCTTAAATATAAATATAGAAAACATTGCGCAGTTTTAACCTTATTTGTAATCATAATGTAATATTTTTATCATGTGAGATTTTATAATAACTAGAGTTATGTGTAATAAATACTTTTGTTAACACTGTTATAGAAGTCTTTTAAATACTTTTTAATCCGTAAACCCCACATAAATGTGGGTTAGCTCAAACTTAAAGTCAAAATATCGGCGTTATATTAAACATTCTTTATTAAATTTGTAATTTTAAGTAAATAAGATTTCCCTATTTTCAATATCCCTATGAGTTCCCTTATTAAATTTTACACATGATTCATGTGGTTATATTTCATTATCTCTATATTAGTAACAAAATTAACTTTTACTGCTGTTAGCAATCTCACTAAACGCTGATTTTTTTTCCTTTTTTTGGTCAAATTTCAGATTGTAACTTGTAGTTTTCAATTTAACTATAGGTACAGCTGAAATTCTCTTTCGTTGGAAGTCCTCGTACTATTGTTAGAAATATTTAAATACATTAAATTTAATTAGATTTAATGCTGTACAAAAAGTTTAGAGCAGAAATAGTACTCTATGAGTTTTAATCATAGATCGCCTTTTAACCTTTAACTAATGTTATCGGTCTCACAGACCATTTTTTTTCTGCATTTTTTATCGTTTAACTTGTAGTTTTCAGTTTAACAACAAACACTACCAAAATTTTGTTTCATTTGGAGCTTTAGTACTATTACCAGACACTTTTAAATAGATGAATATTAATTATAATCATCTTCTACAAAACGTTTAGTACAAAATACCATTCTATGAGTTAATCATGCCTTTTATTCATATTTTGATCTTACGGTTTCACAGACCCCTTCACATTAGTTACGTTACAATTTATATCACATAAGTTAAAGGCTAAATTTTGAAAAATTTGAAAAACAGAACGCTGAGAAAGCGGACAGTTAAAATTTAAAATTCAGTTGAACAATCAAGTGGGAATTTAATAGAAACCCGATTTTGAAAATGTATGAATTAGAATATCGAAAACATTTTGGTATCGTTATATTTATAAGAGTTAAAAATAGTTTTTGCATTAGCATTAAAAAAGAAAGATCAGTTATGGGTATCGGACCTCCCCCACCCCTTTAATCTAACCATTTCAACAATAACAATAATGCTGTTTTATACGTAAAGTAAAAAATAACCCCCCTTCGGATGTAGTTCCGCCACTGTAAGGAATCAACGGGGTATTAACGCCAAGGAATGGCGTTATTACCCCGATATACTTATTGTGCAGTTCATATTAAACTACAAATTATCTCGCGAACATATCCAAAATCCTCTACATAATTTTGAAAGTACGTGAAATGCACTACAAATTTAAATAGTAAACAAAATATTTCCTGGTAAATATATAGTCTTCAGATCACAGAATTTCCTCACAAATTTTAGATCAACCATTAAGTTTAGTTGCTTCTAAAAGCGATAAGACCTACAAATGGAACAAATTAACTTTAAGCTGTTGTTTGTGTTTTATATGACTCAGAGCCCTTCTGCGCAGAGTCCACAAGTGCCATTTTCTGATTATTTCATAATTATGCTACTGTTACTATATATTACCACTTGGTGTTATTACCCCTCCTAGCGTTATTACACCAGAACACCTTATTTAAAAGACCTCGCTGTTTTTTTAGTCATCAGCCCTGAATTTTCTACTCAACCGATTTTGATAATTATTTTTAAATGAAAGGTATTTGTTTTTAGTTGTGCCCATTTTAGCTATTTTTTAATTTATTTCCATTTTTATATTTTATTTTTAACTAGCTGACCCGCCCGGCGTTGCCCGGGTCCGTATTAACAATATTAAACGAACTTGAAATTTGTATGATTTTATCATTAACTCGTTACATGCAGAAATGCATTGTCTGAAATACGTAGCCACTGACTGTGTGAAAAATTTGTTTTAAAAACAACAACTAATATTAAGTTCTAAAAATACTCAAAATGAGCAATGAAAAACGCGGGAGGGAATATGTATCTAACGATTGCATGGTTTTCGTGTTAAAAAGTTGATATTTACCCGTAAAAATCACTCTTAAGTCACATAACTAATTATTATTTTCACATACAAATCCCAAGTGAAATATTTTGAATTTCAAACTAATTATATCACTCTTAAATCCGACTATACCATGAATGAAATCGATACACGATGGTTTCTAAAAGATTGGTATATAGTATTATAATTACAGAGCTATTTAATAAAAGTAAGTGTTGTTTTTAATCAAATCTTGCGTAATGTTCACTCTGTGTATAAATTCCTAACCTTAAACTTTTGTACCGTAACCAGAACCTGTCTGTAACCTAACAGCGACTTAACAGTATCCTACCGTAAATTAAATATAACAGAAATGTAACCTAGCCTTCACTTTATTGTAACACTAGTATATAACCCCTGTCAAAAATGACAGGATTTTAACTAAACATTCAATTTTCGATATAGTTCAACAAATTTAAATGGACAAAACATTTTTTTAAAAAAACCATGTACAAAAGTTTTTGTGAAATGTGTTATCAATGAATTTCTAACACATCACATTGTTAATCATAATGTTACATAAGCAAAATCAAAATGAGTTTCACAAATAGTTTAACGATTACACTAACGATTAAAATTATGTTATTTTAAGTAATTGTTTAGGTTAATAGCACAATGGTAGGGATGAACCTGTGACTCATGATGGGTTATGTAAGTATGTGGTCTGCAAATTTCTTAAATTTATAATTTTAAAAAATTGCAGATTTTGTCATGGATGGCAGAAAAAAAAAAATCATGAATTTCGACATTTTCTCTCATGGCAAAATTGCAAGTTTTATCGAGCCAGTTAAAAATTATGAATTTTGTTATATAGGTAACCAATACCATAGCTATTTATATAGGAAATTCTTAAGTTGAGAATTTTGTCAGTCACTGTTTTAAAAATATTTTAAATATCATCGATCATGCTCACAGAGGACATGAATTTTGTCAATTGCATACAGATAAAAAATGTGAATTTTACTTATCATGCACAGAGAAAATATGAATTTCGTTGATCAAGAACATGAAATTCGTGAGATTTGTTGACTGCCTGTAGAAAAATTCCAAATGTTGTCGACTGAGTGTCAAAAAGTCTTGAAAAACTACCCTCCTTTTAAAATCATGTTTGTTATTTGAAAAAAAAAATACAGTAAGGGCCATCATGTACATAAGTTGATGAAAAAGAGCCGCTGGATATATTAATTAATTAAAAAGGGCTGCCAAGCTTGTGGTAAGTCAACACTTACTACTATATAAGTTAGTTTTTTATGATGAAGTTTCGCAGTGATATTTATAAATTAAAGAGTTAGCCAAAAAATATGACAGCAAATTCATGCTTATGAATTGTTTATAGCTTTTCCATGAATAAATCAAAGTTATTGTAAATTTGCATATTGGCAAGCATCTATTTAATAGTTAATAGTAGAAAACAAATTTTAATGTATCTTGAGTAACAAAGCATTCCAGTAATAAAATAAAACTTTGATTAAAAAAAAGGAAAAAAAAAAAGATAACACATCAAAAATTACAGAACTTTAGGTGCAATTAAAGAACGTATTCCATTTGTAATACAATTACAACAAATATTTTCTAGAAAAGAATCTCTAGAAACATTATATTTTTTTGTAAAACACTACTATCTGATAAAGTTTACATTTAACATAATACTGGCTATGAAAAAAAAAATTACCCTTTAGTATAAAGTTCAGCATTAATATTAAACAAAATCAAAATATTAACACATCAAATACAACAGAAAATTGCACGCAGTTTTACCATAAATAATAACAAATATACTATAAACTTATTAATGCAAGTATCTATTTCTCATAAAATATCTTTTCCATAAATAAAGACAAAAATATTTTTTATTTGAATATTGGCAAGTATATATTTTTAAATTAATAGAAGAATATAAATTTTAACATATCTTGAATGGCAAAGTGTTGCAACAATTAAATAATACTATATATATATAAATTAGAAAAAAAGAAAAAGAAAGATAGCTTATCAAAAATAACAGAAATTTAGGTGCAATTAAAACACTTATTCCATTAATAATACAATAGATGCAAAACTTTTTTAGAAAAGAATCTCTAGAAAAATGATATTTTTTTGTAAACATTCTATTATCAGTGTTTTCATTTAACATGATATAGGTTAGGAAAAAGAAAAATTATCTTTTAGTTTAAAGTTCAGCAGAAACTTTAAACAAAATTAAAATGTTAGCACATCAAATATGACAAAAAATTGTATGTACCTTTACCTCAAATAATAACAAATATATTGTAAACTTGACTATTGCAAGTATCTGTTTCTCATACAATAGTAGAAGAGAGTTCAATTTAAATGTTTTTTGAATAGCAAAGTTTTCATAATGACGAAATATTAAACAAATAGCAGAACCTTTCAAAAGCCACAAAAATTTAGATGCAATAAAAACACTTTTTTCATTAATAATAGAATACTCAGGGATCTATCCAGGGGAAAAACTGAGTCCGTTAACGGACTCTTCACAAAAATTAATTTTATGAAAACGGACTCTTCACAAAAATAAATTTTACGAAAACGGACTCTTCACAAAAATAAATTTTACGAAAACGGACTCTTCACAAAAATAAATTTTATAAAAACGGATTATTCACAAAAAATGAAAACAAAAATGTGTGAATAACATGTCTGTGGTAAGTGTAAAATTCAACGAAAATCTAGCTTTTTTTGTCGATTTTATCGTCCATCTGAACGTAAACACACTTCGTTTATAAGTATCTGGCTTTCCAGTCTTTCTCCAACAGACCTTTATTTGGAATCGGCGTTGATTGGCTAACATATGACGTCATAAAAAAGCAGGCGCGTTCAGGGAGTAAGAAATAAACCTCTTTTTCTCCGTAGATCGTATTTTACGCTGGATACGTTGTTTCTTTCGCTTGCTAGTTTGGCAACACGGGAAGAATCTGCTTTGTTTTGATTTTTGTTGCAAGCTCTCGCGATCACATGGAAGTAGCATAGCACGCTATCGTATATAAATCATTTTAATTTTTATTTCGCAACGCCGTTAAATTTAATCTTTTCTTATTCTGCATAATTTTAAGCAATTCTGCTACATTTCCTAGTTTTTGACAGTTTTAAACAAAATCAAATTATTTAAAGAGTTTAATATGATTTTACAAATATTTTAAGAACAGAATTAGATAATTGACATGTATTCTTTTTTTTTTTTTTTTTTTTTTTTTTTTAATAATGCGTTCAAAGAGTCATTCGTTTCAAGATTTGGAAAATCTGAATGGCAACAGAGTTCGTTTGTTTATATCGTAATCTGATGTTTACAATTACTTATTTTTAATTTGGAGCCTAATACATTATAATTGGATATGATATACATGTTTTATAGAAAAATATGCTGTTTAAACGTTATTTTAAGTAAAAGAAATTATCTTTTAACTGTCATATGTCTGCATTTGTTTTCCATTAAGCCTAACGTGGCGTATTGCTAGGGTCCATCGATTGATTCACTACATTTTTTGCGAGAAGAATACCACGATCCAGGTAAGAAACAGTGAAAAGTTCTTAAAAATGCATGCTTCTGATTTAGATCTCTATTAATTATTAGCAAAGTGAAATGTAATTTCCGAAAATATCACATTAACTTTTTGATATGCCGAACATTAACTGGTGTTTATTACAAAGTTCGATTATTTATATTATTTGCCAATAGATGATTGCAAAAAGAGTTTTTGACAGTTTTAAACAAAATCAAATTATTTAAAGAGTTTAATATGATTTTACAAATATTTTAAGAACAGAATTAGATAATTGACGTGTATTCTTTTTTTTTTTTTTTTTTTTTTAATAATGCGTTCAAAGAGTCATTCATTTGTTTCAAGATTTGGAAAATCTGAATGGCAACAGAGTTCGTTTGTTTATATCGTAATCTGATGTTTACAATTACTTATTTTTAATTTGGAGCCTAATACATTATAATTGGATATGATATACATGTTTTATAGAAAAATATGCTGTTTAAACGTTATTTTAAGTAAAAGAAATTATCTTTTAGCTGTCATATGTCTGCATTTGCTTTCCATTAAGCCTAACGTGGCGTATTGCTAGGGTCCATTCACAGATAGGAGTGGCGAATCCTGGAACTGTTCCACACAGCTCTCCAGAACGCATTTTATTATAAGTAGATATTCTTATTCTAACCATAACATAAATGCAATTTAACTTTAATCTAACTTTAACCTAAATAATATAATAGAAATAAAACATTTTAAAAAATTATTATTTCTTCGTAAAATATGCTTCAGCTGTAATTCATTTCTTTCAATTCGTTTTATTAATACAAAATTCCTTCCTCCTGCTTTTGTTTGAGACATTAAAATTTCAGCGATAAATGGTTTAATATTGCAAACCTTTTTTTCGATTTACTTCGCCTCCACCTATCTTTTTCTCCATGGTGTACAGCAGCTGTGATTAAAAAAAAAATCCTCATTTAAACTGACAGTTTTCCAATCTATGAATTTTAAAGGTCTGTCCAAGCTTTTTTAATTATTTGTCCGAAAATTTTATGCAACCAATCAACCATAAGAAAATGAAAGGGAAAAAAAGCGAAAAAAGGCGGTTTTTTATGAGAGTGAGTTTTGGAATTTAATTAATTACTCAGTTAATAAATAGAATTTTGAAATTCTGAGCTTCAGGTGCATCAGGAGAGACATTGGGCTACTCTCAAAAAAATTTTGAGCTTCGTACGTGCTGTAGATTTTGCTAGCCATCGCAGACACACAGACACACACACACACACACAGACACACACACAGACAGACAGAGCGCTTTGTTCTTTTATGAGTATAGATTTTACAAATGTAACAAATTAACTTTAAGCAATTGTTTGTGTTTTATATGACTGAAAGCCCTTTTGCGCGGACACCACAGGTGCAATTTTCTAGACCTTGTTAAATTATTATGCGTAATATTAGCACTTGGCGTTATTACCCCACCTGGCGTTACCTTACACCAGAACACCTTATGTAACTGGTATTTGAAAAAGAATTTTTCACCAAATTGGCGTCAGAAAAATAATGCTCTAATCTGGTGCATGCATGACATCTGTACTGATAAATCTAGAACTCATTATTTTTGTACTAGCCTGGCTCAGATAATAAATCGCTAAATATTATACCCATTGCATTTTTTTGTATTTAATTAATTGTTTAAACTATAATAATATAATCCTTTCACTCATTTCATTTTAATACATAACTTTAATTTGAAACTGAAAATTTTTAAATTCATGATTTTTATTAATTTTTTTAAGTAAAAAGAACAGAAAAATAAAAATAATGATATTTTGAAGCTCCATAATTACAGCGAAGGAACAAAACATAAATAAATCCAATTTACCACAGCCTAGGTCTTACCAAAGGTCTTTTGCACACCAATCAATAAGATGCGTTTCATTTGGACGTTACCATTAAACAATTAACAAATAATCGTAATTTTTGTGCCACATACGATAGCATAACATATACATACATAGATTTTTTTATTTTTTATTATTGGATTTTTATTTGTTTATTTCCCACCAAAAGTGAGTTAAGTTGTCTAATATGGTACTACGGCCGGTTTGCTCGCCTTATCCTGGGAATATATGCACGGTATGTTATGCATTAAAATTAGCAATTTCTTCGATAATTGATAAGCATAAGAAACAAATATACGATTTATTTCCCATGCTGACGATAAATGTATATATATATATATATATATATATATATATATATATATATATATATATATTTTTTTTTTTTTTTTTTTTTTTTTTTTTTTTTTGTTAAAAGCATTCAAGATTATTAAAAATTATTATTATTATTATTATTAATGAAATCGAAAATAAACAATTTATTTTCTTTTGAAGCCGGGTGAATTAGAGATTTGAATTTTTAAAATGAAATTTTGTGTTCTTAAATCTTGTGGGTTTTTTTAATTATTATTTGGTAAAAATAATCATAAAGTATATTTTTATTTTTATACAGTTTAGAAAATATTCTGTGCCTAATTAGGTCGGACATTATGTTTTCTACCGTAGTCTAAACTACTCTTCACTTCACACACGACAAGCAGCTATGACATTCTACTAGGGTTTCTGGAAAATCTATTTTTGCAAAAAACACAACTTTTTACTCGCCAAAAATGTAAATATTATATTGTAATTTTTCAAAACAAAATTTGTAGATTTTTGAAAGAATTCGTAAATTTTTATTCAATATTTCATATTTACTATTAACTAATCTATATTTTTAAATGCTTATCTTTCTATTAAAAAAAATCTATGTTAAAAGTCCGATGAGTAAAATCAAAAATTGCATTTTCAGTAAGTAATGCCGCTGTAAAATCAAAAAATATTATTTTAACATGCAAATTTTATAGATTCTCAAACTTTGCAATATAGAGATATAAACTGCACAAAGTCTCAATTCTAGGTGTGAGCCGCACCAAAAGTGATTTCCTTGTAAGTAGTTGGATGGTCAAATATGAAATAAAAATAATGCCATATTAAAAAATTAACATGTTTTTTAAAATTTGATTCATTTTAAATATTAATTAAAAATTATTATCTGTAAAAAAATAAAATAAAATAAAAATAAAGTAAAATAAAATAAAATATTTGACAACTATTACAGTGGGCCGAAAAAACTTTTTTTAGAAATTCGTTTTGGCATGGTATGCAAAAAGTGTGCAATGTGCCAGTTAAAACTCACAAAAAATTTCATCAATATTGCCCAATATTTAATCACGCCCCTCTAACATTAAAAAACTAAAATAAAAGGGAAGAAACATTTTTTGTAAAAAAATATGTTTTGAAAAAAATTTCAAATTTTTTATTAGCAAACAGTGAAAATGCTACATAATAGGGCAGTTAAAACCTACAAAAAATTATCAATTTGTATCAATATTAACCGTTCTCCCCAACATAAAAAAATAGGAGAAAATTGAAAAATATATTGGATTTTCTAAAAAAATTTTACGATGAAAATTATTTTTCGAAATTGGTATTGACGTTAATACTTTTCATACTAATTTTAATTAAGCATGAAACTTATTTTAATTAAGCATAACTGAGATCTGCTATACATGTTCCGGGAAATTCACAAGAAGTCTTCTTTTGGGATGGAGTTCAAAAGCTTCGTCACGTTTCGTTGGATGTCAGCAATAGGGTCAAATCTCTTTCAAAGAAAGTTTGAGTCGTGAAAATAGGAAGAAGTCTGGAGGATTGAGATCTGGAGAGTATGGTGGATGTTGAATTTTCCCATCCCTCATAAATTTCTTTCGGTGTCTTGCAAATCTAAAAACCAAACTTTAAACTGATCTTTTGTTCATTAATTTTCCTGTTCTCAAATAAGAACCAACATACTGAACAAGCACTTTGTAAAGCACGTCTTACACCGAACATAAATAACGCACAATTGAACAACGGTGGGGGAAGATGGTCAACACTTGCCTCCATGCAGGTGCAGCGTTTTGTTTCTCCAGTGTTGCCAGATCGGCATTTCTGAATTCATTCACCGAACTTTATTGTCAGAGGTAGTATAACATTTTCTATTTAAGTGGTACTTCAGATAGAGCAGTGGACAAAATTACTACAGCAGTACTGGCTGATTTCAGTTTAATTTCATCCGAGAAACAAACTTATATAGTTGATAAAAACAAAGTAACAAGGGAACTAGAGAAAAAAAGAATGAACTAAGGAAAAATTATTTAAGTTGTCTCGGGAGTCTTACTTTTCATCAGCCGGTGCGATTTTGTAACATGTCACATTTAATTTTTTTTCTCAATCCCTATAAAACATAAATTCGATTCAATTTTCATAAAATTTGACGTGACTCGAAGAAATTCTGCAACGGTTGTGCATATTAACTTCCAAAACATTTTTTTGGTTATTTTTGAGCTGTTATAAGGGGTCAGACAGACGGTAAAGATGATGATTATAGACTCAATGTATTTATATAATTGCATAGTATTTCATTATGCAATAATAGTATTTCATTTTCTTCAATAGTGCTGAAATTAAACTGATTTAAAAATCAGTCAACAAAAGTAAAACAAATTTTAAAAATAAATAAATGAGACTTGAAAACACTTAATATATAAACGAGATTTAAATAGATTACTTTTAATATTTTTATTTTATTTATTTTTTTTTTTTTTTTTTTATTTAACTATTATTTTGCTCATGATATATTTTTTTATATCCGTCTAAAATTTATTTAAATATTCTGTATTTATTTGAAAAAAATTATTTTATATGTCCCCCCCCCTTTTTTTTTTTTTTTTTTTTTAGAAATATACTTCCTTTAAGTGATAAAAATTTCCCTGAAGCTTTTTTATTTCGCCTTATTCAAAAATACCTGAAGGAGTATTTTTTTTTTTTTTTTTTTATTTTATAAGCCAGAAATATTCACATTTATCTTGGAAGTCTCAAATCTCATGAATTTTTTATGCTGTCATTCAAATTTGAAACCGAATAAAATGTATTTGCACTTTCAGTTTTGCACTCAAAAAATAGAAACTGGATTTTGTCAGAAGGGAGAGAATTATGGAGTATTTCTATATTAACCTTTTACCAAAAGTTATCATTATTAAAAGTGTTTTGCATTCAGTATAAAGATGAGAAAGAGAAAATCAGTCATCAGTAATTACCATTATTTGTGTTTATTATTTGAAAGAAAGCATTCTGCATTCACTCTTCTACATTAATCCTCCGACTTCCAACACATTTGATGTACAATAAGTATATGTCCCGACCATATGTCTACTACCATTATTTGCATTTTTATCTTAGTCGATTACAGAACAAAAAAGAAAATTATGAATCGAACATAGATTATGAAAAACTTTCAAACTCATTCAGAATGAAATTATAAAACTTTCCCATTTAATAAAGTGAATTAATCACATATGATAGGATTTAATAGACTGAAGAAAACTTTTATTACTATCTTTTTAGTTTTGATTCAATTTTCATAAAACTTGACATGACACTCGGAAATTCTGCAACTATTGTGTACATTAACTTTCAAGAAATATGTATGGTTATTTTTTGCGCTGTTATATATGGACAGATAGACGGTGACTATAAGTTCCATGAATTTATATAATTACTAATCACCTAAAAATGCAGTATTTAATTTTCTGAAACAGTATTGAAATTAATGTAAAAATTGATCATTAGAAGTGAAAAATAAATAAATAAATAAATAAGACTTGTAAACACTTAACACATAAACCGAATTTTAAATTGATTACTTTTCCTACTTTTTATTTTACTTCATTTTTTTAATTTTTTTTAACAGACTAGGTTCTCTCAAAGGATATGTCACACAACTAGTGTTGTAAAAAAATTAAAAATGTGCCCCCCCTGGGGGACAGAGTCGGGGGTTGACACACAAGACATCCATAATATGAATAAGCAGTTGCAGACCTTTCAAATCATGTGTCACACGACTGGTGTAGTAAAGAAATTAAAAATTTGGCGAAATATTGCAGTTATCGCCAAGTTGACGTCACTTTTGGCGACTATCTTTGGTCGCCAAATTTGGCGATATATTGCCAAGATGGCGACAAACTTTGTGATTGTTGGCGATGGTAACCTTTCCCTCTTTATGGTAACCCATACGGCGATGCATAGACGGAGCCCTTTCCTCATTGGTCTATTCGACTCATGGAAGGAGTGGTCGGCCCGGATTCGTTATTTCCGGAAATCTTACACATCAGCATCATTCTAGGAGTCATTCCTTTTAAGGCTAGTTTTTTTTTACTATAGAAGGATATTTTGCTCATACGATATTTTTCCCTTAGAACTTTTACTTCATATTCTTGTAAAATTTATTAAAACATTCTATATTTATTTGAAAAGCAATTGTATTTTAAATATTTTCGCTTTTTTATGCGTTTGTTTCTCGAAATATACTTCCTCTCTGTGATAAAAATTTCTCTGAAACTCTTTTATTTCGCATTATTAAAAAATACCCGAAGGGTTACTTTTTATTCTATAAGCCAAAAATAGTCGCATTTATCTTTAAAATCTCAAACCACATGAATTTTTTATGCTGTCATTCAAAGTTGAAACTGGACAAAACATATTTTCAGTTTTGCACTCAAAGAATAGAAACTGGATTTTGCCAGAGGGTAGTAAAATACCAAGTATTTCTTTATTCACCTTTTATCAAAAAGTTTCATTATTAGGAGTGTTTTAAATTCAGTAAAGGGATAAGCGAGAGAAAATCGGAAATAGCGTTTATTATTTGAAAGAAAGCATTATGCATTTTCTCTTCTATATTAACTCACTATCATATTTCACATTACAATCATGTGTCATGACCATATGCTTTCAGCATTATTTGTATTTTTTTTTCTTCTTTGATTGTAAAGCAAGAAAGAACATCATGCATCAAGCATAGATTCTTAAACATTTTTCAATTTGATGATGAATGAGAATTAGTGTTCTCGCTGACATTTGACTAACGTTAGTAATTTGGCTAATTAAAAATAAAAAACATTCGCTAAATGAAAAAAGTATTAGCCAAATAGATTCGCCGTGTAGCACAAAAAAAATCTTTAATTCTTTAATGTACCCCCTTTTTTTCAATCTGTTCTAAAATAACCTAAGTTTTTATAACTGCGAAAACGATTGTTATTAATCTCATTTCAACTATCCGCTACAAGTATATGAAAATATGTATATATGCAAATGTTTGAAAACGAAAAAGAAAAGAAAAAAAAGTATAGCAATTTGGCAAATCTAATCGCTTGATTATTCGCCAAATGGAAAATTTAGTCGCAATTTGGCGCATTGGCGAGCGACAGCGAGAACTCTGATGAGAATGAAAGATAAATATATTTGAAGAAACATTTTTTTTAACAAATTTTTTATCATTCTTCTTTAGCGGTAACGAGAAAGATATAAAGCAAGAAAGAAAATTATCCATTAAGTATAAATGAATACTTTCAAGAACATTCAAAATACTGAATTAAAACTTCCCCATTTAATAAAAGGAATCAATTACAAGTAATAGTATCTAATAGATTGAAGAAAACTTTTATTGTTACCTTTTTAAGTTTTGATTCGATTTTCAAAAAAATTGAAATGACACAACAAAATTCTACAACGTTTATATATATTAAATTTCGAATCATTCGTTTCGGTATTTTCTGCGCTGTTATATGCGGACAGATGGACCAGATGACAACTATATGTGCCATGTATTTATATAATTACTAATCAGCTAAAAATGCTGTATTTCATTTTCTGGAACAGTATTGAAATTTAACTAATATAAAAATCGATCATCAGAAGAAAAAATAAATAGATAAATAAATAGATGAGACTTATAAGCACTTAACACATAAACCGGTTTCAAATCTTTTTTTTTTTCTTCTTCTTCTTTAGCTAATATTTTGCTCGTACGATATTTTTTGATTAAAACTTTTACTTTATATTCTTCTAAAATTTATTCAAACATTATGTATTTATTTGAAAAGAAATTGTTTTTAAATTTTTTTTCGCCTTTTTTATTTGTTTGTTTCTCAAAATATACTTCCTCTCTCTGTAAAAAATTTCCCTAAAACCTTTTTATTTCGCATTATAAAAAATTCCTGTAGGATACTTTTTATATTTTCAGCCAAAAATATTTGCATTTATCTTGGAAATCTTAAACCCCATGATTTTTTTATGCTGTCATTCAAAATTGAAACAGAACGAAACATATTTTCAGTTTTGCATTCAAAGAATAGAAACTGGATTTTACCAGAGGGAAGTAAAATACCGAGTATTTCACAGTTCACCTTTTACCGAAAAGTTTCATTATCAGAAGTGTTTTATATTCAGAAAAAGGATGAGAAAGATAAAATCGGAAATTGTGTTTATTATTTGAAAGAACACATTATGCATTCACTCTTCTATATAGTAAACCTCCGACATACTTGAAGTACAGTAAGTATATATCATGACCATATGCCTTTAGCATTATTTAGGTTTTTTTCTTCTTTGATTATAAAACAAGAAAGAAAATAATGCATCAAGAATAGATAATGAAACATTTCCCAGGTTTATGATGAGGAAAGATAAATATAATTAATGAAGAACATTTTTAAAACAAATCATTTATCATTTTTTCTTCAAAACAAAAATTATGCAAAAACATAAATTATAAATATTTTCAAACACATTCAATCATCAAAAGTAAATAAATAAATAAATAAAGTGAGATTTGTAAACACTCAACTCATAAACCGGTTTCAAATCGATTACTTTTCCTATTTTTTTATGGTATTTTATTTATTGTCGATTATTTAACAAATATTTTGCTAGTACGACTTTTTTTTTTCTTAAAACTTTTACTGCACATTCTTCAAAAAAATTATTCAAAATTAAAATTCTGTATTTATTTGAAAAAAAAACCGCTTAATTTTTTTCCCTTAAAATATACTTTTTCTCTGTGATAAAAATTTCTCTGAAACTTTTTTATTTCTCATTATTCAAAAATACCTGAACTAGTACTTTCTAAATTATAAGCCCAAAATATTCGCATTTATCTTGGAAATTTCAAACTTCATGAATTTTTTATGCTGTCATTCAAAGTTGAAACTGAACGAAACATGTTTTCAGTTTTGCACTCAAAGAATAGAAACTGGATTTTACCAGAGGGAAGTAAAATACCGAGTATTTCTCTACGTTTTACCAAAAAGTTTTATATTCAGGAAAAAGACGAGAATTAGAAAATCGGAAATTGCATTTATTATTTGAAGGAAAGCATAAATCCATTCGCTCTTCTATATTAACCCGATGTCATATTCGACATACAGTAAATATATGACGTGATCATATGTCTTTACCATTATTTGCCTTTTTTTTTCTTCCTTGATTATAAAACAAGAAAAAAAATCATGCATCAAGCATAGATTATAAAATATTTTTTTTTAATTTTTCGATGAATGATAGTGGAAGATAAATATAATTGATGAAGAACATTTTTAAAACAAATCTTTTATCATTCTTCTTCAATGATAGTAAGAATGAAATAAAACACGAAAGAAAATGATCCATCAATCGTAAATTATGAATATTTTTAAACACATTCAAAGTATTGTAATAAAACTTTTCCATTTAATAAAATGGATGAATTCCATATGATAGGATTTAATAGAGTGAATATAACTTTTACCTTCAGTTTAATATATTTTAAGTCTTGATTCGATTTTCATGAAATTTGAGGAAATTCTGCAACGATTGTATATATTAACTTTCAAGACATTTGTTTGGATTATTTTTGCGATGTTAAATGTGGACAGAAAGACGGTCCAGACGATGAATATAGGTGCTTTGTTTTTATATAATGCACCTAAAAAGCACAGTAATTCATCTTCTATTTAACTGATATATAAATCAGTCATCAGAAGTGAAACAATTTTCCAAAATAAATAAATAACACTTATAAACACTTAATATATAAACCAGGTTTCAAATAGATTTCTTTTTCTATTTTTTATTTATATTATTTTTTACTAAAGTAATAGTTTGCTCATACGACATTTCCTTAAAGCTTTTACTTCATATTCTTCTAAAGTTTATTCAAACATTCTGTATTTATTTAAAAATAAAATGTTTTTAAATGTTTTTTCGCTTATATATATATATATTTTTTTTTCCCCGCAAAATATACTTCCTCTCTGCAATAAAAATTTCTTTTCTTTGAGATAAAAAATTTTCCGAAACCTTTTTATTTTGCATCATTCAAAAATATCTGAAGGGAATATTTTTTTATTTTATAAGGCAGAAATATTCCAATTTATCTTAGATATCTTAAACTTCGTGAATTTTTTATGGTGTCATTCAAAGTTGAAACCGAACAAAACATATTTCAAGTTTTGAATTTAAATAATAGAAACTGAATTTTACCACAAGAAAGTAAAATACCGAATATTTCTCTATTCATCTTTTATCAAAAAGTTTCACTATTAGAAATGTTTTGCATTCAGTAAAAGCATAAGAAAGAGAAAATCGGAAATTGCATTTATTGTTTGAATGAAAGCTATATGCATTGGTTCTTCTATATAAACCTTACGAAATCTTTGACGTAGAATAAGTACGTGTCATAACCATGTGCCGCTACCATTATTTATATGTTTTTCATCCTTGGTTTTATATATATATATAAAATCATGCATCAAGCATAGATTATGAAATACTTTTTAATTTTATGATGGGGAAAGATAAATATAATTGAAAAAGAACTTTTCTAAAACAATTTTTTTATCGTTGTTCTTCAATGGTATTATATTGGAAAACAAAAATCGTAAAAACATATCATATAATACGGAACTATATCGAAAAATAAAGCATCAGTTGTTTCTCTATCTCCTTTAGAGGTCTGCACGGGCTGGAATTCCCAGGCCCGGGATCTCCTTAGATAGACCTCATTTAGCCTCTCGGTTCTGTTTCGGGGAATTAATTAGTTTTAGCTTATTAAGTGGTGAAATTTTGTTGAAATGATCCGGAAGTGTTGGAAAGTGTTTCATAACCTATATTTTGCGAAAAAAAATTCTATTTTTTTAAATTGATTTTGAAGAAACATTTGCAATCTGTTCCTTAAAAAAAGGGGGGGAGGAAGGACTTTAAAGAAAAATGTCATGTTACCGAGATATTCAGTCTCAAAACCAAGGCATCTAACAACCTTACCACAACTGCCAACTTGCAAGCTTTTTCATGGCCACTAAAATCATAACCTGTGTTTTACGAGCGATTTTTCTATTTTTTTAATTGATTTTGAAGAAACATTTGCAATCTATTCCTTAAGTAAAAGGGGGGGGGGGACTTTAAAGAAAAATGTCATGTTACCGAGATATTCACTCTCAAAACCAAGGCATCTAACACCTTACCCCAGCTGCCAACTTGCAAGCTTTTTCATGGCCACTAAAATTTATTAGATTTTTTTTTATTATTATTTAATAGCATATTTTGATTATTGTATAGCGCTTTATTTACTACAAAATTTATGAAGTATAGATAATGCATAAAAGTTGGCAGCCATGTTTATTGATTTGATGAATCAACTCCCGACATCGCGGAATTATTCTAAGTAAATAAATAAACAGTGAGTAGAAATTTGTACGTTAAACGTGGCAAAAAGGATGCATTCGTACTATAACTAGTTTTATAAATATTTAGGTCTTGGGACAATAGCTGTTGTACTCTGAAGCAAAAACGCATGAATACAAAAATTATTACGATTATGTAAATTCAGTAATACGGAAATAACAGTATTCATTTTAAATAGGAAGTCATCAGCATGGCAATCTAGAATCATTACCTATCATGTAATATTGAATAAATTACGTATGACATAAATCGGTTGAATGAAGAAAATATTTTGTATATCCTTTTATTGTATATCCTTTTATGTTTCATAATACTGAATAACAATTTTAATAACATTCGAAATGACAAGACAAAAAAGTCCGCAAAGATTATGCATACTAAATTTGAAACCATTCGGTTGGGTAGTTTTTTCATAGTTATATGCTACACATCTATAAAATTACGTACGCATCTAAAATATGACTTATTGTCTACATAAACACTTTAATTTCCACGCATATTCGAAGAGGAATATTTTTAGTTATCGAATTTTAAATAAAACATATTTCAAAATTATGACAGTATATGTCAAAGTTATCTTAAAGCGGCTTTTAAACAAACTATGTAACTACTCCTGCAGTAATAATAATACCTGAAGAGCAGAATGAAAATTTCATTCATTTTAAAATGAGTATTTGTATATGATTTTGATGATACTACATTTAAAAGCAATTCAACTGCAAAACTTTAACAAATGAAAATAATAATTCCTGTTATGAAACTGAAAATGACTTTTAAAGTTATAATGCATATTCGATGGTACATCATTTTAATATGGAAATAAAATTCTTTTCATATAGAAGCATTTCTCTAATAATCTCATTATGCAAATTTGTATTCTCAAAATATTACACAAGCCAAACAAAACTCTTTAAATTTGAATAAAGTTATGTCATTCTGTAATTATATTTATATCGTTTGACTAAATTATTCGATTTGTTTTAATACAGTGTTCTCATGTTTAGTGATTCTTTTGTCATGATTACTATGTACAGAAACGACATACACTGAGAAAAAAAATATGCCGCCTTCACCTAGAATGAATAGTTAGTCACTTTCTGAATCTCTAAACTAGAAATATAGATGTCCAAACTATGCGAGTAGGGTAAACAACTAAACTGAATAGGCGAAATGACTTGACATTTCTAGTCTCTTGTTTTTTGGGAGACGAAACGACATTGAACCGTTTCAGTAGCGAGAAATTATTGCTTGATTTTAGGAATGGTTTCTTAAGCTATAATTCTAGTTACTAAATCAAATCTCTTGCGTTCGCATCTATTTGAAGAGATTTTTAGATAAATTTGACAGCAAAAATATAGGAAAACGCTCTTGAATTCTAGTAAGAGACTCTGGAACTCTCTAAGAAATGGAACTAAAATTTATAAGGATGACATGGAACTATTTTTTCCAGAGCCATTACTTAGAATCTATATGCCAGAACCATATATTTTTCTCAGTGTATGATATGAAATATAAAACAGTTTTAGAGAATTTCATTTCCTGTTATTATATATCGCAAAATGCTGGTGAAAATTATTATTGTATTTAAGCAATTATAGTTTGCATATTTTAAATATTTCATAAATATATCCATTAGATTAAAAACCGAAGGAGGTTATGTTAAAACTAAAGGTAAGTTAAAATAAATTTTGGCAAATAAATTTAATAAATGTTTCAAACAACAAATTTGGTAATCAATATGATTCATGTAAGGATTTGTTCAGACGATTCGAAAATTGCAATTTTAAAAAGAAGAATTTAATTCTTTCGTGTGCCGTTATCTTACAGCGTAAAGGATAAGCATAGTGGAGGGGGATAGCAAAAAATTAACAGTGAAAAGCTTGCCGTTTGTTAAAAATTTCGAGTGCTAAATTTGTAAATATTTCTGTGGACATATTTTGTAGATATTTTTGAGGAATATTTCTGTTGATCGTCTCATTCCACTGAAGGCGCAAAAATTGACCAAATTTCATGAATTTTGTAGCTGGTGGCAATGTCATGATACATACTACTAATTCACTTTTTTAAATCAGTCGTCGTCGACGTTTCTAACAGAATACATCTAAAATTTTAATATATCATCATCTGCTAACAGTCAAATTAAGTTAGTTACAGTAGTAACGCTGAGATTTAAGCGAAGGAAATAACATTAAATTAAATAATAAACAGCAGAAACAAGTTATGCTAAACCACTTTAAAATATGCTGACAGGCGTGTTGTAAGAAATGCTAAGGCAATAGCAGAAAAAATAAATGTTGAATTCTTCCTTTTTCTTTTTTTTTCTGACTGTTTCATTTATAACATCGAGATTAAAATGCGTCGTGACATACAAATCCGTTTGCCATCACTAAAATGGTAAATAAAATGAATTTCAATAAATGTGACTTCATTTTGTTCAATTTTGTGACAGATAATACGTACATTAAAGAGAAAAAAAATCATCCTTATTAGGGATGTTCTCCAATCCTAACCAGCTTGATTCTGAAACATTATTTCATTTATTTTGCACAAAAATACTGTAAATAGCAGATTTTGGAGGTTAAATAAGGTCGAGTTTACTACTAAATATTAGTTCTTTGAAAAATACATAAAGGTTAAAAGTCATGCTTACTAATGATTAAGAATCACTTCAGACTATCTCCGAACTGCACTAACAGTAAATAAAATGAACAAATATTGACTTATTTTCTTCATTTTGAACATTTTAATTTCACACGTTAAAGAAATAATATTCTTAGTAATTTAATTTTGAATGCAATATATTTCCAAACAATACAGTATATAGTAAAATTTTCTTAAAAACGGCTTTTAAACAAACTAATGACTATTGCTAAGATATAATAATATCTCAAGAGTTGAATGCAAATATTATTAATTTTAAATCAGTACTTATAAGGTACCCTGGGGTAATAACGCCAGGCGGGGTAATAACGCCAAGTGCTTATATTTTGCATAATTATGAAATAATCAGGTAAATGACATCTATGTGCTCTGCGTAGAAGGGTTTTGAGTCATATAAATCGCAAAAAACAGCTTCAAGTTAATTTGTTTCATTTTTAGGTCTTATTGTTTTTACAAACAACTAAAATTAACGCTTGATCTAAAATTTGCGAGATACGTTGTGTGTATGTGAAGACTATCTTTTTATCCGGAAATACTTTGTTAATTACATAAATTTGTAGTGCATTTCATGTACTTTTAAAATGTTGTTGAAGATTTTGGATATCTTCTCGAGATAATTTGTAATTTAAAATTTACTGCGCAATAACTATACCGGGGTAATAACGCCAATCCTTGACATTAATAGCCGGGTTGATTCCCTACAGTGGCCGAGCTACATCCTAAATACTGATTCAAATAAACACAGTTAAAACTGTGCAATGTTTCTCATATTTCTATTTAAACGGTCCTTTTTAAGCAAAAAGAAGCTCACGGTCTGATATTTTTTTGCCTTATCCCCCCCTCGCACACCACACCTTTATTTTTCTTACACTTTCACAAAAAATTGAACATTTTCAATAGCTTAGAATGCAATTTGTCAATTTCTAAGTTTGTAGAGTTTGTATTTTTAGAATTGGGCTATCTACATGCAATTATTCCATCTTATTTCATAGTTTTGTTTGCATGGCGTTATTACCCATATAGGTGGGTAATAACGCCAAATAACATGGGTCAAGAAAAAACGCCATTACATTTTATGAATACATATCTGTTAAATTATTTTATTTTATATAGATAGTCAATGAGTTGCTGTATCAGATCCTATATTTGTTTGAAAAATACAATCTAAAACTAAGCCGTGAAAATTGGTAGAACCTTAACGTGGTGTTATTACCCCAGGGTACCTTATATGACTTTGAGGATGCTATACTTAAAATACAATTCAACTGTAAAACTTTCATAAACGACAAAAGTATTTTCTGTTATAAAATGGAAAATAACTTTTAAAATTATTATGCATGTTTGATGCTATACCATCTTAGTATAAAAACAAAAGTCTATTCATATAAATGCATTTTTTTTATAATCTCACTATGCAAAATTTGAAGTCACAAAATATTAACAAAGCCAAACAAAGCATTTAAAATTTGAATAAAGTTATGTCATTCTCTAATTATTTATATCATTTGACTAAATTATTCCGCTTGTTTTTATACAATGTGTTTCATGTTTTGTGAATCAATAGTCATGATTATTATGTCGTATGTAAAACGGCATGTGATATATAAAATACTTTTAGAGAATTTTGTTTCCCGTTATTTAATACTGAAAAATACTAGCAAAAATTCCTATTTTATTTAAGCAATTATAGTTTGCATATTTTAATTGAAATGAATTGAATATATTGTTTTATATTTTGGCACATAAATTTAATGATTGCTTCAAACAACAAATTCGGAAGACAATATGATTGATGTAAGGATACTTTTCAGACGATTCAAAAATTGCAATTTTAAAAGAAGAATGTGATTCCTTCATATGCCTTTATCTTATGTTGTAAATGATAAACCTACTGGAGGTTGATAGCAAAAGTTAAGAGTGAAAAGCTTGTTGTTTGTTTTACAAATTCCGAGTGTATATTTGTAGATATTTTTGTGAACATATTTTGTAGTTATGTCTGTGGAACATTTCTGCTGTTCATTTCGTTTTTCCGGTGGCGCAAAAATTCACCAAATGTCATGAAATTTGAAGCTTGTGTCGAGGTACATACTATTGGATCATCTGGAAAGTTCTGCGTTTTTTTTTTTTTTTTTTTTTTTTTGTTTTGTTTTGTTTTTTTCTAAGCGAAGCATGGTTTTGTCTTATTATACAGTAAAACCCCAATCTATCGTTCCCGTATCCATCGTTTTCCCACATTCATCGTTTTATTTCTGAGGTCCCTGTGCAAATTATACTTCAATAATATTAACGAAACCCGCAAGCATCGTTCTTCAAAAAGTCATTTCCCGCATTCATCGTTCTAAAATTTTTCTCCTCACCGAAACTAAATTGTAACTCATGCGAATCCATATGACATACAAACTGGAATTACTTCTTTTATTCTAAAACAACTGGTTTGTGTTGATGACGGCAACAATAATAAAAGACAAAAAGTGGTTGTATATAGCAAAGGATGCGATTATGTTTCCATTGATCAACATCTTGATCAATGGAAACATAATCGTATTCTTTGTTGGTCCAAGTTGTTGCACCTGGTCATGTTCCTTAACGTAGGAGAAATATGTGATAATGCAAAGAATTAAAATAATGGCGAAGAAGCAGGGGATAACTTCAAGTCGATGAAGCTGAGCCACCAATGCGAACTCTGCTTCATGCAATTACGGAATTTGAAACTGTATGAACTTTTGTATATGCATATGAAATGCATATTTATATGTACGAAAATGACCAGAAAAATGTTGTATAAAAATTATTTTTTAATTTAAAAAAATGAACAAAAAACCAAACAAAATTATTGGTTTTTAAAAATAAATAAATATTTTCTATAACTTCGATTTATTGGAGTTACTATACTGAATGCATTGCATGCATTAGTAAAGCATTATCATTGTGTTTCTTCGTATTTTGAAGTTAATCCGCATTCATCGTTTTTTCCCCCCGCACCCCTGGAAAAACGATGGATCGAGGTTCTACTGTATTTTGGTACTATTGATAAGGAGTGATCTTTAATGATACAGATGTGTAATTGGGCCTTTTCTGTTTGCTCTAGATAATTCTCGTTTGTGTTGTGTCATAATTTTTGTTTCAGATCAGTGCTAAAAATAGAGGCCCAAACCATTAATTTCCGCATACTATTCTCTGTTATTTTAAGAAAACTAAAAATGTCAGTTAGACTGCTTGTAAAATTTCTGTTGTATATGGACAAAGTAACATTTCAAATGGTGATGTTTGAAAGTGGTTTAAGAAACTTAAGCATGGAAATTTTAACATCGAAGATGATGCCCGTTGTGGACGACCATCATCATCTGTAAAGGAGGAGCTTTTAAAAATAGCTACCAAATGATCGCACACTGTATTTTTGTAATACTTAATCTCTATGATAGTTCCTGAAATGCATAACATGGAATTTCATCAATAGCATGTTTTAAGGGATCCTCTTTTGCTAATGATAGACTTCCAAATCGGCATCATCTTTGGTGCTGATATATCTGGACTTAAATTTCTCTAACAATCTTCGTTCTGCTTCATCTGAAACAGCATATTGTCCATTATACAAATTTTTTTATAATTTTACGAGCAGTTTGACTAGCGTTTTTACCTCCATTGAAATAACTGAGAATAATATGGCAAAAAGAATATTTCTCCTTCTCCATTCTTAACACAACGCTGAAACTAAAATTATGTCACAACACAAGCGAAAATTATACAGTGTAAGCAAAAAAGACAAAATTTACATATTTGGTTCATTCAAACTCGCTCTTCACGATCAACTGGATGGCGCATTAATTTATGTTTTTAAAACAGTTGCCGTGTCGTGTATGGTTTTTTACTGAGTACGTCTAAACTTTTAATATATCAATATATCATCATTTTCTGATCATCAAATTAAGTTATATTAGCAATATTGAGATTTAAGTGACGGAAATATCAATAAAGGAGATAATAAACCACAAAAACAAAATGTTTAAAACCATTCTAATTGAAATATGCCAACTAATATGTAGCAAGAAATACCAGGTACAATTTGTGAAGAAATGAACACTAATTCTTCTTCTTTCTTTCTTACTTTTCTTTTCTTTTTTCTTTTTTTTTTTCAATTATTTTTCTTCTGACTGCTTCATTAAAAGCATCGAGTCCAAAATGCATTGTGAAATGCAAATCCACTTGCTGTCACTGACATGGAAAATAAACCGAATTTAAATAAATGTTACTCCATTTTGTTACTTTTTTAACGAGATAATTCGTACATTAAACCGTAGGAAAATTATCACTAATATTAGGGCTGTTCTCAAATTTTAACTGGCTTGATTCTGAAACATTTTTTAAAATTTATTTTGCATTGGAAGTTAAATAAGGCTAAATTTAATACTATACCTTATTTGTTTGAATAATGCATAAAGGTTAAAAGCCATGCTTGCTGGTGATTAACAATCACCTGAGAATATAGCACAACAGTACTAAGTAAACAAAACGAAGAAATATTGGCATATTTTCTTCATTGCGAACATTTTAATTTCCACTCATATTAAAGAAATAATATTTTTAGAAATCGAATTTTAAACAAAATATATTTCAAATTTATTACAGTATATTTCGAAATTATCTTAAAGCGGTTTCTAAACAAACTAGTAATACTCGTACGATAATAATAATACCTTAAGAGTTGAATGCAAATTTCATTCATTTTAAAATCAGTATTTTTATATGATTTTGATGATACTATATTTAAATACGGTTCAACTGCATAAATTTAATAAATAAGAATAATACTTTCTGTTATAAAACTGAAAATAACTTTTTAAGTTTCAATACTATGCTATATTAGCATGGAATGAAAATCCTATTCACATAAATGCATTTCTTTAATAATCTCACTATGCAAAATTTGTAATCACAAAACATTAAACAAAACCAAACAAAACTCTTTAAATTTGAATAAAGTTATGTCATTCTCTAATTATTTATATCCTTTGAGTAAATTATTCGGTTTGTTTTAATACAATGTTATTGTGCTTAATGAATCTTTTGTCATGATTATTATTATACAGAAATGACATATGATATGAAATATAAAACAGTTTTAGAGAATTATATTTCCGTGTTATTAAATATCGCAAAATGCTGTCGAAAATTCATATTTTATTTAAGCAATTCTAATTTGCATATTTTAAGTGCTTCATAAATATTTCGTCATCAGATTAAAAACCGATGGAAGTTGTGTTAAAACTCCAGCTGAGTTCAAATAAATTAATAAATTGTTTTATATTTTGGAACAAAGATTTAATAAATGTTTCAAACAACTAATTTGGTAGTTAATATGACTGATGTAAGGATTTTTTCAGGCGATTCGAAAATTGCAATTTTAAAAGAATTTAATACCTTCATATGCCTTTATCTTAGGGCTGAAAGGATAAACTTTCTCAAGGTGTGATAGCAAAAGTTAACAGTGAAGAGCTTGTCTTTTGTTTAAAAAGCCCGAGTGCTGTATTTGTAGCTATTTCTGTGGTACATTTCTTTTGGTCATTCCGTTCCACTGGTGGCGCAAAAATTGACCAAATATCACGAATTTTCAAGCAGATGCCAAGGAACATACTATTAATTTATTTTTCTAAAACAGTTGTGTCGTATATGGGTTTTTACGGAATAGGTGTAAAAATTTAATGTATCATCAACAGTCAAATTAAGTTATATTAATAACACTGGGATTTATTGTGACTTAATTTTGGTCAATTTTTTAACGAAATAATAGGTACATTAACCAGTAGAAAAAAATATTTCACGCTTATTGGGGCTGTTCTTAAATCCTAACTGGTTTAATAATAACCCTTTTTTTGCATGAAATTACTGTTAATAGCAGTTTTTGGTAACTAAATAAAATCCAATTTACTACTAAATCTTAGTTGTTTGAAAAAAGGATAAAGGTTGGAAGCCATGCTTACTGTATCACCTCAGAATATTGCAGAACAATAAACTAAGTAAACAGAACTAACAAATATTGATTTATTTTCTTCATTTTGAACATCTTAATTTCCACTCATATTAGAAAAATAATATTCTTAGTAATCAAATTTTAGATAAAATATATTTCAAAATTCTTACAGTATATTTGAAAGTTACCTTAAAAACGATGTTTAAACAAACTAGTTACTGTTGATACGGTATAATAGTGCCTGAAGTGTTGAATGAAAATATAATTAATTTCAAATTAGTATTTGCATATGATTTTAGGATGCTGTATTTAAATACAATTTAACTGCAAAAATTTAACAAACCACAATAACACTATCTGTTACAATACTAAAAAGAACACTTAAAATTTTAATGCAAGTTTCATGTCTACCATATTAATTTGGAAACAAATTTTAATTCATATAAATGTGTTTCTTTAATAATCTCACTATGCAAACTTTCTATTCGAAAAATATTATACTCTTTAAATTTGAATAAACTTAAGTCATTCTTTAATTATTTATATCTTTTGGCTAAATTATTCTATTTGTTTTTATGCAATATTCTCATATTTTCTGAATTCTTTGACATGATTATTATGTATAGAAACGATATATGATAAGAAATAGAAAGCAGTTTTAGAGAATTTTATTTTCCGTTAGTAAATATTGCAAAATACTAAAACAAAATACATACTTAGTGACGAAAATTCCTATTTTATTTAAGCAATTATAATTTGCATATTTTAAGTGCTACATAAATATATTGCTATTAGATCAAAAGCTGATAGAAGTTTGTTAAGACTTCGGGAAATTTAAAATAAATGTAAAAATTTTTAAAAAATATTTAAACAATAATTTTTTTAAAAATTAACGTTGGAGTAAGAAATTTTTTCAGAAGATTCGATAGTTGTAATTTTAAAAGATTTGAAGTCTTTTGAATGTCTTTATCTAATAAGGTGGGAAGGGGGAATATGCTGGAGAATGGTAGCAAAAAAGAACAGAAAATATGTAGCTTTTTGTTAAGAAAAAGTCCGAATATAAGTTTTGCCGATACTGCTGTGGACATTGTACAATACGAAAGTGAATTTAAATGAAAACTGGGAAAGCTCTCATCCATAGCACAGAGGTCGATGCATGAAAAATTAAAGAATGATTTCCATCGTAAAGAAACAAATGTACCATTTATTATTCTTTTTAACACAGAAAAAATACAGGTTTATAAAGAAGTGCGGCAAAAGATGGCTCCCAACTGTCCTTTTTATGCTACTCTTTATCTTTTGAGTTACCATCCAAGTGTGTGACCATCCTATCATTTTTAACAACAAGATTTTGTCCGATGGAGCCATGATGAGTACAAAACTCGAATAAACAAAATAGGTTGCATTAAATTTAACGGAGTAATTTGAATTTTCAGGAATTCCACTAAGCGTTTTAATTCGCGACAGTAAAAACTACAGATATTTAATTAAATAAATAGCGAAAGAATATAAAATTTTTAGTAATGAATTCATTTGATTTAATTTTTTTTTTTTTTTCAAAAGTGAAATTGGAGATCTTGCGGGCTCTGAACTCTAATGATGACTCGTTGCACGTGAAAGCATCGGGGAAGATTTTGGACGTTATTTTCCCTTCAGGAGGTTCTTCCTCTGAGTCCACTGCAGGTGAGCATTTGTGAACCGACAACAAGGTAGCAGAGAGGGTAGGCATCCCCAGCGATTATATGGGGGTCACGGTGGGTGAATATGGTAGGCATTTTGAACAGCATCGAGCTGAAACCTTTGATAAGATGCGGCTTATAGGTCCAACTGATTTGTCTTCGCCGGGAACCGAGCCGAGAACTCGCCAACTAACGCGGCGACACCCGATTTTAATTTGGCACTTTGTACCGATCAGTCCTGCGTTTCTATCATTATTGGAGATTTCTGTGGCCAACGATGAGTAGGATCAATGCCTCAAACTAACTATTAAATTCTAATTAAGCCCCTAGAGGGAGTTCCTATGACTGTTGTGGGAGAGGTTTCCACAATACTCAGTGATGAACTAGTGGCGTCTATGGTTTTCTAGTAGTGACGACCATTGGGCGATCAAAGCACATTCGTGTCTAGGCATCAACAGTGGTCATGGTAAGGTAGTGTGTGTTGAGTTCTGAGTTCGGAGGCCAAAAACGTTCGACTCTGCGGATTCGAGTATAAGGCTCAGTTCAGATTGTAATACTTTTCCCTTCAACTGAATTCTTGGAAAAAGTGGGGAAGTCTTTTGTATAGGATCCATTTGCGATTTCTTCATAATAAAAACGATGGGAATTGATAAAAGAATCGGGAGGTAAACAATCCACCCTACTTGACGGAAAGATTCTCCTTTTGACGGACAACCGTCCCTTTCCTGTAAGACTCATTAAGATTTAAAAAAAAACGTTTCCACTATAAACGAGCCGATAAAAGAAGTGGTCAAATGTTTTTTGGTCTTAAGCGAGATGTCTACGCCGTCAGGGAGGTAGTTTCCGTTACTCTTTAAGGCTCGCAAATTAATGGTGCTACAACACGAGGGGTTAAAATTTCAGGCAGCTCCATGTTATCCTATGGCACAGGGAAGTTGCTTGCTTTTGAAGCGACTCCCCTGGTGCCGTAGGATAACATGGAGACGTCTGGAATTTACCCCTCGTATAATAGCACCATAAGTATCCTTTTTCCAATCAATTAATGACAAAAAATGCCTTTCTTTCATAGGAATTGGTCTCGGAGGTTCTCGTAAAGTAATTTCCATTTGAGAATGCTTGTTAATTGCTTTCGGGTCCGACTCCTTTTATTGGTGTTCGGCACCTAAGCTGTCTCTTTAGTGAGCTGGGTAGAATATTAAAGTTCCGTAAAGGCTCTTCTAGCGCATGTAGGTTTCTATCGTAGCTGTCCAAATTACTGTAATACTTGGGAGCAGAGAGAGAGAGGTTGCGAGGAACACTCTCCCTTTGTCCGGAGTACGTACGAGCGGTGGGGTGTCTTGCGACAACTCAGCCCGATAATAGTTAATGTAAAAGAACTCGGTGAGCCTAAATCCGGGAGGTGATGTCTCAATTTTATACTTATATCTATGAGAAGAGAATGCATATGTACATATAAAAGATTGAAGATTTCATCATAAATGCAAGATAAAATGACATGCTAGTTTTTAAGGATTTTATGGATGCGAAAATTTCAACGCATGACCGTCCACTATCTTCTTTAAAATGACGCAAACAGTTATGAATTTTAATGCCTTTTTGATACAGAACACAATGATTTATTATTTTATCACAAATACAAATTTGATGTACTTCTTTCTTTATAGGGTTTCATCAAAAATTTAAAATTCAAATGCCTTTTTATTTACAGTGTTGATTTTTTTTAAATAATTCCTGAAGAAATTTTTATTGAAACACTTACTTTAGTAATTTCCATAGTCCAAAAAATGCATTTTACAGACAAAAAAGGAAAGTCAAAATGCCTGAATGATTCGGTGCTTAATCGTGTACAATAGAAATGAAATATGTTGAGTCTTATATGAGAGTGAATGTTCTAAATCCTATATTTGAGTATGTATCTCAATCCAAACTGCTTATTTTCTGATTTATTTTTAAATTCATTTTTACGCTCAAACGCATCAAACTGGCAAACTCTCATATTTAGAAGCTACATAAAGTGCGTGCTTGTCAAGTTTTTGATAAATGCAAAAAATATTGCAAAAAAATGCTGTCGAAGTTGGCGGTTTGAACCGAGTTTTCCGAAACGGGAGGCCTGGAAACGAAAAAAAATGATCAAACTGAGAAAATAACTGTTCATAGGTGAAATTCTAATTAACTGAGCGAAAAATGAATTCATACGGCCGCTTATACATCTCTTCAAAAATTACCCCAGCAAGTTTCATGTATTTACTGTTAGACAATTGCTTCTTTTTGTACTAAAATCTACCGCCAGATGGCAGCACCAGACATTATTCTGTTTTCACTGGAAGAGAACTTTAGAACAGTTAGTTGATGTAGTGACTGAGCTGGGTTAGGCAGCAAAATGCTGTCAAGGATTAACAATCCATTATCATACATTATGATTCCAAAGGAATAATTACTGTTCATCAAGAACTGCTTCAAACTGGAGCTAATATATGTTAGTTATTTTTTTTTATTTGTTATGTTCTGTAAATATTGTGAAGACTGTGCATCTGTTCTTTTGTGTTGTGAAGTGTTTCCAAGTATTTGTTCATCATTATTCTACTTTATTTCTTCAAATAAATGTGTGTCAACTAAAAGGTAAAGCTTTTAACTCTTTTTTATTATTGAGGAACTCACTTATTCACGCCTTATGGAATAACATTCCAACATTGTTGATTATGAGACTGAGAAATGAGTCTCAAAATTTAAATATAATAATATCAAAACAGAAAATGTAATATATAAATTCAAAAGAAATACTTTGAAATGATTATTTTCTGAATATTATATTTTTTAGAAGTGAATGATAGAAAAGAAAATTCAAAGAATTGTTCTTGTTTTGAAACCAAAACTATTATTTGTTGATATGAAAAGAAATTATTTTGCTTGTTTTTTATTGAAATTTATTATTTATTAGTTGAAAATACAAATATATGTTTTAAACAAAGAATTTTGAATATTTAAGAAAAAAAATTTCTGAAACCAGAAGTAACTTTTAAAATTGTTCTCAAGAATTCTATTATGTTCTTATTTCATCTTTAGCATTATATATGAGTTTATAATATTTTATTGTTGTAAATTAATAAGATAAACACTCTTTTATTTTCTGTGAAATAAGCAAATATTATTATATAACAATGTCTAGTCTTAAAGAATCTCATTATATTGATAAGTTAACTGATGATAATTATTCAGTATGGAAGTTTAAAATTGAACAATTGTTAATCAAAGAAGGTTTATATGATGTTGTGTTTGAACCTAAAAAAGAAAATGATGACAATTGGGTGAAAAATGATAGAAATGCTAGAGCATTAATTTGTTTAAATATCTCAGATTCTCAAATTGTGCATGTTAGACATGCTAAAAGTGCTAAAGAAACATATAATCAATTTAAATCTGTTCATGAAAGGGTAAATCTTACAAATAAACTTTATCTTCTTAGGAAGTTGTATTCCATTAAATATAATGAAAGTATTAAAATGCAGGAACATATAAATTCCGTCTTAGAATTGGCAGAAAAATTAAGAAGTATAGGTGAAGTAATACAAGATGATAATTTAATAGCTATTTTGCTTTGTTCTTTGCCAAATTCTTATAGTACCTTTATAACTGCTATTGAAAGCAAATATGACACAGATTTATCATTAAAATATGTTCAAAACAAGTTAATTGATGAATATCTTAGAAGAGTTGAAACTAAACAAATTTCAACAAAATTTGAATCTATTGCTTTAAAGGGTAATAGGGATAAACCAAAACATTTGAATAAACAAAAATTTTGTTCTCATTGTAAAAGAGCCAATCACAACCGTGAAGATTGTTTTCACTTAAAGAATAACAACAATAACAAAACAAAACCAATTTTTACTCAAGATAGATCACGTCAACAGTTTAAAAAACAAAATTTCTCTGCTTCTACTGCTAGTCAAAATGAAAATCCACCAAATTCTCAAAACTATCATGAATTAATAAAAGAATCAAATTCTTCAGGTTTTGTTATGAAATCTCAACAAAATGGAAATCAAAACAAAAAGTTAACTTTTGTTATTGATTCAGGCGCGTCTGTTCATTTAGCTAATTCTTTAGAATTGTTCTCAGAATTAAAGAATTCAAATAAAGATACAATTACAATTGCTAATGGAACTAAATTAGCTGCAAAAGGAAAGGGTAAATGTACTTTTAATATTGAAACAGTTAATGGTCAAACAAATAAAATTACATTAGATCATGTGCTTTATGTTACCGAGTTAGACAGTAATTTATTGTCTGTACAGTCTTGTACTGAGAAAGGTTTTGTTGTAACATTTAAAGATGATATGTGTTTAATTAAAAAGGGTAACATATTAGTTGCCGATGCTAAAGCTGATGAGGGGTTATACAGATTAAAAATAATACCCACAAATGAAAAAGTATACAGCGCTTCAGAAATATTACCTGTATGTTCTAATGTCAATTGCATTCTAAAATGGCACCAAAGGCTGGGTCATAGAAATTTAGAATCCATCAAGAAAATTCAAAAGGATGATTTAGCTTTAGGTATTACTCTGAATAATTGTTCTCATAATACTGAATGTTCAAGTTGTATAAAAGCTAAGCTAACAGAAAAATCATTTCCAAAAGAAACGCAATACAGAAGTAGAAAACCACTTGATCTGATATATAGTGACGTTTGCGGTCCTGCTGAAACAAATAGTATGGGATCAAAAAGATATTTCGGTACGTTTATCGATGATTATTCTCGTTATACACAGGTATATTTTATTTCCTCAAAAGATGAAGTATTTGATAAATTAAAGGAGTATGTTGCATCAACAACAAATAAATTTAGATTGAACATTAAATCCTTGCGTACTGACAATGGAGCAGAATATTGCAACGAATATGTTAGTAACTACCTAAAGAACTTAGGAATACATCATGAAACAACAACGCCATATTCGCCGTCTCAAAATGGAGTCGCAGAAAGAAAGAATCGCTCGCTAATTGAGATGTGTAAAGCCATGCTTATAAATGCCAAATTACCAAAAACATTCTGGGCAGAAGCCGTAGCTACAGCAGCTTATTTGCAGAATCGATTACCCACAAAATCAACTGAAAAGACACCATATGAACTGTGGAATGGGCATAAGCCAAATTTGAGTCACCTTAAAGTATTTGGATGCAAAGCATATGTGTATGTTCATAAACAGAAGAGGCAAAAATTTGATGAAAAAGCCACTGAAGGAATCTTTGTTGGTTATGATTTAAGAAGCAAGGGATATCGAATTTATACAGGTGGAAGAAAAATTGTGATAAGCAGAACAGTAAAGTTTTTTGAAAATATGAACGGTGAAAACTTTTTCCCAGAAAATCCTGAAGAGCAAACTTCTGATTTAATTCATTTCAATTTTTCAGAAGAAAATCTTGAAAATGATTGTGAATCTATTCCAATAGAAAATGCTGCAGAAGAAATAGAAACTGATGAAAAATCAGTAGATAGCCCAACAACAGAAGAAAGTGAAGCTAATTCACAGAGAAGAATTTCTAGCAGAGAGACAAAAGGAATTCCACCCGAAAGGTTTTCTTACAAAACTGAAGACTGTTGTTCCAAAAATCAAGATCCCGAAACTTTTAAAGATGTTCTAAAATTACCTGTAAAAGATCAACAGAAATGGTTTCAAGCTATGAAAGAAGAATTTAACTCTTTAAAAGAAAATGAAGTATTTGAGCTTGTTACTTTACCAAAAGGTAAGCGCGCAATTGGCTGTAAATGGGTTTATAAGACAAAATGCGATGAAAATGGAGAAGAAATAAAATGCAAAGCACGACTAGTTGCCAAGGGTTTCACTCAACAACTAGGCACTGATTATGATGAAACCTTCTCTCCTGTCGTCAAACATACAACTATTAGAGCTTTTCTGACCTGTGCAGCTTATCGTAAAGCCAAAGTTTTCCAAGTAGAATTTAAAACAGCCTTTCTACATGGTAAATTAGACAATGAAGAATTATACATGCTTCAACCAGAAGGCTTTCAAGATAAAGAAAATAAAGACAAAGTCTATAAATTAAAAAAGGCCATATATGGTCTCAAGCAAGCCGCCAAGTGCTGGAATGAAGAAATAGAAAATACTCTAAAGGCATATGAATTTAAACAAAGTGAAGCAGATCCATGTTTGTTTACAAAAGAGAAATCAAAGAAGACAATTCATCTCATACTATATGTAGATGATATGTTGATAAGCTCAGAAGATGAAGATGAAGTCAATGAAGTAATAAACTATTTAAAGAAGTCTTATCCCATAACATCATTAAGAGAAGCAAAATACTTCTTAGGTATAGAGATTCATAGAAAAGAAGATGGAAGTTATCTGCTGTCACAAACAAATAAAATAAATCAATTAGTTAAAGATTTTCAGCTTGAAGAAGCCAAACCAACTTATAGCCCAATGGAAACAAACTATTATAGTTTAGAAAAAGAAGAAAATCTTTTATCATCAAATGATAACTATAGACAAGCTATCGGAAGTCTGTTATATATTTCTTCATGCACAAGACCTGACATTACAGCTCCTACGCATATACTAAGTCGAAGATGCAATAATCCAAGACAAAAGGACTGGAATGCTGTTAAGAGGGTAATAAGGTACCTAAAAACCACAAAAGATCTTGCACTTCATATTTCCTCAGAAGATTATCCTAATATAGTTGCATACTCAGATGCTGACTGGGGTCAAGATACTACAGATAGAAAATCTACCTCAGGAAATGTAATCTTCTTGGGCAATAGTTGCATTTCTTGGTTCTCAAGAAAACAAACATGTGTTACATTATCGTCAGCCGAGTCGGAATATGTGGCACTGTCACAAGGAACTCAAGAAGTGTTGTGGATTTTAAAACTATGTAAAGATCTCAAATTACATCAACATTATCCAATTAAAATTTTTGAAGATAATCAATCAACAATTAAATTGGTTGAAAGTGAAAAGTTCAAGTCGAGAACTAAACACATCGATACAAAGTATCACTACATACGAGATTTGAAAATGAAAAATGTAATAGATGTCAAATATCTGTCAACAAATTAAATGATAGCAGACATAATGACAAAGCCATTGCCAAAGGTCAAATTTGAACATTTCAGAAACCTTATCCATCTGGTGTCAGATTCTATCACAAAACGGGAGAGATGTTAGACAATTGCTTCTTTTTGTACTAAAATCTACCGCCAGATGGCAGCACCAGACATTATTCTGTTTTCACTGGAAGAGAGCTTTAGAACAGTTAGTTGATGTAGTGACTGAGCTGGGTTAGGCAGCAAAATGCTGTCAAGGATTAACAATCCATTATCATACATTATGATTCCAAAGGAATAATTACTGTTCATCAAGAACTGCTTCAAACTGAAGCTAATATATGTTTCAAAGTTATTTTTTTTTATTTGTTATGTTCTGTAAATATTGTGAAGACTGTGCATCTGTTCTTTTGTGTTGTGAAGTGTTTCCGAGTATTTGTTCATCATTATTCTACTTTATTTCTTCAAATAAATGTGTGTCAAATAAAAGGTAAAGCTTTTAACTCTTTTTTAGTATTGAGGAACTCACTTATTCACGCCTTATGGAATAACATTCCAACATTTACTGTTAAAAAATGAGTATAAAAATGTTTAGGAAATTTCGAGCTGTTGAGTGTAGAAACGTATTTTTTCGAATACACCCTTAAATGCGAAGTAAAACTTTATAAGAAGACGATAAAGTATGTTTCATTTTTTCTAAATAAATACTAGTGTTATATTTATGTAAGTTATTTAAATGTAAATACACTTGAAATTTACATCCAACACTAGCTACAAGCATTTATCCATAACTATCCATAATTACTTTATTTATAAATTATTAAATGACATGTAATCATAAGTTAGACATTTACCAAAATCAAAAGTTTGTTCATCACTTTCAAAATGCCGTTAGTGAACATAATTTAAATGGCACGCAAAACTTTCATTCATTAGTGTAATGCAGAAAACTTTCTGAATAAAACTTAAGTGTATAAGCAATTTAGAAAATACTAATACAAGATGTTGCATCATTTAATATAAAATTATCAAAAACTTTATATTAACATACTGCATGTCATTCTAAATAATGAATGTGTGAATTAGTCACTTTTGCATAAATATATGTGTAAGTATGTAAAATTGCAATCTTTTCATAGAATTTACGCATTTCTTATAAAAATTTACCTGCATTTACGTGTGTTTATCTGCTTAATGGAAGGGGATAATTACTACACACATAAATAATAATACACTACACGTAAATACAACGTTTACATAGTAGTGTATTATGTTTTTAAAAACTCAGATAAGTGTTTAAATGTAGATAACTTTATGAATTTAACTGAGTTGGTGATTGTAAATTTACTCATTTTTCATATTACACAAAAATGAGCGTATTTTGCACATTACTCAGAGATGTGAGCAAGAATATTACACAGAAATAAGAAATGTAAAAACACAATGTAAGAACAGAATTAAGGCTATTTTCGAATAGTTAAGGTTATTTGCCACTTCCATCAGTTAACTACAGAGGGTTATTTTTTTTCACTGGTAAATCCTGTTCATATGTACTTTTTCCATGAGAAAAATTCTTTTAAAGTGGGAAGAGCTATGGTGAACTGTTATCATTAACTAATTAAAGAAGACTTCTTCGAAAGAGTCTCCAGCAGTGTCCGAGAATTTCTTCTCTCAAAACTGGTAGTCGGGAGGTTCTGGGTTTGAATTCAATCGTGCTCGTCGGTCTAATCGTTCGAAATTTTCCGTGGTTTTCTTCTAACTTTGGATTCCCTTGCTTTAATAGGGTTAGTTTCCCTTAGAAAGACCTCCACCGTAGACAAGAGAGTATTTCAAAATTTTATTTTATTTTTTTAATGTGATATGCATAGGCGCTTAAATTGTGCGAAATGAAGAGATAAACACTCTCTACAGGTTTGAAGCTTTTCTTTTTATAACAACGACCTCTCAAAAGGCTTAAAGATTTTATAATTATATTTATCTAAGCTTGTCATCATACTATACAAGTAATAGGAATAATACATTAATTTTCTTTTTAATTTCATTTAATCAAGACACAGTACACATTGGAAATGTAGTTTATTAAAATCTTTATTATAAAAGTCATAAAGTGATGTGAAGAGTAAAAAGTGCAGAATGGAAAGTTAAATGAAGTGAAGTAAGATTTCCTGAGAAATCCGTTATTTTTAGGCTGCAAGTTGCAATTACACATAGTAAAAATATGACTTATGAAAACCTTTATTATAAATCACATAAAATGTAATGATTTTTAAAAAATATTCAAAAACAAAGAGAAGTGATGTATCTAGTAGCTTTAGAGAAAGGATATTATTTGACGATTATTTGATGTGTTGATTGTACTCAAATATAAATTGTGATATTCCAGTTTTCTTTAAACAGACTTTCTTTATTCTAAATGCTTCGTCATACTTAATGTGAAAATTAATGTTACACAAATCACAAATTTAAGATATTTGTTTTATTATAAAAGATGTATGACATATCTCCACAAACAAAAAGTAAAAATGCGGTCTTCCACCAGAGTTCCAATACAATTAATAAAATGTATCAGTTATAGCAATTTACTAATATACCAACAAATCAAAAGCATACCCTCATACCAAATGCTGTTGTAAAATTAAAAAAATATCTATCAGAAGCATGTCAGAATTTGAAAAACGAGACTAGATGAACAGAAAGGCAGTCAGAATTAGAAAATTTGTGTTTTAGTCAATTAAGAAATCTGTTTGATATCGCATATTCATTCAAGTATACTTATTAAAATTTCTGATGATTGTATATATTTTCATCATCATAATTGATTATCATGATCATCATAATGATCATCATAAAGTGATCATCATAATTGCTTCTTAATAGAAGCACGAAAAATAATTATGTTTAGTGAGAATAAGATATTTGTACAACATAAATAAGGGTAGAGCAGAAATATATGTGTGAGAATCATCAGCAATAAAAAAAAAGAAAAAGAAAGAAAGAAATTGGCATTTTCATCATTGACAAAACACTTTACTTCGATCCCTGATGATGAGTAGGAAGATGTAAGAAATCTGTTTGATATCGCATATTCATTCAAGTATACTTATTAAAATTTCTGATGATTGTATATATTTTCATCATCATAATTGATTATCATGATCATCATAATGATCATCATAAAATGATCATCATAATTGCTTCTTAATAGAAGCACGAAAAATAATTATGTTTAGTGAGAATAAGATATTTGTACAACATAAATAAGGGTAGAGCAGAAATATATGTGTGAGAATCATCAGCGATTAAAAAAAAAGAAAAAGAAAGAAAGAAATTGGCATTTTCATCATTGACAAAACACTTTACTTCGATCCCTGATGATGAGTAGGAAGATGTATCAATTTTTGGTGATTTTATAGGTAAAGAGAACCTGAATCAGAAATTAGTAAATATCTTAAACTTATAGTAAATAAAATTGACTTCTGTGGGACATCAAATAGAACCAATGAAAATGGGAAAATGAAACATTAACTAAATAAAAGGCAAGTTATAAATGATCTATTTTTCAAAACAAATTTGGATAGAACCAAAACCACCCGACAGGAGGCAATACATATTCTCTCAAAGCATAATGCACACATACTTTAAAGGCAGCGGGGGTTGATTTAGAAAATTTGACACTGCCAACATTCTCGCTCTACATCTCCGGGAAAGGGGCGAGGGGAAAAATTGAAGAAAAGTTGAAAAATACATTTAACCGAAGCATATCACTTGTCGCCAATTTTGACAGCAAATAGATTTGTCACAATGATGACAAAGTTTCTGATCAAGTAACAGTTTTTGTTTCAGGTATTGAAGTTAAAAAAATACTGAGTATTCTGAACTGGAAGTTGCTTTGAAATAAGAAATTCAATAGTGCAATTACTTACAACTTGGTATGGAGTTAGTGCATTTCTTACAGGCTTGTATTTTAATACAGCAAATGTAAATACTGGTGTTCCTTTCAGTGCTATCACAGTTTTTCAAAGCACATTTAACAAACATATATATATATATATATATATATATATATATATATATATATATATATATATATATATATTGACATTATATTCTAGAAATAATTGCCTTCGATGTATTTGACTTATTTTTCATTTCATGAGGACTTCAAATCACTATTTCTGGGTCAATCCATTTCAAGTGGTCCAGAAAATATTTTTTTGGTCGCTCGGCTATTTTTTAAAAATCTGAAATTTTTTGTACAACAACCCTAACATGACGGAAGTTCAAAATGACCGTTCTTTTAATTTTACTATTTTTTGTTTGTGCATGACGGCCATATTTGTTTCATCGTGTGCAGCGATTTTATCAGATACTAGGATACACAAAATTGTAAATATCTCGTCTTCTATTTTTCCAATTGAAATGGGGTTTGCAGCATTTTGTTCAGAATAAAATAGGCTAAATATACAGTGATAGAAATTTTTTTAAAAATAAATTTTTACAGGTGAAATTTTAGCACAAAATGTACGATTTTTTCCAAAATCTATCCGTTTGCAAGAGGAAAATTTTCATGCAAGAGCAACTATCAACCTTACACAATTTTTTCTACAAATAGGTGAAAAGTACGTGTACTCATACACCAAGTCCTAGATCTGGGAGTTAATTTCTCTTTGCGAAAAAAATTCCGAAATTCATCAAAAATTTCAAAAATCGCACTTTTTAGGCTTTGATATCTCTGGTGGGGCACGAGATAAAAATCTGAAATTTTGGCCTGTGATAGTATTGTGTAGTAGCGTTATGTACAAAAAATTTCAAGAAGGAGATTTGACTACAAGCTGAGATATGACATGGAAAATATGTGAAAACAATACTGTCAAACTATTGTAAACCTAATATGTAATTGTTCAACGAGACTGTCAACCTTGCACAATTTTTTCTACAAATAGGTCAGAAGTCTGTGTACTCATACACCAAGTCCCATATCTGGGAAATGATTTCTCTTTCCGAAAAAAATTCCGAAATTCGTCGAAAATTTCAAAAATCGCACTTTTTAGGCTTTGATATCTCTGGTGGAGCACGAGATAAAAATCTGAAATTCTGGCTTTTGATAGTATTATGTAGTAGTGTTATGTACAAAAAATTTCAAGAAGGAGATTTTACTACAAGCTGAGATACGGTGATTAAAGAAATGTTAAGAAATGCTATTACGAGTACATTAGGAGAAATGAGATTAGTCTCTTTTATTACAATATTTACCCAGAAAATATCGTTTGTTGAAAACAGTTAAATAATAAGCATTTAATTTACAAAATACTATATATGTTCAACAAAGAGCTTAACAATATTTACGAGAGATGTTATGAGTTCGACCAGTTACTGTTGTCAGTCCATCAGGCTGTTCTTTCTAAAAAATTTATTTGAAGCCCCCCCCCCCCCCAAGTCTTATCATCCCTTGTTAACTTGAATGAAATTCTCTAGATTTAATAATTGAAGCCATGTCAATTCGATCAATTGCAATTCATTGTCTGTAATTTACTTTTCCTGAAATGTGTTCCGAATAAAATTGTTGCAATAGCATTTCTAGTAGATTTGTTCATCTGGACAAATAGTGTATTGGCTTAGCATACATCCTGTATTGTTTAAATCACACAGAAGCATTTGAAAAAGATATTTGTAACTAACATTTAACTTTGTACCATAAATAATTAATTTAAAATTTTGGAGGTATGAACAACTACATAGTATGTTACAATAGTTTGGCAGTATTGTTTTCACATATTGTCCATGTCATATCCCAGCTTGTAGTCAAATCTCCTTCTTGAAATTTTTTGTACATAACACTATTACACAATACTATCAAAGGTCAGAATTTCAGATTTTTATCTCGTGCTCCACCAGAGATATCAAAGCCTAAAAAGTGCGATTTTTGAAATTTTCGACGAATTTCGGAATTTTTTTTTTCGCAAAGAGAAATCATTTCTCAGATCTGGGACTTGGTGCATGAGTACACGCACTTTTGACCTATTTGTAGAAAATATTGTGCAAGGTTGACTGTCTTGTTGAACAATTACATAGTAGGTTTACAATAGTTTGGTAGTATTGTTTTCACATATTTTCCATGTCATATCTCAGCTTGTAGTCAAATCTCCTTTTTGAAATTTTTTGTGCATAACGCTACTACACGATACTATCATAGGCTAAAATTTCAGATTTTTATCTCGTGCCCCACCAGAGATATCAAGGCCTAAAAAGTGCGATTTTTGAAATTTTTGACAAATTTCGGAATTTTTTTCGCAAAGAGAAATTAACTCCCAGATCTGGGACTTGGTGTATGAGTACACGCACTTTTGACTTATTTGTAGAAAAAATTGTGTAAGGTTGACAGTTTCCCTTGCATGAAAATTTTCCTCTTGCAAACGGATAGATTTTGGAAAAAATCGTAAATTTTGTGCTAAAATTTCACCTGTAAAAATTTATTTTTCAAAAATTTTCTTACACTGTATATTTAGCCTACTTTATTCTGAACAAAATGCTGCAAACCCCATTCCAATTGGGAAAATAGAATACGAGATATTTACAATTTTGTGTAGCCTAGTATCTGAGAAAATCGCTGCACACGATGAAACAAAGATGGCCGCCATGCACAAACAAAAAATAGTAGAATTAAAACAACGGTCATTTTGAACTTCCATCATGTTAGGGTTGTTGTACAAAAAATTTCAGATTTTTAAAAAATAGTCGAGCGACCAGTGCTGGACCACTTGAAATGGATTGACCCTTCTGCTAGATTTAAAGATTGCTGGCCCTTCATAAATATTGCCAATTACGCACCAATTGATAATCTTCTTTACGAGTAGTAAATGATTGTGCTGAATAAGCTGCTTAATTAGCTAGTGAATTCATGAATGCACTCACGTAAGATGAAGATATGTGCCAATTTTTTTAAGGGAGAGCAGAATATCGCCTGCAATTAAACACTCAGCCAATGAAGAAAATTTTCAAATAGATGTATCCTAAGAAATTAAGAATATTAAATCAAATTCAACATGCATCAAAAAATGTTTTGTGTATAACTTTTGAAAAACTTATGTAAATTTGTATATTTTGAAATAAATGCCAATTTTTTAAAAGTTTGAACACCTTGAAAGGTCACTAAGCTTTTTCACTAGTTTTCCAATATTTTACAAATATGCTTATACCATCAAACCGCACAAAGTAAAGGGGTATGTGATATAATCATGATATATTTTTTCAGGCCTATTACTTTCGAAAACCCCAAGTGGGCACCCCTCTTTTTTTGGTCCTATATCCCTTGTGTACATTATTGGACGTCATGAATAACTAATACCTTTTTAGAAAGTGCCTTAATCTTCCCTCATTCTAAGAGAAACCGCCGCAGTTTGTATCTTATAAATATCACTGGAATAGTATAAGAAATTCCACTCATTAGTACTTCATTTTACGTTACAGGAGCGATAAATAGTCATAAAATCCTCATATATGACACAATTCAAACGTTTATTGAGGGGGTGGGGGGGTTCATAAATACTCTAATGGTTTAAGACTGCGGGCGTACGCTTCTTTTGTCATCCTTCAACCGAATTCTAGGAAATATTTTGTTTAGGATTCTCTTCTGCGGTTTATTCAAAATAGAATGAGAGAAATCTACAACAGATCAGGCGATTAGTAGCTCAGCCATACTTGAGGGAAAGGCTCCTGTTTTGAAGGAGATCAATTATCTTCCCCTAAAAGTCATTAAAGATCAAAAACACCACGTCGACCTCATAAAAAAAGCCAATGCTCATAACAATTAGAAGACTGGTCTGTTTGCTGCGGGTACACGACATTTCGGTCCCGCCGTTTCGGTCCCGCCGTTTCGGTCCCGAGACATTTCGGTCCCTGGACATTTCGGTCCCGAGACATTTCGGTCCCTGGACATTTCGGTCCCGAGACATTTCGGTCCCGAGACATTTCGGTCCCTGGACATTTCGGTCCCTGGACATTTCGGTCCCGAGACATTTCGGTCCCGAGACATTTCGGTCCCTTGCCATTTCGGTCCCTGGCCATTTCGGTCCTTAATCATTTTGGTCTCTTGCCATTTCGGTCCATTGCTATTTCTTTACCGGCCACTTTATAACTTGGTTTCTGATTGATGAAGGCCCCTCTAAACGCTTAAACTCAACATTGTTCGGGCCTTTTTTAATATTTTTATTCTACTGCCCCCCTTCCCTCAAATTTTATACAAAGCTGAATATAATACTCCAATAAGTTTAATCTATTGTAACTCGTGATAATAAAATCACAGCGAGTTGTAAATTTGATTAAACAATGTTATATAATTTTACACTGTCTTTATTATTATTATTTAACAGAATAAATATTTTAAGTTTTATCATATATTTTTTGTATTAGGTATTTTATCTATACTATAAATTATTATTTTTATTGATTAACTTTTATTTTTATTGATTGTTTTCGTACACTTTCTTAGAATCTTTAAATTAGTGATTTCGTAACTAGGCGTGCTATAAAAAAATTTTGTTAAAAAAATAAAAATGCTCCAAGGACCTTTTTTTATGTAATAATTATTGGTTACATTTTTTTTTTTTTTTTTTTTTTTTTTTTTTAACAGTTTTCTTACCTTATGAAGACAATTTTTGTGATTTGATTTTATTGAAAGTGGGCCTATTTCTTTGTAATAAAATGATTATTTTTTAATTTTATATAATAATGTAACTATTATTTTAAATAATTTTATTTTCGATTTTTAACTGGCAAAACTAAGCTTTTTTAATTTATCGTTTATTTACTTATTTCCATTACCTTTTCGCTCCCACTTTTACAGAAAAAAATTGACAATTTTTATTTTAATTTTATTATTAATTGAATAAATAGTTTTAAATTTCAATAACTTTAAATATAAAATAAATAAACAGGTAAACGATAAGCTTCAGTTTATAACTACTACAAAACATAATGATAAATTGAATATAAAACAGATTATTTATTGAGTTTATGTAAAGTTAAATTCGAAATGCATATTAATAATTTTATCAATTTAATTATATAAAGATTCATTAAATTAAAAATACATAAATTTAATAAAGTATTAATTTGATTTTCATTTTAAAATCACTAACTGTTTTGAGATTTAATTTATAGCAATTATTCATCACCATAAGTTATTATTCAAAAATTGTTATTTATTTCAAAAAAGGAAATTATTATTATTATTATTTTGAAAAGTAACGTAACGTAATAATTAATTAAACATAATAATGCAACACTGTAACAATGCGTAAAAATATTTCTTAACAGGTTTAGGTAACATTACTATTCAGATGCAGATTTAAATTTTTTGAAACAATGTTATAGTTTACATTTCGCAAAAATCAATCATATATTAATTATTATATTAAAAGAGAAAGAAAAATATGATAAACTAACCAATAAATGAATAAATAACATATTTATTTTGAGAATCCTTATCATTTTTATAAATCCTAATGAAGTTAATAACATTATAGTAGCTGAAATTTAAAAAATATGTTTTTTTCATTTTTGCTATAACTTCTATATAGTTCTTGTACTAGATTTTAAACAAGTAATTGATAAATAAGTCACTTAAACAATTAATAGTTAAAATAATTTTGAATCCTTATTAATAAATATGTTTGATAAAAATAATTTAATTTTTGAGAATTTTTTAATTTAACAACATAACAAAACACTAATGCTAAAACATTAATGCTTTCAAATTTTCTAAGATGATGTTAATCATTTAATAAAATAATGTATAACATTAAGTAAATAACAAATCAAAACCGTGTGCCGAGAATTTTTAAACACTTTTTTTTATGTTGGTGTTCCTATAAAATTGGAAATGTATGCATATAAGTATCAGCTAAGTACTACGATTAATCCCTTTTAAGCAAAAATTCTGCATGTCAATCAATTGTCAACGCCCATTTGAACAAATAGTCATCTTTATACAAGATAAATAGAAGAGCTAGGTACTAGCTTTAGGTAGTTAGCTTTATTCTACGTATCTTGATCTTTATACACTTGTCAGATGAAACCCTTATTCTTTACAATGCCTTTTATACTCTGGAGTTCAAATGCGGACGGGCCTCCCACATAATCGCTGGCAATTTTTAGAAGAAATATGAATGTTTTGAAAAGAACAGCATTTCTCGGTGTTTTTTATTCCTCTTGCTGTTATCTTCATTTCAAACGCTTTTAGTATCAATTAAACCAGTATAAAAAGTAGAATGGAATATTTTTTATCCTTATTATTATAACTTATGAATGACATTGAAATATTCAAAACTTATAACATAACTAAATAACATTGTTAGGTAAGATATTTACCACCTACACATAATATTTTAAGTTACCTTTTTTAATTTAACTTACTTTGACAGAAGGCTTTTTTTTTCATATTTTTTATGAGGGTTTTTATATTTTAATGTTAAAAATAATTAATTTATATAATAATATCAGCTTTAAATGAAATGACAAATTTCAATACGCACTACATTAATAATTTTGTAATTAGTTTCCTTAAGCTGGTTTTAGAAAATTTAACAGATGTGTTGTGTAAATGTGATATATGCATAAAAGTATGGCAGTATAATTTTTTTGCTGTTGCCGTTGTTTTGGAAAACATTAATAAAAACAGGGAAATGTCAATATAATAAACATTCTAGATTGTAATAATAACAATAAAAAGAGAACTGTTGTCATGAAAAAATAATTGCTAATAATTCAAGATGTAATTCATTTTTCTAAAATGTAAAAAAAAAAAAAAAAAAAAAAAAAAAAAAAAAAAAAAAAAATATATATATATATATATATATATATATATATATATATATATATATATATATATATATATATATATATATATATATTTAGGTTACAAATCATTTTAATAATTATTTTTGCTCGTGTCATATATTTATGTAATAAAATAATTGCAAAGCTAACTACCTCCACGTGTTGCAATCTGGAAACTTTTTTCTTAATTTAAAAACGGAAAAGTTTAAAAGTAAAATAAATGCTAGTAACCAAAAACAATATATAAAAAATGCCATAAACAAAAAGAGGATTCAATGATAATTTTGGCACAGGGGGTAAAATACCACCAGATACAGATGTTTTTTATTTGTTTCAACATTTTTGCTCCTATGCGGGAAGTGGCGGGGGTGCAAAATAATGAAACACTTATAATTCTGAAAATTGGCTTCAGCGATGAAATCCTATAATATGCTAAGTGTCAGAATATAAATTCCATATAACAATAACTCTTTCTTTTCTCCTGGCAATTTAAAAGCCTTTGTCTCCCTGGAGAGGAAACATGCATCTCAGAAGTTAAGATTTTATAACTATTATGGGGTGTGTTAATATCATAAGTTAATTGGGTTATTTTATAAATTCAGTTATCAGTTTCCAAGTTAACTTCCCCATTTCCTCGTTCAAGAATTCAAAACATTCTGGCATTTTTAAAAAATGCCATTCATCTGTGAATTTTTTTCAGAAATCTCCATCGATTTCTAAATTAATTGATCAAGTTTTGGGGTACTTGTTACTTCTAATTAATCGCATTACACTAAAATTTTATGCGACTTTCAGTTAAAAAACCAGTGTTTGAATTCAGACACTTTTCTCCGGGAAGGACTTCTGTGGCTCCGGGGGGATTACGCTTTTTTACCACTGAAAACACAAAATTTCAAATTTTCCGGGGGGGGGGGGTAATTGATAGCTCCGGGGGGGAATGACCTGCCCCTGAATTCAGCACTCTAAAATGTTCTTTATAAAATTATGTCAGATATTTCCCGTGCACAAAATTTCAGCTTGCTGGAGAAGGGACCGAAAAGTCCAGGGACCGAAATGTCTCGGGACCGAAATGACCATGGACCGAAATGTCTCGGGACCGAAATGTCTCGGGACCGAAATGTCTTGGGACCGAAACGTCTCGGGACCGAAATGTCTCGGGACCGAAACGGCGGGACCGAAACGGCGGGACCGAAATGGCGGGACCGAAACGTCCTGCTTCCGTTTGCTGCTTAAGGGCGCTCAGAGAAACACTTCAATTATTTGAAAAGTTCAACATTTACAGAGATGTGATGAAGCCTTACAAAAATACAGATTTCAATTGTTAAAGGATGTAAAGCTCCAGTTAGACGTATCATTATACTTGAGCAGTCTATGTTCTGATCAAGCGGCACTTTCTTTGTGATCACGTGGCGTTTTTTATCTTTGATGGCTTTAAATGTAAAGTGAAGGACATCCTTCGGGACAGGAGAATTTTCTTTGAATTCGATCTAATGTTTTTGATGCATCCCTCCATTCTTTTGTTAAAAACCACAAATGGGGTTGGAAAAGAAAGGTTTTATTGCTTTAGAATGACAGAAAGCATATTTGCATTCTAAATGCAGCCTAAAGCTGCAAATACACGTACCTTTTAACTGTGTTCTGTTTCGGCTTCTTTTATTGTAGCAACACGATCTTTAAGGACTTTTAGGGGAAAAGGATTGATGTCCTGTAAAACAAGAATATTTTCTTTAAGGGGCTACTTCAGTCAAATGAAAAGACCCATTCACTAATGCTAATCCTATGGAAGAAATTTATACAGATATCTCGGTTGCATTTCAATATTTTTAAATGATTTTTTGGCTTTGGATATCTGAGATCGATCTGTATGCATGACGTTAGTTACTTTTTTCATTTTGTTTACAGTTATTTTTTACAGGGACGCTTTCATTTTTGGAACCGGTTTGGAAAGCGAAAGCAACCCCGTAAAAAATATCTGCAAGCAAAATCGAAAAACTAAAAAACGACCTCCATTCAGATCAATCTGAGTTATCCAATGCAAAAAGAATCATCTAAAAATATTGAAATGCAACCGAGATATTTTTATAAATTTCTCCCATAGGATTAGCATTAGCGAACGGGTCTTTTCATTTGAGTGAAGTAGCCTCTTAACTAGGGTTGAGTTCTTTATCTTCTGACCTAATGAATATTACCATCATTCAATTGTGAGTAAACCACAGAAGGGTCCTAAACAAAACATTTTCTAGGATTCGGTTGAAAAAAGGCAAAATAAGCGTGTGCCTACAGCCTTAGGCTGCGTTTAAACGCTTGTTTTGCCATCATTCTATATTTTTCTAGGTAATCTTTTGTTTCTTCCCCGTCTGCGGTTTACTCACATGGAATCAACAATGGTTCAGGAAAGAAAGCTTCAGCTCTACTTAACAGTAAAATTCGTCTTTTGCAAGACATTAGTTATTTTCCTTTTAAAGTACTCAAAGATCAAAAACACCGCGACGCCACAATCAAAGAAGCCGATACTGATAACAATAGAATTATGATCTATTCGCACCTTTAGATCTCAGAGTTAATGTTGGGTCAAACTACGAGAATTCGTATCTGGAGACGTTGGTTCCGGTCTTGCATAAGACCCAACTTTACGAACGCAATAACGGCTAAACAAAAATACGAAAATTATATTCCGGAAAACGTTAAAATTATGTTTCTATCTTCATTGAAACAGAAAACATTAATTTTTTCGTTTTGGTTTGTTTTCAAGATCTAGCTTTCAAGTAATGATTGTCATAAAAACAATTTCTTGCAAAAATTGCAGGGTTTTTTCCCAGCATTTCTCTTATTTAAATAGTTATAAGTCAAAAACCGTTAAAGATTATTAGTTCAAACTTGGAACGTGTCTTTTTCAATTGTTTCCTTTAATTTTAATTTAGCAAATTTGAGAAAATTATATACGTTTAAAAATAGGTTTTTTTTTTTTTTTTTTTTTTTTTTTTTTTTTTTTTTTTTTTACATCCTTTTTTTTTCAAAAAATTTTTAACCTTCCGTCGGGCGCGCCGTTTTAAAAAGTACAACATTCACATTTTTTTTCTCTTTAAATCAAAATTCAAGCGGTAGTGGGTGTAAATAACTGTTTGTATTCGTTTATTAGATCTCTTTACTCAGTTTCTGAAAGTTATTTGTATTTCTGATTGCTCAATTAGTTGCACCTGTCATTTCAATCTGTTAACAGTCCATGAAATACGCAAGGTTTAGCTGTAAACAGCCTTCAAAAAAGCAAATCTTATGCTTGGTGTGGGAAGCGACTAATATAGATTCAATATAGGACTAATTCGGTAAATCCGAAATTAATTATTGTTTAGTAATTCATTATTAATTTTTATTCTTTGTGATTGTAGTAGCAAGTAGCTTTTTATGCATCTAACTTCTGCTTTAGTATATTATAATAAAATAAGTGCATATCGGAATACTTTCATAATTTGTGATCAGAGATAACTTATATCATATTTGAAAGTTAAATTATTTGTAAAATTAAAGTAAAGCAGCAATTATTGACTGTTTTTTGCCTTTTGTACAATTTACAACGCGCGCCCACTCATGTGATGAAAATTTTCGCGTCCAGAGAAAGGTTAAATACTTTTAATTTTCTTTTAAATTAATATTTTAGATATACTGAATCAAAATTAAAGCTTATATATTTCTGTTTATTTAAATGAAAAAAAAATCAAATTTTAAAAATAATATTTCAAGTGATAACGATTTTAAATTACACCATTTTTTTAATAAATTTAAAATTTTTAAAATATATATGAGAAGTTTAATCATGGCGTTTTGTTTAAAAATAATATGATTATCCATCACAAAAAATTTCAAAATTTTAACTCAATAAATAAAAAAATATTTTAAAATGTGTCCCGGATCCCCCCCCCCCCTTTAAATAAATTCCTTTTCTTAATGTAAATGTGTCTTTGAAAAGAGTTGATTGAAATTCATAAGCGTAAAAATACGGAAATAGCAGTGGACAATGTGCATTTTGATAGTGACATACTAGTCGTGTATTTAACATTTTACATGTACAGAGAAATCGTTTTTATATCATCAGTATACCCGTTTTTATGTGTAAATTTACGCATTTATTATTTAGAATGTGGAAAGTCGTATGAAAAAAAAAATGTAAAATACTAAAAACTAAAAAATAAAGTAAAGCACTTAAATCGCTTGAATGGTGTAAACTGCGCTCTTTTATTTAAGTGTGAGGAATTCTAATCGATTTCAAGTAAGAGTTTTATTTTTAAATCTTCTATATTACATTAGATTTATTGTACTCCACTTTTAGTACTTAATCATATATTTTGATTACCTAAAAACTAGAATATTACTATCGCGCTTGAGAGAGATGCTTCTAAACTAATATTAACAATTAGGAAATTAATGTATGATTTATGAACAAAACGATATTTAACTGATTCTTGAATTCGTCTAATTGACTCAGAATATATTTCAGTATTAATTAACTATGTTTTCAATGAATTAATGATCATTAAAAAACATTTATAATGATTTACGCAAAACTTGTAGTCCATTAAATTGCCATTTTATTCCGCTCTTTTCGTATTATATTTGAATGAACCTCCCCGAACTTCCGTGAAATATCGATATCATAGATATAATAAAAGATGTGCTTCATTAAATTGTCTGTTTGATCTGTTGATATGAAATCTATTTATGAAATTGAAAGAATTGAAGCGTTTGGAAACAAATTGGATCAAGTCCATTTTCTCGTTCAGCCGAAATTGAAATGAATTCTTGCTCTTATGATAGTAATTTCTTCGGTGCCATTTAACCACTTAACAGTTTATTAAAGATGCATATATATATACACTATACTAAGTATATATTATATAAGTATACACTGTACTAAGTATATATTATACATTATTTATAATTTTATAATGTACTAAGGGGCTCTGCCCCCTACGAATTACCTTCGCCATCCCCCCCCCCCCCCCCCCGTTTAGACACCCCAGTTTCTAAAAGCAAGCTAATTTCATCGGCTTAAAAAGCTATTGAATTATAATTTAAAAAACAGTGGCGATTCCTTGTAAATGGATTTCTATTCATTTTTCTTTGAAACCGCTGTTAAGAAATACAATATCTGTTTTCGTCTTTGATTCTTTAATCTAAAAAAATTAGTTTGAAATTTGAAAATAAGCAAATGTAAAACAAATTAAGTAAACAGAGTTTTTGTCTTTTGCTATTTTTTAACAATGCTTTTAAAAAGTTATTTAAAAAAGACATTTTAAATGCATCCATTTTAAATCTGACGTAATTTTCACAGAAGCTTTCTTTCTCTTTTTAATATTCACTTGAAAATACTTTTCTTGTTTTATACGCAACATTTTAAACTAATACTTTTTTCTAAAATACGCTGAAAATATCTTTTAAAATGCTGGAGATTTAAATTAAAAATGGAAAATAATCCTAAAAAAAAAGGGCCTCACCAGTGGCTGAGAGATTCTGCCCTCGAAATTGGTATACGGGAGGTGCCGGGTTCGATCCCAATCTGCCCGTTGTCCTAATCATTCGGAGTTTTCTGTGGTTTTCTTCTAAATTTAGATTTCCATGCGTAAACACGCTAGGTTCCTTTAGTTTACTGTTAGGTTTCCTTAGAAAGACCCCCACGGAAGGCACCCTCTATTCAGAGCCTATATCACACATGTTGATAATTGGCCGTCACAAATACAACCAACCAATCAACCTCAAGAAATATGTCAAATTAAAAAAACAAATGAAGTCTACATACCGCGAATATCTGATGGAACAAATGGTCTAAAAATACTTAAATTATTTGCGTAAAGTTTTTGCTCCTAGAAAACAGGTTTTAATGGAACAATTTTGAGCAATTTTAATATTAAATATATCTTAAAATAATTATTCGATTGTTTAAAAATGTCTACATCAGCATGTTTATCAAACATTTCTCTGTAATATTATCCATTTTTAAATTTTTGTAAGCAAAAGATTTCTGATTATTAATAAAAAATGATCCCAGTCACAAAAAAAAGAAAAAAAATCGGTTTTTTTTCGAATTGAGCCGGCCAAAAGTCAAAATTTCAAAACGTAGTTGAGAAGAGAAAAATTTAGTAAATGTGAAGATAAATAGATGGGGATTTATGATACGTTTATAAATTTCGTTAAATCCATAATACGAAAATAATATGACGTCATCTTAAATAGGATATAATCGCCATTGCAACCAAGAGTCATTACCTATCATGGAATATCACTAAATTAGTTGCATTTGATAGGATTTAAAATAACAATTGCCAAGGAGAGCTAGACTCATTATCTATCATAGTACAGCAGAGAAATAAGTACGTATGATAGGATTTAATAAAATGAAAAGACTTTTATTAAAAACTGTTTAAGTTTTGATTCTATTTCATAATACTTGAAAGGACTCGAGAAAATTCTACAACGATTATATAAATTGAATTTCAAATCGTTCGGTTGGTTAGCTTTTATGATATTATAGGCGGACAGATAAGACGAAGACTACAGGTGCTATGTATATATTGATGTACCACGTTTGATAGAAATCAGAAATGAACTGCGCATGGACGAAAATAGCTAATCCATTTGTTTACATTCCAAATACGTCGCTTTTTTTTTTTTTTTTTTTTTTTTTTTTTTGTATCATTGAATTTTATGTTTTTAAATATTGCATTGTAATTCCATTATATTAAAATACGTTATAAAAAGACAAATATAGCAAAAAAGCTGGTTTAAAGATATGATTATTAAACTAAATGGAGGCACTTTTTCCTCGTGATACAGCGTAATTTAATCTTTTTAGAATTAATTACCTTTGAGGATTAATAACTGTTTGGCGTGATTTTAAAAAATCGCCAAATTGACAATTTTTTTTTGGTTTGTTTACATTATTTATTTATGTTAATGTTTACATAATTTGCTACAATATTTGTTTTATGAAGTTTTATGTTATTTGTTTGTTGTGGATCTAAATATTTAGGTTGATATAATTGATAAATTTACCATGTCAGATGCCAAGCAGTCATTAAATCTGAGATTTAACCATAAAATAAAAATAAAAATAAAATAAACACATTTTTATAAAAATTCTTAGAAATGTCAAATATATATAGATACATACTTCGGAAAGGCCTAATCCGAGAACTAGTAGAAGGTGCATAGTCCATTTAATTTAAAATACAATTTTACTGAAAACAGATAATAAAAAAGAATGTTCAACATCGATTCCATAGATATACAGAAGATAATCACAGTCACAGAGGCTATTCCCCCTACTGTGTGAATGAAATCAGCTTGGCATTTGGCCGATCGGAGCTCTTACAAATGAGGTTAAACAGTATTATATCTTGAAAAAATAATTGTTGCCATTACATATAGCACCGTTTGACTGTGATAAGTGTATTTAAGCCTAGAACCTATTCACCATACATATATGCATAATGTAAAACTGAAAAGATTAAAAGAAAAATACCCATTTCTCTGAAAATACTTTTTCTTTCCTTTTTTTCGCAACAAAACAAATATTAATTATAAAAAAAAAATACTTTTGTTAAATGTAAATTTTAATATTTTACAGTATATTTCATTGTAAGTTATCGTGGAATTAAAAAAATAAGTAAAAATGAAAAAAAATATTGTTTTGTGAAATCAAAAACACCAAGAAAAACAAATATATATATATTATAACATGCTCATTCACATGGAGTTTTAGAAAAGCAAATGGTTGAAGAATTCTCTGCGACAAAATATTTTCTTTTCTTTTGATTTTTTTCTTTTTCTTTTCTTTATTTTCTGTACTTTTTTGTACCGATACGCACCAAAAATACCTAATGCTTTTATTATATGAGGAAAGCAAGTAAAGCGAGAAATCTCAAGCTTACTTTTAAGTTACAAAAAAAGCATAGATAAAGAAAGTTTTTGAAAGTATGCGAACTAATGTTCTGTTATTTTAAAAGTTTTTATCCCCCCTTTTTACATTTCTTTGCTTTGCTTTTAACAAAAATAACTTACCATAAAAAAAATTTCACAAATATCTCCAACTACTCCAAAAAGGATTATTTCTGTTCAGATGTATTTCTTTTTTTCTGCAGTATTATTTTGGCCATTTTTTATGCACTTAAACTGGTATAGCATTGATAGATCTTATATTCTTTATCACGCCAATAAACACACCTCTTAATGGTTAAAAAAATATGCATCCTTATATCCTAATTAATGTATTTGTATAATTTTAGTTTTTAAATAAATGAAGTAAAAAAAATAATATTTTAAAAGTGCATTTATTTAAAAACATAATATATACATGACCCGTTGTTTTTAAAAGTGGGGCATATACACTATGTGGCCAAAAGTGACTAGCCACTTGCGATTTTAGACGTTTCTAGAAAAATGCTAGAAAAATACATGATGAATTATCCTAAAACTCCAGATTTGCAAATAGAATAGTGCAGGTCTTATATTTCTGCGAAGATTTTTTCTTTTTTCAGAAAACCCATAGGGGGACCACAAACAAACTGAACAAAAACGAATAACTTTTGGAAAACCTGAAAAACTGAGGTAGCAAAAACGTTCAAACTATAAATTATAATTAAGTGGATAATTGTAATAAACTACGTTGATTTTTATGAGGACATCATTACTCGTAGAAAAATTAAAATTTTCATAAAACAGTCTCAAATTTTGTCACGTTTTTTCTTTTCATTTGCAGTGTTCTTAATATATGTATACATATATATATATATATATATTGGCATCGAAGTAAGTATTAATTATCAAAAGAATAAATACTTTTATTAAATGTAAATTTTAATATTTTACAATATATTTCACTGCAATTTATCGTGAGTTTAAAAAAAATTGTTCTTTTATAAATTCAAACGCACCGAGAAAAGCAAACATGTATATTATCGCATGCTCATTCACTTGGAATTTTAGAAAAGCAAATGTTTGAAGAATTCTCAGCGACAAAATATTTTCTTTTGCTTTTTTTCGTTATTTTATTTATACTTTTCTGTATCGATACGCACCAAAAATACCTAATGCTTTTATTATATGAGGAGAGCAGAAAAGCGAAAAATCTCAAGCTTACTTTTGTGTTACAAAAAAAGCATAGATAAAGAAAGCCCTTGAAAGTATGTGAACTAATGTTCGGTTATTTTAAAAGTTTTTATAATATTTTTTTTTCTTTACTTTTTACAAAAATACACATAATATAAATATTTTCATAAATATCTCCAACTACTACAAAAAGGATTATTTTTTTAGATGTATATCTTTTTTTCTGAAGTACTATTTTGGTCATTTTTTATGTATTAAAAAAGATACAGCACATCGATAGATCTTATATTCTTTATCACGCCAAATAAACATATGCCTCTTAATAATAAAAAATGTGCATCCGTATTTTTAATGTTATCAATGTATTTGAATATTTTTTGTTTTTAAAATCAAAGAAGTAACAAACAAAATTTAGTATTTTAAAAATGCATTTATTTCAAACTTCAAAAAGTAACAAATACATGACCCGTTGATTTTAACCCGCGAGAACTCGTGCATGAGATTTTCTTTCTCCATCGTACCCTTTTTAGGACTATTTTTCATTTTAATAAAATTTCAAAATGTGATTTCGATTATTTTACCTGTTTTTTGAATAAAAGTTCTAAGCCAAAAAAAAAAAAAAAAAAAAAAAATTATATTAAGTGACTGTAAAGTAATAGAAAAGAATTGGGCACCGTGAGAGAAATTTTCATAGCGAGTTCTCCCAGGTTAAGTATGGCATGTTCATTATATAACCACTGATGATCGAGCCAATGAGGAATTAACCTGAAACTCCATTTTTTATGGGAACGAACATGGTCGCTTTAGAGAGGTTTTACTGTATTTAACAAATCGCTTAAAATTGCAAGTAACCGGTCATCATTGGCCATAATGTATTTTAAGAAAAAATATAGTTAAGTTCTTTCTAAAGAAGAAAACGTTTTAGTCAAAAAATTTTCGATTTTTGGTTTTTGAGGAATTTACACATTTTAGGGGTCAGATATAAGAGATAACATGTTTATACAAAATCTCTGTCTGTCTATCCTTGTGTTTTTTTTTTTTTTTTTTTTTTTTTTTTTTTGCCATTGAAAAGTTTACGAAGTTATGCATAGAATAGAACGAAATTTTTTGTTTATATTTTTAACTGTAACCGGCAGGTTCTCCCTGAATTGGAAATATTCAGTCGGAAAAGGGCGCTGTAATAGCGATTTTTGTGCCATTTTCATTATTTTACCATCGAAAAAAGGAATTAAGTTGCGCATAGGATTGAACTGGATTTCATGTATATATTTTTGGCTATGGTCAGCATGTCCTCCTTGAATTTGAAAATATTCAGTCGGAAAAGGGCGCTGTAATATCGATTTTTGTGCCATTTTCATTATTTTATCATCGATAAATGTATGAAGTTGTGCATACACTGTAAAAAAAAATTCAAGAGGTTACTAAAAATTTTTTAGTAAATTTGTATTCCACAGAATTTTTTAGTAACCATTAAAAACTTTTCTTTTTGCAAGTAAAACAAACATTTTTTTTTCTTTTTTGGAAACTGAACAAAAAAATTTTTTGTATAAGTAACTTAAAACTTTTTAGTATGAGCCACCAAGCAAATTTTAGTAATAGCTCCAAAATTATTTTTAGTAATCATTACGTGTGCCCGAAGGGCAGTAGCTTCCTTCGAGCTGCATCCAGTGGGTAAAAAGACAGACTTCTGAAGCGGAAGATTTTCGGCAACGCCGCAATAGATGGCAGCACCAAACATTGCTACCTGCTCTATTTTGACATGTTTCTAAAGGGGAGGGAAAGTCCAGAGATAATTACCCATAGTAACTGCTACGACAGGATTTTCATAATCCCTTTATTTAACGAGTACTTACATTGCATACATTCGGTGCACCGTTGGTGGCGTCCAGCATCGAACCAGGGTACTTTCAGCCTGGAGCTCGGTGCTATGACGACTAGGCTATCACTGCCACACCAAGTGAGTTTTAGTAATAGCTATTAAACATGTAAAACTATTAACTCTATTCGTTGCTAGCTTTTTTCTAGTAATTCTTACAGATTCCTTATAACCGAGTAAGATTACAAAAAAATTTTTAGTAATTACAAGGATCACTAAAATTTTTTTAGTAGATCGACCCTTTTTTTTTACAGTGTAGGATTGAACTGTATTTCATGTATATATTTTTTGCTATGGCCAGCAAATTCTGTGTGAATTTGGTAAGTATCCACCGGAAAGGTGCACTGTAATTACGATTTTTCTCTATATTTCATAGTTCTATTGTATATCGGATGTTCATGCAATGACGGCCACTGTCCATCCAACCGATTCTCAAATGCTGAAGCACAACAAAATAACGACAAATATTGCTTTTATTAAATATGGTGAATCCATGATTTAACGTTTTTCAAAAGACCATAAAGAAATGACGCTGAATGCGGAAAAACGTTAAATCGGGGAAACACGTAAACGAAACACTGAACATAAAACAAAGACTAATTTATGCAAATTTTTTCATTTATTTACTCTGATTTAGACATCAGTTTTCTAATTTGCACTTTAAAGAAACCAGTTACGTTACTTTGCGGGATTTTTTTTAGCAGCTCAACAAATTCCATTCTCAAAGTATATGAATTTTTTGGAAGTTTTTCTCTTGATGTGCACTATTTGAAAGAAATGAGTTCATTGTTCTCAGAGCTTGAATGAATTTTTTCACTGAAGGAATTTCTGTTCCTCGTCACCATTTGCATCATTATCCAATCTACTGGATTTTGAGTCTAAAAAATCACTTTAAAAAACAGTTGTATTGTGATTCATTTACGAAATGAATAAAAAAATAAAAAATAATAATTAAATATGAATCACTTGAAGTTTAAATTCTGGTGTCACAACATTTGAATCGCAAATTTGTTAATTCTAGCAAAAACAGAACTCACCAATCTGTTATAAGATCTTCATTTTCTCTCTCCTCGAGCTCAAATTCATCACTTCTGTTCTCTGGAAAACCTTCTTATGGAAAAGAGTTTCACTAACATTAAAAACTATTTACTGAAAGGTGTATTTGTGTACATAACAATTAAAAATACTTAAAAACATTAATTAAAATCCCAACCGACAAGTTTCGACCATCCTGTGGTCTTCATCAGGGTCACATAACAATATAAAAGAGACGAATTTAAAAGTTCACAAAATTCAAAAACAAAACATACTGTAATGAGTACGTTACTGTATAGTGCCATTTGTAAAAACTAAAGTCCAACCATCCAACCACAAAAGGTGAATGCAAAGAAATTACATTATTGAAGTCGAAAAACCGCGACAGACTTTTAACTTCGAGTCAAATTCGCTTTTAAAAAATCTAACCATAATCTATTTATGTTGCAAGAGACTCCCTCATTACATACATCTTTAATTTTCAACTCTATTTCTATAGATTCTCTAATTATGCTTTTATGTGGATAAGTACAAGGCCAAATGATTATTGCTTTCTCGTAATATATTTCTTTAATTTGATTTTTAGAGCAATATCTTCCAAAAACTGTAGATTGTCTATTATATTTTATATCAGCTTTTCGTTCTTGTAACCTCTAAGCAAACTTCCTTCCTGTCATACCTATGTGATATATTTTATAACACTGTTAGATAAGATACTGGGAATTTCATACCCACCAGCTAAACTCAGAGGGGAAGGGGGGATCAATTTTATTTGATAGAAAATTAATAATGTTAGGTCTAGTTTTTTACAGCAATGCTTTTGCATAGTTTCAGTTTTCAACGGCTTTGAAAGTAAAACAAAATAATTGTTTTTGAAAAATTTTACTTAAAACATTCAACTAAAAAGAAGCAAACATAAAAAAAACTGAAGAAATTCTTGAAATTTTTCAAAGGTATGAGAATTAAATATTATTCTCTTATTCAAAATATTTTTACTATGGCTTTTATTTTTATAATAAAATACGCCTAGCATGAAACATTTTTTGTTATCCACATCACTAAACACATGAGGAAATGATATGTTTCTTTTGGACATTTTTCGTTTCTGTTAATAATATTTTGGGGTGTTTTATGATGTATGAATATAGGGGATTGATTGTGCTTAAATTTTTAACACTCCAATAAGCACGCTTCTTAAGGTCTCAAAAATAATGTGATCGTAATTTTTACTATAACGTCTTTGAGTAGTTTAAACTTTCAATGAAAAAATATAAAATAAATAAAGAAAAATTCGGCACTTTTTGTACCCATAAGTACACATTTTTAAGTACATTTACTAAATCTCTTTTCTTTTATTTTAAAATTTATCGTATTTCTTACTTTTACAATAAAAGCACACTAATATAACGCAAGTAATTCATGAATGTCTCCAAATACTACAATAAAAAAATTTCATTCTTCAATTTTGTTTCCTTCATGCAGTAATCCTTAACTTTCGCAAGGGTTAGGTTCGCAGAAAAGTCCGCGAATTTTGAGACTATGATCTTATGCATATAAGGGGGTTAGATTTTTTAATATTTTGTTTTAGTGAAAAAAAAAAACAATTGAAATGTAAAAATAAATTTATCAAGCATTAAAAAGTGCATGCTGTAAGTAAATTTGAATAATTATAAATACATTGTACCAAGTTTAGTTGCTAATTGATGGCTGAAAAAATTTGTCGACATGCAACTGTTTGGAAGAATAGATCTTTTGCTTATGGATTTCCATGTGCGAAAAAGTTGCAATTTTAATTTTTGTTTTAAATTTGACTCCTCGCTTGTTAAGGATAGCATTCTACTGCTTTCCCAATAAGTCCCACATAACAATTTTAATTTGCAAAAAAATTGCAGCAGTCTTCCTTTGCAAACTTGCAAAGTTGCAGCAAACTCAGCATTGACTGAAATTTTATAACAAGACTGAAAGTTTATAACAAGACTGTTGCAAGATAACGCAAACACCGATGTCACCACAGATATCACGACACTTTGAACTTGCAGCTAACTTGCCATGCAAGTTAATCTCTTGCTGTACGAAATTTATTGCAAATTAAGAGCAAACAAGTAGAAAATTTAGCTATGTCAAAGAAAAATACGGTAAGTTTTTTGCAAGTTAATAGATAATTTAGCTTTGCTTTGTCAAAAATTCTGCAAACTTAGAACAAAGTAATAACCTTGTGATGCCACACTATCTGTTTACAACTGTCACACCATAAGTGCAATCCCTTCTGGTCTATTGATGTATACGCACTGTTAGAAACTGCGTGCACCATTTTTATCATCGTTATCAGATACAGGTGAATTTGTACTTCTAAATTACAGCCTAAATTTTATGTACTTGATAAGTGAAGCGTTTAAAAAAAGTGATACAAACCGAATAAAATTTGTGTAAGGGATCCAGTCCTGAAAGTTGTCTATTCTCTCACCGGAGGGCTTTTTTGATTTCGTCATTTTCTTGAATTAAAGACAGTCTTGCATCAACTTCACAAAAAAAATACTCATGCAAGTGAATGATAGTCTGCATTACGGGAGATTCGTTGAAAAATTTTCACGGCTAGGTAATTTCAGAAAAAAATCAAACTTGTTGCTAATGTGAATCCTATCTGGAGTTCAAGTTTTAAAATTCCCCATGCAATTCTTGCAGAAAATTTTGGTTTCGACTGATGTAGTTGAACTGATGTAGTATTTATAACGTACTTTGTTACTCTCTAAAAAGTGTTGATTAAAACGATAAAGAATTTTATATACAAATTGTCTACATGTTTCGGTTTCGCAGAAATCATTATCAATACAAATCAGACCAAATGCGCAATATCCTGCAAATGCGCGAATTATAATGCAGTAATTCCAAACTTTATCATTTACGTATTTCGCATTCTCACTGATAATCACCTTATTTTAAATTACTTTCACATTAATGCTTATTTCCATATTCGTAACCATGGGCAATTCAACCCATAATTTTGGTGAGTGAACTGATTTTGAGTTCGAGTAGTGTTGACTTTAAATGTTTCGAGTTTACGTCGGTTTACGAGGTGACATTTAATCTTTATATGTCAGTTTCAAGTTGACGTGATTTTTCAAAAGAAAGTCCTGAATACTTTTCAAATGAATAAAACCATACCCACATGGCAATTTTAGTCTGCAAAAAATATGCAGAAGTCGTGCTTTGCCAACCTGTAAAGTTTCAGCATGACAAGACATAAAATTTATTACAAAACTGCAACAAGATAACACAAACGCCGAAGTCACCACACTTTGAGCTTGCAGCTAACTTATCGTGCAATTTAAACTCTTGCTGTATCAAATTTATTCCGAATTAACTGCAAACAAGTAGAAAATTTTGTTCTGTCATGATTAAAATAGTGCTAAACCAATCCTAAATACTTACGGATTTAGATTAGGTAAGTATAACGTATGATAGTCTATTACTTACTCGTTATTTTAAGTTTTGTATTGGTGTCTACGAGTTATCTGAACAACGCTAGAGTAACATTTCATCAAAATGGCGCGGTCGGAAATAACCGGGATGCAGATGGTCGGACATATCCGGGAAGTTTCCGGTTTTGGACAACTCATTTATTTGCATGATTGAAATAGAATTCACTTGTTTATGCATTGTTTCACGATCTATAAATTTTTAAAAAATATACAAAAAATATTATTTAAATTAAGTTGTTATATAGAAGATTGTTTTTAGTCATTTCTATTCCAACATCCATCCTTATTTCAATCCCCTAAAAATAAGAACTCGAACAAGAAGAAAAAGAAAAGATGGAAAAACAAGACAAGAAGAACGTAACCCTGAAGCGAAGCTTTCCATGATGACAGAAATGAAAAGTAGAAAAACTGATGTGAAAAAGAAAAGATCTAAGAAAAAATCCCTTTGACATCAAACGAGGAGGAAGATGAAAGTGAAGCATGCATATTTTGCAGCAGCTTACGTGAACAATCTAAATCTAAAGAGAGTTGGATATAGTGCCTTCATTGCAGAGGGTGGGCATATGAAGCATGCAGCAATGCAAATGAACAAAATCGAATTTTCTTTGTGATTTTTGTGCCTAACAATTTTAACTCTTAAAGCATAACTTAACTCATTTTTATTTTATGTAGATTTGATATAGATTGACATTCTATAAGTATAATATGTCAATTTTCCTTTAATAAATAGTATTATTTCAAAATTACAATGTGCTTTAAATTATTTTTTTCAGTTCCCGGTTTTATCTGCTCTGGTCGGACAAAACCGGTACATTGCACACTTCTAAAAAAGTGTTGTTATGATCTCAATTTCTATTTTTCGTGACTGAATGAATACTTTTTTTCTTCCTAAAGAACCAATTTATTATTTTAATACAACGTTTGACTGTTTTTTTCACATAGTGCATAATAACAAAAACATTAGGGTCCCGATTTTATCAGACTTTCCCCTACATTTGAATAGTTAAAATTATAAATACATTTTTCAGGGTTCCTTAACTTAACCAATCAATGAAAATCAGATTTCACAATGGTAACAATGATGTGTGTCTTGCCTTTGAGTAATATCCAATTTCTGCAATTTCTGTGCATGTGCTGATTGTCTATTCTCTCTTTTTTGCTTTTGTCACCTTCGTGAATCAAATGCAGTCTTGCATCAGTTTTACAACAAATTACTCTTGCAGGTGTGTGTTGGTGTACCATGCGGGAAATTCGCTGAGAATTTACAAAGTCAAATTTGTCACGGCAAGATAACATCAGAAAATAAAAATCAAACTTGCTGCATGCTCAAACTTGCTTGCCAATGTGCTGAATGCCTCATATGCATGTCAGAATGTATCTGAGTATATTTGAACATTAATGAGAATATATGTGTTCATTTTTATACAGTAATTGTGAAATTAATATTAGAATTATAATTAGAGAATATTTTTCAATAATTGCATTATAATATGATTTATTTTTCTTTCACTTTTGGTTGGAATTTAAATATTTTGTCCTCGATTTGAAAACTTCGGATTTAGGTTGTAGTATACCGAGCTCGGGACGGGTTCGGGAAAACAAAATTTTTTGTCGGGTTCAAGTCGGATATCGAATTGATTTGAAGTAGAAATTCCAGAAACAGGTTGAATAGAACCAAACTTGAGCAGAACTCGTGCTTATGATAATGAAGGTACTTTAACCCATTGGGAACAAGAGACACGTATACGTGCCGCAAAATGGTTTAAGAATCCTTGTTTATCCCCGCCAGTAAAATTTTACTGTAAAATTTTCCTTATTTAATTGGAGCTTTTTCTCGATTGAACAAGGCACAAATTTCTGTTTTTAAAAACTGGTGACAAAAAATTAAAAAAATCGTAAAAGCTCCCGTCGCGAAGGGCTTAAAGTATGTACTTACCTTCAAATCACTTTGTTTTTCGAAAATTTTCAATTTCTTTTATTGTAATTATTTTAAATTAAATTTCAAACATTTAGAATTCTAAAAGTCCCTTACTTTTGTTTCAGCGATAATTAGGTTTAGTTTTGGTTTTGTTTAAGACGGCCAATTGTCACGAAGGATATAGACCCTAAGGGGGGGGGGTCTTTCTAAGAGAACCTAACCCGTATTTACGCAAGGAAATCCACGGTTCGAAGAAAACCACGGAAAACTCCGAACGGTTAGGCGGACGGTCGCGATTGGGTTTGAACCCAGCACCTACCGTCTAACAGTTTCTAGGGCAAAATCTCGCGGCCACTGCTGAGGCCTCAGCGATATTTAAAAGTAAAATTATAGCCCAACATATATACCTGAAATGAACTTTCTGAAACTGGAAGTGCGACTGTTTAAAGAATCTTACGAGGGGAGGGCCAACTTTGATAATCACAGATTTTGATTATTTTAATCTATGTTGTAGGGCAGAGACCCCCTTAGCCTCAGATCAATTGGTTTTATACAACACTCCTTAGTTCTTGAAAAACAGGGTGGGGGGGGGTCTAATATAATGACATAATTGAAATACCTTACTTTGAAAAGAAAGGGTGTACGTGGTCGTAGCGCAGTCGAATAAGCAGTAGCCCCTGAACCAGAGGATCCGGGTTCCAAATCGGAACCGCTCTTTTTGTTTTTCTCATTCTTTGTTTTATAAATATATACTTGTAATTATAACATAATAATCTCATTGTCAATTAAAAATTATAATATATATCTTTCTAATTTTAACCCATTTACTTTTTCTGTAACTAAATAATTGTATAAAACATCATAAATAAATTCAAATCTGTTATTTAAAAAAAATCATTTTTAAAATATTTTTCATATATTTTTTATCCACGCAATGATATTGAACAACTGTGTCAATTCATGATTTTAAAGTAATATTATTCATGTATTGCTTTAACAAGAAAATCAATATGATGATCAAATTACTCTGTTTTTAAATTAATAAACATAATTATATTAAAAATAAGCATAAGAATTAAATTACAACCTAATTTTTGCATATTAAAGATTCTTAAATATTGTAAAGCGTATGATTGCTCTTCGAATTATTTTTCTGCTTTTCTATTTTGTTTAATATTTGCCGAAACGTCAGTGAAGGCTTACTTTGGAGACACGAAATTTTTTGGATTCTGTCTGTCTGTCAGTCTGTTCCGCGATAACTGACGTAAAAAGCATTCGATTGGCTTGAAATTAAATGGGTATGTTAGTGAGACACTGGGATTAAGCTGTATAGTTTTTTGTTTGATTTGATTCATTCGTTCGGAAAATATAGAATATTTTATTTCGCGCAATAATGCTTTTCTATGGCAAATCCAATGATTTAAATTTTTTTTTTTCCCTGAGAGAAAATGACACATTTGATTAATGGAATTCAATGATAAATGAATACTAAAATTTACCAGTTAAATTATTCGCATTGTTTTGAAATTTTGTCAACGCATTTGTCAGATTTTTAAAATTATTACTAAGAATTTTGGAGATTTTTTTATAAATGTGCTCCAATAATATAATTTGTTTTAGAGATTTACTTATTTCAAATGTATTTATTTTATTTTCTTTATTTTCTCTTAATGGTTGCTAAGCAATCATTCATCTTAATCCTTATCCTTATAATGTTATAAATTTGAAAGCGTGTACGAAAATTTAAATGAAGTCAACATCAAAACTGATGAATTAATTAATGTCTTTGTATCTTTGCGTATAAGTATAACATAGCCCAGAAAAAAAACATAGGCCATGTTTTATTAATTTTATTCAAATATTTTCGTTAATGATTCAAAATTTCCTGCTTTTTCATACAGAGTCAATAGGAATTTTTTAAATAAAATTTAACCAATTTTCTTCATCGTTGCCAAAATCAAAATCAAAATTTGGAATAATAATTTTTTAACAGCAATAAGTTTCAATTGAGCAATTTCCATTCGAAAAATTAAACTAAGAAGAAAAAAAAAATATGACGTCAGAATTAAAATAACTATAGATATAGTACTTTTTGTTAAATATTAAACACGGATATTTATTTCGTTAATAAGAATTTTTCGACAAAAATGGGGGCATAATTAGAAATAAAAGAAATAAAAAAGAATTATATTTTTAATAAATATTTCACTTAGTAAAATATGACGTCATAATTGAACAAAAACAGGTATTTTATAGTAGTTGTTAAAAATACAAGAAACATGGATATCAATAACTGATGAATAATGACGTCATTGCCGAAACTTCAGTGAAGGCTTACTTTGGAGACACGAAATTTATTGTTTTTCATCTGTCAATCTGTTCTTCTGTATGTCTGTCTGTCCCGCTATAACTGCCGCAAAATGCAATCAAAACTTTTTTTTTCGGAAACAAAATTGTAAGACTCTAGATTACTGAGTTTACACTTACAAAAGTTCCTGACACATCAGGTTTAGATGTTTGTGGTTGGCAGGCATGTAGAATTATGAGGATAATGAAAAATATGTGTCCAAACTGTTACTTATGATTATAAATCAAAATGTATAAAGAAATGCAAGCTATACAATAACCATTAGCACAATTATTAGAAAATGACAAATTTAAATTAAGTGAGGCTCGGGGGGTTCATGTTATAATAAAGAAAACAAAAATAATAGATCATGAAAATTTCAGAATATCCTAACATAACTAAATTTTTAATTTACCGCTTTTGATGGCTGAAAACTTCTAATTCTTATTTTATTCTTATAAATAATTCATAATTTGAAAATTTTAAATTACAGTTTCCAGGAAGTTGAATATTACCCAAAGTGTGTTTAAAAAAAAAAATATGAACAAAGCTGACGTTGAGGCTCCTGATCTGCATATTTACTAGTTATTTTCTTTCTGCTTTTATTTTTACTTGAATATGTTTTATTTTATTATAAATAGATGGCACCACAACAAATTTTGGAATTTCTATTATTCAATAAAAGAGTGATAATTTTTTTCCTTAAATGATGAGAAATAATGGCTTAAAATCAAAAATGGTAAATTAATGTTTAAATATGCTAACATTTTAGTTTATGTACGATATTAAGATTTTTAGTAAAAATGATTAAATTATAACTTATAAAACAGAAAATGCAAAAAACAAATATAGCGAAACCAAGCATCGATCTCGGGTCCACTGGTCAGCGAAAAAATTCTATACCAGCTGAGACACGATCAACCATGCCCTTTCTTCTCGAAGTTAGAATTTAAATTGTGTCATAATATTAGAACCCCCCTTTTCTCAAGAACTAAAGAGCGTTGTATAAAATCCATTGAACTTCAGGCTAAGGGGTCTCAGTCCTACAACATATATTAAAATAATCAAAATCTGAGATTATCAAATTTGGTCCTCTCCTTGTTATACAGGTCAACATTATATTTTAATACACGAATATATACACAGTTACAAACAGCGTGGATTTTAAATTAATAAAATTTGTACATAATTTTGTGTGCTAGATCAAAACTTGTAAGTTTCTATGTATTAATTTAAAGAATTATTTTTATTTAAAAATACACATTAAAAAAGTCATTTTTTGTATACAAAATTTGGTATATGTTAGTAAATTTAAGATGTTTTGCTTTTGCCTCATAACACATGTAAATGGTTTGCTGAGGTATATTGTTGAGGAAAGAATTGAAATATACTAGATTGATTTTGTTATAGAAAATTTGCGATAAACGCAACTAAAATTTCACAAATTATTGCCTAAACTTGAAATGTTAATTTAATTCTATTAAAAATTTATATGAATTCATAATTTTATTCCCTATTTTAACTGAAAACTCACGTTTGATAAAAATTTCATATTTAAAAAAAAAATTTAAAAAAATGAAAAAAAATTGCTTTGAAGGTAGACATATAACCCTAATCAAATTTTCAACACACTTACCTTGCCTTGTGTAAAATACGATGCCATTACATAAAATGATGGAAGATCCCTAGTAATTGCTAAGTAACAACACGGTATCTTATTTGAATGGCAAAGCATGGTATATCTAATTCAGAACTACAGTCGACTCTCGTTAATTCGAACTCATCGGGACCACGAGAAATGTTCGAATTATGCAGAGTTCCAATTATGGAATGTATGAGAAGAAAACACGTTTAAAGGGGTATCTTTTATAAAGGAATTAATGTGTGTTTTTTAAATTTATTTCGGATGTTATCATTAGAATATAACTTAATATTAAGTTAAGAGATATAAATACATAAACTAATTAAGGCATTAGGAACAAGCACAATAGAAGAGGGGATGGGTGTGACCTTGATAAACAGTCGGACACTAAGAAAGCGAATATCAAATGCATGGGATTATGTGTATACTAGTTTAGGAAAATTCTGACAAAAATGAAAGAAAGGAAAAATCTAAAGTCCGTAAGAAAGTAAGGCAGAATGAAAAATCGGAATTCACGTTAGTTCGAATTAAACGAAGCCAAGAGAAAAAGTTCGAATAAATTAAAGTTTTAAACGTTATTTTGCTATTGAAATTTTCGGGACTTCGTGTTTAGTTCGAATTAACCGAAGATTCGATTTATCCGATTTCGAATTAACGAGATCCGGTTGTATATACATTAGAATGTTGACTGTTTAAAATAATTTTTGTGATATCGTTATATTTCTCACAAAAAAGTAAGTTAAAATATCTTTATTGCAGTTAAAGAATACCCAAATAGCAATTTTAGTTTGCAGAAAATTTGCAGCAGTCTTGCTTTGCACATTTGCAAAGTGGCGCAAGTTCAGCATGACAGGATTGAATAATCATAACAAGACTGCAACACGATAACGCAAATGTTGAAGTCACCACACTTTCAGCTAACTTGGCATGAAAATTAAACTCTTGCTATACCAAATTTATTGCAGTTTAACGGCTAACAATAAGAAATTTTAGTTCTGTCAAGATTTTCATCTTGACAAATTCTTTGCAAGCTAGTAGAGAGTTTAATTTTTCTTTTCAAAAATACTGCAGATTTGCCGAAAGGCCTGGAATTCCCCACTATCTGTATACAACTGTCACACTATAAATGTGACAATATGCATCAATATACTCTTCAGGTCGTTTGATGCATATGCACCGTCAGACGACGCACGCATCGTTTTTATGACCATTAACAAATATAGATGAAATTTGTACTTTTAAATCAGACTTTTTTGATATTTGATAAGTGAAGTGTTTAAAAAAAAAAGGGATGCCAATCGAATAAAATTTGTGTAAGGGATGCAATCGCGGAATATTTGCTTGCGGCATAATTTATGACAGTACTGAATTAGTTTTACAGCAAGTTAGCGTTGCAAAGTAGCGATTGATCGCGTTTCATCTTTCTTGGAAAACTTTTGCTGAAAAATTATTGCATCAAATTAGTCATGATAAGAAAATATCGAGGAAAAAAATCAAACTTGCTGCAATTAGACTTGCTATCTGGGTAGATACCAACTTGTAAACTTTTCCTTCAGTTGAATGTAATAATAATAACATTCTTTTTTGATCAACTAAATCTGTAATTAAATCAGTCAATTAAAATTTGTGAAAAAGAAAATATAACGTAAACGTTAGTAGCTATGTTTAAAGTTATAAAAAAAAATCACATTTGCATTAGAATAATATCTTGTATATTTCCGTAAACACATATAGTGACGATCTATATTTCCGTTATAGACCGGGAGGCTGCAACTTAGACATAGACTCATACAATTCACGGCTAAAATTCCAGAATTAGTTAAAATTCGATTAGCCTATTAAAACGTAATCGGTTTGCCAAGTCTTGGAGGGAAACACTTAAACCCGATTTTAGCGATTGGCTATTGTGTTTTCCTACACCCAAAGATAGGCAAACATAGAGGATTGGGAGCAGGAAAACACAATTATAAACCGGGGAATCAATTGCTAAAATCGGGTTTTTAGATATTTTCCACCAATATATGATTTGGCGGACCAATTGCGTTTTAATACGGGACTCCAGATTTAACTAATCCAAGAACTTCATCCGTGAACTCAATGAGATGATTGTCTGCGCTGCCGCCTCAAGGTCTAATACAAAAGTTGTTTATTGAATTTTTTCTACGTTCCTATAAATTATTCAACAGTTACTTTGAATCACTCTGTACATTTATTAAATTCAGATAATCAATAATTCTTTTACAATAAGATACATTAAATATATATTTCTAATAATTATTATAAAGTAAATTAACGCTGCATATTTTGAGTACATGCTGTAACTTTTAAAATATTCTTTCAACGAGATTTTGATCATAACTTTTGTCATAACATACTTTAAATTGTAAACTACGGAAGTAATAACACTTCTGAATGAGACAGAACAATTGTCGGGATAACAAAATTTTAATTATGTATTGTGAAATGTGGAGCCGAAATAATACTTACACAAACATATGTATTCATTAATTTTAATGTTCAAATTTTGCATTCGTAATATTTTTCACATTAACTACACAATTTTTCATTATTCTGCACACAATTCTATTTGAAATTCATATGTCCTACTCAGATTGTTTTAGAGGTGAAAATGCAATATTTTTATCATCTGAAAATCTTTTCGATTCATAACTAAGTTACAATATTAAACTTTGTTTATCATTTTAATTTAAAATTGTATTCATTATATTGCTAAAGGAAGAATTTTAATTCTTCAAAACGAAAATTTACATAATAATTAAATAATGTTAAACAATTTCTAAAACATAAAGAAATTTAAGTTGTTCTACAAATATTTCCATTCTTACGTAACCTATGTAATGAATACAGATTATTTTAGTGATAAAACTGGATGTTTATAATGTTTGTGAATATTTTGTGATCATAATTAAGTTGTAATAATAAAATTAGTCCATCCTTTTAATTCAAAAATACATTCATTACATTGATAAAGAGAGATTTTATTACTTTAAAACGAAATGTTACATAATGTATAAAAGTAACGAAAAAATTTATATAATGTTTAACAAATATTTTTAAATATAAAAGTAAATTTCTCATTTTTTACAACAATTTAATCCTTAAATTAAGGGCCTTCCACAAATGATGTCAGGCTTATAAGGGAGGGGAATGGTCGTGAAATTGTGACAGTTTGTGACAAGAGTGTGGGAGAGGGAAAGAAAAAACATGACGTCACACATTTTGGTTAAAATAAAAGTATTAAAAATCAACAAATTAAATTTTGTAGTTATTTTGAAATTAAAATGTTTTGTATTCACAAATAAGTAAAGATAAGGTTTAAAATCAAATACATTCAATTCCATTTAAAATTCCAAAATAGTACTGTTTTCAACAGCTCTTTCTATGAATATTTTATTATTATAGTATTATATATATATTTTTTATAAACTTTAATCTTATTTCATACAAAAAAAGTATATGAATCATATTTATTGAAAATATGAAAGCTATATAACTGTCTTGGAATTCCAAGACAGTTAACCACTCCATAAAGACTGGCCATTTTCCTGATTTTGAAAATTACTTGTTAATTAGATTCATCAGTAACAATTACGTCAGCCGTATCTTTTTGGAAATCTGTTTCTCGAAAACAAATGCATTCGCAATTAATGAAGCTGCATCGATACCAATTGAGTATTCGCTTCTCATTTAACTATAATTTTCTTTTCTTTTTTGGCAACTTGTTGTATTTTTTCTGTATGTTGTTTTTAAAATCTGTTTGATTTATACGTTGAAATAACTGATGAGAGATTTAGAAAGAATCCGAAACATTTTATGAAATTGTTTTATTGCTTTTATGTTTTTAATTTAATTATTTGTATTGTCTGTGGTTTTAGTGAATTTTATTTAAAATAATAATGATATTTATGTGATAAATAAATCAAAACCAAAGGGAATTAAACTTTTTCATGTGGTAGTAATCAAGAGATATGAATAAGAAAAGAAACGCACTAAAAATACAGCAATTATTCTATTTTTTTTCTTGTTGAAAAAGAATAAACATATTTCAAACAAAAAAAAAAAGCTACTGGTTTCATTAAAAATAACTACATACCTAGAGACAACGAACACGTGTAAGGTATAACCGTTTTTATCGTTACTATTTCTGCTATTTGTTGCAGTTAAATATTTCTTTGTTTTGCTTTATTAATCTAACGAAATAACAACTCTCGAATTCGTATAAATCCTTCTGCAGGTAATCAGTAATTGGATGAAAGATTTGGTCATTACGTTGTTCAATATCAGCGGAAAATACAAACGAAAAATTGATAAATAACGATTTCTTCAATAAATTGTTGTGACAATCTGATTACATCCGTGAATTATTATGCTTATAGGAACGCTAGTAGTCTCTTTCTCTTTTTTTCATCTGATTCCATTATGAGAAAAAATATGCCTAATAAATTAGAGCATCTCTTTAGAGCACTCTGATTATACTTCATGAATCTTGAAATATTCGTGATATTGAATAACCCAAGAGAAAAGGCAAGTAAGTAGATAAGTGTTGATTTTTTTTAACCGTAGTGATATCATTTTTAACACTTTCCAAGATAGTTTTTAGCTCACAGGCTATCAAAGCCTGAGAGCTTATGTGCCCGCCCTTTCTGTATGTATGTATGTACGTGCGTACGTACGTAACGCGATAACCCATGATAGAAATATCCGATTTACATGAATTTGGGATATAGGATTATTATGATAAGACGCTTCCCTGATTAGTTTTGAGAGTTCATTCGATAAGTATAAGAAGGGGAATGGGGGCTATTGTCCCTCCCATTAATTTATATAAATGGATTTTTCATGCAGAATTAGTAGATTTCGTTCAAATCTTAGATTTATTATCATTCTAATGAGGTGCCTCCGTGATTAATATTGGGTGTTCATTGAATAAGTTTAAATAGAGGGAATGGGGGTTTATTTCCCCGTCTTAATTTAGGTTTTTCTCGCAAAATTTACCGATATTTTGCATATAGATTTATTCTGAAAAGGCGCATTCCTGATTTGTTTTTGGAATTCACTGGATAAGTATAAAGGGAGGATAGGGGAAACTACCCCTCATAATTCATGTAAATGGTTTTTCATGCAGAATTAACTGATTTGTTTCAATTTTTGGATACAGGTTCATAGTAATAAGAAGCTTCGCTCATTTATTGTGGTGTTTCTTTAGTTAATTATAAAGGAGTTACGGGCGAATACCTCCCCCTTAAATAAAGTTTTATGCAAAGTTATCCGATTTGCTTTAAATTTTGCATGTTGGTTCTTTCTGATAAGTTGAATTTCTGAACAGTTTTAGAGGTTTAATGGTTAATTATAAAGGAGGGAAAGGTACAACGTTTCTTAAATTACATAAATGGGTTTTTATGCAGAATTATTCGATTTGCTTCGAATTTTGGATACACGTTTATTATATGATAAGGCGTATCCCTGATTAATTTTGGAGCTCCAATGATTAAGTAAAAAGAAAGGAAATGTGAGGTACTTCCTTTTTTTTTGAAAGGCATTATTATATAAGGCTGTAATATACAATTATTCTGCATAGCCTGTGAGCTCTATGCCATCAGTTTAACTGGGCATCATTCTTTTTATTAAAAAATTATTTCAACAATTTTATCTGTTTCTCTGCCTGTCTGTCAGACCGTGCTTTCGATTTTTCTTACTTTTGTAAATATACTCGGATTGCCATGGAATTTTTACAGGTTATTGTAGTTTATTATAGAATTTGCGGTAAATGTGTTGAAAATGAAACAGATAGCATTTAAGTAAAATAAAGAAATTCAACACTTGAGGATTTAACAAAATATCATATCTATTTAAATTTGTTATAAATATTTTTAATGCTACCTACAACTTTTAAATTGACGTGTTTTTGATAGAACCAACTCTTATAGCAAAATAAATAAATAAATAAATAAATAAATAAAATAAAAATAGGAATGGGGGATGGGGGGTGAAGAAGAAAAAAATTCATAATTTCGTATCAAAAACTATCAAATCCGCTGGAATTTATTATACATCTCCTTAATGTTACCTATAAATTTTATACAGCCAAGTTTATACTAGGACCAACTCTGAGAGCAAAAAATAAATAAATTAGTAAATAAATAAAAATGGGAGTGGCAGAAATTCTTTTTTAGTAATTCGTATAAATCTTTCTGCAGGTGATTAGTAATTAGATGAAAGGTTTGGTCATTACGTTGTTCAATATCAGCAGAAAATACAAAAAGAAACCATATAAATAACGGATTTCTTCAATAAATTGTTGTGACAATCTGATTACATCCGTGAATTATTATACCCATAAGAACACTAATAGTCTTTTTTTTTCATCTGATTTCATTATGACTGAAAGGTAAGCCTAATAAATTCTGATTATACCTCACGAAGCATGAAATTTTCGTGCTATTGTATACTCCAAGAGAAAAGGCAAGATACAAGATAAGCGTTAATTGATTTTTTAAGCCCAATAGGATTATTTTTAAAAAATTCATAACTTCGTCAGTGTACAAAATATCAAATCCACTAAAATTTAATATAAATCTTCTTACTATTATCTATTACTTTTATATTCACAAGATTTTGATTGCATCAATTCTTATAGCAAAAACGACTTAAAAATTAAAGATCGACCAAAAATTAGTTTTCGTTTTCGGCCCAAAATCTCAGTTTCGCTGAAAACTGGGGCTGAAAATTCGGCCAGAACAGTATTCGAAAATTTTCGTGTTTTTTTTTTTTTTTTTTTTTCTTTCTTCTTCGAAAATTTACAATTCTTCTCATCGATTTGAGCTGTATCGGAGCAAATGAGACTAGTTATTGCTACGATCTTCATTGTTTATAATTATCAGTCATGATCATGACTGACTCAAGACGTGAATGAAAATTATAAAGCAAGCAATGCATATATGACTAAATTTTTTCACGTGTTCATTAAAAGCCGCAAACTCAAAAGTCATAGAAAATTTTTATTTTGAAACCGCAGTAGGATTTCTAATACTCTCTAAGAAAGTTTTAGTATGACAGAAGATCATTGACAAAAACCATTCTAAAAAATAAATCGAGGTGTGTATACCTAAAACTATTTTTTTTAATTAAATCAAATTCACATAAATAGAAAATCCTTCTGTGTCGTTGATGAATTAATTGCGATGCATTTCAGAAGAATTTTTTTTTTTTTTTTTTTTTTTTTTTTGAGTTTAAGGTATAGAGAGCCCCCGTTTGGACCGCACATACAATTGAATAATTATTCAAAAGTACTGTGACCATTTTAAAATATAAGTTTCACTATATCTTGAAATGGCTATTGAATTTCTACATTGCAGCCATTTTAGTTTTAACTTTTTAAATAAAACAAGTCATGTTTTTTAGAAACCATTGTTTTTAAATAATAATAATAATTAAGTAACAAGTGAAATCAAACAAAAACAAAGAGAACCATACTCTTTGAAAAAATGTGGTGGAGATCAAGCAATGCGAATAAGAACTAGTCTTTGAGGGCCACCGTAATATTTACCCATCATCGATATACATAATATAATGTATGAAAATAAAACATGTGTAAACTATTCATATAAAGAATGCATCGCCATCCCAAAACAAAATTTAAACGCATATTTAAATATTTTTAATATACATAGTAATGCTCTATTAATGAAGTGCTGATGAACCTATTTGGACAAATCATATAAAATGCCAAACTACTCAAATAGTACCGAATTGCGTAATAGAAACATCCTTATAGCTCCAAACTTAATAATCATATTAACTAACAGTTTACTGCGTCAGATTAAGTGTCTCATTCCCAATTAAAATATGTCTTTGAATTGAAATTTAAATAAAATACAGGATCATGAAAAATCGAAGAATGTGGAAAACAGGATTACAAATATCTCGGCAACTAACAATCCGATCGACCTTGTCCTTTATGCAAAATTTGTGTTATTTTATTGCCTTTTACGTCCACTAATTAAAATAAAAAAAATTCAAAATTTTTTATGTACCTTTCATCCTAACAAATTTTTCGAAAATCCGAAAAAAATAGTTCCAGATAATCAAGGTTACTGATATTGAACAGGCTTCGCTCTATTTTTACATACTAAGTACATACAAAATTTCAAAACTCAATCTCAATTTGTTTAGGAGATCAGATTGTTACAGACTAACATACAGACGGACGGACGACTTTTTTTTTTTTATATATATGTTTTTCGGAATCTCCAGTATCTGAAACGCGTAAATCCGTCAAAAAAAAAAAATTTCGATTTTCAAAACGATTGCAAGACTTACCCTATACTACGTATGATGGATAAATAAAAAGCTATGAACTAACAACACAACAATTATTCCCTTTTTTGTTAAAAAAAGAAAAAACTTATTTCAAAGAAAATAAGCTCCCTGTTTCATTATAAATAACTAAATATCTAGAGACAACAAACACACATAAGGTATAATTCGTTTTTATTGTTTTTTTCTGCTATTTGTTGCAGTTAAACATTTCTTTGGTTCACTTATTAATCTAATGAAATAAGAATTCTGTCATTCATATAAATCCTTCTGCAGGTAATCAGTAATTGGATGAAAGATTTGGCCATTAAGCTGTACAACATCAGCAGAAAATACAAAAAGAAAACAGATAAATAACGGATTTCGTCAATAAATTGTTGTGACAATCTGATTACATCCGTGAATTATTGTACTCCATAGGAACGCTAGTAGTCTCTTTTTTTCTTTCTTTTTCATCTGATTCCACTATGAGAAAAAATTAAGCCTAGTAAGTTCTGATTATACTTCACGTAGCTTGAAATATTCGTGATATTGAATACTCCAAGAAAAAAGGGAAATAAGTATAGCTAAGTTTTGGTAGTTTAATACCAGAGGGATCATTTTTGTTACTTTCCAACATAGTTAATAAGTTACTAATTTCATCAATTTGATCTTTTCTTTATGAATGTCTGTCTCGACGTGCTTTCGTTCTTTATTGCTCTCGTAACCATACTTCATGTAATTTTTACAGGTTATTGAATTTTACTATAGAATGTGTGGTATTGAAAACGAAGTATGTAGCATTTATAGTTCGTTTACAAAGACTGACAAAAGAGTTTCGTTTCATTATTGTTTATGAAGGGAAATTGTTTCCGATGCATTTTACTGGTGTTTCACTACTTCCAATCTAATATAATTTATATGTATCATTAATGTAGGTTGAAATGTATTTTTTTTTTAATTATAGGACAAAAAATATTTATAGTACATTTAAAAGGATGGTTGCAGGTAAGATTTTGAGCGATTTCATTGTCTGTCATCGATTTTTGCTTCCTAGTATAAAATCCATATCGGACTATTTTTGATATTGACCATATTTTGGCTAAAACTGTTTGCGTAAAGCTGCTTTCTTTAAGTACTACTATTTTCAAATAATCTTTGACTTGTATAATCGTAGAATTCTGTAATATTTGTCTAGAATTTCCAAAAGAACGACAATAGTGATTTAGTAACTTTATATTGAATTTAATTTTAAGATGAGAAACATTTATTTTAATTTTTGTTGAATAAAGAAATAATTTATCTAAAAAAATGATAAAAACACTCCTTTCTTCCTTAATAACTAAATACCTAGTGACACGAATACATATAAAGTTATATAACATGTTTTTATTGTTATTAATTCTGCTATTTGTTGCAGTTTCGCCTTTCTTTGCTTCGTTTATTTATCTACCGAAAACAGGACTTACTCTCTCATTCTCATATAAAAATCTTTCAACAGGTAATCAGTAATCGGATGAATGATTTGGTCATTAAGGTGTACAACATCAGCAGAAAGTACAAAGGGAAAACAGATAAATAACGGATTTCTTCAATAAATTGTTGTGACAATCTTATCACATCCGTGAATTATTGGAACGCTAGTAGTCTCTCTCTCTCTTTTTTTTTTTTTTTTTTTTTTTTTTTACCCGATTCTATTATGAGAAAAAAATAAGCCTAATAAATTGAATTCAGGGGGTGGCAATGAAATGTCCCCCCCCCCCAGAAATTTTGAAATTTTGGGTTTTCAATGGTCAAAAAGTGCAATTCTCCCCCCTCCCCCCGGAACTCTATAATGTCAACTCCCGGAGCCTCAGAAGTCCCTCCTGGAGAAAAGTGTCTTAATTCAACACTGTCACAAGGGGTTCCAGAAGGGGATGGTCACCCCGTGCGCGGAAGGTGAAGAGTTATACTGTCAATCACTACCAAATTTTACTACTGAATTTATTCTATCAATCTGATTTGTTTTTCTTTTTCTTGTAAAAGAAAAATAAGTATACACATATTGGGAAGGTTTTTTTTTCTTTTTTACATGACAAAAACATACATTTTCAAAATAGCATATGACTTCTTTCTTGGAATCAAAAGGGATTTACAAACTGTTAATATTGTATTGCTATACATTTATTGCCCATCTGTTTTCTAGATACCCTTCGACAAAATATAAGTAAAATTTGATCTTCTATTATTTAGTTGTTAAAACTAAACCTGGTAAAGTTGTAAAGTAAACGTGAAATATGTATTCAATAGAATTTATCTGTGTTCTCACACTCAAAAAGAAGAGGGGTGGAGGGGCGCCAAATTGAAACTTTGCCCCAGGCGAAGTTTTCTCTCAACACGCTGCTGCTTTCAATTTTGTTCATTTATGTGGTATTTATTACTATACAGACGTATCAATTAAAAATATTTAAAAAAGATTTTTTAAAAATACTGTTTTCAAATCTTATGAGGAGTTTTTGGACTTTAACTCACACACAATTAAGTTTAAATTATAGGAAACCCCTTTTCCTAAATTCAATAAAATAACTTATATTATTTCTTAAAAAGTCACTAGTAAAGTAAGTAATTAAGCACTTTGAAAAAATATATCAATTTAATTAATTAGAAAGTTTTTTTTTTAATATGATCACAAAAAATCGTTAAACTTATAAATATTTTAGAAAAATCTTATTCTATGACTAATAAATTTTATATTCATTAAAGCGTGACAAAATAAGAGATTTTAGTTACAATTTTATTTTTCACTCATTCATAAAAGTGATGCAAGATTTTCAATGCACAAAATTTCAGAACACTTATCCACTATATTTTAATAAAATAATGTGAAACTTCCATTTAACGAAAATGCACTTAAATATTTCGTTATAAAGAAAATTCGTTAAACAGACACTAACTCAAATTTTGTGAAATTTTTATAATATAATACACAAAAATAAAAAAGACACGTACATTGGAAATATTCAAAAAGCGTATTTTAAATCGGGCAATAACTATTTTTACGTAACGCAGCCATATGAGAAAAATTTAATTAGTATAATGTTTAAAAAACTCAAAGTAAAGGAGAGGTAAACAAAAGCTAAAGTGCAGAGTAATTTTTTTCTTTTTACGGTATTTCGATTCTTTAACTTTAAAAAAGTATGTAATATTATTTTATACAGGTTTCTTATAAAACAATACATTGTTCATAAAACATTTCGAAATTTTGTATGTGCCCGAACAATTTGTCTGTAAGATTTTCGTGAAACAAGAATCCCCTTATTGTACTTGGAAAATTTTCCAGTGAGGAAATTCGCCTTTTGCATACAATATTTCAAATGAAAACCAAATTACAAATTTTTAATTGCTTAAGAGACGCAAATGTCAACCTACTGTAAAAGTGAAATTTGATTTTCATTTGAAATATTGTATGCAAGAGGCGAATTTTGTCTCTGCAAAAATTCCCAACTATTAATATATTCACTCGATGCTGGATTTATTTCAGTTTCGTGTTAGCCCCATGTCGGTGACTCATGGAGAATATCCCATCTTGTGCTGCATTTGTAGTCTTGCCGACATGTAATAGGAGAATATCCAGTATGAGTATCGTTCCATGTTGTTTAGTCGGTAGAATGTCAATGCGCTATACTCATGGCCTGGATTAGAGCATGGCCAATTTCATTAGAAGCATTGAAAGCTCTTGGTTTTAAGGATGAAGTTATTGACATCATATCACGTAATTTAACGCCGACGCAATCGGCAAAAGTAGCTCTTGTTTGCAACACCCCTCGCTAGGACAACTTCCTCGAAAGATGGATCAACGGCGATCACATAATCTGACGTCATGAACTTCGTCCTAAGCCACGCCTTAACAAGCGAAAGCTTCTGTGGCCTCTAATGGAGTTGGCCATGTTAGAGTCCTGGCATGGAAACTTTTTCACTAGTTTAGCATTTGCGCCTCTTAAGCCCTTGGAGACGAGCGACACGTATACGTGCCGCAAAAAGGCTTAAGAATCCTTGTTTATTCCCACCAGTAAAATTTTACTGTAAAATTTGCCTTATTTAATCGGAACATTTTCTCGATTCAATAAGGCACAAATTTCTGTTTTTAAAAACCGTTGACAAAACAAGAAAAATTTCGTAAAAGGCTCCTGTCGCGAAGGGGTTAAGCAATAATTTTGAAATTTGATTTTCTTTTGAAATACGGAATCCCCTTCTTATTAGTGTCGAAGACTTTTAGAGTTTCTCCTTTTCAATGGAAATTATTGAATAAATAAAAATTGTCATTTTCATACAGTCCAATGAAATAAATTTTTACGTCCATCGCAACAGCGACCTTTCCATTCGAATATTGCATTCACACGAATATGGAATAAACTTCATTATATAGAATATATTTTTCGTAATATGGAGATAAATTTGCATGCAGGATTAGCAAGTTTTTGCCATAGGTGGAAAAAACCTGGTTAAAACTATTGTAGCAAAAATAGATTTTTGCCAAAATGATGGCAAAAATAGGCTGCCCATTTAATTTTTTTCCCAGAAAGAGAGAAAAAATATTACATGAAAGAAAAAAAGAACTTAATAGTTAAAAAAGCAATATTCTAAATTTATTTTTAGCTCACAGGCTATCGTAGCCTGAGAGCTTATGTGCCCGTCCGTTCTGTATGTACGTTCGTACGTGCGTAACGCGATAACTCATGATAAAAATATCGGATCCACTTGAAATTTTGTATATAGGTATATCCTGAAAAAGCGCTTCCCTGATTAGTTTTTGGAGTTCATTCGATATGTATAAGAGGGGGAACGGGGGACTCATGCCCCTCCCCTTAATTGATATAAACGAGATTTTCATGCAGAATTAACAGTTTTCGTTCAAAATTTAGATATAGGATCATTCTGATGAGGCGATTCCGTGACTGTTATTAGGTGTTCATTGAATAAGTATAAACAGGGGGAACGGGGGGCTCATGCCCCTCCCCTCATTGATATAAACGGGATTTTCATGCAGAATTAACAGTTTTCATTCAAAATTTAGATATAGGATCATTCTGATGAGGCGATACCGTGGTTGTTATTAGGTGTTCATTGAATAAGTATAAACAGGGGGAACGGGGGGCTCATGCCCCTCCCCTCATTGATATAAACGGGATTTTCATGCAGAATTAACAGTTTTTGTTCAAAATTTAGATATAGGATCATTCTGATGAGGCGAGTCCGTGGCTGTTATTGGGTGTTCATTGAATAAGTATAAACAGGTGGAACGGAGGTTCTAATGCCCCTCCCCTTAACTTGTATAAATGGATTTTTCAATCAGAATTCCGTTCAAATCTCTGAATAGTTTTGGATGTTTAATGGTTAAGTATAAAAGAGGGGAATAACTCCCCTTAAATTATATAAATGCTAAATGGGTTTTCATTAAGAATTATCCGATTTGCTCTGAATTTTGGATATAAATTTTTTAATATGATAAATCATGTACTTGATAGTTTAGGAGGTTCAATGATTAAGTATAAAAAAGGAGAAAGGGGAGAGCTGTTTCCCCTTCTTAATTTTTTTTTTTTTCGTACAGAATTAACGAAAATACAAGGCTGTAATGTACAATTAGTATGCGTAGCCTGTGAGCTCAATGCCATCAGTTTAACTGGGCAATATTCTTTTTATTTAACTCTTAAGTTACATAAGTATAATTATGGATTTTATGAAAGAATATTAACTTTTATTACAAAATTATATAACAAATTTCCTAACAAGACATAACAGGTTTTTTTTTTAATATATAATTTTCAATTTAATTATTTTTTATGTATAACAGACTATTTTCATTAGGTAACTATAAATTAGTACCAAACACTTAAATATTTACATATTTTTAAGATTCATTATATAAAACAATAGTAGCAAAGTTATATAAAACATTTTGATAATTAAAAAATATTAATGGCTAACAAAATACTTTGTTAAGAAAAAAAATCTTACTTTTAATTTGGTTTTTTTATTGCTAAGTATTAGAGTGAACCCCACTTATTTTATAAATATTTAAAATATGCAAAAATATATAATTATGTTTATTAATTAGTAAGTTAAGACAAAAATATAAATATGTTATTAAACTCAATTGTTTATACTATTATTATCGTTAACAGCTTATAGATTTTAATATACAGGGTGGTCATAAAAAAAACTTTGTCGATATATGGAGCTCTAGCGGCCAGTCCGTTCAACCGATCGAGGTGAAATTTCAGATATAGCTAGTCAGAGTTCTGAGCTCGAGATTCCGTGAACGGCAACAAAATGGCACTCACGGTTACGGTTATAGTTACAGAAACTCGAATTTTTTCAATGGCAACACCCATTTCTTTTCATCGCAAAATACTCAGCGCATGCGAAAACCCTAAAGAGCGTGGGAATGGTATGGTTATTGCAATAAACGGACGCGTAATGCTCGCACAAAATCAGCTCTACGAACGGCCCCAAAAAAACACGACCAAGGCGCACGAAGAAAATTTGAATATGTGAGAGACAAAATACCAATCACGGATCGTCGTTAGCCAGATAGTCAGCGTAGAAAACGGATAAAATGTGAGGTAGGAATGTTAGTTCTTCAGTCGGAGCTTGCTGATGCCAACAAAATGACTTTGTTTGTGGTGAGTTGGTAAAACTATTATCAAAATGAGATGAATGCTGCGAAAACCTGGCGCGTTTACCATCGAAACCATCGCCAAATACATGGCCTATGCATTTTACAAGCTCTTCGTGATTTAGTAATGATATTCGAAGAAACTGGTTGCACCTGTGATAGTCCACGATCCGGACGACCAACTGTTCCTGAGGATACTACTATGGAAGTGCATCATATAGTGACCAGAGGACGTATGCAAACTACAAAAGGTACATCTAGTGTTTTGGATATACCGAAATCAATGGTGTTAAAGTTACTGCGCTCTGTGATCCGCATGTTTCCTTGCCGGTACCAGCGGGACCAGATGCTGGAAGTGAGAGACAATTAACAACATATAGACTTTGTTAATGAATTTCTTATCCAATATGATGAAGATAACGATCGGCCTCTCTCTTCGCATATTATAAACGGTCGAGGCACATTTCACCTGAACTGGTAACGTCAATGGCCTCCGTGATCCCTCGACTTCACTCCTATGGATTTCAGGTTCTGGGGATATCTAAAATCTAGAGTGTACATGTGCAATCCGCAAACTTTGCCGGATTTGTAAGATTCTATCAAACGTGAGATTACAAACATCCCTCATGCAATGTAATGTTTGGATGTATTATCTACACTCGCCACCATGCAATGTGTAATTGCATGTGATGGCACCCATGTGGAAAATGTGTAATAAAAAGAAAACTTTTCTTTTCTCCGATCTGTGTTGTAGTCAGAGATTAGTGTACTGACTCTGTGTCATATGCAAATTTCCTCCGTGCGCCTCAATCGTGTGTTTTATGGGGAGGGGGGGGGGATTCGCAGAACAGTTTTTTGTGGGTGCATAACTTGTCCGTTTCTTGCTATACACGTACGGTTCCAAAGTCCTTTAGGGTTTTCGCATGCACTGAGCATTTTGCGATGAAAAAAATGGGTGTTGCTATTGGAAAATTTCGAGTTTCTGTAACCATAACCGTAACCGTAAGCGCCAATTTGTTGCCGTTCACAGAATCTCGAGCTCATACCTCTGAATATCTATATCTGAAATTTCACCTCGATCGGTTGGACGGACTGGCCGCTAGAGCTCCTTATATCGGCAAAGTTTTTTTTATGACACCCTGTACATTAAGTACAAATGAGAATTTGCCATTTTTGTCCTGTTATTTTCCACTTTTTGCAGGCAAAAATTCCAACCCTATTTGCATGTTAATAGTGTTGTTCAAACGTTCAAAGTTAAGGTTCAGAAAAAAAAATTCGGAAAACTTCCTTAAAGGGAGGTTTAACTGTAATTATCAAATAAAACATTCATTTAATTAAGTTGAAGATTTTAGAGAAAAACAATTTATTTAAAAACTTATCAAATTTTTAGTTATTTATGTATAACTTAAAATAAAGCATTTTTAAGATAAATATTATCAAAAAAAAAAAAAAAAAAAAAGCATTAAATGTCATAAAATACATGATGCCTTAAGGAAGAGAAATCGTTGACGTTTTTTAATCTTAATAAAATTAATCGGATGTAGCAATCCCAAAATTTTCCTCTATCTCTTGCAAATGCCAAAATTATATGACAATCTATGCCCATCATTTGGAGATTTTAATGATATGAAATTCCGTGTATTAGTTCTAGAGATACGACTATCACCAAAATCATGCAAAATGCAGCATAGAAGCGCCACTTGTTTGGTGATTTGTACTGAAATCTAATCGGTATTAACTTGTGTCAACGTTTAACTGAATTTGAAGTCTGGTGAAAATCCATGTATTAGTTCTTAAGATAGAGTCATTGCGGAAATCGTGAAAAATGTAGCATAGCAGCGCTATCTCTAGACCGATTTACAGCAAAATTAAAACCATTCCAATTCATATTAAAGACGAACTGATCTGAAGTTTGAGGAAAATCTGTGCATTAATACTTGAGATAAGAGTTAAACTCATAAAAATGCAGCATAGCAGTGCCATCTGATGAGCCATTTACATCAAAATGTAGAGAGCAGAAATTCATGTCAAAGACTAACTGAATATGAAGTTTCATGAAAATCTATGCATTAGTTCTGAAGACTGAGCTGTTGCGGAAATCGAGAAAAATGCTGCATAACTATGCCACCTCTGAGTGATTTATACCAAAAACTAATCAGCAATAATTTATATCAGGATCTAACTGAATATAATTTTTCATTAAATTCCATGCATTCTTGAGATAGAGCGCACATACATACATACATACATACAGAAAGACAGATAGACATTTTGTAAAAACCAGTTTTTTGGTATCTCTGACTCCTAAAATGCGTCAATCCGTCAAAAACAGGATGTCGGAAATATTAACGAATCTAATACTTTCTTCTTTATAAGAAAGTAAAAAGTAATTAATTACTTTGGAGAAAAAGTAATTATTTAGTAATTATTATTTATTTATTACAATATATTAAAAATATAATTACTAAATATTTCTTTCGATAAAGGAATCGATAAATTTTATGCAAATTAAAACTTGGTTTTCCAAGTTAAAGCATTTAATTAAAATTTTTAATTTTCATTAGCAGTGAAATGTGATGTTAGAATCTTAATGCATAGGATTTAGGACGTTAAAAAAGAACACTCCATTACTAATTATAGATTTTTTAAATGTAATTAAAAATCCATTAACTTTTTAGTTTATTATTATTTTTTTTAAATAGTTTCAAATAAATTTCAGTAAATTACATTAAGATATTTGATACCTTTTTAATTTTTTAGTTGATGTTACATTTAATGAAATCTCATAATAAATTTTATAAAATAACTTTATTTTTTTAATTTAAAAAGATTTTAAGAGTAATTAAGAATCGAAAAAATAATTAGCAATGAATTTGTCTTTTCACAATATATCCAAATAAATCATGTACCAGAATAAATTATTTAAAAAACTTTTTCAATGAAGGAATTAATGAATTTTATGCAAATCAAAATTAATTACATTTAGAAAATTAAAATTTCCAAAGTTAGTTATTAAAATTTTTAACTTTCACTAACAAAAAAAAAAAAAAAAAAAAAAAAAAAATGTGCTGTTAGAATTTTAATGCACAAGGTTTCAAGAAATTAAAAAAAAAAAAAAAAAAAACCACTTACTTACATTTGTAAATTTAAAAGAAAAAACAAATGTAATTAAAAAGTCTATTAATTTTTCAGTTTATTTATCTACTTATTTATTTCATAACATAAATTAAAAATGATTTTGGAATAAATATTATAAGTGAATCTCTTAAAGACCTTTATAATTCCTCGGGAATAGAAATATTTTCTATTTACGGTGTGTATTAAAAGTTTAAAGTCATCCTACGTGCTACGCTCGTCAACCCCCGTTTGAAAAAAAACATTTCTATAAACATGCTAATTTGATCAACTTTTAAAATATCACGAAACAGTGATTTTTTTTTCTCTCTCTCTCTGTTTAAATGGCAATGGTTAATGTATGTATGTATGTATGTATGTATGTATGTACGTACGTACGTACGTTCGTTCGTTCGTTCGTTCGTTCGTTTGATTGATTGATTGATTGATTGATTGATTGATTGTAAACGGATTTCCATTTATTTCCCTTTTACTGGTGAATTTTAAGGTCTAATCAGCTGCTGTTAAATATCTGCTGACTATTTACATGTTTGATTAATCAAGATAAGTTAAACAGTGTCTTTGTCTCCCTGGTATTTTGTGAATCACGGTATAAAAAAAATTGTAAGTAATGTATTTTAAATGTATCGTTTACATCTGATGTAATTTACACTAAATTTCTTTTTCTCTTTTTAATAGTCACGTGAAAATATTTTTGTTTTTTGACTGGAAATACTATTTGTGCCGTTTCAGAATTCACAACAATGGTTTAAAAAATCATATCAAAATATGAAGAAATATATATATTTATTTAAAATAAATTAATTATTTAAAATGAAAATAAATCCTCAGAAAATGAGTCATATTAAAAAAAAATAAGTGCAGTCTGCACACCGAGAACTTCTAATGTATAAAATAATCTAAAAATATTTAAATTCCTGTGTGTAGTTTTTGCTCCTATAAAACTTTTTTAATGGGACGATTTTGAATAATTTTAACATTAAATATCTTAAAATAAATATTAGATTTAAAACTGCCTCCATCAGCGTGTTTATCAAATATTTTTCTATAATATCACCAATTTTTGTGTGCAGTAGTCTTTTTTTATTATTATTATTATTATTATTATTAACTAAGAAACACCCTAGGTCACAAAAACTGCATTGTCAGCGACTGTGACAGTGTTAGTTGGCAGCTTAGCGTGTGTGCGCAGTACAGTCAGTTTTTGTGTATGCATTTTTTGATTTTTACGAAATGTATCATTTGCCAAAGTTTACAAAACAGAATAAAGACAGTCGTATTCAGTGAACCCGAAACACAAGAAATGGTCAGATGAATGGTTGAATGAATCAGTCATAGAAAGAAATTCAATTTAGATGGCTCCGATGGTTGGGCATATTACTGGGAGTATATTCGCAAGGAAGCACAAACTTTTTACAGTACATAGACAAAAAGGAAGTTGTTCATTCAATTGTGAAGAGCATTTTCTTATAATAAAAATAACCATATTGTTTTTGTTAAAAAAAAAAAAAAAAAAAAAAAAAAAAAAAAAAAAGATTGGCAATGTTTCGAAGATTATCTGAAAAGACTGAAGTGCAGCTACTTCCGTTTGGAAAATTGCTAGTGTGGGGGCAAATGAATGTACCAGTAAGATCATTGATTCATTCTTGTGTCCAACTCTATAATGCAATGATTTAGACAAAACCAAGTAACTGTTGCGGTTTGGCCAACCCCTTGTCTTAACATGAACGCGGTAAAAAACCCCAGAGGAAGATAAGCTAGTGATGTATAATATTGTGGCAATTAATTGAAAAATGCATTTATTTTTCCCATAAAAATCAGTTTCATTCAAATTTTGTATAGATAAGTTGAAAACTAATAAGTGATATGACCAGGACGAGACTTTATATCATCACAGACACGTTAAGGCATTGAATATACTAGACTCGCACATATAAATTTAATTTTAACGTCTCTGGACTATATGTCAATAATTGCCGAAATTAGCTTGCTCATCGTCGTAACTTGCGAAGCTGTTTTTTGACAACAGATCATAAATTTTCTATCAGAATCAAAATTCAAGTCCAGGTAAATTCTCGGGCCAACTCAATACAGTAAGTTTATTTTTTTAACAGAAATTTTGGATTCGCTTTGATGTGCGACATCACGCACCGTTTTGTTGGAAAACGCAGTCTCCTTTCAGTCACAGTTTAGTCATAGTTCAAAGCACATTTCGGGTCAATATGACTTCGGAATTAGCACTGTTCATTATTCCTTCTACGGGAACAAGAGATTCTGTCCCAAACAATATCATTTTGGGTGGATGTTTGATTGATTGAGAGGTTCTCCTTTGCTCTGTCTCACGAACTTGAATCTATATCCCTGAACCACAAATTGTGTTTCGTCAGGAACCTTCTCCCAGTCCTTCTAAGCTCATATTTTGTATTTTCGTACCTATACCAACCTTTTCTTACTTCTTTTAAAGGCGTAAGAAGCTGCTTCTTGTATGGTCGACGTGCTTTGTGATGTGCAAAAAGGCTCAAAATAATAAATGAAACATTTTTCCGTTTGATACCCCATCGCCATCCTTTCATCCGTCCCCCATCGCATTCTGCATCATAAAACAGATTTGAATCATAATAGTGCATTGCAGCGAGCAGCAGTTAATACGAGGATACCACACATTTTATTGTATTCATCTAGACTTAAACAGCACTCAGACATATAAAGCAATTGCCCGGTTCAAATTTCTTCCGCTGCTGTAAGAATGTTCCACTAGCGTTTAATTAAGGGTGAGTACTGCGTTGGAAGGAATTCCCTCCCCCTCCCCCGGATATTTTAAGATTTCAGAGTTTTCAGTAGTCAAAAACTGCAATTTCTCCCTCGGAACTCCATAAAAAAACTGTCCGCCCCCAGAGAAAAATGCCTGAATTCAACATTGTGTTTTAACTTCATCAAGCAGGACGGTCGTTCTGCCAAGCCAAGCTAGAAAAAAATAACGTACCGCCAAACAAACAAACAAACGATCGTTTAACTGCTTATTATACTCGAGACAACTTCTTCATGTTAAATCAACCAAAAATGGCATTTTAAAATTTCAAATATTTAAAAAATCAAGTATCACAGGGAAATAAATTGAAAACTAGAAGAACCTAATGAAGAAAAGCTTCAATTCGCGGCGACCAAACTCATGTTTAAAAAATAATTGAATATATAACTTGAAATCTAAAGGTTTCTATTATATTTGTAAAATAAGTAAAATTAGTTTTTTTAAGTTTGACAACAGGATGTAGTGTCGACTTTCATCCCAGAATCGTGAGAATCTTCTCGGCCATGTAATCTTACATTTTTCGGCTTTATTTTAATAAAATTAATTTAACCTGAATCGTATTTGTATATTTGATTTGAATTTATTTTAAACATTAAGTTCTGACTGCGATATTTCAGGATGTTAAAGATGCACAACCTGATCATTAAAAATCATTAATTCGTATAAATAAAACTTTAAAATATCAAATGAATTTATACCAATAAGGACGGCTATAAAAAAGTGTTAGCCCCCCTCAAACAAATAAACGTCAATATCGATTAAGGGCAGTTAGACCTTTGAACATGCAAAGTATCATTTTTCAAAAATATTTTTTAAAAAAGTATTTAGTGTTAAAAATTTTAAAAATACCGCTTCGAAATCTGACAAAAATTACGTCTATAGAAATAAATAAAGAATACTGCCCAGTTAAACTGATGGCATTGAGCTCACAGGCTACAAATACTAATTGTACATTAAAGCCTTATATTTTCAAGGTTTAATTCCGTTCGAAAAAAATTAAGAAGGGGAAACAGCTCTCCCCTTTCCTCTTTTTTATACTTAATCATTGAACCTCCTATACTATCAAAGACATGCTTTATCATATAAAAAATCTATATCCAAAATTCAGAGCAAATGAGATAATTCTTAATAAAAACCCATTTAGCATTTATATAATTTAAAAGGAGTTATCCCCCTCTTTTATACTTAACCATTAAACTTCCAAAACTATTCAGAGATTTGAACGGAATCTGAAAATTCTGCTTGAAAAACCCATTTATATAAATTAAGGGCGGGGGGCATTAGAATCCCTATTCCCCCTATTTATACTTATTCAATGAACACCTAATAACAGTCACGGAATCGCCTCATCAGAATGATCCTAATCTAAATTTTGAACGAAAACTTAATTCTGCATGAAAATCCCATTTATATCAACTAAGGGGAGGGGCATGAGCCCCCCGTTTCCCCTCTTATACATATCGAATGAACTCCAAAAACTAATTAGGGAAGCGCCTTGTCAGGATATACCTACATACAAAATTTCAAGTGGATCGGATATTTTTATCATGAGTTATCGCGTTACGCACGAACATACAGAACGGACGGGCACATGAGCTCTCAGGCTATGATAGCCTGTGAGCTAAAAACGTAAATGTAAACAATGGCTTTCCTTTTATATCCCTCTATATTTATATTTGATTATCTAAGTTTCTTATTTCCAATACAAGGTTAAAAGAAAAAATGAACTTATGACGACAGGTTTATAATATTTTAACAGTATGTTCTACTTATTTCCGTGAGCCTCATTTACACTATATGGCTATTAATGACCCGACACTTTCAGTTCTAGACATTTTGTCAAATATTTAAAAATACGCTTGTCATATTCTTATGGAACTTCAGAATTATAAAGACTATATCAGACTTCATATTTATCATTGTCTATCTGATAAGGAGAACAACTAGAAGACAAAAAATCAAAGGAAATTAATAAATATTGTGTTTGCTCACTGTTTACAGAGGCTAATTTAATTTTTTTACAGAGGCTTCATTTTAATTAGAATGAAAAGTTATTAGTTGTCTAATTAAAATTTGATTTTAATTAGAACTGTTTAAATTATATATAATCTATTTTTATAAAAAAAAAAAAATTATATCCACCAAAAAAACTTTTCCAAAGTTTAAAAAAAAAAGAACCAATTTTTAAAAAGATTAAAGTTGTGGCTAAAAAATGGAGCGATATCCAATTTCCAAGCTCATATTATGGTTCTTATTTAACATTTTCCATTAAAAAAAATTATCATTTGTAAGTTGAGTACCTTCTTATGTTGATAGAAATCTTTTTCTTCTATACTAAATACATTATACCGTGTTTCTAAAAATTCAAATGTTTTAAAATTATGCACGAAGGGCTTGGAGGCCATCTTTTCACATTTCACACAAATTTTTATCTACCCAAATCCATTGTAAAAATCCGAAATTCAAAATTATTTTATTCGCGGAATTTTATCTTATAAAACAATAGTGATTTATCTAAAGGATTCACCTTGTAATTCATTTCATAAACTAATTATTTAAAAGCAATGGAAATCAATTTATTTTCTCACGCTATCAGTCTTTTTAAATTTGTCAGATTGCAGTTGAAAATCAAAGTTCGACATTTCACTAAAGAAAACATTTTATGCCTTTTCTTTACGAAATTGTGTGCTTAGAAATTTGTGTGTTAAAATAATGGTGATATATCTTCGCGTTTTCTCTTACGATTTCTTTTTTAGAGTAATTAATCATTTAAAAGCAGTAACAATCAAATTCCTACCTAAAAATAAAAATCTTTTTAAATTTAGAACTTTTGATTTTAGCTACGGAGAAATATATTGTTGTTAATGCAAAATTATCACTTTTTTCTTTACGAGCTTGGGGGCTTAGACATTTGAGTAAAAAGTAGGAAAATGGCTGCCAAGCCCATCATGCATAATTTTAAAACATTTGAATTTTCAGAAACACATTATGATGTATTTAGTATAGGAGAAAAGGATTTCTATCAACATATAAAGAAGGCACTCGACCTACAAATGGTGATTTTTTAAAATGGAAAACGTTAAATAAGAGCCATAATATAAGCTTGGAAGTTTGATATCACACCATTTTTTAACCACATTTTTTTTTTTTTCATTTTAACTTTTGAAAAGTTATTTTTTGGTGGATATATTCATACTATGAAAAGAAATACACCGATAAAATTATGAAGCGGGCGACCCGGCGCTAACGGTTTACCCTCAATCTTTTAAAAGTAGATGTATTGGAAATTTTAAACCCCAAGATTTGGATAAATAGCTCAACTCAAAATTGGCACATATTGCATAATTTTAAAAAGGAAAAATCTTTAGGACTGTACGAAAAAACCAGTAAGAGGATACTTTACTTACACGAAAACATCCATTCGCTAATATTAATCCTATAAAAGAAATTTTTGAAGGACTCCTGTTTGAATTTCAATATTTTTAAACTATTTTTTTTTCAAGAGATGGTAACAGACTGGGAGGCAACTGCACTTACAATCACTTGGAGGGGTAGGAGTAGAAAAACATAATGGTAAATCCCAATCAATTGCTAAAATTGGATTTTCAGGCATTTTCCACAAAATTATGACTTGGCAGGCCAGTTGCATTTTAATATGCGAATTGAGTTTTAACTAATTCTCGAATTTCAGTCACCAACTCGACGAGGTGACAGTCTGTGCTACCGCCTCCGTAGAAATTAGAATTGTAGAAATTGTGTTTTGAAATGTATTATGTATTGTATCGTTTACCTAGACATCAGCACCTTGAGATTGTACAACAATTCTAAATAGACGGGAAGGCGTTATACCATTGCATTTTCCTTCATCCAAAAGCATGAAAATATGGAGGACTGGGAGCAGTAGCGCCAACTTATATACGCCCATGGGGCCTGAGCTCACCCAATAATTTTTAATCCTAGCGTAGCAGGATTTTCATTGTTCTATTTCGTTACTTACATCATTATTATTTTATTATTCAATTTTTGTTAGAACAAATCCCATAAATCCGAAATGACTGAAATGTAAATGTTTAAACTTCTACTGTTTCAATTTGTAGTCATGTTCATGATATGATGATCTAACAATAAATATTAGTGTAGAAAATAAGAAAAATAAGAAAAAACACACGAGAATATAATTTTTCAAAATTGCAACTATTTTAAAACATGATAGCTAGACTAAAAAGTCTCATCTTTCATAGGCTGACCCCCCTTCAAAGAAAAATAAACTCGTAACATTTTACCAAAATATTTTTGAGTCCATTCAATACTTTTGAGCCAACTCAATATATTTCAAAAGTTGGCGCCACTGACTGGGAGCAGGAAAACACAATACTAAACCTAGTAATCAAACGCTAGAATTGTCATTTCAGTAGTTTTCTACCAAAATACGATTTGGAATACTGATTGCCTTTTAATATACGAATCGAGTTTTAACTAATTCTGGAATTTCAGCCGTGAACTCGATAAGGGGATAGTCTGCACTGTCACCTCCCTGTCTAAAAGGAGAAGCTGAATTTCCAGTGTGGTCATCCATGTCCAAATCTTACACATGATTTTTAACATTATTAAACTGTTAAGTTTTGTTATAAAAATCTGAGTACATTGGAAAATATACTATTATTTTAATACAATCAAACTGATTGCCAAATTTATCATACGAATCGAATATTTTCCAACTGAGCGAAAATTTCCCAGGCCGGGAATCCAACCCAGATTCTTGGTTTACAAGGCCAATGCTTTACCGTTTAAGCTAACTGGGCAACAACCAGCTATAAAATATTGAAAAATATTTCATAAATTACACTTGATTTTTGTGTGTGTGTATGTGTTTCAATTATCATGACGTAAAAACACCACCTATAAAACGGAGAAAATTATAATGTACAAGTACAGTCGACACCAGTTATAACGTACTTGGAATATAATGTAATTTTGCTTATAATGTACTCCGATGCTTGGTTCCGAAAAAAATTCGATATAAGTAATGATTAACAATTCCGGCTATAACGGACTCTGTAAAAGCCTTAATCTGGTTATAACGTACTTTTTAGATTTTAATGAAAAATAAAATTTCGGTATTAACCATGCAATTCTGGTTTGCAAACAAGTGCCTTCCATGTTTATCCCAGTGAGTTATAATGCTGGATTTAATTCTTCCTTCAAATATTCTTTTTAAGAGCAGTTATAGTCCCTTTTTTTTTTCAACTATTTGTAGTTATTGACAAAAAGACCAGGGAAACTCAACAATGGGAAGAGGCGAAAATAGATTTTACGAAAAGATTTCGATCCTACAGAATGATTCTTCATAAAATATATATAAAAAGACATTGCGAAATCACAAAAAAGGGCGCCGACAGTTGATACGTATATTCAGGGCCGTAACTACCGCCGGGGCACTGCCCCGGGGCCCCCAGGCCTGAGGGGCCCCACACCGATGATGGTTAAAAAAACTATTGAGTTTAGTTTCTAGTCTAAGTTCCCAGCACATACCTAAAAGTTAGTAATAAAAAAAAATCAAAGTGCTAGAATAGACGTTTTTGCTTGTCTATCAATACACTCCTTACGCTTCGCATGCAAAAGGAGTTCTACAGCAGACAGCAAAATGTCGAGTCGAATGTGTCATGTCGCGCCAGCATGTTTGCTGATCCTACCGAAGCTAGTATAAGGAAGAAAATATGGACTTCTAATTGACTGAACAATATAAAAAGCATCTAAAAAATCTTTCTTCTTATCTATACTAATAAGTTAACAAAACGCTCTTTTTGTGTATGTCTGCGTATGTGTGTGTGACTGAGATGGTTAGCAAAATCTACCGCACATAGAAGTCTGAAATATTAGGTGAAGATAGTCCAAGACAGGTCCTGATGCATCTGAGGCTCAGACTTTTAATATTTTAAGGGCCAGGGCCCTGGGCCCCTTACAATTTTTATGCGCCAAATTGTTAATAGCTTGACTCGTTTTTATCTAATCTTTTCCGCTTTAAGGTACCTTTCTCCTTTTAGATATTTTCGCCTATTTACTCTTCAGTTATGACCTTGGACTCTTGGGCCCGTTTTAGGGCCCCTTTTAGTCTTTGTGATAGTAAATTTTTAATAAATTGCTTCCATTAATTTCGGTGTTCATTTTTGGGATACATGTTCCATTTAGATATTTTCAAATTTTTACATTCCATATAAGACACTGGGGCCCCCTAGATAATCATAGGGCCGACCCAGGGCCCCTTGATCTTTTTGTGCGCTAAACATTTTCACTCCCTAAATTTCTCACCTTCTTAGTGCAAATTTTTAAAGCTGAATCTTGGACTCTAATGTCAGGACCAACACCCTGATATTTTTATTCGTGCCTGGGGCCCTTTTTTTAACGCTTACCCAAACAATTGGTGAATTTTTAAAAAATATTATTCTTGCAAATAATTCATACTCTATGCTTAATTTTGACTAATTAAAGGTCTAAAGCGTTATGTACTAAAACATTTTAACATGTTTTCATGTTAAGGCCCTGATTGTATTTGTGAGTTGGCCCCTATGGGGCCCTCTATCATAGCTCCCTTAAAAATGGTCGGATTCACTAGTTTTTTTAGCAACTTTTTAGGTCCTCCAACTACGACATGAACAAAAAAAAAAAAAAAAATTTTTAGACTTCAGCTACCACTATTTATGAATATTAATCGCTTTCTTAGAGCCCTTGGTGCAGCTTCTTTAAAAATGATCCAAATTGCTTCCAATTTTATTCAACATAGTTTTAGCGTCTTCCCATTATTTTAATAACTACACAAATATTTTTATACCCAACTACATGCGAAATAATTTCCTGACCCTTTGGGGCCCGGTATAGGCCCCCTTGAAGTTTTTGTAATAATAAATTTTCAATAAATTGCTTCCTTTTAATCTTATCTTCATTTTTAGGATTCTTTATTCATTTAAATATTTTAATGTTTTGACATTCTATACAAGACACTGTGTTCCCCTGTGGAATCATAGGGTCCAGCCCAGGGCCCCTCAACATTTTGTGAAATAAACATATTTCATTTCCTATATTTCTAATCTTCTTGGTGCAAAATTTTAAAGTTGCCTGGGACTTTTCTTTCAGGACCAATCCAGAAAACCTGATGTTTTTATTCTGACCCTAGGGCCCCTTTTTAAACATTTGCCCAATCAATTGGTGCATTTAAAAAAAATTATATCATTCCAAAGAATAGTTCTTACTATATGCTTAATTTTGACTAATTAAAGATCTAAAGCGCTATGTACTAAAATATTTTAACATGTTTTCATATTAGGGCCCTGGTTTTAACTGTCAGTTGGACCCTACAGGGCCCCATATTATAGCTCCCTTAAAAATGGTCCAATTCACTAGCTTTTTTTTCTATCAATTTTTTATGTCCTCTTCTACCTATTACATGAACGACAAAAGAATTTTTCAGACTTCAGCTAATTTTGTTTGTCAATTGCTTTCTTGAGGCCCTTGATTGCTTCTTTAAACATGAACCAAATTGCCTTCAATTTTATTTAACATAGTTATAGCGGCTTTCCATCATTTTAATAACTACAAAAAATATCTTTATACCCAACTACATGCAAAATAAATTCCTGGCCCCTTGGAGCCCGTTGAAGTTTTTGTAATAATAAATTGTTTCCTTTTAATCCGATCTTCATTTTTAGGATTCTTTATTCATTTAGATATTTTAATGTTTTGACATTCCATATAAGACACTTTAGCGTCCTGTGGAATCATAGGGCTCAGTCTAGGGCCCCTGAACATTTTGTGAGGCAAACATAGTTCTCTTTAAATTTATCCCCTTCTCAGTGCAAAATTTTTAAATTTGAGTCTTTGACTCTTCTTTCAGGGACAAGATTCTCATATTTTCATCCGCGGCTAGGACCCTTTTTTTAAACATTTTCCGAATCAATTTGTGCATTTCGATAAAATATTATTAAAATGAATAATTCATACCCTATGATTAATTTTGACTAATTGTAGATCTAAAGAGCTAAGTACTAAGATATTCTAACATGTTTTCCTGTTAGGGCCGTCTTTTTAACTGTCAGTTGTCCTTTTTGGTCCCTTATTATAAATCCCTTTAAAATGGTTCAATTAACTCCTTTTTTTAAACAACTTCTTAAATCCATCAGCTACTAAGAAACCATCATAGTCTAGCTACCACCAATTTTTAATATTAAATCGCGTTCTTGGGGCCGTTGGTGCAATTTCTTTTAAAATGATCCGGATTGCTTACAATTTTCTTTCACATTGCTTTAGCGTCCTCCCATTACTTTAATAACTACAAAAAATATTTTATACCCAACTATATGCGAAATAAGTTCCTGGCCTCTTGAAGATTTTGTACCATAAATTGCTATTAAACTGCCGTCTCTTAATCCAATCTTCATTTTTGGAACTATTTTTTCACTTAGTTATTCCCATGTTCTTGCATTCAATTTTAAAGCCTGAACTCCCTATGGTCTCGGCTTAGGCACCTTGAAATTTTTGTTCTCCATGCATATTTCACCCACTTATTATCAAACCTTCTCAATGCATAAATTTAAAGTTGAATTTTGGACTCTTATTTCAGGACTTACACCCTGATGTTTTTATTGAGGTCCAAAGGCCTTTTTTAAAGCATTTACTCATTTTTTATGCTTTTCTTTAAAATATTATTTAACGAATAATTCATATCCTATACTTAATTTTGACTAATTGTAGATCTAAAGTGTTAATTGTTTGCTTAAGGTTATCATAACGTGTCCCGGGCAATGCCGGATGGGTCAACTAGTCTATTAATAAATACAAAAAATCGAAAAAAAATGATCACAATCCATCTTTTAAAAGGTTTTTAAACAGAAACGCATGATTAAGTTACATATACTCAAAAATGAACTTTAATAAAATGCTCTTTAAAGTATTCAACCAATCAGATTCACCCAGCCCGTATTTTCTTCCCTATGCTAACTTCAGTGGGATCGGCAAAAATGGCGTCGCCGCCAAGTGCCTGCCGAGTAGAGTTGTCCAATTCTACATTTTTTAGTCATTTTTGGGCTTATCATACTATGTACATTTAAACAACGGTGTGCGAGAAAAGAAACTATGCCCGGGGCAAAGTTTCAATTTGCCCTCCCTCGGGTCCCCCCCCCGGAGGTTTTGCCCCGGAGCCCCCAAGCTTATAGTTACGGCCCTGCGTATATTTAGTTTTTTTGAAGTCTTATCGGATGTAAACTGTCGGCTATGAATTTGTAATGATGAGGCAGTGTCTTTCTTTTTTAACAACATTTTAAGTGTGCTTCCGTAAGATGAAAGGTACTGTTTTACACTATCCTGTTGTTGAATCTCTCCAACCTTTTGTTACTGTACTTCAAATTGAAGAAAAGCTAAAAGCTTGTAAACTCTGCGTTAGTCACTTTTCATGGAAGGGAGTGTACTTTAACTTGACATATGAAAATGTAATTTTTTCTCTGTCATGTACTTAAGATATATATATATATATCAGATTATTATTTGTAAAATATACATTTAAGTAGTTAAATGGTTTTTTAATTGTTTTCTATTTTATTTTGATAAATTCATAAAATTCTTTTTTAAATCTCTGTTATTGGGTGTGCTTTTATGCACCATTTTCTATCGCGGTATGCACTGCATTTTATTGGTTATTGCTTATAACGTACTTCGGTTATTACACATATGATATTTTCAGGTCTCTGAAAGTATGTTATAACGGGTGTCAACTAAATATGCATATGTGAGTGTATATATATATTAAATGGGGGGAAGGAGGGTGACTTACATCCATTTTACTCGTTTCATCATTTATCTATCACCACAGCAATATAGCAGGTAACTTAGAATTAAGAGTCCACTTCAGTCACGGCTAAAAAACAGGAAAACACTAATGTTAAGTCTATAAGAACGTTTATTTCAAATTTTTTCTTTGATTTTAATATATATATTATGAATAGCTGAGGATAATCTACAATCAGGCTACAACCTTTTTATGTTTTCGATTTTTTTTTTTTTTTATTTATTACTTTTATTTTTGGAATTAGTTGAAACCGGTTCTGAAATTAAAACTATCCTAAAAAACAAAAACAAACTATAACCGAAATCGAAAAAGTAAAAACTAGCCCAGCTATGCTCAACTATCCTATGCAAAAACATTTAAAATATTAAAATCAAAGCGAGAAATTTGAAAATAACGCTCTCATAGACTTAACATTAGCATTTTCATTTTTTCCCGTGACTGCAGTGAACTCGTAAATTAAAGGCATTTTATAAGATCAGTAATCATTTTATAATATAAATAAAATGACAAAAAAAAACCACAAACAAATCTTATGAAGTACAACTCTAGGGTCCAACTTTAATTTGTACAACTAACACAATAATATACAGAATGAAGAGCAAGCTTTAATACAGGAATGTTAATAAATAAGCCTTCTGGAATCGGAAGACAATACACACAAATCATAGTTAACTAAAACTTTCGAAGGAATATTTTAGAAATGTTATTGTATTACAACACAGTAACAGCCAGATAATGTGGTCTAATTCTATAAGATTTAGGCAATTTCACAAATTCTATGAAACTAACATCAGAATAAACTGGCTAAAAGCAGCTAAATGAAAAATTTAGCACCAATATTTTCAGGCAGTATTTTGCTGAAAATCTTTTTAAAGTAGATATATCAGAAATTTTAAATTCCAAAATATGTATAAATAGCTCTGCTCAATATGGGCAAATATATTGCATAATTGTACAAAGGAAAAAGGTTTAAGGCTATACTCAAAGCTGAAGTTGATATTTTCTGGCATAGTCATTAAAGGCTTTTCATTCCAACATGCATAAAATTTTCTGACAAGGTACCAAATTAACAAGAACTTTTGTTTACCCTGTAAAATGAAAACTTTTAAAAAAAGTTCATGTTTTAAACTAACATTCAGAGCATGAAAAATCACAAAAAAAAAAAAAAAAAAAAAAAAAAAATAGTCTCCAGTTGACAATCAATTATAATTAAATATGTAATATTGTTGTAGTACTATAATAAAAAGGGAAAATATTTGATTATCTGATACTAAAGATATCTGAACAAAAAATTAATGCATGTCTATATGAAATTGATTTTTCAAATTGTGCCAGAAAAAATGCATTGCTGAGTGAAAAAAATAATAGATTTGAGAACAGCTTTAAATGAAAACACAATTTAGCTCATTAAAAAAATTTCTTATTTTTTCTTAAATTGTACTGAAAATTTTGTTGACAACCCTGGCATAGTTATACTACAATATAGAACATCACAAGCATAATATGACAAACATAAAATAGTCTCGATTATATGGTTTCCTAAAAGTTTTCCTTCATTATTATTTATTTTGTCATATTTTTATTTTTTACAGAGTAATCATTTTTTTAATTATTTAAGGGAAAAGCTAAATATCAAATAAATTTAGCTATCAATTTAATAACTAAAGAGCATAAAATATTTTTTTGGAAATTCAATCTTTGGTCAACTTGTAATAAATGTCATCATAATTTGTAAAGGTCATAATAATTTTTAAAAAATACTACTTTTACTGTTTAGAAAAAAAAAAAAAAAAAAAAAAAAAAAAAAGTTTATATTCACTAATGCAGATAAAATTTCGATTTGAAAAATAATTATAATTATTAAAGTGTATAAAATATTATTTTTTTTTAAATGAGCATTTTTATTCTTATACTGAATTAATAGAGATACCATGGTAAAAAAGATTGTAAAACGTTTGTAAAAAACTTACTGCAATGACAATGACAGAAATAAAACTGTTTTAAACACTAACAGAACGTAAAATGTGAAGCCTGAATTATATAGAATAATAATAAGTGCATTTATAATAACGTAAAAACGAAATTTTTCTTTGGGAATTTATAGTTTTACAATTACAGTCAACTCTGTAAAATCTCCAATTAAGGGTTTTGCAGATTATAGCCCTATTATAGCATATTATATTACCATTTTGTTTATATTTTATTTTTTAAAGTCTGACTATGAATTAGAAACAACTACACAAAAAATTACAATGGAAAAGAAAATCATAATGCAACATGGGTATGATATATTTAATAACTAAGATTAAAGAAAATTTAAATTATGTATAATACACATTTTACTGATTATTCATTATTTCAAATATTGATAAAACAAAATGGTAGTTTCAGTTTTTGTTTGTTGTCAATAACTTTTTTTTTCTGTAGTCTATGAATACTTATTGCTACTTGCTCAGAAATAAAATTTTGTTACTCAAGGAAATTTAATTATTTATATCCAATTTACACTTAAATATTTATTCAATGAAAGAAAATGCACCAAATTTAACTTTATGTGTTTAAATGTTAATGACAATTTTCGTTGTTTACATTTCAACATGTAGTGTGAATAACAGAGAACTGCACATTATACATTGGCAGATTTCAGAGTTGACTGTAGTTCTTTCTGCATGCAAAATTTATCTTATCATATTTTAACTTTAATAAGAACCTTATGTTTAAAAATTGGTTTATAGCCACTTATAATTTTCCATTTGTATACTAAACAGTGTTAGTTTATATAAAAAAAATATTATTAACATAATTTAACTGAAAAGGAAAAAATGTTGCATAATTAAATAACAGCATCTTTTATATCTTGTTATCAGCCTTTATTTTCAAAGTCACACAGTCTTATATTTTCAAAAATCACACAACTGGCAGTTACTGCAATCACAAAGTAATAGTTTACAGTTACCTTCCCAGGTAATTTGGAAAAGATATATTATAAGCAATTTTTTTTTTTAATATAAGCATAATTTTTAAATTCTCTACAAATAACACTTTGATACAATACTAGAAAACAAATCACAATCTACATCATAATATGAGTAGAATCAATGTAAATTTTATCTTATATCTTTATTTAACATAATTATTTACATGAATTATACAAAAAGATCTAGTGCATAGATAATACACAAGCCATAGGCAAACATATATTAACATCTTATTTAAATGAATTGATGTGAGAGTATTTTGTATTCCTTGGTCTTCAAATGAATAATGTGTATGTCGGATGGTCATTCTCAGAGAAACATATATTGTTAGTCATTTCCATGGACATCAAAGTCATCTCCATGGACAAGCAAATTAAAACGGGACGGGATATGGGCGGTGAAAGTGAGGATGACAGGGATACTAATAACAGCGCCCAGTGCCAAAAATCAGAAAGGGGAAGATCAAAATTACAAAATATTTTCTTAGAAGCTTTTACAAATTAAGTTTGAATAAAGCGTTGATTTCATTTCCCTGAAATGTACTTCTGAAAGAGATTTTTTCTATATTTAAGAGGGACTGCTCAAAATCAGAAACAATCTGTAAAGCAGTGCCCCTCTTGGCCACCTTTATTAACTATTTGTGGCTCAACATCTCCAATTATCCTTTGTTTATGTTTTGACATTTAGTAATAACAATAATATCAGTTTACTTAATTCTCTTTGCATCGTTTGCAATTCTTTTCATTTATACATATATTTCAGTCCTTAAATTTAAAATATAGATTACTTTTCTGAACAAATCATGTGTAATAAAATGCAAAAAAATTAGAGAGTGGTAATACGCTCTCAAATTTTTTGTAATACGTTATTTTCCAAACGTCTCTAAAGACTCTTCCTTAGCCTATTTTCATATTAAAATGCATGAATGGTACACAAAATAAGCACATTCGTTAGATTTCAGTTAATAAGATGATCTTTAAATTACAGTAAGTGTGTTTGGGTAGCTATGATTAACGTTATTAAAATAAAAGTAATTTTATTTTCAAAATAGAAAAAAAAGGATACTGCAAAGCTATTCCTTGGGTGGAATGGCAGGCTTCTTAATATGCCCTTTTGCAATTAATGTGTAGATAAAGTAATAATAGGAGAATGACCCCACTACACCATACTCACAAAAGGAATGTGTCAGCACATTTAAAATTTGTGAAATTTAGCTTGAAAGAGAACATTCCCCATGAGAAACGCTTATTCTAGTACTCACAAAGATCATGAAAGATTAGCATTAGGATAGTATATTTGCAATCTGTCCACAGTCATGACTAATATGTCCAAGGAAATGCACATTTCTATGAAAATGACCTTGGGATGTCATGATAGATAAAAATAATGAATTTACCAACACATTTAAAGAAACCATAAATGAAATCTCTATTCTAAAAATGACAGCTATTTTTTTTTTTTCAATTGAGTACACTGAATATAATTTTAATGAAGTTATAAACACTGATGATGCATGATGATGGTGATAAATATTATGCATGATATATAAAAAAGAATGCAAAAGTATTCAATTAAAAGTATAAAAAGGGTTTCTAAAATAATCGAGATAGCTCGATAAAATCAATTAAATTCAGCTATTTTATGCTGATTGAAAATTAGAATGAAACTTTTAGATAATTTTAACATTGACTATGGTGTAAAAATTCTAGCCCATGGAAAGTCAATATAAAATTTTAAAAAGAAAATAATTTTATTTTACCATATTGTACAACATTATTGAAGGAAAGCTTGGGTTTTTGGAAGGGAATAACTTCCAAATTTGGCCCAAAGGAGAAAGTGTCGACACAAATATCCTTATTATTATTATTATTATTATTTTATAAGTCACCCTTTTATTTAATTTGATGTAAATTAAAAAACATGCTTACAATTTATTTTTTTTTATCTTTTCATCAGATACATAGTTAAAATTTATTAATAGGAATATGCAATAATATCATGACAGATTAAAATGCTAAAAATAAAACTAGATTTTAAATATATTCATAAAAATAAACCTAAAGAAAATAAAATTCAACAACAAAAAATAAATTCCTCAATCATGCCTAATCCTCTTAAAAAATAAATAAATAAATAAGTTAAATCAGAGTTTATAATCTAAATTGTGGATAAATTATCACCATCTGATATACCACTGCAATTGAAAGAGAAGTTTAAGGAAATGAAATTAAAGTATTCCAAAATTTCAAATGTTGAAGGAAAAAATGTAGCATAACAAATAAATCTTGGGATCAATAAAAAATAAATTAAATCATTAGAAATAAAATAAAAAATTCAATCTGTTAAAATATTCAGATTTGCAGTGTCTTATATGAGTTTTTATTAAACTGGTTTAAATGGGTGTTTTTTTTTTTGTTTTTTTTTTTTTTAATTTAACAATGACTGCTAATAATAGTTTTTAAAAAAATCTAATATTAAATTTACTTTCCCAAGTAAAGAAGTTTTTGCAACTGATAAAATGTTTTGCATCAAAAACCACAGATTAACACTCAAAAAATTTTAGCTCTACATTTGAGGTAAAAGAATAATTTCCTGGTATGCTAATTTATAAGAACAATACCAGAAGAGATAAATCATAAATACTTAGAATTTTTTTTTTTTTTTTTTTTTTTTTTTAATTCTGTGTATTTTAGAGGTTTCTTCAAAATCCTTAGAGTTCAAACATACATGGAAACTATTATTTTCAAAGATTAAAACAACACAATAGAAGTAAAATGACCTACATGCATTTTTTAAAATGCATTATTTTTTTATTTAAATCCTAAATCTTTTTTTTTTTGTAGTTGTTTATATAACAAATAACAGTTTTGGAAATATGTATTTTAAAATAATCCAAATAATTTATATATTATGTAATGATTTAATTAAAACTGTCAACTAATAACTAAAAGAATATCTGCATATTTCATAGAATTCCTTAACACTTTGGCTGCCAGGTCTGAAGAATATTCAGAGTTAAAGATCTGTCCCTGTGTGCCAAGTCCAAATACCTGTTTATATTTCCAGGGACTCTACCCACTTATCAGCACCTGCCTGCACTCTATATTTTAAGGTGGCATTCAGTATTGCCTATCCTTTTCATGCTATACAAGGTTCTTATACAATTCTGGTTAAAATAAAAAAATAAAAATAAAAAATCCTGATTTTTCTTGACAAAAATTCATCCAATATATTGATGTAAAACACTTAACTTTAATCCATATAAATACTGAAGAAAAAAGTATGTGCTGTTTGAATTTCCGATTAATTATATATATATATTGCTATTATTATAGTTTGCATAAATCTTATATGAAAATTTTTTAGACTGGATGAATAATTAATTCAAAACTTCATTTACAATAATCAAGATTCTTATGGAAAGTAGTCCATCAAAAATTCCCAATTTTTCCCTGACCATTTCAAATATTTAAAGCTTTCTCCGATTTCTTGCCTGAATTTTCAAATTCCCTATATAAGATTGGTTCAAGCAAAACTTTTTATTTTAATTTTTATGACAACATTTCTCAGTATTCGATATATGTACTTTAAATCTTTTATTTTATTAATTATGAATAAGTTTAATTTGTTTTCAATTATTTATAGATTATTTTACTTGTAAGAACTGTTTAAGAAGAAAAAAAGTAAGTAGCACCGAGGACAGATTTTGAAAAATGGGGGCAGCAGCCAAAGTGCCTATACTAGTAAAACAAAGACACTCACGAGCTAACATTAAAACAATGGCAATATTCTTTTCTAATTTCTCATTTCCATTTCAATACTTTTAATTTGTCTAAGATATTTGAAGTCAAGATTTAACTAGATATCTTTGTATTTTATTTCAGTAGCATTTTTTTTTCTTTCTTTCTTACTTTCTTCTGGGGACATGCATTTCAAATTGATTCTGGTATTATGAGTTCTCAGGGGAAAAACATAGATATAAATCAAAATTGAAAAATAAAAAGTTACTTTATTAGACAAACTTCAGATACCCTAAGAAAAAAAAATCTATACTAATAAAATCCGTGCGCCTCTGTCTGTCTGTCTGTCTGTCTGCTTGAAGCCGATTACAGTTCGCAACGCGGGCGAGTTGGAAGTCGCGAGAGATGTCTTTCGATTCGAAAAATTCCGGGAAAGTCATTTCGGGCATTTTCGAGACCGTGGGACTAAAATTAAAAAAGTTATGAATTAAAAACCGGTCGGGAATTGGAACGGAAAACGTCTTATTTCCCAAACAGGTCTCAAACGGAGCTCTGAGGCAGAACACTGCGCTACCTTGCGGTGAAGAACAGGAACTTTTCCCCTTTGGCTAAAAGAAGAAGCAGCCGAAAACCTATTTTTCTCCCGTCAATTTGTCAAAGAATGTATAAGAGAAAAAGAAGTAATTGGTAAAAAATATTAAACACTGTTTAATTAATATAATACAACTATTTAAGCACAGCAAGATATGTTCACTAAGAGATAATAGTGTTGCTAATTAATATTTTGAGGATCTCAGATGTAACTGGCTATTCATATATTTATTCTGTATGTGAGTATTAATCGTTGTAGCTCATTTTCATACTTTTTCTTTTTGGTAGCATACACGAATATTGTCTAATCTAAGATTTACGTGATTAATACTAATTTCTGTTAGTACAAACGGAAAACGAGCTGCCAAAATTATTTGTTAGTTATGTTCTTTGTGATATTAATGAAATTACTTATTTTTTTTAATAGCAGTCTTTTGCAGTTTTTAATAAACAATTTTTTTTTGCGCATTTTCTCTTAAACCATCAAGCAGACAGTTTTTAAAGTAGAAAAAACTGATTACATATTCAGAATCTGCGTAAAAGTCTGCTTCTGATGATCCAAAAAATACGAGAAAATGTATTATGGACGCGTAGCGCCAACCGTGTAAAACCAAATATTTTTAACGGGACGATGGCGACCATGGCGCGTAACGCCGGTGGGCCGGCTTCGCACGATGGCCCCGTACCACCCACTGTGCGAAATCGCATATTTCAACGGGATAATGGGCGCATAACAACCATGGCTCTTTAATTTACTTTTTTTGTGCTGAGGATTCGAACACCAAGACTTGCTTATTAAATGAATTTTTTTGTTTATTATATATTGCTTAATATCGAGGTTTGTTTAGAAAAAGTGGCCCAGCTAGCGGGCGTAGCTCGCTAGTATTTTTTAAATATTGAAAAGTAAATAAGAAATTTAAAGAAAGTGATACCATTGGTTTAATATTAGTTTCTGAGTGTCTTTGTGTACTAGCATAGGATTTTAAGTGAGCTGTGAAATTTATCCTAAATTAACTATAAATTTAATCAAGATACAATCAGCACCAGTTACAAAATTTTGAGCACCATAGCTTATCATCATGAATATCAATACAAATTTTAAGTATATTATCAACGAATATTACTGTACTTTATATTTCTAGTAGTTATTTTAGAATATTGAAAAATCACTTAAGATATTTAGTTAAGAAAATAACAGAATCTAAAAAATTTCATGTACTTGATGTCAGATTTAAAAAAAAAAAAAAAAAAAGATTTATAAATTGAATGAAATTATTGTGCACATATTAAGGTTTTTGTCCTAAAAATTTATGATTATAACATAGGTATTAAAAACCAAAAATAGTAAATTCTTTAAAAGTAACAAAGAAATTTGCATATTTCAAAAGAATGCAATTTTAATAAACTTATGTACACTATACAGATTCTTTTGTGAAATAAATTGCCCAAATAAATACATTTTAAATTAACTACTCTTCAGTTAAAACCACTCTTTTAGTTTTTATTTAAAAATAAATGTTAAAGAGATTTCATTTGTAAAGCAAGTTGTTTATTTAAAATAAGAGCATTTTGTATAAATTGTACTTTTTTTTAAAGAAAAAAGTCATACAGATTTTTGTAAAATAAATCAAAATGCTCAAATAAATGCATTTTGAATTAATTGATATACTCTTTAGTTAAAAATGAATGTTTGTACAGGTTGTTTGAAAAACAATTTGCATATTTAAAAGAAATGCATTTTGAATAAATTGTACTTCTTTGTTAGAAAAGAACAACATGCAGATTTCTTAGCGATGCACAATTTGCATAACTGAAATGAATGCATTTTGAATAAATTGACATATTCTTTAGTTAAAAGAATAACATTATACAGATCTTTTGTAAAGCTAATTGAGTCAGATTTGCTTTAAAATGTAGTATTTCCTAAAATACCATTAAGATTCAATGTTTAACTAAAAAAATTTAAAGTGCCGCTAATAAATTAATTTTGTCATATATAACATAAGCTTACAAATATTATAAGGATAATATTCTCACAATTTTATTAGAGAAAATTTGGCTAAATGCATGAAATGTCTTTTTTTTTTTTTTTTTTTTTTTTTTTTTGTTATTCAATATCTTACAATCAAAGACATTTGGGTTATTTTACACTGAAAATTTATCCAATAATATCATATGTATGTTTACAGATTCTACAAAATTTTTCCTATGCTACAAGGGGAAGATGTTTAAAAAACCACATTAAATAAAAACTTCACTTTGAAAAATTTACATTGAAGTAAAAAAACACCTCATGTAGGCAGAAACTACTCATATAAAATCTTGAAACATTGAAACAATCATATCCACATGTAGTAACATTGCAGAATTCTTAATCTATAAGTGCTACAGCATATTTCATCAGAATTGGTGGACAATTCAGCACCTTGGTACTGTTTGAAAAGGCCAATATGGTATGCAGAATTAGTACATGTATTATACAATTTAAAGATCTTTAAGAGATTAACCAGGATACTCACAGATTGGGAAGATATGTGCTAATTTATGGAAGCTTTTAGTTACATTGCTTAATTTGATTTTCAGTAAATATTATTTACCAAGCTGTAATACCAAATAAACAGCTAAAAAATCCTATAAATATAAATAAATAAATATATGTCTGTTATAATGCATGCGATTAAAATATGTAATTGCTTTCCTATCAATTTTATTCTTAAATTCTGGTTACATTTATTAATTTAAATAATCAGCAACAAAATTAATCTTAAAAAAGGGTTAAAATAAAAGTTTAAAATAAAAAATAACAAGAAAAATTCTAAAAATAATATTCAAAATACATTCAGAAATTCTGAGTAACACATGATAATCCATGAAATAGGTATTATGTAAGATTAAAAACATTAAATCTTAAATAAATTATTTGAATTTTTTAAACAAAACATCTTGAAATTTTAGCACTCATTATCTATTGCATTTTACAAAGAATTTTAAATTAAAAAATAATAATAATAAATAAAACATAGTGCAGCATTATGACATCAACTTTCCAGTTTTGAAAATTAAATTTTGAAAAATGTATAGTTATTAACACCGTAATGAAATTTCACCATAAGTCAACACATAGATCTGCAAATCTGCAAGGATCTTTGACACATCTCTTCAATCAATCATATTGTGAGAAAGCACAAAATATTGGCACTGAAAAGTTAAGTAAATTTGGCTATCTCACAGTATGGCACCTACCAGAATTGGTTCATATTTTTCAATAATTTCCAAACCACAAACTAATATCTTTTCAAGATAATGAAAATAGCAAAGTACATTTTCATTCACAAAATCTTGATAATATGCATAGATTGGTACATTTAAATCTCAAAAGATTATTAGAATTGTTAAAAACCTATAAATATTTCAAATATCTTTTGTACTACTCCTACCTTCATAAAAAATTTTATGTTTTAGACATAATATATTCATATTATTTGAAAAATATTTTTTAATATAAATAAATGTTCAAGAGCTTTAAATAAAAGATTGATTAATCATATTTCCAGAAAATGTCATTGTATTAAATAAAATTTCAAATTGGTAAAACTAATACTTATTTTTGAAGAGTAGTAATTGTACTTAAACATTTTTAAATTACAGTTATAAAAAGGATATAGAAAAAAAAAAGTTTCCCTAATCACTTTTTCTTAATACTTAATTTAAGAGCTTTATAATTAAAGTACTCAGATTACTTTAAAAGATTTCTATATTGTCAATTTTGTACACTAACAATGTTTCTTTGAATGCAATTTTTACATCAAGATTAATGATAATGTTTTCTGGAATTCTAATACTTTTAATATATTCCTTATTCACCCAATGTATTGAATTCTCAAAATAAAATAGACTGTTTGGGGAGTTTAAGCAGCCAATATTTGTTTAACATCTTATTAAAAGTAATAATAATAATAATGTTATTAAGAATAGACATTTACATTTTTAGAAAATGCTAAAAACTGTAAGTAAACAATGACACCATATCAAATTATTGTAAAAACATTAATAAAATGCACTACATAGAAAAACATGTAACATTTTAACAAGCTGGGATTACAGTATCCTAACTTTACAACATTCTGAAAAGAAAATATAGATACAGAAAGAAGATATCATAGAGGGCATACTAAAATTTAAATAAATTTCATGTTATTCAATCTTTTTGATAAAAAAAGAAAGTGAAATATATGTGAACAAATTACATAAAATTAACTATGTACTAATATTTTCAAAAATATTTTATAATGTTACTTATAAATATCAAAGTTTATTAATTCATATAAATAAAAAATAAATATTTCATACAAATATTTATAATATTAGCAATTATAAAATATATTAGAGAAATGTTTATAAAAAATTTAAGAATCAGAGGCTAGAGAATGCCATAATGTGCTAAGGTAGGGGGAAAGAAAAGGGAAGGTTAAAAGGGAATACTATACATTTTATGTAAATTATATGCTGTTTTGTCTTATGAATAAAAAATGAAACAAATGTGAACAAGTTGCATAACATGATTTAAAAGTAAAAAACATTTATAATTACAAGATGATGAAAGACTATTACTAAAAATAAATTACTTAAAAAAATACCAATACAATATCAGACTTAATTATATTTGAGAAAAAATATGGGAACAAGAATATATATACTAATATAAATGATCAGAAACATACACTGAACATAAAGAGAAAAATAAAATTGTGCGATTCAGGTTGATATAATAACGCAGTGTAAACTAAAAACCAATTCAGTATTCTAAGGTTATGTTAGATAAATGCTTATTACAAGAAATTTTATGATTGAAAAAATGATTAAATAGCTTATTACCTTAGAGAAATAATATAACACAAGGTTCACTAAATGTATGATCGTATTTTATTTAATACTTTAAAAAATGTATTTAAAATATGCATTAATATGTGTCAAAATTTAATTTTATTGTTTTTCCAGTTAATTGTATTTATTTAACCTTTATAAATAAATAAGCCAAATAAACATTTTTTTTTTCTTTTTAAAAATCTATGAAAGCAAATTAAGTAGAAATAAACTCTAGTAACAAATCCAGACAGTTCAATCAATTTATGATATTTTATACAAATAGTATAAAATATCAAAGTAATTAAATTTATTAATATGAAATACTATTACTGTTACACTTAAATACATAATTCATGTAGGAAAAAAGTTTGAATAATAGCCCTTTGAAAAACTGCTAAGAAAATAGTATGAATTGAACCTAAATATGAAAATTTCTTTCTAAATTTTGATTAAGTGCAGAGAAAAAGTTTTTAAAAATAATTACAAAATTAAAACTAAATTTTTCTAGTGCAATAAAATAAGCTAATTCACCTAAAAAAATAATACTGATCCATATAATGATTATTTTAACAACATTAAGCAGTTAATCATTATAAAACATGTTTCATTGTAAACAAGATTTGGAATTAACTTAAAATATTTTAATTGTTGTCATTAAAGGAGTTCATGCAAAACACAGTAGCTGACTTTATTTTTTGCATCATTACTTTCTCTTTAAAGTACAAGGTTTATTTAATGCTCAATAGATGCCATGTAATTAAGGATAAATTTTAGGTAATTGCAAAGAATTCTTGTTTTTCAAATTCAGTAAGTCTAATAAATCAATATCTATCAAACAAAAAATGTTGCGCAAACATTACTTTTTTTTTTTTTTTTTTTTTTTTTTTTATATATATATATATACATATAAAAAAAACATACATGACAATATACATAAAATTTATTTATTATAAAAATATTTAACAAAGTGACTTGTTCCAATGATAATCATTTGGTTTCATATTTTAAGAAAACTACCTGATTTAAAGTATGTCTATTTGACATAAAAACCGAAAGTTGGCATCTATCAAGCTTACTGAAGATTCAAATTTTAAAAATAAGCCATTTCATAAAAAGATAATTTACAAACGTTTTGGTTGAGGGTTGACTGACTATGAAAAACACAACCCTATGTTTAATGCTTGGGCATAAAATTCGGATATAGGGAATGAAATTCAGGTGTGCCTTTCATTTTCTTTAGATAACTTGAATCTCTTAAAATTTGCTGTTTGTTAACTTGTTTTACATAAAGCCCTTCAATTATTTATTATTGATGCAAAAGTAATATTATCCCCCCTCCCCCCCCCCCAAAAAAAAAAACATAAAATCACACTCAAATAATCATATGTATACATAATCTCAATATTTAAAAGTTATTCATTAAAAAACTTCCAGCTTTCACAATATCTCTGATTTGTCTTTGTTCTGATAATAAGCCGTGATCTTGTAAACCCTTGCATGCGTGATAACCCTTGCATTTTGTTTTTCAAATGAAGATTATTTTAAATATCAAAAACATAACACATTTTGTAACAAAGTTTAACAATTCTTCACCAAATACACAAACATATTTTAGCTGAAATAGTTAACTGAACAAAATTAACTAGTTTTTAGCTTGTTCTAAAGTTGTTCATGCGTTATTTTTCTTTCCCTTTCTCAACCTTGAAATGTTTCTTCTAAATTATCACATCTAGAAGTTGATACTTTATTGTAAAATTTAATACATTTCTTTTTAAAATTACTAAAATGGAAGTCATAAATAATACTGTACAAACAATTACATATAAATGAAATGATAACATGGTTATTTTTCTTCCTTACTTATGCGTTATTAGCTAATGAATAAATAATTTACAGGGACTCTTCAGAAAATCTCACTATTCACAAAATTCTGTATTTACATATGGATATTATTATGAAGAGAATGGTTCATTACATAATACATTTTGTAAAATTCAGTTTACATCTTCAAAAAGAGAATATCCAATGCTACATTTTCAAATATTGTCTTCTTACATTTTAATTTTTTTACTGATATAAATAATAATAATAATTTATTGTAATAATATTTGAGAGTGCAATGCCTAAATGTCAGATAATTTTGAAAAATTACTAAGCAATAAGTAATAATCTTTAAATTTCCAAATGTATTACCATAGAATTTCATGATTAGTGAGAGGTAAAAATATTTTGCTATGAAGCCCCCTATAGGCAGACATGAAAATTCATGTGGGAAAAAATATTTCACTATATTAATTCATAAAACAATTGTTCTTAATTTTCTTTCTGATAAAAAGCAAGTAGGAAAGTTATGTGACAAAAGCAGATGAAAATTATTGGGTAGATGGCTGTTGTACACAATATAAGGTAAAGCTAAAATTATTAAACATCACAGGCATTAACGATGAGCCATTGATAACACACACCATGGCATTTGAGCAGAATAAATCGTCCATTGACAACCAAGTCATATGCAACTCCTGCACTTAACAAACTTAATGTGATTAATGCACACAGCGTTCCATTCATAAATAGCATGAGATATCTGTCCTACTATGAAGTTCTATTTTGATTAATGAGAGAAATAAATAGAAGCTAAAAATCAATAACTCATAAGTTAAAAAATATTCATTGCACCAGCACCAATTGCAAAAATTACACTTATTTGTACAAAATGGGAAAAAATTGCTACATAAAATGAAAAAAATTCTAGAAAAAAATTACTTACAAAATTTACAAATAAATTATAATTAAAAAATTATAAGTAACAAAATCACAAAGGGTTAAAAAAAATTTTTTTTAAATAAATTAGTGTATATTTTATATCTCATTCACTGATCAAACTAACAATCACATTAAAAAGATGTCTCAAACACTTTCGTCCAGTAACTTGACACATAAGTCTAGTCGGTTATTTTAATTTTTCTTTGATCATGGGATTCCAAATCAAAGGCACTCCTGTCCATTTATCCCTCTACTGGATCGTGCATTTCATGCAGGCTCATTAGTCGATAAAGGTGGAGGTGGCTTGTACAATATGCTCACAGGTCGATTCTTGTGAGGTGCTGCATCATGTAGTTCTTGAGTTCTTCTCCTTCGAGCAACTTCTACAGGTTTTCTTTTCATAGCTATCACATTGGTATAATCTTTAATAAGATGGGCAATTTGTGTGGCCTAGAAAAGAGATATATACATTGTTCAGTGCAACTAATTTGATTAGGAATGAGAATTTTAATGGAAGTTGTTCTACTTGATAACACATGGCAGCACTATCCATTGTGTGCCGTTACGATAGAATATAAATGCAAAGAAAAAAGTACAATAAACTTAACTTTTGTTATAACTTTTAAAGTATAAGACAAACTGCTTCAGTACTTGAAAAAAAAATTTAAGTTAACATTAGCATTGTTTGAAAAACAAAAATCATTTTGTTGATAATTGGTGCTTATGATAATTAAGAGAGAATGATTAAATATGTTTGGCATGGGATGATATGTTTGGATGAAAAGAATTTCAAATACGAATTATTCCATAAAAAAGAAGACTATAAATGTGCAAATGCATCAATAAGCACTTTTTTTTAAAAAGAAATTTTACCGACTTTCTATTTCCTACTGAGTTTAAAATAAAATGTCCATTTGTGAATAACATTTAAATCAATTAATAGGAAAGCACTTTCTGTGAGCAAGTTTTCGAAGCTGTCTTGTTCATTATTCATTCCAATAATTTATGTGATGACATTAAACAAATATTACTTTATAATGCAATCTTTGAGATGATGTTTGTGAAGTAGTTTTGTTATATAACTTTATTTTATTATATTTATGGCTAAAATTTCTGAATAAACATTTAAAAACTAGGTGGACATTTTCACTGCAGAGTTTAAGATGTGTGGAATACATTAAACAAAATTAAGAATGTGGATAAACTAAACCAATGGTACACAAACTATTTTCATTTTCGACTATCCATTTTCTGTAAAATTTTGTCCTGATCCTTTGACAAAAAGATATTTTGTGATCATTAACATAGATGAATTGGAATTCTTTTGGAAATTTTTTCTTATGTTTCTACATTATTAGAGATCTGAATAAAACATACTATATTAAACAATGGTTTTATTTATGCATATGGGTATATATATATTTTTTTAATGAAAGATATTTTCAAAAACGTTTATATCATAAGAATTTAATGTGAGATATGTGTGTGCAGAGATCTCATGATTGTTTCTATGTTCAAATCTGTCTTGAAAATCCAAGTCATCTTCTGAATCCAACATATATCAATATTTTGTTTTAATGACAAGACAACTAATTTTGAAAACCAGTTTCATTTTCAGTATGCAAATACAAACTGAATCCAGATATTAGCTCCCTTATCTTTCAAATCAGCAATTTTTTTTTCCAATTGATAACCAAACTTTATGCGCAAGTCAAAGATTTAAATTGAATGTGCAGTATTTTGTTGCTTGAAACATTAGTTAACTTTTTTTTTTTTTTTTTTCATTTAAAGAGATATTGGATTTTAAAATAGGAAACGAAAATGAATCCTGTATCAACTTAATTCATTATTTGGAAAAATTTTGAACCTTTTCAAAACATTCTAGCTTAATTTTATCGTATGACAGAAAATGATACTTTAAAATAAAAATAAATATATATTATTTTCTTTAGTAAATTTAACATTTCATGGGAACATCTCTGTTTTGTTTTTGTTGAGTTATTCTCCATGTCAAAGCATTTCAAAGTATTCAATATGCCATAGTTTATTCTTGAAAGCTTCAATTTTACCACTCAGTGATAAAATGTTTATACTCTCTACTTTCTCCATGTACATTTAACCATTTCAGGGGCAGAAAAATTCTGTCATAAAATGACTGAACCAGAATTTTCAAAAAATTTCTTAAAAAATAAATATCTGCTCTCTTACACTTTCATTATAATAACAGAATTATACTAAAAATTCTTGGTACAATTTGTCAGCTTAGGAATTAAAATTAGATGGTCACACCGTGTAACCACCACCCTAGAAAGTTTTAAATTCAAATTGTTAGGTTTTTCAAAAATATCAACTATTCAACTCTTCATCCAAGTTCATTGATGAATAAATATGCCACATTATTTATATTAGTCATTATTTTCTACAGAAAGAAAAATTGTAAAGAGCAGTATTTTGTTGCATGAGATTTTTAATATCTATGTTACACTTTTAATTAATTGTTTACTATTGTCTTCCAAGCACTCTACTAAAATATTTATGATACAAATTATGTTATACGCATACCAGATTACAAATTTTATATAGAATTAACAAAATCAGTATATAAACAGAATTACAGACCTTATTTGAATGAATGAAGAAGTTGCAAAAACCAATCTACTGAAATGTAGATGGAAAGAACTGCATGGTCCTCACTGTGATCAGAATATAAAAACTAAACAGTAAGTGGGAGGAAGGAAACATTTAGATTGGAAAAGCTGTAGCAAAGATGGTCTCTACTAAACATCTAACTGATCCAAGTTAAAGATGAATGAAACCAGAGAGCAGGTGGTTGGCATGTCAAATTGACAATTACCTTTATCACTATCACTGTTTGCCTGCCAGTTGCCAAATTATAGGTATCATTACTAATTCAGAGAATTGTTTTCTTAAAAAAATAATTCTACTCTCATAAATAACATCTCATTTAACTATTTAAATGGTATCTGATACTTGTTGCAGAAAAATCTTATGATTTTAACTGTCAAATTTTTTTTTAATTTGGCGACCCACAAAAATTTGCACATCACTGAACTAAACCCTAAAAAGCTAATCATTTAAACTTATGTTAAAAATAATCTTTCAAAGACAAACACACAAATAAATAAATTAAGCATTTAAAATTACTATCATCATTTTAGTAGGTATATCTATCTTCGCTAATGTAATAAAAATAAAAAATACCAAATCAGTTATTATTTAATAACTATACACACTAACAAACAAATATCCTTTTAATGCATGTTATCAGGTAGACATTTTAAAATGTTAAAAAAGAAATATTTTAATAGAGTGTATTTCACATACCTGGTTTGTAGAAAAGATATATTTAGAACCTTTTCTTCCTGTTCCAGTGACTATCATTAAACTGTTCAGTGATGGGCTGTAATTGATGATGCTTTCATATTCACAGGTGCAGAGTACATTCTAGGAGAAAAAAGTTAAAAAGGTTCATAAAACTACTAATTTATTTCTCTATATGATTTATCATTATTCATCTGATAATTCAATGATAACATAAGTGATAATGTGGACAAAAACTTACTCTAGATCTAAGTTCTAGCAGATGTATACCAACTTGATCAACAGCTAACCATAAGGCTTTGGGCCAGGAAGATGTATAGGATTGCTGCATAGAGAAAAAGAGAGATATATAAGTCATATGAACACATAAATAAGAAGGTACTTAAGAATAATATTAAAATTTTTTAAAAATGTATAAGCCTTAAAAAAAAAATAATAGACAATCTATACTTATATTTCCCATTTTAGAAGAAATAAAAAGTAATAAGAAAACAGGTATGTAAAAATTCTAATTTGACAGCCAGTATTTTTAAAAAAAATACCATATAATGCCAGACTGCTATGATGACTAAATAATCAGAGCATATAATGTTTTGAAATTTTACATTATGTGACCAGTATTTTGAAGTAGAAGAGTTCAAAATGTGCTTGGTCATGTGTAGGACTTCTAGCCTTATGAAAACATTGTGATCATATTTTAAAAAACTTTTGGACATGCTGATGTGAATACAAACATAACATGCAGGATTTATTTCTTGTTGTTGTCAACTGCTGTTAAATGAGAATTACATGAAAGTGTTATTAATAAATTGATGATGTTATCCATTTTCTGTCAAAATCATGCATCAGAGACAGGGCTGCGGAGTCGGAATCGGACCCATTTTTGAGCAAAGGAGTCTGAGTCGGAAAAAAAGAAGCCAACTCCGACTCTGGATTTTTTTCTTAGACATTTAAAGTGAAATTAAACCAACTATATGTAATTATAATTGGAATAATTAATATAATATGGAATTATTATTGTTATTTTTGGATTATATCGGACTAGCCAAGTTAAATATTCCCAATATATTGCCTAGAGTATACAGCAGATGAAAACTATTTTTAATTAAAAGCTCTAGTAGATCCCGTATTATTTCCGAACTTGTAAAATTTTCATCTTCAATTTTCTTTCTTCTATCTTTACAAGATTAAAGTATTGGATTTGTGAATTATTTCGACTTCCGGTTTTTGTTGGATTTATACGTTTTAGTAGATCCTAAACACAATTTGATAGTTTTGTCTGTCAGTGAATCTGTCACTCTGTCACTTCATAAGTCTGTACAAAAATTTTGGAGCGCTTTGTCTCAAGAACTAATGAATGGAATTTCTCAAAATTTTAGATTAGATCCTGATTTAGGTTAGATCCCGAGAGAAATTGGAGCGGATTAATTTTTGGTGTATATCACTCGACAAATGGGGTTTTAACCTGCATTATTCACAATTTCTAAAGTAGCTATATCTTATGAATTAAAGCACGGATATTTATCAAACTTCTAATTCAGTTAGTTCTTGATATAATTAAGTGTTGTAAACGTTTTTGTGCAAATTGTTCAACAGGTGGTGCTGCTATGCTGCATTGTTCATGATTATTGCAATAGCACTGTCTCAAAAACAAATGCTCGAATTTTCCTCAAACTTTATATTTGATTAGTTCCTAATCTAGATTACTGTAGTTTAGTGTTTGGTTTAAATTGTCCTACAGGTGGCGCTACTATGATGCATTTTTCACGATTTTGCAATTGCTGTGGCTTAAGCACTAATTCATGGAATTTAATCAAACTTTATATTCAGTTAGTATCTGATAGAAATTGATCCTGATTCGTTTTCTATGTACATCACCCAACAGGTAATGCTGTTATGCAGAATTTTAAGATATCGGCATTAGCCCTATCTCAGAAATTAATGCACTGATTTTCATCAAAATGGAAATTCAGTTAGAAATTGATATAAATTGTTGATTAGATTTTGATGTAAATCACCTAAGCTATGGTACTACTATGCTGCATTTTTCAAGAAGTATTAACATGTATGATACACAAGAAAGTTTGGAGAATAACACATCCGACTAGTTTTTTTTTTTTTCTTACCATCGAAATTTTTCTGCTCTGAAGAACACTAATTAATATCAAAATTGTACAGATTTCCCTTATTTTGAGTTAGCGGATCCGAAATAATAAAATTTCTGTTTTGTTTTCTCTTTTAGATTTAAGAAATTTGATTTTTCAGGCTAGTGGGGCGTGAAATTAAACAATTTGTAAAATGAAAAATTTTTTTTTTCTAAAGCTCTAAGAACTGGATTAATAGTGATATTTTGAATTATTTTTCTTTCGTTCCCTCATGATTTTTACCAATGTAAACACTAATATATTATCTAGACAGGAGTCGGAGTCGTTAAAATTTCCAGAGTCGAAGTCGTTAAAATTTCCAGAGTCGAAGTCGTTAAAATTTCTGGAGTCGAAGTCGTTAAAATTTCTGGAGTCGAAGTCGTTAAAATTTCTGGAGTCGAAGTCGTTAAAATTTCTGGAGTCGAAGTCGTTAAAATTTCTGGAGTCGAAGTCGTTAAAATTTCTGGAGTCTGAGTCAGACATTTTTCCCTCCGACTCCGCAGCCCTGATCAGAGATGATGCTAAAAAGGAGAATTCGGCAGGAAATCATACAATGCTGATTAAATTGGAAAATAAAAAAACATACACATACTTAATTGAATTGAAGCTTTAATTCATATTCAGGATATGTGTAAGCTAATGACAGATGGCAAAACAAAATCAAATTACAAATTTTTGGAGACTTACGGCATCCACAGAACTGTGAATCTTTATTGAAACCAAAACATGCGTGCATTCTAAAGACACTAGTGGCAAATTCTGCTCAAAAATTGCACATTAGATTTTTAAATCTAAAGATTTTAAGAACTTATCTTTTTACATAAACATCTTAAAGCAAATTATATTACTTGAGAGAGATGCTACAAAAAATATTAAAAACAAATAACACTGACATGTTTCAATTCCAATCTGATAAGAGCCATGATTATAATAAAAATACAAAAATTGTCTTACACTCAATACAAATGACACATGACAATGAGATGTAAACAAAAACCATATGCTCTATTACAAAAAATTAAATTAAAAATAGACCATGATCTAAAATTATTTTCCAACGTGGCTCATTCTATTTGGCTTTCAGGGAGGATTTATTCATTAGCTCTAACCATAACTTAGGAATAATAAAAAATAATAATAATAGAAACAATATTAGAAACAGTGTTGGGTATGAACGCGCTCACTGAACGAAAACTCATGAGTTTCGCTCACTATTTGTGAACTTTGAACTGAACTTCGCTCACTATTTTATAAACGAGTTTGAACTGAACGGAAACAAAAAATAGACGAGTTTGAACGAAATTTACATTCAAATTTACGCTCAATTTTTTCATAATTTATTTAAAATTTTTCCAGACCTTGGTACACTTTTTCCCTCTTTCAAATGCCATTTAGAGGCCTACACAAGCCTCAGGACGGGTTAAGTCTGGATATCACTTCTCTGGGTAGTATCCTAGTCTTACTTCTTCTGCAGACTAGGGTTGCACCAAACCGGACCTGGGCTGTATACAATTTCGCCGAAAATAGATATATACAGTAAACTCTCTGTACAAGGTGGACTGTGTAAGGCGGAAATATGTCTAAATCGGAAAGATTTTAAAAGAAAGCATAAACACCGCAGCCTACGGCACTTTTGCATAAATGGAGATTATAAACAGACTAAGGTAAGTTTTTTTGGCCAGAAGTCTTCCATAAGAGTAAATATCAATGTCCTGTAGAAATGTATTTGGGGTCGGGCCGAGTTCGGTGCGAAATTTCAACTTTTTTTGCCTGGCCGGGCCAAGCTCGGGCTTTGTATTTAGCTATTATATCGGGTCGGGTCGAGCCTTGATTTTAGCTATTATATCGGGCCGGGTCGGGCCTCTAAATTTTCTCTACGAGCCGGGCTGGGCTCGGGCCGAAATTTTTATTTTAATATCAGGCCGGACATTTTTTTTTCTATGGATCGGACCTGGAAATTTCCGTCTGTGCATACCTCTATCTTACATATCGAATAATCAAATGATTAGTTCACAAAATTTTGTAAATTTGGACGATAATATCCAAACATAAAAAAAAGTGAACTTTTTAGTGAACTTCATTCACTTTTACAAATGAGTTTGATTTGAACGGGTTCATTTGAAAATTTTTGAATTTGAACGTGAACTTAAATCACTTTTTAGAAATTGTACGTGAGTTTGAGTTAGTTCGTTTATTTTGTGAACGTGCCCAACACTGATTAGAAACATGTCAATGTTATTTGTTTTTGATTTTTTTTGTAACAGGGTCATTCCAAAAATAAAAGTCCCTTTTGAGAATTTTTTTTTCAAAATTTTTTTCATTTAAAATGAAATAAAAATATTTTTGAGAGGGTTGTATACATATTCAAGAGTAGAAATTGAATATCAGCAGCACACTTTTTTAAAAATATTTATCACTACACTTAGAAACACAGACACATTGGCTGAAAAATGTCCCCTGTGTTACCGTATTTTAAATAATCTTCTCATTTTTTCTTTTTAAAATAGAGAATTGCTTTTACAATATTAACACTTTGATATAAATGCTCTTTTTCAGTGCCATATAGTTTTTTGTTTATATATTTTTTTTTCATGATATAGGCATATTATGTCCCCTGTGTTACCCTTTTTTGCATTCTGCCTGTATAAAACTTTATATAACTTGGTAAAAATTACTCTAATATAATAAAATTGTAGTAAAACTTATTTATACATATTAGCCAGTACTTATTATAAAACTGATTCATAAGAAAGTTTTTTCTCTTTGTTCTGATAAAGGAAATGTCAGTAACATAGGGGACAATAAAGTAACAAAGGGGACATCCTAATTGAACATAAAAAAAATAACAATTTCAAAAGTGTAATTATGTATTAATTAAAAATGTATTTCTGATCTAGACCAATAAATGCATTAAAAAACAGGATATTCTGTTGCATTCATTTTTAAACTTGGGTTTTTTGTCTCTTAACAACATATCAACCAATATCATGGTAACACAGGGGACTAGTAACACAGGAGACAAAATGAAATAAGTTATCACCTATGTATTACTATTTTCATAGAAACAATGTAAAGTTAGATGGAATATTTTCTTTTAACCAAGACTTACAATTTAAATGCCAATAAACTAGAAAATTAATAATTAATCGAAATAAATCAATAGTAACACAGCGGACACACAAAAAACACACCCACCTTCAAAAATCACCTTTACTTAGATAATATTCTTCAAAATTTAACAAATGAGGAAAATGACTACCTAGGATGAATGCTAACTCTAAAAGTACATGAATGACTGCTGTTAACAACATTTAGCTTGCAAATTTTTATTTTAATAGGAAGAAAAAGGTGGCGGTAACACAGGGGACAAAAATTAAGGGACACAGAAATTTTTCTTATAAAATGAAGAAAAATATTTACAAAAAATATTTAAAGTACATAGGGATAATATAAAGACTGTAAAGACATAAAAAATATCCTGAAAGATAACTTAAACGATACATATAGTAAAAAAAAAATAGGGTTTAAAAAGTAAAAATTGTTCTTGGGACATGGCTTTTTACAGGACACAATTATTATGAAAGTTATTTGAATAATAATAAATGGAATTTATCTCAAATTTAAAAATTGCATTAAAGAAAAATATCTTTAAAATATATTTTTCAATATTTAAATTTAATTTTGAAACAAAATTTTAGAAAATATAGCAATACAAAGTGTCGAGACACCAAAGGGTGCTTTATTTTTGGAAGGACCCAACACGCCCCTCTCAAGTAATAACAGGAAACAAAAACTGCCTTGTTTCCTCTGGATCAAAATCGAAATGTGCAATACACATTTAAAAATGCTTCATTCAATATCATTCTAGATAAGTGTTCTGGTTAACTGATTTCCAGATAAATGGTTAAATACTGTATATCAATGTTTAACTATAAAAATAGTTTATGTTACATAATTTTATAAATGAAATTCTATTTTAAAAAAAATTATAGAAAGAATATATTTTTAGCTATTTTGATTTATTGTACTTCTTTAAATAAATAAAATATTATTAATTCATTAATTAATAAATTCTTATAACTTACGAATTTTATGAATTTCCCAGCCACTTATTCAAATACTTGTTATAAAAGGTGGAAAATATTTATTACATCATGTTATAAACTGTTTTGTATTAATATAATTCACAAGAGATAGTGCCATCAATATCTGAAAACCAGCTCTGTTGTTGGCAAATTCCTGGTAGTCTTGTACTAGCCATACATATCATTATATGTCTTCATCTGCCTTAAGGATATTCACACTTTATTAAAAAAGTGTGTATACTTTTTAACACAGTGACTATTGTTTTCATTGTTACTGTAAATGGCGAAGAATCTAACATAAAAAATCTAGCTTTGCTTTGCTCAACACTCTTGCCTATCAGAATTCTATGCTGAAATCTGACTGGGTCTGATGGAATTTCATTCATTATGTGAGATGGAAATCATTCACACATGACCAGGGTCCGACAAACCCCAGGTGCCAGATCACCTTGGCGGATGAAAAATTACTTTTGGGGACTAACTTTTTTACCTACTTTTTAATTTTACTCATTCATTTTACCTACTGTAAATTTAAATGGGCAATCTTTAAAGGATTTCAATCAGGAAAAATAAATCGACAAATAGCATTTCAAATCAATCTCAGAGGCATTGTTAATATGTGTATAATTTCTTGTTGAGAATTAAAAGGTAAGAAAATCAACTTTACTGTTTAATGTTTAATTTCATAATTTATTTCTGTTTAAATTTTACAAAGTGTTATTATCTTAAAGTTTTTGCTCAGTCTGATTTTTTTTTTTTTTTTAATATTTAACTTGTTTACAGTGTGGTGTTGAAAATGTTCGTTGGGTGTGCGTTGTGTCATTAATAAAGTTCGTTAGCGTGATCGATAGTGGAACTTTAATTTAATGTAAGTAAATAAAATAAACTGGAATAATCTTACTTGAAAATACTTGTGGTGTGTAGAGCAAAAGAATGATGAAAACCTTTATTGATCTAACAGCTTTATTCATCTTCGTTGGTGAATGAGAAATATCGAAAAAGGCCTTTGGTCACCAATCCTAAGATCCGCGAAAAATACTTCGGAGAAATTCTAATCTCTTGACGGATTAATCCACATTCCTTGAAGAAACAGCCCATCATTATAATTTAAAATGAACACAAGAAACTTGCAAAAATTCCATATCCGGCGGAATTATAATATGAATTCTTGCGATTTGCCGTTCGCACACGGCGCGCGGCCGGCAAAGCCAGCGGGCTAACGTTTCAATTTACATCCCCTTGAGATATCATCAAACTTAATTCAGATTTAAAAATTAACCGCGTTTAGTATTTAAATGCATTCTACGGGGAATCCAAAAGTAAAAAGAAACAAAGTTTAAATTGATTAGAGAGTTAATATTTCGTCACAATCTTAAATAGCAAATTGAAAAAAAGAATTTGAAAAGAATTATTTAATTCGTTCTACGCGCTCAGCAGAACGCCCTTACGTGACGAAGTCCGCGCAATATGGGTGTGGTGAAGGAGTGTCAGCGCCCACAGTGACGTCATCATAATACATCGCGGTGCAGATGCGAGAGGACAAGTAGCGCTCCAAGAAATGCTAGCGCGCTAAATTCGCAGCGCGCGGCCGTAAAACTAAAAAAAACAGAATTAAATTTAAGGGAAACTCACTGCTTAAATGAAGAAAAGAATAAAAAAAGATACGATGAACTAAACACTGTGAGATTCATCTCACATTACCCCCAAAGACCGAACAAAATTTTGTAAGACCAGGGATGTAAAAGGTGAAACGAAGAAGACCTTTTACAGAAAATGGGATGACAAAATTTTGAAATGCCAGCCTGAAAAAAAAAATCAAATTTAAACGATTTTCATAGTTAAGATCAATGTCGAAGTGCTGCTAAAAAGGAAGGACCGGTGACCAAAAGTGTGAGAGAGAAAGAATATACATTGCATAGAGTACATTCATAGGTCAAAAAGTATACAATATATTAAGTATACAATATATTAAGTATCTGTAAAATGCCAAAAATACAGTAATGGCAAAATTTTCATGTGATCTCAAAAAAATTATCATATTTGACAAATAATAAATGTTAACGCCTTTTAAGTTAACAGACAAAAGTGAGATCATTGACTAGTCATAGTTAAAATATTTATGGTACCAAATAACAGAATTAAACTTCTGAAAAAGTTGCAATTACAGGAGCAACAAAAAGTCAAAAAAATCTTGTGGGTTTGACTTTTGCCTAGGACTTTAAAAATATGATGTAAAATAGAGTATTTTCTATAACTCTAATATTAAATTCAACTGGCCTTATATCAATTCAAATTTCATAAAAATAATGACATCATTTGTGTACACATTAAAATTTCACTCAATTAAAATAAACAACCAAATACATGTGAGACAAATTGAGCAATTGAGTCGTGCACTACTCAACCACGCAACCATGTGACTTTCATCTCCTAAGGCTCCTGAGGCTGTACGCAGAAACACAGTTACCATCCAAAGCAATTATGGACAAGAATATATTAAAAAAAATAAGTATACTGTTCGGTAATATGATTTGGAATGGTACACTGGTATGACTAAACATTGTAGACATACAGAATCAGAACTGTCAGGCTGCTGTTAAAGAAAGAGATACAAAAATGAACTTTGAACAGATGATTATTTATAATCATAAGATATTATCATTTTCTTTCTCTCTACATGATAACAGCATTAAATGGAAGTATGGAACACATTTAAAAATTATAGATATGTACACATACATTTTTAAGTCATAATCAGGTTGTTTAAGTCATGAAACACTTTATTAATTCACTAGATGAGTTAAAAATATGTATAAATGCGCTGGTAAAAAGTTCATCTAGAGTTGTGCTTTCTTTTGTATACTATTTGTATACATAATATGCTCTTAAAAAATCATATCTAAATTTTCATATATTTTAAAAACAAAAATAATCCAATAGCTAAATAATTCTTTTAGCCACAAAAAAATCATCCAAAATTTTGAATTCAATAAGATTAATCGTACATTTATGAATCAAAATTTATAAAGTTGCAAAAGTAAAGCAACATAAATCAAGAGTATCTTCTCAATATACTCTGACTGCCTAGGAAAACAATAACTTAAAATTACAAAACTAAGCTGCAATAAGAAAGCAACTAAAGTTGAAAATATTTTATCTGGTATATTCAGACAACCTAGGACTTAAATTTCATTAATACTAGTAACTCTTTGTAATGTCATAATCGAGTAAAACGTTTAAAATTACCAAACAAGTGTACCATAAAAATATTCAGCTTCAATCTTGCATAATTTAACAAAGTAAAGTTAAAATTTCTATATTTGTAATAAAAGTTAAAACAAAAGTTACTTTTAAATTAACTTTAAAGAATTGTCAAAAATTAAAATTAAATAACTGTCAAAATCAGAAAAATATTGTAGAATAAACAGAATTAGTCTTGACATAACATGATATCCAGGAATCCTGCAAACATAAAAACATAAAATACAGATGAATACAATCTCTTTAAGAGATTTCTGTGATCCCTGTAGAAGAAAATTAACTAAATAATGAACAAAGGTAGAACGAGAAAAAAAAAAAATAGTATAATGTACAGATGTAAAGCAGCTCTTGTTATAAACAACAAACGGTTGTAAGAGAATAGTACTGGCTGAATTAGTCAGATAGTTTATAAAAAAATAGTTAGCAGAAGTATTTTTACCAAACTGAACATATTTATCATAACTAAGGAGCATTAAAACACACTGAAGAAGAATGTGGTACACATTGCAGGCACTAATGTTTACTTAGCAAAAACACTGAAGACATTTCACTAAAACATACCACACACCATGAAGAGTTGAAGACGAAATCTGGCGAAATTCACTGTCAGTGAATTGAAATACTTGAAATAAAAAAATGCGCTGGTAAACATATTCACTACAGATTTCTGCTTCTTGTTTTGTATACATGATGAAAAGAGAAAAAAATATTTTCTTCCTTCAAAATATATCTTGATATAATCAATTTTAAAAAATAATTTCTTGCATAAAGTTAAAAAAATGAGGCATATCACAGATTAAATTTTAAATGCTTTGGGCCTGAAATAATATGAAAAACACTATGCCTGAAAATAAATAATATGATCTTGAGTAATTGTGGATTCCTGCAACAAATTCCAATCATGTTGTTGAGCAAAAATTTTGCACTGTGAGATTGAATTACTACACAAGCAAAAAAATTGACTCGAAATTCATAAAAATAAAATAATGTTGCCTTCATTCCTTCTTAGAAAGCAACATGAGAATTAAGAATGATGATGATGTGGAATGCCATGCATGTTGACTAATTTGTGAAAATACAGAAAAAAATATTGAAGCTATGAATTATAGAAAATGTTGAAGTTGTCTACAACACCACCAGTTGAATTACAACCAAATAGGAACATTTCTTAAATTTCAGGAATGTCTTCAAAGTAATTATGTATGATGAACTACTAATACACAATCATTTGAAATTGATCAAATTTTGTCCATACATTATTGCTGAAAACAAGCTTGAGTTACGTATACTTTTCATGAATGGTGCTTATAGAAAATAATTTCTTCATTAATAAAATATCTTCACAATTAATAATTGTTTTTTTTTTTTTTGCAGAAATTTGAGAGAGAAGAAAAAAAATTTGAGGCATATTCAACTTTGTAGAAATTGGGTTACATAAAGAAAAAGGCACTATATCAGTAACTGGCACACAAAAAAAAATTTTTAGCACTAGATATTGAGCAAAATCTTCTTGATCTTTTGCATTTTCTCTACTACAGAACAGTAAAGTTCCATAAATCTTCACAATCAGTCATTCTGCAACAGCTATTAATTATAAACAAAAATAATAATAATCTTGCTTCACAAACCAACTTCGAGAAATACAGGAGAAGCTCAGCAATATATGGATAATTTACTGCATCATTACTAAAACTTCTTCATCAGACATCAAAGTGGAAAAATGAGCACAAATCTTTAAATTAAATTGTTTAAATAGGAACAAAAGAATTTTAATTGGTATGTATGAAAATAATTTTAGCACTTTCTTCATGACACCTGTATACCATTGAAGAGGCTCGAAGAATGGATTAAACTGCATACTTGAAGACCACTTCATCAGGTAAACAAATGAATGAAAAGAAGTAAGTTTTCTTAATTGACATCTTTAAATGAGATATGCAGAGTAAAAATGCTTTAGTAATTAGGATGAAACATTGAATTTAAGTTTATTCCTTATTTCCTCTTAAAGTAAAAAAATAAACACAACTTGATATGGTAGAAGGACAGAAGTCTTCAAAGAAAATTATGTAGGATATAGCAACTACGAATATTTATGAAGAATCTCAGCCTCTTTGCATATCAAATGCATAAGAAAAATTTTTAGAAGAAATAATATATAAACAATATTTATCGCAGATTTCAAGGGGGGAAAAAAATTCATCTTTATATGTGAGTGCCATAATTAGACTTTAAAACCCAATATTTAACTAAAAATATAGCCTCTTATAAATAAATCTGTTCTTAAAAGTATGAAATTATTTTTTAGAACTTTAAAACTTCATTACTTTCTAAATATAGTAATGCAATCTGAATAATAAATTTATTGATTCTTTTTTTAAATATTTGGCATTTGGAAACAGCAAGATGAAAAAAGAAAAGAAAAAATTCTGTGAAGTCTTTAGAATCATAAGTACATCGATCTTTTGTAGATAGAACAACAAAAAAATTATTTCACTTGACTACCAGAATATAAAACCTCTTGAAATTTTATATTAAAAATAATAATTTGTAAAGCACTTGTAATTTACTTTTGTTTAATTATTAATATTGGCATTTCTCATCTCTTTTAATACTTTCAAAATTCCATCAAGAGGATTCAGTCAGGAACGCTTCTGAGATTTCAAAGAACGGAAAAAAAATATTGAATTTACTGCAATTTTTTATTTCTATTTTTATGCATAGTAAAGCAATAACTTAAGAGTTCTTTAGTGTCATCGGCACCAAATGTGCCGTTGAAAAGTTCGTAGGGTGTGCGTTGTGTCATTAATAAAGTTCGTTAGCGTGATCGATAGTGGAACTTTAATTTAATGTAAGTAAATAAAATAAACTGGAATAATCTTACTTGAAAATACTTGTGGTGTGTAGAGCAAAAGAATGATGAAAACCTTTATTGATCTAACAGCTTTATTCATCTTCGTTGGTGAATGAGAAATATCGAAAAAGGCCTTTGGTCACCAATCCTAAGATCCGCGAAAAATACTTCGGAGAAATTCTAATCTCTTGACGGATTAATCCACATTCCTTGAAGAAACAGCCCATCATTATAATTTAAAATGAACACAAGAAACTTGCAAAAATTCCATATCCGGCGGAATTATAATATGAATTCTTGCGATTTGCCGTTCGCACACGGCGCGCGGCCGGCAAAGCCAGCGGGCTAACGTTTCAATTTACATCCCCTTGAGATATCATCAAACTTAATTCAGATTTAAAAATTAACCGCGTTTAGTATTTAAATGCATTCTACGGGGAATCCAAAAGTAAAAAGAAACAAAGTTTAAATTGATTAGAGAGTTAATATTTCGTCACAATCTTAAATAGCAAATTGAAAAAAAGAATTTGAAAAGAATTATTTAATTCGTTCTACGCGCTCAGCAGAACGCCCTTACGTGACGAAGTCCGCGCAATATGGGTGTGGTGAAGGAGTGTCAGCGCCCACAGTGACGTCATCATAATACATCGCGGTGCAGATGCGAGAGGACAAGTAGCGCTCCAAGAAATGCTAGCGCGCTAAATTCGCAGCGCGCGGCCGTAAAACTAAAAAAAACAGAATTAAATTTAAGGGAAACTCACTGCTTAAATGAAGAAAAGAATAAAAAAAGATACGATGAACTAAACACTGTGAGATTCATCTCACATACAGCAAAATGATACATAGTAACCAGTGTTCCATTTTGCAGTGAATGCGTTAATGTAAGATAAATGATTCTTCAATTTGGCTCCTAATAATTTTTTCTGGTGCCTAAGAATTTTCAACTTCTGGCAGTCTCTGCACATGACCGTTCTGCCAGATGCGATATTTTCACTACCATGCAACATATTCACAATCACATGCTTCATTTCCCATTTAATATAATACTTTTAACTTAATTTTTACTTAATTAATTATTCACATTCTTCAGTATTTGTATTTATATTTAATTCAATGTTAGTCTGGCCTACAGTTTTAAATTAAGAGTTTGACAGTTTTTCATTTTCAGTAAAAGTTTCCATTGAAAATATTTTTAAATTATCTTCAAAAATGCTTCTGATCTCAATTAATAGTATGGGTTTATAATAAGAAGTCAAATCTTCCCAGTGATATCATATGATACTTCCTTGTGCCAGGAAAGATTGAATATATATATATATGTTACAGGCCAAACCCGATTTTAGGCCAAACTAGATTGGCCTAGTCCAAACTAGTCTATCCTAACGCCCATCGGATAAACTAGTTTTTCCTAGGCCAAACTAGTCTATCCTAACGCCCATCGGATAAACTAGTTTTTCCTAGGCCAAACTAGTCTATCCGAACGCCCATCGGATAAACTAGTTTTTCCTAGGCCAAACTAGTCTATCCGAACGCCCGCCGGTATAACTAGATTTTCCTAGGCCAAACTAGTTTGGCCGAACGGTCATTAGGATGAACTAGTTTAGCCTGTTATTCATTGGTTCGAATCAGTTTATCCTAGGCCGAACTAGATTGTCCTAGGCCAATTCAATTTGGCGTGATTTTTTTTAATCTAAAGACCGCCACGGCGCCAACTTTCTAGTTTTGATCTAATTTAGCCTAGGCCAATGCAGTTTGACGCGATTTTAGCTCACAGACTATCAAAGTATGAGAGCTAATGTGCTCGTAGATTCTGTGTGTGTGTATGTAAGCATGTACGTATGTATGTACGTATGTACGTAATGCGATAACTCCTGATAGAAATATCCAGTTTGCTTCAAAATTTGGACATAGATTTATTCTGATTACGAACTTTCCTGATTAGTTTCAGAGGTTCATTGGATAAGAATAAGGGAAGGAGAACAAAAGGCTAAACCGCACCTCCCCCCCCCCCCCACACTTCTTAATTTCGTTAAGTCAGTTTTCATGCAAAAGTATCAGATTTTATTAAAATTTTAGGTACAATATCAGTTTGATAAGGTACATCCATGATTAGTTGTGGGTGTTCATTGTTTACATATTAAGAAAGGAGGAATGGGGGGTAACACTCTTAATTTATGTAAATAGATTTTTCAGGGATAATTTAACGATTTGTTTCAAATTTTGGATGTAGGTTTCTTCTGATAAGGCTTTTACCTGATTAATTTTGGGGGTTCTGAGTTTAAATATAAAGATAGAACGGATTATTTTTTCAATCGGATAGAAACTTTTGGTTTTATGAAAAGATTTTTAATTCGTAACAGACATCGGTTTTCACACACATCACTTCACGCGAAATTGTTCATATTAAAAAAGTAAATATCTGAATCCTTTTAAAAATAAGAAAAAGCTTAAATAAAGCATGACACTTGAAATTTATGTTAGGGGAGGTAGAGTAAGAGGATGCTAGATTTTTTTTCAGCGTTTTTTTAAGTTTTAGCTGCTAATTAAATATTACCAGTTTTGTGAAACTTTTGAAACATAATACAACATGATGATAAATATTTAAGAAAAAAGATAACAAATACCACAATTTTCTATTAGTAATTTTTGTAAAAATGTTAAATTCTTGTTGGAATTGTTGAAACTTTGTGATAGTTTATAACATGTGATAAAAAATTGTATAAAAAGTCCCATTAAGAAAGGGAAAGAAGGGGGGGGGGGCAAACAAAATCAGGAAATAATACGGAAATTCTAGGTTGATCTATTTGAAACTCTAAGATAGTTTATGACATATGATATAAATTTATAAAAATATATTTCGCATTTAATGCCACTATTGAAGAATAGTGATTTTTTCAAAAATATCAAATTCTTGTTTTGAAGCACCGCGACATCGAGTAACATATCTACTGATAGATTCTTTAAGGGAGTTTTCTTAAGATACAGTTTTGTTAGTAATAAGGTGCGCTCCCTGGAGATGGAATGTGGAACTAATGCGAGCACCCTAATGTTGGAATTTGGAACTAATACAACTCGATTTAGGTATTTACGAATGTTAAATACAAAAGAAAGCAACATGATGATAAATACTTAAGAAAAAGGATTCCGCATCGAAATACCACTATTTTCTAATAGCAATTTTTGTAAAAATGTAAAATTCTTGCCGGAACTTTTTGAAAAATCTGTAACAACGTTTTTCAAATTCTAATTCAAGCTGAAATTTGATGAAAATCTGTGTATTAGTACTATTTCAGATATTTGAATTATCGCAGAAGTCATAAAAAAACTGGATAGAAGCGCTACCTATTGAGCCATTTACTCTAAAAACAAAAGAATATTAATTTATATCAGGGACTAACTGAATTTGAAGTTTGATGAAAATCCGTGCATTTCTTCTTGAGATATTGCGACAATCATGAATAATGCCACATAGCAGCGCCACCTGTTGCACGATTTACTCCAAAAACTAAAAAGTACTTTTGTACTTTTTTATATCAATGACTAACAGAATCTGGAGTTTCTTGAAAATCCATGCATTAGATCCTGAGATAGAGCTATTGTAATAATCACGAATAATACCGTATAGCGGCGCTACCTTTCAAGAGATTTACTCCAAAACTACAGAATACTAATTTATATCAGGGACTTACTGAACCTTAAGTTTGATGAAAATTCGTGCATTAATTCTTGCAACAAAGCTATTTCAGGAATCGGGAAAATTGAGCACAACAGCGCCACCTATTGCGCAATTAACACGAATACGTAAAAAGATTTAGTTCATATCACGGATTTACTGATTCGGAAGTTTGATGAAAATCCGTAAATTAGTTATTGAAATAGTGTTAATGCAAATCAGTAAAAACGCACTTTAGAAGCGCCATCTGTTGAACTATTTACATGAAAAAGTAATCATTATCGATTTATATCAGGGACTATCTGAATATAAATTTTTATGAAATTCCGTCTATTAGTTCTTGAGATACAGCTATTGTGAAAATTGTGAAAAATGCAGCATATCATAGCCATGTTGAGTGATTTACTTCAAAATAAAAACAACACCAACTCATGTCATGGACGAACTGTATCTAAAGTTCGATGGAAATTTGATTGTATTAGCTATTAAGATAAAGCTGATGCGTAAATCGTAAAAAATGCCAAACAGTACTCCACCTGATGAACGATTTACACCAAAAACTAATGAGCATCAATTTAGATCAGAGACTACCTGAATATAATTTTTTATTAAATTTCGTGCATTAGTTCTTCAGCCGCGTCCCCACAGACTGCGGCAGCGTATAGCAGGTGTGCTGCACGCGTACTGCCGAATGCGCTCTTCCTTTTCGAATGAACTTCGAAGCGAACAAAATTTAAATCGTAGCAAGCATGCTGAGCCCGCACCACCGAATGTAACCCTCCTTTTCGAAAGAGCCTCGAAGCGAACGAAATTCGAACCAAATCCCCGCTGCCCACGCCAGTCCGATAGCGGGTGAAGCCAGCAAGTTTTAACTAAGCCACGTTATATTAGTTCCTCATTCCAACACCAGGGAGCGTACTCTTATTAACAAAACTGTATTTGAATGAAACTCCGTTAAACAACCTATTAGTAGACGTGTTACTTGAGGTCGCGGTGCTTTAAAACATAGAATTTCCGTTATATTTCCTGATTTTGTTCGCAACCACATCCTCTTTCACGCCGAAATGTAACTCTTTTTTTTATAAAATTATATCATATGCGATAAACTATCACAAAGTTTCAAAAAGTTCCAGCAAGAATATAACATTTTTACAAAAATTACTATTAGAAAATAGTGGTATTTCGATGCAAAATCCTTTTTCTTAAATATTTATCATCATGTTTTTTTCACTTCGAAGTTCGTTCACTTCAACATACGTCCGTTTCAAGATTTTATATAAAAGAAGGGGCCCTATAGCGGGCGAAGCCGGCTGGCTTGAACTAAATCGCGTCCAAATTCCAACACCAGAGTGCTCGCGTTATATTAGTTACACATTAGTCCGTTATATTAATCCTACATACATACGTACATAAGTATGTACATACGAACGTACATGGTTACATACACACACAGAGAATCTGCGAGCACATTAGCTCTCAGGCTTTGATAGTCTGTGAGCTAAAATCGCGTCGAATTGCATCGGCCTAGGCTAAATTAGATCAAAACAAGAAAGTTGGAGCCGTGGCGGTTTTTAAATTCAATAAAATCACGCCAAATTGAATTGGCCTAGGACAATCTAGTTCGGCCTAGGATAAACTAGTTCAAACCAATGAATAGCAGGCTAAACTAGTTCATCCTAATGACAGTTCGGCCAAACTAGTTTGGCCTAGGAAAATCTAGTTTATCCGATGGGCGTTCGGATAGACTAGTTTGGCCTAGGAAAAACTAGTTTATCCGATGGGCGTTAGGATAGACTAGTTTGGCCTAGGAAAAACTAGTTTATCCGATGGGCGTTAGGATAGACTAGTTTGGCCTAGGAAAAACTAGTTTATCCGATGGGCGTTAGGATAGACTAGTTTGGACTAGGCCAATCTAGTTTGGCCTAAAATCGGGTTTGGCCTGTAACATATATATATAAAGTGTCAATATTACCAATGTTTCTTTTCAAGATAATGATTAATAATAGTGATTACCCACACTCTTGTTTTAATCAAGTATTTTACTTGCATTTTTTCTAATACAATACAATCAAGCCACAAAAACTATTAAATTACGATCACTCCTATGTTTATTCCTAAGCCTATGATTCCAAATACATGACAAATTAAGACATTTAAAACCAAAATGGATAATCCCACAATTATGTAACAAATTAGTTTAAGGATCAAAACACTGTATGCCCTGCAATCTATTGGCTGTATAATTAATTTTATTAGTTTCAAAACTATTTGAATGACAGTTTAACAAATGGTCTAATGTAGCTTGGATATTAAGTTGAAAGTGCAAGAGTGTATCAAGATTCTTGATCACTGTGCCAAACTGTTCTGAAAAAGTTTTGAAAAAAAAGTAAAAATTTTGAAAAGCATATTTTTTTTTAATTGAACTGGCAGAGCTGCAAGGTTAGTTTACTCTGGTTTTTAATGCCTCAATCTGACATACTTAAAATTAATAGATACTAACTAGGTTTCTGGGAATAAATATTGTTATTCATCTCATCCATCCTAAAAATGCTCACACTTAATTAAATAACTAATTATATATGTAATATATTGCAAATCCTTTTCATTGTTGCTATAGACTTACCATGACCTCAAATATTGTGGCACGGTACAATGGCCAAGACTGAACCAGCATTAAAAATCCAGCTTTGCTTTGATCGACATCCATGCCTGCCAGAATTCTATGCTGAGTTTCAACTGCTTCTGAAGAAATTTGCATCATTATGCGAGGTGGGAGACATTCACACATGACCCTCCTAAAAGAAAAAAAAATCGTTAAAATACATTTAAAACCATATAATCAGATTAATTTATAACAGGATTAATCAATCAGTAAATAAATTATAACAGATGTAAATTTTCCAAGTGGGTGAAAAAGGCCTGGACCAGAATTCGAACCAGGGATGTACTGGCTGAAGCCATCAATGCTCTTCCAACTGAGCCACCCCGGATGAACACTGGATAACTAATTCACCCAACTAACCTCAACAATAACACAATCTGGTATGATACCTTCAATTAGCTCAACAGTACATGGAACTGCAGAAAATGCTGTATACAAAATTATAATTTCATATGCAGCATTTTCAGAAATAAATTATTCTTCCTTCATGAAAAAGCATCAATTCAGTAATATTAACGAAAATTATAGATTAAAATAACAGAATTGATATAAAAATGAACTCAAGTGAATTTTAGAAAGTTGTGGATTTTAGGGTTGTGGATTTCAGGGAGTCTGCTATATAACATTTCTTTAATAATGATGGCAAAAACAAATTCCACATTTACATTTTGACAATGCATATATGCATCAGTAATACCTAACTGGTGAAAATATTATAAAAATTGCATCTCATGAAGCGACACATGCCTTTACTATATAGTAAATATATTTTTCATTCAGTGTAAAATAATTGTAATAAAAATTAGTATGCACGTTTGCACAATTTTCATATTTTCCAGTAAACTAACAGTTTACTGGAAAGTATGAAAATTGTGTATTACCAAAATAACAATAATACTTTTTTTTAAAAAATAAATTAAAGTATAGTTATGCAATAATACATGATTAAGTAACAATTACTAAGTAATAAAACAGAAATTAAGGCACAGGATAAATAATCAGAATAGTGAATTACTTGTAATCTAATGTTCCCTGCTGACAGTCTCCAACATCTAATTGAGCTTTTAACGCACAAAGCATAACCTGAAATTAAAAAAAATTATATATAGACATATCTTACTGTAATATAAGAAATTTTAAATCATTTCCGGAATATTTAACTTTACACATAACTTAAACAACAGCCCATAACATAGTTTTAAAATACTACAGATGTTAGGGGGAAAAAAAAAAGAATTTTTTTAAGTTGCTTTATGTGCATAAATTATTAATATGCCACAATGGATAACAACACTCTAATTAACAAATGAAAGTAATAGCATCTAATAAGGAATTTTCCATAATCCTGATAAAAATCTGAAACATAAATCTGTGAGGTCGATGCCAAAGATGTTAAAATTTAACTTTTATTTGAGATGGATGACATACAAAAATGAATCAAAAATCGATTCTCTTTTTCAATATGACAATGATTTCTTTCCATGATGGTGTGTTTATCATGAGCAACATACGCTTAAGGTGCTAAAAGCATTAAACAACTCTGTTACTTAAAAATAAATGAAAAGTGCTTATTTATTGACAAAAAAAAATATTACAAATAAAATAAAATAAATCTGAAATTTTTTAAGTATAAATCAATAACTGTCGTTCCACATATGCAGATCTCTATTCTTCCCCATTTTATAAATTATTTAAACACAATTGCAATTTCAATCTCAGAACTATATGATTTAATGTTTAAGATTTGAAATAATACAAATAGATTATAATGGTAAAATCAATAAAAATAAATTAATACTCAGTAATGAAGAGGTTATAGACTACTGTATGTTAAAAGCAATCAATATGAGATATATTTGATTTGAACATGGTACAAAAATTGCTTCTTTTTCAATGACTGAAAACCTGTATACCCTGTTTATGAAGTTACTTTTCCAAAATATTATAAATATTTAATAACAATAAAGTATATAGATGCTGGCATATATTATATTAGAAATATAAACGAAAGTTTCTGAAAAAAATGAATGATTCTTTAATGAAAGAATGTTTAAACAATCTATTTACTGTCACATTTGATTTTAAAATAATTGCACCAATAAAAGAATTTCCAAATTTTTAAAACAAAAAGTCCCACATACTGCCTCTTGCTCAGTGACTGGGAACCTGTCATGGCGAATGTTATGGACTATTTGATGATAAAGAAGTTCTTTTTCAACTCTATCTGTTAGGTCAATGTAGGCATCAAGGAACAAATGTTTCTGAAAAATGAAATTGAATGAGTTAAACTCAGAACTTTAAAAAATAAATGCAAGTTTTTTTTTTTTTTTCTTAATCTAACCATAATGTACATTTTTTTTTCTTTTTTAAATAGGAATACTTACTTTGAACAAAAAGAAATGCTGTTTCCTATTTGCATTCACCTTACTCTGCCCTTCTTGATACCTTTCCCATTTGGCCATTGTATCACATATTTTCTCTTCAGGTAGTAATGCTCTTTCTAGAAAAAGGAAGATAGTTGAGACTTTAGTAAATTAAATAAAAATTACTGTCTAAAAAATTACAGGATTAACATAATTGAAAAGAAAAAGAATGTGTTGTAGACAATTTATAAACCGCACTGCTCATATATTATTATTCTGCAGATTTCTAAATTCAGTGAGATAAAAAGCTCTGTACAGATATGAAATAAAATATTTTATGCATCAGTTTTAGAGTATTTAAATGCATTTTTTAATTTAAAAATTTTTATAACAGAATTTGAGATATGTGTGCAGCAGTGAAATTTTGCTTTTTCCTCAGGAAAAATAAAGCAGAAATAGTTTTGATGTCATCAAATAGCTTACAAAGATGATGTTATGTATAAAGTGGTATATGAGTGGTTTTCTTGTTTAAAAAAGATGAAATGTAGAATGATGACAAACCTTATTCTGGAAGTCATTTAACTTCCACAATGAACAAAAACATCGAGAAAGTTTGTGCAATTATGCTTGAAAACTGGTGGACTATTGAAGTTATCTGGCCCGATTTATTGTAGACAAGAGACTGATTTTTCTATTATAACAATGCACTTGCTCATGAACTTTATAAATTTCAAAATTCTTGACAAAAATAGCATGGCTCCTTTTTGCCATGCCCCCTACTCATATGCCTTGCTTTGTGTGATTTATTTTTGTATCCATTAATGAACATCTTTTAAACAATGTAGAAGAGGTGAAGAAAAATGAAGTAGGAACTTACAGCAAAATAGACAAGTCATTTTTAACAATATTTCCAAAAATGGAGTTATCAGCCAGAAAAATGTATGAAGTTAAGTGGAGAGGAAGGCATCTTGAAGGCATTAAGATAGTGTTTTGTAAAAAGTAATTACAAATATTGCATTTTTTTTTTTTTTTTTTTTTTTTTTTTTTTAAATCTTGTTATTTTTTAGTCTTTCTTTTCATTGATTCTGAAAAAGAAAAGAACACATAAAAGGGAAAATTTATTTTGAAAGAATTTTATTCCCCTGCTTGTTAAACATATTTTCTTGATTCTACAAAATAATTCAGATATTTTTCTGATTAGTTAATTTCTCAAATTAAATTTTCAAATATGTTAGGTTCTTTTTTAATTGTTTTCTTAGACATCACTTTTCACTTTAGTTCAAGTTTGTTAAAGTATTCTGAAGTTCTGGAAAATGTTTCATAACCCATGTTTGATGTATGGTTTTTTGTTCTTATCTAAACTACAAGTGATTATCTTATTGTTTGAGAATTCCTCAATAACTCTTGAAAATTCATCCTTTAAATTATATCCTCTTGAGACCTGGCATCCTTTTAATTGCATGTTTAGGCTTCTCCTTCTGTTATGTTAAATTTCATTGTAGCAATTTAAAACCAATTTATTTGGCATTGTAATATATGAATAAAAAACAACATTTAGTTTTTTAATTCTGTCAATGGTAACTACTTTGTTTACAAAATGGTGCAAAGAGGGAATCAAATTGGAATTCGATACTGATAAATTTCGCTTCTATTATTTTAATTTGTTTCAACTACTTTTTTGCTATTTTAATAGCAGATGTTAATATTTGCCTCATGTTCTATATAGTAAATTCTATTCTTTCTCATACTTTTAGTAATATTTTTTAATTGTCTTAAAGTGACTGTGGTTTGAACATCCCTTCAAATGAATGTGCTGTGCAGCAAAATTAAGAAATTGAAATTTATTAAATTTTTTAGAAACTTCATTTTTGATGCTTATTCGTTGACTGATATAAGAAAAAAATATATGCTTTATTTTACTAGGGTCTCTAGAGAATAATAGGTTACAATTGTTTAAGTGAAAGTGCTACAAAATTGGGGACATTTTTAGACATATAGAATAATGTATTAAACATAAAATAATGAAAAAAAATCAAGAAATTTTTTTTATATGTGTTCTAAAATTTGACAAATCATGCTAAAAATAAATTTGAGGACTTTTTAATTCAAAACTACTTTATAAAGAATCACTATAAATTTAAATGCATGCAAAATAATAATAATAATAATAATAATAATAAAACTAACCTAAACAATTTTATCCCCCCCCCCCAACTTGATCAAAAAGAGAATTGTCTTTTTCTAATAACATACCCTTGATTTAAATTTTCAGAATGTCTTTAAACTGAAAATTTTGAATAGTTGATCAATAAATTCTACATTAGGGCCAGAAAGGGGCATGAATGAGAAGAAACTATTTACCATTGTTACCAATAACTTCATACAGAGCATATCCTTCAACTCTTGGGCGCAAATCAATTTTTGCTCTGACCATTTCTAAAACCTATAAATGATGATCCAGAATAATTAATTCATATTTGATGAAAAAAAAAAACAAATATTATTATGATAATATAATAAACAACTAAACCATACTTCTCCCATTGATGCACAGGGATCAAACTCAACTGGCTGAAACTGCCCATCTAAGAAATATATTCTAGCATGCACGGGCCTCCTGCTAATGGTGCACCCAATCTCTTGCTTTGACGGTGGCCACCGACGACCATGTGTTTCAAGAGATCGCATAAGGCACTAAAATAAGAATGAATAAATATGTCAAACTAGAAGAAAGATGTTATAAGACAGGCATTTGAGCATTCATAGCTGAATCTTAAATTTTCACATTAAGACTGTTCTTAAATCTAAAAAGGGCAACTTTATGACATAAGTTATAATTTATTTTTGTTCGGAAATGCATGAAACTAGCAAGTGCTGTTGTTCAGAAACTAACTGCACTCATTTTCCCTTTTTTTCAAACATAATAGATGTTTCAGGAAATACTGTCAAAGTGGGCATTTTGAACCAAATTTCATGATGAAAGCAGAAAAACAGTCATCGGAAGAGAGAATCACTGTGTTGCAAGATCAAAAATGCTTATAACTTAAGCGACAATTTATTTAGCAAAAAATAAAAAACACAATTTGATTCCAAATTGCTTCCATAGTCAGGTCTTCCAATTTTATATCTTCCCACTGAAAAATAAATTTGTAAATATGTCAAAATGTTTTATGCTTGTGGAGAGAACGGTTGAGAACAGCCTTAATGACAAAATTAACTTTGTTTTTTAAATATGGTTTCAAATCAGTAAAGAAGAAATAATATGAACTTCACATTTGGTGAATTGGAACTTAAAAACTGTTTCTTAGTTATTGCTACAAGTTAAAGATTCATATAAATATACATAATCTTACCTTAATAAATCAGACTTTGAAATTCAAGAAATTTACTTCAACACTAACTAAATTCATTGGTGTTATTTTTTAATGTATCTGCTAAAGGTTTCTACATAAGTAATCTAACTTTTTAACATGTTTACTAAAAATTATTATTATTATTTGTTGTTAATGATGAAAAATTAATAGTTATTTAAATAAATAATCCTCATTCAATCAAACTTAATTGCTATTTCTAATATTTTAATGTATTTTCAACATTCAAACTTGAGAAAAACTTTACAAAAGCAAAAATTTCACCATAAGAAGAAAAAATAATATTTTGACAGGTTTTTTTAAAGGCTATGTAAGCAAAAATGTGATCAATGAGAAAAAAAAATCTACTACTCTGGTATGCATATAAGAAATATTTATGCTATAATTGTGTTAAAATTACTTACACATTTACAAATACATTTAATCTTTAAGATTTTTGGGCTATTTTATGGTTTCTTGTTATTTATTTTATTAACTTCTTAATTGTCACATAATTTTTAAAAAATTCATTCAAAAGACCCTTTTTAGGTGCGTTCGTAATTATGTAAATACGTAGCACCTATTGTTGTCGCTCAGTCCGTCCGTCTGTCCGTCTGTTCGTCTCTCTGTCTGTCTGTCCGTCTGTCTGTCTGTCCGCATATAACAACGCAAAAACTACCCAACCGAATCGTTTGAAATTTAAAATACATAATTATAACATAATTTTGTCGAGTCATTTCAAATTTTATGAAAATCGGATAGATAGATCAATTACAGGGACAATCAAAAGGATTCCGTTACATTACGGTCAATGGGGAAAAAAGTTTCAAATGCATTTTAATCGTTTGAAACTTAAAACATATAATTATTACGTAATTTTGTCGAGTCATTTCAAATGTTATGAAAGTCGGATGCATAGATCATTTACAGGGACAATCAAAAGTATTCCTTTAGATTACGGTCAATGGGGAAAAAAGTTTCAAATGCATTTTAATGGTGTTACACTCTTTTGAATATAACAGAATTGACATGAATCAATGAAATATGTACTAAAAATACATTTTGTACAATCTGTGATGCAAAGAATATGTATTATTAAATTACAGGGCCACACAAAAGTATTCCACTAAATAATATTATACGGGGAAACATTGTTTGGGGGGTGTTTTAATTATATTAAACTACTTCACATTTTATGAATAAGATATACGTTAATGAAGTATAATAAAAATTACTCCCTGCATATTTACAGGAGCACAAAGATTTCGACTACTATACTGCATCCAAAGTAATCTCTACTATATCAGCAAGATCTGAATATTTTAAAACTTCGATATCAACGAACGCACCTCATTTGCTACGCTTTACGTGCAATTTCCAACTTGTTTTTAATTCACACACATTTTTCAAGTGCCACAAATTCTCAAAATTAAGTGTCCCAATTTTAAAATAAAGTTTGTAAATTCAGTACTACAATCTATTGAGCACTAAAGCAATAAAAATAATCCCAGAAGCAACAAAGTCAAAGAAGGAACTATAATATACCAACTATAGTTATGAAGAGTTCAGTGCATGAGTTTCAAAAGGCATGATAAAATTCACAAATAATTGCCCATGTCAAAAATGTGAGTAAATGAAAATAAAATGCAGGTTTCGCTGCTAGTTTTTACATCCCTCACATGTGAAATGAAATGAAATCACTTCTGTGTATGACTGAACCACCTGAATGTAAGAGTAATATAAGCTTCGAAATGATCAAGGCTAATGTGAAATTATATTGTAACATAATCAAATGAAGGAGAAATCCTCATAATATCTGGAAATAAGGTGATAGAAGTATAAATTAATCAAAATATGTATGCTCAGCTGGGATTTTTGAATGAATCCAATAAGATTACAACAACCCATGAGTGTATCAGTGCAATAATTAGGTGTTAAGTTAACAATACTTGACTGCAAAGATTAATTCATATTAAAATATTCTGTTAAAAATGACAAATTACTTTTAATATTGCAACATAAAATTTTTAAACACAGAAGAACTATCTAAGAAATTGTTTCAAATTAAAAGTTAGTTTAACAAAAGAAGCAGATAAGCAAAAATTCAGGGAATGAGTTCAGTAATCAACTTACAGATATTACCAGAGCTAGAGGTCTGCACGGGCCGAAATTTCCAGGCCCGGGCCCGGCCCGGCCCGAATGAAAGAAATATTGGCCCGACCCGACCCGGCCCCGAACGAAAAAAAATAATGGCCCGGCCCGAAAGTTAAAATTTCGGCCCGGTCCGGAAAAAAGTTTAAAATTCGGCCCGAACCCGGCCCGGCTCAAGTGAATTTCTACAGAACATTGATCTTTAATCTTATGGAAGAGTTCTGACCAAAAAAAATTATATTAGTCTTTTTTTTCCATGTTTATAATCTCCATTTATGCAGAAGTACTGTAGGCTGCGATATTTATGCTTTAAAATGAATCTTTGTTTGTTATATGTAAATGTATTAGTTATCACTAGTATTATTAATCCATATTCCCTGTAAGGGAGACAAAAAATCGAAAAAACGGTATATGGTAAAATTTCCAAAGACGAAATCGCTTTGAAACGAAAAAAAAAAAAAAAAAAAAAAAATGCATTCCCTTCTTAACAGATGTAAATGTTTAATATATTTTTTTCTCCCGTATTGTTGTATTCATTTTGCATGGATGAACATTTTAAAAGAAACTTTCAGTTTTCAGTTTTAAAAAAAAATTCCGTCATAATCATGTTCCTTTTTTTTCTTGTGTGTGTGTGTGTGTGTGGTGTGTGTTTAATTCTATTTTAGAACGCCTAGTAATCTACGATTCTTTAAAAGGAATAAATTATAATGTTTGATTGTAGAATAATGACGGCTTAAAAGTATATGCTTTTTTTGCAGAAATTTTTGGACAAAGCCAAATATTACTGATTTATAAAAAGTCGAGAAAAGGATTTTCACATAGGAAGATTCAATAGGAACTGATTATTTTGGTCCATTGAAAACTAGGAAGAATGGAATCAGTCTCGGCTTCGTACGGAAAAAAAAGTTAGGCCCGGCCCGATACTTCAGCAAAAAAAATTAAGGCCCGAGCCCAGCCCGGCCCGAAAAGATTAGTGACTAAGCCCGGTCCGGCCCGGCCCAAAAGGATTAGTGACTAGGCCCGGCCCGGCCCGGCCCGAGTCTTCAGAAGTAAGGCCCGAGCCCGGCCCGGCCCGAATGCCATTATTGAAAATCGGCCCGAGCCCGGCCTGCGGGCCGGGCCGGGCTCGGGCTTCGGGCCGAGGCCCGGCCTGTGCAGACCTCTAACCAGAGCAAAAGCCTTTATCATGGTTAATACCAAACAATGTAAGAAGATAAGAGGAAATAGGATGGTTTATGCCCAAGTGCATACATTTTGGTAAAAGGAGAGCATATTAATAAATAATTACAATTTAAAAAATATTTTGTAACTAATATATGTATCATTTCTGGATTATTTTCAAAAATAATTTTGCCAAATAAAAAGCCTTGATTAGGGATGCTAAAAGAATCTGTGCTGTGAATTAAAAATGGATATTATGTCACTGTTCCTACCCTTCACAAATTAGAAATTATGTGACTTATCTTCGCAGATCATACGATATTAAGATTTATTTTTCTTTTTTTAACTGATTGAGTCTTAAAATGAAATTGAAGATTTTAATGGATAAATGCAAATCGGGCATCAATATAATTATGCATGAATGCTGATGATTCCAATGAAGTTTTAGTTTTATTGATGTTTTAAAACACCTAAATTTATTAAATATTAGACAAGCATCACACAAATATATGGATGAAACTCACATTATAAAAAATGAGTAATTTGTTCCATGAGAAAATTACTGACATTCCAAATTGAATTTTAGACATATACAATGTAATTATTTTTTTTTTTTCCATTTAATTAGTTTAGGTATTTTGGAGCTATCTTACAACTAGAGGTTTGGTATTATAAACCTGTCTGTTCTAGGATAAATCAACAGCTAGAGAATCTTTTTTTTGGGGAGAGGGGGGGGGGGGAGAGTCAGGCTAAGAGTAAAAGCCAGTTTTAGTAAATTATTATTTTTATTAAACTGGGGCTTGGGCTAAACTTCTCGTGGCAGACTTAGAATGGGCCAAGTGGGTATACTTTAGATACATTTCTTTTAATCTATCAAATCAATAAAATGCAAACTGTTCTGAATAAAATTTTCAGGCTTAAAAATAATTCTCAATTAAATTTCATTTAGAATTACTTTTACAAAATATCATGTTTTCACAAATGTATAGCACGACAATTCATAAAAAGTTAGTATATTTACCCTGAGGGAGAACTGTGCATACTGTCCTTCCTCTGTAACCTCATCTATAGAGCACCTTCGGAGATGGGCATGGAGATAGCTAATAATGAGTCTGTCTGTGGGTGCAGCAATACTACACGCTAATGACATCAACTGCCAATGCCTTAAATTTACACGACTGTTTGCATCTGTAAAAAAAGCATACATAGCATTAAAATATGGATGCATAAACTCAATTCACAGAAAAATATAAACATTTAGAGAGGAAAATTAAAATATTTAATAGTACTAGAAATATTTTTATAGATACAGAATATATATTTTATGTTACTTTTTTTATATAGCTGCTAATCATGTACATGGTGGTAAGTAAATATTATAACAAATATTTATTAGTTAGTTAATAAATAAAGCATTAAATCTTTATCATAAAGTAAGAAATATGAAATGTAGTAAAAAATGTAGAAAATTATGAATTGCTTACCGCACTTAACCATAAAAATAGCAAAATAATTTTAAAATAAAAAATGTAATTAAGAATAATCAGGGGAGAAAGTCATAAAATATCACAAGCAGATTTTGATAAAAACATACAGTCATTTATAATCATCAAATTGTGTATTTAATTAAAGAATAGAATTTCTCATAAATAAAAATACATTTTCTGTATTTTAACCCTCTAATGTCCATGGAAGAATGCATTCCACAAATTGTGTAATTCAGAGAATCTGAATTCATACGAATAAATCTAAATAAATTTCTATTTATTTAATAACGAAATGTCTTATTAAATAAAGCAAAAATTTCTATTTTAAATTCCTAGTGTGAATACAGAAAAGTGCTGATTATATGGACCAGTCAGAAACTTAGCTGATCTGATTAATGAAAAGTCTGAAGAATTGGGTAACTTTTAAAAATGGCTATGGCAATGATTTTTAAATTATTTCCCTTTACACTTTTTACAGGTAAAGAACTGCCAATTGTAGTAATGCATATTATATAAAGCATGTTTCAAAGTTATTATTTTTACTTTTATTTTCTATAAAATTGGCACAAAGTTATAATAGAAGTACATATAGAAATTAATACATGCATATATGCATATACTGTGCGAACACAAGTGAAGAGGAAGGGGGACCCCTCTGTAGGAGGACACCAAAGGGCAAAATAAGCAATTTTTTTATCTGTTTCAGAGAACATGAAGATAAAGAAGGATTTTCTGCAGAAAAAATAGATGCATGGAACTCTCACACATTATAAGTGAAACGCCTTAGATACTAGAAATAGTTGATTTTATGATTGCTTTTTTAGCATTTGTTGACAATTTTCTTATAGCAGGATTAGGAAATGGTTATTTAGTAGTCAATTTTCATGACATCATGCTGAATTTTCCTTAGTGTGCGTAAAGTAATTCCACTTCAAAAATTTTGGAGAAGAGAAAACTGTATTGCTTTTTATCGACCTGATTAATTGGACAATCCGGTCAATCGGAGTCCAGATAATCGGTGCTTTAGTGTATTTGAATTAAAAAGAAAACCTTTTAATTTGGGGAAACTGATGGTAGCATAAATACTACCATAAGCATTAGATAGTTTAAAAAAATTAAAAACTAAAAGCAGAAATTATGATGATGAAGATAAAAAAGAAACAGTTTAAATTACCAGGATGATCTGTAGTTTGTTTAATAAGTTGCAAGAACAACTCATTCATTAAATCTTCCTTCTTCATTGACCTATCAATAATGGACTGAGCAAGCTGAAGATGGTCTCTTTCACCCAGCCACTCAGCATCTTCTATTTAAAGGAAAAACAAATTTATTAAATTATCTTAAAATAAAAAGTATGGATAAGTAGACAGATTTTCAAATACATTTATTAACCAGAGATTATAAAATATTTTAAAATTAAAGTTATTCTTATTCTGCACTTTAAACATGCCATCCCATAATATTGTAATGAGTCATTTAATTTTTTAAAATACACAAAGTTTGAAGTAATATAAAAGCACAGATGGTGTACTGTATATGTTGAGGCATTTAAGGTCAAAATAACAAACTTTAGTTAGATCCTTGTTTAATATTAGGCTCAGTAAAACATTTTGGATAATTTTTAGTATAATAGTTACCAGAATTAGTATTGTATATAGAAATACTTGTGGTATATCTATAGGAATTCAGGAATTTTGGTCCAGATGTGGCTTCATCTGATTATGACCTCTTTCCATCAATGCAACACTTTTTCAAGGCCCATCAATTTGAATCCTTTAATGAAGTTGAAGAAGTGTGTCAAGAGTTTTTTTTTTTTTTTTCCCCAAGGCCATCATGGAACTTCTAGCAAATGCTGAACCTGGTAGAAAGTCACAGACTATGATGGTCTCTACTCTGAAGAGCAATCCTTGTTGTTTTTGTTGTTGATTTGTGTATTATAACACAACTTTCACAAATTTCCCAGAATTTTTTACTCAACCTAATACAATGCCCAGTAGTTGCATAAAAAGAATAAACATCAAATTCATAAAAAAAATAATTAGAATTAATAAACTGGCAGTTTATAATCACATGAAGCTACAAGTGGCAGAATGTATACGCCAAGGCATTTTATAGCTTAAATAAGAAGTTTTAATAATATTCTGCTTTAATGCAATATCCATAACTATGCAATGTCCAATGCTAATTTTAAACATTGGTTGATCATTGAAGGATTTGTGAAAAAGGAACAGATGAAGCACAGGTACATAATTATAATCAATACATATTTATTTTAGAATAAATTATTTAATCATTAATTCCATTAATTATTTAATACATATCAATAGAATCATTAATTATTTAATACATATCAATACAATCATTAATTATTTAATACATAATTATTTTGGAATTTGCAATTGTTTTTCCCTAACAAGGAAGATCTCCATACAGGCATACCCCGAAAAATCTGAAAAAATTACAGAATGTTCTTCTCGTGTGATTATATACGTTTATAAAAAAAATTTTGGTGGAATCTCCATTCAGTAACCGTAAAAAAAAATGAAAATTTCGTTATTTGGCGGTTTATCGCCGGTTGGCGATGGAATGTAATTTCAAAAAATACTTTATATCAAATACACTTCAAGGAAAAGAAAAGCTTCATGTTGAACTTGTTTTGAGAAATTTAATTTAAATAACTTTTGTTTTGTAAGTTTTGGTTTGTTTTAAGTATAATTTTATTATATCAATATTTATATGTATATATATTCAAATTTAATCATCAAAATTTGAGATTTAAAACGAAATTCATAATTTCAATTAATTAGATGTGTTTCAATCTCAAAGTCCAATTGAGAATTGTCGATTAAATTTTGTTGCTATGGAAACCTGGCTTTTATTTTTCACTACGCTTTAAGGTATGAAGATAATTTTTCTCAATATGATTTTTTTTATCTATGAAAACATTTTTTTTTCAGTGATTAATTAAATAATTACTTCAACAAGTAATATATATATGTAATACAATATATATATGTATATAATATATTAAAGTCTCTCATTGCTTATGTTTAAATACATTAAATACCGTTTACACGCATTCTATTTATCCAACAGTTTTGAATTGCATTATAATCGTTTGCTTTTGGCGAGGAAAAAGGCTGCTCGTCAAATCGAGTGACACTTTCATCTTTTCCCGCCAAATATTCAAAAATATTTTATTTTTTTACATATTTTCTAATGTGATTCCGCCGCTAATTTTGACTGATCCTTTATTACATACATAAGTACTTTAATTAGTATTTTTTTCATAAAATTCTGAGTATGCCTAGTATGGAGACTTTCCTTGTAAGTGATGCATTTAGTATGCCAGCCATGTTTTTAAAAATTAAGAAAGATCTTTAAGAAAATTTATGTTGATTTTCTCTCCAGCTTTTCAAATTCTAATCAGAAACAAATATTTAACACAAACACTACATGTGCTCCCATTCAAAATTTAAAATTTAACTTCAGTCTAAAAGATTTTTCTTCAAACAATTAGTATAATTAAAAGGAGTGAACATATTTACACTAAAAGCTTTAAAAATTAGGTATTTTAGAAATGTATTTTAGAAAAGTTCATGATACAAATAAAGCTATTTAACTTTTTCTGTTTCAGTCTAGAAAAAAAAAATTCTCTTAAAAGAAAAAAAAAAAAAAATTCTTAAAGGAATTTTAGTAAAAATGATTTTTTCCCTGAACAAAGATAAACTTATGGTGAAAAATTAATGGAATATTACTCACAATTATCAAATTTATTATGCAATTATTACTACCAATAGAAAATACATATTTGATCCTAAAGCATTTTAAAGAAGTATTCAGTATATTAAAAAACACAATAAATTTTAATTAACCCCCTGACCGCCGAGCAAAAGGGCAAAATTTTAATGTCATTTTCTCAATAATTTAAATTCTAAAAAAAAAAAAAAAAAAATAGATGATTTTTTCAACATTGCATAAAAAAAATAATTATACAAAAGAATATAAGCTTTGACAGTATTTTAAAATTCCATTATATTTGGAGAATTATATTAATTTAAATAATGCTCCTATTGAAATGAATGGATATATCAGTTCACAGCAGTTAGAAATATTTTTTTTTTTATTTGTTATTTTTTAAAAAATAAATGAATTTTCAAAACACAGGGAAGGATGGTAATTTCCGATTATTTTCAAGTCAAACATATTTTGATTCTGAAATTTTGATTGGCATATGAAATGAGATAAGTAATAATAAAAACAAATACATTTTATTAAATATATTTTCCATGATTCATAATATGTTTATTTGACATGAAAAGAAGAAAAAAAAAAAAAAAAAAAAAGGAGGCAAAAAGGAAGAAAGATCAGCAATTATGTATTAATATCAGTTGTTCACTTTCTAGTGAAAATTAAAGTTCAAAGGTTGTATTAAATAATAAGTAATCTTTTCTTTACAATTTTACACTCAGCAAGAATTGCTGAATCATCCCTCTTAAGGTTTGTTTTCAGTCTGGATGCAAATTTCTCTTTCTTTCTAATACTAAACCTATGGGCTTGGAATGCATCTGCATTTTTTAAATTTCTTTTTGGAAAGTTAAAATTTTTATCTTCTGTTTTCTGTATGCTCTTCTTGAAGAATGCTGCTTTCTTTTTCATTTGCCAAAATGTTTCTAAAATAGATACTCAATTTCATGTTTTAACAAGTTAAATAAAACTAACAATGAATTTATGTAGTTCCAAAGTATTTGGGGCCTAAAGATTCTGCTTTTGTTCTACAAATTCTATTTGTATTCATTTTATTTATATATTTTTTCCTCCATGTTCAATGTGGTATAAGTTATTAAATTCAATGGTTCATGTATTGTTATACAATTAATGGTTATATTATATATATATATATATATATATATATTCAAGAACAGCATGCAAAAAAGAGAAGGGAATATATATATATACATATATATATATATATATATATTAAAGAAGAGCATGCAAAAAAGAGAAGGGAATATATATATATATATATATATATATATATATATATGTATCTATTCAAGAAGAGCATGCAAAAAAGAGAAGGAAAAAAAATAACTTTCCAAGGAGAAATTTGAAAAGTATTGATGCATTCAAAGCCCATAACATTAGTATTAGAAAGAGGAATTTCCATTTTATAATAATACATATTAAAAGTGAAAAATCAAGAACAAAAATTAAAATTTTTATTTCCTTAAAAGACGTCATTTTCTAGGGTAATTTACAGTCTTAAATACAAAAAAAAAAAAAAATAAATAAATAAAAAAATAAAATAAAAATAAACCAACACAAATACTGTTTATCAAAATAAAAATAAAATATTTATGAAGTGTATAAATTAACATGAAACAAGATTTAAAAATTATATTTATGAAAGACTTCTGAAAATATTACCTTGTTCTAACAAACCAGAGTATGCAAGAATTGACTGAAATACATGCAAGGCTGTATCTTCTGCTTCGGCATCATTGATGACGCTGATGCTGTGGGTTAAAGCTACTTTACTGAAAGCCCAATGACTATGACGGAATGACTTGTAACTTTGATCCATTTCACCAACATCACCCCTTAACTTCTCCATATTTTTTCGATTAAACCTGCAACAGTAAAGTCCATATGTAGAGTAAAGAAAAATGTAATTTATTCAGTAATTTACAATGCTTATAACTTTTTTTTCAAAACTAAACAACACTATTAAAATTTTGTACATAAAAATAAAAGAAAATCTACTTATTTTTGAGCATTTAATTTATACTTTTAGGTAGCTTTCATTACAAAAAGTAAAAAGCTACCTATTGCAGCCGTCCGGAGAAAAGCACTTCCAAAAAAAGTTTGGTATATTATTTTCACCAATCATGACCCCCAGACCCCAAAACCACCCTCCATTCAAATGTTGACATATATTTATATGATTTTTGTCATGCTGTAACTGACGTATTTATGAACCGATTTAAATGAATCTTGGCATGTACATAGTACACACAAATGTCTCAACAGAGTTCGTTGGCCAGCATCATCTGCCATTTTGTTTCAAAATGGTGGCCATTTAAAAAAAAAAAAAATTTAATTTTAAATTAAATACGAATAAATTAAAAGTTAAAAAATATTTTTCTTTTATGTGTTAGAACTTAAAACAACAATTCCAGAACACTTTTTATTTTGTCTATATATCTTAAAAAATGAGTTATGGCATTTTGAATTTTTCTTATGGCTGATATTTAAAACAATCTGATATTTATCATAAGATAACACACATATTTATGAATCGATTTGGATGTAACTTGGTGTGTACGTAGTACATAATAAAGCCTGGGCCGAGTTCGTTAGCCAAGTCCATCTGCTATCTTGTTTTAAAATTGCGGCCATTTAAATTTTTTTTTATTTAAAATTTAAAATTAGGCACAAGAAAGTGAGGAATTGAAAAAGATTTTTCTTTTATGCATTTGCCCTTGATACAAAGATTCCAGAGAATTTTTTGTTTTGTCTGTATCTTAAAAAATGTCTGAGTTATAGTACTTTTAATTTCTAGTGTGTGCTCAAATTTTGTAAAGATCTCATTTTCGTCACGTGATAACACGCGTATTTATAAACCGATTTGGATGAAACTTGATTCACACATAGTACATACCGATGTCTGAACCGAATTCGTTGGCCAGTTCCATCTGCCATCTTGTTTCAAAATGACAGAATATTAAATTTTTTTTTAAAAATTTAATTTTAAAATTAGGTGTAAAAAAGTAAGAAATTAAAAAAGATTTTTCTTTTGTGTGTTCGACCTTGATACAAAGATTCCAGAGTATTTTTTGTTCATCTATATCTTGAAAAATGGCTGAGTTATAGCACTTTCAATTTTCAGTGTGGTTGACATTTTGAAACAGTCTGAAATTTGTCACGCGATGATACGCATATTTATAAATTGATTTGGATATAACTCCGTGTGTACATAGTACATAACAATGTCGTGACTGAGTTCACCTGCCAACTTCATTCGCCCTCTTGTTTCAAAATGGTGGCCATTTAAGTTTGTTAAAAATCTTTTAAATGTATAATGATGTACATGCAAAAAATTAGAAATTGAAAAAAGGTTCTTTCTAAAGTATTTATCTTAATAATAAATTCCGGAGTATTTTTTGCTTTGTCTTTACCTTTAAAAACGGCTGAGATATATAGCAGTTTGTATTTCTAATGTGGGTGACATTTTTTTTAAAAATCAATTTGCCTGCGACAACACTTGTATATATTAATCAAATTTCAACATGAGTGTGCATGTGCACGTGAATTAAGATTTCGACCAAGCTCATTGGTTTGTTTTATCCATCATGTTGCTTTAAAATGACATACATTTCATGATATTGTGGAATTTGGTGACTTTCTAAATTGCTCAAAATAAAACCAAGTTGAATAAAAGATGACTAATTTCTAAAAATTCCTATTAATATTCAGTATTGACAAAAACTAGTATTCAATCTTATAAAATAGGGTTCCACTAATTTGAGCTTCATATGTTTGAATAATATAACTTATTTTAAAATAAATAAATAAGTATATGAAAGCTGCCTTTTCCTCTCGGCACTGCCGGAAAGACTTTTATATATTTAAGCTTCACTTTGGAAAAACATATATTATTTAATATTTATTATATGAATTATTGAATATTAATTCATATAATAAATATTCAATAATTTCAAGCGTAATTTCACTGTTGAAAATTGATTGATTGATTAAAAATTATGCATATATTTTTCATTTATTTTTCAATTAAGTACTTCCATAATGCATTTAAAAAAATTAACTTGAAAGTTATTGTTGTGAATGTTCCAGAATATTTTGGAAGAAAGCAATTCAACATTCAAGTCTTCTGAAACATTAGGGAAAACCAGCAACTATGGAAAGTTCATAAATTGAATTGGTCATTTCAAAAACCACATAAGTCAAGCTTTTCCCAAATATACATTTTTTTGTGGCAGTTGCTTCCTTAAAGGTAGAGCCATGATCTGGGTAAGAACCACAAAAATCAGTGTATCCCTTCCTCTTCAAACAATACCTTTTAATTTTTGCTCATTGCTGAAGTGACATAAGTCAGTGACTTAAATGAATTTTGCATGCAATACTAGATGATGCTGCAGCCATAAAATTTGACGACAGCTATGGGTTCATCATTTAGGTATAAAAGATCTTAAAACAGGTAAATTGATATTTTACATGCATGAAAAAGGCATTACTAATATGGGAGCAAATAAAGTTTGCTCTATGATGTTGCATCATATTTAAAATACAGTCGACTCTGGTTAATTTGAAATCGGATAATTCGAATCTTCGCTTAATTCGAACTAAACATAAAGTCCCGAAATTTTCAATGGCAGAATAACGTTAAAATTTTTCATTAATTCGAACTCATTTTCTTTTGACTTCACTAAATTCGAACTAACGAGAATTCGGATATTTCATTTTACTTTTCTTTCTCACAAATTTCAGATTGTTTCAACGACTTTCTTTCTTTGATTTTTGTGAAACTTGTTCCGAACGAGTATACATATAATCCAATGCGTTTGATATCCACTTTCTTAGTGCCCCGTCTGTCCATCAGTGACGCTTTAAATTTTTCTTCCATTGTGCTTCTTTCTAATCTTTTAATTAGTTTATGTATTTATACATTCTAATTTAATATTAAGTCATATTCTAATGATAACAGACAAAATAAATTTTAAAAACACTATAATATTAATTCCTTTGTAATAGTACCATATTAAACATGTTTTCATTTCATATTTTCCATAATTCGAACATTTCTTGTGGTCCCGACGAGTTCGAATTAACGAGAGTTGACGTAATACTGAAAGACATACTAAGCATATATATCTCATTAAGCATTCATACAAGATTTTTTACTGATTCAGATAAAAAAGGCACTATCATAGCCGAGGAATTTATTGATAGATCCGTTAAAGATTCATTTATCTTAATGAAAAACTTTCAACCCCTGAGTCACTTCCATTAGCCAAAGCCTATGCATCAAAAGTGTCAATAGTTCAGGATAGTATTTTGGTAGCATTATAGTCGCATTTTAATAGCATTTAGAGCATATGTCATTTTATCAAAACTTATTTAGCTAGACAACTGCCAGTGTTGAAGATAATCCAATCAAGAATAGTGAAGAATATGATTACACACCAAAACTATAAAAAAAAAAAAAAACCCCATATAAGTGTTATTTTCATTAATTTTGATTAAAAATATGTTTAACGTGACTGTTTTAATCAAACTGAATATCACTTTGTTTCTTGCTATATATAAAAAAAAGTTCAAGAACAGTTTTTTTTGTTATTATTTTTATTATTCATAAAATATAAAAATTATTTGATATTTACAAATATTGAAGTTCAAACTTTGTAATCAGTCCAAAAAAATCTATAAAAATTCATTTACTTCTGTAAAAAAAAATTTTTTTTTTTTTTTCTTTTCCCTGAAAAGTTTTAATTTTGTGACTTATGTGGTTTTAGAAATGATCAATTAAATTGTTTTCAAATCAAAAAATAAAAATTAAATGTACAGAATTTTTCCATTAATAAAAGAGGGGATGCATTTAAACTGGTATTAATAAATTTGCAGAATAATAATACAGCAGAAAGTCCTTATAACACAAATCTATGTAGTGAGGTTGTACATTATATAGAAATTTGCTTTATATAAAACACATTTCACAGATCATTAAAAATGCCTTGTAAAAGTGTCCAAATATGTCTGAAACCTATAGACTATAAAAGTATATTAGAATATCTTTATATTGCATTCCTTGTTTCCAGAAATTGTGCAGATAAATTTTTGTATAATATAGATCACTCAATTATTAATTTTATAAATACTGTCCAAATATGATTGGACTAAATCATGTATTATATTATTAAGTTTAAAAAATTTATATGGTAATAACAGCAAATAGTTCAGAAATAAAAAGCTCAGAATAAAGGAGATAAAGTTGAACTGGTTTATCAAATTTAGTCTTCTAGAGAATAGCCTTTTTTACAATGTGGAAATACAGGTCGTTCTTAGCTACAAAATTCCCTATTTAGATCAGAGAAATTGTGCATTATATCTATGGAGAATTGCATTGTATAAAATTGTGTTATAAAAGATGACTTTTAAGGTAAACATATTAATAAAATTCTTTTAATTTTTACAGTTAAACTAAGATTATAAATATCATGGAAATTTTGAGAAATAAAATGAAAATATTTTAACAAAATTAAACAATATAATTTTCAGGGATGATTTTACAAAATTTAATGAATACATTAAACATTTCAAATTTTCTAAATTGAATATACCTTCTAATAGTACTTCTAAATAGGCCAACATTTTCTTCCTGTGGTTTGCGAACCAATCCTACATCCACAAGAGCCCTTCTGCAATTTACTACATCATGATAAAGCTTTTGTCTATCTTCAAAAGTTAATTTAACCTAAAATTAACATAAAAATATAAATACCATAGAACAGTGAACATTATACAATGAATTTATTTGAACAAAATGAAAAAATAATGCTTAACAATGGTATAGCATTATGGGGTGCTGCATTTTTTTTCTACAGCATTATTATATACAGTATAGAATCTGTTATCCAAAATGCTTAAGACCAGGAATATTTTAGATAAGGGGTTTTTCTATAATTCTGAACATTTTACAATAAGTTTAAATTTTATGAAAAAGTAAGTATTACTGCATGAAATTTATTTGAATAAAAAGAAAAAATACATAAATTGAGGAAATAACATTTATCTTTTAAAAATTATTTAACAAAGAACATATTCAAATTCATCAAAAGCATCTGCTTATATTAAACATGAATAAAAAAAAATATGTTGTGAAAGTTATAATTAAAAAAAATTACAAATTACCAAAAAGAAAAAATTTATGAAAGTAAAAAAATAATCCTTTTTAAATTTAAAATTTTCAGCTCCTTTCTCTAACTTTTAAATCTAATTTGCCCCAGTAACTTTGCTTTCCACCCAAACATTTATTACTTTTATACTTCAAAATTAAACAGCTAAGATTAAAATTAATTAAGTAAGAGTTTCTTTTTAACACTGTACAACAAAGTTGTAAAGTGTTTATGCATTCGGTTTGCCTGGCCGTCTATCCATGCTCTAACTCCCACAAATATTCTCGGATTGCTATGAAATTTTTATATGTTATTGATGTTTATCCTAGCACAAACCCTATTGAAAATGAAGTTTCTACTATGATTAGTTTATTTACAGGAATAGTCAAAAGTTTTCCGATACATTATGGCCAATGGGAAGAAATCGTTTAAAATGAATTTTAAGAGGTGTTACACCGTGTTACACTTATTCAAATTTACATGGATTCGCAAAGTGCACTAAAGTATGCATTCTGTAAAATATGCAGTCAAAATTATAGTTATTCATTTACAGGGCCACTCAAAAGAATTCCATTGCACAATAATAAAGGAGGGAATTGTTTGCAAATATTTAAATAATGTTAAACGATTTCAAGTACATAAAATTCATATATGCCGCTGAGACTTAATATTTAACACATAATATGTAGTGCATAGCATTTGAAGGAACAAACAAAATATTTCAAATCTTATATTCTTATCCAAAGTACTGTATATTATCGATGATAGCTGATCGACAGTTGAAATGCATTTTCAATTATGATATGCGCTTTTAAATGTTCTGAAAATTATATAGTGTATATATTGGGTTGGGAAAAAAGTAATTTCGCTTTTTTTGCAATTTTCAAACTGAATTTATTTATATAAATTAAAAAAACTAATCAGTAATAGATGTGCTGTTTCATTCGATGACCTTTTGCCATTTTTCTGGTACAATCATAATTCCGTCACTGTAGAATTTCTGAGAGTTCTGGGCAAAAAACTGAACAAGGTGATTTTCAGAAGCCTTTTTTAAAGCCAGCTTAACACCATTAAAAGAGTTCCGAAAAGGGCAGAACAAATGGTAATCGGTCCCATCCTGGTCCAGACTATATGGTGGGTGCATCAAAACCTCCCAGCCAAGCTCTCTCAGTTTTTGCCGAGTAACTAAAGATGTGTCTGGTTTAGCATTGTCGTGATGGAAGACAATGCCTTTTGTATTGATCAATTTCGGACGGGATTTTTTTAATTTCCTGCTTCAATCGCATTAGTTGTTCACAGTAGATAGTTGAATTAATGGTTTGGCCAGTTTCAAGCAGCTCATGATGGACAATTCCTTTTCATTCTAACCAAACACTCAGCATCACCTTCCTTAGCGTCAATCTGGGCTTTACCATCATTTGTGAAGCTTCAACCACAATCTTTTTTAAACACTGTTGTCATATATGATTCACTTTTCATCACCCGTAATCATTTGTTTAAAAAATGGCTTGATTTTGTTCCATTTCAGTAGCAATTCACAAGTGGAAACCCTGTCCATTAAATTTTTCACTCTAAGTTCATGGGGAACCCAAGTATATTGAGTTTCTTTTGGTATCCAATTTTATGTAAATGGTTCAAAAGTGTTTTATGGTCGATGTTTAGTTCAGTAGCAATGTTGTGAGAAGAAATATGTCAGTCTATTTTTATTTCATCGACTTTTCAACGATAGGCCAGCCAGGGAAAGGTTTATCTTTAGCATTGAAATTTCTGGAACGAAAACGAGCAAACCAATTCTGACTTTGGCGTTTACTTAAGCACCGATCACTATAAACGCCACACAATTTTCAATGAACCTGCACCTCATTTTCCCCTTTTTGGAAGTAAAAAACTAAAATTTGACGAAAATGATCTTCTGGAATCTCTATTTTTAAAACGCAATAACTTTTGACTGATTAAACAGATGACGCTACCTTTATATCTAAAATTTTCTAGAAACTTACCTTTCAACTGCTGTATAGTATGCTTAATTGAGTATATATTACCCGAGATATGCCACTTTAAAGCTATATATTGGGAAAAAACGAAATTACTTTTTCCCCAACCCAATAAATGTTATAGTTGATATACTGAGTTACACAAAAGAGCTCATAAAAGTTACTGAATGTGAGAGTAATTAATTTAAAGGGTTTTTTTTTAAGTAAATGATGCATTTTTACATTGAACTGCTTTCAGTTTACTAAGAAGTGTTTGTAGAATGTAGATAAAATTATATACAGGGTCACACAAAGAATGGGCTACATGGTCACCCATAGATGATAATTTCTGGAAATGTTATTTAAGTAGTTTTAAGAGTGTGTTTGTTTGAACTAAATTTTAAATACATAATAATAATAATAACTTCCAATAATTTCTTTTAATAATCTACCAAAAATAATATTTTTCAAAATTATTTTATTATTTTCTTTTAAAATTATAATAATCAGCTTCTATCTTAAATCTAAATCATTTTAACGTACTTTTTCAGCATTTTGAACCGTAACTTTGCAAGTTATGCAGTTTTAAAAATTGCCTCTATTTTAGCATATTCAAATCCCGCGGGCTTTTTGATTTTCTATTTGGCAAGTAACCATCTTTGTTTTATGCTTCTTCCCACCTCAAAACAGCATCCTAGTATCGTGTCAGCGTCCATTTTGAAGATGGTGTGAATCATCTTTTCCAGTTTGTTCTAGAACATTCGTTTCACGGGCTTGCAGTTTAAGGTTATGAAATCCCCATCACTCATTGGTTAATGGGGATAGCATCCCCTGCGAGAGGTTTGAATTTTGATTTATGTGACAGTTTTTCTGTTGCAGTCGAAGAAGGAGGGCACGATTTTTGAGGGCAGAGCTCTCGCACCCCTGTCCCTTGGTTTTTTTTTTTTTTTTTTTAATTGAGTTTCCCCGGCAAGAAAGCTCGGTAGCATCGTTTTATTCTCCTATAAAAATGAAGTTTTTTTTTTTTTTTTAAATTAATTAACTATAAACTTGCAGTTCATCATAGCCTTAAAATTCTATTTTCCTCTGGCTTCTAATCTTCTCATAATTCACCAGTCCTTAGAATTCTTATAACAATAGTAGCCACTGGAAGTTATCGTACAAGATAGATGATTCTTTCTGATATGCTTTGGTGATAAAAGCTTAAATTCCATCTAACAAATGCCATCCTGTCATCTGCTGCATTAAGTTACTGATTTTACGAGAGTCATCATCCATGGATCTTTTCCTGTGATCTGCTGCTGATCTGTTTAATCCTGTGATCTGTGATCTGCTGTGACTTCTGGCGTAGCTGTCCAGAAGTAATCTTCATTTTAAAAAAGGAGACCCTGTGTTGTCATCTGCTGAAACCAGGGGCAATCAAGGACTGACATGTTTCATTCAATCTTGAGAAAATCTTCACTAATGAATCCTCCAAGCTTCTTAAAATATATACAACCTTAACTGATAAAGACTAATCCAACTCGACTATCGAACTATCGACACTGAAATTACGGTGATTTGAATATGAAATTTAGAAATAACTACGATAAGTAATGTGATTAATGCAGTGTATCAGGGGCGTGCCGACCCAGTGTGCAAAGTGTGCACTGCACACAGGCGCCAGAATAGTAAAGGCGCCAAATATTTTAGGCGAAGCTGAAATATTTGAATAACTTTTTTAATTTATTAAAGCGGTATTGTAAATCTAAAATGCTTATTTCTGAGACATTTCTGAGTTCATTTTTATTTTTAAAGTATATAATATTAGCATATCTCTTCAGCGGTTTCGCCGTGGGGGGGGGGGGGGAGTCTCAAACTGAAGGGCACCATTGTGGCGAAAAGTCATGGTTGAAAGGCGCCATCAAGCACCTGAAATACATTTAAAAAAGCCAGAAATTTTAAAAATTTGGAGCAACGACTTGAATGTTGCATTTGTCAAATGCTGCTCTACACTAGGCCTGTCCAACATTTAAGAAAGCAGAAGCGCACTACAACTGCTGGCAAACATGGAAGGGCTCCATTATTAAAAAGATTGAAAATATGCAACATTTCTCTTTTATTGTAGTACTAGAGCAATATACATACTGACGGTATATAAACAAGTAGAATTTTGCATTGCACCAGTGGCGTAGCTAAAATGGGTGACACCCGGAGCAGATGTAAATTGTGTCCCCCCCCCCCGATTCTTTCAATTCTAAGCCAGCGTTAATACAACAAATAAGCATACCATTACTAATTTACCTTTTGTCCTCCTGCATAAAAAAAGACGACAGGAAAGACAAGAGAAAATTGCGCCCGGGGCAAAGTTAGAATTTGGCGCCCCTCTCTCAACTTTTTCTTGTACAGGCCGAAAATGATATTTGTAGTATAAATCTGTCGTCCTCAAAATTTCCACGCCTGGGGCGATCCCCTTCGCCCCCCCCCCCCCCTTTCACACGGCACTGATAATCTGCATAAATCAATGTGGTGTCTATAATTAGAAGATAAGTGTTTATTTTAAAGTTAGCTTTTGCTACCTGTTCGTTGGGTAGGCTGGTTTTTGTTCTCTGGTGCATATCTTATTTAGAAAAATTTCACATTCTCAAAGAAAAGAAAATTAACTCTGATGCATCTTGCGCTAGAATTTTCATTTTATTTCAAAATTCTTTTAAAAAATCTAATAAGATTATATATATATATATATATATATATATATATACATATTGATTTGCAGAAAAAAAAGATTGGGTGTCACTCCCTTAGAGGGTGACACCCGGGGCGGACTGCCCCCTCCACCCCCCGCTTGCTACACTACTGCATTGCACAATGGTAAAGCAACATAACTTTATAGGTTACGCAGATTCCTATGTAAAAGTAAATTGCTGAAAAAGAGACAAATCAATCATATCAATCGGCAACATATAACTGAAACAATTAATAAAATTATTATTTTTTTCACCCTGGGCAAACATGGATTTTGGCGCGCTCCCACCTCTTCTACATAAATGAAATTTACAAAGATTATTTTACTAAGTTGCAAAGAGCTGACTTATTTAGAGTATATAATCCTAAAATATGTTATATTGAACTGCGTAATCAATTTTTTAAAATATTGATTCATTAAAACCATGAAAAAGAAATAGAAAAGAATATAAAAGAAAATCTGCTTTATACAGGATCCTTATACTCTATCATTCTTAGATTCTTCTATGCTATGGTATAATCTAGATAGGGCAATAATAACAATGCCGTTCTAAACTTAGACCTGAGAAAAATCGATAAACAAAATCATCATTTGGCGCCCCCCTTCACTTTATCTCTCCTTCATTACATTTTTGAGAAAATACTGTCAAAGTTGGCGTTTTGAATCTAATTTCCGGAAGCAGCAGCTTGGGAAGGGTGGAAAATCTGCAGCCTCTGGACAAGAATCTCTTATATCAAGACAAGTAATGTATTTACCAAAAATGGAAAACGCTATTCGATTTCAAATCCCATTAATAGACAGGCTTGCCAATTTTATACCTTTACAGTTCAAAATTAGTCAGAAAATGTGTGAAAATTTCGCGTAGTTGAGTGAATTTAAGAACCACCTTTAGGTATAATTCCATAGATTACGTTAACAGAAGTTCATTATTGCTATTAATACTTCTAAAAAAGATATTGTCTACCCTACACATCTTGAGAGCAATTAAGTCCAGTTCCTGTTCTGCTCATATAGAAAAAGAATACAAGGCTGATCTCGGCCCGGCAAGAGCCTGCTAAAAAAAATTAAGCCTGGGTCAGACACAATGTAACTGTCCCATACATATCTCTAAGCTCAGCAAGTTATATCTCGGTATTGATGTTGTCAAACTAGCATCGGCTCTTAACGCACATTTATACTTTTTCTTGTTAAAGCCCTATTCATTGAAAATAGTTCATATTTTATCGTTTTTACTCTTACATTCATATCGGGTCGATATACCGCTACAATTTTTTTATTGGCCCGTATGACCCGTTCATTTTTTTGCCGGCCCGGCAAGGTTTGGGATTTGGGCCAGGGCCCTTGCAGACCTCTATGATATAATACCTATCCTATAATTAGATTTTTCTTTTAAAATACACTTTGAAGCAGATAAAATAATTTGTCCTACAATTATCATATTTGTCGGAGCATAATAAAAATATGTGAAAAATGTCAAATTTTTTCGAAGAAGAAATTACTTATTTTACTTCAAATTAACAAATGAATACGTATCTTTTTTGCCACATTAAATTGAATTAAGCTGTCTCTTTTTGTTTAAGATAAACCATTCTTTCTAGAAGGTAAAATTCAGTAATACTGTATTGGCGCCAATCGTATTGGTGCCGTAGTATGTTACATTCACTTTTTGCTGAGACATGAAATTCTGAAGATTTTGCAATTCAGTCTGCCTTTCGTTGTTATAGGAGGTGCAATAAGAAAAGATTAAAAAAAAAATCGTTATTATAATTGAATCCAAGGTATAAATTAAGAGATAAATTTCGATGCTTCATTAATATAATAAGGTAAGTTACTCACTTTTTACATGTACATTTGTAATTATAACTCTCTCTTTTCTTAATGTGAACTTTTATAATTTCAAACACTTATACTTTACCTCGCATATAATACTATTCTTATACTAATACTATACTATAAGTATAATACGTATAATATTCTAGTTCAAACTTACGATTATGCTTTTTGGAAGCTGTATTTAAAAACACCATGTAAAAAATTCTAATTTTCGAACAACTTGTTTGGATAATATGTACACGTACAGTAGACTCCCTCAAACCCAAACAGCTTGGGACCAAATGATTTTGAGGATTTCTGGTCATTGCTTTGTTTACTTTTTTGAAACAGTAATTTGAATGCAATTAATGATGCAAACGAAACTATAATGAATACTTACAATATGATAAAATATTGAAATAAGTAATAATCTAAAATAATAAAAATTTAGATATTTTTAAAATGATTAAAATATTAAAAGCAGACTTCAAGTTAATAATCAATAACGTACGAATACATATTCACTATATTGATGAAATGTATTTTTCTTAAACTATTTAATGAAACTTGCCTCACAAAGGTACATTACTGATTCATATATAAAATCATAAAATAAGGAAGTTTTATTTCAGGTTTAGCCAAACTTAATGAAAAAAAAAAAAAACTTGATTAATACATAAATATATTTGGTAAGAAGATTGCGAATTATATCTGAACTGAATGTTTCATTGTTTACATCCATAACTTATGTGCGGATGGTAGAGGGTTGTGGATTTGAGGGAATCTACTGTATATATTGAGGTTTCGCGAATTTTTTTTTTTTTTCTTGTTTTTTACCCTGCACAGACAGATGTCAGGTCAGAAAAGTTTACTTTTGTTTTGTATTTTTAATTTTCTCCAAGAAAGCATGTATATAAATAGAATTTTAGTTGGTTAGTTGCTAGTAAATATTTTTAATGAATAAAAAAAATTATTTTTTTTATCGTGTTTAAAAAAAAAAAAAAAGCAGCATACTACAGATAAATTTGTGGGTTTTTAAAATGAATAATGCGAATGTATCTTGTTTTGTTCAGCTGAAGGATTTTTTTTAATGTTTTATTGCAGTGTTCAATTCAGGGGGGTGGCCCGGGAGAGAGCATCCCCCTCCTTTCCTCAAAATTCGAGAATTTGGATTTTAGGTCAAAAACTTTTTGGGTGAAAAAGTGCAATTTTCTACCCGGAGCTCTATAATATCCCTCCTCCCGGAGTACAGAAGTTCCTCTCGGGGGAAAGTGTTTGAATTCAACACGGTTTTATTGAACCCACAACATATATTTACCGTATATACGTGTTTAAGTCGACTTCCCTCCCCCTCTTCAATTTTAAATTTAAACATATTTTTTTATTTATTAACGCGAAATGATATTCAAATTACATATTTCTTAATTGGGAAACGATATCTTGAGATAATTTGCACCGAGAGAAAAAATATGTTTGGCGAATCCTTGAGATGACTTCAAAAAATTTTTTGAACAGTAAATATTAATATTTTCACACCAGATATATTATTAGAACCTGAAAAATACCATGAATGTAACAAAAGTTTTTTTTTGTTCTTGTTTGTTTGTTTGTTTGTTTGTTTTTTATGTGTTGGAAATTTCAGAGAAATGGAAAGCTTGAAAACTGATGCGAATCGCTGCCAAATAAAAAGGTTTTTTGAAATAGTAATTAAAAATACCATTGAAATCGGTTTTTTTTCTTTATTTATTATTTATTTATTTATTTGTAAATCTGCCAGGATCTCACTATATCCCTATTTGAAAATGCAGAAAAAATCAAACGTTACGCTTTTGGTCAGTGGGAAGCACTACTTGGGGAATTAGATAAGCATGATCTCGTTGAAGAATAAAAGATCGCCATTTTGCGATGATCATTAAGGGTTTTTAATTAATATTTCGGGTAATTAACGGAAAAAAATGAGAATCAGGTGCAAGGTGCATCTACCATCATCGATCCTTATCGAAATTTTCAGATCTCTATGTGCGGTAGATTTTCTTAGTCATCGCCAATCCATGCAAAGTACAAACAAATTTCTTTCTTTTAGATGCAATCTATTGTTATTGCATTAAATTATTTTCTCCGGGATAATGAAATTTTACAGTAATGCAGGATTCTGATAGAGAGTGCTTTCATTTACACAGGTTTTACTGTGTTACGAATTTTATTTACATAGCTGCCATCCTTCTTTATTTTTCAAGTAATTTAAGCATGTTTGGAAACAGAAATTTATTTATTTAATGAAATAAAATACGAACTGTAAAGAAACAAGACATATTTTATTAAATAAATTTTCTAGTTAAAAAAAAAACTCCAAAAGAATGACAACTATACATTTATAAATATTCTTAGTTTTTTTTTTTTTTTTTTTTTGGGGGGGGGGGGGATAAAGTTTTATTTTTACAGGCGATTGGATGGGGGGGGGGGTGTAGGGCGCTAAATGCAGTTCTGCACACAGGCGCCGAATACTGCTGGCACGCCCCTGCAGTGTATATCTAATAAGTGATAGTTTCTCTGTGTATATATATGTTGATCACCATATCCTCCCTAGGTATTTACAATAAAGCAATTTTGGAGTTCAGAAATGCATTAAATGTCATATTTGGGTGAGTGACTTCAATTATTTTTTTCCAGCTTGATTATATTCTCTCAAAAGAAATTTAATCTTAATAGCAAATTTGTTAATCTTCGATTCTAAATTTTATTTCCTAAATTCAAAAGTTAAATATTTCTTGGCTTTCATGCTAACCACTATTGATCTTGGTCAAGTTTTTGTTTGGGAAATTGTCTTTTGAGCAGTGCAAGATCAAATTTTTAACATCTTATTAGAATGGCTATATTTATTTATTTTTTTTTTTGCATATCTTAAATGGCGATCTCCCGAGCAAACAATTTAGCAATCATTTAATCTTGAAACTGTAGAGAATCATGGACACGCTATATATCATAGTCTGTTTTGAAATAAAAGAAATTTTAATACATTTGTCATAAATACAATGATTTAAAATAAGATTTATATATGAAATCAGGGAAGAAATTAAATTTAAAATGCTAAAAAGTATGAAGTAACCACAACATAACAAAAAATCACTGATTCATAAATTTTTGTAGCTTGTTTATGGAGAATGTAAAAAAAATTTCTTTTTTTTTATTTTTAACATAAATACAGAATGTTTTAAAACATCAAATTTTTATCTAAAAGAATGTTAAACAATGAATATAAAGTAATGACCAGCAAATTTTAAGCATTACTTAGAGTAATTTACAAAATATTTGAATACGTAAGATGTTTACAACAAAATATGGGACAGTTTAATATTTATAGCAGTTATAAACATTTAAATTACCATATATACTCGCATATAAGTCAAGAAATTTTAGACAAAAAAAGAACTTCAAAGTGGAGGGGTCGACTTATATGTGAGACCTAAAAAAATCTATAAAAAAAAATATCCGAAAATAGTTTGCTAGCACCTAAAAAAAGGAGACGGGCAAAATCGCCCAATATAAGGAATCGTTCCAGTCAGAATCATTCACCAAAAGGAATGAGTCATTCGAATTTGTTCCGAAAAAAGGAACGAATCCAAGAAAAAAAGGAAAAAATCGGAGAAAATGGAACGAGTCCAAGAAAAAACAGAACGAATCCGATTTTCTTCGTCATTCCCCGTTTCCGATTTATGACATTAAGCATAATTTTTCGGACGACACATTTCGGAATGAAACTGATGAATCGTTCCTTTTCAGAGTTATTTCATTTCGGAACGAGTCCGAGGATTCGTTCTTTTCGGAATGATTCAGAGGAGGTCGTCTTTTTCGGAAGGTTTCCGAGGAATCGTTTCTTTTCAGAGTCGTTTAAGTCTGCAGACGAGTTTGAGGAATTGGTCCTTTTCGGTGTCATTTCATTTCGGAATGAGTACGAGGAATCGGTCCTTTTCGGAGACGTTTCATTTAGGAACGAATCCGAGTCCATATCCTTTTCAGGGGAAAGTCAAACGGTTCCCCCTTTTGGAGGGGGGTCGACTTATACGCGGGTTTTCAATTTTTTCTTATTTTTAACAACATAAGTTAGAGGGTCGACTTATACACGAGTATATACAGTAGTTTTGTTTAAGACCATGAATTAAAAAAGTGCCTTAAATATTTAAGATTAATTACAAAGAAAATTTAGTTTCATAAAATTACAAAATTATAAACCATTCATCTAAACAAACAGAAAAAAATATAAACTAATTAACAACAGTAAAGCATCACTGAGATTGAGAAAAAAAAACATAGAAATTAATCTTTTTACAGCTAGTGTTAATTATGTAAAAGGGAAAGATTTCAGAATTTTAAAAATTTTAAACAACTTTTTAAATTTTTGCATTTACAATTTAAGTTTAAAATTTCAATTATCATTGATATAATCTTCAACAATAAATAAGTGAGAATAAAGGCAAGAAGTCTCACCCTCCATCCTAATTCATAAGTTGGCCTCAACCAATTTGCATGAGCAGGAGAATAACTTGCTATTAAGTTAGCCACTTCATTCTTTTGACTAGTCTCGAATATAAAACATTTATGAGAATCAGGAAGTGTCTTTAGCAAATTTATTGTCACTAGATCATCACTGGGATCGACCATCACAGACTCAACATCACAATAGCGGTAAGCATTCAGAATGCCTTTGTCTAATAAGTTCACCATGAGTATTCCCTCAGCACTTACACCAAGGTATAGTTTATGGCCTGAAAGAAAGAAGAAGCTTAATACTAAATAGAAATCATAAAACTTGGCATATGATAATGCAACAGTTAAAAATTGAGAAATCAAAAGTAAAAATATTGACATTCAATGGAGTTGTAAAAAAACAGAGAGTAAACACTATACAGAAGATACATACTATAGAGCATATGTTATGGCAGCAGAAAGTATATGGAGTTCTTAAAGTCTAGATGGTATATATGCTGCATATCAGGGCAGTCCAACCCGGTACTTGTGGATGTCATGTCACCTTTTGAAGATTTTTTTTGACATTCTTTCTGATATTCACTGTTACTTTTTTAAAATATAAAATCTGTTTTTAAAAATGCTAAAAAGTTTTAAATAATTAATAGTTGTATGCTTTTTATATTGTATCATCAAGGTTTTTGACTTTTTAACTGACAAAAGTTTTTAAGATGAGTCCCTTAAAGGGAAATATAATTTAATATTTACTATAATTATATATTTCCTGCAATTTGTACTAGTTTTATTTAAAGCTAAAAATCTCTTTTAAGAAATGTTTTATTTTAAACATTTACATGTTTTTCTATTGTAGGTAGCTTAAGGTAAGGTTTACCCTTATTCTACAAAAGTTTTTGAGATAAGCTCTTCTCAGGGAAATGTAATTCTACATTAACTATGATTTATATCTGCACTGCAGTTTATATTTACATGGACACAGTTATTGCTGTGAGATCTATGTGTATCACAGAAGACGAGTATGTACTACTACTACTGCTAACTTTCATTGTATGTTTCCAGTCATGAATAATGGCACCCATCATTGTTTGCTAACATCTGAAATGTGTTGATGGTAATTAAAAGGTTGGACAGGTCTGTTTGTATATAACTTTATACTCTTCACTACATCCCAGATTCCGATGCAAAGTACCTTTTAACCAAATAAACTTAACTTGATATTGATTTGATATTAAGTAAAAATCTGTCTTCTCATACTCCTTTGACATAATTTAGCTCAAAAAAAAAAAAAAAAAAAAAAAAAAAAAAAAGATAACTAATGATTAATCTCTTTTTTTTTTATTGTTGGTGTGGAAAATTAGTTGCCAATTGTGATAAATCTCTCAGAAATTACTTTAAATTATCACACAAATAAATGTTTGTTGTTTATGAACAAAAAAGATTTAAAATGCTATGGTTATATTATGACAATATTTTAAAAGGTATGGTAAATTATGACCTTTAAGAAGGTTCTCAAAATATGACCCCATTCACCAATGCAAAATTTTCTTACACATTTTAGGATACATATTTAAACACGAAAACATGATACATGCAGGCATAAATGTTGAAAAAATTTGTGATTGAACATTTTTTTTTCCAATAGATGAATTACATCTTGAGTTGTAAGCAATTATTGCCTTAGAAAAATAGCTTTTTGTCTTTTCCTTTCCTGCTATATTGCATCTGGAAATTCAGCTCAAAATGTCACATTTAATGGCATTTTTTTTTAATTTTTTTTCTTAGCAACAGAATTTGTAGCTCCAAATCATAGAAACAATGTATTTTTCTTAACAGTTGACAGCTCTGTAAAAATAATTTGCTGTTCCTTTACAATTCATGATAAACAATATTTTGTGTTAAGCATGTTTGTGTTTAAAGGAGCAAAATTACAGTAAATACTTATACAACATGATGAAACAACTGAAGACAGTTTTTGTTAAAAACAATTTGCATTAAGCATGTTTGTTAACAATCAAAACTAAAATACTTCCCTTCTGAGACTACTGTTCTTTCAAAAATTTGGAGCAAAATAGAAACAGGCATGAAATTGGGAAATGAGAAAAAAGGTGGAAATTTTTTTCTATTTATAGAGAGATGCCAAACTCTTATAATTTAAGTATAATTTTAACAGCTATTTATGCAACAAACTAAATATAACTGCATGTTTGATTGGTTTTTTATTTAAAAAGTACTAGGAACGCTAAAGATACAAATCCTTATATATCTGATCAAATTATGTGAAGTACAATCATTAATTTACCAAAAGAAATATTATTCTGTATAGTTTATAGCTATTATATCCCCCTTTTTTTTTCCAAAAGAAATCAATCTTCCACCAAAATTGATCTTTGCATTAGATATAAATCTCAAAAAACTGATAACAGAAACTATCCAAGTGTTGTTTAAATAGTACAAAAGAATCTTTAAGATATTTTGAGAAACTTCATTTGCATGACTTTCAGATGTTTATATGATATAAACTTGCTTTTTATTTTGTCTCTTTTGCACACTGATGGAGCAAAATGGCTCCAGCAGAAAAAAAAAAAAGAAAAAAAAAAGAGAAAAGGACAATAAAAAGACCACACAGGATTATACTGATGGACCACGTTTGATAGGAACCTGGACAGAACTGCATATGGGCGAAAAGAGCGAGTCCATGTCGAAAATGGGTAGATTCATACCATCTCGAGATGAGTTTGTTTATTAAACACCCTAGATATGTCGAATTTTTTTGGCGAATACCTTTTTGTTGCTGTCATTGAATTATCTGTTTTTAAATATTATATTGTAATTTTGTTACATTAAAATAAGTTATAAAAAGTCAAATATAATAAAAAAGATCATTTAAAGGTGTGATTATTAAACTTAGCTTAATAACTTTTCCCTCGCAATATAGCGTATCTTAATCTTTTTAGAATAGCGGCTGCATGGCGTGATTTTAAAACTTGCTAGATTGGCGATTTTTTAAAATTATTTCTTTATATTATTGTGTATATTATTTATTTATATTATTTGCATATTGGATATGAATATGGCTCAGATATCATATATAATCAGGGTTTAGTGCAATTTTTTTCCAACGTCAATTTGGCGAAAACCTCATTTTCGAATACTTGTTACATATGCATTTTTAAATTATTTTTCTGTTATTTAAAAAAATAACAATAAATAAAACATTTTTTAAATATATTAAATTTTAAAAAACTAATAACTGTAGAACAAAAAACATTTTATATAATTTGAAAAAAGATAATTTAATGTAAATAAACAGTTTATCAAAATATAAACAACATCAGGGTTACCATATTAGGCAAAATAACGCCATTTTGGCGCCAAGTAAATCCCAGTGAGTATATGACATACATGTGCCCTGAATATTTAAGTTGTTAGAATTGGCGAATTTCTCGAATAGCCGCCAAATCAGATGCCAAGCAATCGTTAAATCTGCGTTTTAGCCATAAATATAAATGTTTAAAAAAACAGACATGTTTTTATTAAAATTCACAGAAATGTAGGGGAAAATATATACTTTGGAAAGGCTTATTGCGAGAACTGATAGAAGGAGAACAATCTATTTAATTTAAAATAAAATTTTACTCAGAATAAAAGTGAAAACTACGTAGAAGTAATTTCAGCCTCATAGGTTATTCCCCTAAACTCTAAATGGAATCTGCTGGGCATTCTGCCAAGTGTGGATCTTACATCAATGATATATCAGTACAATCATACCATAAATTCTACAAACATTTATGGCTGGACAGAATCGAAAAAAAAAGACAGGCAAATTTACAATGAAAGTAATTTCAAATAGTCTCCCACGATATAAAACGAAAAGGAGGGAGGCACAACAGAATGATCATACTAATGATCTTCTGGCAAGGGGAGGGGGGGGGTCAAAACAAGCAAGGATTCGCCGCAGAAAAAAAAGGAGGAGTGAAAATGACCACAAAATTAGAATAAGAAAAAAAAAAAATTAAAATGAGGCAGGGCAAGCGGACTTGTAAGAAAAAATCTTGAGATATCAGAAGCTGCTAAAGATACCTCCAGAGAAGTCCTCCTAAAATTTGTCTTTTGCCGACGATGAAAAATCGCCAAGTATGTTCCTGAGTTCGATAGAGTAAATGTCCGGAATGTAAATCCCGATGGAGCAGCCTGTAAAGAGTGTGCTCTTCTGATAGTAATTGTCCTGAAACGACAAGGAAATGCCCTGAAGGACAAGATGCATCAGAAATAGTCTGAATATCAGCGAACCTCCTTATGCAACTCCTTCAAAACACCTCCCTCAAAATACAAGGTATTTTAAAAGAATTTGTTCACTTTGCCTGTGATATTTTTCTTAAATTCATTAATGCAAATAGAGAAACCGATCTCCTGCATCTTGCCAGCCATAAGGATGAAATAAAAACATACATAAATTAGTATGTATTCTGTTCATAATATATATAATATCTATATATGATTGATCCAAGTGGTCTATAAATGGACAGAATAATAATAAAGTATATAGATCAAACTGATGGAAATATTAGAAATCTGGGGGAATAATTTTGTAAATATTTATGTTTTCTTTATTTTATGTTGTCAATTTTTTTGTAAATAAATTATATGTTTACATGATAAATTTGTTATGATATGTTTTCTTTCATAAAGAGAATTACGATATGAGCAAAAAAGGTCGATTTTTCTTCATAAGGTAAATTTTCCCCTAATAGACACAACGCAATTTAAATTTTAGTAATCGATATAATTATATAACCATTTTATACTTCTATTGTTTATAAATTTACCTAGAAGATCACAAACGATCACCATTGTAACTTAATAGATATTAATTAAAGTATGTAAATCAACCTAGGATGCTCGAATGGGTATTGGTGAGATATGAAAGATGGGGTAACATTACCAGAGCTAATCGAAATTGTGTTTAAAAAAAAAAAAAATGTACAAATTTCTCTCCATTATCTCATATTTTACCTATAAATATGAGATGGTAGAGAGAAATTTGCACATTTTTTTTATTATTATTATTATTATTCAAAAACAAACCACCAATTCAAGAACAAATGCCAGGGGTTTGAGTAGGCAAAATGCCAAATTATTAAATTTTCTAGCCCCCTCCCCCCTACTATCTTTCAAAATATTTCTTTGCATTTTTGCATTCATCCAGAGAATGTTCAAAATTGTTTTTAAAAAGGTGGAATACCTCCTAAAAGGTGGAATTCTTCCTGAAGGAGGAATTCCTCACTTTCATGCCTGTAGAAATCAGTACAATTGCATCGAAAAGTTGGAGAACCTACTTCATCATTTCTTTATCACCTCTACTGAATACAGGTAAATACTAAAAAGTATTAATTATTATTGATTTATAAGTATCTAGATATAGTTAAATACTTATAAACTACTAAGCATAATCTCAATTCAGATAATCATAAAAAAATAATTGGGCATTTTGCTAAAATTCATCACTCTCTCATAATTCTTACTTTGGCCTACTTGGAGAGCACAATGATGCTCATGCAAAAATAATCAACTTTTTTTTTTTTTCATTAAATACCAGATAGAGTTGTAGTGGCACACCTACTATCTAATAATATTTATTTATGAAATTCCTCAAATTATTATTTTAAACTTCATTATACAAACATATTTTAGTCTTCCTGACTTACCATAAGAGAGGTAACCTTTATAAGTCACAGGGAAGAGAGTAGTTCCATATAATGGATACTGCATTACCACAGACAGATACCAAACTTTAGCAACTAATTCAGATTTACCGCTACCATATATCTAAAAAAAATAAAAGAATGAAAAACAGTAATTAGTAAAAGCAATCTGAAATTTTATGATAACCTTCAAAGCATTTGAACCATCTTTTATGCACATATGATTTCAGAATTCAAAAAGCTAAATTATGTATTTTTCAAACATATTAATTTTTTCTTGTACATAAAATAAATAATAGATATTCAAATAAAAATCTGCATGCAGATACTTTTCATAATTATTATGTTTCAATTATTAATCCTTTCCAGCACAGACAAATTCTGTTTTTAAAATGAGAAATCATTGACTGACACCAGAATTTATAAACAACTTTTTTAGAATTTAAGAACTCCTTAATTTAAGCTTTCATTGTGAAAGCAAAATTTTATTAAAATATTATTGGTGCCATTGCAAATTAAGAATTAAAATTAGGTGTGGCCAGAGTGGGACAACTGTGCCAGAAAGGGTTAAACAGATCTGCAATAATACTAACACATGCATATGTTGTTAATATTTAACAAATATTTTTAACCCGTGAGAACTCACTACGTGAGATTTTCTCTCACATTTGTACCTCTTTTTGTAGCAGCGTGCTGACTGGATAAGAGCGAGGCTGATCTCTTCTCCAGCTGGAGATAAGAGTGTAAGACAGAGGAAGAAGCACTTGCTCAGATTCAGTGTCTTTCAGGAGAGCGTTGGGGAAAGGTGTTTTACTTCAAAGCGGAAAGCTGTGAGTGTTTCTCTCACAGCGAGTTCGGGCGTAACATATATTTTCACAAAGCATGAGATTTTTTCTCTCAGCGAGTCTTTGTGTAACCCATCTTTTTAAAGTTGTTTAGATAAGGTCTTCTATTGTCTTTCAGCCTAACAGTGACCAGTTGGGGAAAAATGCTTGTGGAAATGGGGAAAGCAATGTATGCGCTAAAATACATGAAAGGTAAGTATATTTACTATCAGGTATCAATAGCCAAATCATCTATAAAGCAAACACTGATAATGTTGACAGGAAGATATTTTTGAAAGAATTGGCCCTGAATTTGATGAAACTACACCTCATTACAAGATCGGCTATCCAGAATATACGCCCTCAAGATCGTGCTACAATGAAAAGCATAGCAGGGGTTGAAATGTCTATCGAAACAAATAAAAAGCAAAAGGTAGAAGGATTTTGTGCTTTTTGCCCGAGAATGAAAAAGAATATAACAAATGTATGCCAGAACTGCAATGTACCAATTTGCCCGTCACGTACCCTGTATAGTTGTCAGGATTGTCGAAAAAGTTATAAATCATAGCTGTGACTGGGGAAAACTGTCACAATTCACAACTGAAATTTTAATGTTTTTTGTTTGTTTTTCCTTAATATTGTTTTCTTTATAGTCTTAATTGATTTTTTTTTCTCTAATTCATATATTTTCATTTTTCTTCTTCTCCTGTGTAAAATATAAATTTGTCTTTACTATTATTACAGTTCTATAATCTAATTATTTCTAACCAATAAAGTATTGTCCTCATTGATAAGGTTTCGTATTTTTTTGCTTGCTATATATAGAATAAATACAAGTATTTTTATTTATATATCAGTATATACATTTTTTAAATTTCAATAGAACTATTCATTAGAAATTTATTAATCCGTCTTTACCATTATACTTAATTTTTATTTTATTTTAGAAACACTTGCAATAACACTCTTATTTAAATCCTTTTTTCCTTTTAATTAAAACTTTAGAATTATATTTGAATCGTTTTAGAACTCTTTTGTGAATAAAATATTAAGTCAGACAAAAAAAAAATGTTGGTATTAAAGGAATGTAAGGTAACAGAAAGGACATTTGGCACCGTGAGAGAAAATCTCACTAGCAAGTTCTGGTGTGACAAGATTTCTAGCCAGTTCTCCCGGGTTAAGCAAATTGAACAAAACACAGAACTTATTTTAAACAAATGCAAAAGAGAGGTGATATTGTGAAAGAATGTGAAATAGATGTTTTAAAGAAAAATTTCTCCTAGCAGAAATTTAAATTATATTTTATAAAAACGTTTAGTTTATATTACATTTATTATAAGCTTATAAAAAACTTGTACAGTAGACTCATGATTTTACAACCCCCGGTTTAGTGACTCCTCCTAATTTAACAACTATTGGATCAGGTTCCATTATTTTCCAATACTTGCAATATTTTTCCCCCACTCATTTTAATGATTCGTAATTAATTCCAAATTCGGTTTAGCAACCTTTTGAGAACACTGAAACTGAAGGTTTCAATCATCAAACACAAAAATTATGAAAATGTTGTTGTTTTGCCAAAAAAATCTAGCATTTGAACATTTTTTTGCCATTGACGATAAATTAGACATTGAGAGGGAATTTTTGTAAGATGATTTATCCTAAAGAAAACATTCCAAGCAATTCTTAAAATCAGGAAATTGACAACATTCCAGGAACACCTTTAAAGTAAATGGTGCCATCAAGACTCCACAGAAAATTTTTGGAAGGAAAAAAATTCTAATGATTAATTTCAAATGATCAATGGCTCCATTCTGTAAGTTTCTGTTGCCATTTGAAGCAACAAAGTATAACATCACTTTTCAAAAAATGTTAATTAGCAAATGCAAGTCATATTTTAACTGCATAAAATGTTTAAACTAATTCTTGTAAAGTTAGAGTATTTTTCTAATGCTAAAGATTAAGACAAATTGCACAAAATATTTTATTTGTATACACAAACATTTTATTACATTAGAATTTTAGGTATTATTGAACTACATTAAAAAAAAGGGGAATTGTGATTTAACAACCATTCAATCCAACGTTCGATTTGCCAAAATCCTGTGAAGGATGTTAGAGCATGAGTCTACTGTATATGAGTCTACTACCATAAATAAACATGTAATAAGTAGCAATAAAATAAAGTAAAATAAATAAGTCTACATGAGTCTACTACCATAAATAAAGTTTCACAGGTAAAAAAAAAATCTCTTTTTGAAATACAATTAATTTAGTTTTTAATTTTGTAAAAAGTAAGATTACAAATGAATGTACAGAGCAATCTATCATATTAATTGTAGCTCAAAATTGTATTTATTTTGAATACAGATGTTTTATCTTAAAAGTGGTTCTAAATTAGATTCTAATAATGAAAAATCTTAAAAGTAATTTAAAGATAGTATAAAAAGCAAGTTTTTTTTCTGATGTATCAGCAATAATTGAATAAAATATTGTTACGAATTTTGTAAATAGTTAGTGTTTGTACTGTAAAATAATGTAAATAATCTTATTAAGCTCCATTCCTTTACTTATATTAGTTTTTGTTACATTGTCTCTGTTATCAAGCAAACTTGTCCATTATTTTCAGTGTATGTCTACGGCAGATTGGCGAAATAATGAAGATATCGCCAAGTTGGCGTCACTTTTGGCGACTAATTTTGGTCGCCAAATTTGGCGATATATCGCCAAGTTGGCGACAAACTTGGCGATTGTTGGCGATGGTAACCCTTTCCTCTCTGGTAACCCCCCTTAGATATACTGATACATTGTTTGTTGTTCCGTGGATTTTATCGAGTAGGTTCTAGAAATTTCTAGCACATGCTCCGAACCTATATAAGAAGAGAAGCGATGCGAGCTGTTATTATTATTTACCAGTCAGTCATTGAGTGAGCTACTAGAGATTGTCCAAGCGAGTTTGCTTGATGTATTAAGTTTTATCTACGTTGTTTTGAATGTGATATAGTGTTGAGACATTGTATAAAGAGTCTCTGCGACCTATATTTGTACTTGTTCGATAGATTTAAACAGTTATTTTGGAATATCTTGTAATATTTGTGAGTTTCGAAGACTCTGTTGTTCTGAAGATCTGTAAATAAATTATTTTCTACTTTTCTAAGAGAAAAGAGTTTGAAGTTGTCTAACCATAAGATCGAAAGAACCCAATATACGCTACAATTTTTGGTGTCAGGAGTCGGGATCTTATGGCGAAAACACGAACAATGGACGTACAACTGAAAGAACTGTTAGAAGCTATTAACGGATTAAGAACAGAGCTGACCAATAAAATTGATAAAGGCCAAGAAGAGTTGGCGGATAAAATGAATAAAGGCCAAGAAGAGTTGGCGGACAAAATGAATAAAAACGAAGAAAGAATGGAACAGTTGACAAATAAAATTGATAAAGGCCAAGAAGAGTTGGCGGAAAAGATGAATAAAGGCCAAGAAGAGTTGGCGGATAAAATGAATAAAGGCCAAGAAGAGTTGGCGGATAAAATGAATAAAAATGAAGAAAGAATGGAACAGTTGACAAACAAAATTGACAAATGCCAAGAAGAAGTGACCGAAAAGATTAATATAGGCCAAGAAGAAATGAAGAAAACTTTAGAAGAAAAGTTCTCGTCGGTAGAGAGACGAATAGAGGAAGTAGAAGAGAAAATTCAGAAAGAAGTTAGTAATGTAGAAGAGAAAATGGAAAGGAAAATAGAGGAAGTAGAAGTGAAAATTCAGAATGATGTTAAAAATGTTGAAGAGAAAATGGAAGGAAAAATAGTTGAAATAGATGAAAAGCTAAATAAAAGAGTACAAGATCTCGAGAAGAAGCTTTCAGCGTCCAGTGGTAATTATGAAGAATTTAGGAATCCGCCTGCTTCTCCCGTGCACATCAAACTGTCGACATATGACGGAAAGAGTTCCTGGCAAGTTTATAAGACCCAATTCACCATTGCAGCCGAAGCGAAGAAATGGAGTGACGAGGTGAAAGCTTGTCAGCTGGCAGCATCTTTAAGAGGGGAAGCCGCCGACGTGCTGCAAACATTGCCCGATATGACGCAACTCAATTTTGAGACTTTAAGTTGTGCACTTGAAATGAGATTCGGCGAAAAATTCTTCAAGGATTATACGAGAATACAAATGAAGAGCCGCCATCAAAAATCGAGTGAAACCCTTCAAGAGTTTGCCTCGGAAATTGAACGGCTTGCAAATTTAGCATTCATTGACTGTCCAACAAATGTACGGGAAATGCTGTCACTGCAATATTTTGTAGACGGAATAAAAGATCCAGAAGTGCAGAGAGCGGTACGAATGGCAGATGTACAGGATTTAAAGGCTGCACTACTATATGCCTTAAAGTTGGAAGCAGCTACACAAGCCAGCCGAAGAGATCGTCATTCAGTCCGAGGGGCAACGGTGAACAAAAGCTCAGACACTGAGAACGACGTCTTGAAAGAAATTAGGAAAATAAATCAAGAAATTGAAGCTTTAAAATACAGAAGAACAAGTTCAAGAAGACAGAATCTCACGTGCTGGGGATGCAGTGATACAGGACATCTCCGAAGAAATTGCCCCAAAATCCACGAACGTGAGATAAATTCAAACAGTCAGCAGGGAAACTAAATTTTGGCCATCTCGCGGGGCGGAGGTTGCCAGAGAATGAAAAGCCCCACCTGAAGATCCTCCAGATATCAAAAATGAGCGGCGGTGATAACGAATTATATGTGATAGGCTTTATTAACGGAATTCAGTGCCGTATGATTGTCGATACAGGAGCCAATGTGACAATAATAAGAGAAGATTTGGCTCGAAAATTGAAATGTAAACTCATCTGGACTCCACCATGCGTTACCCTGCAAACTGTGACGGGCGACAAGATAAGCATATATGGAAAGGCCAATTTAACTATCAACTTTGGAGGAACGAAATATTACCATACGGCATATGTGGCTGACATAACAGATCCTTGCTTAATCGGACTAGATTTTCTGAAGAAGTTTGACTTCAGACTTGATTTCAAAAATAACAAAATGATCTCAAAATTTGAAGAAATAAGTCTTTTTGGATTAAATAACGAAATTGAATGTAAACAAATAGTAATAGCCAAAGAAGACATTAATCTAGATGCAAGAACAGAATGTTTGGTTCCTGCTGTAATTAAAAATAAAACTAATTATCGATTTGGCCATATAGATTATCCAGAAGACAATAGTACACAAGCAGGAGTATTGGTGGCTTCTTCTGTGGTAGACCTCTCGAAAAAGACCATTCCAGTCAGAATTGTTAACATCAGTGATAAGACGAAGACTGTCAAGAAAGGAGAGGCGATAGCATCGTGTGCTCCTGTCACGTGCATAAGTCAAAATTCCAGTCACTCTGAGAAATCTTCAGATAATTTAGTCAAGGATTTGTTACAAAATACAGACTTAGATCCAAAACAGATGGACGCCGCGAAAAATTTAATTAGGGAATTCCAAAGTTTATTCTCCCAAACATCTGAAGACTTTGGACGAACTAAAATGGCACAACACCGAATTGACACGGGAGATCACTCTCCTATTAAACAGCACCCTAGGCGATTACCTTTTGCCAAGCAAGAAGAGGTGCAGAATTTAATTAAAGATATGGAAGAAAATGACGTTATCGAACCATCGACAAGTCCATGGGCGTCTCCCATTGTATTAGTAAGAAAGAAGGATGGTTCTACAAGATTTTGTGTAGACTACCGCCGACTGAATGACGTCACCAAAAAGGATAGTTACCCTCTGCCAAGGATTGACGACACTCTTGACACACTTGCGGGCAACACTTGGTTCTCGACTCTGGATCTGAAGAGTGGTTACTGGCAGGTAGAGATCCATCCCGACGACCGCGAGAAGACTGCCTTCACAACGGGACAAGGATTATGGCAATTCAAGGTAATGCCTTTTGGTCTATGTAACGCACCTGCAACTTTCGAACGGCTTATGGAAACGGTTCTCCGGGGGCTGTCGTATGAAGCATGTCTTGTTTATTTAGATGACATCATAATCATAGGAAAATCTTTTGATGAACATCTGAACAACCTCAGGCGGGTGCTACAAAAATTAAAGGAAGCTAATTTGAAGTTAAGCCCTTCGAAGTGCAGTTTGTTTCGCAATGAAGTCGCCTACCTTGGACACATCATTTCGGCGGAAGGAGTTAGGACTGATCCGGAGAAGATATCGGCCGTGAAAAATTGGAGTCGTCCAGCAGATGTTCACCAGCTTCGAAGTTTTCTAGGATTATGCACCTATTACAGAAAATTCGTCAAAGGCTTCTCGATGATTGCAAGACCACTTCATAAATTAACAGAAGCCAATCAAAAATTTATGTGGACACAGGAATGTGACGCTGCTTTCGAAAAGCTTAAGGAGGCCTTGACATCCACTCCAATTCTGTCGTATCCTCAAATCGATAAACAGTTTATACTTGATACGGATGCAAGCAACGAAAGCATTGGCGCTGTACTGTCCCAGGAAATCGACGGTCAGGAGCGTGTTATCGCCTATTTCAGCAAGTGCTTGTCAAAGGCCGAGCGAAACTACTGTGTAACAAGAAAAGAGCTTCTTGCTGTAGTGAAAGCCATAGACCACTTTCATCACTATCTTTACGGTCGAAAGTTCCTGATCCGAACTGATCATGCTTCTCTAACTTGGCTATTGAATTTTAAGAACCCAGAAGGCCAGATAGCTAGGTGGATACAAAAGCTTCAAGAGTACGATATGGAGATACGCCATCGAAAAGGCTCATCACATGGAAATGCAGATGCTCTCTCAAGAAGACCCTGCTCAGATAATTGTAGATACTGCGACCGGGTTGAGAAGAAATTTAATGTCAAAGGTCCTATAGTAAGACAAGTTACAACTGGGTCTACATCATCGCAAGATCCGTGGAGTGACGAGAGCCTGCGTAAAGATCAACTTGCTGATCCTGAAATTAAGCCAATTCTAGAGCTGAAAGAGGAGTCCAACAGGAAGCCCAGCTGGCAAGACATGGCCCATTACCATCCTACGACTAAACGTTATTGGGCTCTCTGGGATTCCTTACACTTGAAGAACGGCATCTTGTACCGAAAATGGGAGTCTGACGATGGAAAGACATGTAGATGGCAACTACTACTCCCTAAGTCTAGAATTTCTATGGTCCTTCAAGAACTGCATGGTAGTCCCACAGGAGGTCATTTTGGTGTAATGAAGACCCTGCAAAAGGTTCGAGAGCGTTTCTACTGGAATAATGTTCACAGTGACGTGGAGAAGTGGTGTCGAACTTGTGACACCTGTGTAGCACGTAAAGGTCCTAAGATGCGAACCCGTGGGCGATTGCAACGTTATAATGTAGGAGCTCCATTCGAACGAATTGCACTAGACATCCTGGGTCCTCTTCCTAGAACATCTGATGGCAATAAGTACATCCTCGTTGTCATGGACTACTTCACTAAGTGGCCTGAAGCCTACGCCATACCTAATCAAGAGGCGGTAACAGTAGCAGACATACTAGTTCAACACTGGGTTTCCAGATACGGAGTTCCTCTTCAAATCCATTCCGATCAAGGAAGAAACTTCGATTCGACTGTGTTTAAGGAAATGTGTGGACTACTCGGCATGGACAAAACTCGAACTACACCCCTACATCCTCAATCGGACGGCATGGTGGAGCGTTTCAATCGTACCATCCTAAATAGCCTCTCTCTCTTGGTGTCTAGAGACCAACAGGACTGGGACAAGAAATTGCCTCTTTTCCTGCTTGCCTACAGGAGTGCCACTCATGAGGCCACTAGTTACTCCCCTTCTCAAATGCTCTTTGGTCGTGATCTTCGTCTGCCTGCTGATCTTTTGTTTGGCCGTCCACCTGATGCTCCTTCATCGCCTGAGGAATATGTCGATAAACTCCAGGTGCGGATTGAGGAGATTCATCGTCTAGCGAGGAACCGAATCGGACTGGCAACGGAAAAGATGAAGACACGGTACGACACAAAGGCAACAGGACATGAGTTCAACGAAGGTGACAAAGTTTGGTTGTGGAATCCGATCCGTCGTAAGGGACTGTCGCCAAAATTACAAAGAAACTGGGACGGTCCTTACATAGTCGTCAACAGGCTGAATGACGTCGTCGTACGCATACGAAAATCGCCACACGCCAAACCCAAGGTCGTACACTATAACCGGCTAGCCCCTTATTTTGGCCAAAGTGATTAGAAATTCAAAACTAGAATTTTAGACCATGGTCATGAAAGTCACTTTTTGTAAATATGTAAATAGTAATTAGTTCTTATTTATGTAAATTTTATTATTATTGTTACTAGCATACGCAGCCCGCTTCGCCGGGCTTAATTTGAAAGTTTATTTAATAATTTATGTGTATGGTACGCTTCTCTCTCAGCTGGCGACGGATCCCCCGGTGACTCTACGCTTCTCTCTCAGCTGGCGACGGATCCCCCGGTGACTCTCCCCGGACCATCGGCACTCCACGTGCGTCGGGTGAGCGTCAGAACAAACTTTCAGCATATACATATGGGTGGTTGTACTTGAATGCACAGACCTGCGCGTTTTTTTCTATCTTGCTTTTATACCTCTGGACCGAGTTGGCGCATTGCCAAGATTTGCTTCCTCTGGACCGAGTTGGCGCATTGCCAAGATTTGCTTCCTCTGGACCGAGTTGGCGCATTGCCAAGATTTGCTTTCCCCTGTGCCTCAATCAATTAATTAATTATCCTCAGAATTCCTTTTATTTATAGAGATTATTTATTTATTTATTTATTTGTTTATTTATTTTAAGTGTTCTCCTCTAACTCAAGGATTGCACTGCCCGGGACGTGCAGTCTTTGAGGAGGGGGTAGTGTTACGAATTTTGTAAATAGTTAGTGTTTGTACTGTAAAATAATGTAAATAATCTTATTAAGCTCCATTCCTTTACTTATATTAGTTTTTGTTACGTTGTCTCTGTTATCAAGCAAACTTGTCCATTATTTTCAGTGTATGTCTACGGCAGATTGGCGAAATAATGAAGATATCGCCAAGTTGGCGTCACTTTTGGCGACTAATTTTGGTCGCCAAATTTGGCGATATATCGCCAAGTTGGCGACAAACTTGGCGATTGTTGGCGATGGTAACCCTTTCCTCTCTGGTAACCCCCCTTAGATATACTGATACATTGTTTGTTGTTCCGTGGATTTTTTCGAGTAGGTTCTAGAAATTTCTAGCACATGCTCCGAACCTATATAAGAAGAGAAGCGATGCGAGCTGTTATTATTATTTACCAGTCAGTCATTGAGTGAGCTACTAGAGATTGTCCAAGCGAGTTTGCTTGATGTATTAAGTTTTATCTACGTTGTTTTGAATGTGATATAGTGTTGAGACATTGTATAAAGAGTCTCTGCGACCTATATTTGTACTTGTTCGATAGATTTAAACAGTTATTTTGGAATATCTTGTAATATTTGTGAGTTTCGAAGACTCTGTTGTTCTGAAGATCTGTAAATAAATTATTTTCTACTTTTCTAAGAGAAAAGAGTTTGAAGTTGTCTAACCATAAGATCGAAAGAACCCAATATACGCTACAATATATAAAAAGTAAAAAAAAATGGATAACTCCTTTTTAAATAAGCCATTTAGCATATTAAACTGTAAATCTAAACAAGTACAAGAAATGCAGTTTAAAATATTACAAACATTTGGTGCATTTTATCCTTGTTCAAAGTTGAAAATTAAAGAATTTTAATTTCAATGATTCATTTTTAAGAAAACAAATTTTAATAATTAATTTGCATTTATTTTAAATTCAAAATTTGTTCTAACCAAATCAACATAATTAATTATATTAGTATTTTTTTTCCTTCTATGAAAGATTATATATATATATATATATATATATATATATATATAATACATTCAGTCAGTTATAAACTAAATTCCAGGAAACAATCAGCTATAGTAACTTCAAATAAAAATTTTAAAAGCTTTAAAATGAAAATGCATAATGAACCTTGTGAGCTTCACAAAGATCAGGTATCCAATCAACATCTCTTCTTGTTTTTCTTATTCTTTGGCAAAGGAAGTTACCGACTTCTGCATACCTGAAAATAATTTTTTTACATTATTTTTTTTTTATTTATATAAATAAAAAATCAAATTTATTGTAGTATATAAAATCCACTTAGTCACAAGTATTAACATATTTTTTAATCAATAAGATAACCCTCTTTAATACCAAAATATCATATAATTCTCCATAACCTGGAATCATTCTGCACATAACAAATCTAGGTTTAAAAATTTCTCGATTTAGAGGTTTTTTAAGAAAGAAACTTGTTTAGAATAACAGATGTCATGTTCAGAGTTAAAATAAACAACATGACTAAAAGTACAAACAATAAATTTAAAAAATAAGTTTTTTGTATTATCAATCATATTTAATTTAGTCATTTTTCTTTTATATTTTTTCAGTAATGACTTATGTGAGATAACTTCTTTTTTTGTTAATTTTGAATACAAACTAATTTTTTTTAAAAGTTCTCATTTCCAAGTTTTTCTTTTAGCTTTGTTGCTTTTTATTTTTTATTTAATATTTATAAAATTAGGTTGATTGATAGGCACTAATAAAAATTCTAGTTAAAATATAATTATAATAAAAACTGGATTACTACATACATGACAAAACACAACACAGAATTTGTGAAAAATACACCGCATCAAACTATAAACACCAGAGCAGGCAACAGCAACAGTTAAGAGTACAGACAGAGTAGAATAGTTTGGGTTAAAGTTAGGGCGTGGGTATAATATTTTTAACAAATATACTGTTAGCAACAAAAGGTGCCAGGTAAATACAAGCAAGGTAAGGTAAGGTTTTTGAATTATGCAATAATATTTTTTATTTACAACATTACAACCTTAACAACGAAAGATTTCACAATATCCAATCTAGATATTACAAATTTATACTAAAGTCGTAAAACTACATTGTAATTCCAAAGAAACAGAACCGCTTATGCATAAATTTCTGAAAACAGTTGAATATCTATTCAATAACAATAATACTCAATACTAATCTAACTGATTGATACTGCCATCTACATTGGCAAATAAAAGTATTAAGTGGAAAAATTATTAACTATTTCAAGATATTCTAAGGCATTAAAATAAATAGATTTTAACCTCTCATACATAGATTATTTTTTAAATTGTTGGAAAAAATATCTTGCACTTAAATTAAAAATTTACTATCAAAAATTAATCTTATTTGATATTTATATAATTACAAATTTACAAAACAAATCACATATAAAGTACACAAAAAATATTATTATAAGTAGTTATTAAACTGTTTTATGCAATAACAACAAAAAGGTATATAAAATTAGCACAAAGTTTAAAAAAGAATCTTACTTATATTTTACTTAGAAATTATACATTAATTATGTTGTGCAAATTTCTTGGGTCTTTTTTAAAATTATTATTTTTTATTTATCCTTACACTTTTACCACAAGTTACCCACTATTTATACCCTGTGACGATAAGTTAGAGTCACATTTTATGGTGAAAATAATTTACTTTCATAGTCTCAAAAATAATAATAACTTTATTACTAAAGCTGATTTTTATCCATCTATTTTTTGTTAACTGAAATTCTCTCATTAAAAAAAAGAATATTTTGACTAGCCTCCTTGTATAAAATTCTACCAACACAATAACATATTAAGATTGTTTTTATTGTGTGCAATTTTCTTTTCATTGCTTTATGCCAATGCAGTAAGAAAATCTCATGCTTCTTTTAATTTCATATTTAGGATAGGCGTAAGAAATCTATTTTGAAATTTATCAAAGGGAATCAACTGCTATGCATTTATATTTCAATTCCCTGCAAAACAATTTTTCTCTATCATCTGAATCATCCTAAAAATGCACAGCATAAGAATAATTCTTATGGCAAACTTGTAAAAATTTTATCTAATGCTTTGCTCAGAGGTGCCATCCATTCCAGTATAATTATCATATATGATCCCAATAACTCTTTCTACTAAACTCATATATTTTAAGATAATCCTTGCCTACATAACTGGGCCTTTATTGCCAAAATGTATGGGCCCATGGGGTGCGAGACCACCCAATAATTTGATATCTCCACCTACCTATCATTAAATGAGTCCACCTAATTATTATACCAAATATTTTTGTATTTGTTCAAAATTTTTTGAGCCCACCCAATATTTTTAAAAAGTTGGCGCCACTGAACTGTATCACAGAAATAAAGTGTAGCACTTTTTTCTGCCTATTTGGCTGTTAAGATCGCTGATAATCAGGGACTGACATAACTTGAAAATTCTCAGTCACCAGGAAAAATTCTAAGGAGTCAGCTTGAAGAATACTGTCATTAATGCATTCACTCCAAACTGGAACACTGGCTAGTCATAAATGTATTCGGCTATTTTTGAGTGATATGTTATTCTGCAGTGATCAAATTGACTATTCCAATAAAAAAAATCAAACTAAGCAAAGATTTTAAGATAATAGTACTTTTACAAAGTAAGTATTAATTAAAAAGAAACTATGAAATTAAACATTAACCCATTACCATCTGAATTATTATTATTATAATTATTTTTGGTTAAAATTTAAATACTGGATTTCCCACCCCTTTTAAAAGAAGAGTAATTTTTATTTTATTTTATCAAGAAATTTATCTTGTGAAAGAAAGCATTTACCGTATTTATTCATGTATAACATGCACATTTTTTTCAAAAAAATAAGGCAAAACACTTAGGTGTGCATTATACATGGAATAATTTTTACTGCCGGATTAATCACATAATATACATATGAATCAAGAAATGTATTCAAAGAAGACATAATTACTCGGAAAATCTTACTTAATTGAAGTATCACTGCATCTCTATTTCACTCCTTACACTTTTTTATACATTAGCATTATATAAATGCTAATTAGCAATTCTCACTGCCATCACTCACCACTGACCCCTATCATTCAATCCCTACCCAAAGTCTAAAAAATCCCTGTCGGCTGGGCCTATAGGCGGAGGTAGATTTCGAAGAGTGCTCATTTAAAAAAAAAAAAAAAATATATATATATATATATATATATATATATATATATATGATTAGAGATGAACCCAGTTTAATAACTTCATTTGGCCATTTATGAAAAATTTTTAGTTTCATTTTTCTCTAAAAACTGGTTTTATCAGAATTATCTTAAGAAAAATTCAGCTCAAATGCCCATTTTGACAACATATTTTGAAATAAATTCTGAATTTATTAAAAAATCGACCAAAAACAGTACATTATACAGTTCCTAAATAACAAAAAACTGTCAGTTGAATGCATTTGAGAAAAAAATTGAATTTAAATATGAGTCATAAAATAACCGATTTGTTGTTTGAATACATCCTTAATTCTTTAATCGTGATTGCTTCGGAAAATTTTGTACAAAATGCTCACTTTGATAGCATTTTTAAATATATATTCTACGTTTATCAAAACACTGGCAAATGTGTCACAGTATATAGTTACTAAATAAGAGGATCTATAAATTGGATGCGTTTGAGAGCGAAAATGGATTTTAAAACGAGTCAGAAAAAATGCAATTTGCTATGTGAAAACTTCTTTAAATTTTCAAATCGCGAAGACTTCGGGAAATTCTGTTCAAAATACCCTTTTTGGTAGCCTTTTTCAAAATATATTCTGTCTTTATCAAAAAATCGATCAATCCATCACATTATATAGTTCCTAAATAACAGGATCTGTAAATTGGATGCGTTTGAGAGCAAAAATGGATTTAAAAACGAGTAAGAAAAAAACGCAATTTCTTATTTGAATACTTCCTTAAATTTTCAGTCCCGATGACTTTGGGAAATTCTGTTCAAAATAATCTTTTTGGTAGCCTTTTTTGAAATATATTCTATCTTTATCAGAAAATTGACCAATGCGTCACTTTATACAGTTTCTAAATAAGAGGATCTACCATTTGGATGCGTTTAAAATCAAAAATGAATTTAAAAATGAGTCAGAATATAAGCAGTTTGGATTTGAGGTTTTTTCTCCAACTCCTATTTTTGTTTAATTTGTTTTTGCTATACGAATTGGTCTTATGAAAAACTTGTCAATATAAAAGTTGTAGATATTTTTGAGAAGATGTAAAATAAATTTAATCAGATTTGATACCTTAAAAATTGACGGAGTTATGGATTTTTCTCTTTTTCCACTGCCCTTTTTCTTTTTGTTTTTAATTTCTTTCATCTGTAAATGTTGGTCCTATCAAAAACTTGTAAATACAAAAGTTTTAGATAATTTTAAGAACATTTACAAAAAATTTAGTTGGACTTGATATTTTGAAAATTGACAAAGTTATGAATTTTTTCTCTCTCAAAACCTCTGTTTTCTTTGCCCCTTGAGCCCACTTCTAAATTTATCAAAAATCTGTCATGCATAAACTTTTGGCCCATTTTTAAGAAGTAATATAAACTTTAAATCGATTCGATATCTACTTTACTTAAAAAGTTAGGGCGTTTTTTCGGCTTTCACAAAAACGCCCCCTATTCCGACCCCCTTGGTCCGATTTTGCCCATTAACGAACTTAGCCGAGATTTTAACCCCTTTGATTTTATGTACCAGTTTGGTGGAGATTGGTGAAGAATTATAGAAGTTATCGTGTCCATAAAAAAGTGAGATATATATATAGATAGATGGATATATATATATATATAAACTGGTGCGATTGCAATAGGTAGTATTTCATACGAAATCTACCTAAAATGTATTTTCACCTTGTTTTTGGTCTGATGTAATGTTTGTTTAGACTTTCTTTTACTGAAATTCATTTATTCATTCATACGAGATTTTAAAAAATCACGATTTTTTTCTTGTAAAGTAGGGAGTGTATGTCATAGGGGTGCCGTGCGCAGTATACATGAGTAAATACGGTATTTTTAATTTACTGGTGTGAAAATCACTTTCTTTCCAATAAGTCCAATGATCTAAAAATATAGGACTGGTTCTTAATGGGTTAAAACAGTAGATAAATTAATATCCTTAGATTTAGTTCCCAACAAAAAAATTGATATATACATAAATTAAAGATACCTTTGAGAATATTATTTGAAGTACCATTTGTCAATTGATTCTTTTGGGATTGAAATCCTTTAAAGATGGTCCATATAAATTTGAATAATAATTTTTTTGATTAAAGTGTTAGCGCCAAAAGGAATTTTTTAATCGCCCAGGCATCCTGGCACCTAGCCTGGCACCTGGTCAATTTGTTAAACCCTGCTGATAATGCCTTTTTTCCACCAATTAATTTTATTTGTGGCCCCAAAATACAACAGGTATTTATACAGCTTAATAAACATTTCCTAGATGAATTTATTTGAATTCAAGAAGAATTCCTGAACAAGAATTGCATTATTCTAAATCATGGTTTCATCAACATTATGATTTCTAGACTCACAAGCTTTCTTTAAAAAGATAATACAACTATATATTTTCATTAAAACTTCTTAACATTGAAAAAAAAGCTTTTCTACCCCTCTCTGCTATGATGTTACATTTTCTGCAACTTTTAATTTAGAGCTAATAATTTAACTTATAAGCAAAAGAATGTTATATATAATTTATTGTCTAATGGTATAAATATTATAAAACCATTAATAAGTTGTGTTCTTTTATTTCAAGTTACTGATATTCAAAGAAAAAGTAAAAATATATTCAATGCTTCTAAATAATAATTTTTAAAAAAATCATGTTTTTCTAATGAATTTTATTATGGTGCTTGCAAATAATGATTATGGGGAAAAATATTTGATACAATATAGAATTTAAAAAGGAAAAAAAAAAAAGATTTTTCTAATGAACTTTATTATGGTGTTTGCACATAATGCTTTTTGCTGAACTATGACACAATCAATGAATGTTTGTAACTTTGAATTCTTTAAAAAATCTTTTAAATAGAACAGGAAAAGAAATTTATCACTCATGAATTGTCCAGCTGAATATTAGAAAGGAAAACTGTACTTCTATCTATTACTGTATTTTACAAGTATTATTGGGCTTCATATGAGAATTATGCATGACAAAGGAGTAAAAGTAAAATATGCATAGTTCTCTGAGTGTTGTTTTAAAATGTAATCTCATTTAAGGTCACCAAACATGAGAGAGGGATTAAATTATTTTCCAAACACAACAAAATTTACCTTTCCACTTTAGCTTCTTGTGGTTCTCCTAATAAAACTTGAGCTTGTAAACCAGCAAGCTGAAGTCCAACTCGTTCATTTATTGGATATTCATCAGCCTGTAATAAAATAGAAAGTGTAAAAAACTTTCAGAAACTGCATGATCAATCATTATATTTTAAAAAATATAAAATAAATTCTGAAAATATACCAAATGAATCCACAGCGATTTTTTATATTTTATTAACACAAAATTCATTTTGATATTATATTTACTTACTTCCATTTGATAATTTTTCATATGCTATTGATATAATTTTGCATATTTTACTATACATTTTTCAAAATATCACTTTATTAAAATGTGATGAAATGACATGGATTTTTACTTTGTAAATATATGTTAAACATACAGAGTAATTTTACGATTGTAATATTGCTTTACCAAGTTTAATGGCAATATCTAAACTATTCAGAATTAAGTATTCAAAATTTATGTTTATTTTTAAATAATACAATATTAAATCATGAAAACAACCTTTTTGAAAAGGCTCCACACATTTCAATTTAAATTGATAAACTGCTCAATATAAAGATGGATTAATATTATTATTTTTATAAACCTTTGAATAAATGAAATTCCAAATTAAAGCAAATAAAATATCATATTAGAAAATATGTTCAACATTTTTGTCAGATGAATAAAATTAACATAATAAAAAGAGAGTAATGAAAATTTTTCAGTGTTTTTGATATTTTGGAACACTATATATATATAAAAAATACTTTTCTTTAAATAGATTAAAAACTGGTACTAAAAATGGTGTTAAATATAAATTAATATGGGAAATCTCCTCCACTATTAGATCTGCATATTATTTTCTACGCATCGCAACTCTGATGAACAGGCTCTCAGTGAGGCAGACGATTTTGAAGAAACTATTAATTCCTAAGAAGCCAGATGATTTAAGCGGTAGAAAAAAGAACTGAACGGAAGAAAGGAGAATGGAATGTTTTTAGTTTTAAGTGGGTGTAAAAAGAACGTAAGATGAAGACGAGTTCCCGTATAAGATGTAATTGATTAATTAGAGTTATGATTGTTTGCTTTGTAAATAGTCTTATGTAAATATCTTTTTTGTAAATATTAACGTTTAATATAAGTCATTTAAAAGTTTAAAAACGGTGTCAGAATTTAATTTACCTCCGAGTTTATTTACTTATGTGTTCAAAAGAACTTTTTAAAGAAGAATCTCCATAAATTTTGGTCTCAGTAAGTGAGATACAGACGCACGCCCACAGAGATGGAAATATATTTTTTTTAATATCTTGGAAGCCGATATTTTTTAGAACTGTGATGGAATGTCAAGCCTACAAAGCTATTTCAGAAGAGGTAAAATTTTGCGATGAAAGTGAAATCAAAGTGTGTGAAGCTGAGCATCCGATTATGAAGTGAGTTTATTATTTCATTTTTCTTTTCAATAATGGAAAAATTAGTTGATTTAAAGGAATTAGAGTTTTCTTTGAAAACTGAAAAATCAGCTAGTATTAAGACATTGCAAAAATTAATTTTTGGAGAAATCGGTGACAGAAATAATCGACGTAGAATTCGGAATTTTACTGGGTTTACGTTTGAAGTAGATTCCGATGAATATCAAACTAAATTCAAAGAAATTAAAGATAATTTTTCTGTTAATGACTTAATTACCATTTGCAATGTTTTGTGTATAAATAATTCGGGAACTTTTGATGAAATTGCTGCCAGAATAATTTCTAGGTTATGTGATTTTAATATTTTAAAAATTAATATGATAGCCGATGTAGGTACTCTTAGTGATGACGAAAGTGTCGATGAATTTAATGATGATTTACAAGATAAAACTAAAAATATTTCAACTGTTTTTGAGAATAATATGAGAAATGATTCTGGTAGTTCTAATTGTGAAAGTAATGAAAATCAGAAAATTCTGATTCCTGATTATGTTATTAAACCAAGCATTTCTATTAATGATATTGAAAGTATGATTACAATGTTTGAAGGTACTCAAGTACAAAATATTAATAAATGGATTGCCGATTTTGAAGATATTGTTTTATTATTTAACGTTAGTGATTTGCACAAATTGATTTTGGCTAAACGCCGTATGACAGGCAAAGCAAAATTATTTCTTGAAAGTGAAACAAATATTAATTCGTGGTCTAAATTAAAAGCCCTACTCATATCTGAATTTGGTCAAACGTGCAATTCAGCTGAATTACACGAATTGCTGTCCAAAAGAAAAATTAGACCACATGAATCGTTAGATGAATATTTTTTAAATATGAAACAATTATGCTCAAAAGGCAATATTGAAGATTCTGCCCTTATTCAGTATGTAATAAATGGAATTAATGACCCCATTTCTAAAAAATCTTTTTTGTATGGTTGTCCCAATATTGCTGAATTTAAACAAAAATTAAAGATTTATGAAAAAATAAGATCGGAGTATGAAAATGCAAAATTTCATAAATATGAAGGAGCTAAGCCTAAAATTAAATCCGAAGTTGAAGTTAAGAACAAATTTAAGCCTGTAAAGCCAAATATGCGTTGTTTTAATTGTGGCGGGAATAATCATAAGAGTATTAACTGTGTAAATAAAGATAAAGGGCCGCTTTGTTTTGCTTGTAACGCTTATGGTCATAAATCATTTCAATGTAATAAATCTAAAGATACAAGTGTTAAAAATGCTCAGTCACAAGTAAACATTATTACATCCCAAGATTTAATTCTGAAAGAGATAAAGCTTTATTCTTTGCGTTTAATCTCTTTAATAGATACTGGTAGCCAAAAGACTTTGTTAAAGAAAAGTATTTATGATAATTTGAAGAACTTTGTAGAATTAAAACCTACGAGTATCTTTTTGACCGGTCTAGGAAAAGCCTCAATGAAACCAGAAGGTTGTTTCAATTCAGAAATCGAAGTAGATGGTTCAAAATTTAAAGTTACTATTTTTGTCGTTAAGGACAGTTGCATTAATTTCGATTTAATTATTGGCACTGATGTTATTCATCAAGGAACATTAACTATTTCTGAGAATAAAGTGAAACTGTTTAAAGCTGAAGTTCAGTCTAATGACTTTTTAGTTAATATTGTAAATGTTTTGGATGAGCCTAAAATTGATTTAACTCACATTGCTGACAAAAAATTACGTTCAGAGTTATACTCTTTAATTGAAAATTATGTACCAATTAAAACTAAAACAGTAGATGTTAAAATGAAAATTAATTTAACTGACGAAATCCCAGTTTGTTCTTCTCCTCGAAGATTACCGCCATGCGAGAAAAAAATAGTCGAAAACCAAATTGAGGAGTGGCTAGCTCAGGGAATAATTCGAGAAAGTTCTTCTAATTTTTCTTCGCCGGTTGTGTTAGTCAAGAAAAAAAATAACACAATAAGACTTTGTGTTGATTACAGATGTCTTAACAAAAAGACAGTACGCGAGCATTTCCCCTTGCCAGTTATTGATGTAATAGACCAATTACATTCTGCCGAAGTATTTACCACCATAGATTTGAAAAACGGTTTCTTTCATGTAGATGTTGAAGAAGACTCGTGGAAATACACCTCGTTTGTTACTCATGAAGGACAATACGAATTTTTGAAATGTCCATTCGGGTTGACCAATAGCCCTAGTGTTTTTCAAAAGTATATTTATAATGTATTTCGAAACCTATTAAAAGATCACATTGTTGTCATTTATATGGATGATTTAATAATACCTGCTAAAAACGAAGCTGAAGGTCTAGAAAAATTAAAACTTGTACTCGAAACTGCATCGGAATATGGATTAGAATTAAATCTTAAAAAATGCAATTTTTTGAAGCGTGAAATTGATTTCTTGGGGTATAGAATCATAAATGGTAAATTGTATCCCTCTCCACTGAAGACTAAAGCAGTAATAAATTTTCCCGAACCAAAGTGTACCAAAGATGTTCAAAGTTATTTAGGATTGACAGGATACTTTCGAAAATTTATAAGAAATTATTCGGTTATAGCTAAACCGTTAAGTGACCTGCTAAGAAAAGATTCAAAATTTAAATTCGATATAGAAGAACAAAGAGCTTTTAATGAACTCAAACGTATTTTGTCGTCAGAACCAGTACTTTTAATTTACAATCCCAAAAGTGCGACCGAAATCCATTGTGATGCCAGTATTGATGGCTATGGAGCTGTTTTAATGCAACAATCTCCAGTAGATAATCAATTTCATCCAGTTTATTTCGCAAGTAAAAAAACCACCGAAGCTGAACGGAGGTACACTAGTTACGAATTAGAAGTTTTAGCTGTAATTGAAGCCCTGAAAAAGTTTAGAGTATATGTGCTAGGTATCCCATTTAAAATTGTAACCGATTGTAATGCATTTAAAATGACTATGGATAAAAAAGAAATGAGTACAAAAATAGCTAGATGGGCAATAATGTTATCCGATTTTGATTATGTTATTGAACATAGACAGGGTAGCAGTATGAGACATGTCGATGCATTAAGTAGGTATCCTATTTGTATGGTAATCCAAGATAGCTTAACTTTAAAAATTATCCAAGCTCAAGAAACCGATGACCATATTAAAACAATAAAAGAAATCATAAAGGTGAAATCTTATGATGATTATCTAGTTAAAAATGATGTTCTTTATAAATGTGTTAATGGTAATGATTTATTAGTTGTACCGGAAGACATGCAAATGAATATAATCAAGGCCGCTCACGAAAAAGGTCATTACGCAGTTGCAAGAACAGAGAAAAGTTTAGAAAATGATTTTTACATCCCTAAAGTTAAACAAAAAATTGAGAAATGTATAGCAAATTGTGTTCCCTGTATTTTAGTTAATAGAAAATGTGGTAAACAAGAAGGCTTACTTCACCCAATAGAAAAAGAAGAAACTCCATTACATACGTACCATGTTGATCACTTAGGTCCATTAGAAAGCACTAATAAAAATTACAAACATATCCTTTCGGTCATTGACGCATTCACAAAATTTGTTTGGTTGTATCCCACAAAATCTACCGATGCTGCAGAAGTAATTTCTAAATTAGAAATCCAAAAATCTATCTTTGGAAATCCAGTTCGAATTATATCAGATAAAGGGTCCTGCATTTACCTCTAAAGCTTTTGAAGATTATTGCATCAATGAAAATATTAAACATATCCCGATTACCACTGGATTACCCAGGTCTAACGGCCAAGTTGAGCGTCTAAATTCTGTCATAATATCTGTTCTGTCTAAATTGTCTGTCGATAATCCTAAAAAATGGTGTACACATGTAAGCAACGTCCAACAGGTGATAAATTCGACTTTTCAGAGAAGTATAAGCACAACTCCTTTTGAATTGATGTTTGGTACTAAAATGAAACTAAAAAATAACATTGAAATTACTAGTCTTCTGAATGCTGAAATACAATCTGATTTTACAAATAATCGCGAAGATATGAGAAAAAATGCTAAAAAACAGATTTTAAAAGTCCAAGAAGAGAACCGTAAAACTTACAACCTCAGACGAAAGAAAGCTAACAAATTTAAGATTAATGATGTGGTTGCTATAAAACGCACACAACAAGGTCCAGGTTTGAAGTTAAAACCAAAATATTTAGGTCCGTACAAAGTCATAAAAGTAAAAAATAATGACACCTACGATGTAAAGATACTTGGATACAACGAAGGACCCATGGTCACCAGTACATGTGCAGAGTACATGAAGCCGTGGACGGACGAAGCTTAAAAAAAAAAAAAAGAATTTCACCGATTGTGACACTATACCAACTATGACAAACTTCTGGACTGACAACTAATAGAATTTTAACTTTATTCTCGAAAAGACGTAAGGTAAAAGAAGATGAAAAGACGTATGAAAGAAGACGAAAAGACGTAAGATAAAAGAAGACGGAAGACGTAAGAAAGAAAAGACGAAAAGACGTAAGATAAAAGAAGACGGAAGACGTAAGAAAGAAAAGACGAAAAGACGTAAGGTAATAGAAGATGAAAAGACGTATGAAAGAAGACGACGAAAAGACGTAAGATAAAAGAAGATGAAAGGACGTAAGAAAGAGAAGACGAAAAGATGCGAAAAAAAAATATATGAATTTTTTCAAGAAATAATCTAAGCTTTGATAAACAATTTGGATGATGACTTCTTTTTTTCAATTTAGACTTTGGATGCTGCTGTGTTTTTTTTTTTATCTTTTCAGATGATCCAGCTGCTGTTTCCAGCCAACAAGAATACATTCGAGGACGAATGTCTCATCAGTATGGCCGAAATATGGGAAATCTCCTCCACTATTAGATCTGCATATTATTTTCTACGCATCGCAACTCTGATGAACAGGCTCTCAGTGAGGCAGACGATTTTGAAGAAACTATTAATTCCTAAGAAGCCAGATGATTTAAGCGGTAGAAAAAAGAACTGAACGGAAGAAAGGAGAATGGAATGTTTTTAGTTTTAAGTGGGTGTAAAAAGAACGTAAGATGAAGACGAGTTCCCGTATAAGATGTAATTGATTAATTAGAGTTATGATTGTTTGCTTTGTAAATAGTCTTATGTAAATATCTTTTTTGTAAATATTAACGTTTAATATAAGTCATTTAAAAGTTTAAAAACGGTGTCAGAATTTAATTTACCTCCGAGTTTATTTACTTATGTGTTCAAAAGAACTTTTTAAAGAAGAATCTCCATATTAATATAATAGTGTAATTATCATTTTGATTTCCAAGCAAAATATAATACAGTTAAATCTCCCTATGTGACCATGTACATTAAACAACTACCCCTCTGAAGGACCATTTTTTTCATAGAACAAAATTCATTACCATAAGCTCAATATTAATTTTGCCTCTATTCAGAGACCATGTCAGTTGAATCCCCAATTAGCGACTAATTTTATTGAAAAAAATGAAACATTAAATTTTTCCCTGGTTTCTTGAAATAGATTTCATTAGAAAAATAATTCTGAAAATGCATTATTCAAACTTCTAAATCAGATCAGATTTTTTTTTTTTTCGGTAATTTTTAAGTATGTAACTAGTTAAGTAAGCAACCCTTTGTACCTTTTTAGATAATAAATTTAACTCTGATGACAAATTAAGAATGATGGGCAATAAACTACCCTGCCCTATTCTGTCAGGAAACTCTCAAAGAAATAAATAAAGTAATGAAATCATCATTATTTGTTCACATCCAAAAAAAAAATTACATTTATTTACTGAACTTTGAAAGAATTTGGAAATAAAAGTTATAAAAGATAAAACTGTAAAATCAAAGCAAACGTCAATGTATTCATTTTATAAAATTTGGAGTAATTAACGTATCTAATTAACTTATATTTTGATAGTTAAATTTTTATATTTTTTTCCTTGTGTGAAAAATAAATTTAACTAACATTAATTATTACCTTTTTTAACAATTAAAATCTAGATTTAAACATAACCTCCATTAAGAGACCACCTCTAGGAACGACCAATGTTTACTGGAATGGAGCATGGATGCTTTAAAGCAGTTTTACAGCAATTAATTAGTTTTACCTTTTTGGAATGCATAACACAGAGGAAAGTAATAATAATTTTGCTTTCTTAAACAACATACAGCTGTGCAAAATGTACAAAATATTATCATATACAAGAAATAAAATTACCTTAACTACTCCATGTACAGCTTGAGCAAATAGTAAATTAACTTCTACAGGATCTTGGGGGATTTCTCGGGGATTTCTGAATAACCTCTTTCTGAATAAGAAGCGACACTCTCCTCCCCCTAAAGCTAGAGTAGGACCCCTTCTAGATAGAGTGTTGTACTTGCTAAATGTGGCTGAACTTCTCCGACAGCTAAAGAGCACAAAGAAATGTAAATAAGTACAGGTGTAAGATTAAATATATGAACAAAACAAGATTTAAAAACTGCCTTAATAGCAGATTTTATTTACAGTAAATATTTATAAAATATTTTAACTTTCAAATTAACTTTATACTGTATGCTTCATATTCAGTCTGTTTCCTAAAAATTTACAAATATGCTTTCTAATATATATTTTATTCAGTGGTCAAAGAAAAAAAAGTAATCTGCAACTACTTTACAGAAAATGTAATTAACTACAAATACTTGTTTTAAAATGTTGTGACTACAAATTACTTTTTAAAAGACAATTGCTAGTTCATTAAGATTTTATCAATAATTCATCCTACGTTTGAAATTGCAGATATAAATAAGATGGTCCTCTGTTATATTACATTTGCTAGGCTACAATCATACAAATATGATAAAATTGATGACATACTAAAATTAAGAATGATAATGCAAAAAATAATATTTTGTGTTAGTCTTTAAAGTGCTAGTGTAAGCAACTTTAATTAGTCATTATATGCAAACTAGAGTAATTCAATACAGCAAAACCTCCATAACGGACACTCCCGAATAGCGGGCACCTCCATTTAACGGACAATTTTCCAATCCCCACTCCTAAATCTAAATTTTTGTATGTTTAACCTCCAAATAGCAGACAATTTTAGCAATAAAGGATGAAAATTACTTTTAACAAGAAAAAAAAAATGGAAGAAATGTAAAAATGCCTCAAAATTTATCAGGGCAATGTTTCGAAAAATTTGTGGTCACAGATAAATGTAGGGGGGGGGGGAGATCCTCATTCCAAAAGACATACCAAAGAACATTCAATTTAATAAATTTCATATTGTGTATAAGTCGAAACAGAAAGCGTGGATGATCAGTCCTTTAAAGATCAAATAGTTAATTTCTTTTGATAATATAAGATGTATAAACAACTTGTTTTGGACTATTCGAGTTCTCATCCAAAACATTAAAATTTGGCACTGTTAAAATTGTGTTTTTCCCCCCTAACACAACTTCAGTATGCTAGCCACTTGTTCAAAGTATAATACACAATTTTAAAACCTGCTACAGAAAGCTTTCACCTTGCAACATGCTTTTAAAGCTAGATTTCATGAATACACTTGAGAAGTGGATAAAATTAGTTAATGTTCCCGATACTCCAATTAAGATTTCCTCAGCTGTAAAAAACATAAAACCGGAACGCGTAAGACAATGTTTCAGAAAAGCAGAATTTATATAAAAGGAAAATGAAACACACACTTCCGACAAAAATGAAGAATTAAACGAAATAAGTGAATTAATGAAATGTATCAGGAGTTTAGAAAAAGCCAAAATTTTCATTATTATTGATGATAAGTTATCTTCTGCAGAAGTATCACTTGATGTATGCAATTGTATTCCTTCAGAATTTTGACAAAAACTGACAATTAATAATGATTAAACAGATATTGAAACTGCAGATGTTTCCTGCAATATCAAGAGTTTTTAAAAAGCAGCAAAATAGAGTGAGTAATTAATGTTTTTGTAAAAATAAAAAGATGATTCAGAAGAATTAAAACTAATGACAGAATTGAAACTTCACAAGAAAAAGCAAATTACATGTAATCGCAAGCTGAAACAAGTTTTCGTAGCAGATTTTTTTCGCAAGAATGCAATAAATAGTGGATAAATGGTACTAATTTTTTTTTTCAGTTTTATTGCTTAAAAACATTATTTTAATTTCTGATTAATCATATGATAAAGGTTTTAGGACATATAAAAGTCAATTGAGGAAACTAAGCATTTCATAGCAATTTGAGTCTCTAAGGTTTTTCCCCCAATAGTGGACACCTCCGAATAGCGGACACTTTCTATGCTCCGGACGTGTTTGTTATTTAGAAGTTTTACTGTATTAACTTTGTCTGTCATAATACAAAATAACTAAATAAAAAAAAATCTGTGTGCAACAAAAATGATAGAAAAGAAAAAGAAATAAACACAGTATTGAAACATAATGATCTAATAATGGGAAAGAGACAAGTATCTCTAATAAAAAAATAATTTCATTGATTTGGATTTTACCATTTAAATTTACCAGCAAGCAATAATTCAAAAATCCATACTGTCATATGATGTGTTGCCAAACACTGCAGCTAAATTATTGACATTCTCAAATTGATAAATAGAACATATTTTTGCACAAAATAAAAAAAGTTACAATCACATGACTACATAGTGGTGCATTTTATTTTCAAAAGTAGCATTAAAAATAATGTTCAGTTTAAACTACTGTTTTTTGTGTAGTGCTACTTACTACACAACATTTTTCAAAATCTAATGCATTATACTACAAACAACTGGATAAAGCAGCAACTACTTCAGTTTTTTACTTGCAACATGTTTCTTTGGACTTCTAATCTTACCCATCTTATAACATACAACTTTCAAAAAACAGAACAAACATAGCAACAAATGGAAGAAATAAAGAACCTTCCATAATTTTAATCCCTAACATAGTAATAACTGCAAAAACATTGTTTTTTCCTCATGATTACAGTGCTTTTATCATAACGGAGAACTTTTTTTTCTGACAATTCAAAAATTTGGCAACTGAGAGTCTTTCAATAATTCTTTATATTGTAACAGAAAAAAAATCTCACCCCCTCTTCCCCCTAAAAATAGGCAGTTCATAAATGTAATTTTGAGAAATAAATAAATACCCTTTTCAATTGCAATCATCACTTTCAAAATAGGAAATACAGCACATATCAATAAAAATTAAATTTCAATAACATATCATACAATGAAAATTTTTGTAAGAATTTTAAAAACAACCAGAAAAAAAAAATACTTTAGAGAGCATTTATGATCTTTAACATTATTTATCTTTTCTTTATAATGAATGGCAAAATTTGAAATACATATATTTCTTAAAATCTCACAAAAGAAATCCTACATGATTTTCCTAAATCTTTTCTCAATTCCCATGTTGCCAATATATATTGTAGTTCTCCCTATTTTCCTTTTTTTTTTTAGATTAATGGTTGAATGCAGGGAAATAAATATAAAGATGATTACACTGCCAACAAGCAGTTGCAAGGCTTGCAAACTTAAAAGTGTTCTTTCTTTCAGAATACTTAAGATATATAACCATATAATTCTATGCTTTATGAAATAATGCTAAAGACTCCTATTAGCTTTGCTTCTGTTGAGCATTTCAACAACACACACACATACAAATAAATAAATAAAAAATAAAAACAATTGCTAAGCACACAAATAATCTTTATTTTTAAAAAAAATCAGATGGCGATTTTTTTTTTTTTTTTTTTTCAAAACACTAAATAAAAATAATCTAAGAAAGAAAATAGGTGATTATTAACTCTAATTTCAATTCTTTAATTATTACAGAATAAACAAATAGTAACAACTAACTCAGCATGATTAAAAAGTAAGAAAATAAAAGTTTCTTTCATGTGATGACTGGGAAAAAATAAATCTCAATATAAAACATTCCATTAAAAATTCTGTTTCAAGGAGAAAAAAAAAAAAAAAAACTTATTAAACTAGTATGAATTAAGAATACTTATAATAAGATCATTTAATTAAAAATAACAAACTTTATATATATATATATATTTTTTAAGAAAGAAATAATTCCATATGAAATTGCTAGTAAATTCTTACAAAATAAGCAAAACTGATTAACTTAATTACTTAACCATTCAACATAATCATTTAAAAAAAAAGAGAAAAAAAATGTAGGTAAATATAATTAAAATCCATGCATCGTCTCAGCAAGAATAAAACACAGTTAAATGGAAAAATACATAATTGTACTCAATAAATATTATGCATCATTTTTATCGCTTTAGAATAGAGTCATGTTGGAAAAATTAACAAGGTATTTAACACCAGAGCCAAATAAAATTGTTGTGATGCTGCTTTAGAATCCCTTTATAAGAATAAAAATGTTTTTTATAAGAATTAAATCATCACTTCTATGAAGAAATTTCACTGAATATTTAGAATTATTATTTTTTTACTGCTATATAGCTAAAAGTATGTGCATTAAAAAAAAATTTATAAACATAGCCTAACAAACAGCAATTTAAATGTAATATTAATACAACTAAATGGTTATACTTACAACTCCCAATTACTAATAATATCTGACAGGTATTCATAACCTTTAATCACATGTTCATATTCAGGAGTACTCTAAAAATAGAAAAAAATGTGTATTTACTATACAATAAGTAATTTAAAAGCTATTATATGTACTCAAACTTTTACACACATTTGACTATAACTGCTTGCATACACTAATAAATAAATAGCCAACAATATTTGTAACTAATTCTGCTGAGACAAGTATAGCAGAAATTTTTTATAATGCAATCCTATATAAGGCAATTCTCTATATAACACACAATTTCTAAGTCATAAGCAATTAATTTTGCTGTTTTTGAAAATGAGGAATATTATGGTTGATTTCTGCCAAGCTTATAAAGTATGTTTAACAATGTATAAAACATTATACAAAAAATTATAATCTGCGCAACTCCTGGTCTCAAGGAATGCACTACAAAAATATTCTGCTATATTTTGTTATGTTTCAGGCCTTTTTGCCTATGTCCCAGAGATACATTTAATGATCTATGAATTGTGATTTATATAATGCAAAATCCTATATACTACGCAACTTTACATTTTCAAATTTTCATTTGAAAAATTTTCTACTGCATAATTTCAAAATTTTTATGTTATGTAATTGATATTTTGTTATTTTTTTTCCTTTTTTTTTTATCATAAGTCAGCATATACATCAAATTGGTGATTCAAATGCTCAAAAACACATCTAGTGGAAACAAGACAACTTCTTAATTCGGAAAAACTGCTTGCAAACACATTACATTACATGTATTTTAATTCAGTCATAATGATTATTTTTTCTTTGCATTATTTCCTGCTACATTCGTCTTTTAAATTACATAAGGAAAAAATGATCAAAATTTGAATTTTAAAAATTTTCAAATGTACTTACAATAAATAATGATTTCAATAACACTTTAGCAATTAAATTATTTAGCAATATTTCAATAAAATATAAAATGTTAAAATTTTATAGTTAAATCTTTTTTTCAACATCTTATCCAATTAGAAGGTAATTTAAAAAAAAGCAGTTAAAAAGAATTAGTTATGTGCACTCTTAATATGTTATTTTTATATTTTAAAAATAATAATAGGCACATTACTACCCTCAAACGTATTAGCAAAATATATACACAGCAAAACATTAGTGATTTAGAACTCATTATTTTATTTATCCAACTATGTATAACATTACAACAGTAATAATACATTTAGAAATTAGTAGTCAGATAGAAAAATTTTTTAAATACTAAAAATTTCTTGGAAATGAATATTTAGCAGAAAATACATTTTCATTGTTCAATAAAATAAAACATTCTTGAAAAATAAAAGTATACTCCTTTTTTGCAGTTTAATTGAAAAAATAATCATAAAATTTGTGAAAGAATTACAGCAGAATTAAATGACATTATTTACTGCCCTTTCTAAAAAAGTGATAATTTAAATAAAATAAACAAGTGACATAATAAGTGACTGTGAAAATTATTTTAAATTATTAAGGTTTTTGATAAAGATTTTAAAAGTAAGCATGCCAAGATTCATAATTTATTTATTTTAAAATATTAATAATTTTCCCATCAGCATTGTTGCCAATATTTAAAAAATAATTAAATTGCGAAAACATGCCATTTTTAACTAAATTTATTTATAACATAAATTCATATTTTAACAGTGAAATTATACATTCTTTTTATTTGAGTAATAAAAGATTTTCTTCTTAACCAATAACAAAGTTTATTTAATTTTATAATTTACCTCATACAAAGCCCAGCCATCCAAATTCCTTAATCCAGTCTTTATAGCCAACTGTTGCATTGCATCCATCGCAGTATCAGAAGGTTGGACATCAATAGCTTTAGTTCGACCATCCATGAAGTAAAATCGGCAAACAAGGTTGCCAAGATTTCGAACAGCCTATGAAGATTAAAGAAATAAATTTAGAACTAACCTTGAACAAAGAAATTAAATTAATTAAAATACAAACAAAATAAATTCGGCAGATACAGCATACCTTTTAACAAATGAATGTAATAGTGACTAATAAGCAATCTTCCAAATCCTGTTTCAACTAAAACTTAAGCTAACTAGGCTGATACAAAAGTTGGTAGCCTTAATTTTTATTAGAGATGAATATAAATAGAATGCAGAAATGAATCAATAATAATTCTCATTCACAAAATAACAATCATTATAAGAAGGTATTTAATATGATCAGACTGCTTTTGTCATTTTACCATTATTAAAAACAATACATGATAGTTTTACTTTAGTTTTTTTTTTCTTCTTTATAATTCCATTACCATTAAATCATATTCTTTCACCATTGCACTATAATAATAAGATGAGAGCATACTGATCATGTTACTTTAATACACAGATTAAACTGACCACAAAAATTACATAGATAATTTAAAAAAAAAAAAAAAAAATCATCATACAAGACAAATTTTAATGTACTTCGGGTTTTTTTTTTTTTTTTTTTTTTGTACTTTGTACATTTAGCTACTATTGCAAATGGTTAAGTATTAAATATCAAATCTTTGTCTTGCATATCAGTTTTTGCTATATGCTAATTAATTAGAAAAAAAATACTTTATACAACACTTGAATTTTAATATTTTTTAATGATTCATTGTACTATGGATTTCTATTATTGCAATTATAGCTTTGAAGATATGATTTTGAATGCATATTCTTGCTTATTTTTAATTTCAAAAATATATCTTTTGTAATTAAAAATAAACTTAATTTTACTTTTCAGAGAGCTGGTTTTTTGTGTCCCCATTAATTTTATGACACCTTTTATTTGTGTGAAATCAAAGGAGCCAATCAAGTATGATACAAAGTTTGTATTATTAGAAGAGAAAAATGTTACACTCTAATTCAATATCACTATATCACAGGCATTTAAGCCCTATAACAAAAACAAAAAATGATAATATATGCAATTTGTTTTTCATATTCTTCTTAAAAAAAATATATATATATATATATTCAGATATACTCGTTTCACTATTTTTTTTTTTATAATTCAATTCTATTCAAATTCTTCGTTTTGGTTTATTGTTTTATTGATAAAATTTATTGGTGAATTTTGTCTACTTTTAATGGTATTATATATATATATATATATATATATATACAGTCGAACCTCGATTTAACGTACTTTAATTTAACGGATTCTCCGATTTAACGAATGTTTTTTCTGTCCCGACAAAAAGGATGCTAAAATGCTCTGATTTAACGAATTTTTAGCTTTGATTTAACGAACACAATCGCTGAAAAAAATTTGCATTCGCAGATAAAATTAAAACTTTGAATCTTTCACATCTAAATCCAAGTGTTAAATTTTTTTCTCATTTCTGGTGGATTGAAAGACAGTCTTTTCCCTTTTTCAACTAGAAACATGACAAAGATGTAAACAAATATGTAGAGTTAAGTATTTGCGATATTGAACAGAAAGAGAAGAAAAATTCTGAAAGTAGTGAAGATGATAAAGAAACGGAAATTCAATTAAAAAAAGTGACATTCCAAGAATCAGTTTGCAGCTGGAACACTTTAAAAAATCATTGTTTGTCTCACGAGGTTTATGGTGTTGTTCTTACTGAGTTAGAAAATACTGACAAAGAACTTTGGAAAGTCGAAACAAAGCATACTATTAAGGATTTCTTTCCAAATTGACAATAACTATATGTAAGTAGGATGTATTAAGTTTCAAAAGCAAATAATATTAAAGAATTCAGATAATTTAAAAGTTGATCACTTAACTTATAATTTTTAAGCTCGTAGTAAACAATACTCATTCTTTTTTAAAATCTGTATATCTAAGGGTATTTCGTATTGATATTTTAAACCATACTCTTTACAAAAATTGATATTTGATTTAACGAATTGCTTCGATTTAACGAACGGATTTATAGGTCCCAATCAATTCGTTAAATCGAGGTTCGACTGTATATATATATATATATATATATATATATAAATAAATAATGAAGGATAATTTTTTAAAAAGAAAAAACATTTTTGTGTTGTTTTATAGTAAATCTAAAGATGCATAGCATTTGAGCTATAACTGAACTTAAAAGTACAGATGAAGAGTGAACTAGACATATAGAAAACTAAAGATGCATACTAAAACAGGTTTTTAAGAATGAAACCTAATTTCATAAATCTTTCTACTTTGGGCTGAAAATGAAAACGTCCAATAATAAAAAAAAAAAAAAACTTTTTAAAGTAATTAATACATACATAAGTATAAATAATTTTTAATTAATTACATGTGTAATTAAATGTGAAGTCCTAATTGTTTGTCTGTGCCTCTAACAAAATCTTATTATTTTCATATAAAATAAAATATTAATTGATAAATGAGACAAAATGATTTTCTAACTAAACCAATTTAGTCTAATTAAAAAAGTTTTAAATATACATACTTCAATTTATTTTCTATAGTGATTTTTGTAAATGATCATCTGTTATGTTAGAACTTTCTCAAAGAATATTTGAAACACTTCTGCAGTTTTAAATTAAAAATGTTCTATTGCTGTTAAGTTCTGCAATTTTTAATGGCACATGAAAGGAGTCTTCAAAGTTTAATCATATAGGCATATGCTATGCTTTATAATTTGCACTTTTCTTGAGTCAGTCATGATTGATAAGAATAAACAGTGAAGTTCATAAAGAGTGTCACAGTACTGCTCAAATCAATGAGCAAAATTGAAATTTTCTGAAGGAAGAAACCAGGGGTGCAGAATATGTTCGATCCGGCGATCAAGGATCGGGGGAAATTTTACCCATCTGGAGAAATTTTGCAGAAACATATACAAATAATCTTGATTTTAACAACGAATTCCATAATTCACCGAGAAAATTTTCACTACATTTAAAAGGTTCATATTAATGACAGACGCAAAATCGAACTCAGAATAATATGTATCATATATCATGAATTATTCTATTGTGAATTTTCTGAAAATTTAAAGTATTCGATTCTGAGAATTAAAAAAAAAAAAAAAAAAAAAAATTCCATCATCAATATAAAAATTTGGACAGGATAACTGCAAATTTTGTGCAAGAAGTATGGAAAAAACGTGAATTTCTTCACAAAATAATCACAGATTTCATCGCAAAATAGCCACAAATTTTGTCAACAATTCAGGAAAGATCTGCTAGTTTCATAAAATAATGCGAAATGAACACAAACGTAGTCAAAATATCACGAAATAAATAATAATTTTGTTAAAAGAATATGGAAAATACAGCAAATTTTGTCAAAACCACAAAAGAACTACAATATCTGCCAAAAGATTGCGAAAAAAATGCAAATTTTGTCTAAAGATCGTGAAACAACTGCAAATTTTGTCAAAAGATCACGAAATAAACTTAAATTTTTTCAAAAGTTTGCAGGGAAAAAATGGTACTTTGTCAAAAAAATGCGGGAACAAACTGCACATTTTGTCAAAAGGATCGCGAAAGAACCACAAGTTTCGTCAAAAGATCACAAAATAAACACACAATTTGCGAAAAAAACACGAAAAAAACCACATTTTGTCAAAAGATCGCAAAAACCCCACAAATTTTGTCAAAGATCCCGAAAAAAAAGCATATTTCGCCAAAAAATCACAAAATGAATGAAAGAAAATGAAAATGTCAAAATATCGCAAAAAATCTTAAATATTGTTAAAAGATCACAAAACCCCAAATTTCATCAAAAACTCACAAAATAAATGCAAATTTTGTTTAAAAATTGCAAAAAAACTGCAAATTTCATCAAAAGATCACAAAATAACCATAAGTTTTGTCAAAAGATCACAAAATAACCACTCATTTCATCAAAAAAGGCAAAATAACTACACGTTTCGTCAAAAGGAAGGCGAAATAAAAGGAAAACTCATCAAAAGATTGCAAAATAAACTGCAAATTTCATCAAAAGATCACTAAAATTTAATAATTTCATTGAAAGATCATGAATTTCCTAAAGAGAAGAGGAAAAAAAACAGGGTTCATGGATTTCTCTCCATTCCCCCAATCCACTATAACCTTTTACTATGCTGTATTTGGGGAATGACAATCTCAGCAATACTTAGCAGCAGAACTAAAAAATTTCGAGTTAGCTCAAAAATTGTATTACCGGAGAGTGCATTCTCCAAACACAGCCAGCAGCATGCGTTGTATACAGTACTACATTACGTTGTGTAAAAAAATAATTTAATCAGTTATTATTAAAGTATATTATTATAATTCAGATTCCTGAAATAAAATGTATGTAAAAATATATTATTCACCCCAAACTGTAATGTGCACAAGATGATAAAAGATACTTGATCATCACGAAACAAATGATTTATTTATTAAAAAACACACAAATCAAAATACTGGATCCGGTTAGAAAGAAAACTTCACATACATGCCATAAAATTTATGATCAGAATTTCCTGAGTAAATAACCACATTGATATCATAATTTGTATATTAAAACAATAAATAAAGAACAGTTGCACACTTAAAGGTCCTCAGTTCTATTTGTAGATCGTCTGGAATCAATAGATAGAACCCTCACTGCCTGACACACATCCTAACACCTTTCAGAAAATTTGCTGAAAGTTTCTTTTTTTTTCTATTAAAATTTCTCTGCCATGTATACTCGCACATACAGGGCCGTAGCAAGGTGTTTTGAGGCCCCCCCCCCAAAAAAATATAACTTTGGGCCCCCCTCCCCCCCACTTTCAACTGAATTTTAAAAAAAATATTTATATTGAAGTTTCCAATGTGTTTCAAATTATATTAATGTAATAAACAAATTTAATAATTATCATAAGCATTTTAAATCATTATTAAAATTATTATAACATTCATAACTCTGCACAAATACGAAATAAATATGCATTTCTTAAAGAACCCGTGGCAAAAACCCGCGACACTGTAACGGGCTTCCTGCAGACTCAGCAATGCCACGGACTCGCTATTGCCCTTAAATTATGCAAAAAGTCGGTCATGGGGCAAAAAAAAAAGCTCTTTCCTGTGGGACGCGTAATTTCGTCAAAATTTCGTCGCAAAATAAGAGCGATTTCATACAAAGATCGCGAGAATAAACGCAAATATCATCAAAGCATCGCGAAAAAACGGTAAATTTCGTCAGAAAATCCCTCAAAAGCAGATTTCATCAAAAACTTGCGAAAAAAAGGGCAAATTTTGTTAAAAAATACCCCAAAAATGGCAAATTTCATCAAAAAATCTTGAAAAAAAAAAAAAAAGACAGATAACGTCAAAAAAAATCGCGAAAAATGACAAATTTTGTCAAAAAATCTCGAAAATAAAGACTGATTTCGTCAAAAGATCGCGAAGAAAACGAAAATTTCGTCAAAGGCACACGGGAAAAAAAGAAAGATATTGCTGGTTGTGGATTTTTCTGTTTTATTATTATTATTATTTTGTAAGTGATGGAAGTAATTTACACATACACATGCATGTTACCATAATTAATTAGCACTACAAGAGCAGAAAAAATATATTTATGTAATACGTTGCACTTTGCAGACTATTTTTGAAAACATTATTAGCGTTGCAGACATTTGAAGATAGTTCTGCCACCGGGCTTAAAGATAAATTAACAATGTTAAAATAAAATTTGTCTAAAACAATTTTACAAATAAGCACATAATGCTAAGATTTTACTATAAAGTATAGAAAGTAAATAAATTATATAAACACATAATTTTAACAGTTCTCTACTTAAGAGGCTACTTCAGTTACGCGAAAAGACCCATTCTCTAATGCATGGAAGAATGGAATGGAATACTATGAAAGAAATTTATATCTCAGTTGCATTTCAGTATTTTTAAATGATTTTTTTCACTGGATAGCTGAGATCGATCTGTATGCAGATTTTTTTTCACCTTTTTTATTTTGTTTGCAAAGTTTTTTTTTTTAAGAGGATGCTTTAATTTTCGAAACCGGTTTTAAAAATGAAAGTGACCTCATTAAAATTATCAGTAAACAAAATTGAAAAAGCAAAAAACAGCCCGTATACAGATCGATCTCAGCTATCCTCAAAGAGCACCGATTAACCAAATTCATTGCATAACCAAGTATTGAATGACAAAGAATTTCCAGAAACTGACTTATAAAAATTTTACAAGTTTCTTTTTAATATTATTATTTTTTTTTAAGAAGCCCGACATCACAGAGGGGGGGGGGGGGGTCCCTATTATCCTATCAGTTGTTTTTTCATTTACTAAATCCATTTTTCGTATGTTTAAATTATTCGAAATTTTACCATGCAAATTTCGATTAAATAACGTTTTTACTATTAAATTAAAACTGACTATCTACATATTTTACACATTAAAAAATATTTTATTAAATACATAATTATACGTAACCAATTAATTTTGTAAAAGACATATATGGAATTACAGTTGAGAATATTTGAACTTCAAAATATTTCTTATGTTTTACAAATTGCAGCATAGTAAGAAAAAATATTTCATAATAAAAAAAACTGTATGTTTTACTCTGATTGAATTTATTGAATTGAAAATTAGCTTTGAAAAGTAAATTTGCGGGGGCCCTTTGTATTTTAGTTGGTAAGAATGGGCTTTATGGGCCTGTGAGATTATTTATCATCACGGAAAAAAAAGAAAGAACGAAAGAGCATAGAAAAATTTAAAATAGCACAATTTCTTATTGTGACATGAATTTAGAACTCTAGATTTTCAAGGAAAGAAGAGTATTAATTAAATGAGAATTTACTTATTACTTGTTGACAAACGAAATAGTAGTTTAACATATGAATGCAATGGAATCGGAAGTTGACGCAGGGATTTTTTCTTGGATCCCATTTTGTGAAAAATAAAGTTATTTTTATGAAATTTATTGTATTTTGTAATGAAATTTGAATTCCAGTTATTGAAATTCGCATCAAACATTTATTAATAATAACTTATTTAAGTCTATATGCTAAATTTCTCATTTCAGGTGAACTTGTTTCCTTTGAAAAACACATATTTTAAAACCTAACAGTATAAAATTAATTAGAGTATATTTTTATGGAATAGAATTTTGTGAATGGTGCGATTTATTAAAAAGAATTTTGTGAAGGAGCCCTAACAAAACGCTTAAATGAAAAACATGTAAATGAGAAATGTGTGTTATTAAAATATGCTCTATTAGTAAACATATATTTTTCCAAGCTGTGCAAAATTTTCTAATGCTTAAAATTCTTAATAACTGCTATATAAATTACATAAAGTAATAAATATGACTTACCAGATTAGTATAGGAGTAGATCTTTTTTCCTCCAGATATACACTTAATTTTATAAATACTATACTATGCGTATTACTAAAATAAATCAGAAAAAAAACATCCGAAAATCCACATCTGAAGTGTTGTGTTGTCTACAAACATGTACTTGTATGCATTAGCGGGCTGCTAAAGTACTTGAATAGGCCAGTACTCCCCTCAAGGTCAAGGAATCCGGTTACTACAAAGTAACTAAGCTGTTAACTTTTAAGGGGATTCTCTAGATGTTATTTGTGTCACACACGTCGTGAAATCGGTGTGAAAAATGACCTAACTTCTAAGAACATAATATTCCATTATTTCAAAAGAAAACTCCCTTTTGTCGCTAGCAGCTTTATACAAGAACCCGGCTTTCTTCAGAGTCGATCCGATGACCGGTACTCTTTCCTTATCTTAGTTCCATGCAAAAACCCATGGTCAAAAAGCGAGGGGGAAAAATGAGTAAAAAAATAAGGATTTTCAGTTTCATGGTTTCTGCGTTTTTGAAATCTAAACAAGATTTTTTGATAAAAACAGGGCCCCGTTAAGGCTACGGGGGTCCCGGAACAAACATCATTCTGGAACCCCCTCCCCCTCTATCTATCTCTAATTTTTTTTTCTTCTTTTTTAAATAATGTAGAAGTGGCAAACACTAAAAATAAAAAACATATTGCACACATGCATAAATTTTGTACTCACATCTATATACAAGATATCCCAAAAAATTGGTCACAACTTTATTTAAAAATATTAATTTGATAATTATAGAAAAAATGATAGATTGATTGAGATAAGTATTTCTTTGCAAATTTTTACTTTGCTTACTTACGTACTTTACAAGATGTCTAAAAAAGAAGGCTCAAAATTGGACGTAACAGTTTTAACTTATCACGTTACGAGGAAACATTATTAAAAAATTTCTTTTAAAAGCTATAGGATACTATGTTGTTGTAATCAGGGCCTGGCTAAGTCACGGGCATGCAGGACAACTGCATCGGACGTGGGGCCTCCTCAATCGGGGGCCCTCAAGGGCAAATATAATTTTTTTGTTAAGGCTAATAAAAAATGGCCAAAAATGACAAAAATTCCTTCTTTCTTTCTTTCTTTATTTTTAACTTTATTTTCACATCTCTCCTCTGTTTTGGAACCCCATGCCCCTCCCTCCCCTCCCCTGGATCTAACAGTTACATCACAGTTGTATTTACATTTTAATGGCTCACATTTAGTCTTATATTTCTATAACAGAAGAAAAAAATGTATTCGATAATTTCTTAAAGTTATCTTTTTTGTGCTATTCTGCATACAAATGCGAATAGGCAACTAGTATAAAGGTTAGTTTTAGACACTTTAGCATAATTCAAGAAAAAATCCAAAAGTTAGAAAGGGGCCCCCCACAATCTAAGTCGGGCACTGGTTGTAATAAAATTTTAATAATTTGTTTTCTAATGATATAGTTTGTTTTCTGCGTATGTGGAGGGAACACTGGAAGCAGAGAGGAAAAGGAGAACAGCATTCCCTTGCTAAATGTTTGAAAACGTATGAATTTCGGTCACTTTTGGCACATTTTAAGCATTTGGTACCCTTTAATGAAAATTGGGAGGGGGGAGGAGCTTTAAAAAGGTGCACCTGGGGAAAATGGCTGGCGGGCCCCTGAATAAGAAAAAGAGAATTTGAAAAAATAAAAACATTAAAAGAAGTGTTTTCTTACATTTTCAAAACAAATAAACTTCGGTAAAAAGGACGATAGAATCGATTAGGGGGCCCCCTGACTTCGTCGGCCCCCCCAAATGGGGGGTATGGGGGGCGGTCGCTACGGCCCTGCGCACATAACTTGAGAAATATTGGAAAAATAAATTTCCGATACCTACAGTAAAACAGAATTTACCTATAATATACCATAAAATTTTGGGGAAATTTTCATGTGGATTGGGGGAAATATTGGGAGTAGAAACATTTTCTGCATCCCTGGAAGAAACAAGATTTTTGGAATACAGATAGTTTCAGTCTAACTAAATTTTTGACAGTATTTTTAGCCAGAAATGAATTGTTGATGAAATTCAGATTTAGGGCCGAAAATGAAAGCAAAATTAAGTTTTTGGTCAATCTCTATAGAAAACACCAGAAAATTTAACCATTTCAGGCAGAAACAAAATTATTAATAATCAAAATTAAAGATTTTTGGTGAAATGAGTAATTTTAAATGAAGTTAATAAGTAAGTTTGAATAAAAGATTTTATACTATATCAATAGAAACAACTAATAATAACACATTGCTCAGTAGTGCACAAAGCAGGAATTTTAATATACATTTGTACATATTAAAATAAAACTTTCAACGTTTTGCGCCGTCTTCTGCAGGCGTCTTCAGGAAAATATGATAATGGAAGGACTACGTTTGCATCTTGATCGAGAGATCTCTTGATCAAGATGCAAACGTAGTCCTTCCATTATCATATTTTCCTGAAGACGCCCACAGAAGAAGGCGCGAAATGTTGAAAGTTTTATTTTATTTTAATATGTACAAGTGTATATTAAAATTCCTGCTTTGTGCACCACTGAGCAATGTTTTATTATTAAAATTTTATGGTGCAACTGTCCTATATATATTTATCAATAGAAACATTTTACTTACACTAATTTCTAAAGATGAGGGAGGCATCTTTCTGGGTGTCACTTTGGTGCTGTGTATATGGTCAAGACACCACTGAGCATACCTGGCAATAGTTGTATCTTCTCGCAAATTTTTGCGTAGGAAGCTGTTGAAGTACTGTAATATGGGAAAACAAACATTTAAAGTATTTCATTCAAACAGAAGAATTATTATAATTAGATGCTAGAACACAACCACCTCTTCCAAACACCCAAACACATGTTTCTTTCCTTAAAATCCATAGATACTTCTTTAAATAAAACTTTAGCTACTACAAGACCTGCTGGCATTCACATATTCATTTCCCCACAATGTATTTTAATTATACTGACAACAGATTTGTTTATAAGGCCTGTGGATTGTTTGTAATATAGCTAGTACTGTAGTACAAGTGTCACAATTGTCAATGAAAAATATGACTGATACATTAGTTAAAATAAAAGATATTTCTGACATTTTGATTACATTATAAATCAATGTATGCAAGTAACAATGAGATTTTTATTTATATTTTTTTTCCAATAAGAATTATACTAATCTTATCAGAGGATCAGTCAGATGTAAGTTTAAATAAATGCTTTCCTTATTTTAATGCAATCAATCAATATAATTGGTAAAGATTCATAGAGTTGTAATTTTTCAAACTGGTTAAAAAAAGTGCCCAGGCTCAGATTCAAATTCTGGCCAACTAAATTATCTTAGAAAAATCTGGTTGACAGATATTGCTTAAACAAGGGATTAAGTTCAAATCCTCGTCTAGATACTTTTTTTTTACTCATTTGGACAAATTACAACTCATAAAAATAAACTATTCATACATATATTAGAATACTCATAGATGATTTATTTGCATAAATGAAAATGATAAACTAAGTTTAAACACTTAATAGTAAAAAGGGTAACAAAAATACATAAGTATACTCATATAACATTTATACACACAAAATTGGAATTTTTTAAAAATCATCAATTGTTATACTTCAAATGATAGTACAATTATCTTAAATAAAAATATTTATCAATTTATTTTCAAAGGAGAAAGTATTTTAAGCAATCATTACATTTTATTTTTAAAAACTACATATATTTTACATTTATTTTTAGTAATTATTTTTTAACTGAACAGTAATCTCTCTATTCTAAAAAAAAAATTATTAATGCTGTTCCTGCTGCTGACAAATTTTTTGTGACCTTTATTAATTTAAGAAAATTTTTGCATATAAAAATATGAAAATCAGCGCTAGATTATATCATTTATAAAGAAATGTTTGATAAACACACTAATGCAGACAAATTTTAGATCAAATAGTTATTTTAAGATATATTTAATGTTAAAGTTAGTCAAAATCGTTCCATTAAAAAAGATGCATAGGAGAAAAAACTATATGTAGGAATTTAATCTTTTTAGATCATTTAATACATTAGAAGTTCCCAGTGTGCTTCACTCATTTTTTGAGGATTTTTACATTTTAAATTTAAATTTTCAGCATTTCGAGACAGATTTTTACATATTTTAAAACAGGGATGCCACTCAGAAAATAGCAAAAAAGAGGAAATTATGCGTAAAGTAAAATTTATGACATTTTTCACAACTTTATGTGTGAATTTTGAAAATTATATTGTTTATAATAAACTAAATAAAGAATTACAGCTTTTCTTTTGTTGTAAACTTTTAATTTATAAGAGTAAGTTAAAATGCTTTTTCTTTAGTTCTTTTAGTATTTTACATCAATTAAGGTAACCCAGCAACAGGTTCAGTGAAGAATTTTATGTATGGCATCATTTTAAACCAATTCAAGTAACCCAGCAATAGATTCAATGAATATTCCACAAGTGAATAGCAAAATTTTGCAGATTGTTTTTTTTATTTGATGAAAATAGCTGTTACATTTCATGATCGTTTGGCGAAAATCGCCGTTTTATTTAGCGATTGTTTGACGAAAATCACCGTTTCACATCATGATCGTTTGACGAAAATCGCCGTTTCACATCATGATCGTTTGATGAAAATCATCGTTCCACATCGTGTAATACATCGTGTAACTTTTGACAAAAATCGTAGTTTCACATTGCGATCGTTTCAGAAAAATTACCGCTTCGTTTCGCGATCGTTTGACGAAAATCCCTGTTTTATATCGCGATCGTTTGACGAAAATCGTCGTTTTACATTGCGATTGTTTGACGAAAATCGCCGTTTTATTTAGCGATCGTTTGACGAAAATAGCCGTTTCACATCATGATCGCTTGACGAAAATCATCGTTCCACATCGCGATCGTTTGATGAAAATCGCCGTTTCACACCATGATCATTTGACAAAAATGATCGTTTTACATCACGATCCTTTGACAAAAATCGCCGTTTCGTTTCGCGATCATTTGACGAAAATCGCCGTTTTATTTAGCGATAGTTTGACAAAAATCGCCGTTTCAGATTGCGATCGTTTCAAGAAAATCGCCGTTTCACAATGCGATCGTTTCAAGAAAATCACCGTTTCGTTTCGCGATCATTTGATGAAAATTGCTGCTTTATATCGCGACCGTTTGATGAAAATTGCTGCTTTATATCGCGACCGTTTGATGAAAATTGCTCCTTTATTTCGCGACCGTTTGATGAAAATAGCCATTTTTTTCGATCTTTTAACGAAAATCTATGTTATATTTCGCGATCGCTTGACGAAAAAGGCTGTTGTATTTCGCGAGCGTTTGATGAAAAAGGCTGTTTTATTTCGCGAAAGTTCGACGAAAATCGTTATTTTAATCTCGTGATCGCTTAACGAAAATCGCAAATTCTTAAAAATTAAAAAAAGCGGAAATCCGCCAAAAGGCGGAAAAGTGGCATCCCTGTTAAAAAAGGGTATTATATTAAATTTTGTGAATTTTAAAAGCAGTGCAATAAATGTTTCCTTCAAATTAAAAATTTATTTATATGTGGCTATTATAAACAGAAAAAATCAACTTTCAAATTAGAATTAAATTATTACGTGTTAAAAACAAGAATATATTGAAAATTATGCCATAAAAAACATATTTACACATGAATTTTAAAATAGAAAGAAAACTTTTAAATAAATTCATTATTATATGTTAAAATTCATAAATGGAGGAAATCATGTAATATTTAAAACAGCCAAATAATTAACAGTTGGAAAAACAGCTTAAATTTAAAAATATATATTTGTATGAAATATATATTTCATATTTTGATATAATTTCTACAATCATTATCATGAATTCTGAAGCAACAGAAATAAATTTTCTCTTTAACAACAAAAGTATCTTCATTTAAATTTTAAAAAGAGAAAAACTTTGGTGAAAATTACATCAGATTTAAAATGGTGTATTTCAAATGTCTCATTTAAAAGAACTTTCTTATAGCCATTATTAAAAAATACTGAGAGACAAAGACTGTTTACTTAATTCATTTTACATTAGCTTATTTTAAATTGATTTTAACTAATTTTTTTAATCAAAGATGAAAACAGACATTGCATCACTTAATAGAGGTTGATTTAGTCTTAAAAAACTCTAGTCAAAGGAAAATGGATAAAAACCCATTTACAAAGTGATCCAAAGTTTTTTAAAATTATAATTCAATCTTTTTAAAGCTGATGAAATTAACATGCTTTTAGAATCTGGGGTGTCTGAATGGAGGTTGGTGAACATAGCTCATAGGGAGTTGTGCCCCCTAGTATTATAAAAAGAAGTTGTCAGGTATTTATTACCTTATTAAATGTTTTGCTAGGATAAAATGCCACAACACATAAGGCCATCAACAGCCATGCTCTAAGGGTGGATTCTCTACATGGATTATTAGTAGACTGTCTCACTAACTGCACTAATATTTCATCTCTTAATTCTTCTCTATCAATGCCATATCCAACAATGGACTGGATAGCTTGAACTTCTCCTTCAGCTTTGAGATCTCCTTTCAAATAGCGACAAAGTTCCTATGAAAATAAATTAAAAAAATTCTTCATACATGTCAGATAAAATTATTTTTAATGCAATTTCACATGAATATTGCAAGTGAAACCTTCATAGCTTTACAATTAAAAAATAAGTTTATTTATAAGATTTATAATAGTAAAATTATTTAATCATTCATTTATTAATTAACTTTCTATAAGTGAAAGAAAAACGAATTTGGAAATATTTTGCAAGATTTCTACAATTAATTCAGCAGAAAATCTAATGAAACAATTTCTAGTGAATCTTTTTATTTTTGTATATTTTATTCATTGATAAATCAAATCATGCATGCACGCATTTTATCTTTTCTTTATATTACATTGTTTTACCAGCAATTATAGATTATAATTCAGAGACATTCAAGAATAAAATCATTCTAATCTGCTCATATGATGTCACCGTTTGTTTTTTTAAAATTTCATTGTAACAAAACACTACTTAACCCTTTCCGGCACGGGCAAATTCTGATAGTAAAATGAGAAATTATCGACTGACACTGGAATTCAGAAACGAATTTTTTAGATATTTTAAATTCCTTAATTTAATCTTTTATTGTAAAAGCAAAATTTTACTAAAATTTTATTGGTGCCGTTTGCAAGTTTTGAATTAAAATTAGGTATCCCAGACCGGGCACAGCGTGCCGGAAAGGGTTAATGAATAGTTGTTTTAAAATATTGAGTCCACATTAAGCAATATTTCATTATGATGAACATCAAAATAAATGATTTATATCGATGGCATATATAGACTGCAGATCTTTTTTGACTGTGTCATAAGTTATCATATCAGTGTACAATTTTAAATATACAGCATCCCAGAAAAAATCAGTCATTTGATGAAAATAGATAAAATAATTACAAACAAGAGTTATACAATATTTAATTATAATAATAATAAAAATATTATGATTAAAAAAAATATTTTAACTGTCACACAATACAAATAAGACTTGTGTGAAAGAAGATAAGTCTCATTTTTCTCAAAAATTGTTTTATTTTATGGATGAATGTGTCCCAGAGTAATCTATCATCAGGCAAAGCTAAAATACTAAGATTATAACAATGCATAAAGATGCAAGACTTAAATATATATATATATATATATATATATATATATATATATTTAAAAATTTTTAAGTTTTTAAATATATTTTAATATTTAAAAATTAAATGTTAATTTTTCTGAGAGAGTTTAGTACCACTTGTTAACATTTTAAATAAAATGATACAAAGAATAGATACAAATATAAAATTTACAACAAAAATTTCCACTTTATACCAATTGCAGCTTTTATTCTATGTTTGTAAAACAGAAACAATGCTTTGATATTGAAATAAAATGTTTTTGTTGATGGTATTTATTATATATATTTCGAATGAAATAAGTGAAATGCATGTATTTTAAATTCAATGTATGAATTTGAAATGTAAACTGTATACTTTTAAACTGAATAACATGAGTGAAAAGTTTACTATTTCAAACTAGTCCCCCTTGGTGACCAGTATGATCTTTAAATGTATATGCTAAGCAAGTATCATGTTACTTTTATTCATAATTCAATGTACTTGCTCAATATTTTGCCAAGTCAGACAATTTTGACAAAGAAAGCAACAGCTCTTCATTTTTATGCAAGCAGAGCTCAGGTGATAAATCATCAAACATTGTTCTCATCACATTTTTTTGGTGTTTTATTAAAAATATATTCCTTTCACTTATTTCATTTAAAAATGGGATACTTTCAGTAAAAAGAGAAGCATCTAAAATTCAGGATTTCAGCTTTTTTTTTTTTTTCAAATGCAAAGAAAATATTAAATAATGACAAACTATGATATTTTATTTCAGTTTCAAAGCACTATTTTAATTTATCACACACACACACACAAAAAAAAAAAAAAAAAAAAAATTCTAACTGACAAGTTAAAAAATGCAATCAACGAGATTTGCATCTAGCTAACAAAAAAATATCAAGAATTCTTTGTGATCATGGGAACTTTTATGTAGTTTTATTCAAAAATATAATTTTGATTTTTTAATCAAAATGATAACCTTGCATATGAAACATGATAGAATCAGCTCGTAATTGTTTATGACAGTCACATGACTATTATAATACAGATGAAATGATGGTGGTAAAACAATATTTGGCGACTTATCTGCATCTTGCTAATATTAAAATACTAAAATGATTACATGTCATATAAAAAGTGAAGTGGTCAGCCTAGAACTGTTGATGACAATCACATGACTTAGGCTTTTATTATATAGATAAAATGAACAATATTAAAGATGCTGATGAGAATAATATTTGTTAATTTATCACATGTGCCAGATAATATAAAAATATCAATTTCATTATAAATATTTTTCCACTCACTTTCCAACTATACTGCATTACTGAAACAAGAATTAAAGTTGAAAATTCATCCTTACTTTGAAAATAGTACAGGCAAGTTGAATATTCTCAGGATCGTACATGTGAACATGCGAAGTAGGTATTGTACTGGTTCGGGTGTAAGTCACCATTTCATACTTAGGAATCATATCACCAGAAGATTTCCTTCTCCTTGTGAGTGTTCTCATAACAACTGAGCCACCAGAATCCTTCATATGACAGTTGAAATACTTTTCCGCAAATTCTATCATGTCGAAATAATTTTCTTCTTCTTCCCCATTAACTTTGTCCTCAGCTTCTATTTCATTTAATCGTTTTTCAACACGCTGCTTACGCCTATTGGAAAAGTGTAAATAGAGAATGATCAGAGTAGAAATATTTTATAAATACATGTTAAAAAAGAATGTACTAGATGACATGTAACAGAATGATGATGTAACAGAAATAATTCTTAAATTTAAAAAAAAATGTAAAGATGCAAATGAATCTGTTATTTTATACATCTGTTATTGTTTAAACAAAAAGGGTATATAATTCCATTAAAATCTCCAAGTGCATATCCTTAAAAAAAATTTAAAATAAATAAAATAAACGAGCATTTTGGTTATGATTTTATGTAACAAGAACACTATTTAAAATAATTTTAAAAACTGTACCTTTTTTTTTTGTTTGTTTGTTTGTTTAATTAGGCATCTAGATTTAAATTAACAAAATGCCATCTGATTAAGAATAGGTTACAATAAAAACAAGACAATATCTAATTTGAAAGGATTTAGAATAACATTTTCTAATGTTCTGTCACAGATGAACTTTTTTTTTCAATATGAGAGACAGCAATAAAGTTTTATAAAACATAACAAATTTCAATTCAGTTTCAATTTAAATAACATTTGTTATCAGTAAATATGTCACGGGCCTGTTTTAATCACAATTTCCTCAATAAATTATTTTAATTCATATTATTGAATACCATAATAGGAAAAAAGTTAATGTCAAGAGGAATTTTAATATTTTTAACAGGCTTCAAAAAGAAGGGGATTCTCAATTCAATGAGAATGTAATTTTTTTACTTTTACTTTATGTACGTAAACTGGTTACTTGAAAACTACAGGACTGGTTCATATGATTTACTTTTTTCTAATTGAACAAAAATACTTTTGAATTGGTTCCACTTAAATTTCATCAAAACTAGTTAAGTATTTTATTTTTTAGAAGGGGAACAAAAACAATAGCAACAAAAAAATAATAAATATCTTTAAAATATTTCACTGAAGTCTTTTTCTTTCATTTATGTTATTTATATTATATTACAGTTTAAAAACGCAAAAATACACTTAACTATACATAAAATTACTTAAAAGGTGCACTAGAATACTTATAAAAACTTTAAAAATACATTTAAAGTCCTTTAAATTGTTCAAAAGTTCAGAACGTTTTCAACCGCAAACTTACTCGGTCTTCGTCAGTGTGAGAAAACTTCAAAATGACAGCTCTTACTGCTGGCGTACTCAGGCTCGTTCGGAACAGTCCATTTTACATCGAGGGAGGACGGACGGGGAGTGAAGGGAATGGGACAAAATGAATAGAGCAAAACTGCTGAAATATCTCAAAAAACAACACAAGCTTATCTACTATTAATAAAGTTTTTCCATATTGCGTGTATATCGTAGGAAAGTGCATCATTACAAGCTATTTCTTTATTGGATATTATTTCGATGGATTCTCTAATGATAGCTTCTATGTGACTAGTAGTATGAAAGATAATTTTTGAACTATTGAAATCTATTTCTATAGGGTGCGTTTGTGCAAACCTTGAAAGTGCAGTATGGGGTTTACCCAATCTTAAATCTGCGTCATGTTCTTTCAACCTCTTTTGAAATTTCCTTAATGTCATACCTATGTAAACATATTCTTTACTATCCGTCTTGAAAGGAATACTGTATACACCTGATTTATTAATGTCTTGAATAGGATCAATCTTTATGTTCAGCACAACTCTTAATTTGGGGGGAGGGACTGCTATTAGTGCAATATCATACTTAGCTAATGCGTGCCTTATGCTTTCGAAAAACTTCGGAATATAATTAACTTTACAAAATTTTACACTTTTTATAGGATCTTTAACTTGCATATCTTGATCTTTCGTTTTAAACTTGTTTATCATTCTTTCAATAAAATGAAGGGGGATGGAATTTTCAACGGCTATTTTTCTTATTAAATTTAGTTCTCCGCTCAGAAAATGAACTGAGCAAACTTGAAAAGCCCTTTTTATGTAAAAATTAAAAGGTGCTAGTTTGAAATTAATAGGAGAACTGCAAGCAAACGGGATTGTAAAATTAGACCTGTTAATTTTCCTTTAGAGTCGTCTGAGGCTTGACCGGGAATTGTGTAATTTATATTTTTTGAAGCGGTGTAAGCAGTTGGATGTTATCCCAAAATTCATCGCATGTAAAAACAGTTTTGCCAATAGACATTTTCCTACTCTCAATCATAAATTTGAAATGGAATGTTTAAAGCTTTGCCTTAGAGATAAATATAAACTTATTGACAAGATTTCAGTGCGTGTTTATCGTTTATATAATCTATTAGCACAGACTCTTTCGCATTCTGACTTTGATCTTAAATTGAAAGTTATTCAACATTATAGGACATTTCAACGCAGGATAAAATTTGCTATTTTAAAAAAGAAAATTGCTAATCTGAAACCTCCTAGAATTAACAGAAATACAGTACCTTTAGCAGATACGTTTATTAATATTTCCAAGAAAGAGTTATCGAGAAAAGAAAAATCAGTCCTCAATCTCGGCCCGAAATTCATGTTTGATCCGAAATGGAATAGTAAGCTAATAGTTACGGATTGTGAAAAAGCTGTGCAAACTGCTAATCCAATGCAAAGAGATGCCATTAGGTGTATCTTGCATAATAAAATGAGAACATTTGTTTACAGACCAAACCCTCAGCATGAAAAATTTAGGAAGGTAGCAGGAAAACTAAGAAATGATAAAAATATTATTATTATCTAGACTGATAAAACTAACCGTATGGCTATTCTAGACCGGCAAGATTACATCGACAAGATGAAAGTATGTATTGATAGTATGGATTGTATACCATTAAATAAAGATCCCATTATAGAATTAGAAAATAAAGTTAAAGAAATTATTGGTAAAGGAGTTTGGCCAACATTTATGAAAAATAAATTAAGAATTAACAAGACTGCAACTACTCCCTCCCTCATTGGTAGATTAAAGGACCATAAGGTAGACTTGCCAATCCGTCCAATTGTCACTAAATGCTCCGGTCCCACATATTTTATGGAAAAAACCTATGTGCACCTTTTAAAGCAGTATTTGCCCCCATCCGATTTTGCTCTTGAATCCACTTCTGATTTCATTGATAAAATTAAAAACGTAGCGCTTGAAAATTCTAGTATTATGGCCAGTTTGGACGTAATATCCTTATTTCCGTCCGTAGATATAAAGGAAGTTTCTTGCATTATTGCAGACTTTATCGACTCAGATTCTACCTTTACTGAAGATATTAAGGATACGATTAAAAGAGGTTTGAATTTAATTGTCAATGGCAACACCTTTGTTTTTAATAATCAGTTTTACAAACAGATCAATGGAGCCCCCATGGGTTCCCCCATCTCTGGTTTGTTAGCAGAATTTAAACTTCGTCCTTTTGAAAAGAAAATCATGGAAACCATAAGACCAGCCCCGGTCCACTGGTTCAGGTACGTTGACGATATTTTTATTATATGGAACCACGAAGAGAATGAATTGCATTCTTTTCTGGATAAAATCAATAGCCTTGATAGTAGAATAAAATTCACCCTAGAAGTTGAACAGAATCAAAAACTTGCCTTTTTAGATGTCCTACTAATCAGAAATAAAACTAATCAGAGCTTGGATCGTAAAGTTTTTAGGAAAATTAACAGGTCTAATTTTACAATCCCGTTTGCTTGCAGTTCTCCTATTAATTTCAAACTAGCACCTTTTAATTTTTACATAAAAAGGGCTTTTCAAGTTTGCTCAGTTCATTTTCTGAGCGGAGAACTAAATTTAATAAGAAAAATAGCCGTTGAAAATTCCATCCCCCTTCATTTTATTGAAAGAATGATAAACAAGTTTAAAACGAAAGATCAAGATATGCAAGTTAAAGATCCTATAAAAAGTGTAAAATTTTGTAAAGTTAATTATATTCCGAAGTTTTTCGAAAGCATAAGGCACGCATTAGCTAAGTATGATATTGCACTAATAGCAGTCCCTCCCCCCAAATTAAGAGTTGTGCTGAACATAAAGATTGATCCTATTCAAGACATTAATAAATCAGGTGTATACAGTATTCCTTTCAAGACGGATAGTAAAGAATATGTTTACATAGGTATGACATTAAGGAAATTTCAAAAGAGGTTGAAAGAACATGACGCAGATTTAAGATTGGGTAAACCCCATACTGCACTTTCAAGGTTTGCACAAACGCACCCTATAGAAATAGATTTCAATAGTTCAAAAATTATCTTTCATACTACTAGTCACATAGAAACTATCATTAGAGAATCCATCGAAATAATATCCAATAAAGAAATAGCTTGTAATGATGCACTTTCCTACGATATACACGCAATATGGAAAAACTTTATTAATAGTAGATAAGCTTGTGTTGTTTTTTGAGATATTTCAGCAGTTTTGCTCTATTCATTTTGTCCCGTTCCCTTCACTCCCCGTCCGTCCTCCCTCGATGTAAAATGGACTGTTCCGAACGAGCCTGAGTACGCCAGCAGTAAGAGCTGTCATTTTGAAGTTTTCTCACACTGACGAAGACCGAGTAAGTTTGCGGTTGAAAACGTTCTGAACTTTTGAACAATTTAAAGGACTTTAAATGTATTTTTAAAGTTTTTATAAGTATTCTAGTGCACCTTTTAAGTAATTTTATGTACAGTTAAGTGTATTTTTGCGTTTTTAAACTAGTAAATAAGGTGAATTTTGCACTGTTTATTTTTAATTCCAATTATATTACAGTCTTTATCATCTTTACAATAGACTTAATTAGAACATACTTTTAAAGCTTTAACATCCAAATTTAAAAATATTCAAATTCAATTTAATTATTTAATGTATGCATAAAAACATACAAATCAGAAATTTAATAAATAAAATTAGAATCACAATAAAATTGACACTTTGGAGTAAAATTAGAATAAAAAAATTATACTTTGAAAATAATAATAATAATACCGTAATTCTCTTTCAGGATTATCTGGATCAGCAGCATGCTGCCTTTTCAAACCTTTGTTTTGATCTGCAGCCTCCTACAAAATTAAATATAACTTTAATTTGATTTGTTGAATTATGCTAAACATTTAACTTCAATTGATATCCATAGTTTATTATTTTACAATGATAAGAAAGTTAAGAAAATAACAGCCTTAAAAAAATAAGTAGAAAGCTATCAATCAGGTTTAAAAAAGTTCAAACTCTTTAGCAGTTATTGTTCATTATTATTGTACAAAAGCACATAAGCTGATTACTATTATACATTTATAAATAAACAGAGTACTGTATATACTCACGTATAAGTCGACTTCGTGTATAAGTCGACCCCCTAACTCATGTTGTTAAAAATAAGATAAAATTCAAAACCCGCGTATAAGTCGACCCTCCTAAAAAAGGGGAGACTGACTTTCCTCCGAAAAGGAACGATTCCTCAGATTTGTTCATACTCCAAAAAGGAACGATTCTGGGACTTGTTCTGAAATGAAACGACTCTGAAAAGAATCGATCCTCGGAATCGTCCGAAAGAGTTCGACTCCTCTGAATCGTTCCGAAATGAAACGACTCCGAAAAGGACGATTCCTCAGACACGTTCCGAAATTAAACAACTCCGAAAAGGAACGATTCCTCAGAATTATTCCAAAATATATCATCTGAAGAATCATGCTTAATGTCATAAATCGCAATCGGAGAATGGCGAAGAAAAATCGGATTCATTCCGTTTTTTTTTTGGACTCTTTCCTTTTTTTCTCAAATTTGCTCCATTTTCTGGAATATGTTCCTTTTTTTCTTGACCCGTTCCTTTTTTCTTGGATATGTTTCATTTTTGTTGGATTCGTCCTTTTATCGGAACGACTTCGAATGACTCGCTTTCGGTGAACGACTCTTTAAAATGGACGATTTTGCCCACCTCCATTTTTTAGTATTGGAAATGTGTTCTTGAGATAAATCATACACTTTTTTTTTTTTGTTATTTGCAACAAGATAGGGTAGATTTTTTTTTTTTTTTTTTTGAAAAATAAACTAAAAATGATCTTAAATACAGAATCGTCGAGGTTGGAATTGTTTTCGATTTTGTACTCTACAAACAATGGGTTGCTGCAGCACTGATTCGCTAGCAAACTATTTTCCGATATTTTATTTAAAGATTTTTTTTAGGTCTCGCGTATAAGTCGACCCCCCTACTTTGAAGTTCTTTTTTTGTCTAAAATTTCTCGACTTATAAGTGAGTATATACGGTACTGCTAATATGCGAACCTATAATTTGAAAATGCCTGAAATCTGTACTATTTGTTAAATATAATCAAAGAAATTTAATTATCAAAATATAATTTCCCAATGTCAGTATTTCTTTCTAAATCTAATTCCAAACTTTAATCGTATTTGTGATGCATAATTACCATATTTTATTTAACTTTTTAAAAATTTAAATTGGAGTACATATAATATTTTAGGAAGGGGTAAAACTTTGTTTTAATGAAAAAACTACCTTAGAAAACATAAACCTTCATCTACAAATAATTATCATTGAGTTAAAAATAAAATCATTTATTCTAAAAACAAGCAATTATTATTTTGAACTAATGCCAAATATAAAATCAATATCAGTATAATTATTTAATCCCTACACATGTATTTTATAATATTTGTCAAAAGGCATTTGAATTTCTAAAAATAAAACTTTATAGTTTAATATATAGTTTTAGTTATTTATAAACAGATTACTAGATACTATATAGAAATGTAAACCAAATATTACAAAAAATTGATAATACATTTAAAAATATACAGAAAACAATATATTTAAAAACAAATATAGTTATATAATTTAGCACCATAAGACTATATAGGATGTAAAAGGAGAGATGATTACAAGAGATTGATGCTTATTTAAGTGTATTCAAAGAGAAACATGTCAAAGCTGTTATTGTTAGCTGTTGTTACTGATATCAAAGCTGTTAATTTAAAATTATATTAGCATCAATTTTCATTCTAATTTATTATTGGTATGAAATGCTCATAACAAATTTGAAGTTTTTACATATATTATGTGAAAAATAATGTTCCATATGTAAAAGGCACAATTAATAATCAATAATAATTAACAATAAATGGTGTTATGAGTACATGATATCAAAGAACAATAAAATTTGTACTATTCATTAAATACAATAAAATTTGCTACATGAACTTGCGCTTCTAATATTATATTGTATCTAATACATTTAAACAATCTTCAAACAAATCAATCAGAGAAGTAATAAATATCGCTCTTATATTGTCAAGTTTTGTAAGCATTATTGTGTAGTTCAAGCACAAAAATGTGTAATTTTAAGATATCTAGTTACTTAAAATTATGAACAACCTCAAAGTAGAAAAACCTAAAAGATGATAATATGAAATAGAACTTTTATTTATTAAACACATTAAAGTATCAAAACATTAAAATCTCATATAGCAAAGAGAGAAATTTCTCTATTAAAAACAAAACAAAAGTACCATCATACAAATATGCATAACTTCATTATTATTATTTTTCTAATTTAAAATCATCTTTTATGCCGAATAAAGGTTGGCAACCATTGGGTCCATGCATCCTTTGAGCTACACACTAATTCTAAATGCAGCCAACAATACATACTGAACATACATTATGACTGAATTAAAGTCCACTTCCATTTATTTTCATGTCATTATATTTTGCATAAAATAAAATTGGTATGTCGAAATTTTTGCTATAATATCTGCATTACTGTTAAAGTTATCTACAAAAAACAGAATTTGACTCAAAGTAAAACACCCTTGACTGAATTATTTTAGACTGAATAGGTTTATCATGATTTCGACTATCCATACATGAAAATTTTTGTCTTGACAACACAATTTAAAATTATCACCATTGTTTTTGTATCCTGCATATATTACAATATTCAATTATTAATACAGTGAAACCTCCAAATAAGGGACACCCATGGAACTGGAACTTTTGTCCCTTAAATAGAGGTGTCCCTTATTAAGAATTTTTATTGTTATTTTTAATTAATCGTTCAGAATGATATAAAAATAATAAATCATTAAAGGTGAATTTTAAATGTACCCAAAGTGTATAAATTACATTAATCAGACACAAAATAAATAGAGTAATAATAAATTAAAATTTTCAATTTATTACTAAATCAGTAAATTATTTGTAGAATACTTAATTTTTATTTTATATGAAAATTCTGTAAATGCAAAAAGTATTAAATAGTTTAAAAGAATTTTATTAGAAGTATTCAATCAATAGTAATTGTTTTGCAAATTTCAATTTTACACTACAAACCTTTCAAGTGTCATTTACCATACTTATAAATTTTAGTTCTTCATTATCAGCAATATTTACGGAAAAAAAAATATTCAACTGTTTTGTATATTTTAATGCAACAAATCTCTCAATAGCTCAGCTCAACAAGTGCAAAATGTTTTGACATATTTACAAAATCTTTTTATAACAGAAAGATATAAAACTGGAATGCCTAACTGTGGTAGCAGTTTGAAATTGAATTGTGTTCTCACGTTTCTGGTAAATAAATTACCAATTGAATTATAAGCGATTTTGATCATGTGACAAATACATTTTTTACCCTTTCTGAGCAGTTTCGCGTGGAAAGTTAACTGAAGATACCCACTTTGAAAATATTTTCTGTAAGATCTATTCTGTAAAAAACAAAACAAAACAAAACAAAAAAAATTGATTACATAGTTTTTGAACAACAATGCCTACTAGTTTCAGGCATTTCCGAATAAAAAAAAATTAAAACATAAAAGGGCAACTTTTATCTCATAAAAGTTGCCCTTTTGGATTTGAGAATGGATTAAAAATATCAGTAAAGTTCTTTATTTCAAAATTTTATTATATTCTCCACTCCTTTAATTCTCCTCAAAATTTGCAGCATTACTTTCAATTCGGATAAATGCAGAGAAATCAAATGAGAATTGTGAGTAAATAAATGCTCATCATTTGTGTCATAGCCTTTGTATCCACATGACTGTTTGATAAATTTACAAAAATCTGCATTTTTTTCGTCACAGACTATATTTCATTATCTGAAATGCATAAACGAGTCCCTTTCATCTCATTTTCAATTGTCCCTTAAATCGAGTGTCCCTTATTTAGAGGTAAATACATTACACATCCTATACCAAGGGACTGGGACCGGAAGTTTTGTCCCTTAAATAGAAGTGTCCCTTATTCGGAAGTTTCACTGTATATGGGTAACTTTCTGCATATTAATCTTACTTTTAATCATTATATGTATCACATATTAAAAACTTAAATAGCTGTATTAAAAAAAAGTTTTTTTTCTTACTGGTGTAGCTCTACCAGATGTGACTTTCTCTTTAGAAACCACACCTTGTGAAGCAGGAGACTGGACCGTTTTTCTTGCAGTTGGTGGCGATTTGTGAATATCACCATTTACTAAACCAACAGGTGACATCGGTGGGGGTAAAGGTGACGGTGAATCAACATGATTGGATATAGGACTAGGTGATCTAACAGGTGTATGAGATCCATAGGAGTTTGTGACAGGACTAGATCCAGGTGGAGGCAGTGGACTAGGCGAAGCTTCAGGTGTCCTCGCTTGGACTTCTGCTGAAACCTGGCTGTTATCTTCCTATAGATGGTATAATATGTAAAAATAAGTTTTCTTATAATTAAAAATAACAAAATTTTTAGTTTTATCACTAATTAAGAAAATTATTAATGATATTTAAAAATACAATGGCTTGCACTATACTGATGGAAGCATTAAAATAATGAAAAATTATATAAAGTACTTGATGAAATTTAATTTTCGCTAAATTTATTCAGTTATTAATTTTATAATGACTTCTTAAAAAGTGAAATGTTTGACATTTGTGTACATACTCACAAGTTTATACAGTGAAGTATTTATTTTTTTATTTATTTATTTACATAATATTTTAGGAGATTAAAAGATATTCTCTGCCTAAGAATAAAAATTATCTATTTAAATATGAAGCAAAATTTATGCCAAAATATTTTAAAACTCTTCAAATGCATCTCATATTTAAATATCTTTTTCTGCAATAAAAAAAAAAACAAAAAAAAAAAAAAAAAAAAAAAAAAACAAAAAAAAAAAAAAAAACAAATTAAAAATATTAGACTATACCAGGGTTGTTTGGTTTAAACCAAGTTGGTTTAAACCATGGTTAAAACCATGGTTTAAACCAAGTGGTTTAAAAAAAAAAACATGCTGGTTTTTTTCACCTGGTTTTTTTTATTCTTTTACCCAAATGTTTTTTTTTTTTTTTTTACACATTATTGAAAAATGCAAAATCCAAATTATGAAGAAGCTACAAGCAAAGCTGTAGAAAAATGATGAATTAATAAGTTTCTAAAAGGACAAAAAATTTTAATAACTCATCTTTTCTTGTAAGCTGTAAATCTATATGGCAGAATAACTAATTTTTCTAAAATTAGCTAGTTAGAAAAAACTAATCAGTTTTCTTTCTTTCTTTTTCTTTTTTAAGGCCTATATGTATGTATATATAGCCAGAAGGGCAGACTCGAGTTAAAAATGCACTTTTACTATTTAAATTGCTTGAATAGTTAAGATTTACTAAGGATTTCATCATTTCAGAAATTCATTTTGTTATGTATGCTATTGAATAATTGGCAATGAGCTTTTTATTTGCTCCGTGATTAGTGATTTTAACAAGCCTTTGTTTTTCTTGCATTCTTACATTGGGATTGGGTTTTTTGCATTATAATTTTATTCTTTTACCAGCTACCGGGTGTCCTGAAAAGGACTGAACGATTTTAAAAATCAATAACTTGCAAACTTTTACAGATATTTAAAAAATTCTTGCACGAGAGTCATCTGAAAGGTCAAAAGTTTATTTCCTGCGATTCTGGATTTAGTTCAAATTACAAACAATAGATGGCGCTGAGAGCGCTAGGTGCTGTATTGAGACGGATATTGACGTCACTTGGCACTGAAGCAAAATAAGGAGATTAAAGCTATGGAGTGGATCTTATTCAAAAATGAGCTTTTGCTTTTACCGTCCGATTTTGAATGCAATCCATATAATTTTGATTTTGCTGCCGTCAGCGCCATAATAGAGAAAAATATTTTCATGGGTACGACTACTTTGAAATCGAAATACGTGAAACAACAATGTTCGAATTACCAACTTTTATTTTTTATTTATTTATTTATTTTATTTATTTTTTTTTTTTTTACATTCCAAGAATGTAAGTACTTTTGAGAACAGGATATCTTATTTATGAATTTATTTATCTGGGTATCTTTTAAACCTTTTTTATGTCACCTAGTCATGTCCTGTATTGTATTTTAAGTATGTGGGAGTAACAGTTAATTTACAGGTTCACCCAAAAGATTGCATCACATCATAGTCTATGGGGGAAAATCACTTGCAGTGTATATTACTGAAATACACTATTTCAAATGTATTGAAACTGATATAAATCACTGAATTTCAGTATAAGATGATTATGATAGAATAGAATATTTGGTATTTATAGCATTTAACGTTCATTTACTGGGGCACACAAAAAGAAACCGGTTACTGTACTGTCTTTAAGTAATAACTGCTGGAAATGCGTTTTCAATTTCGGCATACGCTTTTAAATTTAGCTGTTTTTTAAATACATTAGTAATTATATAAATGCATATCACCTATACTCGTCTCTGGTGCGTCCGTCCGTCTGTCTGTCTGCATATAACAGTGCAAAAATTACTCTGTCGAATGATTTGAAATTTTAAATACATATTTATTGAAGAATTTTATCCAGTTATTTCAAATTTTATGAATATCGGATGTGTATTTCCAATACAGGGACAGTCAAAAGTATTCCTTTACAGTATGGCCGACAGGGAAAAAGTTTCAAGTGCTTTTTGGTGATATTACACCCGTCCGAACATAATGAAGTTAACATGCATTTATAAATTAAATTGAAATACGAATGATGTAGAATATGCTGCACAAAGAATAGTTATTATTCATTTACAGGGCCACACAAAATAATTATGTAACATAACGGTATAGAAGGGAACATACTTTGCGGCATATCTTAATTTTGTTACACATATAATAAAATTGTTATAAGTTACTTATGTTTACGACGAATTTCTTACTGTGTAATAGAAAATATGAAATATTTAGAGGGACACACAAAAGATTTCGGAAACTATGCTGCATCAAAAATGCTGTAATACGCTAACGATAATTGCTTGAAGTTTTAAGTTTTGAAATGATTTTTTTTTAAGTTTCACTACATTTTTGCATGTTACGCTGTGTATATAATTGGTGCAAATCATATACAGGGCTACACAAAAGAATTCGCACTCCTTACTAAGTGTGTAAGTAAATATATTAAAGGTGGTTTGTAAATGAGTTATGCATTTTTTACGTTGAACAGCTTTAAGTATATTACGATATGTTTAAAAAATAGAAATGAAATGATATACAGAGGCACTCAAAAATTGGATTAATAGCCGGTTCTGGATGGTAATCTCTGGAAGTGTGATTTCATTAGTTTAAAGCATGTTTCGGTTTTAAATAGATTTTAGCTAGATAAATGGCGTGTATTTAAAGATAGTAGGAAAAGTACAGGGCTATACAAAAGAGTTCAAATATGCTTCCGTCTATTTAAATAAATTGCTAAATGTCAAATTTCAACTTAACATGTGTTTTTAACGCTTTCCAACATAGTTAAAAATGTTTATGATTTCTTTTTAGTTATAGCCGTCTGCCTGTCTGTCTTTCCAAACTCTAACTTGCGTTGAAATAATTGAATTGGTCTGTAAGTGATATATCTTAATAAGACTTATTATGCCGTGTTGGGTATTGTAAACAAACTATGCATAATTCATGATTCATTTACACAGGCACTCAGAAGTATGCCATTACATTATGTTCTGTGAGGATAATTATATATGTAGCTCCTATACTCGTCATCTGGAATGTTCTTTTATCTGTCTGCACATAATAGGGCAAAAACTACTCAACAGAATGCTTTGAATTATTATTATATACATACTCGTTGCAGAATTTTCGTTACTCATTTAAAGTTTTATGAAAAGCGAATCAAAGCTTAAAAGGATATTAATAAATGCTTTCTTCATTCTACTAAAACCTATTCTGCGTGACTAATTCAATGATATCCAATGATAGGTGATGATTCTAGGTTGTCATTATGATTATGGATCATTTAAGGTGGAGGTAGTATTATTTCCCTATTACCATGAATTTAATATGCATAATCATAATAAATTTTGTATTTGACTATTTTTACAAAAGAGTGCAACAGCTATTGCACCAAATTTTCAATGTTTATACTATGAATATTCTTTGTTCGAAAGAATAAACCATTTCCGCATTTTTTTTACAACATACATAAAACTCTACTAAATAACTTCTTAAAACAAACTAGTATTTCTTAGAATATAACAATTTTTTAAAAATAGCAAAACTGATTAATTTTTAACAACAACAACAAAAAAAAATTACTAAATTGTTTCACTTTATTTTAAAATATGATGCACAAAGTATTCTTTAAATTAGATGATAAAAAGTAATTTAATCTGAGAAAATACGGCTTTCTTAAATGTAAAATCGTCTGCAAAACTCGTATGCTGCTCGTTAAATTCATTTCCAGTTTCCAATCACTGCTATTATATAAAAGGATTTATTATTTCCATGACAACAACACATTTCACTGAAATTATACCGACTGAGTCCAAAATCGGGCTACATGTCGAGCGCACAGGTCAAATGTATGTTGTTCAATAAAGACAAATAAACAAAAGTTCAAAATCGGGCTCTAAGAGCAAGATTGCATTGTCAAACGAGACCCACTCCACAGCCTTAAACTCCTTATTTTGTTTCAGTACCAAGTGACGTCAATATCCATCTCAACACCGCACCTAGCGCTCTCAGCACCATCTATTGTTTGTAATTCGAACTAAAATCCAGAATTGCAGGAAAAAAAACTTTTGACCTTTGAGATGATTCTTGTGCAAGAATTTTTTAAATATCTGTAAAAGTTTGCAAGTTATTGATTTTTAAAATCGTTCAGTCCTTTTCAGGACACCCGGTAGGTTGGCACAGTTCAAACCAATTGGTTTTAGAACAAATCTAATATAATATTTTCTCATTTTTGTAATTTAAGTGTTTCAAATTATTGGATGAAAGTAATTTCTATTTTTAAGTCTTATCTCAATAGTCACCATAAGACATAGTGAGTCTAGTCAAGGTCATGTTAGTATACATGTAGAATGCATATTTTATGCACTGATGAACATATTTGAAACTCTACAGAAAACACTTAAATCATGTAAATTTAGCAAAAATAAAATAGATAAAAAATCAAGACATGAAGTCGAATAAGAAGACATTGAAAAATTAGGCACTAGTAAAGCACCTGTTTAACATTTAACTAAAATATGCAAAAGATATATTTAAATCTTCTATTGCATAACCAAACCCATTACTTAGATCAGTTAAGAAAATTGGCAGAAAGGGGGGAGGGGGGTGGGGCAAGACAAGGTTTGCTTGAGACGTAATAGAAAAAAAAAAGTCTCATAAAAATGCCTAAAAAAATGCAATTTTTAGTTTAGACCTTTAAAAATACTAAGTGTCATAATAAAGCATGCAGTCCGATGGCTGTTTAAATTCTTTGGTAGATGACAGCATTTATAAAGCTACTGTATATTTTAACATCAATGTTTTTCAATAGTCTAAAAAGCTGTTAAATAGATATTGTTTATTTATTTAACCTTCAACTTTTTTTTTTTTTTTTTTTAACTGGTAGTTTTAGAAAACACAATGCTTGAAGTGTGTAAAGACTCTACTGCTAAATTAAAATCCTTCCAAAAATTCTTTATAAAAAGCTTTATTTTTCAGTAAAAGATAATTAATTCATGCAGTCTTCTAACAAAAAAATCAGACATCACATATAACAAGTATTTCAAATTAATTATTTTGAATAACCATTTGAAAATAATATATATGAAGTTTTATATATGAATCTATATCATATATTTATTTATAGTGCTAGTAATCAAAAGATTGTTCATTAAGATTTTCAAGGTATCAATCTTTCATTATGTAGCACATTTTATTTATGAAATATAATACACAGCTTTTTCTAAAAATGTTTAGATTTTAAAGAATTTCAATTTTCTACATAATTGATTGTATATTAAATAATTATATCGATTATAATTACTTTTAAATCAAATTATTATTTATATATTCAAAAATATTTATTTTTGTTCTTAAATATGCATGTATATGTAACAGGAAAACATATTTTAAAAAAAACCCGGTTTAAACCAAAAAAACCTGGTTTTTTACCAACCCTGGACTATACTATGTAAAACATATAAAAGATACACAACTTCAGTTTCCTCTTTGTGTTGAATTTAAATAATTAGTATATAAATCCAAGAAAAAAAAATATGAAATAAATTTTATATATATGTGTAAATAAAAGATAATGGATTCAAGTGTTCACGAACATGATATCTCAAGGGGGACTTGTAAAAAGTGAAGTGAAAAGAAGAGAGTAAGAGGTGGTTGTTTTATAGATTTCAACCATAGTTGTGGTTGGTGATTTAATAATGCAAAGTTAAGGGGAGTTTTTTGTGACTATTGTTCAGTTGTACAATGTTATTTGAATATTAAGTTGTATGTTTGGTGATCTATTAAATCTTTTATGTACCTATTTACAGTAGAGGAATATCAGTTTTGATTAAACAATACAATATTCACATAAATCCCATATACAGTAGACTCCCTCAAATCCGCACTCATAAAATCCACAAATCTAAAATCCACACTCATAAAATCTGCAACTCTCTAAAATCCGCACATATTTTACGGATGTAAACAATGAAACATTCAGTTCAGATGTAGGTGCAAAAATTGATTTTTTTCAGTTTTATAGCAATTCCATACATTTTTTAATTTATAATTTTTGTTAAGGTTATTGAATTCATGTTTTTTCATGAAGAAAGAATAATTTATTTCTGAAAAAATAAAGATATTTTTAATATCATTGGTAATCACAATCTTACCAAATATATTTATGTATTAATCAAGCTTTTTTAGTTATTAAGTCTGGCTAAACCTGAAATAAAGTTTCATTATTTTATGATCCTGATGTGAATTAGCAATGTACCTTTATGAGGCAAGTTTCATTGAATAATTTAGGAAAAACACATTTCATCTTTTATAATGAATATTTAATTGTACATTATTGATTAACTTTACCTTTCCTTTTAGTATTTTAATCATTTTAAAAAATATCTAAATTTTTATTATTTTAGTTTATTACTTTTTTTTTTTTAATATTTTAGTATATCGTATGCATTCATTATACTTTTGATTTCATTATTAATTACATAATTACATTCAAATTTTTTTTTTTTTAATGTAAACAAAGCAATGACCAGAAATCCGCAAAATTCTAAAATCTGCAAAACCTCTGGTCCCAAGCTGTGCGGATTTGAGGCAGTCTACTGTATATGTAATTTTGTTAAATGTAGACCAATAATTTTTATTGAAGAAATTTGAACATTTTAAAGCAAATATTGATGTACCATCCTTTCAGGGACCCCAGATGGCAGAATGCCAAGCTGAATCCATTCACTCAATAGGGAAGATAGCCTGGTGAAAGCGTCCGAAATACTTTTCACGTAACTAAGGCAATGATTTTAAACATTGTTTTGAATTTTTTATTCTGAGTAAGATTTTATTTTCAATAAAATGGATTGTGCACCATCTATTTCTCGGAATAGACCTTTTCAAAGTGATTGCAAATGTATTTTGTATAACGTAATTAAATTTTATGATAAGGAAGCATTAGAAGGAAAAACTGTTGTTCCAGTTACATAGTCCATAAAACGGGCGAGTGAATTAACTGGAATATTGAAATCCAGTATAAAAAGAATTAGAAAAGAATCAAAGGTAGCAAAAAACTCCAAAATTTACATCACCCAAGAAATGGCAGAAAAGAAGTACTATTGCAAGCATTGCTCTGGACAAATTTGATTGTGATGTAATTCGACTAACAATACATGAATTTTATACTGTTCATGAAAGTGTACCCTACAGTTCGTAAACTGATTCCAGTATTGAAAGATAAAAGAAATTTTTCGTGGCAAAGGGAAACTTTGAGTAAGGTTCTGCACGAAATAGGATTTAGGTTTAAGAAATCGCAGAATAAGAGAAAACATCTAATGGAACGGGATGACGTAGTTTTGGCTCGAACACAATTCCTAAGAAGTATGAAACAATACAGAGAGCAGAAAAAGCCCAAAGTGTATTTAGATGAAACATGGATTGACAGCAATTTAACTTTTGATAAGTGTTGGCAAGCAAATAATGTATTTTGGGCCACTGAAAGTGGAAATGCATCAAGGTGAATTATAGTTTTGTGTGCTGGAGGGGATATGGGATTTATACCACATTCCAATTTATTATATAAAGCCAGCTCATGAAGTGGAGATTATCACAGACAAATGAATTCCATAATTTTTGAAAAATGGGCTGCCGAAAAGCTGATCCCAAACCTTCCTGAAAATGCTGTGGTAATAATTGATAACGCTCCTTACCACTCAGTTGAGCTAAATAAAGCGCCAAACTCATAGAATAGAAAAGATGAAATTATGGTTTGGTTGTTCTCTAATAATATTCCTTATTCACCTGATTTGTGAAAAGTTGAATTATTAGAATAAGTTAAGAGAAACCAGCCTCACACAAAATCTTATAGGTTTGATTCTATGGTACAACAAAATGAATTTACAGCATTGTGACTGCCATCTTATCACTACAATATTAATGCTATAGAATATGTTTGGGCAGAAATCAAGAGCTTTATCCGGAAACAGAATGTAGCAGGAGATATTTGCATGTCAAAATTATTTGTATATATATACACATGAAGCCATTGAAAATGTTACTGTTGAACACTGGAAAGAATATTGTTCACATGTAGCATCGTTAGAATCTATTTATTGGAAATATGGTGACATAATTGAAGAAATGTACGAAGCACTTGAAATGCATCTTTATGAAACTGATTCCGATTGGGATTTATCATCTAAATCCAGTGATTCATAATTGTTTATGGGAAGAGTTCCATATCCTGTTCTGGTTTTTTTGGTGAACTTTTTTTTTGGGCATTAAATGAATCGATACGGTTGCAGTTTTCAGCCTTTGGGGTTGCTTTTTTACTACTAGAAGGAAATTTAAAAATTTTGTTTATGTATTTTTTTGCATTTAACATATGTTTTTGGAAAAATTTATAGATTTTGTTTAAATTTGACATATTTAATAAATATATAAAATTATAAAAATAATATAAGGTACTACTTAGTTAACCCGTCGACCAATTTAGCCAAATTATACAAATAGCCAAAGTAATAGCAAAATTTTGCATATTGATATAATTTTTATTTTAAATAACGAAAGAACAAATAAATTAGTAAAACATTAATAAATACAAATAAAAAGATGAAATAAAAATCATTTGATGATTTTTAAACACGTATTTAGTGTCTAATATCATTGAATGTGACATTCACGGTCAACCATTATTGGCATTTAATCTTGCAATTTGGTGATAGTTTTTTAGTCGACAAGATAACCAAGTAGTATTATATATAATGTGTGTTTATGGGTGCTCATATTATGTATTTGTGCATGTATATCTCTATATATAATTACCTATGCATAAAGGTATATCTAAAATGTAAATACATAAAAATATTTATATAAAACATTGTATATTTTTCTAACAAGGGCACCACCAAACATGGTGCAAACAGATTTTGATGATTTCACAGTATGTTGTAGGGGCCATACCACTAATTATTCAGCTGAAAGGATTCTTTCAAATGGGCCTTAGTTTTTGAGAAATTGGGGGTCAAAGTTCAGCGTATATTTCAAATACTTATTAGTACGAGCGCCGCATGTGAATTCGTGGCGTCGTGGTAACGTATGAGCCTGCAAGTCGAAAGGTTGCGGGTTCGAATCAGTCCTCGGCCTTTTATTTATTTTTATGTTTTTTTTTTTTTTTTACACTTCGCAAATTATAAGCAGAATTGAAAATTCTACAGCTTTGAACCTTTTGATATTTTCTGAAGAGAACAGTTTACTTTGTCAACATTTTTTTATTATTATTTTTTCAAAATATGGTGAACTGACTGCATTTTAGGGTTCAACTAAAAGTACATTTTGCAACAAATAAATAAAAATTTGTATTTAATTAAAATTTTGAAAAAGTATAAGAAAATTTCAATATTTTAAAATCTCCACTACTTTAAATATTAATATTTTTAGATTAATCAGTCACTTTTTTTCTTTTCAAATGTGTATTACACAATATTGTGCTTGGATTTTTAGATAATTTAATACTGCACTTAATATAATTTATATTACTAAAATACTTAATTCATGATAAATATGTTTAAAAATATATTAAAAGTAAAAAAAAAAAAAAAAAGGTAGGTTTAATCATCATTTGTAAAAGTGGAAAAATAAGACCAATAAAAAGAAATCTTCATTTATTCTGATAATTACGGAGGAAAGCAGGCTATTAAAAAAAGTATTTTTATATGTATTATAAATTTTATCTCATTAAACAGACGATTTTCGTACTTCAGTTGAATTACGGAAAGAGTGTTTTGACTTGTTATAAAAATAGATGTAATCTGTAATTTATTATTTGTGCAAACGATAACTTATGTTCATGTTGAACTTTGGAGATAAATGTATTTACAGAAAATTGGAAAATTGAAAACTTCGATTTAACTGGTAACAACTTGCATTTTAACATTACTGCATTAATATTTTATTATTTTTTCGAAGATACGCATTACTTGAATAATCTAATCCTAAAGACGTTTAAAAATTTGCATCCGAAAATCATTTTGTATTATTTATACATATACAAAAAAAGGCAAGTTTTCATTTAGAATGCTAAAAAATAAAAAAGCGATAGGAAAAAAAATAATTATTTCAGGATTGTGCTTAAAATAAAAAACGCGAAATATAATTTAAAAAAAAGTTCTAGGCGTAAACTAGTTTTGTAGTTTTGTCAATAGAAATATTCGTTTAAAAATTGCAGAAAAAAAAATAAATTTTCATGAAAAAATTTAAAAATGTAAATGTAATTTATTAAGAAAATATCAAAAGCTGTAGCAATTTTGTAATAAAAATACTTAAAATTTGAAACGTGTAAAAATACAAAAATAAATAAATAAAAGCCGATGATTGATTCGAACCCGCAACCTTTCGACTTGTAGGATCATACGATACCACAACGCCACGGATTCACATGCACCGTTCGTACTAATAAGTATTTGAAATATACACTGAACTTTGACCCCCAATTTCTCAAAAACCAAGGCCCATTTGAAAGAATCCTTTCAGCTGAATAATTAGTGGTATGACCCCTACAACATACTTAGAAATCATCAAAATCTGTGTGCATCATGTTTGGTGGTGCCCTTGTAAGATGTGACATATATAACGTTTATGGTACTACTCTGTTATCCCATCGACCGATTTCGCCAAATTATACATATTGACGTAATTTTTATTTTAAATAACAAAAATAATAATAATAATAATTAGTAGAATATTAATAAAAATAGAAAGAAAAAGTCAAAAGAAAAATCATTTAATGACGTTTCAAACAGGTGTATCGTATTTAATGTCATTGAATTGGCATTCACGATCATCCATTATTGGCATTTAATCTTATAATTTGGCAATAGTATTTTGGTCGACGGGATAACAGAGTAGTACTCGTTTATTAAATAAAAAAAATCTTTATAAATTACTTTAAAATAGTGTTTATCCACCATCTTGAGAAATCTAATAAGTTGCTAAAATGTCTTTTTGTCGTCAATTTCAATTTTTTCACCAATCGCGCCAACCAGTACAGAATATGTGTCACTTCGCTTGTCTACAATCTATTTACTAAAAATATCCAATGAATAATGATAGGCATAGATGTCATATATGCATCACATTGGCGCAATTGCAACTAAACAGCAATTTTATGACTCACATTGAAACCCGGTTATAGTTGTTTATCTGTTAATAAATTGTTTATTGACTATGATTTTTACAGTGATGTAAATTGTTTTTTTTCTATAATTATTAAACTTTTATTTATTATTATTTTCGTTTTAAAATAATAGAAAATAACTGATATATATATGTTACTGTGTTTGAAAACGAAGTTTTCAAATACAGTAATTGTAAATAATATTCTTTCCAGTGTTCAATAGTTACATTTTAAATAGCTTCATGTGTATATGCTAATAATTTTGACTTGCAAATATCACCTGTCACATTGCGTTTCTGGATAGTTCAAATGAAATTGGCGACAAAAAAAAAAGTTGTGCCAACGTGGTGCATATATGACGTGACATCTGTGGCAAAGAAGTGTCAGATTGTTGCAAATTATTTGCAAAAAATATTATAATTCATTTTTTTTTAATTTTACTATTAATAAATGTATTTTTACTGTTACATATCTTTAAATAATCTTTTTTACTACATTTGTCTTTTTATAACTTATTTTAATATGATAGTATTCCAATATAATATTTTTAAATATATGCTTGAATGACAAATAGGTATTTTCATGGGGGAAAATGCGGCATATCCGCGATGTTTTAATAAGTAAACACATCCCTCCCGAGATGGTACGGACTTCCCTATTTTCGACATAGACTAGCTTTTTCCGGTCATGTGCAGTTCGCTTCAGGTTCCTATAAATGTGGTTCATCAGCATGTATGTATTAAATAATAAAAATACACATTTTTCAATTTTCAAAAGCAAAGTCATTAATAAATATTATATTAATAGAATAAATAAAAAAAAAATTCTGGATTAATAACATTTTATTTCTTTCCTTTCAAAATATTTCATTTAAAACTGCACAGTATTTATTAAAGATAAATTCATTTTTAAAATAGTTTCAAAAGAACATTATCAGATAAATATGTATTTTTCTATTTATAAATATACAATGATTTTTAAGCAAAGCTTAAAAACTAGAAGGTGGTATTTGCATAAAAAAAAATGCAAATATAAGTAAGCAATACTTTTTGCAACTGATAAAAATAAACTCAAAGCAATCAAAAAAACAAAAGAGAATTATCCGTTTTCATGCTGATAATAAATTATTGTGATTTGCTTATTTCAGAATTTTAAAAAAATCAAAACTTTCATGCAAAAATAAAACTAATAAATTTTAACTGTACCGAATTAGATAAGAATACCTCATCTTCAGCATCTTGTAAAAGAGCTTCCATTTGCTGACCAATTTCGGAAACAAACTCCTGAATATTAGGTTTAGTTTCTTGTACATCACTTAAGAAGGAGAACATCTCATCTAAATCTAAACATTCAGAGGATTCTTGAGCACGTTTGACATTGTGTTCCACAAGAGATGCAATAGCAGCAAGTTCTTTCTGCGTTGCCCTGCAACAATGATCATAAATATATCAACAAACATACACAATGTTTTTTCATACATACATATATTTAAGAAATCTTTGAAAACATATTTACCTTTAGAAAATACAATATATACACATATATAATTAGCACAAACTCAAAATGAGCAAAGCATTTATCATGCTTACCCAATACACTATATTATAAAATGATATGAATAATTTCAACTCATACTTCATTCTAAAATTTTCAAAATATGATACAAGTTCACACACATCAAAGAGGTATAAGAATAAAAATGTATTTTATGGTAGCTCTCATGGAATTAACACACAAATGCTGAAGATTAAGATCTTTTGCTGTTCTACATATATATGCTTTATCAACATTTGTTTCAGCATGTTTCCACAGACATCACAACAAATGATTTTTTTTTTTTTTTTTTTTTTCTCATGTAAAGAACATTGGCTACAAATCATGGCACAAATCGTATCTTTTAAAAGATGTCCATGAAATTAAAGCAGGCCTGAGGGGACAAAAAGGTTGCAGGGCTACCTCCCAACAATAAATGACATTAATACCCAATTTTCTACATCACTGATGCACCCACAGAGGGAAAATAAGGGGGTTTCAGCCCCTCCCAGACTGTGAGACTGGACTAAGTATTTAAAATTTTCTAAAATTATGAAAGTTTATTATTTTTAATAGACCCAGCAAAATAAAAATTTAGAAAAATACTAATATTTTCACAACTTTTTTCTTATTTATAAATTTTCTTATGAAATTTGAAATCTTATTAGCATTCACCACTTAAAACACATTTTTATTTATCAAAGAGATTTAAACCTTCAGAATTAGCCCCATGAAAAAAAATTTAGAGCCCCTTCCCCCTCTCCCTCCCACCACCTAGTCTTTGCTCTGTATCAAGTCAACAGGGAAAATGTAGTCTGGCCTTGACACATATCATTCAGTTTGAATAAATGTAAAAAAAGACAAGGCTTGTTTGACATTCTGGGTCAGATCAGGAAAACATAAACCTCTAAAATATGCTAGTCCCCTCCAAAGCTTAATCAAGCTTGCATTAATTTTGTCCATACATTACATAACCAGCCTTTTAATGAGAAAATATGCTGAAATAAGTTTGAATGGAATCAAAGTTTGCACAATAATTAAACACTCTCATATTGTGCTTTTGTGAGTTAATTTTACAATAACCACTGTCATAAAAAGTTGGACTAAAGCATTACAGTTGTGTTAGAAATGAGTAAGAGCTCTTTTTTTTTTGGAATACAAGCCCACAGGAACCTGATGATTTAAAACTCAAGACAAAAGATTTTAGTATTATTGGAATATGAGTCGCTATCAAATACATACAATCAAAATTATTAATAATGTTTTTAAGTTGTTCCAAGATTAATTTACTCATTCAAAAAACTCTTTTTACACAGAAATAAGTATTAAGCTTATATACACCCTCACAACAATGTTCCACAATTATCTTGTTCTTGATATTTAAAAAAAAAAAAGTCAAATTTGATATTTATACCCAAATCACTAACATAAATCTGAGAAAATTATAATAATTAGTTAAAATTTAAATTATTTCTGTACAACTATGGTGAAAAGACACAGATTCTATTTTCTAATAATTCTGAAAAAAAAAAAAAGTCTTTGAATAATTAGAATTTTTTGAATAATTAGCCTTAATCACTCAACTTTTTATTAGTGCCATGCTAAATTCAGAATTTTCCAGCGGACATTTTTTCCCATGGAAAACTAGAATAGGGATGATGAGCTTGGTGCTCTAAGATCTGAAAACATCTTTTATTCCTGACATTAGGGATTCATTATAGCCCTGATGGATGTGTTTATCATCTAGGTGACCTTCAGGAATAGAAGTTACAGCCTCGACCCAGACATCTGATGACAACACGAGATGACAAGGAGAAAAACCAAACTCCCAATGAAAGTACAGAGATGGTGGTTTTCAGGTAACAGATACGCCCCTCCTTTTTTTCAGGAAGTAGAAAGGGATGTGGAGATTGAAGAGAAGAAGGCAGAGAGTGTTGAGCATTGAGAAGATGGTGTTCTCTGTTGAAGATCTATTGCAGATGAGATGCGAAAAGAGGGAAAAAACTAGCAGGCAGTGAGACCACTGGCTAGTCTGCACCGGCAGAGAGACCTCCTGTCTCATACCTGTAGTTTACTTCATTACCTGGAATTCTAACTAGGGTCACAAATTTTGAACTCATGTACAAAAGAGAGTGATTGTTTACCTTCTGATTTATTATTACAATAACCATGCTTCTGATAGCAATTGTATAAAACCTACTTTATCTAACCTAGTATAAATCGGTATAGTTTTAACTGAGAATTTCAAGATTCCTAGCTACTAATTTATTAATTAAGACATGAAAATCTCACAAAAGTTTTTTCTTTTTCCAATTTCTAAATAAATAAAATTTTTGTTTTGAACCCAACTTTCAGGACCGGTTTACAAATTAAGTCCAAGCTTCTTTGGAATTCAAGCTGAGCTTGTATGAACTCTAATATGTGAGATTCATTTTAAGAATTTATGAATAAAAAAATAAGTTGAAATCATTATGGAATATACTATATACATAATTGCAACTTTAAAAGGGAAGTATTAATGTAAGCCAATTTTGAAGCCAGATTTAAGCATAAACATGCTGTTAAAATGAACAGTCATAAAAGAAAAATAAAAGAATAGTAAAATTGAAGTATCACAAACAAATTTATATGAAATAAAAATATCTGATCATGCAGTATATATAATAATATTGATGCATAAAAAGGAAAAAATATATGCTATAATTGAAGCAAAACAAAAGCTTACACCAATTATTAAAAAACTGAGAGTTCAATTGAAATTGTAAACAAATTTTGACTTGTAATGACTTTTTTAAATAAAAAGAATTTTTTATCAATCCCTATTGAATTTAAAATCTAAATATATAAATTTAAAAAAATTGGTCTTCCTATTTTAAATATAAAATTATTTGTTAATTATTAATTTAATGAAGCCAGAAATTAATAAATCATAAAAACAAAAATTAAGATTACTGCTTTATTACATAAAAAGATAGAAAAGAAAATTGTATTAACTTGTAGTAAATATTAAAACATCACAAAGCACTGACTAAAAATATTAAAAGTTTCACAAAAGTTATTTTTCTTTAATACATTAGCAATCATGAATCCCTAAATATTTTGCTGCATCACTTTCTTTTAAAATTATATTGGTATTAAAACAATAAAACTACACAAAAAGGCAACTTCAGCAATAAGCAACATCTAAAAGATGTGCATGCACTTCCATGCATCATTTTTTTACATCTGATTTGCTAAATATCTTTTATGAATAAACTTACCCTCCATCCTCCTCCAATTGGCGGCTAAACAAAATCAAAAATTTTTTTTATAAATAACAAAATATAGTAAACATCAAACTACACATAAAATCATTTTTATAAAATATTACTTTTTTTTAATGATTTATACACTTAAAAAGAACTTTTTAAAGGAATAATAAAATTCTGCTATTTGGGAATGTGTCAGTTTTTTTCAATCAACTACATATGAGATTTCCCCCATGTATGAGAGGTTTAAATACTGATGAAAAAAAAATAGGGTCCCAAATGTACTTTATCCCTTCAACAAAATGGGACAATAAAAAGAAAAAAAGAGGGGTTCCTCCATATAGGCCTTTTTGGAAAGAAGTCTGTCCCTGTTTAAGAATGCGAAAATCTTGTAAAGTTATTTTTTATTTATCAGCTTTAATATTATCACAATAAGAAAACAGCATTTGAAATTTAATGATTTTATTAAATAGGCAGTATTTTTAGAGCTTTGACCATTTTTACTTTATCGAATGCACACTTAAAAAAAAAAAATAATAATAAAAAGCACACTATGTAGAAAAATGCAAATAAAATTTTCCCTGCACTCCTAATTATGGGTTCATATTAATTTGTTATCTCTTCCCCTATTTTTTAATAAGGAGTTTTTTCTTTATTGATTATAGATGCTACAGTTATCTTCTGCACAAAAGAGTTAAACAGGCTCAGGCCTAGGACCGCTGAGTCACTCTTAAAAAAGAGAGAAAAGAGACTAAATTGCAAGAAAAAGAGACTAAAAGAGACCAAAATTAAAAAAAAGAGACTAAAAGGAGACCAAATAAAAAACATTTTTTTCTCTTCACATAAATGTTTTTGGTATACAGACAAGCACTATAAGATTTAACACGATATGCGGAATGCCTTTTCAATGCATTTCAGTCGGTTTTGAAATAATTGCAAATATTGTTGATTGGTTGCAGAAAAATATCTCAAATCGCAACAATTCATCATGAAAGAAAATCAGAAATTCACCAAATGACCACGGGGACAAAATCATGAAATTCCAGGAAATATAGTGAAATTCATCAAATTGTCTCAAAAAACAAATCATAAAATTTGTCGCATGATCTCGGGAAAAATATTCTCGAAATTAGTCAAATGTTCTTAGGATAAAAAATAAAAAAAAAAAAAAAAAAAAAAAATCACAAAAATTATCAGATGGCCTTGAAAAATAATCATGATATCAGTCAAATGGATCTTGTGTTAAACATCGTAAAATTCATCAAATGGGTCTCAAAGAGAGGGATGAATCACAAAATTCATTAAATGATTGCGAAATTCCAAGAGCGATCATACAAATAATTGCTAATTTTGTCGAAGGTCACGGAAATAAATAGTGAAATTTATCAACTAGTCGCCAAAAATATAACGAATTTCGTAGAATAAAGCCTTAAAAAACATCAAGGATGCCAGTCAATGGGTTACATTAAAATATGCGAAAATTTAGTTACAGTATAAAACAGTGAAGTTTGTCAAATTATCTCAGGAAAAGAATGGCGAAATTTATCAAATGGTGTTGGTGAAAAAAGTAAAATCAGGAGTTGTACTGGTGCAAAGAAATATTTCACACAAACTTTTTTGGATATTTTAGGGCACATTTAACTGGCATACTACATTTCCTTCCAAGACCATTTGACGAAATTAACGATCCCCCCCCCCCCCAAACACCGCTACCAGTTGCCGAAAATTAATATGAAAATTGTGATTTTTCCACACTATTGCTTACAGAAGTACACGATTTTTCGCTGACATTTGAAATTTTTCTTCAGTATTTTTTTTTTTTTTTTTTTTTTTTTTTGGGGGGGGGGGGGGCTTTTATTTGCCAAAATCTGCAATTTTTTTTGCCATTGTTTGCAGAAATTTACTATTTTTCTGTGTTTATTTAACAAAATTCATGATTTTTTTTTTTTTTCTTACGATCATTTGCAAAATCGCACGGAAAAAAATCGGGATTGCAAAGAAAAAAAAATTACGAATTTTGAAAAATGATCGACTGTCAAAATTCGCGATTTTTTTCTGCGATCATGAAAAAGATGAATTTCGGCAAGTAAACGCGAAAGAATTTTTAATTTCGCCAATCGATCGCCGAAAAATCGCAAATTTCGGCAAATGATCGCGGAAAATATGACGAATTTTGTCATATAGACGCAGAAAAAAGCAAATTTCTAAAACAATAGCCCAAAAAATTATCATTTACTGTATTTTGATAATCGATCGCAGAAAAAAAAATCGCAAATTTTGACTACCGATCGCGTAAAGAAATCGCAAATTTTTTCAGTGATCCTTTCACGAAATTTGCATCTCTCTGCGATTATTTTTTCCGCATGCAAAACCGTACACTTCGAACAAAATCCGTATATTGTACTCTTCTGTGCATTGTACTACTGGCCATATCGTACAAGTTGGCATCTATGAATATCCTTTTTGATTTTACGATCATTTGACGAAAGCTCGGTCCTATTCCGGGATCGTTTGACATAAATCTCAAGAGTTTTTTTTTTTTTTTTTTTTTTTTTTTTTTCCGCAATCGTATGACAGAAATCACAAGTTTATTTCGGGATTGTTTGGAAATACGATTTTATTTCGGGATCATCTGGTGAAAATCGCGGCTTGATTTCGTGATTGTTTAATGAAAATAGTCTTTTTTCCGGTGATCAATTAATTCGAATCGCAGTTTTGCCAGTGATCATTTTATGAAAATCGCAGATTCTTAAAAATTAAAAAACGTGAAATTCTGCCGTTTGTCGAAAAAGTGATCCCTGTATATGTAACGACCGAAATAAGAATTTTGAGACTCCTTCCTTCAATCCTCTGACGAATTTCTTAATTGTTTTTAACAAGATCGATTGATAAATTTTGCAATGATTTTGCCACTGATTGATGGATTATACGCTTTTTTTCTCGTGAAAATGATAAAATCGTGATATTCTTCCCGCAATTGAATGACGAAGTTTATGATTTTTACCCCTCAAATGATTATTGAATTTCGCGTTTTTATCTTGCCACAGATTGACCAAATTCACTTTCTTTTCAGTGTCCGACAGAAAAGTTTTGCGATTCTTGCCCATGAACGACATACTAATTTCATAACCATTTTTCCACGATAGAGTGATGAAATTTAGAATTTTTTCCCCTGCAAAAGAATAGACAAATTTGGCCATGCAGCAGAATTTTTTTCTGCAGTCTGCAACACATATAAAAACTTAAACAGTCTGCAGACCAATCCCTCGCATTACATTATTTGCACTCAAACCTTCAAGTATTTGTGATAGACATAAAAGAAAAATCTCTATAAATAAAAGGAATTCCGAGGATAATTAATTGAGGCACAGGAAAATCGTCTGCTAAGAAAATCTTTTTTCATTTTGAACTCTATAAATAAAAGGAATAAAGCAGAAGAAATATAAAACAGATAATGTATTTATCACAAAAAATCGTCTGCTAAGAAAATCTTTTTTCATTTTGAATAAAATTAAATAAAATATTGAAAACATTTGATTTAAACTAAAAATTGTATTACTAAAAGTTTTCTTTTTTTTTCAGAACCTTTTAATACTTTATAACGATGAAAATGACGTATTTCAGACAATGCATTTCTGCATGCTTCCAGTTATTGATAAAATCATACAAATTTCAAGTTCGTTTAATATTGCTAATACGGACCCGGGCAACGCCGGGCGGGTCAGCTAGTATACATTAAAAAAAAAGTTGCCTTTGTTCTCAGAATTTTTAAAGCCTCATACATTGTCCTAAAGAGGGGGGGGGGGCTCCTCTTTGAAAAATTTGCGTTTTTTTTTCACAATCTTTTGACGAAATTTGCATTTTTTTCGCGATCTATTGACGAAAACTGCCGTTTTCTTGCGATCTCTTGAAGAAATTTGCCGTTTTTTCGCGATCTCTTGAAGAAATTTGCAGTTTTTTCGTGATTTTTTTTAACAAAAACTGCCGTTTTTTTTCGTGATTTTTTAACGAAAACTGCCGTTTTTTCGCGTTTTTTTGCTAACATTAGGAAGAAATGTTACGTTTTTCCGTGATTTTTTTTGATGAAATTTGCCGTTTTTTCGCGTTCTTTTGAAGAAATTTGCCTTTTTTTCACGATCTTTGGAAGAAATTTGCTATTTTTCTCGCGATTCTTTGAAGAAAAATGACTTTTTTTCCGTGATCTTTTGAAGAAATTTGCCATTTTTTCGGGGGTTTTTTAACGAAATTTGCCGTTTTTTACATTTTATTGAAAAAATTTGCCATTTTTTACGTGATTTTTTTGACGAAAATTGCCGTTTTTTCGTGATCTTTTGAAGAAATTTGCTGTTTTTTTGCGATGTTTTGAAGAAACTTGCCGGTTTTTTCACGATGTTTTGAATGAAATTTGAGGAAAATTGTCGTTTTTTCGCGTTCTTTTGAATAATTCGCGTGTTTTTCGCGATCTATGACGAAATAGATTTCTTTTCGAAGACGGTTTGTCGAAATTCGCGATACACTTTTATGTCCGAATTTTTGGATTTAGGACCGAAATTTTTTAATTTTTGCTAAATTTTTAACAGTTGAAAAATAGCCTGTGGACCTTCTCAAGAGTGCGTCGTGCTCGAGTTGCGTCGCAGCGTTGCGCCGATTCTGTTCCCGTGAAATTTCGTATACCCGCGACTAAGTTTAACTATAGTTCCACGGAATTTCGTGGTTTCATCCTAAGACAGATTAACATAATCCATGATTTTCCGCCGGTTTCCGACTGAAAAATTTTGCGATTTTTACCCGCGAACAGTTAACAAATTTCGAGATTTTCCTGCGACAAACTGACAAGTTTTTCGATATTTCCTCACAACAAATTGTTGAATTTCGCCATGTTTTTCCCGCTATCAAATGAGGATAGTTACGATCTTTTTCCTGCGATCGATCAATGGGTAAGGAACATTATAAAAAAAAAAAAAAAAAAAAAAAAAAAAAAAAGTGAAAAAAGAGACTAAATCTGAAAAATATAGACTAAAAGAGACAAATGCAAAAAAATAGCGAGAAAAGCGAGTTTAGCGACTCGCTCCGAGGCCTGCAGGCTGGATCTTCATCTAACCCATATGCATACATACCAGAGTAGATATCACCCTAATGGGAATTTTCCTTCTAAAAAAGACTTTTTTAGGACACTTCTGATCTGACTTATATTGTTCAAGGTCAATAAGGGGTGGAGAAGGCATGTTGTTTCTTTGTTCGTTAGGAGTGGAGAAATATACTTCTTGCAAGTGAACAAACCAGCACATGTACGAATGTTTCATTTTAATATGTTTATTTCTGACAGGATAATGTAACAAAAATTCAAATAAATTTAATGAAAGAAAAATAAAAAGCTGTTTTTTATGTATTAACTAGCGGACCCGACAGACGTTGTCCTGTCACCGAAAGACGTTGTCCTCTTGGCACCGACTCCAGAAAATCAAAAAAATGTACGTAAATATAGTAATACGCGCGATAAACACTACGCTCTTCATTTAATTTCTTATTACAATTATGTGAGGCAATTATTTTTCACTCTTCAGTATTTTTTGAAGGTTCAATTTTTGACAGAAAAGTTTATTTTTCTCTTTTTAGTTAAAAGTTAACGATTTTCTGAAATCGGTTAATAAAAAACATAATACAGGAAATATTATTGTAAAGCATACACGTTTGTCAGGAACGGGCTTCGAACACGCGATCTCTTTCTTCAAGAAGCAGAGCTTGAATCTGCCGCCTTAGACCGCTCAGACATTCCGTCCGCACTCTATTCGTCGAACTTAATCAACACTTTTAATTAGCGAAAAATCACTAACTATTAGTTTTTGCCTAATTACTAAAAAAGTACTGAATCAACTTCGATGAAATGTGAATCTAAACCATTCTCGAGTCCACTGGAACACATACACAAAATTTCATTAAAGTCGGTCCAATCGTTTAGGAGGAGTTCAGTGACATACACACGCACAGAAGATTTTTATATATAAAGATGAGCATTGAAATTTTCAGGTTTTTGCGCCGAAGACACCGCCAAATTAGGAAAATGTGAATTATCTCACGAACTACTGGATTTAAACGAATTTCCTTAGTACCATTCGATTCAGAATGAAAAAATGCACTATGTTATCAGTTGAAAAATAACTACAAAAGCCGATTTTTATGGAATTTTTTAAAAGTTCGTTCTTTTTTCTATTCATCGTAGGGGTGGAATTTTCGAAAATCCATTTTTAGCGGCACTCGATGTTATAAGAAGTATTTTTACCACAATTTTCAAGATTTTTGGTATGGTAGATTTTTTTGTGCTATGAATAATACGAAATCCTGACTTTCTTTAATATATATAGCACTTTTAATTAGCGAAAAATCATTAACTATTAGTTTTTGCCTAATTACTAAAAAAGTACTGAATCAATTTCGACGAATAGTGAATCTAAACCATACTCGAATCTACTGGAACGCACACACAAAATTTCATCAAAATCGGTCCAGTCGTTTAGGAGGAGTTCAATTACATACACACGCACAGAAGATTTTTATATATAAAGATGAGCATTGAAAATTTCAGGTTTTTGCGCCGAAGATACCGCCAAATTAGGAAAATATGAATTATCTCACGAACTACTGGATTTAAACGAATTTGCTTAGTACCATTCGATTCAGAATGAAAAAATGCATTAAAATATGTTATCAGTTGAAAAATAACTACAAAAGCCGATTTTTATGGAATTTTTTAAAAGTTCGTTCATTTTTCTATTCATCTTAGGGGTGGAATTTTCGAAAATCCATTTTTAGCGGCACTCGATGTTATAAGAAGTATTTATACCACAATTTTCAAGATTTTTGGTATGGTAGATTTTTTTGTGCTATGAATAATACGAAATCCCGACTTTCTTTAATATATATAGCACTTTTAATTAGCGAAAAATCACTAACTATTAGTTTTTGCCTAATTACTAAAAAAGTACTAAATCAATTTCGACGAAATGTGAATCTAAACCATTCTCGAATCTACTGGAACGCAGACACAAAATTTCATCAAAATCGGTCCAGTCGTTTAGAAGGAGTTCAATTACATACACACGCACAGAAGATTTTTATATATAAAGATAAAAAGGCATTAAACGTAATTAATTTGAATTTTGTGAAATAATTCATGTTTTAAGGGTAATAAAAAGTTTGTAAATGTATAGCCTATTTCCTCCCTAAAAAAAGGGGTTTTAACAGAAGCTGCAACAAAATCTGTAAATAAATATAAAAACCAGATTTCATCCCCCTAAAATAAAGTAGAACTGATGAATTTTGCAATATACATCAGTAGATTTGCTTTTAAAATATATTTTTCTATAAACTTAATAGGAGACAAAATGAGGCAAGATTTATTCCATATGTGTGCGAACATTACCAAATAGGCATGTGTGCATTCAAGTTAAAGGGGAATATGATCTGATCTACTACAAATAATCACTACTACAAATATTTTTAGTTGTAATTTGGCTCATCATTTTTTTTTGTACAGTCAATGCCCTAACCTTTGGTCAGCTTTGCAAGATGGCCTTTCATGTGAAAAGGGATTTATTTGAAATTATAAAGTCTAAATTGATAAAATTTAGGGCTGAAATTTAATTGATAAAGAATGAGGCACCTGATTAGAAAAGAGCATTATTGTTATTTGAAGAACAAAGCTCTTTAAGATAAACATTTTTATCTAAGACACTAATGAAAAGCAATAACTTTTCACACAAATAAGCACAATATTAAAATTTTAACAAAAAAAAAAAAAAAAAAAAAAAAAAAAAAAAAAAATGATAACAATCAGATTTTTAAGTATCCATAAAAAAAATGTGCTGTAGATATTCATAAACAAAAACTATCCCACACATAAAAGCTCTTAAAATTTGTTTATATTTAATTTGAAAGAAAGAAGCAAACAAAAAATACTTTTCATCTAAAACAAAGTAACTTAATAAAATACATTTATTATCCTCACTGCATAATTAATGCTGAAAAGAGTGCTTACATGATGGATTCTTCAAGGGCAGCTCTTTCCTGTTCTTCCATCTCTAGTCTTTCTTGTTCCTGCCTTTTGCGCTCTTCTTCTTCTTGTTCTTTCCTTCTCATTTCTTCTTCCACTCTTCTCATTTCACGTAATGCTGCAGCCACTTCTCTAGCAAACATACCTCGTACATAGGCCTATGAGTAAGTAAAATATAATGCATAAAATCAAGAAAAAATATGTTAAATTACATAGAGATATTAAGACTATTAGAGTATGAATAGCAACCTGCAATTGTGCTGATTTTAACCCTTTAATTCCCAGGCTAGAGCACGTTCTAGAAATTATGTAGTTCATTTCACACCAGAAAAGTTCAATAGCTAATTTCGTTTTATTTAAATACGGAATGTTCTGTTATTGATTAAAGCAAATATTGTTGTTTTAATTTTCTGGTGGGAGCTGAAATATACGAATTAAAATATCTTGGGCGGTTTGGGATCCAAAGGGTTAACTACATATTTTGGGCAGAAAAAACAAAAACTGTATTTAAAAACAATAATAATAATAATAATAATAATCAGCCTAGGAATAATGAAAAAAATAGAATTTAAAAAAATATATTTTAAATCAGGTAAAATATAAATTATGCTTCAGTTAACTGAATCAAGATTTTAAATATAATAAGCTTCAATTTTAAATAAATATTTTTTAACATAAGAATATTTCTAATATAAATTTCAACTGTAATTTTGAAATTAACAATCCTAACCTATCGGTTGATTTTGAATACAAGTTAGTTCAATTTTAAATATATGAAGACAATCTGATAAATAGATAAAGCCAAATACAATTTATAAATCTTTTCATATATGTGTAATATAAATTTCTACTACTCTCATTGGATGATGTGATATGAAGTTCAAAATAGTCATATAGATTTCTTTTAGTTTAATTTGTAGATTATAAGCCATTTTTATGTTGAATCTCAGTTTTAACACTTAGATGAAGCAAGAAGATAAAATATATAACCATGCAGTGGCAGAAAAAAAATTCAGAAAATTCTCATATTTTTAAAATTCTGTCTTCTAGGGGCCTTTATTTTTTTAATATTAGAATAATACTCTGTGAAGTATGCGTTATTAATGTTTACTTAATAAAAATACTGACCAAAAAAAAAAAAAAAAAAAAAAAAAAAAAAAAAAAAAAACCTCACTGCTGCAGTAGATACTTAAATATTGTAATCTGAATTTAAAATGTTCTGTACTCCCAAAACATCTGCTAAATTAGATTTTTTTTAATTTATTAAATTTGATGTGCACAACCCAAGTTAAGATTAAAAGTTGTTTCAGAAATCAGAAGCTAAGTGACAAACTCCCTTAAACAAAAAATTTAAGAAGAAATACATAAAAAATATGATAAATCCTACAAAGTGATTTTTTTATTATTATTATATATATAATTACAAAAAAGACCTATTTTGTATCAAGTACATTGAGTTTGTCTTAAACAAAAACCCACTTTTGTGTTAAAAAGATTACCATTCAAAAGTGCTTGGATATAAGGTTCCCAGAATATCAATTATCCTAGCAACATCACTGATCAAGTACTATAAACCTTAGAAAATCAACAAATTCCCAAATGAAGAAAAAAAGAGGGAAATGGGTTAAAATAAATTGGAAGAACTCATTTTTAAAAATGGACATTTGGGTACTACAATGGCTAGAATAAGAGTGAAATGCAGCCAGCTCTGGGGTGGGACATCCCATGCATAAAGTTGAGGTATGTGAAAAAGACAAGAAGACACACTACTTTTCATTTCAGAGTGATAAAATCACAGGCTGCTCTTTTTTTGTATATCTGTATTCATGCATTTAAGCATCACATGACTCAAACAATCAAAAAAACATCTAACTTATTGCAGCAGCCTGTCTTTTTTGTTATGCCTACATAAAAACCATTTAGCCTAACAAGGGGGCCACAGGGACTCATTCTTCCACTTCAGGGTTAATTTTCAAGTCCTTATTTTGGGATCACTGAAAATATTATGTATACAAATCTATTTATAAATATATATATTTCTTTGTAGGTATCTGAATTTGCATTTCACATTCTACTTCTTTTATACATTCTTTTTACTGAAAATATTTCTATTCACTATATAATATTTCACATGAAAAATCTATAATACATGAAATATTTACAGAATATATCTAAAATTGGCAGTCTAGAAGACATTTAAGAAATTAGAAATTCTAAAGGAAAAGAAAGCATTTTTCTCTTATAGAATTATGCATAGAAATGCTCATTGTACAATATTTAGAAAAATTAAGTAGTACAAGAAACAAATATCTAATAACAATGTAATGCATTTTTTTTTTCAAAACAATAAACTTTAAAGTTTTTACTGAAGGTTTTTTTTTTTTTTTTAAATCAGCATCCTATTAATACTTAATAAAAACTAGTCGTTGGGGGCCACCGTAACACTTACCCATCATAGATATGCATAATATAAAATATGAAAATAAAACATGTGTAAACTATTTATAACATGCATTGCAATTCCAAAACAAAACTTAAACATGCATTTAAATACTTTTAATATACATAGTAATGCTCTATCAATGAATTGCTGATGAGCCCATTTCGACAAATTATAAAACGCCAAAATACTCAAGTAGTACTAGATTGCGTAAAAGAAACATCCTTATAACTCCAAAAATAATATTAACTAACAATTTACTGCGTCAAATTAAGCGTCTCATTTCCAATTAAAATATATCTTTGTATTGAAATTTGAATAAAATACAGGGTCATGAAAAATCGAAGAAGATGGAAAACGGGATTACAGATATCTCGGCAACTAATGATCCGATCGACTTCGTTCTTTATAAAAAATTTGTGTTATTTTATTGCCTTTTATGTCCATTCCTTAAAATAAAAAAATTCGAAAATTTTTATATACCTTTCATCAGAACGAATTTTTCGAGAGTCCAAAAAAAAATAGTTCCGGATAATCGAGGTTACTGATATTAAATAGGCTTCGTCCCATTCTTACATACTAAGTACATACAAAATTTCAAGTCTCTATCTCAATTTGTTCGGGAGATAGAGCGGTTACAGACAGACAGACAGACAGACAGGCGGACGGACGGCAAAATTTTTTTTCTAAAAATGTTTTTCGGAATCTCCACTATCTAAAACGTGTAAATCCGTCAAAAATTTTTTTTCGATTTTCAAAACGATTGCAAGACTTACCCTATACTACTTATGATGGGTAAGTAATAAAGAAACATTTTATAAAAAATGCAACACTTTGGTATCAAGAGATCTATTTTCTGATGGCAAAACATAATTTTTATATTTATATTATGCAATAAGTAATCTTGTGTTTATAATTCAACATGAAATTCCAGCACTGGCAAATAACCCTGAAGTGTAACTTTATCCTAAAACAATGCATGAAATACCTAATTGAGTAGTGAGTATTGCAGTGCATTGCTAAAACAAAAAAAATTAAGAAGAAATGCATAACAAAATATGATGGATCCTTCAAGATAAAATGAATAAATTCAATAAATTGGAAGAAATTATTTTTAAATGTAACAATTTTTAAAGCTGCTTCCATTTTCATGATAAAATATATTTTGCAAATACTCTATCATGCATACTCGCATTCAAGTCGAGGAATTTCTGAATTTTTAGCAAGCAAATTTGAGGCGTCTACTCATACACAAGTCATTTAAAAAAGCAAAAAACTTTGAATACTGCAAAATTTTGGCTTTTTATGTGTATGGGTAACAATATATAAAATATATAAATAATAATAATTCATCATTTTTTAATAAATCAATGATTTGTTTACCTTTCATATTGGCATGTGAAATCTTTGATTTGATTTTTTTCAAAAAGTTAAGGGTTCAACTTATATGCGGGTTTTTGATTTTTATCAGAATTTGCATTCGAAAGTCAGGGGGGGGGGGGGGTTGCTTACATGTGAATATATATGGTAATCATACTAAAATACAAAATGCTTTAAAAATTTAGCAGATTGATTAAATAAACTTTTACCTGTATAGTAATAGATGCACGTCGCATATGCATGTAATGAATTCTTTGGAAATGACCTCTGAAATATCTTTGAATAGTAATGGCAGCATTTCGATGTCTCTTGAAAACTGAAAAATAATATTTTGTGATTATGTGGAAATTTAAAATGTATTTTAGTACTTTAAATATTTTTAAAAATTTGTAAATACTTTTAGACCAATTATCTTTAAAATATTATTTAATTTGATGAAGTTATAAAGGTATGTATGACAGAAGAAAAATATTTAAAAATAAGTTAAATAAGAATTAGTTTCTATTACAATTTAAAGACATTGAAAATAGCAAATATATGCAACCAAGCTATTGTAAAAATAAATAAATAAATAATAATCTTACTAAGGTAATATAAAATTTATTAAAGAAAACTTATTTACTATTTTCAAAGCAAATCTATACATTTTATCTAAATTTAAAATTTTACCCAATATTGACATTTTTATTATATAATAACAATAATTGTAATTAAGTGTAAATTATATCAAGTTCTTTTTTAATGTTTATTTTACTATTTTCTATCAAAAGTAATGTTTTATCCATTCATGAACACAGACAAAACAAAAATAAAATAAATACAAAAATAAAAATAAATAAATAAATAAATAAAAATACTGAATTGACAAAAAATGATAGCAATAGCATATCAAATTTTGCTATGCTTTTATTTATTTGTTTAATTTTCTTTAGGTAGGGAAGAAAGGAGTAGAGAGAAGGGTATAAGATGCACAATTTGGTGGTTTATTATAAGATTGTTAAGACCCCACACTAGGCATAGAAAAGACACAGATGATAATGTAAAGTCTATGGGAGCGTTCTTTTCAAATACCTTGCTGAAATTTGAATATTTTTACATGATTTTTTTGCACAAGATAGCTGAGGAGGATCCACAATCGGCCTAGTTTTTATTTTTTCGATTTTGTTTATATATTTTTTATATTACGATAGTTTCAATTTCAGAACCAGTTTAAACTGGTTTTGAAAAGTAATTTTTAAAAAAATTCTGAAACCAAAACTGAAAAGTAAAAACTAGGCCAGTTGTGGATCGTGCTCAGCTATCCTGTACAAAAACATCATGTAAAAATATTAAAATTTGGGTGAAATATTTGAAAAGAATGCCTCCATAGACTTTACATTATCATCCGTGTCTTTTTCAAACCTAGTATAAGGCCTTAACAAAGGAACAGGAGATTTTATTTTAATAATCACAATAAAAATAGTAAATACTCTAAAAATGAGGAAAATATGCATATCTATTTCATAAATTATTATTTTATTAAGATGACAGAATAATCATCTGGTAACTTAATTTTTTTCTACACTTTCAGGAATTTTTTGGTGTTTCACTTTAGATGATTAACAAGAGTGAATTGATTAAAGGCAATTCAGTAATAAACTTTATCACCCATTTCTCAATTTAATAAATATTAAAAACTTAATAAAAATGTAACTGATATGTTCTAATTATTATACTGTTTTATGTATTTTAAGTGTAAAAATTTTAACAAAATATATACAGAGTTGCTACTCTTATGACGTCAGGATAATGAAATTACCTGACTTTTCCAGGTGTATTTCAAGAACACAGAGAGTTTAGGAAATCTAGCCATGTAGTGTGTAGTAGACATGCCAAAGATAAAACAATGGTTATATCCCTCAAAAATGCTAAAATTCCTGAATAGAATTCTTAACAATCAAAAGTTCCTTATCCTAATTTCTTGACCAAAATAACAACCTTGATTTGAGGTTTCCAATTAGAATTGCTCTTTTTAATAATTTATGATCATTACAAGCTTTCAAATAAAGCTTTTTGGAAACTGCACAAAATTGCTACACAATATTTGTACACTGAGTCATCATTCATTTCATCAACTATATTGCAAAATCACCAATTTTCAGATAAACTTTAATTTCCACAAGGAGTAAAAAAAAAAGAGAAAGCAGACTTTTAACAATAGGGAAAGGAGGCTTGTGAAAATTACTTATTGTTACTTGAAAATAGTTACTTGAAATTTTTAAAATCTGTAATAATGAGTATTAAAAATTTATACTATTTACTATGGTGAACAGGAAAGAAATGGAGGATGAAAGTGCAATTCTTTGAAAAAAGGGTAATTTAGATGATTTTTTCTACTTTTAAATGTAGAATTTTCTAAACAATGGAAGATTTTCATTTCTGACAGTGCAATGATCAAATTTTCTTGAAGATCATAATAAAAAATTATGTCAAATTCTCTGATTTTTCTAGATTTTGAAAAAAAATAACAAGCCTGTATGTAAGTAACAATCTTTATCCACTAGGTTGGTTAGTTTCTCCAAACATGATGAATCGAATGAACTATATCTAGTTGATCATTTACAATCAGATTTGATAAAGAACGATAGTAGAATAAATAATGTGCTTAAATCATGCCTGAAAAAATGAACAGTGCAAGTCCATGTGATAGAACCTCTTAAAAAAACTACTAATCTTCCATAACCTGATTATAAAACTTTCTCTTATAAATCTATAACAAAGTAACATAGAACAAAATGTGTTACGTACAAAAACCTTCCCTGAAAAATTATCAAGCTAGCAATGTTGGTTCCATCAAAATTCACTCAGTAGAGCCTTTAAAAAGACAATCTTTTATAATTGGGTTGACAAATTAAAGGCCTTTCACACCTTATCTTATATCCAAGTACCATAAACAAAATATGTTATATATTAAAGCCTCCCTAAAAAAATTATTTAACAGTGCATGTCTCATCAAAATCCATTCAATAGAACTAAAGATGTGGAACCACAAGAGACTTTCATCACTATATAAATATCACTATTGAAAAGCATTACTGGAAATTAAAAAAAATATATCTATTAAAGAACTGTTATTTATATATGATATATATGAAGCAAATTATACATATGAAATACTTACATTTACGACAAACATAGCCTCTCCAAATTCGTTGCACTACTATTGCCATTTTTACCATTAATGTTTTTCTTTGGTCTTCAAGAGGTTCATATATGCTTCCTCGTAAAAATACCTGCAAATTAAAAATATAAATTTAAATAAATCTAAACTGCAATAAAAGACATACTTTAATTAAGAGCTCTATTAAGCCTGACATACCAATTATAGAAGAAGTTTTGACATTTATTATTGTTTTGTATTTGTAATTGATTAACTTGATAACTTTTGTTGTTATCTGCAATTGCAATAATGACAGTATATGGCTTAATAATAATAACCTCTTAAATTCCTATACACTTTTCTAAAGCATATTTCAAACAGGAATTTTATTCTTTAACTTATAAATTAAATTAATAATTTATGATAGATACATATATATTGAAAAGTTATGTCTATTTAATCCTGTTGTAATACGACATTTCTCATACATCTTCAAAAATTCTTTCTACTGTCATATCAATAGTAAACAAAGTAATTATATCCATTAAGCATCAACACTTATTACTAAGAAAAACTGTTTTCAATATGGATGGTTTAAAGAATGACATAATTTCGTTATTTAAAATAAAAATTATGTCAACATGTATAATTTAGCTATTAGTTTGGCGATTTGTATAATTTGGCAAAATTGGTCGACGGGATAACCTAGAAGTACCAATTAATTTTAGAAAAATTGATTAACTTAAACTTAAAAGAACTTAATTCTCAACATTGCATAATTATATATTTTGCACCATTCAATAGTTCACTGTATATTTTCAAATGAGAAATGCTTGAAAACTGTACTCTAATTTACAGACTTTTTATGATTTTGAAACCAAATAACTAAATTACAGAATAACAGTATATGAATATTTTATCAATTATTTCCAGCTTTAAAGGAAAACTACACTTTCAACCCACCATCCTAGAATATGTATATATATATATTAATTTATTTATTTATTATTTTTTCAGAAGAATACTAATAGTATAAGATGAGATGACAAAGAAATAATTGCTGTGTTAGCTTAAGGCGAAAAAAAAGATAACATAGAAGTGTCAGAAAAGGATGAATAAAAAATCAACAAAGAACAGGAAAGTTTAATGCTATTAAATGAAACTAGTGCAGCATTGAAAACTCTACAATGTTTCCTAAGCTGTAGACTGGTTAGATGAGTTCCATATATCCCTAAAAAGAAATAACCTAAGAAAAAAAAAATGAAACAAAAGTCAATAACAGTTTTTTTAATAATTACCAGGTAAATAAATTTATTATTGCCTAAACTGATGACCAATTCGTTATGTCTTATTAATTTATGATTTTAAGAATAGAGATATGTTTATTGGTTAATTTAATATAGTTAATAAATCTAACATAGATTACACCACTATTTTGATGGTAATCTTGGATAACAAGAAAAAACTTTGTGATCTCTTCAATTTAATATTAATGGTGTTCGACAGTATACTGAAAAGTTATGTTTATTTAAACCTATTGTGATTCCATATTTTTCAAACATCTTCAAAAAAAATTTCCTACTGGTATATTAATAGTAAACTAAGTAACTATATCCATTAACTTTTAGATAATAACATGTTCAAAAAAATAAAATAAAAGCTTTAACCTTTGTCTTTCCAATCTGCCATTCTGTAGTAGGAAATTGCATCATAGACAGAATAGTACGAACTGCTTGCACAGGATCGCTAGGAAGTTTTTCTTTCCTAACAAGACATCGGTATCTTGAAAGAAATTCTAAAAAGGTGGTGTGGATAGGGAAGCCCTAGAAAGATAATGGTAATAGAAATTAGAAAAGCAATATTAGACAAAATATTGACGACTAAAAAGATATATACAAAACGCTATATTATGTGTTAAAATAAATTTAAAAGTGAGAATTTTGATAGCATTTTCTGAAAGATCTGCATTTATCATAAAAATCAGAAAAATGTGACTACCTTAAAAAGCAAAATTAGTATATGTAATTCATTAATGTTTTATTTTTGCCTTAATTTTTTTAACAATTTAAAAGACCTTTAGAAATATGAAGAGGACTTAATATATTTGTCAATTTTCTATTATTTTTCAAATAACATTAAAAAAAATGTCAACTTTTGATAGATAGTACATAATAAGATATAATTACCTCTCGACGAATACGAATAATGTCTAGCATTCCTAAATATCTTAGCTGAGTCAGAACTTGATTTTCATCGTAGTTGTTTGCGGCTTTCTTAGTATTTGGTTTTATGCACCGAACATACCTATAGAAATAAATTTAATGCAAGAAGTTAATAATACAGGTAAATTAATAAAAAATAACAACACAATTTGTTTAAGGACTATTAGAGTGATCTTTAAAAAACTTAAACATACTAAACAAAGAAACTGATATAATATGCAAACTGACAATTTGATAAAAAATTTTATACTAGCCTAAAGAATAGTTTAAATGTTAAAGGAAAATATTAGATAAGATATTATTTAAAAATTTAAAGCATTAATTTTTCTAACATTTCTCTAAAATTATTTCGGTTTATTTTAACTAGAAAAATTAAAGAATGAGTTAAGTTGAAAAAATTAAAAGAATCAAAATTATGAAGTACTCATTATAATCACTAAAAAGCACAATTACATTAAATCCATTTACTGGAATAGAAGATAAGTTCAAGAATCAGAATAAAAAAGAAATGTTTTCAAATTAATAATAATAGTATATGTATGCAGGATAAGGTTTGCCATAAAAAGTTTTTGAATCCACCTTTCATCCACATACATTATTTAACAGCAGAATATTAGCATTTTATTTTACTATCACTGTAGGAAAATAAATACGAATTACACAGAAAAATTCAAAAATCCATAAAAACTTTTATAATGTAGTTACAGTGTAAAGTGGATGTTTCTATAAAAATGAGGACAAAAAAAAAAAAAAAAAAAAAAAAAGCTTGAAAAAAACATTAATAAAATTAATTTTAAATTATGTGTATAAATATATCAAAATATATTTGAAAATCTGCAAAATTTGGCAACTGTAGCTAAAGTATTGATCAACAATATAAGTGAAAACTAATAATGTCTTAATAAACATAGCCATGAGATGCAAACATTCCGCATCGTATATATATATATATATATATATTTGTGCATAACAATACAAAACATATTTAAAATTTTAATTCTTAATACAATTTACCAAGGATTGGTTGAATGCAGCAGATCAACCAGAGCAGTCAGCTGATGTCGAAAAGCATCTGCAACTGTTGGTTTACCTTTAGTCATTGTTCTTGATATTGTGGCCGCAGTTTTTAGCCTGTTCGTTGTCACACTTAATAAATCCTAAAATGAAAAAAAAAAATCCATGCAAAAAAAATTTCAGCATTCTCTATTGAATAGTTATAATGAAGAAACAACATTTTGATAATTTGTCTAACATGTATCCAGCTTTCTCAAATTATTTAAGATTAAGTAATTAAATGAAATCACAGAACTATTATGCAATGGAATACTTAGATAGTATTAAAATTATTGTCTTAAGGGTGCAGGTCATTCAGCTTCTGAATTCTTCTCTGTAATGTTAAATCTGTGAGCATTTGATGCATTCTTATATCCAAAATATCTTTTCAGGAAATTAATATTTTGAACTTATTTTTTCTGTGTACTCTTTAAGGATGCCTCTTTTTTCTTTTCTTTCTTTCTTTAGTTTTCAAAATATCTCTAAAAGCTGTACTTAATTTAATATGAAGTGATAAAATGTTACTCCCAGTTTATCAGCTTTGAAAACATAATGTTAAATTAAGCAAACATTTTAGAAATATTTTGAGAACTAAGAAAAAAAAAGGGACTTCCTTAAAGAAAAAATACTGAAAGAAGAAATTAAAAATATTAATTTCCTGAGAAGATATATTGAGTATAAAAATGCATCAAACACCCATAGACCATATGGAGGGCATTTCGGAAAATGAGTGACCAGCGCCCTTAATGTCATTACTTTAATTAATACATTTAATTGGAAATCTCAAAGATTAAATGTTGATTAAATCTTAAAAGTATAGTTCAAGATAGTTTTTATTTTGGTAGTATGAAAAAATCTCCTGGTACATACTACATGCTCAAATAGATTTCAAAGTTAAGCAAAAAGGGTATTTCATAAAAACGGAGAGGCATTTTTTATGTACTGGCAATACTTAAATATTAAATTGAAACATGGTTTTTGATCGAAAATTTGCAAAATGTTCATTTTATGACAATTAATCTTTTTAACCTTCCCCATTTCCATTCCAAAGGGCAAAATTTGCCTATTTACAATTCCCACCAAGATATTAGCCATCTCATTGTTTTTGTGAGTTTAAAGATGATCTGTGCGCAAAAGCAACTTTTATCGTACAGACAAAATTTAGTACATATACATTTATATTTTATGTGGGGGTGGTTTTACATTTTAAAGGTCATATAATGAAAAGTTACGAAGGAGTTTTTGAAAAATCATACAATGGTAATGACATACAGTGATAGATAGAATTTCATATGAAATCTACCTAAAATCAGTGTAAAAATATGGCATGAAGTTTTAGGTAATGAAACTCTTTTAAACTCAAACATGTATATTAAATAATTCTTATCCATATATACTATTTCAAAATATTTTAAAACATTGTTTAGTTAAAAAGTAGGCGGAATTTTACATTTTTATTGAAATGTGAATAATAAAAATTATTTACTTGAAACTTAGTAAGCTCTTGGACGAAAGAATTATTGGACTTTTGCATCAATTCAAAGAACTGATCTTGTTGTGCATCTTTATTTTTCTCCAAAAATCCTTCCACAGTGTAAACTAGGTCACCTGCATAGTGTCGGATACCAAATTCTGACTCCCATCTTCGACGATCATCTCCTTTAACATAGTTTTCATGTCCCTCAAATTCCTGGTGTAACTTTGTAACATATGTCAAGTCAGTGCCCTGAAAGTAATACGATTGTCAAATGTATATGGTGTTAAATAAATTACACAAAACTAAGAAAGAGTGGGAAAAAGTTTTAAAAACTTACACCAGGCATTCTACATTCTTCTGATAATAACCTGAGTATGCATTTAGGAGGCTAGAAAAGAAAAGAAGAATGTTAATACATTGAAATTAGGATGTATAATAAAGTATAGTGGAAGGTATGAGCTGTATATACCTTTTGATTTTTTTTTTAACTTTGTGAATACTATTCTCTGCTATAGCATATACTCTATAGTGTATACAAACTGCCTAAAGTGTAAGCTCTCTGGGTTTTTAAGACTACATTACTAATAATAAAGAGTTGAAAAATTATAGGAGCAATAAAACACAATAAAAGATAAGTATAAATAAAGAGTTCCATTTGAGGTGCTTAAATATTTCATAGCATTTGTGCCACATATAGTTTATTTTTTAGGCTGTTGGTTGGGATTTTTGGTCAGTCAGATCTGGTGGATCATATCCCACTTAATTTTAATCAAAATTCACACGAGCACCTTTCAATTAAATTTCACTTTTACAACTGGTGAAACAAAAATGGTTAAAATTGGTTTCCAAATAAATATTTTGAAATAAATATTTTTAAAAAATTCATGTATGTACTCAACATTACAGAAGCACATTTATTTTGCCTCTGAAAGGGTTATAAAGCAGCTGCAATCCATATTACAGAAATATTTCTGCATTCAAGGGAACAAATTTCAAAGATTATTTCCATTTTACCTTCTTAATTCAGAGTTTATTTTATGGAAAAAAACGCCATTACTAACCCTTTCAGACTTAGAGTTTCCTATAGGATATACATCTTTACAATATTTTTAACATATATAAAATATGTTAAAAATAAAGTCATTGGTGTGAATGGAACCCAACTTATAGCAGAACTAAACAAAATAGCAATTTGTTTCTCATAGCACTTTTTTAACAATGTATGTGTTATATTAAAATGGATTGCAACAAAAATTTATAAAATGTGCCAAAATAAAAATCCCACAATCTGTTTTTCTGCATCATAAAGTCTTTTGTAAAGTACAGAATGCAAAAAACAATAAAATAAAATAATAAAAATTCCAAGAAATTATGGGAAAATATGCCTATTGAGTCCCCGTGTATCATCAAATTTTATGTGTAATTTTTTTTTTGCTTTTCAGTCTTTCTTAGTTATCAGTTTGTTAATAAAAATTCACAACTGAAATAAAAAAATATATATGTAAATAAAACTTTAGGTCTAAGGAAGAGGTTAAGTTATTATTATTATTGTCATTATTTATTTATTAACTAACTGGAAAATAGTTTTTCAAATTTTATCCCTATATCTGAATTGAGTGTTTCATTGTTTACATCTGTAAATTATGTGTGGATTTTAGAGAATTGCAGATTTGAGGGTGTCTACTGTATTTGTATATGCACAAAAAAGATGAGATAATTTTCTTTGAATTATTCTAAGAAACTTACCCAAGGAAAAGTACTCTTTCTTAATTCACATCAAAACCATCGCAATAAAAACCAAAAAAGCTTGATTGATACATAAATATATCATGTAAAAAGGCTGTAATTACAGTGATATAAGCAATATCTTGATTTAAAATACATATAAACTCCTTTCATGGAAAACCACAAGTTCAGTCTATTATTAAGAATAATAATCATAATGAAATAAAACTAAAAAACAATTTGTCATTTTGTCCTTACATCTGAAATGAAAGTTTCATTGTTTATGCCTGTAAAGATGTGCAAATTTTAGGATTGTGGATTTGAGGCAGTTTACTGTGTATGCTTAATATATTTTGAAGTTTGAATTCATAATCAAAATTGTCAGAGACATTTTTGTAAGAACAGTATCTATAAAAAAGTTGAAAATATTTATTTTCTGATGAGAATTCGCAAAAATATGAATGCATTTCATTTCCATATGTTTGATATCAAATAGAAAATTTTGAGGTTCTGGCCAATAACATTAAACTGACAATGGTGAAATATTGGAATTGAAAATATTGAAATTGACAATGGTTAAGCATTATTTGAAGATAATTAAATTATTTAAATGATGGAAAAGCTTTATTGCTTTCTGTTTTGGATATGTATTTATTTATGGTACAGAGTATATATATGTGTGTTTTACAGGAATGGACATGATATTCTTTATATTTTCAGATTAGGGACATTATAATAGATAAAATGTAATGTCTATTGCAATATATATATATATATATATATATAACCATTAATTGTATTGCAATATATAAACCATTGAATTTAATAACTTATACCACATATATAAAACTTATATTATACCACCTATATATAAAACCAATAATTGTATTACAATATATGAACCATTAAATTAAATAACTTATACCATATTGAACATGAAGGTAAAAAATAAATAATTAAAATGAAAACAAATGGAATTTGTAGAACCAAAACAGAATTTTCAGGCCCCAAATACTTTGGAACTACAAAGGAAGTGTGTGGCTTCATCTTCGTATTTGCCATGAAAAGCAAAATAATATTAATTTGGGGCTACCAACACACATAAAACCAAAATTAAATGCAGAAAAAACATCTAAAAGAAGGTACATACAAATTACTATTTAAATAGCAAAATGAAAAGGGAAAAAAATAAAAATAATTATCATCAACATGATAATGATAAATAAATTAATTAAAAACAAAAGTAATGTGATAGCAGAAAAAATAAACCATACACCATAGTTTACCCTATTAAGATTTAAAACAAAATCATTTAATTTTACTATGCTAAGCTAAACTCAATATCTTAATATAAGAGAATTTAAGATTTAAAAATAGATGATTAATATATTTACCTTATACACTTAGAAATGGTATTATAGGTCTCCAATTTATTAAAAGTTAGGTACAATTAAATCATGTAAATTAATTAAATTATATTAATAAAATTAATTGATGTAACTATACAAATTATCTATACATTAGTGTCTATTAAACATACATTATAATTTGTTTTTCAATTTAACAAGTGTATTTCCCACTCTCAATTTTTTTAAAAGTTGTTATTAGTTGTTATTGTAGTGTGAGATGAAATCTTGCATCTCACATTTTTCATTACGTTCGTGGGCGTAATTGATTTCGTTTCGCCAAGCGTTGGCTCTGGTGCGCGCCTGTAAAGTTTGTTTTTACGCGATACATCGCTTTGCTGCTCGCCGATGCGAAGCGCGTGCGCAATAGTTCTAATCATCGCGGCTCTTTAAAGGAGGCGGTCAGCCCATGACGTTTTTCGATCACAGCAAATCGGAAATCGCTTATATTGTTTTAAGGGTTTTGATTTGTCTTTGATGTTTCGCCAACTTTTTAAATTTGATCAATAGATTTAAATATTTCGTTCGTTTACATGTGTACACCCCGTTAATTTTTAGATATTAAAAATTTCGTTAATTTGAATTAGAATACGTTTGGTGTTACTGCTGTCATGACGTGAATTTTTTTTGGGAGCGCAGGGCTTCGGGCCCGGTTCACCGGTCACCGTCCCTAGGATGAACGGCGAAGTTAATAAGTCCGCCGTCGCCTCTTAAGGCTCCTTGAATTTTAATAGTATTATAAAATGTTTTTTTATTTTAAGTTCAAATTCAAGTACGATTATTTTAATAGGTTTTGTACTGCTCCTTACGTCTATGTGAAATTCTATTCAAGATAAACTTTTTAAAAATTGAGGAATCGTTACGGCAATTCGGTGGCCATAAGGTGAAGATCTTTCTTCCTTCTCACGATGGATTTAATAAAGAAGATATTGTTATTAAAAAGTCTACTCATCATTTTATTTTAAACACAACAAAGTAAGATCATTCCATTTTATTATTTTTGTTTCAACTGCTTACCTGAAAGAACCATAGCGGCTATTGCAAAATAGCTTTTAAACGCAATGTACGACTTTAACGGCCAAATTAGATTATTACAATTCCAATATCTAAACCACCCATTAATTAACACGACATTTGGCGCCGTGAAAGCAGTTGCTCTTTTAATAAAATTTAATTTAATTGCTATTTTATTTGAAGAAATAAAAAGTGAGAATTTTAAGATTTAGTATACTTACAAAGAAGAATATATTTTGTTACTAGAGTAATATGACAAGTTTAATATTTAGAAACTTAACAATAGTATTTGTTCGAACGATTCTTCAGATTAGATTGAATTTCATGATGAAAAATGGTTATATTCCATTAATTCTATTTAAAGAATTGTATTTTAATGTTTGATTCTTAATGGCTCATTGAAGAACGTTATTCTTCTTTTGAATGATTAGTTGGAAAATATTTTTAGATTAATCATGTTTTGTTTTTGAAAAATAAAAGTTTGAAATAATTTGTGTTGTTGTTCTCAAGAACATTCTTTTTATTATTTTAAGAGGCTATGACTTTGGGTTTTCAAATTTTATGGCACTATTAAATTTCAATAAATTAAAAAAAAGGATAATAATAATATCTATATTTGCTTTTAGAGAATGAAATATTGAAGTATTCTTGTAATATGGTCATTGTGCTGAGAAAATTTATATAAAATAAAAGATTAACATTTTTTTTCTCTTAAGCTGAAATTCTTCACAAGATTTCGTAGCAGTCTATTTCCTACATAAATTTTTGAAGATTTTATGCTTATACATAAAATTTTATGTTCTACACATTTTAAAGCAAGACATTTTCAACAATAATTTAATGCAGATTTTCTCATAGTTGACTCATTGATTTGTTCTAATGCCATCTGAACTGTAATGTTCTCAACTTTAATCATACAGTTTTGCTTAGTGATGGGATGATCTGGAGTCTACAAGGTGAAAATTTGTGAAATTAAGAAATTTTTTGCATTTATTTTATACTTGTTCTCAAGTTGTTCAGTTGTCAGTTGATGTCTCAAAATTGTTTGTAAAGGAACTCTCAGCTTATATTATATTTAAAAAGTTATGTTGCTTCAATATTTTTTTATTTCTATGATAAACTGTATTTATTTCAAGTTAAGAATTTTCACATCATCATCTCTTATGGAGTATATGACAGCTTTTCACCAACTATATTCTCATGTTGCTCTCTAAAAAGGAACAAAAGCAGCATTATTTATTTTTTTTATTCTTAAGAAGAAGTAGACATGGGGCTTCTTCATTCCTGTTACTGATATAATATCTCATCATATATATATATATATATATATATATATATACATTAAATAAACAAATCCTTACAGTTTTACACAGCTATATTAAAAAGAGTTCTTGCATTCCTCTACAGTAATCTTAACTATGTGTCGCTATTCATCATAATTTTTTTTTAAAGAAAAACACTGCATCTAAGTATTGCTCTAAGATCATATAACTTGCTACCATTATGAAATATTTACCTGCAATAAAATTTCTGCTTCATTTTCAACAATTCCTGTAATGAAGAAGTTGGACATCCACTTATGTGTTGTATCCATTTGTGTTGACCTCTTCTCTAATGATGTCATTATTGATTATTTTACAGTGGAAGATAAATATTATAATCCCATTCTTGTCTGAAAAATTACTGTTTCATATTAACTCTATTAAAATTTATGCTTCATTTTCAACTTTGAAGTGAATGATGAAAAAGAGTCATGAGCATGTTAGTGTAACATATCCTTGCAATGCCTGATTCAATTTTATATTCCTCAAGGTTTGTTTGTAAAGCTAAAATATTCCCCAGCAAGCACAATTATTTTCTCTTAACTGTATGGCTAGACTTGATTATAGAAGATTTGTTGATGGGCCTTTTCTTTTGTAAGATGTATTATCCTTACTGAGGGGAATGGTTCACGTATCTGCTTCTAGAAATCAGTTTTGCTGTTTTTGAAAATTTTCTTTTTACTTTACTAACTTTTTTCAAATGAAGATTTTAATTTATTATGGAAAATTATACAGATCACTTACCTTTAATATATATGTTGATTTTTACAGATGTTTCATTAGAGATACCTGCAGTTACAAAACTTGCTATACAGGCATTCTCAAGATTTCTTTATTTATTGCCTAAATTCTCCATATTCTTATTATTGCCATTATGTTTTATTTTTAAATATACCCAAAGTCTCTAAATTTCATGTTGTCATATGCCTCAGTTTTTAAACAAAAATACAATGAAATTTTTTTATAAAGAATTATTATTATGAAGAAATTTGAAATTCAAGTTATTTTACATACAAAGTTATAGAAATAAGAAAAGCACAGTTCTTAGTACTATTTAACAGCGCCTTTTTTTATAAAGAAGTGTTCCATATGGTGGATCTTCAAAATTTACTAAGAAATTCAAAGAAGTGCTTATTGCTATCATCAATTGTGTCAACTACCTTACATGTGTCTCAATTATTTTTCTTTTAATATACAACTAGTGTGTCTTCAAACGCATCATCAGTTCTCATCATTAGTGTTCCGTAATTCATCTGTGTAGTGCTTTCGAAAATGGTTCCTAAAAGCTAGTGAATTAGTTTCAAGTAAATGATGTACCAAGATGTTGTGTTGTCGCCCAATATTTCTTGACCAATTTTGTATATGATGTCTATCGAATTTTTAAAATTGATTCCTCTATGTGTATCATTAGAGAATACCACATAACTTCCAACATTGTACACAACTTTTCCTTCTTAAAAAGATTTTAAGGTAAATGGAAAGACTACCTACATGATATTGATTGTGTGTATTTTGACTTGTTTATCAACAGCTAATGATGAACTCTTCATGCAAACTGCAATGATAGCTTTAGGGAATTAAAAACTATTTTGATCCCCAGAACATTAATGTTATCTTTTGCAGTCATACAATTCTTTAATATATATATATATATATATTTATCCTTTTTACACAGGGTATCAGTGGCCTTCAAAGGAGATCTATGCCCCCTGAAATTTTGTGTAACAGCATCAAAATACAGAGTATTTATTTGATATACTTCCTTTCAACTTTGTGTTTACTTATGTTAGATTAATACTTTATATTTACTTTTACAGATCCGATGACAAACTTCAGTACCTTGGAATTTGTTAGTCATTTTTGTAAGCCTGGTGTTTAATAATTCCTATGATGATTTCAACAAATAATATATTTCCTACATAATTATTTATTTGTTTGCTTGAAATATTTTATGTAAAGAATTTTATGTGTATTATGGTACACTTAAAATTTCAATTTTCCCATGATAGTGTCAAATAATTACTCAGTCTTTCAGTGTGTATGAAAGCATTTTTTTTTTCTGGGGATCCCCACCCAACCCAACCCAAATACCCACTTTGTCAACAAAACCATGGTTTTTACACATATTTGAAGATTGTATCAAGTGATAGTGTAAGTTTTAAAGAATGATATATATTGAAAATGTTTATTGAGTAAATAATTCAATTTTTTCTGAGAAATATTTATATTAAAAGATGTTTGTTGATATTACTTTTACAACAGATGTTTTCATTAGGCAATGAAAAGTTGGTAAGAGTAAATAAATCAACAGTGAAACACTTAATTTTCAGACATGTCTTTCATATATATATATATATAGTTGCAACTGGCTTAGCTATCTGTGTTTTATATTTTCGGTAGTCATTTAGTGCACAATTTGATTGCTTGTATCATGAGAAATACAGCTGGTTAAGTACATTACATGTTTGTCACTAAATAAAAATGAATATATTATTAAAAATAATAATAATAATAATAATAACTTATGGTATATTTAATACTGGCCAGTCTATATTTACAGGAATGACAGTCTATATTTACAGGAATGACAGTCTATATTTACAGAAATGACAGTCTATATTTGGAGTGATCACAGTTTGTTTAGAGTAATGACAGTAAATACTCTAGTTTAAGAATACTAAATAAGTTATAAGTCCTAGGCAGTCAAATACTCAAGGTATTTTGACATTTGTTGCTTGTAAAATGCAACTTTCTTTTTGGTACCAATTAAAATGTTTGATGTGATCTCATTTTTTTTATATGCTAATATTGATTTTGTTTAGCATTTATACTTAAGTATTTTGATGAAAATTTATATGAGATCTTAATGGAAGAAATTGCCATAAATTGTGAAATTTGGCATTTTTATGTGTATTTATGGTATACATTTTTATACTGGCATTGTAATGTTTAATGTGCTATGTACATTTATGATGTATACTTTCTCTTTTCTCTCTCTTCCCTTTTGGTCACCATTACGAATGATTATTTGCAACAATTTAATTTTTGGCTATCAAAATTTTGATTTTCCCATCCTGATGTAAAAAATTTGTTTTTTACATCTGTCTGGCACATCAAAATTTTATTTGACGTTGGGGGGTATTGTGAGATGAAATCTTGCATCTCACATTTTTCATTACGTTCGTGGGCGTAATTGATTTCGTTTCGCCAAGCGTTGGCTCTGGTGCGCGCCTGTAAAGTTTGTTTTTACGCGATACATCGCTTTGCTGCTCGCCGATGCGAAGCGCGTGCGCAATAGTTCTAATCATCGCGGCTCTTTAAAGGAGGCGGTCAGCCCATGACGTTTTTCGATCACAGCAAATCGGAAATCGCTTATATTGTTTTAAGGGTTTTGATTTGTCTTTGATGTTTCGCCAACTTTTTAAATTTGATCAATAGATTTAAATATTTCGTTCGTTTACATGTGTACACCCCGTTAATTTTTAGATATTAAAAATTTCGTTAATTTGAATTAGAATACGTTTGGTGTTACTGCTGTCATGACGTGAATTTTTTTTGGGAGCGCAGGGCTTCGGGCCCGGTTCACCGGTCACCGTCCCTAGGATGAACGGCGAAGTTAATAAGTCCGCCGTCGCCTCTTAAGGCTCCTTGAATTTTAATAGTATTATAAAATGTTTTTTTATTTTAAGTTCAAATTCAAGTACGATTATTTTAATAGGTTTTGTACTGCTCCTTACGTCTATGTGAAATTCTATTCAAGATAAACTTTTTAAAAATTGAGGAATCGTTACGGCAATTCGGTGGCCATAAGGTGAAGATCTTTCTTCCTTCTCACGATGGATTTAATAAAGAAGATATTGTTATTAAAAAGTCTACTCATCATTTTATTTTAAACACAACAAAGTAAGATCATTCCATTTTATTATTTTTGTTTCAACTGCTTACCTGAAAGAACCATAGCGGCTATTGCAAAATAGCTTTTAAACGCAATGTACGACTTTAACGGCCAAATTAGATTATTACAATTCCAATATCTAAACCACCCATTAATTAACACGACATGTAGTAGCAATTTTATAAACTTTATTATTGACTTAACAAGATATAAAAAGGGGAAAAAACATTACTTTTTCTAAAAGCTCAAGACAGGGAGTGTTATCTGTAAAAGTTATGTGAGAATATACAATTCCTTCTTCTTGATACTACAAAATAAAGAAAATAGGGAATAAAGAACATTGTTAGACACAGTAATTCACAATTTTATAATAACTTTATATATTTTCATAGAAGTTAAAAAACAAATAATGGAGAAAAATTGTAGAAAAATTTAGCAAATACGTAAGTTTTATCATAAATTACAACAAATGTAAATTTCTGAAAAGTAGTTTATTAAAAGAGAAAAATATAAAGTTTCACATACATGCTAAAATATAATATAAAAACAGATAAATAGTATAATATGCATATAAAAAGTATTAAGAAATAAATGGAAGACGTGAAAAGAGCACTAATGAAAATATATGTGTAGAAAAGGGCAGATAGTTGTTTTAGAACTCCTAAAACTCCATCATCAGTGCAATAGTTAAAATTACCAGAGATAAGTGCCAGTGGTTAATTTCACTGGATCTCACCAGATCTAAGCTCCAATACTTGTTTTATTTCAATCAATATTTAAATATTGGGCAGAATTCAAACAAACACATAAATACTGAGCTCAGAAGGCCGGCAGAACAGTGCTTCTAGAAAAAAAAACTAAAATATTCCTTTCATTCCCAACCCAACTTCCATTTTTTGCCTTCTTTCCTATCAAAACATTCACATATGTGACAAAGAGTGTGACACATGTAAGAGCATACTTCTGTCTATCACTTGTAAGTGTAGAGTCAATTGTTACTGAGCTGCATATTGAAGCCGCCAGGGCAGAGCTGAGTGTTATTAGCTAATTGATAAAAAAAAAATCTTGCTGAGTATGATTTTATAGAAAATTCTCTTCATTTTAATGTTTTTGTCTTGACTATTTACTAGATTTTTTTTAATTTAAATATACATAGATATAGTCAAAATATACTAAAAGCCAGTACACCTGTGAGAAGCTTTTGCACTTAACTTTTTACTTTCTTTTCTGATGCATTTTTAATTAATTTAGAATCAACTGTATTTTTTTTCTATCAAGCAACTTCTTTTAACATAGTGGGTATATTTTGTGAAAACCTAGTTTAAAATTCTCTTATATAATATGCCCTTAATCATTGTGCATTTTGTATGAACAAAGTAAAGGGGATGCTCACCTCAGAAATAATATGTATGATATTATGATCATATTTAAAAGTATAAGAAAAATTCAGTATGCAGAGTCAGATGTGGGTAAAAAATCCTATTCAATGATATCTCGTTTATCATTGTACACCACATATTAGGTAAATCCTGTATGCAGTGTTAAATGTGTACAAAACAGTTTATCCAATTACATCCCATTCATCTTTGTATGGTATATATTAGAAGTCTAAATTACTTTAAATTTTATATATAATGCAGGAAATATAAATATGCAAGTAGGAGAGATGGGGAATACACAACAGTTGTTATTGCTGAGGAATATTAAAGTTGAAGTACTTTTTTGGTTAGGAACTAAGCCAAGAGATAACTAACAATGCAGTTGCTGCAAATGGTGAAATAGCAGTAATTGTTAAAAATAAACAGCAGAGTCAATGGATGAGATACCTCAGGAGATCTATGAGAAACGGTTAAGGGCCCTGTCCTCGCTCGAGGAAACGCTCACGAGCTAATGCTATTCCTATGGGGAAGCATTTTTCTAATAACTCTTTCGCATTTTCACATTTTTGAATGATTTTTTTTGCATTGGATAGCTGGGGTGCATGCCGATTGCGCACCTTTTTTACTTTTTCGATTTTGGTTGCTGATATATTTTTTAAAAAGCACTTTCAGTTTCGAAACTGGTTTTAAAAGTCAAACTAACTTTGTAAAAAATATCTGCAACCACAATCGAAAAAGTAAAAAACGTGTGCTATCGACATGCACCCCAGCTATCCAGTGCAAAAAAAATTATTCAAAAATGTCAAAATATGAAAGAGTTATTAGAAAAATGCTTTCCCATAGGAATAGCATTAGCTCGCGAGCGTTTCCTCGAGCGAGGACAGGGGCCTTAAGTAGGAAGGAGATAAGAGGGTAGGAGAAGAGACGAAAGCCAGAATTTAAAAAGAAAACTGGATGTACCTGACATACCATTAGCCAAGCTATTTTCAATCCTCCTATTTAAATATAAAAATAACATTACAAATTATTATTATTATTGGTCGGTATTTTTGTCTAGTATAGGCTCAGTAATCTTTGCTAAACAAAAGCTAAACTTACAGACAGACAGGCAATGTTTCTTGCTATAGTCTGCAGTTTTTTGCTTGGATATCTAAAATGGCTTTTGAGAAATAAAGAAAAAACTGGGAAAATCAATCTACCAATTTTTCCATATCCAAACACTCAAGAACTAATTGATTAATTTTAAGGAATCTTATGCGATTGAAAGATGTAATGATAAATGATAATAAATGATAGTAATTACAATTTTAGGTTATGAAATATACACATTAATTTACAAGCTGGATTGTTAAGTTTAGTGACTCAGCATTCTATTATAAATATTTTAAAAGTGCATAATGTAATCAATTTTTTTTTTTCCCTCCAAAAAACTTGAAAGGTATTATAAAATTGATATAATTAATTTCTTTTTTCTTTTCTTTTCAACTTAAAGGGTATTATAAAATATAAATGTAATGCAATGGGTTAGTATGCAACCTAGTTATGAAGTAAAAATCTCACATTCAAACACTTTTATAACTTATAGTAAATGAAACATTTAATTTTTGCTGACAATAGATGACATTTTAATAAAATCATTCTTTTGCATTTATTATCCTCAAAAAACTAATTAATTTTATCATAATTATCACCCAAGGATATTTTTTCACTAATGAAATCATGTTCAAATTAAACAAAACAAAAAAATAATAATAATAACAACTGAAGTTTTAACCATGATAAGTACAAAATTAAATTATTCTAAAATATTAAAGCTATTTCCTCTTATTTTTATTAGAAAGGCCATATTAAAAGTATTTTTGATGCATAATTATTGAAACAAAAAATATATGTACTTAAAATCCTGAATTTAAAATGATGTTTACACAATCTAAAATCCAATTATGATTCAACAACATGATGCATTGATGTAAATAAAATAACACAATAAGGCTACAGAATATGTATATAATTTAATTAAATATACATTTGTAAAAACCTTTAATTTGAAACAATGTGTACAAAATCAATTTAAACTGCAATTATATTCAGCATTTTATGTTAATAAGATAACATAAAAACTAACAGAAAAAAAATATATTTACAATAAAAGATTTTTCTTCAAGAACGACTTCATGTATCTAAAATATAGCTTTACATATACTATATTCTAAACCCCTTGTAAATATAATCTAACAACACCGATTAACAAAAAACCAGGAAAAATTTCATTAGACGACAATGTTCCTGAAGCCACAGCAGTTGTTCATTGTATTAAACATCCTTTCAACAATGTTGAAAGGATAAAAGAACCTTTGATAATCACACAATTGCTTTTTCCATAGTAGCAATAGCAGTGAAGGGATATGGTCATCAAAATCCTTTCACCCTTTCAACACTATACCAGATTGGTTACAGCAGACATGGAAGATAGCTCTGGAAAATTTTAAAAGCTAGAATCGATAATTTTAAAATATCGACAAGCGAGATCATCATTTAAAACTTTGGTTTATTTATTTATTTTGGGAGAGAAAAAGATGGTTTAGTGGCCCAAATCAAGAAAACATATATTCTAATTTTTCAATAACGAAATTGTGATACATATTTAGTGCGAACAAATTTTCAGTTTAATAAATGGGAGGATAAATTTTCAATTAATTAAATGGAAATTTCTAATAGGACGAGCTTTACATTTTAGGCTGTTGTCAAATCTAAATTGGCTTTCATACATTTCTGAATTCAATTTTATTTGTGCATGGGCAGACAGTAGACAAACCAAATTTATAAACATTTTTCAAATATGTTGGAAAGTGTTAAAAAGGATATACAAGAAAATTTGTTATACATTTTACACTCAAAATCATAAATTAAATTGACATATTTGTATTGCTTCATTAGTACAGTATATATCAGGTATTGACATTATTGCAAACATAACTGTGAATTTTATACATGAACAAATCAAAACTTCACAAAAAATTTTACTTATTTATTTTGAATGACAATAAAGTATATATATTCTGGATACTTACAATTTCTTGTTCTAAAGCAAAAACATAATGGTTAAAAAACTTATGAAGTTTTTCATTGGTGTAGTTTATGCAAAGCTGTTCAAAACTATTTACCTAAAAAGAAAAAAAAAAGGTTTTAAAATTTTATATATACATTAACTTCATCAATATAAATCCAAAACGTAGCATAATTTTACATTTAATTATATATACAGCAAGTGTTAAGTACTTAATGTATAAATTTGAAACGTGAAAAATTCTAAGGGAAAGTTAAAAGTAAATTTTATTAGATGTATAACATTCTTTCTCTTTAAGTCATTTAAATTCAAAGCTTCAGGAAAAAAAAATCAGAAGTGCATTTTGCAGATGACACAGCATCATGTTTTATTCCATAATGTTTCTTTAACTACATTTTCCTCCCTACCACTTCTTAAATCACTGTAACATAAAAGGATTTCGCCCAACTTTCTAAGAAAATCAGCAACTCTATTTATAGGCATTTTTTGTGATGCATATTATTTTTTGCAAAAACTTTTCTAATACCATGGATTAAAGTAATATAGAATAAAGTAAAATAGATCTGAAACAAAAAACATATAGCAGTAACCTAGAAAATGACATACAATAAAAATATTTACTGAAATACTACAAATAAATGAAGATGTAAAAGAGTTACATTCTCAAAAATTATGTTATTTCATCTCAAATCAAAACTGGCAAGACACATTGAATTTGTTTGTATTTATAAATGTATGAAAATAGTATATGCTTTTTTCATAAACTATAAAATTGAATAACAATTTCCTTTTTAGATAAATACAGAAGATCTTCCAAAAAGTCCTGACAAAATTTTGGACCAAATTTCAAAATGTGACAGCAGCATGATAAAGTCATGAGACAACAATTGTGTATGTATATATATATATATATATATATATATATATATATATATATAGCTCAAAATGTAACCCATTTATCAAAAAATATAAGTTATGAAGATATCTATCATATGGTAAAGCTAAAATAAGAGTACCAGAGGATGACTAATGCAGGGTTCTCTCTCCCCCCCCCCCCAAGAAATAAAAATTTAATTAAAAAAAAGATACCAAATGATTAAAATTAACCAAAAATTATCAAAATTCACATAATCTCAATCATTTACAAAGGGATGCGGTTCCCTTTCATGGTCTGTTTCCCCTACCCACTCCACCCACGCAAGAAAATGAACTAAATACAGTAGACTCCCTCAAATCTGCACATATTTTACGGATGTAAACAATGAAACATTCAGTTCAGATGTAGGTGCAAAAATTGATTGTTTCAGTTTTATATCAATTCCATATATTTTTTAATTTATAATTTTTGTTAAGGTTATTGAATTCATGTTTTTTCATGAAGAAAGAATAATTTATTTCTGAAAAAATAAAGATATTGCTAATATCATTGGTAATCAAAATCTTACCAAACATATTTATGTATTAATGAAGCTTTTAATAACTAATTATTAAGTCTGGCTAAACCTGAAATAAAATTCATTATTTTATGATCCTGATGTGAATTAGTAATGTACCTTTATGAAGCAAGTTTCATTGAATAATTTAGGAAAAACACATTTTATCTTTTATAATGAATATTTAATTGTACATTGATTATTAACTTGACCTTTCCTTTTAGTATTTTAATCATTAAAAAAAAATATCTAAATTTTTACTATTTTAGTTTATTACTTATTTTAATATTTTAGTATATTGTATGCATTCATTATACTTTTGATTTCATTATTAATTACATTCAAATTATTTTTTTAAAAATGTAAACAAAGCAATGACCAGAAATCCGCAAAATTCTAAAATCTGCAAAACCTCTGGTCCCAAGCTGTGCGGATTTGAGGGAGTCTACTGTATCATTAAAAACTAAGGATTAAAATTCTATTATAACAACTTAGTACTCTATTGTTTTCAAAATACATTCTTTTGTTGAACCCCATTAATTATGACCAATTGGAGTCTTTTAAAATACCTTATAACATACATAGATAAAGAAAATAAAAGTTTGCAAACAAATACTCCTGTCAAATCCATCATTTTTTTACTATTATCCTACTAGTATTTTTTTTCTTAAAGTTGTGATCATCTTTATGCAATACCATGTATGTGTATACTGATGTGAATAGTACCTGGTACAAAACGTATGCATGCATACAATTTGTATAAAAGTCAGTACTGGGCACTTCTGCTTTATTTGCAAACAATTTATATGGATAGATACAAGAGAGGGGCAGAAAAATGTTTGCCTCAGGGCCTACGATAATGAAAGTCGGGTCCTGTAAAATACCAAGATTTTAATTAGGCTTCAAGGTATGAGACTTTTAAAAAATATTTAATATATATATATATTTAACTAGTACAGTGGCACAGCCAAGGGGGTGGTTTTGGGGTTAAAACCCCACCCAGAGCTAAGAAAGATCACTATAATTGCCGTTTATATGAATCAAAACCAAATTTAATATTTAAATATTTTGGCAGATTTTGAAATCTGCCGCTTTATTGAAGCAGATTTCATTTAAATAAAGTGATTCAATTAAATGGCATGTGAAAATGCATATTACATGGATTAGTTAGGTAAAAATTGGTTATTTGAACAATCTATTTTCTGAGATGCATTATGCTAAAAAAAATTATGATTTCTTGTCAGACAGATGCTTTTTGAGCTTAAGTATTATACAGTGAATATTCTAATTAGTAGTGATTCTATTGACCGGCGATTCAAATAACCGGCAATCTCTTTTATCAGAAACTCAAAACTCCCCCTAGAACAGAATTCTGACTGCGCCACTGAACTAGTATAAATATTAGATTAATTTAATCCATTTTTGATGTGTAAAAATTAGATGTTAAGTTTTTCTGAGATAGGTTAAAATTTTAATGAAGTTGATGCTAAAGTTACTGTCAAGGAAAATAACAAAAACAAACTTGCAACAAATACATTTCACTCAAATTTTTCAGAAACTTAATTTTTGTTATACAGCACTTTTTTCACTCTTGTCTTCAAATGCAAATAAAAAAGCATTTTAAAGTTAATGAAATTGCAATTTCTTAACAATATTTACTCAAGATTAAAAGCATCAATCACTTACTTGGGTAACTTCAGTAAAACTACCATCCAAATTATTTCTTCTCCGAATTAATTAATAATAAAATAAAAGTTTTCATTCAGAGTTCAATTCAGGCTTTTTAAAATTTATTATAAACAAATGAGGGGAAAAAAATCCATCCCAACAGAGTTTGACATGTAATGTTGTTTCGTTAATTGGATGCTTTACATACTGAAATGTTTGAGTTTGAGCTGAATATTTGAAGATCTTTGCTACAGCCATTTGAAAGTACTATTAATAATGTAATGTGTTGAAGCAAATGATCGTTTGAAGTTTGAATGGAGAGAGCTCTGAGACCTGTAGCGGCAGGGCTGTAGTCGCTCGCTAAACAAACAACTAAATGTAAACAAACAACAAACCCATGTTGTTGCCAATCGAGACTCTCGAAAACAATTCACAAACACAAGGAGATCCCAATATTTGCTGTACTTAGGAACTTAGGTCTCAATTTTGCAAATCAAGACAGTCTGTAAAAGATTTTTTTCTATACACACTCTTTTTTAATATTTTTTTCATATAATTCCAGCTTGTGCAAAACAAAACTTACATCAAAATTTTCAAAACCAAATATATCCAAAACTCCAAGGAATCTCTCACTGTCTTGACCAGGATTTGTGCAGGTATTTATGTAGTTTACAATCCAGGCAAAGGTCCTAGAATACAATGCTTTTGCCATTGCATGCCTATTCTCTCTGGCCTAAAAAGAAAATAAACATTTGAAAATACAGCATAAATATAACATTTTCTATTTCTAGCAACCTATAGTTCATTAAAATGTACATTTTAATTTAAGTTAAAGTTTATTAGATTTTATTACAGTTCTTTGAATTTTGACGACTTTATTCACATATCATTTAAAAAGTTGAATAAGCATGATTACATCAATTTTTCTACTATTTAAATTTGAAAAAAAAAAAAAATTACTTTTAAATGCAATTTGTTTGAAAACTGTATCTCAATTTGTTTTTGAGTTATTATTATTATTATTATTTGTGGTTTTTATACTTTTTTGTGTCATTGTGGCAACAAAGTTACTTCATTTCTGGATATTAAACATAGACCAATCAGAAAATTAATAAAATACGAACAACACTTCAGATATGCTTCAAATATCTCTATGCTTGACCGATAGAAACAACCATTTTTCCGAATGGTTAGAAAACATTTTCTGTAAATGTTTTTCTTTTTTTTTTGTACGCAATTATTAGCTGCATTTTAAAAATAAATGTGAGAAAAAAAGAAAAGTCATATACACTCATATGCCTAGTCTAGATAAACTGTAAAAGGAATTTTACCTTTGATAAATTAATGTTGTAAAAGAAAGATTTTATAGGCAGAAGAAAACTGTTGTACTAATACATTTTTATATCATTCTATAAAGTGTAATTTATAGCTTATATTTACGAATGGAAAAGAAAATCAAAACTACTTAAAAATGAGTGGGGAGCTTACAATCACAATTTCGATTTCAGAATGTTATGCTTCGATGTCTAAGACTCGAAATAACGCAAATAGATTAAAACTCTTGTTCTGAAATCGAATTGGAGAAGAAATATTTTAATAATAATTAACATTATTACATCAATCCTCAGTGACGAAGGAATTAAATAAGAAATGAATCTTATCATAAAAAATGCATTGCTATCAAACAAACCTCGACATGAAGCTTCACCTTCGGTGAACTAATGTTGTAAATAAACTACTTTTACAGGCACGAAAAAATCCTTGAGTTATATGCTGTATGTATTTATCAAATTCAGATATGAATTCTATTTTAGTTAAAATCCGTTTTAACAAATATTATTATTATTACTATTATTATTTGTAAATATTGCCCCCTTTTTTTGTACGCAATTATTAGCTTCATTTTAACAACAAATAAATGTAAAAAGTCACAATGCACATATATGCTTAAGTCTAGGTAAAATATCATTCCAGAAAGTGTAATTTATATCTTATATTTGCGAATGGAAAAGAAAGAATACTGCCCAGTTAAACTGATGGCATTGAGCTCACAGGCTACAAATACTAATTGTACATTAAAGCCTTATATTTTCAAGGGTTAATTCCGTTCGAAAAAAAATTAAGAAGAGAAACAGCTTTCCCCTTTCCTCTTTTTTTATACTTAATCATTGAACCTCCTATACTATCAAAGACATGCTTTATCATATAAAAAATCTATATCCAAAATTCAGAGCAAATGAGATAATTCTTAATAAAAACCCATTTAGCATTTATATAATTTAAAAGGAGTTATCCCCCTCTTTTATACTTAACTATTAAACTTCCAAAACTATTCGGAGATTTGCTATTCTGACAATTCTGCTTGAAAAACCCATTTATATAAATTAAGGGCGGGCATTAGAACCCCTGATCCTCCTATTTATACTTATTCAATGAACACCTAATAACAGTCACGGAATCGCCTCATCAGAATGATCCTAATCTAAATTTTGAACGAAAATTTAATTCTGCATGAAAATCCCATTTATATCAACTAAGGGGAGGGGCATGACCCCCCCGTTCCCCCTCTTATACATATCGAATGAACTCCAAAAACTAATCAGGGAAGCGCCTTGTCAGGATATACTTACATACAAAATTTCAAGTGGATCGGATATTTTTATCAAGAGTTATCGCGTCACGCACGAACATACAGAACGGACGGGCACATAAGCTCTCCGGCTATGATAGCCTGTGAGCTAAAAACTACTTAAAAATGAGTGGGGAGCTTACAATCACGATTTTACAATCGCAATTTCGATTTCAGAACGTTATGTTTTGATGTGTAAGACTCGAAATAACGCAAATAGATTAAAACTCTTGGTCTGATGTCGAATTGGAGAAGAAATTTTTTAGTAATTATATTATTACATCAATCTTTAATAGCGTAGAAATTAAATAAGAAATGCATCGTATCATAAAAAGTGCATTTCTGTCAATCAAACCTCCACAAATAGCTCTACCTTCGGTGAACTCTTGTTGTAAAAAAATTACTTTTACAGGTATGAAAAAATTCTGGAACTACATGTTGGGTTTAACGAATTCATATATAAATTCTGTTTTATTTAAAATCAGTTTTAACAATTTTTTTTTTTCCCCCAAGCGCCGAACGTGAAAGGTGAAATTGCAAACAGATACTAGCACATGCTGTCTTATATACGCGATCTAAAGCCGAAAATTCCATTTAAAGTCTACCAAAATCATAAAATAATTCTCATCTACGTAAAATACCGCTGGAAAACGATAGAATAAAGTTTCTTGGACTCACAATCAGACTTTAAATCCGAAATAATAATAATAATAATAATAATAATAATAATACATTTTAATGCAATCATGGAAAATGAACTACAAATAACATAATATCATGAAGAAAACAAAAAATATACATTATGTATTTCGGCATATAACATTTTGATATGAAACTGTATTTTTCTATTTTTAACTATATTTCCATATTACGTGAACACTCTTCTTTGTTACAAAACCTTCATGAATCATTTAGCGAGAAAAAACAATATCATTAAAATGATTAATAACTGTCACGAATATAGAGAAAAAATGAACAAATTCGAGAACGGATGGTAAAAAGCCCATGTGTCTGCTAGAATCCCTGCAAAGCATTAGGGTCGTTCATTGGTCCTTTCAACTGATCATGAATTCCTTTATTTTCATTTTAGATTCGAATTTTAATTCTTAAGACTGCTTTCGAATCCAAAACTTTATGACACAAATTTTAATTCATTTTTATTTGGGAACGCATGAAATTGAAAAGCATTTTCAGTTTTTTGATGAACGTAAAAAGTGCGTCAAAAAATTCCGTTGAAGTCTGCGTTTTAAATCTAATTTCTGGACGAAAGGAGAAAAAAACAGCTAGAGGGAGGAGAAAAAACGATTGTTACGAGACAAAATCGCTTACAACTCAATAAATTATTTAAAAAAAAATCATTTTGATTTCAAATTGCTTCAATAGTCAGCTTTGCTAATTTTGTGTCTTACCGTTTAAAAATGAGTTATTAAATGTATCAGAAAATTTCGGATTTGTTCAAAAAGCACTTGAGAACCACTTTAAGTTTATCTTTTCTCATATGTACATCCTAATCACCCCCCCCCCCCCCCTCCTTCAAAAGTGCTCGTTATACGTGGAAATATACTGTACGCATCACTCATACATATCGAAATATATTCTTTAAAAAGATTAGAATAGTCTTTTTAATACTTTTCAAAGGTCTATAGAAAAAACATCTATGGTGTACAGCCCTCGATTTAGAAGGGGTGGTCATGGCTCCATTTTTTCTTTGGGGGGGGGGGAGGAAGGTCGCATATATTAATAACTAATTTTCCTATTAAACGCTGTTCCCAAATCCAAAAAGGCTACTTTTCTGATACTTTTGGAAAGTCATTTTCATTCGTAAATACAAAAAAAAAATTGCATTAATATTTATAAAAATATAAAATTTACACATTTTATTTCGATAGCAAAAAGTTTAAGAATTTTCCGGCAAAGAGTCTTTCAGAAATTGAGCATTTTATACTAATTTTTAGAATTTGACAGTTACAAAAATGTCGTAATGAGGAAGCCAATTGACTATCGCGGCTTTAAGTTTAAAATTGCACATTTTCCGCTGATTTTCCGAAATCATCTTTATCGAAAAATGGAAGACGCTAATCAATCACATTTTTTCTGAATAAGTATCTATAAATGTCTTGCATCCGAGATTCAAAGTGACTTCATGAATGCGTCAGAAATATCCTCTTCGGATTTATAATAACTAGTAGATCGAACCCGGGCTTCCCGGGTTACATAGAAAAGATAAAAAGCATTTTTTTTTAAACTGAAGACTTTAATGAATTTCCTACATGTAATATGCATTTTAGATTGCTAACTAACTCCAAAAAAGCATTTTTAACCCTTTAACCCCTTGAAGGGGGTGAGATAAAATATTTCCTACTTAATCTTGATTGCAAAACGCCACATTGACGCCAGTAATTTGAAATAGCAATTTTATTTTTGTCAAATACGTGAAGAAACGCTTTTAAATATTTTGAAACGAATTTGTTTTTAAATTCTGGTGTCAAACAATCATTTCAGCATTTTAAGAGTTGAAGTGTTTTTTCCTTCAAAGGGTTAAGTGTCTTGCGGATTTTTTCATTCATGTTCCATTCATAAAATAATAACTGTGAAAAGTATTGGTATGAAGATTTGTATTTGATAACTTTACATATTTTTTTTATCTTATACAATTCAAAAAACTAACATTAATCTCAATATTACATTAAATCAATCTTTGAATTAAAATATTACATATCGGAAAAACATAGTTAGGTTAAAGTGTTAAATGAAAAATATTAATTATGGAATCAAATAAAGCAATGAATTTTTTCAAAAGTCACATTTTCGTATTAGACGCATGCCGGAAATTATTAGCCAAGGATTTCGTTACGGCAACAATTTTGTTACTGGTCATTTCAGTGCTTCGAGCACGTAATTCAATTACATGTTTGTTAAACTTATTTTATTTTATTTTATTTTATTATTTATAAAGGAAATTTTTATTTTGCTATAGTATATTAGCCGGAAACAAATCCCGAACTCTTTATATTTTTCTAAGGACAAATAGATTAATCTATCATTGTTAGAATTCGAAAATAGGGTTAGTTTAAAAATTACTTACTAACCATGCAAGTCTTCATTTGCGGGTTGCATCTATGCGATGCGCGGAGCTTTGAATTAAAATCGAAAATCATCTGTTGAGATAAACTTATTCTAAGTTCAAATTCATCTAAAAGTCCATATATTATAAAAAATGTAGTTTAATTCCATCTAAAAGGCACATTCCTTCATTACATTCAGAGAACTCAATCGTTCTCACACACTTGTCAAAGTTCTTCGAAAGATAATAAATAAAATCAGACGATATTTTCATTTTCTTAATTTACGCGTTCAATTAGTTTCACTTCATTTCATTTTACAACATCCTCCCCCCTTTGAAACTTGGGGAGAGTTTCAAATACATAACAATTATTATTAAAAAGATCCAACCTCTTTGGAGCTTTTACACATCTTCCAGAAGAGGTATATTTCTTAAGTATGACACTATCAGGAGAAGACACATTTTCATGATCATCATGCTCACTGGAACTAGTTTTCTCTTCACCCGACGGTTTGGATGCAATTTCAATTATTTCATTCGAATATATTTCCAAAGGAAAGATGCGCTGCACCGGACGTAAAACCGTGCCGTGCTGAGTTTTCAACTTAACACCACGAACTTTACCATCCCGTCCTGGAATTAAATGAATCACCTTTGCTAAAGGCCAAAATAAACGTTTTTTGTTATCATCCCCAACTAAGACTATTTCTCCCACTCGCGGTTCACGTGTATATTTTTCAGTATGTTTTTGAACTAATTCGCTGAGGTATTCTTTTCTAAAACGTTGCCTAAAATCGGTAAGAAGTTTAGCTCTGTAATTCAACCTTCTCCTTAAACTTTGAGAATCTAATTCGATAATATCCGAATTGCTGAAACTTCGGTTTTCAGTAAGAAACATAGCGGGTGTGAGAGGTACTAGCTCCAGTGGGTCCTCTGAGATATAGGTTAGAGGTCTGCAGTTAATCACAGATTCACAATCACATATAAGTGTATTCAATTCTTCATAAGTCAATACAGATCTACCTAAAGTACGTACTAACAATTCTTTTACAATGCGAACTAACCTTTCCCACCAGCCTCCCCACCAAGCTGCGGTGGGAGGTATAAATTTCCAAACAATTTTATGCGTCATGGTTTCTTTTAAAATTTTATCCCAATTTAATTTTGAAAGTTCATTGGAAGCCCCCCTAAAGTTTGTTCCATTATCACAATAAATAGTGCTGGGCCTACCGCGTCTAGCTATAAAACGTCTAAGTGCTAGCAGGAAAGCATCAGAAGATAGCGAATTGACTAGTTCAAGGTGAATCGCGCGATAAACGGCACAAGTAAACAATGCTATCCAAACTTTCTCGCCATTTTTTAGAAATAACGGCCCGGCTAAGTCTACTCCAATAATTTCAAAGACAGCACAATCTGTAACGCGATCTGGTGGCAAAGGTGTTGGTTCGCTTGACAAAGACTTTACCTTAAAACGTTTACATGCAATACAGTCGTACAATACATTTTTAATAGTTCTTCTAGCTCTAATTATCCAAAATCTTTCTCTTATTAAAGATTGCATTGTTCTTATACCTGCATGACAATTCTTTTGGTGTACTGATCTAATCAATAATTTAGTAAATTCACATTTGCCTGGTAACAATATTGGATACAAAAATGATTCTCGGTCATTTCTTTCAGTTATTTTAGTTTTAACTCTTAAAATTCCATTATCATCTGTGAATGTTACAATATCATTTAATGACCTTTTATTATAGAAATAACAGCTCTGAACTAAACGGATTAGATATTTTTCAGAATTTTCAATTTCATTTTGAGTAAGATTAGAATATTTACACTTATTAGAAACATTTCGGCAATTATTTACAAATCTCAGAATCCAAGCAAATATTCTTATCATCTTATCATAATTAGATATATTATCTAAGAGCCAAAGGGGTGTGTCTTTAGCTAGATCAATATTCGTAATTTCGATCTTTTTTCTTTCTAAATCAACATCTTTTGGCTGACAGTCAATCGCGCCAATTGGCCAACATTCAGGATTTTCTTTTAACCACTTAGGACCTTCCCACCATCGCGAATCAAGCATTTTCTGCGGAGAACATCCACGTGAAAGTATACCAGCTATATTCAAATTTCCTGGAACGTGCTTCCATGACTCTATATTGGACATCTGTCGAATTTCTTTGACTCTGTTGCTCACGAAAACCGACCAATTCCCATGTTCCTTTATCCACCAAATTGCGGTAGTAGAATCTGACCAGAATGTGATTTTCAGACCTGGCATATTTATTGCCTTGATGATAGAACTCGCAAGTCGAGTACCTATACAACAAGCCATTAACTCTAAACGCGGCATGCTCAAAGTTTTGAGAGGAGCAACCCTAGACTTCGCTCTAACAAGCGTAACCTTGACATCGGAATCAATTATTGATCTAGCGAAGACACATGCTGCATATGCCCCTTTACTCGCATCAACAAAAACATGAAGTTCAGATGAAGCATTAATTTCTAAGTATCGAGGTATAGCTACTTCTTTTAAAACATCAATATTCTTCAACCATTTCAAAAAAGCACTCACAATGTTACAAGGTTATACTATCTTTAAGCATTTAAATGTAAGGCAATGAACAGTACTAAAATAATCGAGGTGGGCGACTTTTTACACACAAACATATTTAATAAAACTGACGGCACTACAGACGACATATACACATATTGTAAACACAGAACAACTATCTGGAACGTAGATACATTATGTTCCTTACATAATTCCATGGAATAGACAAGGGGCGCCATCTACCGTTTAACCTGAAAAGTAAAAGTATAAAATACCACAGCTCTTCCCCACTTAGTAATGAAGTCGGTCAGGAGCTCTTCGATGTCTTCTGGACCTTCTAAGTACCTGTGGAGAAGAAGAAGAATTAGTTTTTACATGTTCAGGGGCATCAACTGTAGCACTAGTAGGAACCGACGGTTTTTGGTGAATATTATCAGAGTTAGCTGAATTAGAACTCGAAGAATCAGGATTATGAAAGTCAGTTGGAGTAGGATCTGGAACAACTGGAACATGAGAGTCAACTGGTTGCGGATCTGTGAAACTTGACTGTAAGGGTGGAAAATCATCTTGCTTCACACTTGTATTTTCACTTCTAAAATTTTCTGTAACATTTTCTTCTGAATTTGGATCATTGGTTAAAGAAATATCTTCTCCTACATTAGTTATTTGATCCACATGCCTTTTCCAAATATTCGAACCAACTTGAACTCTGTAATGTAATTTTCCTTCTCTTGCTACAATTCGACCAATTTTCCATTTGGCTTCTGGAGTATAATTTCTTACAGCTACTTTCTGGTTGACTTCAAATTCTTTTACTTTAACTTTAGATTTCCTTGCAGTTTGCTTTTCATGAACAAAATTTGCAACATTTGGCACGATCAAATCTATGTTTGTTCTTATGTGACGCTTTAGAAATAAAGATGCAGGACTTTCCCCCGTTGTAACATGTGGCATCTTCCTGTACTGCATAAGAAAGTTATTCAGCTTCATTTGTAAAGTACCTGGTTCAGACGCTAAGGCTTTTAATCCACGTTTGACCGTTTGCACATATCTCTCAGCCTGTCCATTTGTAGATGGATGGTACGGTGCACTAAACTTATGTTTTACACCATGACTTTTTAAGAACATTTCAAATTCTTCAGATGTAAACTGCCTAGCATTATCTGATACCAAAGAAATAGGAAAACCGTATCGTGCAAAGAGAGAAGAAAGACAAATAATTGTATTTTCTGAAGTTGTACTAGGAACTATAAATACTTCTGGCCATTTACTATAAGCATCAACCACTAACAAAAGCATTTTTCCGTTAACAGGACCAAAATAATCAATATGAATTCTCTGCCATGGAGCAGTAGGCCATTCCCAATGATGTGTATCAACTTTAGGAGGATTATTTTTCAAATTTACACAAATAGAGCAATTTCTTGCAATATCTTCTATATCATGGTCTATTCCTGGCCACCATACAAAACTACGGGCTAAAGATTTCATTTTCACTATACCAAAATGACCAAAATGTAATTCCTTTAATATTTGTTGTCGATGGATTTCTGGGATAACTACCCTACAACCTTTTAAAATACAACCATGCTGAAGAGTAAATTCTTCTTGTTTACCACCAAAAAGTAAATTCTTAGGAATTTCTGAACCAGAAATGAGGTGATGAAAAATTTGTCGCAAAAGAGGATCGGTTTTTGTAGCTGAAGCAATAGATTTAGCATTTAAAGGTAAAACAGAAAGTTGATTTATTTGAATGATTTCCGATTCATCAAGTCCTTCATTTGAATTATATTCGTGGGGCAAATCTTCACTACGTAATGGAAGACGTGAGAGTGCATCGACATTACCGTGTTCAGTAGTTTTCTTATAGCGGATGTCATACTGGAACGCTTGTAAATATATGGCATATCTTTGCATTCTAGCAGCTGATAAAACCGGAATACTTTTAGAAGGTGAAAAAATTGAAACTAATGGTTTACTATCAGTAAACAAAGTGAATCTGTTACCGTACAAATATTGAAAAAATTTCTTAACACCAAATATTATTGCTAATGCCTCCTTATCTACTTGACTATACCGTTTTTCGGCATTATTCAAGGTTCTGGATACAAATCCAATAGGCTTTTCAGTCTTGTCTGGCATCACATGCGAAAGAACTGCAGAGATACCATATGGAGAAGCATCCGTAGCTAAGATTAAAGGTAATTTAGGATTGAAATGCGTCAGCACTCTGTCCGAAGTAATTTCTCTTTTTATTTTTTTAAACGCTTGATCACATTTGTAAGACCAGTTGAACTTTACATTCTTTTTAAGCAAATTATTCAAAGGATGTGCAATTGTCGATAAATTCGGTACAAATTTTGCATAATAAGTTACAAGACCAAGAAATGCTTTTACCTGGGAAACATTTTCTGGCTTAGGGGCATTTACAATTGCTTCTATTTTATCTGGTGTTTTATGAATACCATGTTTATCCACTTTATACCCACAATAAGTAATTTCATCTGCCATGAAGAATGATTTTTCCTTATTTATCCGAATATTATAATTTCTCAACCTTTCTAATACTTGCTTTAACCTTTGCAAATGAATTTCGTCCGTTTCCCCAGTTATTCCTATATCATCAATAAAAATTGTAATTCCCTCAATTCCACTTAAAATTTGTTCGATTTTTCTTTGCCATATAGCAGGAGAACTATTAAGACCCATTGGTAATTTAAGAAACTGAAATAATCCTTTAGGTGTATTAATGGTTAATAATTCCTGGGATTCCTCATCAACGGGCAATTGGAGGTATGCTTGATTTAAATCAATTTTTGTAAAATGAACACCACCACTTAAAGTAGCTAACATATCCTCTATTTTAGGCAAGGGATATTTTTCTACTTTCAGATATTTATTTAATGTGACTTTAAAGTCTCCACATAAGCGTATTTTACCATTAGATTTTACCACTGGAACAATCGGGGTTGCCCACTTGCTATTTGTAACTGGTTTAATTATACCTGCTTCTAATCTTTGTAATTCCTCATTGACTGCAGCACGTAGTGCATAAGTAACAGTCCTAGCTTTACAAAATATGGGTGTAGCATCCTTTTCAAGGTAAAGCTCTGCCTTTAACCCTTTAATTTCCCCTACTTTATCAGAAAATAAATCAGAAAAATCATTTAACAATTCTTGTAATTTATCAGAATAATTTACAGTCTCATTAACATAAACAGATCTTAAATTATGTGGAAAAATATCGAATGCAGAGGCCCAATCGCGGCCAAATAATAATGGAAAAGTATCTTCTTTTATCAAATATAATTTTAACTTTTCTGTTTTATTTTCATAAGTAACATTTACTTCAACATAACCTACAGGTTTAAAAATTTCACCAGTTGCAGTTTTTAACTGAACATCTGGAGGAAATATTTTATAATCAGGAAAAATTCTGCGAAATCTTTTTAAAGGAACAGCAGAAATTCCCGAACCGGTGTCCAATTCCATATCCGCTCTGGCTTTATTTTCAATTAACACAGATAATTTAATAGGATTTGCACCTGTATTTTTTATAGTTAATACATTTACTGTATCTACCGAATTTACGTGTTTTTGGAAAGTTTTACTTCTACAAACCTTTCCAATATGGCCTTTTTTCTTACATATTTTACAAGTAGCATTAATAAATCTACATGAATTGGCTAGATGGGAAGTATTTCCGCATCTATAACATTTTAATTTACTTTTATTTGCTTCAGGAATTGTATTATTTATATGATTGTTGACATTTGACTTCTGACAGTCGTTAGAAAATTTCTTTGGGTGTACATTTTTTGAACTGGAAATTTTATTAATACTGAAATTTTTATTTTTAATTTCAGAAATTTCAATATCTACATTGTGTAAGGATAAAGCTTTCTCCACTGCTTTCTCAAAAGTTAAATCCTCTACTTGCGTAATCAATTTATTTTGAATGCTTTCGCTTTTCAAACCGCGTAAAAATTGTTCAAGTAAATTTTCATTTAATGTATCACCCGTAAAACAACAAAAAGTTGTATTTTTCTTTAATCTAGCAGCGAAATCTTGAACTGATTCCGACTCATTTTGGTAACACTTACGAAATTTGATTCTTTCAATAAATTTGTTGGGGGCGGGGCTTAGATGCTTTATCAATATATCAACAATCTCCGAATATTTTAATGTTTCACATTCTTTAGGGAAACATAAATTACTCAGTAAATTATACAGCTTAGGGCCCATGCAAGATAAAAGGGCTGCAACTTTTTTTTCCTCTTTTAATTCATTCAGAATAAAATTCTGTTCCAGGCGTTTAATATAAGCCTGAAATGTTTCTACTTTATCATCATATTCCTTGAATGAAAACATCGTATTCTTTATGCAATAACACAGGAAAAAAAAAAGTACTTTAAAATTCAATGTACTTACCACCCCCTTGTTTTAAAGCTGCTGATATATTCTGGAAAGCTGCTGTTACCTTGTATGTTTGTCGAACGCAAAAACGAAAGAAGAAGCCATTTCTCTTGGGCGCGCCGTTATTCCTTTAAAATTTTTACGGTAGAAACTTATCCCATCCTCGTCGCCATTATACTATTTTTAAGCATTTAAATGTAAGGCAATGAACAGTACTAAAATAATCGAGGTGGGCGACTTTTTACACACAAACATATTTAATAAAACTGACGGCACTACAGACGACATATACACATATTGTAAACACAGAACAACTATCTGGAACGTAGATACATTATGTTCCTTACATAATTCCATGGAATAGACAAGGGGCGCCATCTACCGTTTAACCTGAAAAGTAAAAGTATAAAATACCACAAAGGTAATTCTCGATCCCATGGAATTTTCTGTTTCCATGAGTCTTGTAGCAATAATTTTGGAAGCAATGTAGCAGGAGAGAATAAACCGATAGGATCAAAAATCTTTTGCACAATGCTCAAAATTAATCTCTTAGTAATTTTCCTTTCACACGTTAATGTTTCTAAATCTAAACAACATTTCAAAGAATCATTATCTAAATTCCAAATAATCCCCAAAACTGAAGTATCCCCAGAATATTTATCAACATTCTTGCAAGCTACATTGCTTTCAAAACAACGCAAATTGAAACACCCTTTAGACATTAATAACTTTGCATTTTCAATAAACATTTCAGCTTCATTAATGTTAGAAACACCTGATACACAATTATCTACATAAAATGAACACTTTAATTTTTCAGCAGTTTCCTTATATTCAGGAGGACTATTTTCTAAAAGATGCATTATAGATGCACTTAGTAAATAAGAGCTAGAAGAGACACCAAATACAACTCTACAATGTCTATAAATCAATTGTCCTTCATTACATGGGAAATAGAATCTAAGAAAATCTCTATCTTTAGGCATAACAGATAACATTAAATAAGCCTTTTCTATATCTGCAGTTATACCGATAGGATACATTCTAAAACGATCAAGAATATCAGGTATTAATTCTATAAGATTGATGCCTTTATACAAACATTCATTTAACGAGGGTTTCCCTTTCTCAGAAGCAGATGCATCAAATACAGGGCGTATTTTTGTGGTTTCCTTATCTAACCTGATAACGGGCCTATGCGGTAAATAATGACATTTATTACTTAATTCATTTTCTGGAACACGTTCAATAATATTCATTTTTTCCCAATTCTTAAATACTTCCTGATATTCATCGAAAAATCCCCCACATTTCAATTTATTGATCATTTTTTCATATCTCTTCCGAGCTAAAACTTTATTGTCGGGCAAATTCTTAAAATTACACTTCCATGGAAGCCCTACTTCATATCTGCCATCGGGAAGAATTTTCATTTTTTCTTTAAAATCGTTTAAATCAAAGTTTTCCCGCTTTTCAAAACTCTGAATGGGGTCAGAAATTCCTATGGTTTCAAGTTCCCATAATTCATTCAAAGGAATATTTCTAACGTGCATAGACAATGTTGTCAAAACGTTATGTTTCTTGCCACACATTTGTTTCCCCATTACTGTCCAACCGAGCTTGGTTTCTATGGCAGTCAAATCGCAATTTAATTGAATTAAATTTCCTGTCAATAATTTTCCTATCATATCAGCCCCCACCAAAAGATCAATTTCAGATTCCTTACAAAAATCATCAGATAGATTTATTTTATTTCTTTTTAATTCATTTAATATTCTATAATCTTTAATTTTAGGTACAAATCCGCAAATCCTTTTTTCGGAAAATGCTTCAAAACAAAACGCATTATTTCCATCTAATTCACTGATTTCTACCGAAAACACATCATGTTTTTTAGGTTCCGTTTCATCTCCCCCGAACAGCGCGTGAATAATTATTTCTTTTCTTATAGGATTCATTTTCAGTGATTTCGTTATTCTCTCGCTTACGTAACTACTTTGGCTCGCTGAATCCAGCAGTGCGCGTACGACTTTTTGGCGACCTTGCGATCGAATGCGCACGCCAAGCGTTTGCATGTACACAACTTTATTTCTACTACAATTAGAAAGAGAATTTTCAGATTTTAAAGAATCATCTTGATTATTATTTATATTTTGTTCTGGACACATTATTTCAAAATGTGGTTTATGGCAATAATAACATTTTAATTTATTTTTAATATTACAATTCTTACTCAGATGACCAGCCTTTTGCAAACAAGTGAAACAAATCCCCTTTTTTAACAAAATCTTTTGTTTATCAGTTAAAGACATTTTTTGAGCCCCAAAACATTTATTAGAGGGGTGAAACCTATCACAGAATATGCAATTGTTTTTCTTACCTTTATTTTCTATACTCACCAATGCAGAGGCGGTGGCTGGATCAGGTTTGCTAATAATTTCAGATAAAATGTTCTTTTTTCTAACAATAGAATCAAAACCTTTTCTCGCTAAAAACACCATTTCATCTCCTTGAACTTCTTGGCGTAGAAAGTCCATCAGATTTTTTAAAGTCCTGGAATTTTCACTGGAATATGTATCGTGATTTCGACTTCTTTCCCAGGTCAAAAGAACTTCTTCAGGCAGGCAGCTCTCAACCAAGGGCATGAGAAAGTCTCCATACTTCTCTTGAGTTCTTCCCAAACTTTCTAAGGCACGAAGTTTGCTTTCTAATTCATCGTATAAAGAGGCTAAGTCAACTTTCATTTTAGGCGCAGTGGCATTTTTCATTACGAGGGTTAATAATTCCCTAACGTAAATTTGCACAAGAAGATCATCTCGTCCAAACCTCTGTTTTAATTGATCGATAGCCTTCGGATAATTTTCCGCGGTAGCTGGATAACTTGATATTAAACGCTCCGCTTTTGATTTCGGTTCCATACATTGGAATAGGTACTGCATCTTGTCTTCAGCGGCAATAGAATCGTCTTCGTGTATTTTCTTGAACTTGCTCCAAAACGATAAAAATTCCTTTGGTTCGCCGTTAAACTTTTTCAGCTCGATCTCCGGTAATTTAAATTTGCGTTTTACTTCTTCGCCAGGAGATGAAGAAACCTGTATCTTTTCATCAATACGTGCACATATTTCTATATATTTTTCTCGATATTCTTCTGCACTTTCAAAATCTTCGGTAAACAATTTTTCGTCCTTATCTTGTAACAATATTTCCGAAATTTTACTTTGACAAGTGTCCATCCGTTGAAATTTATCAAACGGTTGAGTTTTCAGAATAGAAAGTTCTTTAATTTCACATATTTCTTTAGTTAATTCAGTTTCAATTTTCTTAAACGTGAGAGTAAAAGCAGCTCTCAGTCCTTTTCTCTGAGTTTTCAAACTACTCAGATCCATTTTTTCATTTAAAATTAATTGAAATTCAAAACTCCTGTCCCGCCGAGGGTACCAGTATGTTAGAATTCGAAAATAGGGTTAGTTTAAAAATTACTTACTAACCATGCAAGTCTTCATTTGCGGGTTGCATCTATGCGATGCGCGGAGCTTTGAATTAAAATCGAAAATCATCTGTTGAGATAAACTTATTCTAAGTTCAAATTCATCTAAAAGTCCATATATTATAAAAAATGTAGTTTAATTCCATCTAAAAGGCACATTCCTTCATTACATTCAGAGAACTCAATCGTTCTCACACACTTGTCAAAGTTCTTCGAAAGATAATAAATAAAATCAGACGATATTTTCATTTTCTTAATTTACGCGTTCAATTAGATTTACTTCATTTCATTTTACAACAATCATAATGGAGTTTTACTCGGTAGAGATAAATTTAGAAATAACTCACACCTGATTTTTTTTTTAAACCGCAGCCAATCAGTAAATTGAAATACAGTTTTCAAACAAATTCAAAATATTTTCAATTTTTTTTTCTTATTTGGCAGTGTAAAATTTTAAGTTGTTTGATTACATGTTGAATTTGTAATTTTTAATTATTTAATCTGCGTTTTTAACTATTCTTTTATTTTATTACTCAACCAATTTTAATTTTATAATGGAAAATTATCAGGAACAATATTCATAGATTTATGAGTAAATTGCGTATTATTATTTCTTAATGGAAATACGTAATAGAGATTTAAAAAAAATGCTTAAAAAATATAAGCTCGCAATAAATGAGTCAATTGAAATACAGTTTTCAATCAAATTGCATTTGAAAGTAAATTTCTTTTCCTATATGATGAAATAAAAATCGAGTATGTGCGACGTTTAGAAGATTAAAAAATTGCAGTAACAAACATTGCAAAAAGTCATTTATCCTGAAATGTTGTCATTCGCAAAATAACGTCAGTGCTACACACGGACACATTTGTTTGTTACAATATAGATTTTGCGCATATGAAAAATCGGTACTACTTGATTATCCCATCGACCATTTTCGCAAATTAAAAAAATGCCAAACTAATAGCCAAGCTATATATGTTGAGATAATTTTTATTTTAAATAACGGAAAAACAAATAAATTAGTGAAACATGAATAAAAATACAAATAAAAAGTGGTATTAAACACCTCTTGATGACATTTTAAACATATGTATCGTGTTTAATATAATTGAATATGACATTCACAAATTATCCATTTTTGGCATTTAATCTTATAATTTGGCAATAGTTTTTTGGTCGACGGGATAACCAAGTAGTACCGAAAAATCTTACGCGCATGCTAAAATGTTAAAAGTAAAAAAATGACTGCACGTACGTTTTTTTTTTTTTTTTTTTTTCCCAAAAAAATTTGCTTCAAAGTTAACTCTATGACAAATTTAAAATTCGTTTTATAAATTAAAATACACAACAAATATTAAAAGAATAAACATTGCACTCCGTCATTTCAACGTGCAAAGAAGATGCCGTATTTTCCGTGAAATAAGCAAACCTTGATTTTTACAAATCATGCCAAACCAAATTTTCAATTACATTTTAAACATTGGATGTTGGCGTATTATGAAATCTCATTTTGTCTTTTACACCATTCTTTTTCTATTTCAGATCAATTTTCTATGTGAAAATGTACTTTTTTTTCCTTTCTGAAAATATATTTGGAAAATAAAAATGGTTCTAAAAATAAAATAAAAAATAACATAACATAAAAAATATAATTATTCCAAGAAGAAAGAAAAATTAAATAATTGTGTTTTGCATTTTCCTTCTGGTAAAATGACAGGTAACAAAAAAGAACTAAAAAATCATCTGCTCTAGTAAATTTAACTGAAATTTATAAAAAATTACGGTACTTCTCTATTATCCCTTCGACCAATTTCGCCAAATTATACAAATTGCCAAACTAATAGCCAAATTATACATATTGACGTAATTTTTACTTTAAATAACCAAAAAAAAAAAAAAAAAAAAAAAAAAAAAAAAAAACAAATAATTAGTGGAATACTAATAAAAATTCAAATAAAAAACGAAATTAAAATCCCTTAATGACATTTTAAACACGTGAATCGCATTTAATGTCATTGAATGGGACATTCACGATCATCCATTATTGGCATTTAATCTTATAGTTTGGCGATAATTTTTTGGTCGACGGGATAACCTAGAAGTACCAAAATTACATTAAGCGAATAATGTCACTTTAATATAATTACAATTGGTTTGGTTTGGTTTATTTTTTGTCGTCCGATTATCTACGCTAGGGATATAGGACCAGGGGGGAGTGCCCTTCGTGGGGGTCTTTCTAAGGGAACCTAACCCGTATTTACGCAAAGTTCGAAGAAAACCACGAAAACTCCGAACGGTTAGGCCGACAGCCGCGATTGGGTTCGAACCCAGCACCTGCCGTCTACCAGTTGAGAGGTCCGTACCTCTCGGCCACTGGTGGGGCTATAATTACAATTGAATGTCTTAAACAATTGGACAAAAATTTGGGGACCCTGACATTACTTTAAACCTGGAATTATTGCCAAGATCGTCTTTGTTTGCTTGCTATCTCGGCGAAAAAAATTCAACCCCGAGGGGAAAAAAAGAATCACATTGAACAGGTACTAATTCCTTTGACATCAGTCGTGCATTTTGTCTCTAAATAAAAATGATCTGCTTAAATTTAAGCATTTTAAATTATCATTTTACAGTAAAACCTCTAAATAATGGACTCCTCGGGAAAGCAGAAATTGTCCGCTATTCGGAGGTGTCCGCTATTGGGAAAACCTCAGAGATTTAAAAATCGCTAAGAAATGCTTAATATTCCATTAATTAACGTTTATATTCTTAAAACCTATATTATATGATTAATCAGAAATTAAAGTAATTTTTTAAGCAATAAAACTGAAATGAAAGTGTGCATATACCTTTATCTACTCTTTATTACATTCTTAGGAGAAAATCAGTTACAAAAGTTTATTTTTGCTTGCAATTACATATAATTTGTTTTTCAATGCGACGTTATTGGATTCTATATATTTCGGGGTGGGGGGAGGGATTGCACTTTTTGTCTATTAAAAGTATAAAATCTTCCGGTGGGACATTGCAAGCAGATGTCCCTCTCGGACAACCCTGAATTCACACTAAATGTAGGGATGGGGGAAGAGATTTTCCCTAGCCCACCCTCTACATTTATCTGTGATCACAAAATTTGTGACACATTGGTCTGATAAAATTAGAGACCTTTTAACTCCTTTTTCTTTTTCTTTTTTTTTTTTTTTTTATTCTGGATAAAAAATTATTTTTCATGCTTTATCGCCGAAAATAGTGTCCGCTAATCGGAGTGTCCGTTATTCAGGGGTTAAACATACAAAAATTTAGGTTTTGGGAGTAGGGATTGGAAAACTGTCCATTAAATAGAGGTGTCCGCTATTCGGGAGTGTCCGTTATGGAGGTTTTACTGTATTTTATTATAAACTAAAAACTATAGTACTAAAAGTTTCCACAGACTTGTCATTGAAAGTTTCCTTCTTTTTAGCGAAAACACGCGGTTGTGTTTGGGCTAAATGTAATAGATTTCAGGGTTGCATTTTTTGCACCACTCTCAGCCACCATAAGTCCTCTCTATTTCTTCTTTTTACTTTATGGCTATTTTTCCTTTACTTTGCACAGAAATGGAGTACTCAAGTTGCCACCTCCAGAAAAATTAAATTAAAAACTACAAAAAAATTAATATCTCAAAAACAAATTAAGATACAGTTTTCAAACAAATTGCATTTAGAAGTATACAGGGTGAGTCATAAATATCGAAACAATAGGCTATCTCCTTAAATATTGCCCCTAGACCAATACTTCCAATTGCAAAGTTTCACCAAAAAAGGTAAATTTTTTGATAAGATAAGTTGCAACTCCATGGGGGGTCTATTTTTAAAAATACGAAAATTAAATTTTTATACGGCCCCCAGAGGATAAAACTTCCAATTAGAAAAATTTTCCTTATACATTCCTGAATTGAACAAAAAAAAATTCCATCTTGTTATCTCCAAAACTCAGAGAGTTATGACAATTTTAATAAATCGTGAGGTTTCAAGGGATCAGACACAAATTGAAATGCGTGTAATTGAAGAAACAGTGTTGCTGTATGTTGTCCAGGAAACATTTATTTTATTTATTTATTTATAGAGTTTGAATTTTGAATGTTTTGTGATGGTTAACCACATAGTTTGTAAGCACTATCACATCATAAGCTTTCTTAATATTTTTTTTTTCAAAAAATTTAGAGTAAATTAAAATTGTTATTACTCAAAATATTATTTGTCACGTTGAATTTTTTTCTTTTAATTAAATGAAAATGTTTAATTTTCAATTTGAATCAGCATTTTAAATAATATTAAAAAAAAAAATTATTTAAAATAGCAATTTAAAAAAAGATGCAATTTTTTGTGAATAAATCATATTTTTAAAAGTAAATTTTCTGAGGTGAAAACATCTTTCGGCATTTTTTTTTTTTTTTTTATTGAGGTGTTAAAAAAACTATTGAATTGTTACCGTAACAAACGGTTACTGACGTATGATGTAAGGTTAAAAATGAGAAATACTGAAATAAAATCATCTGATGAAGAAAAGTGCATTTAGTTTTAAACAAAGATTGGCTCCTAACGTTTAAATGCTTTTTTAAAAGTGTCTAGGTAATTAATTCCTTCTTGTGTAGTTTCGATTTCAGATTTATTACTATTAAATACTACGTACAATACTACGTACAATATATATACTACGTAATAATACTTAAATACGATTAATTACTATTTAAATGAGTCAGCTTATTTAAACTTATTTTTTTTTTATCACGCCGACTTCAATTTTTTTCATTGTTTTATCCCTGTCAACTTCATATTTTTCTTGTCAAAATTGCCACTACACGATGCGTAAAAGATGCCTCTAATTACGGGCCTCCAAACTGGTAGACGGTAGGTACTGGGTTCGAACCCAATCACAACCATCGGCCTAACCGTTCGAAGTTTTCCGTGGTTTTTTTCGGACCCTGTATTTCCTATTGCAGATAATTGGCCAGAATAACTCCAAGGCCGCTGCGCTTTTTTTTTTTTTTTTTTTTCATTTTTTAGAGTTTAACATACAGTTTTCAGTTCAAATACAAATACATTTTAAATTTTGTTTAACTTGCGAATCAGTTATCTTTTTAAAACAAGAACAGCTGTTTAATGAATCTTCGGCATATTTCATTTAAACGTTTTAAGTTGAAATTATTCAATTGAATTTCTTAAATGATGTTTGGTTCGAACGCATTAAACCTTGATCAATTAAATACACTTAGAATGAAATATATTAGTGGGAGCTTAGCAAAAAAAAAAAAAAAAAAAAAAAAAAAAAAATATGCAACAGAAACGTTATACTTTTCGACTTTAACATTCGAATAAATATTTTTTTTAATGCCGTTTGGAATAAATAAACTACTCGGATGTAGCAATCGGAGGACTCTAAAGATACGAAATTCCGTGGATTAGTACAAGATATGACTGAAATCGTGTAAACTATACAAAATTCATTATGAAAACGCCATCCGAAAGATGATTGATACAAAAACGTAAACAAAACCAATTCATGTCAAGAAGTAACTGCATCTGACTTTTTATGGAAATTCCTACATTAGTTCTTAAAGCAGAGCTATTGCAGAAATCGTAACAAATTCAGTGTTGCAGCGCCTCTCGTGGAGCCATATACAACAAAATATAAATAACATCAATTCATGTCAAGGAATAACTGAATCTGAAGATTGATGATATTCCTTGCATTCTGGAGATACAGCGATCGCGGAAATCGCACAAAAGCCTTTACAGTAGGGTCACCTGTTAAGCGATTCACACCAAAAACTAATCAGCATCAATGTATATCAAGAACTAAGAAAATATAATTTTTTATTAAATTTTGTGTATTAGTTCTTGAGATAGCGCACTCACAAAATGTATATCATATACAGAGATACAGAAGCAGTGACTCACAGACAGACATTTTGTAAAAACATGTTTTTCGGTATCTCTGAGCCCTAAAACGTGTGAATCCGTCGAAAATCGGAATTCAAAATTTTCATGAATCCAATACTTTTCTCTTGTAAAAGATAGAAAAAAGTAAAAATATGTTTAAAACCACATACATTTTGAAGCTGAATAGTACAAACTAGATTTTTGAAAAAATTCTAAGTAATTAATTAAAATATATTTCCATTAACATTAAAATGTACAATAACATTAAAATATATTTCATATGATCCAGTTAATAGAAGGGTCATTATCGCTATTACTATTTTTACTAAACATATTGCCTGCGGCAATAAGTTTTAAAGACACGGTTAATGAGAGTTTAATTAATATCACTTAATTTAATAACACTTTTAATAAGTTTTTAATAAGACGGTCCGGCCAATGGGTCGTGCCAATTACGAGCCTGGCGCCAAGCTCGAGATATTGCAGACATCTAGCATACGTCAAGGAAGTTTAAAGCAAAAAGCTATATGCTTTTATTTTATATTTAAAAGTTAAAGTATTGTCTTGGGTTTACATTTAACAATGCGTAAATTAATGGTCGATCCCTAAATTGTATTTCAAATGAACTGATATCGCTGCACCCAGATGTATGCTAAAGTGGTGTAAGTCACGAATTTTGAAAAATTTTGAATTTTATTATCATCCAGGGATTTGCAGATATCGAGATGATTTTTTTTTTTTTTGTTCGATTCAGAAGAAGATAAGGAAAAATTTTCTAATTGGAAGTTTTATTCTCTGGGGGTCGTATAAAAATTTAATTTTCGTATTTTTTAAAATAGACCCCCCATGGAGTTGCAACTTATCTTATCAAAAAATTTACCTTTTTTGATGAAACTTTGCAATTGGAAGTATGGGTCTAGGGGCAATATTTAAGGAGATAGCCTATTGTTTCGATATTTATGACTCACCCTTTATATTTTTCCCTACACAACCGTGTAAAGATAGAAAATGTGCGATGTCTAGGAGTTAAAAAATTTGTAGTAATAAAAATTGCAAAAGTGAAATTTCATCAGAAGGTGTTGGCATTCGAAAAATGACGTATGCGTTACGCACAGATACGTTTGGCCTTTATAATATAGATTATAGAGTTTTTAAAGAGTAAGAAATATTCTCATTGTTGAACAAAAGGTACTTTTTTAAGAATTTAATATGTATTTCATTTTTAAAATCTCCTTTAGAAATTTTCTTCGTTTAGCCGAGGGTGGATGTCATGATCCCCGTGACTTCTCCCTTGGATGAGCCATTGATGGTGTATTTTAATTATGTCTATTTCAAATAATATTGATATGCATCACTGAGTTTTGGAGGTGAGAATTTCTGTATCGGTCGGGATTCGAGAATCATTATTTTACCAGAACGCGACATGACCTGCGGTTCGGGCTAGCGTTATTTTCGAATTGCGAGTTAATGTGACTTTAAATGTTTTTCAGTTAAATATTGATTCTTTCGGGTTTGAATTTGATTCTATCAAGTTCACCCGTTCTTTCAAGCGAAAGTCCCGAGATTTTTCCAATTGAAAAAAATATATAGGGTGTCCACTCTGAACGAATTCCTAAACCGTTAGTCACAGACGTATAGTTTGAATTACAAAAATCTTCTAAATAAGGTAAAGAAATATTTTTTAAAGCGATTTGAGTCAATAAAAGCATTTCTTTAAAAAAAATTAAGGAATTTAAAATTTTTATACGGTTTATCGGTCCTATAAGTTACATTTCGTAAATTTCTCATTACACTGACAAAGTAAGGCAAAATAAGTTGCGTTCATATAACACTAAAATTGACCGAGTTATGAATTCAATATGCATGATTTATGCCATTTTCCTGCATTTGAACACAAATGAGTTCAGCTCTGTTTTGAAAAGTCCTATACCAAGTGATTAAAGTATTCAAAGATCTTATTTCATTAAAATAGCAAATAAAGCCTTTGTGCAAAAATGTTTAAAGATAGAAAACCAACGATTATAAATGCACAAATAATGTATCTTTGCTCAGTTTTGTTTTTTCTAGCTCGCTGAGTTTCGCACTGATGGAGAATCTCGATAGTAGATTTGAAACAGCTGTTTGCTACCTTTTCATACATTATATGTGCATTTGTAATCGTTTGGTTTTCTATCTTTAAACATCTTATTTCATGTCTATATGTGCTTTGATGCAGCTATAGGTGCGAAGTACTTATATAATTACGAACGCAGCTAAAAAATGGACCAACTTTTATTTTTATTATTATTATTATTATTTTACTGACATTTGAAATTTTGTAAGACTAATTTCTGTCGAATTGTTGCATTTAACTTTATCTTCGGTGAATTTATATTGATACAAAAATATCTGCATAGGCACAAGAAAACCGATTTCAATTGCATGCGGTATTTGCCTGCTTAAAAAAATGTATTTTAACAAAGACAGATTTAAATGAATGCATATGAACCAAATATGTGTTCAACTTGAAAGTAGAACTTCCAAGCCCAAATTTTATTCATGTAGAGGGCAGACAAAAAAGGAGATCTTCAATAAGACAATAAAAAATATTTTTTTCCCTATTAAATAAATGGAAAACGCAGGAAGTTTTCGACAACGACATAATTTAGAATAATACAATAATGCAATAAAAATGATAAATTGTTACATTTCATTCGATCATCTACAGAGAATATTGATAGAGGATAGTTAATGAAATCAAGATTTTCAAATTAAGTATTTAATTTGAATAAAAGCTTTAAGTCTTAGTAATTATAAATTCAAATATAACAGCTTTTTTATTTAGAAAGCTAAGCGGATTATACTTTGAAACAGAGAAGAAAAAGGGTTTTCACTTCATTTGCATATGAACGTTAAAACTAACAGAATCTTATTAAAAATATAATGTCGAAATTAGCATACTAAATATGCTTAATTAAGGAAGAAAAAAAAATCTATTCAGGTTATTTGTTAAATTCTTTCTTGAAATAGATTAGAATATCGTTAATGCCCATGTCGAACAAAAAAATGCATTAAAAAAATCAAGTTACTAATAAAATAAATACTATTTAGGATAGCAATGCAGATAATTCAACTACTACTGAAATCTTCACAGTGAATATGTTATTTGGTAACAGATAAATTAAAAAATTTAAAAACATTCGAAAACTGATCACGTTCGACATTATTTTTCTAAAAATAAAGTTTTAATCCGATTAAATGAAAGATCTATCAAAAGACTGCTAAAAAATCTTAGATGAAACGTGTATTAATTTCAAAAAGTATACACAAGAAAGATTTTTGGGAGGTAAGAATTTCTGCATCGGCGGTGTATGATGTTTTACCAGAATGCAACACGACCAGCGTTTCGGGTTGACGCAATTTTTAATTGCGAGTTTGGTTGATTTTAAATGTTTTGCGGTTAAATATTGATTATTTTGAGTTGGAATTCGATTCTATCAAATTCACCTTTTTTTTTTTTCAACAGAAACTCGTGAGATTTATCAATCGGAAAAAATACATAAGCATAATCCTGCTATTCCGAAAATCCGCCTATTCCGAACAGAATTCAGAAAAATACCAAGTTTTTTAAACTAAAATTAAAAATACGTCCGTGAAAAAAAAAATATATATATTATATTGTTATACAAAGAAGTTAAACAGAGACATACATAGAGTAAGTTTGATGAAAACATCTCAAACCAAATTGGAATGAAAGCTGGTTGCGTACAGTACATGTCTCGGCTACATTTATACAATTCTGTAGAATCATTTTTAATCACAGCTAAACATAAAAAAATAACTGATTTACACACACATAAGAAGTAAAGACAGTTATTTTTTTTTTCTTATGACGAAGAGCACTGAATATCGACTAAGTAACTTATTTTTTGCCATCGTTGACTCAGATTTATGCGTGGAGAAAAAGCATATTTATTGCTACGGTACAACAGATATAGTTTTTATTTGAAGAATCTGTTGTATGTTAACAGTGAATTTTAAATTTTTAGAAATAATAGAATCTGTTCATCGCAAGCCGATCAACGCTGTATAGAGCTAACACCAGCGGATGTCTCTATAAACAAATCAATACATTAATTATTATTAATGAAATCCGCCTATTTCGAATATCCAATAACTGAACAGTATTCGGTCTCAATTAGTTCGGAATAGCGGGACTCCACTGTATTTGATTTTTCAGCTGATATTTGATGATGCGGGTCGCTATCGTTTGGATTTTTAGATTTTGCAGGTGAATTGAGGGCTTAAGAAATTTTTTAGAAGGAAAAAAAATCTTCAGATTAAAATAATTATGCATTTGTATATGAATGATATGCGTTCAGTGTACTTCATAAAATAATTGCATAAAAGAAGCAATTGCTGATTATTCTTCTACAGTTATATTTAAATATTGTTTTCCTTCAGTTTTAGGTCGGTGTTTGATTTCGACAACATAGTTTTTGGGGATTTTTCATGAATTGCAGGTAGACGTAGTACTCTGTTCTTTATGTGTGTGCGTGAGGGAATATAACTTCGACTTCAAAAGAAAATTTCGAATTTTACTAGATCATGTCAAAAGTCTAATGCTTATAGAGAGAAGTCGTAGTTATGGCAATCCCCGATTTTCTTTCATTCGGCAAAAATATGATTTTCTTTGAATTCCGACATGTTTATATTTTAGGCATCTGTCGGGGAGGAGGAACGTTTAAGTAAAGAATCTTAGTAGAATCAGGTTGTTATTATTATTATGAATAAAAAGAACTAAAAATAGCAGTCGACAAGTTAAAATATAACTAGACATGACTTTCTCGCTTTCCAGAACTTTGAATTTTAAAACATAGTGGTGAGTTTAGGAGTGACCCAAAAGTAAATTTTTTTTAGAGATTTTTACGATTTTTAATGACATGAAAGAAAAACAAAATTCTCTAAATTACTACAATGTCTTTCCCAGAGTTATTCCTCACCCTCATCCCCGGAGAAAAAGGGCTCTTCATTCACTTGAAGACATCGCTCCGTAATGTTAATCAGATGGACAGGTTGTTTTCGAATTTCTGGATTAAAATTTGAATATTTTTCCCTCCCTCCAAATAGGATAGATGAGGTCAATCTCTAATATGATCAATTTGTATTTTTTCAATTTTGGTTGTATATGTTTTTAATAAGGGAATTTTTTCTTTCGAAACCGGTTCTGAAAGGGAAAGTACCCCTATTTAAAAAATCTGACACCGGAAAAAAGTTAAAAATAGCCATACTAGAGATAGACTTCAGCTTTTCCTATACAAAAAATTGTTTAAAAGCAAGAAATAGACCATAAACATTTCTGACGTCAAAAAAGTCACGATGGATTATAGCTAATCAGCTTCTCGATTTATCCCACAAGCGTTCACCAAAAGCCAATCAAATACCACAACGCTTTTAGGAAACACTGCGAACTTTGCCCAGTGTGAGTAGTCAATTTGAAAACAATCGGCCCATAGGATTAATATCATAGAGTGGCTGTTTTCAACTGAGTGAAGAGTCCCCTTTATACTAAACTGTGTCACTCCTCCAAACAGAAATAGCCAAGAAGTTTTATTTAAAAAAAACATTATAATCAGAAATTTTACCCAACAATGCAAAAACATTAGCATAATTATATCAAAACAAACTTTACCTCACTGAGTTTCAATGGAATTTCGGTGACGTTGCCACGGACGTTGATCTGTCGTTGGAGGGAAACCTGAGTAAGATCTTCGGGCGACAAACCTAACAGTGTTGCCACCGTCATGATGATCTCTTCGTCTTCTGAAGTCAAACTGCACTTTTCACCATCTACATCTTGGAAGTTGAGATTCCCAAGCCACAAGATAGAACTAAGTACACTGAATATTCCGTCGCACATTTCTGTGGGAACATTCAACACTGACATGGCCAGTCTTAGCGCATCAAACATTGACGCGTCCTCCACACCTTCGATTTTGAAACAATTGCTTTGGTTTAGGTAAGTGTATGATTCGGCGGTGCCGATCATGAATTGTTCCCGGAGGTCCTTGTTGCGTTGAGCGCCAGCCACAAGCTGGTAGAACACGTGGTAATTCCTCTCACCACGCGACTGGAATGTGATGCGAGACTGTTCGAGGAGATAGTCCTGTATGATGCAACCTTTGATTTGATACCTAGAGTCGAAGCACACTTGGATGAATTTGCCAAATCGACTGGAATTGTCATTTCTGACGGTCTTCGCATTGCCTAGTTAAAAATAAATCACGTTAGTGTTGCACTTTAAATATTTGAGTTTTAACATAAATTCAAGGAAAAAAACAACTAATATTTAGATGCGTAAATATTATGGATTTTAGCCTAAATTATGAACGCTTCTGCCAATGACCAAAATTTGCCTTTGTCTCCAGTGGCAGGGGCACCCGGAGATGCTATGACTTAAACATGCATGGTCGGATTCATAAGTAATGAGCCTCACTTTATTTTGACGCTAGCGTACATCGGTGGCCGCACCTATTTCTAGGGACGATGGTGGGTTTGTTTGTTTGTAATTATGTCGGCCGATTATCTACGCTATGGGATATAGGCCCTATGGGGTGAGATGTCCTCCGTGGAGGTCTTTCTAAGGGAACCTAACCCGTATTTACGCAAGGTTCGAAGAAAACCACGGAAAATTCAAACGGTTAGACCGACGGTCGCGATTGGGTTCGAACCCACCACCTACCGTCTACCAGTTTGGAGGTCAGAACCTCGCGGCCACTGGTGGGAGGCGCTGACTAATATATTGACATATAAAGGCAGAAAAAAGTGTCTCGTGCAAGCGAAGGGACATCAAGGATGTCTAGAAGATACACCATGATAACACGCCCAGCCACACTTCCTTCATCGTGAACGCTTACCTGGCTCAGCTGAACGTTTTAATTGTCCCACATCCTCCCTATAATCCGGACTTGTCGTCCCCTTGACTTCTTGTTTCCGCGCTTAAACTCAGCGCTGACAGGTAAACGCTTCAAGTCGATCGAGGACATCCAAGAAAATGTCAAGACAGCTCTTGAAGCCATCCCGGAGCAGGCCTACATGGTCACCTTCGAATCATGGAAATGCCACCTACAAAAGTATATTGATGCAGGAGGTACCTATTTTGAAGAATACGAGGAAATTGTACAGATTCGCTCAATAAATCTGTCTCTTTGAACAAAGGTTCATTACTTATGAATCCGACCATGTATGCGCAGCACAAACTGTATTTAAAACATTACTTTTTCATAGAATGTAACTGACCCGCTTTTAGAGAAGAGGACGTGAGAAAAGTAGACCTAAATTAGTTTAAATTCATTTTTATATTACCCTAATATTAAACAAAAATTGGGATGAAAAAAGCAAAAAAGGTACTCGAGTAAATGGTCATGACATAAATATTAACGTATAGAAAAAAATGCTGCATTTGAAAATCGATTTACACCGAAAACTAAATGACACTAAACTATATCTGGAGCTAACAGAATTTGGTTTTAGGAAAATTCGTGCATCAGTTCTAGAGCTAGAGTTCTCGCGATAATCATGAATAATACAGCACGGCAGCACCACTTGTTGAACTATTTGTACAAAAATTCAGTCATCACCATGTTATATCAAGGACTGACTAAATCTAAACAGGGAGATATTTGAGAAAATCTTAAGTCCTTTAAAGAACCCTTCACAAAATTCTTTATCTCCAAACAGGACTCTTCCCAAAATATTTTATTCCAAAACAGGACCCTTCACAACCTTTGTCTCTTAAATAGATATATATTTTACATATATTTTACATACATATACATAATATATTTTACAAAATGTTTTCACCTTCAAATTGAACTTTTCGCAAATTTAATCACTTAAAAATAAAATCTGGCCTGTAAATAAACAGTTAAACTCACCAAAGAACATATAACTTAGCTTTTTTATATACATGAAGGATTGAACCAGAATACGTCGATTATTTAAAATTCACATAATTATGACTAAAATTTTCACAAATACAAGAAAGACTTCCCAATTTCAGAACAGACCCCATGTGAAAAATCTGGTCAGACTCCTGCTAAAGTTTTATCAAAATCCGTACTCTATTTTTTGTTATAGAGCTATTGCAGAAATCGTGAATAACGCAACATAGGAATATCACCTGCCGAGCGATATACACCAAACAACTAATCAGCTCTAGTTCATAGCAAGGTCCAACTGAATCTAAAGTTTTGTGAAATTTTGTGCGTCAGTTCTTAGATAGAGCGCCCAGAAAATTTTTGTTACAGATACACACAGAGTGACAGATTCATAGACAGACATTTTCTAAAAAACATCAAATCGTGTCTATAGGGGGTGTTGATTAAGGTCCTTAATGGAAGTCTTCCTAAACCCTTTTTTTAAAGAGTGAAAAATAAATGTAGTGTGGTTGTAGATCGTCTGCAGCTATGTTATTGAAAAAGCATTCAAAAATATTAAAATCAAAGCGAGATATTAAAAAATAATGCTCCCATTACACTCAACATTAGGGTTCGCGTTGGTAGAATCAATGTGGTTTTATGATTCGCAGAATCAATGTATATATTTCAAGAAAAATGTAACACAAACTACTGCCGCTCTGAGTTTAATTTATAAACTTTAAAAATATTTTTATAATATTGCATATGAAGAAGAAATAACAGAAAGTCAATTTTAGCAAATAAATACTCTTGTTGCATCTTTTTTCGCGCATTTATGTAATAAAAGTGCAGTCTAATAAAAGAGCAGCAAAAAAAGGAGAGAGGAAATCGCTCATTTATTCCATAATGTAAATACAATGGTAAAAATTATATCTTATCAACGAATTCTCACTGCATGTGCAATAATTGTTTTCCTTAAAATAAAGCAAAATGTCGATTCCTTACAAAAGTATAACATAGATGAAAAGTACAAATAATCATTCGAAATAGAAAAGATTTTTGAAGCACTTAACTGGGAAAACCCGTTCTTTTAGCATTCGGCTGATTCAGCAAAACTGCTAAAGAGTCATTCTAGTTAACTGAATACTCTGCTGAAGCAGAAGAGAGATGAAATAAATCACGGAATGGGAACTTCCGATAGTCACCGAGGGCTCTATAAGTGCGGCAATTGAAATTTACAAAAGCTCAGTGATAGTTATATACCACTTGGCCTACTCTCGGGAGTATAAAGTATGGCAGCTACATATTCAAGGACATATTGTAAAATCATATACAGTTGCTTCTTTTACAAAAGTGCTGCAAATAATTCTTTCTACCTTGTATATTTAAAATACAGAGGAAGCAGACATGACATTAAATATATATATATATATATATATATTTGATTGAGATTTTAAGACAATAACTTTTTTGGGTTTATTTTGACATTACAAAAAAAAATTTACTTACTAAGTTTCACAAAATAACTAATCTAGCTACAGCGAAGATGAAAAGTAAATTATTATTTATTAACTATTATTATTTATTTAAATAATTTACTTATTTATTATTATTTTTTTTAGAACAACTATCTCGTAAAAACGTACAGCAACATTTTCAGCTAAATTCACAATAAAATATAGCACAGATTCGTGATTAAAGATAAGTTTTGTTTTGACATGATAGTGTTAACTCTAAGCCGTTTTAGTAGGGTGCAGCAGCCCTTTTTATTTCTGTTATGTGACCGGCGACTCCACTCTTCCGATGCGCCCGGTCACCCTTTTTAACGCTTCCTATGCGCCCTCTGTAATTAAGTTGATCCGAGATAGCAAATTCTAGTGATCTTTTAATAAACCAGTTCAAAGTATTTTTGATGAACAAGGTACAAGAGTGCCTTTTTTGAAAAAACAAAAAAGCGTCCTTTTTTTAGAATAGTGTTCTTTTTTTTTAAATATACTCTTTTTGAAATAGTGTTCCCTTTTGAAAAAAAATGAACCTTTTTTTTCTGAAAAGTTGTTCCTCTTTAAAAAAATTTCGGTCGACGGTTTCTTTTTTTAACCCTCTCACTGACAGGCCAGTGTTAGTACGTTCACTAAGCTCCAGGTTTCTCCATAATATGTGCAATATTTAAAAAAGTCCTTCCGGCAATGCCGGGAGGAAAAGGTAGCTTTCATATACTTATTTATTTTAAAGTCAGTTATATAAATCAAATATATGAAGCTCAAAATAGTGGAACACGATTATGTAAAATTGAATACTAGTTTTTGTCAATACTGAATATTAATAGGAATTTTTAGAAATTAATCATCTTTTATTCAACCTGGTTTTATTTTAAGCGATTTATAGGGTCGCCAAATTCCACGATATCCATTTTAAAGCAGCATGATTGATTAAAAAAAACCAATGAGCTTGATCGAAATCTTAATTCATGTGAACATTCACACTCATATCGAAATCGACTAATATATACGAGTGCTGTCGCGGGCAAATTGACTTTAAAAAAAAATGTCACCGACATTAAAAATTCAAACTGTTATATCCCAAGCGTTTTTCAAGGTAAAGACAAAGCAAAAAATACTCCGGAATTCATTATTAAGATAAATAGTTTAGAAAGAACTTTTTTTCAATTTCTAATTTTTTGTTTATACATCATTATACATTTAAAAGATTTTTGATAAATTTAAATGGCCGCCATTTTGAAACACGATGGCGGATAAAGTTGGTTGTTAACTCGGTCAAGACATTGGTATGTACCATGAACACACGGAGTTATATTGAAATCAGTCTATAAATATGCGTATTAACACGTGACAAATTTCAGACCGTTTCAAAATGTCAATTTCACTAGAAATTGAAAGTGCTAAAACTCAGCCATTTTTCAAGATATCGATGAAACAAAAAATGCTCTGGAATCTTTGTATCAAGGTCAAAACACAAAAGAAAAATCTTTTTCCATTTCTTACTTTTTTGCACCTAATTTTAAAATCCTTCTATAGTAAAAAAAAACTAGCCTTAAAAGGAATGACTCCTGGAATGATGCTGATGTGGAAGATTTCCGGAACTAACGAATCCGGGTTGTCCACTCCTTCCATGAGTCGAATAGACCAATCAAGAAAGGGCTCCGTCTATGCATCGCCATATGGGTTACCATAAAGAGAGGAAAGGTTACCATCGCCAACAATCGCCAAGTTTGTCGCCAACTTGGCGATATATCGCCAAATTTGGCGACCAAAATTAGTTGTCTAAAGTGACGCCAACTTGGCGATAACTATAATATTTCGCCAAATTTTTAATTTCTTTACAACACCAGTCGTTTGATACATCAATTGAGAGGTTTGCAACTGCTTATTCATATAATGGATGTCTTGTGTGTTATCCCCCATTCTGCTCCCCAGGGGGGACACATTTTTATTTTCTTTACAACACCAGTCGTGTTACACAAGATTTGAAAGGTCTGCAACTGCTTATTCATATTATGGATGTCTTGTGTGTCACCCCCACACTCTGCTCTCCCCAGGGGGGGGGGCGGTCACATTTTTAATTTCTTTACAACACCAGTTGAGTGACACATCATTTGAAAGGTCTGCAACTGCTTATTTATATTATGGATGTGTTGTGTGGCATCCCCCACTCTGCTCCCCAGGGGGGGACATTTTTAATTTCTTTACAACACCAATTGTGTGACACATCATTTCAGAGGTCTGCAACTGCTTATTCATATTATGGATACCTTGTATGTAACCCCCCCCCCTCTGCCCTCAGAGGGGGCGCATTTTGTAATTTCTTTACAACACCAATTGTGTGACACATCATTTGAAAGGTCTGCAACTGCTTATTCATACCATGGGTTATTGGCGAGCGCAGCAAGCAGGGGTAGAAAATTTGGAATCGCGAAGCGATTACGCGGGGGGTTGGCGAGCATAGCGAGCAGGGGGGCGGGGCCCCCCTAGTTTAAATTAAAAAAAAATAATATTCCGCCATTTTGAAACAAAACGGCGGTTTGAACTGGTCAACAAATTCGTTCCAGGCATCAGTATGTCCTATCTACGCACCAAGTTTCATCCAAATCAGTGTATAAATACGCGTGTTATCACGTGACGAAAACCAGATCATTTCAAAATGTGAGCAACACTAGAAATTAAAAGTACTATAACTCGGACATTTTTTAAGATACAGACAAAACAAAAAGTGCTTTGGAATCTTTGTATCAAGGTCAAATGCATAAAAGAAAAATCTTTTTCAATTTCTCACTTTTTTCTACCTAATTTCAAATTAATTTTTTTTAAATTTAAATGGCCGCAATTTTTAAACAAGATGGCGGAAGAAACTGGTTAAAGAACTCGGTCCAGGCCTTATTAAGTACTACGTACACACCAAATTACATCCAAATGATTTATAAATACGAGTGTTATCACGTGACAAAATCGGGTCGTTTCAAAATGTCAGCCATAAGAAAAATTCAAAGTGCTATAACTCAATCATTTTTAAAGATATAGACAAAGTAAAAAGTGTTCTAGAATCAGTGTTTTAGGATCTAACACATAAAATAAAAATATTTTTCACCTTTTAAATTTTTCGCATTAATTTTTAATTTAAAATTTTTTTTAAATGGCTGCCATTTTGAAACAAGATAGCGGATGATGCTGGCCAACGAACTCGGTCGAGATATTTGTATGTATTATGTACATACTAAATTTCATTCAAATCTGTTCATAAATACGTTAGTTATAGCATGACAAAAATCAGATTGTTTCAAAATGTCAGCCATAAGAAAAATTCAAAGTGCTATAACTCAGTCATTTTTTAAGATATAGACAAAATAAAAACTGTTCTGGAATTGATGTTTTAAGATCTAACACATAAAGTAAAGATATTTTTGAACTTTTAATTTTTTCGTATTTAATTTTAAATTTTAAATTTTTTAAATGGCCGCCATTTTGAAACAAGATGGCGGATGATGCTGGCCAACGAACTCGGCCGAGATATTTGTATGCACTACGTACATACCAAGTTTCATTCAAATCGGTTCATAAATACGTTAGTTATCGCATGACAAAAATCATATATATATATATATATATATATATATATATATATATGGTTATATACACTATATTGCCATTGACTATTGGACACTTGCGATTTTAGAAATTTTACTAAATATCTAGAAAAATACATGAGGAATCATCTCGAAACTGTTAGTGTATAAATATAATTGTATACGCCATACATCGCCGTGAAGATTTTTTACCGAAACTCCATAGGGGACCGTCAACAAATTAAAAAAGAATGAATATCTTTTGAATAACCCTGTCAAAACTAATGTAGCAAAAGCGCTCAAACTCTAGATTATGATTGAATGCCTTATTATAATACGCCTTGTTCATTTTCATGCAAATAGCATGCATACTCGCAGAGTAATTAAGGTTTTTATAAAAATGGTCCCAAATTTTTCCAAGTTTTTTCCTTATAATTTTCAGAGTTCTTAATAAAAAATAATATTTTTTTCAGAAAATAGGACAAACAACATTGCAGACAGTACCCTGTAATCAGAATTAAAAAATAATAAAAATTGTATGAAAAATGAGTAGGTTTACTAAATAATTTTTTACTGCGCATGCGTCAAAGATATCAAAATTTCATTTGCATATTATGTTACCTAATGTATAGAGCAACTTTTGTAAAAGTCTCAAAATCATAGCTTAAAAATTCTGAAAGTAATCGTCTATAGAAAAAGGACAAAATCCGTTGTTTCCAAAATGAAGCAAAAAAACGAGGGATTTTATCCAAATGTAGTAGTACATCCCGTATTGTGTATTCTATATGGACACTAATCAATGAATATATGGATACAACCCCTCTTGTTTTTGCTTCATTTTGAGAATAACGGATTTTCAACTAATTCAATTGACGATTATTTTCAGAATTTTCAAGTTATGATTTTGTGACTTTCACAAAAGTTGCTCTATACATTTAACTAACATAATATGCAAATGAAATTTTGATATCGTTGACGCATGCGCAGTAAAAAATTTAGTAAACCTACTCATTTTGTACAAAATTTTCATTATTTTTTAATTCTGATTACAAGGTACTGTGTGCAATGTTGTTTGTCATATTTTCTAAAAAAAATATTATTTTATATTAAGAACTCTGAAAATTATAAGGAAAAAACTTGGAAAAATTTGGGACCATTTTTATAAAAACCTTAATTACTCTGCGAGTATGCATGCTATTTGCATGAAAATGAACAAGGCGTATTACAATAAGGCATTCAATCATAATCTAGAGTTTGAGCGCTTTTGCTACATTAGTTTTGACAGGGTTATTCAAAAGATATTCATTCTTTTTTAATTTGTTAACGGTCCCCTATGGAATTTCGGTAAAAAAATATTCACGGCGATGTATGGCGTATACTATTATATTTATACACTAAGAGTTTCGAGGTGATTCCTCATGTATTTTTCTAGATATTTAGTAAAATGTCTAAAATCGCAAGTGTCCAATAATCAATGGCAATATAGTGTGTATATTAGGGTGGAGCGAAAAAAAATTTTTTTTTGAAAATCAAAAACGGGTAGGTGCCAAAAGTTGCCTTTATACTAGTACATCAACTGCGTGAAATTTTACCGCTGAAAAAAAAATGGCTTGAGTCTGCGCTTTTGCTCCAAAAATCGAAATTTTGGGTAAAATGTGTCATTTTTTGACATTTTTTCAAAAAAATTAAAAAATTCCTACAGAGCTGGTTAGTATTTAAAAGTGTTGCTTAGACCTTTATATTTATCTGCTTAACATATTTAAACTATAAAACAATATGTTTATTCCCTATAGCTGGAGCAAAACAGGTAACTTTTAGTAAGAAAACAGCATTACCACTCTATTGGGTCATACAACGAATTGTTGTTTTTAATACAGCTCTTGTTTTCAAAACTACCTTGGACATGCGTCGTGGAAGTGGCTATATTTTCTATACCACCCGGCCCAACTATTCGATCATCTTAGTACAGTGTTTTATTTATACATTGATTTGTGATTTTCTTTATAAAAATTTGGCATGTTTTCGATGCTTCCACCTTTTTTATCTGTTCTTTGCATCCACATGCTGCTGTACCTATCTTCAGGTATATTTTTACAGTTTATACAAAAAAATGACAAGCAGAGTAATGCACGGGAATCTATTAAAGGGATCTATTCGGCCATCTATTATATTTATCAAACTTACATTCAGTTGATGAATAGTGATTGGAAGTTCTGTTACCACAACATTTTTTCAGTCAATTGTATTTTTTTACGTAATGATTTGCTTCAAAGATGATTTCAGATATTTCAACTATAAATATGCCATCATTTATTCTACTTTTGCATTTTTTATATGTTGAGAAGCGAGCTGTTTAATGTGATGGTGATCGTCAGCGAGAATTGCAATGAAAATTTGTTCTCCATGTGTAAAGCAACCGCTGTTGTTAATAACTTTTTTTTTGCATTAGTTTTATGCCGTTTTCTAAGTGTTTTCGTATCCAGGTAATTTCCTATTAACTTTTAGATCCTCTTTTTATGAGTGGACAACATTTGATGGTGAAATGTCATGGGCATAGTACTTTATGAGGGAATGCACGGATTCTAAACGACTGTAAGTGCTCATTTAAAATTAGGAGAATTTTATTTGTCACTGTGAACCATTTTGCATGGGGTAAGCTTAGAATTGTGTATAATATTGAATCATTCGCTAATTCAACTCCAGTGAATTTCCTCTGCGCCAATTAATAGAGAAGTCGGTATAAAACGTTCTAAGCTACATGGATTCACTGGATCAATAAGGAAAATCTTTGTCTACGTACTACTCACTTCCTATTGCAATTTTTCTTTTTTTATAAAATAGAGAATAATTTTGAAAAATTATTTTCTCAAATTGAGAAAAAGATGCTCAGAACAGACTAGAAATTTCTGTCAGAGATTGCAAAGCTAATTCATAAGGAAAGCTATTTTTCAGAAAGAATGGGGAATAGGAGTTTAGAAAACATCTCACGCAAAAGACAGCTCATAAATTTAATAAAATTTTCCGCTTTATATAAGCACAGATTGTCAATCAACGTCTATATGTTCACTCACAAAATGTATAATCCAAGTTTATACCGCGGGATGTTTTATACCAAATGTACTACACACCTAAATAATAGATCTAAAATCTTATTAGAAATTACTAGACTATGGAACAACACAGGAAACGACATAAAGCATTCTAAAACTTCTTTAGAAATATTGTTGTTTTACACGCAAATTTTGTTTGCAATCCTCTGTGACGATCGTCATAATATTAAGCAGCCAGCTTCTCAAAATATATTCAATGTAATAAGTACAGTAAATGATGACATACTAAAAACTGAATTCATACAATCAATTTTTAGGAAAATCATTATACATAAAATGTAATTGATTGAAAAAATGCTGTTGTAACAGAACTTCCAATCATAATGTATTAATTGCATGAAAATTTAATGAGGATAATAGACTGCTGAATAGGTTCAATTAAGAACATACCCAATACATTACTCAGCTTCTCTTCTGTTATACACGGTATAAAAATATGCATGCAGCAGGTCACACCAGCAATCCAAATCATCCAAAGTCAGTGAATACAAACAAGAGATAAATTACTTTGATATATAGAAAACTTATATTCGTCTTCGGGAAAAAAGTAACAATTCAATACATAAATAAAACACTGGGCCTAGATGATTGGGTGGTTGAGACGGGTGGGATAATGCAACCACCTCTATGAGTTATATACTACACAGTAGTTTTGAAAGCAGCTAGGTAAGAAATGCATTCAAAAGAACATTTCGTTATATGCTCCGATAGAGAGGTTAACGCTGATTTTTCACAAAAAATTGTCAGATTTGCTCCAATTATACAGACTACAGATATTTTTTATAGTTTAAATATGTTAAGCAGATAAATATAAAGGTCTAAAGCAACACTTTTAAATACTAACCAGCTCTGTAGGAATTTTTTAATTTTTTTGAAAAAATGTCAAAAAATGACAAATTTTACTCAAAATTTCGATTTTTGGAGCAAAAGCGCAGACTCAAGCCATTTTTTTTTCAGCGCTAAAATTTCACGCAGTTAATGTACTAGTATAAAGGCAACTTTTGGCACCTACCCGTTTTTGATTTTCAAAAAAAAATTTTTTTTCGCTCCACCCTAGTGTTTATATATATATATATATATATATACATACATGTCAACATTTGAACGGAGGGTGGTTTTGGGGTCTGGGGGTCATGATCGGTGAAAATATACCAAAGAAAATATACCAAAATGTTTTGGAAGTGCTTTCCTCCGGACGGCTGCAATAGGTAGTTTTTTACTTTTTGTAATGAAAGCTACCTAATAATATAAAACTACTGATTTAATGGATCTTTAATGCGCTGTACAATGATTAATACTTTCAAGCTTCACATTCATATTTGTGATTAATTATTTTTTTTTACATAATCTTGAAAGAATAATGTTTTATTAGCTTTTAAAATAAAATGCAGAGAAAACAACAAATTTGCAAATTTTACAAATTTGCTCTTTTGCAAGACTGTCAAAGGGTTAATACGGTCAACACTTTATTAATAGTAGTTTTAATGAACTAAAGTGTTAAATTAAAAATTTCAAGAGAAAAAAAAAGAATCTTAAACAATAATATCAGCCTTCTGGTGAACTTTGTTTTTTTTTTCCTTTTTCTTTCTTTCTTTCTTCTTCTTCTTTTTTTTTTTTTTTAAACATTATTTTGTGTATGTAGAACAATTTCGAAACAAACAGATAAAAGATAAGGTTTTCATACATATATGTATAAATATCCACATAATAAAATCTAATTATATCAAAGATAAAAAAATTAAGACTCATGTCTGCATCTTTGAATTCCAAAATACATAGCAAGTGAGGAATCTTTCCTTAAAAACAGTTGTAATCGTATCTTTGTTTTAATATTATAAAATAATACGGATGAATTTACATCAATTTTTAACAAGAAAAACTTCTCAACTAAAAGCGAATCGCAAACACAGTGATGTTGCGATAAATTTTCGAGAGGCTAACAAATAAAAGCTACAATTATGCGGAGAAAAAGATATATATAAATTGTATTTTTATATTAATATATGTATAAAACTATTTTATAACAAAACTAATGTTACACTATTTCGTGCGTCCACAAAAATATTTTTTTTCTAAAGTTAAAAAATATTTTTTTTCGGAGTTAAAAAACGATTCAAAATTGAATTCATTTAAAAAGTATATATATATATATATATATCTTTGCACAAAAATTAATTTACCAAAAGCTTCCAAAATTGTGTTAGCTTCTAAAATTTGTTGTTCAATCCACGTTGAAACATTCGTTGTAACTGTGCAGAGATATTGTAGGATGAATTTTGTAGTTTCAGTCTGCAAAGAAGGAAAAAATATAGATATAGATAAATGAAAACTGAATTAAAAATATTAAATATTTTTTCTTTAAATAAATACTGGATCAGAATATTATTTACATTTACATCAGATTCACTTGTTAAAAATTAATGACTTAGTTCATGTTTTGATATGCTATTATTATGCATAAACAACATTGTCTAAAAAGAAACAAAAATATTTTTAAAATATACATTAACACTACTTTTTATTTGTATTTTACTTTCTACTTTTTGTTATGTAAAATATTTCATTTCTGTAGTTTCACAATCAGTCGGAAATTATTTCTATTCTTGTTGTATCTCTTATATAGTTGTAATCATGAAATAATACTCAACGGGAAAACGCGTTAGAATTAATTTATAATTAAGTTACCAAAAATATTAAAATGTTTTATTAATATCGGAAAGATACCTATCAGAAAGTGAGTGAAAAGTTGATTAAACATCGCACATATATGATTTTGACACATTTTGTATAACTATTTCAATAGTTTTTGTTTTAAATTTATCTATATTGGCGCAACATATCCCTGAAATTGCATCATTAAATCCTATCCATCATATTTATCCGTAAGATCATTTTTTTACCCTTCACTCAACCTTGTGCCACATCTGGCACATACCTGAAAACACTAATTTTTATTATGTGCCATGAAATCGGCCAATATATCTCCATTCTTGATTAGGAACAGTCCAAAAAATGGAATAACAGTAATTTTGTCCTTGTCAGACGTCAGCATTTGACAAAAAATTAGAATTAGTTCTTCGGAAACAAAAATTTGATCAAACTATTAAGGCAAAATTTACTTTTCTTATTTTTACTGAATACTTAAAAATATTAATATAAAAAAAATGTTGCAGCGTGTTAAGCAGATAAAATTCAAGCTCATTTAATTTAATTGCAAAATATAGCAATTCAATATTTTAAAACCCTAATTTTGCAAGTAGCGTACAAGCCGTAAAATGTCAAATTTTAGCTAAAAATCTATTTATTTATTTATTTTTACTATTTTCCCCCTTTTTAAACCAATATATAGATTCCAAATATTTTTTCCCCCTTAAAGATAGAAAAAATGGTTAAATGAGGAGGGTTAAATGAGTACAGTTCACAGGTGTAACCAGACGGGGGGCAAAGTGGAATAAGTTTCACCCATTCCTCTAGCAATTTCTTGACACCCTTCAAGACTTCATAAATTTTCAGTACTAACATTTCATTTAAATTTTTTTAAACTTTGCAGCCAAAGTTTTATAACACAGGGAATTTGCCTTCTACTTCTGATTATATTTATGCATCACTGTAAAAAAGTGAACGAACGTGCGGGAGAAAAGCCCTCAAACAGTCTAAAATGTAACAAAGTCCCACATATGGTCGGAAAAGTAAAAAGAATAGTGGCATCACAATTTATCTTCGCGATAGACAGGTTTTTAGACATCCAAAGAATGGGAGCGCCAAATCGGCGCCGCTTTCAAATCAACGGTCCAGTAAAATCAGAAAATCTTCCACGACCTGACCAGGAATAGGAGCAGAGTATTACACAGCACAAATAAAATCCGAGTCAGCCAATAAAAAGACAACTTATTAATGGCATAAGAAAAGTAAATTCTAAGTGGACAAAAAATAACTGATGTTTTTTTTTTTTTTACGGGGATCGGGAAGAGAGAAAAATCCGACAGAAAAGGCAGTCTTGGTTCTCGGAGGCAAAGAGCAGGGTTAGATATCTGTTTGAGGAGAATAGGCGTTTCTCTCCTGGAAACAATGATTGGCAGTTCTGCGGCTTAGCTGAGAGTCAAGGCATATTACTCCGGATATTGGAGTATAAGAAAAGACCGAAGTCAGGTCAAATTGAATAGAAAGATTACCTCGTTACGAACGGTGATTTAGTGCGGACATTTAGATGCACATTGTGAATCAACTAAAGAGACTGATAATCTATTGTCAGGGACCATGAACTTTATTTAATCAAACTGACTTTACTATGAAACTTGTACCCTTCATAACTAAATTCTAAATGTTTGTGAATTTGACTTATGTAGCCAAGAATTAATATTGCATTTAATAAAATGTTTCTTTTAATTATACATGAGTCGGCGCCTTATCGAAGTACCCGCACCACGCTACCCGGTCTTCACTGAAGACTTTACAAACCCTGTGGCAGCTCACCAGTTTCAATAAAGTCTATTGATAGATAGAGAAGAGATAGTCCCAGAAAACTGTTCATCCCGAACGAAACAAGAGTTCGTCCCGAACGACAATAGGATGTCGTTCATTGTTACATTGTTATTTGTATTGTTGTATTGTCATTTGTTACATTGTTAGAAAGCCAAACATCGGAGCGCAAGATAAACAGTTTCCCTGAATGAAGTGCTCCAGAAAAGCCAGACAAAGAAGGACCCCAAAGAGACAGTGAACATAGGACGGAAAGCACATCACCGAAACTGCAGCGGATCTGAACACGACCAGTTCCAGGAAGACAGTGTTGGGAAGGCCTAAAACCGGACGAGATCAGCGGCACAGACACGGAAAAAGCCAGACACCTTGGAAAGTCCAGCGGCGAGCCAAGCACAGTCTGAGAGTCAGTGACGATGAAAAGAAAGGCAGACCAGTTTTATCTGTGATAGCAACGTGTGAAGTCCAGAAACTAAACAAGGTAAGCTCCATTTCGAGTGGCTCTTAGTTTATTATTGTATGAGTGCATTAATTCAAAATTTAAAATTTTGAGGAAAAAAAAGTTTGTTTTGTTGGTTAAAAGTAGTCTTTTGATTAAAAAAATAATAATGAGAATTTAGTAAAATTAAGTAATTTATCCAAATAAATAGAGAAAATTCTAGTAATTAGTCTAAGGTAAAGAACTTATTTTTTGTCTCTTTGTTTCCGAAATGAACAAATTACCTAGAAGATAGCGAGACTAGATAACTAGAAAAGGGGTTAAAAAAAGACCCAGTCAGAAGTTGATGCTGGGCAAGAAGTGTAATACTTGCAGGATATTTTGTATTGAAAAATACTTAGAATTAGCATAAAAGGAGGAAATTTGTCCAGAAAAGCATAGTCAGGGTCAAAATAATATAAACATTTGATAAGGATGCAAAGAATGCTCAAAGTTTGAGGGAGGTTTAAAAATAAAAATATAGGTATATGTAGCGATGGTGTACTATGTATGAAATTATTTTTTTAACTGTGCATATATGTGTATAGGGAATTCAAATCTGAGTAAAATTTTTGCATAAGAGTGATAATTTTCACAAAGAGTGAAAAAAGTAATTACTATATGTTATTGCTAATTTATGTATTTACCTAAAACTTATTTATTTTATATGTGACCTTATTCAATTTGATAGTGTTCAAAAATTTGCATATGAAAGTATTTTATAATTAAAATATTTTAGGAAATGAGTTAAAATAAAAAATAGATGTCAGTTGACAAAGGTATTAGATTTTTGTTGCGAATTTTTATGATTATTTGGGTAAGATATAATATAGGTAAATATGGCAAAAGTTACTGCACTTAAGTACTGCAGGAGAGTTGATCTGGTAAATTTAGCAGATGTGCTAGATGTTAAAATTGAGGAAAATGACAAAATTGCAATAATCATCGAGAAAATACAAAATTCGGATAGTTATGACGAGCAATTTGCGATTACGCAAGTGGGTTACATAGTAAAAGATAGAGAGGAGCAGGTGTTACGAGAAAAAGAGAGAGAAAGATTAGAAATGGAGAGAGAGGAAAAACAAAGAGAGAGAGAATTTCGATTAGAGTTTATTAGGTTAACGCAAAACGTGGACAGAAGAAGCTCCATTTCAAGTAACAGATCTGAAAGAGTACCTAAAATTTTATTAAAGGAAATTATGCAAAATTTTGATCCAGAAAGGTCAGATATAACTTTATTTCTTAACTTATTTGAAAGACAAGCCGAGAGGTCCAGGATAGAAAGTAACGATCTCGTGACACACCTGTTGGCATTACTGCCCATAGAGATCGCGGAATTAATATTACGCGAACAAAAAGAACTTGTGGACAACTTTGAGCATGTAAAATCAGTTTTATTGGCACGATACAGACTGAGCCGAGAAGCGTATCGACAAAAACTAAACAAACATGCGAAAAATTCAAATGGCCCTTGGAAAGATCTAATTTTCGAATTAAATAGCTTAAAGGATGGGTGGTTAAACGGTATAGGTATCACAAAATTTGAAGTGCTCAAAGACCTGTTAATTAAGAAACAAATTAAGAGGCATGTGCCGACAGAGATAAAGGAATACTTCATTGATTCGTGGGCGTCGTATAAAAATCCGGAAACTCTAGTGAAAGACTTGGACGGATACGACAGAATCAAGGGTGCGGCAAAAAATGGAACACCAGGCAGCAATTAGACAGAAAATTCGAAGCACCGAAATATACGGAAAAAGGGCGGGACAAAAGTCCGGAAGTACAAAAAAATTGCCGTGAAAAAAATAGCAAGGAACGGGAAAAAGTTTTCGGAAAAAAGGGAAAAATACTTGTTTTTTGTGCCAGAGTGAAAAACATTTCAAGCGCGTTTTGTCCAAAATACAAAAATAGAGAAAATCCGCGAAATAAGGTTCATCATGTCAGTAACGTCTTAGAATGGAAAGAAGGATTTAAACCTTACTTAAGTCAAGGTAAAATAAACGGAAAAGAAATTACCATACTCGGAGATACGGGCAGTAATTACGACGTTTGCCCATGACGTTTTATTAATACAGATGAATTAAATGGAGAAATTAGATGGATTTCCCAACCTTTATTAAATGACCTCCAATGTTTACCTATAGCGGAAGTAACTTTAGAATTAGAAAATAAAGAAATCGTAAAAAAGCGATAATAGCCAATAAAGAAACGGATATATCCTATTACATCTTAGGAAATGAGACCCAAAAACTGATTGGCAATCACGGAAAAGAAAAACACGCGATTTTAAACTTAGTAACGACACGAAGAAAATTTAAAACCGAATCTTAACAGGGGAAAATAGTGAAGAAAGCGAAACCTACGAATTGCACCTGAACTGTTCGAAAAAAGAAAATTCGAGTTAGAGAGGGGACTGTAAATAATTCGAGATTAACGAAATAGGGGGAGAAAAAAAATGAGGCTGTGAAAAACACACCCCCGCAGGAACAATATGAATCGGAAAAAATAGAGAATGACATTCAACCACCGGCGATTCAGGAGAACGGGATTTTGTTTTTAAGTAGATTGAAAAAAAATGAATTTGAAAAGGAGCAGAAAGCAGATAAATCGCTAGAAGAAGTGCGACAAAAAGCAAATCAGAGAAAGTCTTTTTTAATTCAAAGACTCAATCATTGTCAGAAAAACTTCCGATCACAGAGGTTTAGAAAGAATTCAACTAGTAATTCCATCAAAATTTAGACAGGACATTTTGAGTGCATGTCACGAAAATATTTTGGCCCATCTAGGAGAAATACGTACGAAAGATAAACTTCTTAGATATTTTTTTGGCCTAATGCGATAAGAGAGATAGAGGAATATGTGAAATCATGTGATACCTGTCAAAAAATTGGACCATGCGGGCGAGCAAAGAGCCCCTTTAACTCGGTTACCAATAATTAAAGAAATTTTCCCCAAGCTGTCGATCGACTTAGTTGATCCTTTAATAGGGTAAAAAAGGGAAATAAATATATGCTAACCGCTTTGTGTGCTTTTTCTAAGTACCCTGAAGCTATTCCCATACCAAATAAGCTTTCAGATACAGTAGGTGGAGGCCCTGATGTTGGTCTTCAGTAGGGTAGGTTATGCTTCAGAGATACAAAGTGATCGAGGGCGAAGCTTCACGTCATGTCTTACGGAAACCTTTTTGGAAAAGTTCGGTGTAAAAGTGAGGCATTCGAGTGTGTTTACCCTGCCTCAAACAATGTGGAACGAACACAAAGGACGATAAAAAGATTACTAAAAGCGATGTGCGATGAAAATGGGGAAAACTGGGAAACAAACTTGCCCCACGCATTATTAGCATTAAGGAATGCGGTAAGCGACTCAACTGACTACAGCCCAGCAGAATTAGTCTTTGGAAAAATCTAATGACACCCGAAACGTTATTATACGAAAAATAGACAGGAAAAAAATTAGGAACCGGAGTTAGTCACGAAATATGTATTCGGATTAATGAATTAGTTAAAAAGATGTCAAGAATTGGCAGGGAAAAACATGGTAGAAAAAAGAAAACTATGGTATGACAAAAAAGCCATAGAAAGAAAGTTCGAACCAGGGGATCAGGTCTTGATATTAGCAACGAATAAACCCCATAAGATGTCGGTTGGTTGGACGGGACTGGGTAATATAATAAAAAAATATCAGAAACGAACTATGATGTAGAAGTTCCGGGCAAGCGGCAAAAATCTCAAACTTATCACGTTAACCATTTAAAACCGTATGTGCAGCGCGTAGAAAAAATAAATATTTTAACGCTTGAATGTAAAGATTTAGAGTTTTCTCAAGGCTTAGAGATAGCATTTCCGGTAGAAGACGAAAATTGTTACTGCTTCAAAGAAATTGCAGAAATTAGTAAATTAAACGAACGCTGTAACCCAGAACAATTGTACGAATTAGAAAAGCTACTAGACGAATTCAAGGAAATTTTTTCTAACAACCCAGGAACAACAAATCTAATGATGCATGATATAGAAATTATAGAAAATAAACCGGTTAGGATAAGGCCTTATAGAATGTCAATTAGACAAGATGAAATTTTAAACAAAGAAATAAAACGGATGTTAGAACTGAATATAATAAAAGAAGGAGAATCGGACTATAATTTTCCCATGATATTAGTTGAAACACCGGCAAAAAATCCTCGAACCTGTATAGATTACAGAAAACTGAACACGATTACAAAAGTAGAGTATTATTTGCTTCCGAATATACTCCAACCTTTTCCGAGCGCGTAGAAAAGGTTGCGGCGGCAAAACATATAACGATATTGGATCTAACTAAAGGATATTGGCAAATACCAATGACGCCCCGAGCACAAAAACTAGCAACATTTGTAACTAGTTCTGCAAGTTTTTACCCTCTGATGATGCCATTCGGGCTCATTAACTCGTCGTTTAGAAACTCAAAATTCATGGCAAAATTACTAAGAGGCCTAGAAAAATTTTGTCTACCGTACCTGGACGATGACAATTTTCTCGGAATCGTGGGAAGAGCATATCAAGCATCTAAGAGAGGTATTGATGAGAATCAAAGAGGCGAAGCTAACAGTAAAAATAGCGAAATTCAAATTTGTACAGAAAACAGTGAAATACTTGGGGCACATAATAGGAGAGGGTCAAAGAAAATTCGCAGAGACGAAGATCAAAGCAATAACCGAATTACCGCCACCCAAAACCAAAACGGAAATCAGACGATGTTTAGGAATGACAGGATATTACTCGAGAAACATAAAAAACTATGCATAAATCATAGAACCACTCACAAGGGTACTTAAAGGAAAAAATAAAAAAAGAAAAAGTAACATGGAGCAACGAAATGGGAAAGGTGTTCGATACCCTAAAAAGTAAACTCACGGAGGAACCTATTTTATATGCTCCTGACTATAGTTCAGAATTTGTAATACAAAACAGACGCATCTCAAAAAGGGATTGGAATTGTGTTAGCTCAAAGGCGAGACTCGGAAGAGCACCCCATTATTTATCTAGGCAGGAAATTCACAGAGCCTGAAAAAGCTTCAGTGCTTCAGAACGGGAATGCGCCGCAATAATCTTTGCCGTAAAAAAATTATGACACTACATTGACGGGCAAAAGTTCTCGATAGAAACCGACCAAAATCCTCTCACATTTCTAAAAAACAATGCAGGAAACAATCCTACATTACTCTGGTGGACATTAACTTTGCAATCCTATCACTATGCCATAAAATATAGGCCAGGGAAAGACATACCACATGTCGACTGTTTGAGTAGGAGTGAGTAAATTTTTTCTTAAATGTATATAGTGTAAAATTCTCATAGAAATATTTGAATGTAAGTGTAAAAGATATGCAGCATAAATATCCAAAATTTCTATGGATAGAAAAAATTAATGTCAGAGATGAAAAATAATTTTTTTTTTGTGTGTATGTGTTGAGCCACTCAGAATATGTGAACTAACCTTTGATTTACAGATATTCCGTCTTACAGCCATAATATCATTTTAAGGAGGGGATATTGCGAGAAAGTGAACGAACGTGCGTGAAAAAACCCTCAAACAGTCTAAAATGTAACAAATTCCCATATATGGTCGGAAAAATAAAAAGAATAGTGGCATCACAATCCATCTTTGCGATAGACAGTTTTTTAGACATGCGAAGAATGGGAGCGCCAAATCGGCGCCATTTTCAAATCACCGGTCCGGTGAAATCAGAAAATCTCCCACGACCTGACCAGGCATCGGAGCAGAGTATTGCACAGCACAAATGAAATCCGAGTCAGCCAATAAAAAGACAACTTATTAATGGCATAAGAAAAGTAAATTCTAAGTGGACAAAAAATAACTGATGGTTTTTTACGGGGGTCGGGAGGAGAGAAAAATCCGACAGAAAAGGCAGTCTTGGTTCTCGGAGGCAAAGAGCAGGGTTGGATATCTGTTTTGGAGAATAGGTGTTTCTCTCCTGGAAACAATGATTGGAAGTTCTGCGGCTTAGCTGAGAGTCAAGGCATATTACTCCGGATATTGGAGTGTAAGAAAAGACCGAAGTCAGGTCAAATTGAATGGAAAGATTACCTCGTTACGAACGGTGATTTAGTGCGGACGTTTGGATACGCATTGTGAATCAACTAAAGAGACTGATAATCTATTGTCAGGGACTATGAACTTTATTTAATCAAACTGACTTTACTATGAAACTTGAACCCTTCTTAACTAAATTCTAAATGTTTGTGATTTTGACTTATGTAGCCAAGAATTAATGTTACATTTAATAAAATGTTTCTTTTAATTATACATGAGTCAGCGCCTTATCGAAGTACCTGCACCACGTAATCCGGTCTTCACTGAAGGCTTTACATCACATTATGCTCATATTTATAATAGATAACAGCATGTTGCTTGCTTGTATTTTAAAAAATTCCTTGCCCGTCATTAGAAAATTAGCCCCCTTTCGCTCAAACAAAAATTAGTTTTCTTCTTGGCTTCTTGCTCTTCATTAAAATGAAAAGTGTCAGTTTCTTCTTTGTATTTAAACATTTGCTTGTATACTAAAATCCGATTCATTTATTGCCTTAAAAATAGTGTCTTGACTTTTAAAAGTGGCTTTAAAAATCACGAAAAAATATAAAAAAATAATCTTTTAACAATTTAAAAAGTGCCCTTAAAAAATGCAAAACATGCCATTTTTTTAAAACATGGGGGAAACTCTTGATGCCAGTGAAAGTAAGGAGCGGGGAAAGTCAGGCTGTGAATTAGCCATAAAAAGTCGAAGCTTTCTTTGAGTTTGCTAACTGGTGACAGCTCTGGTATTTTCACTTATATTTGAACACTTAATTATGATTTTCTTATGCTTTAGAAAGTAGGTTCAGGCAGGACCCAATTAACCTTTGAAGATAGGGGAAGCACAGTATTATTTTGGAGTCCTTTTTTAATCTAGGAAAAGTTTTTATAAAATCCATTTGTGTAGAAATTGGTTAATGCTACAATACTTATTTTTGGGGGCTCCTTAGCAGAATCCATATTTGATCAAACTGCATTTTTTATGTTCCCTGAATATAATAGAATACATTATATTTATAATACAGTTCTATTATATTAAATTACGTGGGCAGTTCCTAATTGCGAAGTCTTTTGATTATATTTAGGTTTCTAGCGCAGATAACAGAAGTTTTCTGACTAAGTGTTTAGACTTTCTCTTATTTTAGACAAATTTTTACAATAAATAAATAAATAAACACTTAAAAAATCTAAGTAAAAAATAAAAATGGGGAATAGAGATTTCATTTTTCAGTCATTTTGAAGATTCTCTTAAACATTAGCAAGGAAGCTCGTGCTTCATGTGCTCATTCGGTAGTCAGGTTCTGGGTTCAAACTCTTAGAAGCACTTAAAAAAAGTCTAAATGTTCTTACCTTTCCAGCCCCACTCTCGCCACTTATCACGCAAGCTTGATTCGTATTGAGAGTCTGTAGGCTGTTGTAGGCAGCTTCAGCAATGGCAAACACATGAGGATCTTGCTGGCCGATTTTCTTGCCACTGTACTGTAGTACCCAACTCTGCGGAAACGAAATTAATAAATTACTCAGTTTTTTTAAACATTCATCAGAACATACATAACATTTAATTTAGAAAAAAAAAACATATCAACACAGCTTGCAATTGTGCCAAAAAACCCTTCTCATCTTGTAGTTTACAGACTCAACTCCAGTTGGCGTATTTTCAAGAAAGTGGTTATATACCAAAAAGTATCAATAAAGGCAGCCACATTTGATTTTTTTTTCGAAATTGTTACCATTTAAAAGTGTGTATAGATAAATGATAAATTGCATTCGCATAAGGAATATTCTCAAATTGGTAGTTTTTGTTCAAATTGTAGTAATCCGCATTCAAAACTTAGTCACACTCGTATGGGTTCTATTAAAAATGCGAGACAAGCCAACAAACATTAATTTAGTGTAGTAGAAAAATGGTAGCAGAATGGTAGTTTCACCAAGTTTTTGCCGAAAGTCTTCTCGACTAATCAAGTTTTATAGAGCGGGCGGCGGCGACACAAATGACTACGTCATCGAGTTACGGGATGAAATCATGATGCAGGACAAGATTATTAGGTGTAAATTAAGGAATGACTGGTCTGCCTCGTCATTTCTTGGTACGATATGAGTAACAGAGGGCGCTAACTCGCCATTTTGGCGTTACTTTCACGTTATCGAGTTACGGGATGAAATTGGTGCAAAATTAAAGGTAAAATAAAGTATTTTAAGAATATTTCGGTCTGCCTGCGCATAGCCTGGTACAAACCCTCGGCAGACTGAAATGATAACTAAATGATAACTAAATGATGATAACTAATGAAATGATAACTAACAAAAATGCGTCATAATATACAATACAATTCATGATAAGACGAATCTGTCGTTTTCTCGTTTACTAATAAAAATCTTTTCCTGAACCATCAAATTTGAGTGAAAGTCGATTGCGAAGTTAAGCAATGTAAAATACGTCTTTAGATTTTGTATTGTACATGATGAAGCATAATTTGTTATAAATTTCAGTCCACCGAGGGTTTGTACCAGGATATGCGCAGGCAGACCGAAATATTCTTAAAATACTTTATTTTACCTTTAATTTGGCACCAATTTCATCCCGTAACTCGATGACGTAAAAGTGACGCCAAAATGGCGAGTTGGCGCCCGCTGTTAATCATATCGTACCAAGAAATGACGAGGCAAACCAGACATTCCTTAATCTACACCTAATAATCTTGTCCTACATCATGATTTCTTCCCGTAACTCGATGACGTAGTCATTCGTGTCGCCGCCGCCCGGTCTATTATTGTTCCTATGATGCTAATTTCCTATTTATTCAAAACACTCAAATTGCTCATGGCTCAAGATTTTATCCAAAATCCTTTAGATCAATCAAATTTTATTTCTAGGTCTTTTTATACTAATTCTCTACATAAAATATTGAAACTCAAAAGTAGGTGTTACACGAGCGCGTGATAAAATACGGCGTATGAGTTTCTAGAATTTTATTAGTAAAACACTGATTTTACAAACTATTACTGGTTTTAAAATATTAGTCGCATGCAAAAAAATCTGAAGCGAAACATTCGGGAATCAATTTCTATGAAACTGGGAAAATGCAAAAATAACTTTTGAAGTTTTCTTTTCTATATAGATAGCGCGAGAAATTAGATGAAAATTAAGTTAAATTAAACCCTTACAAACAAATAAAATTTTAAACAAGAAACATAGCCAGTCTCAGATTTTATTTAACAAATAACTGTACGACAAAATAAAAGCTACAATATCCTCTAATGTGCACTAAAGAAATTCTGAATAAAAGTAAATCGGATTCTAGAAAGCGAAAACTTTTCTAGAACACGCAGTAACAGCCTAGTTTAAACTGTTAGGTAAAGTCGGGATAAAGTATTCAAGGAAATCGAACTGCCACATTTGATAAATTCAAAACTCGATATCAAATATCTGTAAAGTCGTAAAAGACGCTTTAAAGATTCGCGAATGGAGATGCAATGTTCACTGAAACGTGAATAAAAACAGTTCTTGGTTTCAAGAACTTTTATTTTACTTTAGGATTTGAATATTAAATAGTAAAATATGCTTGCAAAGTAAAAATTTCACGAAATATTTAGGGTTTTTTTTTCTAAAAAGTTAAAAACCACATACTACCCCTCCCTCCAAATATCAGAATTATATCTAGTTTGACCGACGACAGTCAAACTGAGGCGTGATTTGTTTGGGCGCGACCCGAGACACATAATTATCAATCAATATTTATAAAATTATTTGAGATGCGCATGAAAATGTATTTAAGATCTTTTCTGTTGCTTTATATATTTTGATGGAAAGACGAAATTTTAATGTTATTTTTAACTAATTTAAAACTATGGTTAAACATGTTAAATGCTGTTTTCGCAATTAAAAGTTCGTTTTGCATCTTATACTATAATACGAGCAAATCTTATGTGCGTCTGTCTTTGTATGTAAATTTTATCTTAAAAACTGTTCAAACGATTTTGACAGAATTTTGAAACTTTACCATTTTCGGACACCAGAAGGCCATAGGGCTGAGTTCCATGTTCAAGAAATTGTAATTAGTGGGTCATTTTTGAGTGACTACGGGTCAAACTAATTTTATCCAAAAGGGGCTATAATGATTTCCACCATACTTCATATTCTACCGTTTTTGTTTACGAGAAGACTATTGTGCTAAGTCATATGTTCGAGAAAATTCGATTAGTGGGTCATTTTTCAATCACTGGTAGGCCAAGCTAGCTTTATTCAGAAAACAGTTTCAACGATTTTAGCTAAATTTTATATTTTATCATTTTTGAGCTCAAGAAGACCATTGGTCAGGTTGCATGTTCAAGAAAATTCGATTACTGAATCATTTTGAGTCATAATGAGTCCAGGGTCAAACGAATTGTATCTAAAAAATGGATTAAAACATTAAAATAAATTGTATCGTACTGCTTCTGAGCACGAGAAGATCATTGAGCTTGATCGCATGTTCGTGAAATTCGATTGATGGATTATTTTTGGGTCACTGTGGATCAAGCTAATTTTATCTAGAAAAACGGTTCAAACAATTTTGATTAAATTTTGAAATATATAGTTTGCGGGCACGAGAAAATCATTGGATTATGTCACATGTTCGAGAAATTTTGATTAATGGGTTATTTTTGGGTAACTGTGGGTCAAGCTAATTTTATCAAGAAAACTGCTCTAATGATTTTAATTCACTTTTTATGCCTATCGTTTGCTTGTTGCGAAGATCGTTTGGTTAGATTACATGCTTAAGAAAACTCGATTAGAGGATTATTTTAGGTCATAATGGATCAAGGTCAATCTATTAGTATCTAAAACCAGCTCAAACGAATTCCCCCCAAAAATTTATTTTACAATTTCCCAGCACAAAAAGAACATTCGGTTAGATCTGTTTTTATACCAACATCTGTTCGAGATATTTCAATTAGTGGTTCATTTTTGGGTCATTTCAAGTCAAGCTAATCTCGCCTAAAACACTGTTTTTACGGTTTTCCCAAAACTTCATATTACACCGTTTTGGGTTGTAAGAAGAACATTGAAATAATTTTGCATTCTACCGTTTTCAGACTCAAGAAAAACATTGGGTTAGTTTGAATGTGGGAGTATATTATATATATATATATATATATATATATATATATATATATATACATACAGGGTGTCCGAAAAGTCTGGAAACGGCCGAATAATTCGAGAAATACATAAATATACGTGTTAAATATTTTTAAATAAGCTACTCAGTGACACCAAATTTGACTTTCGCAACCGACCCCCTGGGGGTCAGAGGGGGTCCAACTTTGAAATCTTAAATTATAACCCCCATTTTTTATTGCAGATTCGGATTCTACGGACAAAAATATGTAACCTTTGTATTTGATGTTTATTTCAAATCCTCGTTTATCACGGTGTATTCGAGCATATTAAATCGATACATATTTCGGCTTTTCCAACGGGATTTTCCCTAATCGAAACTGATTGGGCAGAATTTTTGACGTCAAATTCCCCGTCTTTTGCAGAAATAGCGTTTCCTGAAAATCACCCGTGGCGATTATTTCAATAGTACTACACTGTTAAAAATCTGACCCATTTGCTGCAGCGTCACTCCACAGCTATTATAGAATATCTCTTTTGTGACCAATGAGAGTGCTCCATAACACAGTAAAGTAATCGTTTTCTATAAAAGTGGTGGAGTGACGATGCAGCAAAAGTGTCAATTTTTTACAGTGTACTTTACTATGTTATGGAACATTCTCATTATTCATGAAACAGATATTCTATAAAAGCTGTGGAGTGACGCTACAGCAAATGGGTCAAATTTTTAACTGTGTGTAGTACTATCGAAATAATCGGCACCGGTGATTTTCAGGAAACGCTATTCTTGCAAAAGACGAGGAATTTGATGTCAAATTCTCCCCAATTAGTTTCGATTAGGGAAAATCCCGTTGGAAAAGCCGAAAAATGTATCGATTTAATATGCTCGAATACACCGTGATAAACGAGGAATCGAAATAAACATCAAATACAAAAGTTGCGTATTTTTGTCCGTAGAATCCGAATCTGCAATAAAAAATGGGGGTTATAATTTAAGATTTCAAAGTTGGACCCCCTCTGACCCCCAGGGGGTCGGTTACGAAGGTCAAATTTGGTATCACCGAGTAGCTTATTTAAAAATATTTAACACGTATATTTACGTTTTTCAATCTCATATGTATTTATCGAGTTATTCGACCGTTTCCAGACTTTTCGGACACCCTGTATATATGTATATATGAAATACTTCAGTGTGATCACAGAAGATATTGAAATGACGGAAGGCACGTACCATAGCACAACACCGCTGACCAATCTAAATTTTTCACATACTCCTTTAAAAACAATTAACGTATATCTCCGTCGTGGTCGGCATCAAAATTCAAAAGGCAGATGGAGGAGTTAATTGTAGGTTTCTCCAACAATGAAACATACAAGAACACAGGGAGGCAACAAAATCTTTATTTTTGAGCACTTTCACGGGCTATTCCACGCATCTTCAGTCTCCACAAATTGATAATAAATAAGAAATGTTCTTAATTTCTTCATGTCCATTAAAGAGAATGCACCAAATCAAATAGCCATTTGTTGTAAGTCCATATCACCACAAAAAGAATAAGAAAAACACAAAGTGGACTTTGAAAAGAGACTGCTGGAAATACATTGCACTCCACAAATATTCAAAATTATTCTTATAAAGAGACGTGAGTCTTAGTATTTGGAAGGTCAAAAGCATTCTACCCGCTCCGCAAAGCCAAAATGACTCTCTCAAAAATTCTAAGCTAACCTTGCCCTTCCCCTTTTGACGTAAGGCTTTTAAAAATCCACAAGAATCGTTTTCAAGGTAAAGGTAATCCACCTCGCGCTCTACTATTGCTGATGGGCGGGACTAGATGCAAGGACTATTTAACAAATAGCGTAAACCGTAGAGTAATATGCCCCAACTGAAAGCGGATGAATTTCACAAGCAGACGATTAATTAAATAATAAAACAAAATTAAAGTTTCGATAAATGTTTTTAATTCTAAAAAGAAAAATGGATTTGTGTAATGAATTTAAGATTTCGCAATAAGATATTGACATTAAAGAAACATTCTAGCTCTTTTTAAGAAAATAAGCAATAGATTATGCTAAATTAAATAAAATAAAAAGAACTTTAACCGTTAAAAATATTAATGCATTACGGGAACTGAGAATAAAAGTATGTTCCTATAAAACTTTAGAACAAACTCAAGGCGGGAAAATGGCGATTTTTTTTTTATTTATCACATATATATAAGATGAAATCAAACACTTCATTTGTAGTTCCAAAATATTTGGGACCTGAAGATTCTGCTCTGGTTCTACAAATTCCATTTGCTTTCATTTTAATTTTTTCCCTCCATGTTTAAAGTGCTATAAATTACTAAATTCAATGGTTCATATATTGTAATATGATTAATGGTTATATATGGGTGATTCTACGATAAGAGGTAATTTGTACGGCAATCCGTTTAAAACAGATTTTTTATTCTATATGTTGCTATTTTTTGCAATGAATCGCATCATCTTAATATACTTTATTAAATAACATCACGATTGAATGCCTAATTTAAACACATTTTTCTGAAATTTCTTACAAAGTCTAAAAAGTCCCCTCCCCTGGCATGTCCCCTTGCCGGTTTCAATTTAACTTTCGAACAATACATATATTTTTTCCGTCAGATGCTTAGCTAAAATATGTTTAATTGGAATTTAAATAATTATACTTACGTATTATAAAATAAAAAATAAAATATTTTTGTTAATTTCAAATAATTTTTTTAATTAACTTTTGTCCCGCTTTTTTTGTGTCTCTCCCCTGTCAAATTTCGTTCCGCTGAAACAAATATAAATTCAACGACGGCTATATTGGAAGTAGTGCTTAAGGACATCTATTGGCTTGAAGTTAGCAATACTAAACGCGCAAGCCATTTAAGCGTCGCCATTTTTAGTTGTTGCGACTCGACCGTGTTTTGTAGTGGTTTCGCACAGTGATCGTGTATCTCCCCTGGTAAGTCATAAAACTTATAATATTCATTTAATTCGATTGCATTTACTGCCCTAATTAAACAATACGGTAATACTTAAAGTGAAATACACAATTAACCGAAAAACTAATTCAGTCAGTTAAAAAGTTTGAATTTACACGAAAATGTCTCTCCCCTGCCGTATTTCCCCTGGCACGATAACTGCCAGGGGAGCGAGTCACTGACCAGAAAAAGTTATAAAATATGTATAAAGTGACTTGCCCTTATATGAAAAAGTAAATAAATGGGACAAAAATCACAATTTAAAGGTTTTTGATCAAACTCAAACTTTTCTTTTTGGCCGAATTCTCCATGTTTTTGAACCTCTTATCGTAGAATCACCCATATATATATAAGACCATTAATTGTATTACAATATAAACCATTTGAATTTAATAGAAAAAAAAAACCCATTGAAACGAGGAAAATCTAAATAAATAAATAAAATGAATACAAATGAAATTTGTAGAACCAAAGCAGAATCGTCAGGCCTCAAATACTTTGAAACTACAAATGAAGTATGTGGTTTCTTCTTCGTATTAGCTATGAAAAAGCAAAATAATACGAATTTGGGGCTACCTACACACATAAAACCAAAATAAAATAATGAAATAACATGTAAACTATAGTAAATATGGAGAAAGTAACAAGAAAGTACTATATAGTGGAAAAGAGTCCTACATGCTAAGGCTTAACCCTGAAAACGCACGTGGTCACCGTAGAAATTCCAGGAAATAATCTATTGTTATGCATTATACAACATAATAATGGTCCTATATCATAGGATGGAAAAATGGATATAGTGAAAACGTCTTACCAGTTAAACAATGCTATACTTGTCACCAGTGATGAGACCGCCGGATTTTAAACGATGTGCAAAGCAAGAAGGTACACTACGGCTGTACTGCTCAGATTCCACACTCGGACATCCTAAATTAGATGCGCGCCGCTTGACCAGTCTACACGAACATGGCCAATCAACGAGCGCGGAATCGTCGAGTCCGATGCGTTCGTGGCAAAGGTATTGCCGGCAACAGTCGCCAAAAGAGCGATAAATGAACACAATAGCAGCGCGAGGCGAAATTTTGTAGCGCGGGAAATTTAACATCTTCCGGGTCGAAGTGAATAATGGCGCTTGTTCAAAAAAGCAATAATAGCTGAGAAAAATAAAACTAGCGCTCGCGCAAACGAGAGATCAAAATATGACCCAAGTGAGCTAGGAATGAAAGTGATACATCATATTAAAGGCATTTAAAAATGCTGAATAATGGGAACAATGAAATTAATAAATATTAGTGTTAAATTACAAAAATAGTTAAGATTAAGTTTAATACAAAGAATTATAACCACGTGTAGACGTCAAATCGCAAAAACAATGAAAATGTCACATTGTCTCATTTACAATGTGACAAGAAATGGAATCAAAAACAAAGGACAAATTACTAAATTGGACTGAAAATTGAAGTGGGGAAATAATTATCGTACATATGATAATAATAAATTAATAAGTGAATTAAAACCAGAATAATGTGATAAAAGAAAAAATAAACCATACACCATAGTTTACCCTATTAAGATTTAAAACAATAATTTAATTTGACTATGCTAAGCTAAACACAATATCTTAATTTAAGATGATATAAGATTTAAAAATAGCTAATTAATATATAAACCCTATACGTTTAGTAGTGTTATAGGTCTCTAATTATTAATAATACAATTATCCATACATTAGTGTCCATTAAAATCCATTAGAATATGTGTTCCAATTTATCAAATGCATTACCTACTCTCATTTTTTTTTTTTGTAATTAACCATTGCGTATTATCCAGACAACACCATCCTCCTCCGTACTCTAACATCTACCCACCCAGCGATCCTATTATATACATTTTTTTATAATTTTTTTCATTTTTTAAATTTTTTATTGTTATTTTTATGTTTTAATATTTTTTGTACTTTTTTTATGCAAATTATTAGAAAATGTAATAACTAACATTATATTAAAGAATATATGAATTTTTTTAGGAAAACCATTATTTATAGCATTATAAACCAGCTTTTTAATATTTGCATTAATTAAATGAGAAGAACAAACATTTTATTCTATATAAATGATTAAGGATTATATTTCGATATACAGAATTATGAAGACAGGATTTAAAATTAGTAAATGTATTTACTTTAAAATTAAATTAATTCCGTTTGTCATATATATCAGTTATTAATTTGTTTTCTTTTAATATAATTTTACGATCTAAAAAGTTAATGGTATTATTAGAAAGCAGGTTTTTTGTAATTTCTAGATTAGATGGATAATCAACAGGGAATTGAGATATAATTTTAATTGATACTGATAATACCAGTATATCATCAATATATCGATATAATATTCATTATGAAAAAATTGACGTTCATAATGATATAAGTCTGATAATATACTACATGTACAACCACCTTGTGGTATACCAACTTTATGTATATATATTATGTTATCTTGCATTATAAAATTATTATAGTTAATGAAATTTGTTAAAGTAAGAAAATAATCAGTATCAATGTCCGTTGATAGATCCAAATCATGTTGATATTTCTTAAATAGTGCATTTATTATATTATGTAAATCTAATAAATCTATTTTATTAAAGAGATCTTTGAAGTCATAAGTAGTTATATTTTTTATACATTTAAGATTTTTTATAATATTGACCAGTTCATAACTATTCTTTACACAATCTGCATTAACACTGGTTTTTGTTATTTCATATATTTAAGAATTTTTAATAGAAGTTTATTAGCAGCATTATTATATGTATTGCAACCAATTGTAACTGTTCTAAATTTAACAGGATTCTCATGAAATTTGGGTATAAGAACTAGATATGGATATTTAAAATTAGTAGAGTTAATGTCTAATAATTTATAAAAACATTTAATTTTACGATTGTTTACAATTATGTTATCATTAGTTTCTTGGAATGTGTTATTAGAAGATATACTAGATTTAAGCAGTTGATGATAATAGGATTTACATATAATTGCATAATTATTCGGAGATTTGTCCATATAAGTTATTATAAAGTTTTGTTGCAATTTAGTGATTTGCTGGAAAAGATGCTTTGTATTTACATAATCTAGATGTGAAATATTATATTTTAAAGCCTTAGTTAATTTATCTATATCTATCTATCTATCTATCTATCTATCTATCTATCTATATATATATATATATATATATATATGTATGTATGTATATTAGTGGGTCATTTTGAGTCACTATGGTTCAGAGTCAAGTTAATTGTACAAAAAAAGTAAGAATGATACAATGAAAATAATATACCGAGTCGAACACAAAGGTAATTTTGATCGAGCTTACCTTGGTCAACCAATTATAATATTGAGATAAAAACGTCTCTCGTACTGAATATTTTAACAAATAACTGCATTACAAATTTGAGGAGAAAAAGATTTTAAACAATAAAAAAAAAAAAAAAATAATAATAATAATAATAAAATTAAATCGAAATCAATAAGGCAACAACATTACTAAAGAACGCAACTAAGGCAGTTTTAAACTGCTATAAAGTCGAGGGAAAGCATTCAAGGAAAACTGCTGTCGCATTTGATAAATTTGCAACTCAATATCAAATATCTGCAAAGTCGTAAAAGACGCGTTAAGGGATCAAATGAAGATGCAATCTTCACTGAAATGTGAACATATTCAGTTGAAAACATTTCCATTTTGGTTTCGAGGATTTTTATTTAACTTTATAATCTGTATGGAGAGCATTAGTAAATAAAATAGGTTTGTCATAAAGTAAAATTTATATGAAATAGTTACATTCATCTTTTCTTCTTAATGTTTTTTAAAATGTCATTTAAATTGTCTTGAATTGTCTGTGTTTTTTCTAAAAAACCTGGATACTGAAATTATTTAGATTTTAACTTATTAATTTATTTATGCAACATAGCCATTTTGTAATGGAACGTTTAATGAAAATGTTCTCTCAGTTCTCTCTCAGAATTTAATAAAGTAAAAACTAGAAGGAGATTAAAAAGTTTTTGCAAAAATATTAAAAACAGTTTTCTTTCAGTAATGAGCAGAAATATACGGATAATTGGTTCTAAATAATGCTCTTAAAAAAGTATAATATTGAGCTAAAATGGCTCTCGTTTTAGATTTTATTATTATAATAGTCCAAGAGCCGACCGCACAAAACCCTAAGTCATCAAAGCACAAGAAAAAATTCTATATTATGGAAGAATAGTCATAGGGGAATCTAATGATCCATGTCTGCTGGAAGTGAAGTGGTTCATACGCCAAAAATTTATACCACTAGTGGCTCACTCGTAGGTCTATCATTGTGTTTCCCGTACAATCAAAAGTATAAAACACGGAAAACTGGGTGCAGGAAAACATAATGCTAAGTCTACGAGTCAACCACTAGTGGTATTCATTTTTGGCTTATGCACCACTTCACTTCCGGCAGACATGGATCATTAGATTCCTGTATTACTACTCTTCTATAATATAAAGGATTTTTTTTTCTTGTGATCGATGACTTAGGGTTTTGTGTGGTCGGCTCTTGGACTATAACAACAAATTAGTGAATTACAAATAAGAGGGTAAAATACCAACAAATTTCTAAACAATATAAAAAAATGAAATAGTAAGTAAAATGAAATCTAAATCAATAAAGCAAAAACATTACTAAAGAACGCAGTTTCAGCCGTTTTAAACTGCTATAAAGTCAAGGGAAAGCATTCAAGGAAAACTGCTGTCGCATTTGATAAATTTGCGACTCAATATCAAATATCTGCTAAGTCATAAAAGACGCTTTAAGGGATCGAATAGAGATGCAATATTCACTGAAACGTGAACATGTTGAAAACATTTCCATTTTGGTTTCGAGAATTTTTATTTAACTTTTGAATCTGTATGGAGGGCATCAAGTAAATAAAATAGGTTTGAGGTAAAGTAAAACTTACGTGAATTAGTCACATTTATCTTTTCTTCTAAATGTTTTTTAATTTGCCGCGTCTTTTTAACAGTCATATATTTTTAATTGTCTGTCTGTTTTTTTATTTTAAAAAATCCTGGATATTGAAATTTTTTAGAATTGAAATTTATTTATTTATTTATGTAACATAGCCATTTTCTAATGAAACATTTAATAAAGATTTCCTCTCAATTCTCTGTCAGAATTTAATCGAATAAAAACTAGAAGGAAATAAATAATAATTTTTTTGTAAAAATAAGAAGAATAGTGTTTTTAAGTAATGTGCATAAATGCATGGATAATTTATGCTATGTAATGCTCTTAAAAAAAGTATAATATTGAGCTAAAATGTCTTTATATTAAGTTTTAGATTTTATTACTTTAACAACAAACAATTGCATTACAAATCTGAAGCTAAAATACTTGCAGATTTCTAAACAATACCAAAAAACAAAATTGCGAGAAAAATTAAATCGAAATTAATAAGGCAAAAACATTACTAAAGTACGCAGTTACGGCCGTTTTAAACTGCTATGAAGTTGAGGCATTCAAGGACCACTGCTGTCGCATTTGATAAATTTGCAACTCAATATCAAATATCTGCAAAGTCGTATTAGACGCGTTAAGGGATGGAATGAAGATGAAATGTTCACTGAAACGTGTGCATATTTTGTTGAAAACATTTCCATTTTGGTTTCGGGAATTTTTATTTAACTTTTGAATCGATATGGAGAGCTTCAGTAAGCAAAATAGGTTTGCAGTAAAATAAAATTCAAATGAAATAGTTACATTTATCTCTCTTTCTAAATGTGTTTTAAATTGCCACATTCTTTTTTTAAATCCTAGATAACGAAATTATTAAAAATTAAATTAACTATATATATACCGGGTGTCCCAAAAATGACTGATAGATTTTAAAATTCAATAACTTGCAAACGGTGACAGCTATTTAAAAAAATTTTGCAGGAGGGTTTTGTATAATGTCAGGAGTTTTTTTACCGTAATTTTTTATTTTAGTTCACATCTCAAACAATAGGTGGCGCTGACGGCGATTGAAGGCCAGGTCGACGCTTCACTCAGCACTGATCACCTGGCCTTCAATCGCCGTCAGCGCCACCTATTGTTTGAGATGCGAACTAAAATAAAAAATTACAGTAAAAAAACTCCTGACATTATACATAACCCTCCTGCAAAATTTTTTTAAACAGCTGTCACCGTTTGCAAGTTATTGAATTTTAAAATCCATCAGTCATTTTTGGGACACCCGGTATATATATATATATATGCATATGTGTGTGAGTGTGTAACAGCTTCGATTACATAATTTTAAGGTTTCGGTCAATATAAATAAAATGAGTATTATAATTTAAATTTAGTTTTATTAATTTTTAAGAGTTTAACATTTATCCGCTTAATTTTTTCAAATTTTATTTGGATTATAAGTAAAAAAATGTTTTAATTTTTCAGATGTAATTTAATTATGCGAGTGCATTTGTATTGACTGGATATTATTATTTTTTTTTCACATCCTGTTATTAAATTACAATTTCACTTTCACTCCAAAGTTATATTCGAATGTTATTACATTAAAAATCGAAATTTTATCTGAATTGATAAAATTAATTATATTATGTCATATATTCCTTACATTTTAATCACATTTTTTGTTAAATATAAAATTTATTCACAATGCAATCAAATTTCAAGTTGATTCTTAGTTGAACTAGTTCATAAATTGAAGAATGATTAAAAAAATCATCCTCATCATTTGTATTTGTAAAACACATGTCATTTTAAAAACGTACTTTTCTACAATACAAACTCTTCAATAATAAAAGTTTTATTCATATGAAGTCATGTAAATGAAACGCAGATCACATTCCGTCATTTTTGACGGGGGTTATATACTAGTAATTCAGTAAAGTAGGAAACAGAAGCAAATAATCAGGCGTCAATAAGCATTTAATATTTTTTTTAGTTGACTACAAAAATTATTTGGGCGCCATTTTCATATACAGGATGCCAATAATAAACCTGACACCATTCAGAGTGTTCTGTAACGCGATCTTAAAGATAATGACGCCAAATTTTGTAAAAAGATTAAATAAGACGGGGGACAAAGGATTCCGCGAAAAAAATTAGTTCCAAAAGTCAGCGTTAGGGGAATATATTGCGCTGTGTAACAGTTTTAAAAACTATAGAATCAACACCGAAATAAAATTACCTTTCATTTAACCCATTCAACGATTTTAGTAACTTAAAGTACTCCACTAAGCTGTTTTCTGGAAAGAGGACGAGGGATTCCAACACTTATTTATTCCCAGTTTGACGCTTGCCTATACATGTCAATAACTTAACTACCTTGCCCAGAGTCTTTTAATAAATGCATTATGAGGAACTAAATAATCATCTTAAAAATATTAAGTATTCGAAATGTATAGGGATGCAAAGAATACATACAATTTTAAATATAGGATCTTTCCTTTTTTTGACTAGTTATATTTTTCAATAATAGTCTTCGTGATAGATTTCTATAATACTCGTATTTTTTTTTTTTTTTTTTTTTTAGTAGGAAGCAGTTTTAGTCAGTTTCAAGAGAAATCTAAAACTGAAACTATTGCGTCGATGCCTTTTAACTACTCCTATTTTCTAACAGTAATCTTCGTGAAGTATCTCTGAAACATTTGTAAAAGAAAGTTATTAGGAAGCAGTTTTCTATATTTGTAAGAGAAACTATTGTAAGCGAAAACTATTGCTTGGATATATTTTTTGAGTACATATTTCTATTTCCCAATAATAGTTTTCAGGTTAGTTTTCTACAACATTAATAAATATATGTATACTAGGAAGCAGGTTTCTATTCTTGCAAGAGAAATCTAAACCGGAAATTACTCCTTGGAAATACTTGTAGTAAAAAAGGAGGCAACGTCAATCCCTGCAATTTTGATCATCACTTGAATGTGGAGAATCTCCTGCCTGCATTTTCCTCATTCTACAAAATATTTTTCAATAAAGAAGGCTTCTTCCAATAAGGAAATTATTTACAGTTTGACGTCAGTTTATGCATACTAATAATTAATATTAGTAATTAATTTTATACTGAGCTGTTTAAACAATACAATACAAAGTATCGAGCACACTTAAAAAATGTTTTTAAATGATTTCTTTCCCTGTAGGATACCCGAGGCCGGTATCTAATATTGCGAGTTTGTGCTTATTAGATTTCTATTACAGTTTTTTTCATATGGAGTTAGTTTCACTATCAGAATTGATTCCAATCGGTTTAAAAAGTGAATTGTTCGCATATTAAAAACTGTAACTGAAAAAAGTATAGGCGCACAACATTTAATATCGATATAATGTATGTTATTAAAAAAGAAAAAAAAATCATTTAAAAAAGCTAAAATACAAGCCAGAAATCTGTACAAGTTTCTCACATACGTTTAACATAAATGTTAAATTTTCTTCACGCGACTAGTATAGCTCTTAAAGTGATTACATGGCAATAACCTCATCATTTTATAGTGGAAAATGTAACGTATTATGTATTAAGTGCACCCTTAAAAATTACAAGATTTCTTAAGAGAAGATCCGAAGGGTCCTTAAAATTTTGATCATCACTCGAATGAGCGAAAAATCACCACCGGCTTTCAGACACATCACTCCACTAAACAATTTTCCTGAAAGAAGCCTCAAGGATTCCACTTGACGTGCACAAAATGTTAGTGGTTGAGAGTCGAATCTGTAAATTAACCGGTAAAATGTTTGACACACTAATCGTTTGATCTCAAGAATTTAGAATCGCAAACCAGCAAATTAGGTTATTTTAGCCTCATTAAAATTAAGAAATATTATTAACATAATTAATAAATGTATAGCATTGATAATTCAAATATAAATTTTGATACAGGAAAATATCGATTGAATGTGAAAATTTAACACAAAATATGGCTTAGAAAATATTGTGGAATACGGAAGATTAATTTCATTTATAATCCTTTCAGTTTCGAAGCTAAAATACTTTTTTTTAACCTAAATTAACGCAATCACAACTTTAAGAGCTTTAAACCAGTAAATAATCTACAAATCCTCCAAAAAAAAAAAAAAAAAAAAAAAAAAATACTGAAAAAAGATTTAAGTTAAATATTTATGAAAATTTATCACTGTTTATACTGACTATTGAACATTTTTAGTCGTTTTGCAAACTCAGATGAAAATAACACTTATGTTTTTGAGGGGGATTCAGCTTAGATGCAAGCATTTATTCGTTTGCTTTCAACGCAAAAAACTGCCAGCAATTAAAAAGTGATGTAAAAATCATACATTTTAGTTTTTTATAAATCAAAGAAAAGAGGTTCCCGAATGAGGTCCCAGGGAACGAAGAGGATAATGCTAAAAGCTTTGGCTAAATCTTACATTTTAAAATGAAGTTTTTTTTCTTCAAAAAAAGGTCTAACTTTATAGTACAAATTTAAAATTAGGTATAAAGATTTGTGGAGTTAAATTTCAACGCAAAAGATGTGTTACTTAAAATTCAGGATATCTACTTTCTCAAATTCTTTAAATAAAGATAATCCTTTTAACCCTTAAACGGTAACGTGTTTTTCGGCACCTTTAAATGGTAATCATGGGTCACTCGTGCTTAGCGCTGTAAAAAGTGGTTTAAAGTGCTTTAAAAATTTTAAAAAAATTCATGATATTACATCAACTACCCTTGAACAAGTATCAGTCACAATATTGCTGATTTATTAATTTGTTTAAACAATATGTTTAAATAAACAAATAAAAATGTGAAAAATGCACATAAAAAATCATAACTTTGGATAGAATTGACATTTTTTGCTGTTTCAAACGGTAAATTGAAGATCAAGAATGGTACTTTCACGAAAAAATAAAAATAGGCGGTATAAATTAAAAAAAATGCTTAAGTTTTGAGCATCAAAATGAGGTTTTTTTAAACTTATAAATAGGTACAATTTACAATGAAATAGAAATTTTATTAGTTTTTAATAAATTTTATTTATGAAAATGATGTTAATTATCAAACTTTATTTAATTAAACAAAAAATATAATAATGAAAAATTACAGCAACACTGATATCATCATTTATAAACAATCGAAACAGATTTGATGTATGTGTTCCTCGCACACAGGTCAGTGACACTTGCTGCAGCAAATAAAGGTTTTTTGCCCTTCTTTGTGTCACAAAATGCACATTTATGAATTTTTTATGTAAAAACATCAATTCCTAACCAAACAATTTTTTTCTTACCTTACACTTTTCGTCAACGTAAATGAACAACGTAACAGATTTTTGCAATCCGTTATGCAATTTTTTTCAACATTTTGATAAAATCCATCAGTTTTAACTAAGTAGATGTTTTAAAATTTATTTTTGAGAAAACTGCTTAAAGATAGATAAATCTAAAAAGACTATTTTTTTATACTTAAAAAGAAAAAAATATATATATATACATCAAAAAATTCTTAGGACATAAATTGAATGGAATAAGCTGAACCTCTTTCATTGAAGAAAGAAAATGTAATAAGTGTTTGGAATGAAATAACTATTTTAAAATGTCTTCTTAATTACTTTACACATTTTGGCATTGCTTTTTATCTTAAATTAAGTAAATTTTTAATTCAAAAAAAGTCTAACTTTATACTAAAAGTTTAAAATAAGGCAAAGATTTGTGAAGTTGAGTTTCAATGCAAAAAGATGTGTTACTTAAAATTCAAGATATCTACTTTCTCAAATTCTTTCACAATAGAAAATTCTTTTAATGTTTATTTACTCATTTTCTTCTTCTTGTGTATTGCTATAAATTGAGGACAGTCCTATAAAGTATTTTCTACATTATTTATTTATCACTATTATTATTGTTACCCATTAAAAACGGATGAAAATATCTCTAAAATGTTAAAAAACAATTATTTTATTTTCTCAAACACAGCACTGAATCATTTTTATTCAAAACAAGCTTAAAATTTTGAAAAAAAAATAAATGCTATATATTAATTATATACTATAATGATATGCCAGATTAAGAATCATATCTTCTTTCGATACCTAAAAAGATATATATATCATAAAACTAAATATTTTTTTCAAATATCAATCAAGTTGTTTTCAAAAATTTTTTCTTTCTTTTTTAAACCTCTAAATTCAACCTTAAGAAACTTCATTACAGGAGGAATTTTAATTCTTAGGATTAAAAATCCAATCTAAGACAGAAAAAACGATCATAGATAAATTGGAGAAAAAAAAAAGGATTAATAATATTCTAGATTGATCGAAAAGATACTCTTTCTAAATCAATTCCAGAACTTAAAAATTGAAACCAAGATATCTTTAAACGATAAAAGAAATGGTAGCAAAATATTTGAACAACGTAACAGATTTTTGTAATGCATTATGATTATTTTTTCAACATTTTGATAATACCCATCAGTTTCAACTAAGCAAATGTTTTAAAATTTATTTTAGAGAAAACCGCTTAATGATAAATAAATCTTAAAAGGCAATTTTTTCAATTAAAAAAAAAACTTTTATATTAAAATAATGTTACGATGAACCTTTTTCATTGAAGTAAGAAAATGTAACAAGTTTTTGAATAAAATAACATTAATCTTAAATAGACTTCGTAATTACTTTACATATTTTGGCATTGCTTATTATCTTAAAATTTAATTGTACTTAAGTGCTTAAAAAAATCTAAGTCATCATTTAAAGACATAAATAGGAAAAATATTTTTTGATGAAAATAATTCAAGAATAGAAATGGAAAAGTATCAGCTAAAAATTAATTTAATGAAAAAAAAAAAAAAAAAAAAAAAAAAAAGGAAGCAAGTGTTTCAACGATAGAATAGGCTTTTTTTGCAGACCTCCATAATTGTTTTTCAACATTTTGATTGTACTTATCACTTTAAAGTATAGGTGTTTATACTATTACTTGAAAAATATAAAATAATTAAAATTTAAACGATAACAAGAAACAAGTGGCCGTTTTTTATAACAATGTAACTTAACTATTAAATAGAGTTCATTGCAATCGATTGCATAAAACTAATGAATTTAGATTCTACTTACATTAATGATGTAGCATAAATTAAAAGAATAATTGCATATAGAAGAAAATTGTGACATAACAGGGGATATGAAAAAAACTGCTTTAAATTAATTTTTAATTTATTGGGGGGAGGGGGAAAGAAAAATGGTTTGATAATCCGTAACATGTGTATCAGGTATAAATGCTACGTATTTTATAATATTGCGTTAATTTATTTTTTATTAGTAGGAATTCAGATGTGGCAATCCCAAAACTTTCTTCAATTCTTCCTGAAAAATGAGCGCTACCGGTTAGGTGGTTTACACCAAAATCTAGCCGGAAACAAGGTATGTCAACTCATAACTGAATCAGAAAATGGATGAAAATCTCTGCATTAGTTTTTGAGATAGAGCTATTGCAAAATCCCTAAAAAAATTGCATAAGAGCGCCACATGTTGGGTGATGTATACCAAAAAGTAATAGTACCTGATAAACAAATTGATCGCAACTGAATTTGAAGTTTGATGAAAATCCATGCATTAGTTCTTGAGATACAGCTATTGTGAAATGGTAAAAAATGCAGTTTAGCACCGCCATCTTTAGGGCAATTTACACCACAAACTAAACAAGATATATAGAGAAATTCGATGTATAGAGTATGATGTCAAAAATAGTATTTAATGTGTAAATTTTGAACAAATATTATTTTTGATCTTTTGAATTAAGAATTTGAAATGTTTAAAAGTATACATTAACCTAACATTTTATTTCTTACTTATTTAAGCAGTTTCAAAAAAGAGAAAAGACATTTATCTGAAAGCTTAATGAAAATAAAATGAGGAAGACTTACATAAATTTCAGAGGAAGAAATCTGTAATTTTTTGTTGTTTTGATTTTAAAATTACAATTGTTACGCTCTCAAAAAAAAAATTCTCAAATTTTAGCAAGGAATGAAAAATTGTAGTTGATATTTTCCTCCATTTGAAGATCTCTCTTATGTGCTCTCATTGATTCCTCTCTTATTTGTGTAACAATTCAATTGACTGTGTTTTGTGAAGGATGTTGAAAGGTGTGTGGGAGGTAGGATGAACTTGTTAGATTTAAAGAATAAGGAGAGAAGTAATATTTATAAAAAAAAAAAAAAAACCTCTCCACTGAACGATAAATCAAAAATAAGTGATGGAAAATTGATTCCATATGATTTCGAAGCTTTTTTAAAACTGAATAAATTAAGATCAATTTATGAAAAAATTCGTTATATGGAGATAGATATTTCGCTATATAGAGTCTGTTTTTAATGTAATCATGCAAAAAGGGGACCGTTCTTACTAAAAATTCGTTATATGGAGAAATTCGATGTATGGAGTTTCGTTATAGAGAGGTTCGACTGTATATATTTTTTTACTAGTATTATTGGGGGTATTTTGTACTGAACACATTATTATGAAATTTTTGTTCCTTGAATTATTAACAGTAATTATAGTTCAAAGAAAACTAAACGTCCAAATGTATGGCAGATCGCGAAGAGGCTAAATGCGTTTTTCCTTTTAAGGGTGATTGTCATCCATCTTCCGAATTAATCTCCATTGCGGCGTGTGATGCGTATTCAAAATATCCCCCCCCCCCCCCCCGAGAATTTAATATTAACTTCTTTTTTCAGCGTTCTCTTCTTAAAACGCTCTCACTGACAAGCTCGTATTAATACGTTCCCTTAAACTCCAGATTTCATTGCATAATAAACATTATTTAAAGCATTGTAATTTTATTGATTTAGGTCATTATTAATACATTGAACGATAATTAGTACTCTTAAGGATTTAATTTATATTTGTAATTAATTTTATTTATATAATGTTGAAAAATCATATTTTTTAAAATTAAAACTTTAAAATAAAGTAAGGAAAAAACAACTTTACAATTTTGACCTTTTGCAAGACTGTCGGGTTAAAGGATATCCATTTTTTTTTTTTTTCTTAACTGTCAATGTATTTCTAAAATTTGTGCTTTATTTAATATTTTATGTTTTAAACATTGACACACTGGGATTAAAATTTTGACACTTCACATAAAATTAAGTGTAACTTTTAGAGATATTTTAAAAACTAAACCTTGCTTAAAAAAAATACATTTTACGGAAAAAAAAATAAAAAAATATTAATTTCCTGAGGAATTATTTGAGTATAAGAATGCATCAAATGCCCATAGACTTAATACTACAAAAGATGAATTCTGAAACTGAGTGACCAGCGCTCTTAACCCTTAATCTACCGACGGTACTTATAAGCACCACTAAAATTACTTACTATAAAATTCTTTTAATACGTCAATTAGATGTAATACTGTTAAGAATGAGTTACATTATTTTATCTTGTTCCAAAAGCATTATTGGTTACAAAAAACAACAAAATTTTTAAAAGGATGATTTCTTCTGCCTTTGTATCTTTTCACCTTTCTTGGCGCTGAGGGAGATGGATGGGGATTTTTCAATTCGGAAATATTTCTATACTTATATTGTAAGAACATCATATTTGTGCATTTTATAATTCTACAATATACTAAGAAAACAATTTAAAATAAAAGATTCGAGTGGGGTTATAAATATTGCACAAAATCCCTGTAAATTCAGATTTAATTAATCCTTCTAAATCTTTCAATACTTCTAAAATCCTTCTATAATCAAATAAATATAAAAAAAAAAACCTAGCCTTTAACAAATCTCCAGGAATGACTCCTGGAATGATGCTGATATGTAAGGTTTCCGGAAATAACGCGTCCGGGTGGACCACACTTTCCATGAGTCGAATAGACCAATCAGGAAAGGGTTCCGTCTATGCTTCGACCAATGAGGAGAGGGATGAATTCCAAAATTGAGTGTACACTGTTAAAAATCTGCTGCACTTTGTTGCAACGCACTCCACCGCTTGTATATAACATCTCTATTCCAACCAATGAGAAAGCTTTATTTCACGGTCAAGTAACCGTTTTCTATACAAGCAAGGGAGTGCGTTGCAACAAAATGCAGCAGATTTTTAACAGTGTATGGAAAATAAGGTATCGCGAAGCGATTCTATGGGGTATTGGCGAGCGCAGCAAGCAGGGGTCGCCCACAACTTAGAATCGCGAAGCGATTACGCGGGGGGGCTGGCGAGCGTAGCGAGCAGGGGGGCGGAGCCCCCCTAGTCCTTCAGAAATTTATTAAATGATTATGTAAATCTTTTAGTTTAGTTTAAATAATTTACGTAAAATGCTTTAGCATGTAAATTTTAATGAATTCATAATTCGGTTGATAAAGGGTTAAACATAAATAACGTGGTATTATAATTTATATTCAAGTTTCATAAAAATAGCTAAGAATTTATCATTGTAACAGTAAGAAGCAGCAATTATCTAAAAATTGATTTCTAAAACGTATTAGAAAAAAAAAGTTTTACTAAAGCTGTAATTCTAAAATTAAAACATGATCGTGTGTGCTAATCTCTCACAAACATATATTAAAAGGGAATTGTAAGATATCTATATAATAAAGGCCAAACGTATCTGCGCGTAACGCATATGTCATTTTGCGAATGGCAACACTTTGAAATTTGAAATGAAATTTTGATTTTGCAATTTTTGCTATTTGAAAATTTTAAACTTATAAACATTCCACCTTTTCAATTTTTACACCGTCGTATAGGAAAAAAAATGTGCTTTTAAATGCAATTTGTTTGAAAGCTGTATCTTAATTTGTTTTTGAGATATTAATATTTTTAAAAAGTTTTTAATACCGCTTTTATAATTGTGGCAACAAAAGCACTTCATTTCTATTAAAAGTAAAGGGGAAAAAACGAAAAAAGCAGATTACTTATGTTTTCGTTGCCATTTTCTTATAAAAATTGAAATAAGAAAATGAAATTAAAATGCGTGCTATCTCAAAAACATCGTCTCTTGTAAAACCCGGTGAATTTAGCAAATAAAGATTTTTTTTTACAATATTTCGACTTTGAACTTATGAAAATCATCTTTTTACCTTATGTGACGTCACAGGAATGTTGTCTATCGTATTTATTTCATGCAGATTATTTCAGAAATATTTATGTACACTTCAAAGAATATAAGCAATTTAATATCTGTTTCCAACTAATAGCACTCAAGACTTCGAGATTTGAATTTATTTTAAAATTATCAAATAGAATAATAGTTAATAAGAAATACTGAATACGAATATGAAAGATGCATACGGAAATTTTGAGATGGCGAAAATGATATCGGATTTAGATTTTACGGGGAAAAAAGTGGATTATTTTTTAATGCTTATATTACGATTAAAGTTTAATTTTAATAATTACTAAAACTAAGTTTTATGGAAACAGTATTTTGTTGATTTTTTTTTTTTTAATATCCTTTGTTTATGAGTTAGACTTACCATATAAGGTGCATTTTTCATTGCAATTGATTTCATACGCTTATTATAAATCAGTGAAACAGTTTCTTTTTAAAATTTACTTTCATCGAATTTCGACGGGATTCACCTTGTGTCTTTTAAAGATAAGCCATGAAAATTTTTTACTTTAGATAAGAGAAGTTAAAGATTTGGACATGAGGGTTATTCTTAAGCATAGAATTTATGATTCAAAAATCCATAAGAATGGAAATTACAATAAAGTGCTTCATATCTCTTGATGCATTTAACATTCAAACAAGCGGTTTCTTTATCTCAATATATCGCCAATATATTTTTTTAATCGAAAAAAAAGGGTTTTTCGTCCAATGTTTTTATCTCTAGACACTGACACTAAAAAAAGTGTGTTAAAGGAAAAAAAATGTGTTAAAGGAATTTGTATATACAGTCATCTTTTCAAACACTGATATCAGTGCCCAAAATGTTAATAAATAAATCAGTAAAAAGAGAATTTTTATAATTTTTTGACAGAAAATACCTTACAGGGCGGCCCACTCATTGAGTTTAAAACAGATAATCTCCTTAAAGCATAGGAAAAAGGAAAAATGTTTAACATAAGAAATTGGCTGGGCTTGAACGCTGGACTTCTTATTTTGGAACAAGATACAATTAGCTCTTCGCCATAGATGCTTAATTACATCCTCAAAATTCATCCAATTCATTAATACAAATTGATTAAAAACATATTTTGAATTCATTTGTGATAAGATTTAGTTTTAACTAATTTTTTGATGGACTTTTGAAACTTTCAAAATGAACGGCTCATTTATTATTTATTTACAAATAAGCAAATAACTATCAGATTACAGAATACAAATTAAACGCAATATCAAACACTAATTACAAGAAATTACTTACAACTAATTATTACAACAAATATTGCAAGATAATCCTTAATAAAAGTTAATATATTAAACAGAAAGTACTCACCGTTTCATAGATGGACAGTTCCTTATATGGGTTTACAGCAACCAAAATCGTTCCTGTATAGGTCTGAATAAAAGTTAAAGAATTTTTCCGAAACAATAATGAAGAAGCATCAATAAAAATTATCTGATAATACACAAATTAAATAAATTTTCCCAAAACATGCATAAAACATATTTTAAAATATAAATAAACAGCAGCCTAGCATCACTAAAGTTAGATTTTCACAATTCCAAATAAATAGCTAAATTTTTTTATAAGATTGTTCTAAGTGAAAAACACTGCAAATTGTGCCAAATATTTTATAAAAGAGAAACCACATACACAAATTAAAAAACTTCCTGAAAACATACTTAAAAATATAAATATACTTAAATTTTAAATTAATAAATTTTTAATTAATTTACTTAAAAATATAAATAAACAGCAGCCAAGCAACACAAAAGCAACAAATTTTCAGATTTCAAAACTATTGCTAAAAAAATTTATAAGATTATTCTAAGTGAAAAAAAAATTACAAAGTATATATACCACAAATTACACAAAAGATCAAACAGAAAATAATGAAATAGAAAAATAATGAATAAAAAGATACACAATCATTTATTTTTAATATAGAGATCAATTATAAATGAAAAAGTATTCTCAGTCATTTAATTATTAATAATCAGCACAAGTACAGATATATTATAAATAGTTTAACTCAAAAATTAAACAGTCCATAAAAATTGTAGCATAAAATAATATTACGTAACGAAACAGATTACTGTCACAACACACACAGAGATACACAAAAGAAGAACACGCGCGCGTACATTATTTGGTAAATAACATTAGCGATTGTAACAAACAAACAAACAAAAAAAGCAATAAAGAATAATAAAAGAAATCGGAAACCTAGAGTTTTATTATATTTCAAGAACGTTGAGTGCAAGCAACTAAAAACATCAGAAAATGAAGGAAAAAAAAAAAAAAAAAAAAAAAAAAACAAATCTTTTGATATTTAATCGATTTCTGTTAACACGGTATTGAGAATATATTTTGAATTTAGTTTCAAATTTAATCTTAAAAACTCTTTGAAAAATCCTTTGGTATCACAAATCAGAAGTTATTTTTAAAAAAAATCTCATCGATTTTTTTGTTCGTTTAATTTTATCAAACTCTACGATTCCACTTATATCTTTTGAAAAGGGGAAAAAAAATGTTTGGGTTAATTAGCACCGTTAATAGAACTAATTAATAAAATTATGATGGGTTAATTAATTTGATTAATATTAAAAAATATCACGATCAAAGCCAAGGGCTTCTTCAAATAAGTGATGCTTCATTTACGAAACACGATTTGGAGTTTAGAAAAAATCAAGATCATTGAGGGGTAAGAGGTAAATGTTGTCATTTCAAGATTATATCTGTACATAAAAATACCACACCTACATTGTTAGATGATCTATATGATCCATATAGAGATTTGCACATTCATTCATTTACTAATATACAAAGAATCGTAAAACTAATGAAGCAAATTTTAAAGGTAAGGAGCATGCCAAAATAAACTCTCCTCCCCCCCCCTCCCAACAGTATGATGTGCAAATGGGTCTGAAACACCATAGCATTTGAGATGAATAATTAATCCATATAAGACACAAAAAATATCCTCCTGATTTTTATTTTTTTTTAAACATTTTAAGTAATATGAAGAACTTTTCAAAATGCTCTATCGCATTCGATTTCAATTAAAATCCCCAATTTATTTATTTATTTATCTTAGTTTATTTTACAATTTACAATACAAACAAAACTGTGCAAATTGGCATAAAATGTATATTGAGGATTTTAATTGATAGTGTGTCTTTGAATAATATTTAAATTGTAATTAAAAAAATATATACAAAAAATGAGTTTGAAAGTTCCTTATCCCCTAAAAAGTCAGGATGAGTAAAATGTTTTACGTAATTAACAATAAACATTAAAAATAATGCTTAATAATTTATTTTGTTTATTTTTCTTTTATTTTTTATTATTTACCTTACCAAGAATATCCTCACTTCCTCATACATGTCTCTATAATCCACAATTGATTGGGATGCTACATGATGCTACTCAACTATCATTCAACTTCCATTATTTTCAATTAATTGTTTAAATACATCCTACAACAAAGATCTAAACAGACATGATAATAAAGCCATACTAATTGTACAAAGGAAGAACAGAGATAACAGCTTCCTTTCACCCAGAAATATGACAGCTGTGCTTATAAGTTTAGATGAACACAATCCAATTAAAGTGAGTGGCTCGCACAAAGATAGAAAGAAAAAAAAATATGTATGGTCACATTTTAATTGTGGCTCTCGACATGATGGATATGCCACTGTGCGTGGGTTTCAGAATGGACATTTGCAATGTCTATTCCCCAAGCAAAACTTCTATATAAATACAGCCTCTTTAATCTTCTGAAGTGATGTCAGACACTTCAGACACATACACATAATAAGAAAACAAAAAATTGCATCTTATTCTCTGCGAACACATAATTAAGAACTTATATCTCAGGATATTGTCAGTAGCGTATTTATGGCGAAGTAAAAATAATATAGTAATGATAATATAATTTCAACTAATATTTACCTCTTAAACTTTTATACAGCGGTCAGAAAAATTACATGTTTATTGTATCAAACAATTGCAACTACTTTACCGAAAATTTTAGTTAATTATAACTATTTAATTTTTTTTAACTTAATGATCAGTAAATTTATCACAAAATGAATTTTTACAAATGAGAGAAAAAATGTCTAGCCCGGGAGTAAAACAAAGCTCTTGGATTTTAAATCAGGCCTTGGCATTTTATTCTTACAACTATATGTTTTAAAAAGTATCCTTTATAAACTACTTACAAAAGTAGTAAAGGTCATCGTTATTAGAGATCACGTGAATCTACAATAACTTTCCATACATTTTCTCAGAGATAATGATCAACGAAGAAAATTAAAACGCTTAACCCTCAACAGAACAAAGCAGAACAGTTTTCAGTTGTTAAACAGTTTCATTAATCGACAGGAGTAAAATTTTCTAAAATCATTATCTTTTGCACTCTAGTAATGAAAATAACCCATTAGTTAAAATTTAAATTGGATGTGGTACAATGAATGAGAAAGAGAAACATTGAAATATGGCTGGTATTTAACTCGTAGTTAATAGATATGAGTGCAAGCAAAAAGTAATTAAATATCGCAATTATAAAATATTGAAAAATTTTTAAGAAGTATCTTCATACAATCTCAGCGGCAATAATTAACTTTATGAAGCAAATATTTCAACTGATATCATCCCAATCAGACAAAGTAGAAAAACTTATTGTTAAACATTTTTCTACAGGAGTAGAATTTTCCAGTTTCATTTTCGTCTGCACTTTAATTGCGAAAATATTCAATTTGTTAAAAGTTAAATAAAATGTTGAATTTTGAGAGAAATATTGAAACATGGGTGTGAATTTATTCTTAGTTTTTTATTTAAATGGGTACTTCTCTATTATCCCGTCGACCAATTTCGCCAAATTATACAAATCGCCAAACTAATAGCTAAATTTTACATATTGACATAATTTTTATTTTAAATAACAAAAAAAAAAAAAAAAAAAAAAAAAAAAAATTAGTGGAATATTAATAAAAATTCAAATAAAAAAACGACATTAAAATCACTTAATGACATTTTAAATACGTGAATCTTATTTAATGTCATTGAATATGACATTCACGATCATCCATTTTTGCATTTAATCTTATAGTTTAACGATACTTTTTTGGTCGACGGGATAACCTAGAAATACCTTTAAATAATTACAAAAAAAAAAAAAAAAAAAAAAAAAAAAAAAGAAAAGAAAGAAAGAAAAGGTCATTGCCCCAGTTAAAAAGAAAAAAATATCCACGGATTCTCGCATTTATTTATTATTTATGTTTATTTGTCATTAATTATGTTTATTTTATTTATTTATTTATTTATTTTTACAAAAGTAAGTTTAACATTAAAAAAACAATTTAATCTCTTATCAACAACAAAATAAAGAAAGAGTATATCATTTAAGTGACAACTGTAAAATTTTTGTACGAGAAAAAAAAAGTACAGAAACAAAGTCATGGGTGCTTTCAAAGAGATCGCCGGAAAGAGCTTTCATTGATCGAATCCTTTCGCACAATTTTATAGTTTTTTTTTTTTTTTTTTCAATTACCTACATTTTCAAAGTTCTAGGGGAGAAAACGATAATTTTTATCCCGTTTTATAAAACAGCCAAATGGCCAGTGAAACAACGTCAATAACAATAATAAAAATGCCGTACTTACATGCACGAAGGAGAAGAAAGATCGCTTATTTTTGTCTACGTTTTATTTATTAACGTATTACAAGTATTGCCGACATTTATCAATTCCTATCGCATAATTTCCATAAAAAGATTTATACAGCATAACTATAAATTAGTAAAGAAATGCAACAGATTGCTTTTCTTTTAATACGTTGCGTACATTATAATTATTGTTACATGGAATCTGTAGAACATCTGTAGAAATTTGTAAAACATCTCTTATGAAAATATCAAAGATTTTAAATAAAGTATGCTTTACAAGGAAATTGTATATATATATATATATATAAACTAGCAACGAGATACCTTCAACAGGGCTCCAAGAAAACCTGCAAAAAGCGCTACGCTGGACAACCCTGGTGTAAAGCATAAAGTTACAAAGAGGCAACGGTAAATAAAATATAAGTAAATTTAATTTGTTGCCAATCGGCAGCTTTACACACAAGAAGGTTTAAAAAATGCAGTAAAAGTGGTTACTTGTCAATTCGATGCTACCATCAATGTGGATTTTTAAGTGTTACCAAAGAACATATGAATAAAAAATTTAATTCATTTTTGTATCAGAAATCGAGCAAGATGTTTCTACCGAGTTTCTCAGAGATAAAACCAACAAAATAAAATAAACATTTAAACTAATATCTCTTTCGAGAAATAAAGTAGAAGAGCTTGTAGTTGAACAGGTTTCATTAACACAAGAGTAAAATTTATGAATTCATTAGCGTGGGTACTCAAATTACGAAAGCATACAGTCAGTTATGAAAATTAAATCGGTCGTTCAACTTTGAATGCGAAAGAGAAAGATTAAAATGTGGATATGCTTCTATTCGTATTTTAGTAAAATAAGCTCGAATAAAGGTAAGGTAAAAATTATCATTTTATGTTTTCCGTAATTTTGATTTATTATTAGATTATTATGTTTAAAATACGCGTAAAAAAAAAGAACATTGGTTATTTTTTTATGTACAAAATAAATAAGTAAATGGAGTTTGCGTCGAATTAAATAAATACACATTTAAAGTCTGAATTAAAAAAAAAAAAACTATTAAAAGACTGAATACATAGAGTATGATAGACTTGAATATACTTAAAGGATCAAAATATTTATATTCAAAAAACATTAAAAATACAATGAAGAAACGTTTTGCCATGCTACTGTTTTACTAATTCGGAAGCTTCGACTGTTCTGGATTTGTCCTGTTATTTGTTATGCAATGAATATTTTGTACTGGTGATGCCTTGTGGTAGCTTGGCAAAGCGTTTAGTTATTGTACTTTAAAATGTTTTTTTTTAGTATATATATTTTTGTATATAAATATTTTAATTTTTTAAATGTATTCGAGTTTGTATTAGTTTATTTTGTTCGATCTTTTAATAAATGGAGTTTAAAATTCATTTGAAAATTATTTTTAAGCTGCATATAGATGTTTTTAAATCAACCTACTTTATATAGACTGTATAAGTATTCTGTATAAAAGTATTAAATGAATACATAAATAAATAACCGATAATAAATAAAATGCATGTTACATAAAAAAAAAAAGCTATATATAAATAAATGTTTACTTATACCTACTTTATTTAAAATTAATAGAAAAGCAATCTAGTTAATTTTAATAATTCTACTTTTGATCTTTTAATACTAAAAAACGGTTAAAACTTAGTACTTATTATTTACATGTTTGTGATTTACTTAACAATTAGAATAATTGTATTAAAATTAATAGAGTATATTTTAATTGCTTAATAGCAGATTTTATCAGAAGTTTATAAAAAGAAGGAAATAGCGAAGTTGTAAAAGGAAGATTGATTTTTAGTATATTTTAGGGAAAAATATATCCGTAAGCAATTAATGGTAATTTAAGAAATTAACGAAAAAAGTTTGAAAATATGAATTCAGAAAAATAAAGGTTAACACATGTTTTAATTTCGACAGATCAGTAGCTAATTTAATAATATTTGTCTTTACACACAGTAATAATTATAATGTATTTATATAAAATTAACTTTTATTGAAAATGAATAAATCAAAGAAAAAGAATTATTACAATTTCCTTTATACACATACAGTTCAATAACAGAATAAATTATTAGAAAACTTAATTTTGATAATTTAAAAAATGCTTAACTTACTTCATTTTCTGTTCTCATTCTCTGTCATTTATTACCTGCTAAGAAATTCTAAAATATGAGTTTTCTAATAACATAACGGGCAAAAAGAAAATGCAGATTAACAAATGCAATTTGTAAGTGGCTTATTGGATAAATTACGTTGAAAGGTCACTATGTATTTTTAGCCCTTTTTATTAATAAGAAGAATTTTTGTTTCAATAATAATTCCGAATTACCTTTTTTTTCCCCCATTTTCTTATGAGAATGATTTTCTGATCTGATAATTTACTTTTCTTATAAAATCGATTCTTCTTAATTCGAACGTGAATTCGGCATCAACACAGGTTACCCAGTTTTACCCGAACTCAACACGACCCGCGCAGTTCGGGTTGATGCTAATCTTTGTCTTTGGAGGTTGGGTTTACTCTGCTTGTTTCGGGTCTGGGTCAGTTTTGGGTTGTTTCGGGACTCTTGAGGGTCAGGATTGGGTAGACTCAATTTTTCATAAAACACTGGAATATTTTTCAGATAAAAACTACATGTTTGAACATTAATTAACGAGTACATATACATATATCTTCAACTTAAATACGAAAGATTAAATTAATGTTAGTATAATTATAGACAATTTTTCCAGAATGGTATTCAAATAGTTTTTCCCCCTATTTCGGGTTCGATTCGGGTTTTGGATTAAGGACTTTATTTTATTAATTTTCAATTATCGTTATTATTACTACATGTCGTCAGGTTTGAGTCGGGCTGATTTTAAACATAAGTGCCTAGTTCGGGTCCGGTACATAATTCAAATTACGAATATATATATATATATATATATACGTTTAGTAACATATGTCTTATGCATTATTTTATGTTCTTGTTTTAACAGCAATTTGCTGATGATGTCGAATTTTTTTTTTCAATGGTTGAATGTACTTTTAAGATAAATAATGTTTAAATGAACCTTATAAAAATCAATTACATGATCACTGAAGGACCCTTAAGTTTAATCAAAGTGTTTACTTGAAAACAGATTATCAAAATATTTAAAGAACGGGAAACTTATCATTCATTGTATTTAGCTGTTTTTATCCGATTAGCAAATAGAAGATTAACAAGAAGATTAAAAGGAAAATACATTCTATAAATGAAAGCATTAAACAAAGAAGATGTTTAAATATGTTCAGACTTAAATATTTTGATAGAAAAAAAAGGAAGTAGAAAAACAGTGTTGAAAAACGCATGCAATTATTTTTTAGCAATCTGTTAAAACATAAATACTATTTTATTTATTTATTTATTTATTTATTTTTTAATTTTACCTATGAATTGAGGTATTTAAACTACTAATTGAATCAATTTGCGAGTCAAAATAACATGATTTTGAATTTGAAATACAATCATATTCTCGAAAAACTATGTATAGTAAAAGCATGTTTAGAATCCTATTTTAATCATAAAAAGAACTTCAGTTTAAAAAAAAAAAAAAAAATTAAAAATTAAATTAGTACTTAATGATTACCTGAAAGAAACTAAAAACATAAAAAACAATTACCTTCAAATCACCAACAACTTAAGTCTTATAATTTGAAAAAATAAATTCGGTAAATACATATACATAAAATCTTTCCATATCTTTGGATTTTTAATGATTTTTTTAATCAATTATATAATAATTTTTAAGTTGTATTCCTTTTTTTCATTTTATTAACCAATCTACTAGTTTCTCTCCCTCCCCTCTTTCTCTGTAACTTAACAGAGTCACACATTTATTACAATCAAGAGTAATAATCAATGCATACATTTTTAAATTATAAAATAATGCTCATACTATTCGATGGATTGCATTTATTTTATATTTATTACAATTTTAGGTAGTCTTCACATTTCCTTGTAGAATTGGTTTAGTTTTGTCGTCTGATTATCTACACTAGGGATATAGGACCGGGGGGGGGGGGGAATGCCCTTCGTGGGGATCTTTCTAAGGGAACCTAACCCGTATTTACGCAGGGTTCGAAGAAAACCACGAAAACTCCGAACGGTTAGGCCGACAGCCGCGATTGGGTTCGAACCCAGCACCTGCTGTCTACCAGTTGAGAGGTCAGAACCTCTCGGCCACTGGTGCGTCCCCTTGTAGAATTGGATACTACTGTTTTGAGAGAATAAGCGCGGAAACGCATGTGCATTTGAGCACATGCGTCGATCTAAAAGCGTTAACTCAATGATATACTTATTTATTATTTATTTTAATTGTTTTTACATTTTTAAACAACACAATTTTGAGAGCGAAAACAGTAAAAGTGAAAAACAAGAACGAAAATTCATGCGTACAGCATAGATTATTAAACACTTTCTAACACATTCATCACACAAAAGTTCACAGTACACTATGGTGAAAGAAAATATCTAAATGAAGGAAACATATTTGAAAACCCAATTTCTGATATTACCATGAATAGTCGTTGAAATATACGATTTGTTTGTGCATCCCTGTATATGATCGACCGATATGTATGCGCGAAATTTCTACTAATAAATGGATATTTTGGGAATTCTGTACGATCTTGTATATGATCTATACAATTTAAGCACATTAAGTAATGAACAAGAAAAAAAAAACGATTAAATTTAAAAACGCATACCACAACTGAAAAATGTATTCTTCAAAAATATTCTTCGTATTCTTTAATAATTCAATTATTACTCATTTTCTTCCACAGCCAAAGTCTTTTGAGATTCTTCTAAATGGACGATAAGTTCTATGGACATCATATTCTGTAGTAAGAACTCTATGGTACACTTTAGTCATGTATATCAATTTTAACATGATTAAAATACTGCAATGTCATTAAAATACACTGCAAACGTTTTTTCTCTATAGACCATGATGTAACGGAATTCTTTTCAATAGCCCTGTAAACGAACCGATAATGCTATACATTTCATCTTCAATACTGAACATGCCATAATGACATTCAAGAATATTTATCAACTTAACAGCAACCAGACTATATTTATACGATTTAGAGCACAGACAGACACACAACTTGAATTCAGAAACATTTTTTAACTGTGCTGGAAAGTGTTAAAAAAAGTTTATATTGGTTTACAATTAATTTTATTACTTAAAATTTGAAAATACCCATTTCTTCAGAATTTCACTTGTAAATTCCTTTTGTCAAAGTAAATTTGCTCACTATGTACTTATTAGTTTAATACATTTGCAGCAAAAAACAGAACTTTACAGACAACTTAACAGAACTTTCCAAATATACTTTTAATAAAAAAGGGATATAAAAAGTACTTAGACGATTCTATTTTTCGCCACAAATGCTGAGAGATACAGAATGTTCTAATGGAATCTCACATCATCCCGGTGGACGTCAAAAATGCTTTTTAATGGACATCGCAAAAGAAGTGCACTAAAAGGAGAGGAGTATGAGGGATGGGTAGATACGATGCCAAATGTAGCACTTTGAACATGCAATTGGACCGAATTGATTTCGGAAGAGTCGTGCAAAAGAATTCCGAATATAAGCTTAACCCTTCTAGGGTCAAGTAACTATGTTTATTTAATGCTGAATTCACACCAGAATTTTTGAAGGATTATTAGAAAATCTCTAAAAAAAAGTAGCTTGATAAAAAGTGTAGTTTACTGTAAATAGGGTATAAAAAATCATGATAAAAAATCCTTTTTATTTATTTATTTAAATCTGATTTTTAATATTTTTTCCCTCAACGTTCAAATGTTAAATAGCTACCAAGAGTTTTAGGTTACCAAAAAAATTAAACCTCTAACTGCTAATATAACGTAAATTTTTGAACTTTAATTAATAGAATTATAATTATTAGTTAGTAGTGATAGAAATCACAAAAAGTTCTAATTAGTAGTTTCATTAGAAAAATGGAAATTTTGATAAATTTTAATTTAAAATGGAAATTTCGATATGTATAATAAGAGGCATTTCGTTATTGAATAAATCAAAAACAGTTTTAAATTTCTGGTGTGACTAACAGCATACGTTATTTAAAAAAATCTACTGAAGTCGAGTACACTTTCGTCATTAAAATTTTGTTACAGACATTTCGTTATTAAAATAACCGAAATTTACTATTTAGATTTTTCTTGCATGAATTCCGATTCTCTGAATTACGCAATTTCTGGAACGCTTTCTACTCCGGCATTTAAGAACTAAATCGCCATTTTAAAATCGACAATGTATTTTTTAATTCATCACTAGGATTATATTTAACGCTATCATTTAATTAGAATTAGGTTAAAACTAAATTATTTCCCCCCTCCCCTGTAATATCTTTGCGAACGACAGGAGCAGAAATTTTTTGGAACCTGGGGTTCATCTAAGAAGTAGAGAAGGAAAAAAAGAATAATGGAATCTCAAATCGTTCCATGGATCATCAGAAATTCCTGCAACATCCTTTTCTTTTGAAAAGGAAAGGGGCGAAAAAAAGAGTAGAAGTAAGAAAAATATATACCGAATTTTTCTATCCTAATGACAATGCTATAAAAAGCAGCACTATCGACAGGTGACTGAACCGAACTAACAGTTGGCGTGAGCCGGGAGGGGGGGGGGGAATTAATTATAAGATTGAAAATCCAAATGAAATTTCGAAGAAATATTTCAGGAAACAAATTATGATCACATTAAAAAAAGATACTATATGAAGCAGCCAAATAAATACACAGCTAATCATTACATGAAAAAATAATAGGGTAGAACTAATTCAGTGACTGGATAATGAGTATTATAACATTATAGTATTTAGAATTTATTTTCCTTTATTAAGAGTATGGAACATAAAATGGTTCAAGGGTTTGAGTTTTTAATTAAAATAGAGCTAAAATATCATGGCACTAAATGATTATGGACCTAAAAGATTATGTTGTTTTAAGGTTTTAAAATAATATATTTTAAGCGCTGTCGGTGTGTACATATGTATATATGTACGTATATATATTTTACCATTTTTTTCGATTTAATGCTTTGGTACACTTTTCAAAAATTCTATTTTAAATAAAAAAAGTTTAAATTTTCCAAAATTGTGTAACTAACTTTTTTTTTTTTTTTTTTTTTTTTTTTAATATCTAACATTTAGGCATTAACATTTAGGTCAGAGTGAAAAATTCTTAAAAATAATGAAAAAAAAATATTAAGTTTTAGGATTTAAAACCTTTAACATTTTTTAAGTAAAATATTTTTAATTTTATTTCTTTTAAACCAAAATGAAAACTGTTTCTTATTATTCTCAAATAGTATGTTTTCTGACACCACAACAAATTTTAAGGTGATATATTCAACAGTTTTTAGAAAAGTGCACCAAACATCCATACATATTGTTCAAAAACCATATAAAAAGTAATTAGTTCTTGAAAACTAATTTATGCACGAAATTAACTTCTTTTGATTCATATATGGACTGTAATATGTCTATTTACAGCAGAAAAAACCCATTTCTATCTCTATTTTAAACTAAAATACATTATGTTAAATATTTCGCAAAATATGCTTCATTTTACTTCTCAAGATGTTTCGTGTGCCCAGACAATTATTGTCAAAGTGGGCATTTTAAACCTAATTTCCGCACAAAAGAAAAATAAATACTCCAGGAGGGGTAGAAAACATTTTTGTCACGTGATGACAATCGTTTATAACTAAATTGGCAATTTTATATGTATTGAAAAAAAAAATGGAAAACACAGCTCAATTCCAAATTGCTTCCGTAGGCCTTCAAATTTTATATCGTTCCGTTTAAAACAAATTTTTAAATGTATCAAAACGTTTGAAATTGTTGAGCAGAGCAGTTGAGAGTGTTACAAGACACAAGATATTTTTCCTCAAATATCTCTACCGAATATACTTCAGTTTTATGCTTGCATTCTATCCTTCTTTTTTTCGACTACTTGCAGTCGATATGATGCATTCTTTCGTTTCAAGTTCTGCTTTAGCATTGTCACTAAAAAAGAAGTTCAGAAGTTTTATTTATTTTTTTTTTTTTTTTCAGAACACTTCTCTCGAAAAAAAAAAAAAAAAAAAAAAAAAAAAAAAAAAAAAAAAAGTCGGGGGGAGGGGTGCTAAAATGTTGCGATAATCTATCAGGAATTTATTTTTTATTTACCTGCAAAAAAAGGTATATCTGAAAATTTTATATTATCTTTTCCAGTAAAGCTAGGTGTTTTCTTTTTTGCTTTTACGGCAAATACAATTGAAAGAAAAAACAGTTCAATTTAAAAACGCATGCCCGCATTTCCACCAATATTACTCAAAGACAGTGCCGTAACCGGGTTTTTCTTTTGTGTGTGTCCCCATATATGAACGATAAATGCTATGAATACGCTAGTTTATCGTAATAAGCTTGTAATGAAATTCAGCGATTTATATCATTCTCAAAACTTTTGAAATAGTGTAATGTCATTAAAATACTCTACAAATATAAATATGTCCATACAATAACAGATAAAAAAGCAGTAAAAAACATGATTTTTATTCATTTTTGTTTAAAAAATCCATCTCCAATTTTATTAAGTGCACTGCATTGCGAGTTAAAAAAAAAAAAAAAAAAAAAAAAAAAAAAAAAAAAAAAAAAATGGACGGATTTGATAAATATTTGTAGAAGTTTTAGTGTTACAAACATAATAATGTATAAAAAAACATCAAACTTAATTTAATTCTTTAAAAAATGCTCAAATTTTACTTAAAAAATGATTATTTTTCTCTTATTAAAATCAGTTTTTCAAAGTATTAACTATAATATTATGTGAATATAGTAAGTAAATAGTACATCAGTAACAAAATTCTTCAAAAGGGTACAGACTCCCTTTAAAGCCTTTCATTATAGCAGTTTAACAAATAGTTGGCGAATTTTAGGGAGTACGCTTTGGCGCTATTTTTATTATTTATTTATTTATTTAGTTAATTATAACTCGCAAAGAATATTTGGCGATTAAGAGGAACTTGATTAACTGAAAAATTTCTTAAAATTAATGCATTGATTTATAATTAAGTTCCCAAAACATCAAAATGTTGCACTTTCTTTAAAAGTATACTTTTTTTTTTTTTTTTTTTTTTTGGCATTTTAGTATATTAGGAAATGAGTGAACAATTGATTGCAAAATTCTATCTTTAGCTAAAAAATTAAATGTGTAATAATATCGAAGTCAAATGAGTAAATAAAAGTGTCTGAATATTAAATATTCTTAAAACTATTTAGATGCTACGGTTTAAAATTTACACTACTCAACTTTTAGATATGATAACAAAATAATAATAATAATAAATTAAGTTTTAATTAAAAATCCGAATGAAAAACGTTTAATAGCGATATTACTACAACCACAAAGAGAAAAACGAGAGTAAATTTAACAAAAGTTAGTTGATATACGTCAAGTAATTCATGCGAGAATTTAAGGTTGGATATTCTGAATAAAAGCAAGGAAATTAGCGAAGAAATATTTTAATTAAATGCATTTTTATTTAGATTAAATTACTTAGTAAACATTCTTCATTAATTATAATCATTTATTAAAAGATATTTACATTAAAAAAAAAAAACTGTTCAATAGTTTGAAGAAAGACAGCGTTAAACATCGAGAGTAACGCTTTTCCTCAAACAAAGTCCATGTGCAATAAAAACGGATTTACAGTCACTGCAAAAGAGAAAAAGCCAGGGCTGATCATTGGAATCTTAAATTCCCCTTGCCATTGTTAAAACCGTGCGGATAGTATGCACTCGTATTTTTCAACATTCCCAGAAAATTAATATTTTCAACTTATTTTTCTGTGTACTCTTTTTGATGGATTTCTCTTTTTTTAATTTGTCAAAATATTTCTAAAACATGTGCTTAATTTATTACTTTATGTTTTTTTTTAATTTAGCGAAGCAGACGAATAAAATCTTAACACTCCAATTAAATATATATATATTAAACATTTTGTAAACTTTGAAAAGGCATCAGAGAAAAGGAAGTTATAAATATCAATACAATATTTTAGAAATATTTTGACAATTTAAAAAAGATATCCTTCGACAAAAGTACACAGAAAATAATTAAAAATATCTCATTCCTGCGAAATATTTTTAAAATATGAATGCTTTACACGGTTATAAATTTAACATTAGTGTGAGGAACTTGAGATCTCATTGGCAAATATCTTTAACGAATCAAGATTTAGGAGGAATAAAATTTCAAATGACTTATGGCACGGAATTGCTTAAAATTATGTTAAATTAAAAAAAAAAAAAAAAAAAAAAAAAAAAAAAAAAAAAAAAAGCCGAGTTGATGGGAAAAGACATTTGTAAAACCACCTTAAATTATAAGAATCATTAATTATAACCCGGTGAAAACAGAGAATAGAAGTTTAAAAAATCATTTTAAGAAAGGCAAAGATTATACATATCGAATGGAATATTTTTCCTAATATGAAATACATATGCAAGATAACAGATTTACAGGCAATATTCGAAAAGATGCAAAAATTCTAATTAGGGAGGAGGGAAAGTAAAACCTTAAATGAGAAATCATACGAAACTGTTGCTCGAAAATATGTGTAGATAAAAAATAAAATAATAATGGCAAGGAACGATGTTTTCTTAACAATCCTAAATCATTAGAATATTCTCTAAACCTAATATAAATTGCTTAAACATAACGTTTAAATCATGCATAAACGTTCCACCTCACACTCATATTTTATATCTATAAATAAATAAATAAAAATGCATCCTTTCATCAAGCTATTAAAAAAAAAAAATTTTTTTAAGCAAAAATTAAACTTACAAATGTCACTACAGTATCCATGACATAAGAAAGTTATTACTTTATATTAATTAAAAAAATAACCATTCAATTTTATTTTATATCCTTATTTCAATTTTAATGATTTTTACCCAAACGTATTTAAAATACCTCAATCCTTGTTAGAAACTATAATTAAACATTAAATATAGTTTGATATCCTATATTTGCAAAAGTAAATTATTTATTGCCACGGCATTGTGAACAGTCATTTCAGACGATATAAAATTAAAATTTAGTTATTTGTGAATCATGTAATAAAGGAAATTTAATGTAACGGCAAATCAAAATATTTACTGATGAGTACTTGAGTTTTCATTTGCACTTAAGATTTTAAATTTAATCAGATATGAATTGAAATAAACTTTCATAATCAATATTTACATTAAGAGAAAGATCTAATGTCATAATAACATATATCCCAGATGATTCAATTTTAAATTTCATTATTTAGATATCATTAAATAAAAGAAGCTTTAGCATGATTTTATAATAGGAATTTAAAATATTTATATACAATGAATTATTTACCAAAAAGGGTTATACAGTGTTATTATTTGAATAAATATTAAAAATTTAATTATTTATATATTCTATAATATATGAAACAAATGATGTCATATTATATTACTAATTCAGAGTATACGAAATTTAATATCGCAAAATTTAAAATTTTACATCGTTACACAGAAAAAAAAATAACGGTTTTCATTCAAATTGCATTTGAAAGTATCTAAATTTATTTATTAATAAGGTTTTTAAACGATTTTCAGTTACGAATATACTCCAATTACGGAAGATTTAACAGATTTGCACTCAAAATAATGTAAACAATGTAGCATTTTTATTATTTTCGGTATAATATTCCATAACAAATTTGCCAAATAAAACAAACTTCATAATTAAAATATAAACTTGACTGATTTGTAATTGAACTGTACCTGCTTAACACTGAAATACTCAGAATCATAAACTTGCTATAAATAGAGAAATTGAAATATCCCTTACGAATCTGGATTTAAGATGAGTAAAATTTCAGATGACACATGGTACAGAATTGTTTGAAATTATGTTACATTTTGCAAAAAAGTAGAATCGATGGGGAAAGACATTTTTTTTAAATCATTCTAAATTATTATAATCATTCAATAAAACCTGATGATAAATGAAAACAGAAGTTTAAATCGCTTTGAGAAAGGCGAAGATTATACATATCGAGTGGAATTTTTTCCTGGTATGGAGTACATATGCAAGAAAACAGATTTACAGGCCACATTCGAAAAGAGGGAAAAATTCAATTAACGAATCGAGAGGTGGGAAAGTAAAACCGTAAATGACTAATCACGTGAAATTGTTGCTCGAAAGTATTTGCTCTTCAAATAAAAATAATAATATAACAATAGCAATATAATAATAGTGGCTAGGAATGATATTTTCTTAACAGTCCTTATTCATTAGAATCATTCTCTAAAACTAAATATAAATTGTTTAAACAACATTTCTTAAATGTATAAATGCTTCACCACTCACTCATACTTTCTATCTATAAATAAACAAATAAATAAAAAAGACGTTTTTTCATCAAGCTATTGAAAAAAAAAAAAAACATGCATAATAAAAATTAATTCTGAAGCAAAACAATCAGAAAAAAATCCTTATTCTAATAAGTTATCAAAAATTACTCTTACGAATTTCACTACTGTATCCATGACATTACAAATTAATCGCATTAAATTAATGAAAAAAAAAATAATCATTCCTTCACTTATTTCAGTTTCAATGATTTTTACCCAAACATATTTCAATTCTTGTTAGAAACAATAATTAAACATTCAATATAGTTTGATATCCTATATTTGCAAAATAAAATTATTTATTGCCACGGGATCGTGGACAGTCATTTCAGACGATACAAAATTAAAATTTAGTTATTTGTTAATCACGTAATAAAGGAAATTTAATGTAACGCCAGATTAAAATATTTGATGACGAGGACTTGAGTTTTCATTTGCATTTAAGATTTTAAATTGAAATGAAACAGATATGAATTTAAATAAACTTTTATGATCGATATTTACATTAATGGAATTTTCTATTGTCATAATATCAACAAATATCCCAGATGACTCAAATTTTAAATTTCATTATTTAGATATCACCAAATAAAAGAAACTTAAGAATTATCTTATAATTGGAATTCAAAATATTTATATGCACTGAATTATTTGTTAAAAAAAAAAAGGTTATATAGTGTCATTATATGAATAGATATTTACGAGAATTCAAAATTTTAATTTATTTACATGTTATGTAATATATTTAAAAAATCATGCCATCCTATATTACAAATTTAGAGTATAAGGACTTCAGTGTTGCATAATTCAAATTTTTACACCTTTGAGAAAAAAAAATTCAATTTTCATTCAAATTGTATTTGAAAGTAACTAAATTCACTGATTTTTATGGTTTAAAAATTATTTTGAAACATGAATATAACCCAATTATGGAAGATTGTACAGGATTGCACTTAATGATTCTTATTTTTATCGATGTAATATTTCATAACAAATTTGCCAACTTCACAACTAAAACATGAAGTTAACAGATATGTGATTGAACTGTACGCGCTTAAACACTTAAATACTCAAAATCATAAAGGTTGTTATAAATAGCGAAATCTATCATGATTAGCCGCTGGCATGCGGCTATTACGATAGTAGCAAGGTTCTTTTTGTCAATCTAATTATTCTTGTAAATATTTTGCAAGATGAGCTCTATCTACTAATTTATTAAATCAGATTTAATTTTAAAAAATTAACTAAAAATCAATTTATTATTATAATAGTGTTCTGGATATCTTAGACATTAAATTAAATAATTTTTCAAGTCCAGCCTTTTATAAATTCTAAATTCAGAATATAAAGGGTTGGCTTAAATTTTGAAGAGATTTCAAACTAATCTGATGCGGCAATCCCAAAACTTTCTTCTTTCTCATACATGATAATAATTCAAAATTCGCTATCACCGCTTCAAAATTAAATGGCAATCAATGCCCGCCATGATGATTCTAAAGATATGAAATTCCGTGCATTAGTTCCTGAGATACGACTAACGTTAAAATTGTGTAAATCTTACAAAATACAGGTTAGCAGAGCCAACTATTAGGCGATTAATACGAAAACCTAATCAGCATCATCTTATGTCAGTATGTAACTGAATCCTAAGTTCGACTTCTAGACATCTTCACGAGGAGCCTGGGACCTCTGCCCTACATCCCCGTCACTTAATAGATTGGAATCACTAATGGGTAATCCTAAGTTAGATAAAAATTCGTGTATTAGATCTTAAGATGGAACTTTAACGAAAATCGTAAAAGAGGCACCATAGAAGAGTCACCTGTTGGGCGATTTAACCCCAAAACGTAAAAGACGTAAATTCATGTGAAGGGCAAACTGAATCTGAAGTTTGATGAAATTCCGTTCATTAATTCTGGAGATAGAGCTATATCAGAAATAGTTTAAAAAACTACACTATAGCAGCGCCACCTATTGAGAAATTTACACCAAGATATAAAAAACGTCAATTTATGCCAGGGACCAACTGGATTGAAAGTTTGATGTTTGATGAAAATCGATCTGGAGAATGAGCGATTTTGGAATCGGGAAAAATGCTACATAGCAGCGTCACATACTGAGCGATTTACACCAAAAACTAGTTTATACGTAGTCAACACCAGTTTATATCAGGGATTACCTGAATTTTTTTTATAAAATTCCGTACATCATTTTTTGAGATAGAGCTCCCACAAAATGTCACATACAGACAGACATTTTGTAAAAGATGTTTTTAGTTATCATTGACCCCCTAAAACGTGTAAATACGTCAAAAAATGGAATCCAAAAATTTTCACGAATCTAATAATTTCTTACTGTAAAGATAAAAAAAAGTAATAATATTTAAATGAAAAAATTTCAACAAAATAAAAAGTGTTTGAAAATCTATCGCTCACTCAATAAAATAACGACGTAGTTAAAATTTAATTGTTGAATTATCACAAAATATAAGCAAATTTAATATCTCCTTATAACATTAAATCAAAGTATTAACGCGCGAGAGCTTTAATTACTTACCCATCATACGTAGTATAGGGTAAGTCTTGCAATCGTTTTGAAAATCGAAAAATTTTTTTGACGGATTTACACGTTTTAGATAGTGGAGATTCCGAAAAACATATTTTTAGAAAAATTATTTTGCCGTCCGTCTGTCTGTCTGTCTGTAAACGCTCTATCTCCCGAACAAATTGACATAGAGACTTGAAATTTTGTATGTAGTTAGTATGTAAGAATGGGACGAACCCTATTTAATATCAGCAACCTCGATTATCCGGAACTATTTTTTTCGGACTCTCGAAAAATTCGTTCTGATGAAAGGTATATAAAAATTTTCGAATTTTTTTGTTCTAAGGAATGGACGTAAAAGGCAATAAAATAACACACATTTTGCATGTAGAACGAAGTCGATCAGATTATTAGTTGCCGAGATATTTGTAATCCTGTTTTTCACATTCTTCGATTTTTCATGACCCTGTTTTTCATTCAAATTTCAATTCAGAAGTATATTTTAATTGGAAATGAGACGCTTAATCCGACACAGTTAATTGTTAGTTAATAGAATTATTATTTTTGGAGTTATAAGGATGTTTCTTTTACGCAGTTCGGTACTACTTGAGTAGTTTGGCGTTTTATATAATTTGTCGAAATTGGTACATCAGCAGTACTTTAATATAGAATTACTATGTATATTAACAATATTTAAATTTTGTTTATGAATTGCAATGCATTGTATAAATAGTTTCACGTTTTATTTTCATATACATATCTATGATGGGTAAATATTACGGTGCCCCCCCCCCCCCCCCCAACGACTAGTTTTGATTTGCATGTGAAATAAAAGTACTAAAATAGTTAAAATATAATTTTAATGCATTGAAGTGAGCGCCTTCGCTCTGAGTGGTTTAAAATTTGAAGCATCATCACAAATTATTTAAATGAGAAATTTTCGATTAATATATTTAAAATACTCTCTCAATAAAAATACATCATTCGAATTTTAATTTTAGAAACGACATTGAACGATTTCATTTTGAAGTAGTGAACTACATTTAAATACTTTTGATCTTAGAAGATGCAGTAAATGGTTCTTTTTATAAATAAGAAATTTTTCGCTCATTCATTTATTAATAAGTTCAAAAGAAGTAAAGCAACGCAATAAGCTAAATTTACATTCATAACTTTTTTTTTTTCGGAGGTAGGACATATGGGTAGACATATAATTTTATTTTACATTTGGACAAGGTTTTCAATATTAATTTTGCGAAAATGCTATAATTTACTGAAAATTATATTTCCAATAACGGTAAAATAAGAATTAATAGCATTTTATTTACAATTAGTACAATTATTAGAAATTAAAGCTATATTAATGCTTCGGAAATTAATTCAAATTTCGAGCGCAGTTATAAACATTTTTGGAAAAATAGACGTGAAATGCCGAACTTGATTTTCGGATGATTGGGTACAGATTTGATAAGTGTTGTAATACATAGTGCATACTTTGCAATATAAGGTGAAACTATTTTGACGCATTCATAAGATCGCATAAATTAATTAAAATTTAACTAAATTAAAATTTTAGATAACTTTGAAATGTAAATCAAGTGTAAAAACATGATTGAATTATTGCAATCAGCTTCATGAAGAATGCATGTTATTTCAGATACAAATAGTATGTATACATATATATTTTTTAAATCCGCGAAATGTTTCTTTTTTAAAATATCAGATTTTTATGTAACATTTGCCGAATGACACGATATATTATAATATTGAAATCTTTCCAAATGCATATTAAGCCTCACACTTTTTTTTAATATACCAAACCCAGCAAGTTTTCAAAACCAAATTAGCTATCGTTGACACCACAGAAATGTTGGAAGTTCACTAATCGTTGTGTCAGTGATGTCGTACATATTGTCAACTACAATTCAAATTATGCAGAGTCCAACTCAGGGCTGTAAAGCGATTGGTTTTTCAGTTTCCACCGTTTTTCATTATTCTATCACATCTTATAAAAAACGAATTAAGTTTGTTGAAAATATCTTCACACTATCTTCAATATTAGTAAATTATAAAGGGAAATCAAGACTTGATTTGGAAAGAGGCACACCCTATATTAAGTAAAACCCTATGGCAAAAGAACCACAGATGCAAATAACCTGAAATTTTACAAATTTTCTGGAAAAACAATGGGAATTTTTTTAACATAATTAAAAAAAATACCTTAAAATTCTATCAACAGATGACACTGTATGTGCAATAAAATCAGGAGACGAGTTTGCACACGACACGCGCGCACTAATGATAAAAATATGAAGCACGCATACGTGTTCATTATTCTACAGATATCCTCGCAGTGACGGACAGGATATTGAAAATCTCGTGAGTTTAGTTACGCAGTTCCGTAGGAATGTGAAGATGTTTGCAGTCCTTTTCCCAATTACTGCATTCTGGAAAACAATGGATGGAACTTTGAGAAAAAGAAAGCTTTATTACACATATGTCAAACATACATAATGCAGTATTCCGGAAAAGGGACTGCGAACATTTTCCCAGAAACATAGCGAAATAAAAATACGGAATAAAGCATTCTTATGGAACTGCGCATGCAGCGACTAATGCAGATTTTCCAATGTGCTGTCCACCATTTTCAGCGTCAATGATACAGCCATTGCGCAGATATCTATAGAATAATGAACACGAGGTATGCATGCTTCACATTTTTATCGCCAATGCGCGTATGTCATGAAAAAGCTAATTTCCTGATTTTACTGCATATACAGCGCCATCTGTTAGTTTGGTTATGAGCTGCATATATATATGAGGAGCCCAGAAGCCAAGGGGTATAAGTGACAATATTGAAAAACTTGAGTTAAGTGCACAGGCTATCTGGAAATATGTCTATTTATTTGTAGGTAAAGAGTTAAGAGTGATTTTTTCATTATGTACTGAGTTATAGGGGTCAGTTACTTAACCTCTTTCCCAAAACTGTGAAACGTGTGGAGGCCAAGGGGTATAAGTACAGTTGTGTCCGTTAACCCCTTCGCGACGGGAGCCTTTTACGAAATTTTTAATGATTTGTCACCGGTTTTAAAAAACAGAAATTTGTGCCTTATTGAATCGAGAAAATGCTTCGATTCAATAAGGCAAATTTTGAAGTAAAATTTTACCGGTGGGGATAAACAAGGATTCTTAAGCCTTTTTGCGGCACGTATATGTGTCACTCGTCCCCAAGGGGTTAACGTCTATATAGCAGAAGCGCGACCAACGACATACAAAAGCAATTTGCTTTTTTATGCATTAAATAAATGCATTCTAACTGTTATCAAGTAAGAAAAATCATGCGTTAAGCATAGCTTATGAAACACTTTCCAATCCTCCCTGAAATCTTTAAAAATTTTTGCTATTTAGGGTAATAAAGTATTACTATGCATTTCCAAATATGCATTCTGATACTTTTGAGCAGCCCTATGTTTTATTGGTCGGTTGATACATACTGTATAACGGGAAAAATTAGTTTAGCAAGAAAACACATAATAGTTTGAAATTTCTCTTTCAGCAGTTAATACTAATAGTAGATGGAAGCATACTTGTATACTTTTGTTTATTCTGTAGTTTATCTTGAACCTTTATTATACGCCAGTATTTAGCTAAAATTTACTTAAAACTAAAACACACTTAAGACTTCTGAAATCACATTTTCAGAAATTATCATCCATCAATGACCATGTATAAAATTTTGTGTGTGATCCTATATATCATTTTATCTATATTTTACAAGCATTTCTTGGTAAACTGAATGCAGTTCAGCATAGAAATACATGACTTATTTAAAAGCAATCTTTAAGTAAAGTACGCTCATATTCTGAAACCTTTACGAGTATTTTTGCGTAACCCTGTAAATGAACTATAGCATTTATACAAGTCATATAACATGTATAAATTTAGTGAAACTTAAAAGTGCAATTCATAATTAAAATGGCATTTCGTCCATCCATCAATCCCCATTGATAATATATACAGTACTTCGGATAGAATATACTATTTAAAATTTTTTTGTGTCACTGTAAATACTGTGTACTTCTTATTATGCACAAAATAACTTATATTAAGCCTCAGCGATACATATGAATTTTATTATACATGAAAATAAGTCGCAAACAATTCCTCTTTATCATTAGGTAATGTAAATCTTTTGTATGGTCCTATAAATAAATAATAACTATTCTTTTCACCTCAGATTTTATAGAATGTTTCTTTTGGTGCAATTCGTAAATGCATATAAATTTTAATATGTGACAAGGTGTAACATCTTTCAAATTCATTTAAAACGATTTTTCCCATAAACTGTAATGTAATGGAAAACTTTTGATTGTCCCTGTAAATAAACTAATCGTGTTAGAAACTTCATTTGCAATAGGTTTGTGTTCAGGTAAACATGAATAATTCCCAAAAATTTATGGGCAATCCGAATATATTTACGAGAGTTAGGGCACGGACAGACAAATTAAAATCATATTCACTTTTCAACTTTGTTGGAAAGTGTTAAAAAATATATAATTTCAATGTTTCAAAATTTAAAATAAAATTTTAAAACTTACATTAGAACAAAAATTTTTCTTTCATTCATTTATATCAACATCGTTCATTTTTTTTTTCGTAAATTCATTTTTTATTTCATAATTTTTCCTTCTTTAGAATTTATATTAAAACAAAATTTTGTCCTTTCATTTATTTGTATAAACATTGTTCTTAATTTTTTCATAAATACAATTTTTTATTTCATAATTTTTCATTTCTTGTGCTCATTCGGCACTTGTACCTTTTAGTTTCCAAGCACTTTTCACTACTGCTTGGAAGCCAAGGGGTACAAGTGCCGAATGACGATAAACATTGCTTAGTTATAGGTAAAAAGAAAAATTGTGTCCCACTTTTTTTTAAACAGTTATTGAAATAAGAGTTCAAAGATCACTAAGAAGTAAGCAAAAGTTTCATAGTTCAATTCGTTGAATTACAATTGATGTTTAACTTTGAACTCAGTTTACTCGAAATCTAAATTTTGTCACTTGTACCCCTTGACTTCTGGGCTCCTCATATATAATTACGCCTGAAAAATTCCGATTGCTTTGGCAGCATATTGATGAAATTTCAGTTTATTTGGATACTGATTCTTTTGTTATAGGATTTTATTTTCATGACTTAAAAAAACACTGGATTAAAGAATTTTTAATTAAAAAATTCACAATATTTATGTGAAATGTTATTTTTTTTCTTATTGAGTAAACCCGCATAAAATGAAATTTCTTGTAGCTACTAGCGATCCTGTTTCACAGAATTTACTGTACTTTGTAGAAGCGAAACATGTTTCATTGGAACTCTGTTTTAAAAATAAACAATTTACTATCCTCACAATAGGAATATTATACAATTATACTTGCTAAATTAGGATTTTGTTTCAGCCTCTAACAATTCTGATTTCTCACGGGTTTTTGTATAGGATTAAAGTGTTTATTTAGTATAGTAAAACCGCCTAAAACAGAATCTCAAAATATCAGAAAAACTCCATTTTAAACGAATTTAGGTGCGTTCGTAATTATGTAAGTACGTAGCACCTATTGTTGTCGTTCAGTCCGTCTGTCTGTCTGTCCGCATATAAAAACGCAAAAACTACCCAACTGAATCGTTTGAAAATACATAATTATTACATAATTTTGCCGAGTCATTTCAAAATTTATGAAAATCGGATGAATAGTTCAATTACAGGGACAATTAAAAGGATTCCGTTACATTACGGTCAATGGGGAAAAAAGTTTCAAATGCATTTTAATCGTTTGAAATTTTAAATACATAATTATTACATAATTTTGTAGAGTTATTTCAAATTTTATCAAAATCGGATCCATAGTTCAATTACAGGGACAAAGGTATTCCGTTACATTACGGTTAATTGGAAAAAATGTTTCAAATGCATTTTAATGGTGTTACACTCGTTCGAACGTAATAAAATTGATATGCATCTATAAAGTACATATTATAATATACATTTTGCATAATCTGTGGTGCAAAGAATATTTGTTATTGATTTACAAGGCCACACAAAAGTATTCCATTGCATATTGGTATAGGGAGAACATTGTTTGGTGCGCATTTTAATTGTAATTAACTATTTACAATTTTATGAGATTGATATATGAGAGTGTTATTTTTAAAACTTCGTTATCGTACGAACGCACCTCATTTGCTACGCTTTAAGTGCAATTTCCAACTTGTTTATTTTTGTAGATATAATTTCATCACATTCCTACTATTGGGATAATAGAAGTTTTACGTTTAGGACAGGATTCTTTTATAGATAGGTTCCATAGGGTTTACTGCACTTTTATGTTTCGATTTATAAGAAAGGACTAATTGTGACACTGTTTCTTATAAAAAAATAGTCTAGTTACCTCTATTAGAATTGGAGTCTTATTACCACTCCTAAACATTTGTAACATTGAGTCATTCAGTAAAAAGAGAAAGGAAAAAATTAGTTTTTATATGATCCATTCAGAATAAAACAATAAATGTTACAACTGCTTTAAAACTAAATGAAATGTCCGCTTAATTTAAAATAACCAATACACAATTGTTTTCGGAAAATTATCAGATGAAAAGTTCAAGCCACTTGATCGATATCAGTGACTGACAAACGAGATAGACGAACACTACAGTTAAATATAACAATGTCTGCTTTTATTTTATTAAAGCATGTCACACTCTCTTTTCATTATAGACAGGCACCTGCTTGAATACACTGATGCAATGGCGATACCAGTTCGCAGATGAATGCAAGTGACGATAAAACAAGGCTATGGACAAAAGATATTTTTTTGGACACACGTGTACAGAATTTTGATGCATATTTGATTTGTATTTGTATGTAAGTAATTTACGACATAAACTATGGTAATAAATAAGAAAAAAAAGTACCTTGTAACTTAACGTATAGATAAAAAAGTATCTTGTAACTTAACGTATAGATAATCTGAGCTACGAAAGTTGCATTATATCAAGATGATACTGCATTATCTTGTCTCATGCAGGATCAAGCTTTTATATGCTGGGACCGCATATTGTTAATTTGAATCACAATAAAAACAACTAAAAATAATGCAAAACTAATCAGATGCGTCAATCCAAAACCTTTTTTCTATTTATTTCTATGTATTCTTATTATCACTTATTTCTTCAGTAATGTAGCCTTAGCAGACATATTTTAAAGAAAATTGCCAAAATACAGAAATGTTTATATTAATGTCGAAACTTGAGGAAACTCTAATTTAAAATAGCGATAGCAAAATTAATAATCTTTTAAATAAAAATTCCAAAATACAGAAATGCAAAATGAAAGAAGAATAGTCAGATCTATTCCTTTTCAATATATATATTAGAAATCACCATTAACTCAAACGACGAAATATCATTTAGTATTTAAAGAGCTCACATAAATATATGTATAAAAAGTAAATTAAGTTCTTTTGAGCTAATTACAGGTGTAAGAATAAAAAATCTCGATATCCATTAAAAATATTAAAGGTAACATAATAGCTTTTTTCCATGGATAAAATATAAATACGAACCAAGTTAAATAAGTGTGTTAAAAAACTTTTCCAAAATAAGTATAGAAATGTACTATCAAACAAGGATAAACCGAGATCCTACGAAAACACTATTCATTTTTTACTAACATCTTTTTAATACAATCTTCAAAAATTTCAAAATAAATGCAAAAGTGTCTTAGAACTTAAATACACAAACCATTTTAATTGTAACTAATTCTTTATCAAAACACTAATTGTCTATCAGAAAACTATTCATTTTTACTATCACCAATTCTTTATCAGAACACTAATAGAAATGCTATATATTAAAAGGGCCTGACGAAACTATTCCTTTTTGTTATTTTTTTATTATTTGAATTGTCTTATAAAGACTAATTCCAAGAACAATCAAGAACTGCAAAATTAAAGAATAGTTTCAAACACTATTCATTTTCATTCTTTTTATATAAGTCGCCTTTAACGTAAACAAAGAAATACCATTAACTATTTAAAGAGCTCCCATAAAAATATGCATTAAAAAGTAAATAAAGATTCTTCGTTCCACTTACAGGTGTAAGTCTCAAAAACTTTCATATCTATAACAAAAAACATTAAAGTGACATAATAGCTTTCTACATGGATAAATACACGGACGCGCAACATCACGCTTATCCCCGGACAAAAGTGAACAGAGAATGTCTGAGAGTAAAATGAGACAGCCTAGATAGATGAGATAAATAAAGATACAAAAGAGATGAGAAAATGTTCGTTGCCATGACGACGGGTCACGCCATGAATAGTGTTAATGACAGTGATAATAAAAATGAATAGTGTTCTTCAGCAGAACACTACTCATGTTTATAATCACTGTTTCTTTATGAGAATACAATTAATTTTTATTATCACTATTTCTTTATCAGAACACAATTCATTTTTGTTATCAGTATTTCTTTATCAGAACACTATTCATTTTTATTATCACTGTTTCTTTATCAAAACACTATTCATTTTTATTATTCCTAATTCTTTATAAGAACACTATTCATTTTTATTGTCACTTATTTCTTAGTAGTTACCTTTAAAAAAAAAAAATCAAAATATAGAAACATAATAATATGAAAGAGCCTGACAAAACTATTCATTTATTTTCAATCATCTGATAAAAGACTAATTCCAAGATGAATCCAAAAATGAAAAATTAAGGAAGTCTCAAACACTATTAATTTTCATTTTATCTTTTTGTAGAAGCCACCTTTAACGTAAACATAGAAATACCATTTACTATTTAAAAAGCTTCCATAATATATATACAATATATTAAAAATAAAATGAAGATTCTTCGTTCCATTTACAGGTACAAGTCTCAAAAAACCTTCATACCCATAATAAAAAACATTAAAGTGATATAATAGGTTTCACCATGGGGTCATTCCATGTCAGATCACCCAGACCATGGCACCCACCATCACCAATTTTGATAAAATTTAGTGAATTTGTAGAATTTATAATGCTGATTCTAAAAACATCAATTATATTGAAATTGATCAAACGGTTTTTTGAGTTATAAGCTTTTAAATAGCTCCAAAGATGGCTGATTTGCTGCCATTTTGAATAGCACATGTGACAACAAAAAAGTTCATAACTTCTTTCAGGTTTAAGCTAGAGCTTTCAAATTTTTTTTGTTTTGTTCAGAATAAAATAAACTTTCATTTAATCAGGTCTTTGTGAACCTCATTCTTTAAAAATGGCGTCAGAAAATGACTTTTTGTCATTTTTTTAAATAAAAAAAAGGTGCGACTTAACTTTAATGGCTGATTTCCCCCAATGTACCCCCTTCAATTTTCATCTAATTGCATAAATAGGCAACTCAAAATGTGTTTTAATGACTGATAAAAAAAATTTAATGGGCGGTTCACAGATTTTTATTTTAAAAAAATAAATTCAATTTTACTGACTTTTCCCAATAACAGAAAACGCAAGAAATGAGTTTATTTCTTTTATTACCAGAAATATCATACATATTTACATCCAAAAGTTTGATAAGGTTTTATGTTACTCAAATATGTATGTTTAAGGTGGCTAAAAAAGGAAAATCTCCTGTAAAGAAGAAAATTAATAAGAATGCCAATAAGGGATTCCTGCAAGCCAAAGAAGTACCTTCCTGACAAATTGAAATCTATTGCAGAGTTTCAATAATTATAAGTAAAAAAAGAAGTGATAGAAAAACTCTACAAATAGGTACATTAAATGACAAAATCATACTTGTATATAATACAAAATGTGATAAAATTAAAACTCTTAAATAAAAAATACAGTAAGTAAAAGTTGCACTAGTCTGCATATCAGATGATTAAGAACCAATGCACCTCTTTAATGTATTTTTCTATGCTAATTACACAACTGTTGTTAGTTTTCTTCTATCACATATAGTTTGTTTGCGATCAACCAGAGGTGATTTCTAAGTTTCATTGCCGAGAATAACATCATGTAATAGTCCCAGATAATGTAAATGTATACTTCTGGATGCTTGCGAACTTATCTAATGACTTTTAGAACACAATCTGATTGTATTGAGCATGAGGTATACAAATGGTTTATCTGCAGTGATTTCAAATGCATATTAATATTATACGCACAAAAAGCTGGGTATACAAAAATACCTTGCTTTCTATGTGAACAGGACAGTCTGACAAAGCAAAAGCATTGGATTTTCCGATTCATTTTATATATATGTGTGTGTGTGTACATATAAGACATACTATATTAAAAAATGCCGTCAAAGTGGGCATTTTGAATTGAATTTTCCAAAATGATAGTACTGGAAACAGAAAAAATGGTAATACTGCGAACATAATTGTTGTAAATTAATATCTAATTCATTGAACAAAAAATAAAAACACAGGTTGCAAGGCTGCCACAGGCGACTATTTTTTAATTTTAACTGGCACCACTTTCTTAAAACTGAAATCCATAATAGATGCTTTGATTACATTTGCAAGAAAAATATAATTCAAATTTTATATTAGAAAAATACTGGTGCACACAGAATATAAAAATAGTTGCCTGTAGCAGCCCTGAGGTCGCTTATAAATCTGTGAAAAAAAATCACATCAACAAGTATCATGTTTTTACTTTTAAAAATGAATCTGAAAATGTGTTAGAAAATTTTGAGTTGTTGAGGGTACAAAAATATTTTTTTATATACACTGCCTTAACATGATTCTGATAAAACCAGTTCTTGCAGAAAAATTAAATTTTAAAAACAGCCTGATAAAATTGTTAAACTAGGTTTATATCTAAATTTGATTTAGTTTTTGTTCATGAAACAAGTACAGTAGACTATCTCAAATCCGGAACCTTAAATTCCACAACTCTCAAAAATCTGCATATAATTTACGGATGTAAATAATGAAACATTCAGTTCAGATATAGGGACAAAATTTGACTTTTATAATTTTATATCAATTCCATTTTATTTTAATTAGTAATTTTTGTTAATAGTACTAAATTCATGTTTTTTTTTTTTTTTCCCACGAAGGAATAATAAATTTATTCTGAAAAAATGCAAGATTTTTCTGATATCATTGGTAATCACAATCTTCTTATCAAATATATTTATGTATTAATCAAGCTTTTTTGGTTATTAAATCTAAATCTGGCTAAAAATGAAATAAAACTTCATTATTTTATGATTTTGTTGTGAATTAGTAATGTATCTTTATGAGGTACCATTACTAACTACATTGAATAATTTAGGAAAAATATATTTCATGCTTATAATGAATATTTAGTTATATATTATTGATTAGACCCTTGCTTTTAATATTTTAATCACTTTAAAAATTATCTAAATTTTTATTATTTTAATTAATTATTTATTTTGATATTTTATTTTAGTTTTGATTGCATTATTAATTGCATTCAAATTCCTGTTTGAAAAAATGTAAACAAAGTAATGACCAGAAATTGGCAAAATTCTAAAATCCACATAACTTCTGGTTCCAAGCTGTGCGGATTTGAGGGAGTCTACTGTATTTAATTTCAAAATTTACACCTGCCTATCAGCAGGGATTTTCAAAAATATTAATTACCTTTACTTTAAATTATTATTGATGTAGATATATTTTTAATAGCATGTTTATTGTGTATGTAATACGTTATTTGTATTATTTTAAAGTACCATAATTTTTATTTGAGTTGCAATTTTATTGTATTTTGTATAAAATAAAAGTAAGATTTTGCTATAAAATTCAACTATTTGTAGAATTTTTCCGATCATTTCTTTTTTATTCATAATTTACTGAGACTGCAAGAGATTTCAATTTGTCAGGAAAGTACTTCTATGTCTTGCAAGAATCCATTATTGGTATTCCTATTTATTCCTATGGGATTCCCCTTTTTTTAGCCACATTAAATATATATATTTATGTAACATTAAACTTACAAACTTTTAGATGTAAATATGTATGATATTTCTGGTAATAAAAGAAATATCAACATTATCTCGTGTTTTCTGTTATTGTGGAAAGTCAGTAAAACTGAATTTATTTTTTTAAATAAAAACCTGTGAACCGCCCATTAAAATTTTTTTATCAGTCATTAAAATACACTTTGAGTTGCCTATTTATGGAATTGGATGAAAATTGAAGGGGGTACATTGGGGGAAATCAGCCATTAAAGTTGCACCTCTTTTTACTTAAAAAAATGACAAAAAGTCATTTTCTGACACTATTTATAAAGAATGAGGTTCACAAAAAACTGTTTAAATGAAAGTTTACTTTATTCTGAACAAAACAAAAAAAATTTGAAAGCTCTAGCTTAAACCTGAAATAAGTTATGGACTTTTTTGTTGTCACATGTGCTATTCAAAATGGCAACAAATCGGCCATCTTGGGAGCTATTTAAAAGCTCATAACTCACAAACCGTTTGATCAATTTCAATATAATTGATATTTTTGGAATCAGCATTAGAAATTCTACAAATCCACTGAATTTGATTGAAATTGGTGATGGTGGGTTGGGAAAATCTGGGTGATTTGACATGGAATGACCCCATGGATAAATATAAAGATGCACCAAATTGATTTTAATAAGAGTGTTTAAAAATTCCTTTCAAAATACTCATAGAAATGTTACATCAAATGAAAAAAAAATCCGACATCTTACGAAAACACTATTCATTTTTACTATTATATTTTTAATATCATCTTGAAAAATTTCAAAATAAAGGCAATAATGTCTTAGAAATTAAGAGCAAAAAGCATTTTAATTGCAACTATAATTCGTTACCAGAACACTATTAATTTTTATTATCATTGATTGTTTATCAGAACAATATTCATGTTAATTATCATTGGTTCTTTATGAGGATACTATTCATTTTTATTATCACTGATTCTTTATAAAAACACGATTCATTTTTATTATCACTTATTTCTTAGCATTTACCTAAAAAAAAAGTCAAAATATAGAAATGTAATATCATAGAAGAGCCTGGGGAAACTATTTATTTTTGTCATTTATTTTTTTAAACATCTTATAAAGATTAATTCCTAGATGAATCCAGAAATGCAAAATTAAAGATTAGTTTCAAACACTATTTTCAATATCACTCTTTTTATAGAAGTCACCTTTAACATAAACAAAGAAATATCATTTGCTATTTAAAGTGCTCCCATAAAAAATATACAGTAAAAAGCAAATAAAGATTCTCCGTTCCACTTACAGGTGTAAGTCTCAAAAACCTTCATACCCAAAACAAAAAACATTAAAGTGATATAATAGCTTTCTCCATGGATAAATACAAGGACGCGCAACATCACGCTTATACCCAGACAAAAGTGAACAGAGAATGTCTGAGCGTAAAATGAGACAGCCTAGATAGATATGAGATGAGTAAAGATACAAAAGAGATGAGAAAATGTTCGTTGCCATGGAGACGGGTCCACGCCTAACATCTGCTGACGCACCAGCAACGTCACTACGCCGCCGTGGTTCAGGGATAGATTTATGAAGTATTTTATGAATATTTGTCGGTTCTCCATTCATTATATACAAGATAAAAATATATTTGGAACAAACGTGAGTAAACAAAGATTAAATAAAAAGACTGTTGTCATTTATGAAAAATATTATTCAATATAAAGTAGTAAGTTGATAGAACTCTTTTTGTGTAAAGAAAATCAACCTTCAGATTTCAGAATGAGATGAAAATTATACAACTATGATAATAGTTTTATATAATATTTAAGTTTATACTGAAGAAATTGTTAAAAGATTCATTTGAAAAAGAAATAAAGTTGCGGGATAATAATAATAAAAAGAGGGTAACCTACCCCTCTCTCTCTCTCTTTTTTTTTTTCTTTTGGATATATGATGATCATTTATGACTTTTTCTTTCCTTTTTTAAGACTATATAGGATCGCTAAGCCTCGATGGCCCAGGGATAGATTTATGAAGCATGTTATTGATATTTTTTTTTATTCTTTATTCATTATGCATCGGATAAAAAATATATTTGAAGTAAGGTGAGTAAACACAGATCAACATTGAGAATTTTCTACCAACAGGTTCAGGTTCAGCCAAGTGGGGAGGCTTACCTGAAAGCTTTAGCCTATACTAGCCCCACCCATTTTCTACCGACATATTTATTTGGCTAGTAGAATAAAAATAATTGTCAACATCAAATACCCAACTAATTTATTTATTTCATCTTTAAATTGTAGTGTGCCTACCTACACCCTAAAGATTCAAATAGAAAATTATATTTTTAAACAATATTTTAAATATAGGTGTTATTTAATTTTTTTTTTTTGGGGGGGGGGGGGGCAGTATGAGTACAGACTCTTAAAATAGAAAAATAATAAAAGGGTTATTTTCCATTTTTTAACAGTTTTTTATTTAAAAAACATTCACTTGAATGGAAAGCAAAAATAAAGAAGACTTAACTTTTTTAAAAATTAATTTAAGGTCTTATCTGTAATGATTTTGCGTTACTTAAAAAATGATCCAAAAGTTTAATATTAGGTGTTATTTACAGAATAAAAATTTTTGGTATCGAATCCACTTAAAAGGAGAAAATAATAAAAGGGTATTTTCATTTTATAACAGTTTGTTATTTTACAAAAACACACCTGAAAAAATTGAAACTGCAAAGAAAATTTTCAGCCAGTGAAAAAAAATAAAATAAGTTCAGTGAAAATAAAGTAAAATAAAACAAAAAAGAAAAACAGAAAAGAAAACTTAGGTTTCTAAAACTCACAACATATACAGAATAAGATTTACTTTCGCGACAATCCCCAACTGTAACCTCAAGTGATTCATGACCAAATTTCAGCTTTGCTGGATAGATGGCAAAAACAAAAGAAAACAGTAGCTGCGGCACACGAAAACAGAAAAAAACAAAGAAACACTAGGGCGGAATACATCTAACAATGCCAGTGGCACCATGTGGCTTTCAGACGACTGGGAAGGGAAAAAATTGATCTATACGTTTTTATGAAAATCGAAAGCATGGAGGAGCTAAAAGGATTATACTTTTAAAATTAAAGGAAGAAAATATAAATACTGCAATTTTTCAAAATCGCAAATATGTTTTATTAGACAAATAAGTTTTAAAACTGATTTCTAAATAAAATTTTTTAAAGGGTATGTATTTTAAACTACTTTGATTTCGAAATGTACAAATATATATTTTATTATTATTAAAATTTTGGGACTTTAATGTTAGCCGAGTGCAAATTTTTCCAACAGCAATTTTCTCTCTCTCTCTCGCTAGAAGTAGCTTTATTTTTCATGTGCATAAATTGAAACAAGGCATTTGCTCAAATTTGAAACTGTTCTTTCAACAAAAGATGTTTGCCAATATATCATTATGTAATGAAATACTACTGTGTGGATCTATAAACTAATAACCAATATTCTTTGAACCGCAGATTGTACAGAATGTATATTTTAGTATATACTTCATATAAATTTTATTATGTTCGAAAAAGTGTGAAAACATTAAAATGCATTTGAAACTATTTTCCCCATTGACCGTAATGTAACGGAATACTTTTGATTGTCCCCGACATTAAACTATGCATCCAATTACCGTAAAATTTGAAACAGTGTTGAATTCAGACACTTTTCTCCAGGAAGGACTTCTGTAGCTCCAGGGGTAGACATAAGAGTTCTGGGGGGAATGTCCCCCTGGGCCACCCCATAAATTCAACTTCGATTTGAAATGACTCGACAAAATTATGTAATAATTAAACACTTTAAACTCAAATGATTCGATTGAGTAGTTTTTGCTGTGTTATATGCGGACGGACGGACGGATAACAGTGGGACGGTTGGACTGAACGAAGAATATAGGTGCTACGTATTTACATAATTACGAACGCACCTAAAAAGTGAAACAAGTTTCCATTATCACTGCCAGCACTTGAGGCTTCATTCTTTCGATTGCGATGACTAGTTCATACCGTACCATCGATTGCTTGAGCAGCCTGTTTGCCCAGAATTTTTTGTGATATTATATCTTTTCACACAAAGCAAGGTACACAACATTGCATTTTCACTGTTATATTTTTATTTAGTTAGGATGAAACGCCCTGTATTTGTGACTAAATAAGCGGTTTGCGACCCCATATTCTATTTCATTTTTTCATCCTCTTAATGCTTACTATCACTACTATGAATTAGTTGATCAACTCGTTAACACCCTGTATAAATAGATAACGTGTAATGTAATGCGTATCCAGCATGAAAATAATTTAGAAATTAGAATATCGTATATATTCGTGTATTAGTCTAAGACAGATAGACAAATTTCGGGAGTTGATAATGGTGGTTTGACTTAAACACTAGTTAAAAAAATTTCAGATACTTGGCGAATGAGCTAGTCTTAAGTAATCGCATCTAAGTTGGAGAGAGAGATAAAAGCGGACAATGGTCATTTTCCTGCATATCCCTGTAATTCTTCAGCGCCTATTATCTTTTGATATAGAGTTCACTTCGATACAGGGGCATTCCTTTAAACATTTTAACCTCCGTTTTAAAGAGTTCAAATAAACTTGAGAATGCTTCTCTTATCTGTTCTAAAAATCCTACAATACAAAGAAGTGTTATATTTTAGCAGTCTAAGAAGCTACTTACTCTTGTAAATAAGATTAAATAAATTTTTAAAACAATTTTTGAAATATATTTTTTTAATCTTTAGCATAATTAAATTGATGTGTGAATGCGTTTCAAAATAGTTAAAGCTCCAGCAATTTTACATTAATTATACAGTTTTAAAACGCTAAATTAAAAATGAATAAATAAAAAGTCTAATTAGAAACGTGAAAAAAAAATGTTTACTAATTTAATTAAAATTTATTATTATTGTTATCCTCGATTACAATTCAATTTACAACTTACGATCAGAAATGTTCTTTGATTTATACACGAAAATTCACATGTTTGTTCCTTCCAAAATTTTGCTTAAGAATTGGGGGGGAGGGGGGGGGTCTCAACTTACATACGAATCGACTTATATATGAATATATACGACATTTGTTATCTGATCCACATTAGTAAGTAAATAAAATGCATTTTACATTTTAATGGCATTACGTCTTTGATTTTTTCCCCTTAAAATTTTAGCATAATATTTCACGAAGCTATGTTGTCATTTTTTCTGTAATTACCGGACAAATAATTATATAGTTGAAGGCAAAATATTTTGAACAGACATTAAATTCCAAGATTTACTGTTAAATATTTGATGGGAAAAAATCGAGAAAGAAAATCCGATTTAGGAAGTAAAAGACAGGATATCCCGGAAGAAGAATCAAAGCAGGAAGTAGAAACTGAATCCCCCACAATTTCGTCACTGCTGCAGATTATACGAATATAAAATGAGACAACAGAAAACCCAGAACAAATAGTATTGAAAACCATGAAAGATTTTAAATCTATTTTTTTTTTATCTAATTGAAACTAAAACGATAATATCTATAAATGGAATTATCTATGTAATTTTGTAATCAGATGTGTATGACCGAATTAAAAGAGTTTGGGCCGATAGGACTCTAATAAAGTCGCTGACTTTTCAGTTTTTAAAATTTGCTTTTCCCCCTTTTCTTTCTTTCTTTCTTTCTTAGTGTTCACTCTAAAACTAAAAAAGACAGGGTGCTGGTCAATAAAACTGACACTAGTTTTACTATTTTTTTATCCTAAATTTTGCATTGTCCGGTATTTTTTACAATTCAGATGATAAATTAAAAAACTAGTTTAATTAAATTCAAAATCAAAAGAAAAACGCTACAAAAACATTTATAAAAATTCAATCATACATATCTAAAACTGTTAAAATTACAGATAACTTATACACTACATGGCCAAAGATGACCGCCCACTTGCGATTTTAGACATTTTGGTAAATATCTGAAAAAATACATGAAGGATTACCCTGAGACTTCAAGTACGTAAAATAGTACAGGTCATACATTTCCGTGAAGCTTTTTTCCCGAAACTCCATAGGGGACCATCAAAAAATTGAAAAAGAACGAATATCTTCTGGATAACCCTGTCAAAATCAATGTAGCAAAAGAGTTCAAACTGTAGATTATGTTTAAGTGGCTTATTGTAATAAACTGTGTTCATTTTTATGCGGATAGCATGTATACTCGTAGAGGAATTAAGATTTTTATAAAAACAGTCCCAATTTTTCCGAGTTTTTTGCTTATAATTTGCAGAGTTCTTAATATAAAATAATGTTCCTTTCTGGAAAGATGACAAACACCATTGTACACAATACCCTGTAATCAGAATTAAAAGATAATAAAAATTGTATGAAAAATGAGCAAATTTACTAAATAATTTTTCATTGCGCATGCGTGAAGGCTATCAAAAGTTCATTTGCATATTATGTTAGCTAAATGTATGGAGCAACTTTTGTGAAAGTCTCAAAAACATAGCTTGAAAATTGTGAAAGTGTTCGTCAATAGAATAAGCTTAAAATCCGTTATTCCAAAAATGAAGCAAAAAGATGAGGGGTTGTATCCATTTATCTATTGATTAGTGTCAATATAGAATACACAATATGGCACGTACTACTAAATTTCGATACAACCCCTCATATTTTTGTCTCATTTTGGGAATAACGGATTTTAAGTTTATTCTATCGGCGAACTCTTTCAGAATTTTCAAGCTATGTTTTTGAAACTTTCACAAAAGTTGCTCTATACATTTAGGTAACATAATATGTAAATGAAATTTTGATAGCCTTCACGCATGCGCAATGAAAATTTAGTACACCTGCTCATTTTCATACAATTATTATTTTTTTATTCTGATTACAGGGTATTGTGTACAATGTTGTTCGTCATATTTTCAGAAAGGAACATTGTTTTATATTAAGAACTCTGAAAATTATAAGCAAAAAAACTTGGAAAAACTTGGGACTATTTTTTATAAAAACCTAATTTCTCTACGAGTATACATGCTATCCGCATAAAAATAAACACAGTTTATTACAATAAGGCACTTCTTTTTCAATTTGTTGACGGTCCCCTAAGGAGTTTCGGGAAAAATCATCACGGAAATGTATGACCTATACTATTATGTTTATACACTTAAAGTTTCAGGATAATCCACCATGTACTTTTTGAGATATTTAACAAAATGTCTAAAATCGCAAGTGGACGGTCATCTTTGGCCATGCAGTGTATATATATATATATATATATATATATATATATAAAATTAGATAATTCAACACTTTCAAGCTATATAAAATGAATATTAAAGAGGATTTCATGGTACATAACAACAGCCTAAGCATACTAAATGAATGAAATGGTCATATTGACGAGAAATAATACAATAATAGAAGTGATTTAGTCAGTCTGTAATTTTTCAACTACTTTCGAGTACCGAACTTTGATACAGTCCCTAAAATATTCCAGTTTTAAAATAATTCCTGTAAACTAATCGTACGAATTTCATGCAAATTTATATTTAGACTAATTAAACATTGTAGAATTTATTTAAAGGTGTCAAAATAGAGTTTTGGTTTGCTTGATATGTAGATAGCTACTTAAGACAATTTTATATATACTTTAAAAATAGACTTTATTTAAAATCGTTTGATTCCAATAACTTTATTCTACGATAGTTTGTTGCAAAAACTGTTTTTAGTTGTTTTGTTTATTTTTTGCCGTGACTATACCTAACAAAGAAAAAATCATGCGTCGAGCATATATTATGAAACATTTTCCAATGCATTCAGAATAATGTAATAAACCTGCATCGTTTAATAAATGTAAATACTAAATCTAATTCAACAATATAAATACACATTTTCTATTACACAGGAAGTAACTTGTAGTAAACCTAAGTAACGTATATCAATTTTATTATACGTGAAATAGTTTAACATAATTAAAACATTCTGCAAATAATGTTCCTTCTCTAAACCATTATGTACCGGAATTCTTTTAGTACCCTTAATGATGCATATCAATTTCATTATGTTTCAAAGGGTGTAACATAATTAAAAAGCGCTTAAAACTATTTAATCTCTTGAGCCGTGATGTAATGGAATACTTTTGACTGTCCCTGTATTTGAACTATACATTTTACAAAAAACTGAGATGATTTAAGAAATTCCACAATAAGTATACATTTAAAATTTCAAACGATTCGGTTGGGTAGTTTTTATGCTATTATATGCGGACAGACAAATGGATGGATCAGACAACGACCATGAGTGCTACGTATGTATATAATTACGAACGTACCTAAAAAAGTTAAAGTTTAAAAGCACATGCCGAAATTCAAAACGCATTTCCAGCAATTATTATTCAAAGACAGAATTCTAACTGATTTCTTTTGTGCTCTTGTAAATATATTAAAAATGCTATGAATGTCCTCTTAAAACGTAATCGTAGTGAAATTATGTGATTTATATCCGTTTCCATATATTTGTAATAGCATAATATCATTGTCTGAGCGAAGCGAAGTCTTTATACTCAGAGATACGTAACGATATTAAAATTCAAAAAAATTCTTTCGTCAAGCAAATCTCAAAAAGTACTTGTCGGAATTTGATTCTGTTTGTACCAATAGGTACCTATGAAGGTAATCTGGTGAATGCACTACATACGAAAAATTAGTTCCAAATAGTTTAAAAGTTATATTAAAAAAACTGATAAAAAAGCACAATTTATTTGCATACGTCACAGAAACTTGGTGTGCGTCATTTTTCACCAGCTCGATATTTTCATAGACAACCGAATCAAAACACATGGAGTAAATAGTAATTGCCTGAGCCAAGCGATGGCTAATACACAGCGCAGTATTACTTTCTGGACATATACAGCTACGGAACTATATTAAAAGTCAAACAAAATTCTTTTGTCAAGCAAATCTCAAAAAATACTTGTCGGATTTCGATTCTGTTTGTACCAGAAGGTACCTATGAAGATAACCTGATGAATGCACCTACTACGAAAAATTAGTTCCAAATAGTTTTAAAATTATATAAAAAAAACTGATAAAAAGCTATTTGTTACGTCGCGGAAATTTAAAGTACGTCATTTCTATCAGTAGAAGATATTCATAAAGTTTAGAGCACATGCAGCAAAAATATTGTGCACGTTAACTTTATTCAAAAGAAAATTTCTTTTTTCTATTGGAAAAAAAAAAAAAAAAAACTTTTTTTTTTTTTTATGAAAAGCTATTTTAGCACTAAATTTTTAACTTCTGACATAATTTAATAGTAAGTTTGTGATTTTCTTTATTTTGCAATAATTTTTATAATAGTACTTAATAGCCGCCATTAGCATCTTTTATATTTCGCACCTTCGCACATGCAAATTGGAAACAATTATGTCGTGTTTAAATAAAATATGGGCTGAAATAAAATATTGGTACTTCTTCGTTATCTCGTGATCAATTTCGCCAAATTGTACAGATTCACATATTTTTTATTTTAAATAACGAAAGAAGAAATAAATTAGTGAAACATTGATAAAAGTACAAGTGCGGTGTAAAAAATCACTTGATGACGTTTTAAATACATGTTTACATTGTTTAATGAGACATTCATGATTGGCATTTTATCTTATTGTTTGGCGATAATTTTTTGGTCTACAGGATAATCAAGTAATTACAAAAAAGGAACTGTAGTTGAAGCGAAGAATAAACAGTTATAAGTAATAAACATAATAAAAAATATAATAAAAATTATGAAAGCACAAAAAATCGTAAATCGTAAAACACTTATAGCAATATTCAAAAACAACGTTTTCATCAATTTGGCGGGAAAAAAAAATCTCGCTAACATGTAGCTTATATTTTTATTCATAAATATGACATGTGTGCCATGTTTACGAGTAAAAATAAGCATAAACGATCATCAAATTTGAAATCTCAATTTCTGAATCCCAAACTGGACAATGATTTATAAAAACGCCAAGGTAAAGATATTATTTGAAAAGTATCATGAAATTAGAGCAGAGATATCATATACGCATCGGGTTTGGCGCAAATTTCGCGAAAATCATTTTTGAATGAATTTCGATTATTTTAAAAAGTAAGTAACAATTAAAAAAAGCACGATTAAATTTAGGTTATATAAATATAGAAAAAAATAAGCAATTAATTAATAAACAAACAACTATAGCCAGATCACCATGCAATGTAAGTAATGATATTTTGGCGCTAATTATATGGAAAAGTTTCATATCCTGTTCAAAATTTTTTGGCGAGCTTTTTTTTTTTTTTTTTTTTTGTAATATTTGGTTATTTTGTAGACCAATTGCGCCAAACTACACAAATCGTCAAACTGTTTGTCAAATTACATAAACTGATCTAATTTGTATTTTAAATAACAGATGAATAAATACATTTTTAAAATGCAATAAGAAATACATATTAAAAGTTGAATTAAAAATCACTTTATGACGTAACAAGCATGCGTATCGTAATTAATGACAAATGAAAGTAACATTTACAAGCATCCAGTATTGGCATGTAACCTTATAGTTTGGCGATAGTTTTTTGATCGACAGGATAACCAGAAGTACCTTTTTTTGCCATTAAATAAATCGATGTGGTTGTGATCTCCAACTTGTGAGATTGCTTTTTTTCTGCACTTTCCAACAAAGCTAAAAATATTTATGCATTCGGTTTGTCTATTCGTCTGTCCACACTCAAACATCCTTAAATATACTAAAATTTATATGCAATTGGAAATCTTATTTAGGGTCTCCTAGGCATGTTTGATATTGTATATGAAGTATGTGGGATTAATAGTTTATTTACAGGGTCACCCAAAAGATTTTCATTACAGTATAGTCTATTGGGGGAAATCCTTTGCAGAGTACTTTGAAATTACGCTATTGCAAATTTACGAAACTTATATAAACCAATGAATTTTATTACGATTAATTTATAACAGGATATTCATAGCATTTTTAATCCAATTACAAGGACACACAAAAAAAATCGGTTACAATACTGTTTTTGAGCAATAATTTCTGGAAAGGCGTTTTCAATTTCGGCGTGCGTTTTTAAATTTAACTGTTTTTTAGGTGTGTCCTTAATTAATAAAAATATTTAGTAACTATAGTCGCCGCCTGATCCGTTCGTCTGTATCTCCACAATTAACAGCACAAAAACTAGCCAACAGAATCGTTTGAAATTTTAAATATCTATTTCTTGCCGAATTTTGTTGAGTCGTTGCAAATTTTAATAAAATCGGATAAATTCGAATACATGGACAATCAAAAGTATTCCGTTACATTACGGCCGATGGGATGCAATAGTTCCAAGCTCTTTTTAATGATGTTAAACCCATCGAAACATAATGAAATTGATATGCATTTATGAAGAGCACTATAATACATATTTTGTAGAACATGCCACGCAAAAAATAGTTATTATTCATTTACACGTCACCACCAAAGAATTCCATTATAAAATAGTATGAGGGGTGAGTCATTAATTTTTCAGCTTTATTAATCTAGGAATTTTATCATAGAATCATTTTCTCAATTGCCACAGCAGGCCTTTTAAATAATAACCTTTTTTCAGTAAAACGGCGTAATCGAGTTCACATTGGTGTATTTGAGCAAGCATGTTATGCTGAAAAAAATATGTTCAGATTTGTAAATCACTTGTGATGACACTTTGACGGGTCAAAGCTTATGCAGACGAGATATTCATATCTCGTTCATATCTTATGCTATTGACATTGCCAACAGTGGAATAATCGTAAAAAATAGAGAATATACGCTCTAAGCAGATAGTATATGTTCAAGTTATAGAATATTTCCTAGAATGTATGTACTGCGGCTTTTTGAGAAAGAGGGCGCGGGAGATAAGGTGATTCTTAAAAAATCCAGAAAGTATGCGGCGTATACCTCTGTAAACTTTCTACTACATTCATGATTGTCGATTTGTTTTATTTTATGTATGCTAAAGAGAAATACAGCTCAATTTCATGGGAATGGCTTTAAAACGAAAACAAATCAGCGTATGTAGTGGCCAGCATGCACGACCCATTTAAATCAGATTGAGCATATCTGGAACATACTCGAAACGACAGATTGTATTCCTTTGTTGGCGTTTTCGGGATTTTTTTGTATCTTTTTTTAAGTGAGAAGACCCCATTTCTTTTTATCGAAAACCTCATCGCATACATTGAAAACAGATTTAAATATTATATTACTATATATATTAATTATTTTGTTCTATTTATTTAAGGGCACTACACACCATATAAAAAAATCCCTCATTCTACTCAACCATCATGATTTTCGCCAATTTTAGGTACTAAAATTGATGTGTATATTCTTTACGTCATTTCAAAGAGTTTAAATTCCGATACAAGATATTTTAGCGCTTTGTTAGCTATATTCTTCAAATTTTATACTTATGCCAGACTGTTTTGTATAGTTTTATTTACCATTTTTTAACCGTGTATAGGAATTGGTAAGTAATATTTTGCAAATGTACCATTCACCTTGTTCTTTTTTATCATTTCAGTTTGTGACAATGTATAATCAATTAAAGATAGAATCTCTTTTTACTTTTAGCATATTATTTTAAAAACTCTGTTCTAAGCAATATCGCTCAGACTAATCCCTCTGAGGGAAGTCCTAGTTATTACTCTGCAAATGATTTCCTTCCCTTATAATGGAATTCTTTTAGGTGCCCCTGTAAATGAACAATTAATCCCACATACTTCAGATACAATACCAACAAACATGTCTAAGTGATCTTAAAATAAGGTTTACCAATTGCATGAAAACCTGACTATATTTATGAAAATTGGAGCGTGGAAAGATGGCCAGACAAAACAATGCATAAACACTTTTCAAGTTTGTTGGAAAGTTTTATTTTACCTGCTGGACTCAAGCGGCATTGCTTATGTCAGTAATAACTTTAAATAAATCATGTGTATAATTTTATATTTTAAACTTTTTTTTATTATTTAAATTTTTTAACGAAAATCATTTTAAATGAACATTGTACCGGAGGCTAGTAATTTTAATATTATCGTATTTTGATAGTTAAGTCGATGCAAGATGCTAAAAATCAGGAGTATATATATATATACAGGGTGTATCTAAACTACTGGGCAAAACTTTAAGGGGTGATAGTACACATCAAGACAAATAATATTAAATGGGAAACTAAGGGTCCCAAACGTCTTCCGAAGGAGATAGGCGCCATCAAAGTTTAGGGTCCAAAATTTGAAGTGATTATAAAAATCGGAAAAATTGGTGGATTCGTTTGCGGTTTTCACGAAAACTATTCTTTATATCAGTATTGTCGTAAAAATAAATTATAAAGATAAATTTCAAAAAATGCCGATAGAGGGCGCTTTAGACTTCGGAGTAAAGAACAACTATTTTATACCGTTATTTTTTGCATCTCATTGAATTTTTTTAGAAGTTTAGACATAAACTTAGATTTTGAGCTCAAAATCTGTGGTTAGGTAGCGCAAACTGAACTGTGTTCAAAGGGAGTGGATAGGTCCAAATTTCAAATGATTATAAAACACAAAAAAATTGGGCAATTGATTTGCGGTTTTCACTAAAAATATTCTTTACGCCAGTATTGTCTTGAAAATAAATTATACAGATAAATTTCAAAAAATGTCGATAGAGGGTGCTTTAGATTTTGGAGTAACGTACAACTATTTTTTAACGTTATTTTTTGCATCTCATTAAATTTTTTTGAAGGTTAGACATAAACTTAAACTTTGTGCTGAAAATCTGAATCGTTGAGAGTGGTTACGTAGCGCTAACTGAACTGTGTTCAATGGGGGTGGGAAGGTTCAAATTTCAATTGTTTATACAAAACGGAAAAATTGGTCGATTCGTTTGCGGTTTTCTCTAAAACCATTTTTTATGTCATTATTTCGTTGAAAATAAATTTTAAAGATAAATTTAAAAAAATTCCGTTAGAGGGCGCCTTAAACTTTAGAGTAACCAACAACAATTATTAACTGTTATTTTTTGTATCTAATTAAATGCTTGCAAAAGCTTAGACTTAAATTTTGAGCTCAAATTCTGAATCGTTGGGAAGGGTTAAGAAGCGCAAACTCAACTGTGTTCAGGAGTTGAAATGTTACCCTGCACAACCTACGAACACAGTTCAATTTTTCTCTACTTAATTACGCACAACGATTCAGATTTTGAGCTCAAAATTTAAGTCTAAGCTTTTAAAACATTTATTTAGATATTAAAAAATAACGGTTAAAAATAGCTTTTGGTTACTCTAAAGTTTAAGACTCCCTCTAACGGAATTTTTTAATTAATCTTTAAAATTTATTTTCAAGGAAATACTGACTTAAAGAATGGTTTTAGAGAAAACTGCAAACGAATCGACCAATTTTTCCGTTTTTTATAATCATTTGAAATTTGAACCTCCCCACTCCCATTGATCACAGTCCAGTTTTGAGCTACTTAACCACTCTCAACGATTCAGATTTTCAGCTCAAAATTTAAGTTTATGTCTATGTTTCTAAAAAAAATTTAATGAGATAAAAAAAAATAACGGTAAAAAGTAGTTGTACGTTACACCAAAGTCTAAAGCGCCCTCTATCGACATTTTTTGAAATTTATCTGTTTAATTTGTTTTCAAGACAATACTGATACAAAGAATAATTTTAGTGAAAACCGCATATCAATTGACCAATTTTTCTGTTTTTTATAACCATTTGAAATTTGAACCTACCCACTCTCAGTGAACACGGCTCAGTTTGCGCTACTTAACCAAACATTTTGAGCTCAAAATTTAAGTTTATGTCTAAACTTCTAAAAATTTTTAATGAGATGCAAAAAATTAAGGTAAAAAATAATTGTTCGTTACTCCAAAGTCTAAAGCGCCCTCTATCGGCATTTTTTGAAATTTATTTTTATAATTTATTTTGAAGACAATACTGACATAAAGAATAGTTTTCGTGAAAACCGCAAACGAATCCACCAATTTTTCCGATTTTTATAATCATTTAAAATTTTGGACCCTAAACTTTGATGGCGCCTATCTCCTTCGGAAGACGTTTGGGACCCTTAGTTTCCCATTTAATATTATTTGTCTTGATATGTACTATCAGCCCTTAAAGTTTTGCCCAGTAGTTTAGATACACCCTGTATATACATAAAACGAAAACAACGATTCGAAAAAATTCTAAGGATTAGTATTCGTATTTTTTAAACGGATTGTATCGTTATAAGGATGAAAGTACGTAGACATGTCGTAAAAAGTATTTTTCCATATTTAAACATGTCGCGGGGCATAAATAGGAAGGGGTGGGGAAGCAACGAGCGAATTTCGCACAACATATTTTTCTTGCCATTGATTAAGATATTATGTTTCTGTTCTTATTCTGTTTTATTATGATTTTTAATAAAACTATTATTATTTTTTAATTTATTATCTATATTAATTTTAAGAGAAAATTAAAAAAACTAAGACTTCGGTGCGGAAGAACTTTCTTTAGAATATCCTCATCCAAATTTTCGCACTTCTACGTGCGGCAAATTTCCATAGCCATCGCACACACAGGCAAACGTACTTCTTTTATTAATATAGATAACAGCTTTTTTGCATTTTTATTTATACTATGCACATTTAACATTCCGATGACACAACCATAGCAAAATATTTTTAAATCACGTTACTTTCTCCTCAAAAGTTTAGAGATTATCTTTAGATTCATGCTTAGTGGCAACACTAAAGAAGAAAAATACACAATAAAAGGGAAAATAAAATTCATCTTTTACTGAATACTTTGGGAAAAATCTTCAGATAACTCAACGCCTTAAAAAGTAAAAGAGGGATGTTAAGTTTCAGAGCATCGCGACAAAACCACAAAATGAACGAATAAAAATGACTAAACAATGTTAAGGACATGCCTGATAAATGTAGGGCAGGGGGGAGGGGGGGATGTTTCCCCATAAGGGAAAAGAGTGCAGGTTTGATCAAATCTTCGAAGTCATCAACACAATTCAGAAGGATGTTAAAAAAGGAGAAAAATGTTCTGGGGCCATGATATAGAAGCCAAAAGGGAAGAAGAATCGGTAGAAAATAGAATAACGATCTTCGAAGAAGAAAAACGGATGCAGGGTGGAAGATAAGCAACCAATGGATGGTTGACTGTTTTAGATACGCATGTAACATATAAAAATACATGTAAATTAGGGTATTTTAGGTTGATCTTTAGAAACTGACCTATTGAAATCACTTAGTTTTTCTGTTCATAATGAAAATTTTGTCATAAAGTCAAATACTCAAACAATTCTAACCTAATTTTGATAGTGTATTGATCTTGGCAATATTTTTTATGAGTTTGTTAACGATGTATGTAGCTTTCACAGTTTGTTTTCAGGGGTACACAAAAGCCAAATCATGCTAAATTTATAATCTCGATAAGGTATGAAATACTGATAAATTTGAACCTATTTAAGACAATGTTTTGTTTTGCTAGTATCTTGAATGGGTTTATTAACCAAGTATGTGGCTCTTTTAATCCCTTTACATTGAAAAACAAAAGTTTTCGCTGGCATTCATCAATTGTTTTGGGTTGTATTCTGGCTGATTTTAAAATTAATTTGAACAAATTTTTAACATTCTTAATATAATTGTCTCAGATTCATTCAATTAAACTCACAAACCATAATTTAAAATTACTTTAAATGATTATTCTCTAAAAAGCGAACTTGGAAGGAGTGAGATCAACTAGTTTAATTTGTATTAAAAAGGTTAGTTAAAAGTTAGGTCAAAAAGAGAGAAAACTTCATACATTTAAATATCTAAATTCTCAGATGAGAATAAAGAAAAGAATTAATGTAGTCAGACACACAATCAACTGGAAATTGTGGTTTTTTACAATTTATCTCAAAAGATCAGCTTAGGGCATAGTCTTCATTCATATTGAAATTGTACTAAACTCTGAAATTTACATTTAAAAATCAAAATTGGATAGACTGGTTTTCGATCATATTGTATTTGAAAGTAAACTTTTTCCCATTTATTGAACGGCGTAAAACTTTTGTTGTGCGACCATACGAAAAATTGTGCGGCCTTCAAGCATAATTTTCCAAACAGAAAAATCTTAACAGGCGTTTTGCTCATATTAGGCGTGACATCGTTTTTTGTAGTTCGTAAAAAAGTGAAAATTTAGACATAGTTTAAATGCTGAACCTTTCTAAATGTGCATCTTTGCTCCTCTTAACCGGGCTCCCGTTTTAGCTTTACTCGTATCGGACGAGTTCAAAAGTTCATATATAAAATGATAATATGTATTGTTTTGTAATATTCATACACATATGTAAAAAAAATATTTTCGCCTCAATTCTAAATTAGTTATTTCCAAATTCTTATAATGTTAAAATTTTCCCCTTTCTTTTAATATCTTTACATATTAATTTTAATTCCATACATTTAATTAACTTTTTTTTTTTTTCATTTTATTCTAAAAAACAAATCTGTTAAAGGATTTTTTTTTTTCTAAATACCATTACCTAAATTTATTCTTCTATCTGTTGCATAATTTTCTCCCATTTACGTTCTAAAAAATTATTCGATTACCCACAATTCCCTTCAACTGATGCTAGGCATAATTGCATCAGGTAACTTTCCAACAATGAGAGAACTCTCTTTTTCGTGGGGTAAAATTTTCGTATTGGTTGAATTCACTATTTTTAAAATTGTAACTGGCAACTTAAATCTTACTCATAAAATCCTCTATTCTTTGACAGAGTCTGATAAAATCTTCTTACATTGGCTTCGGAGTGATATTTCCACGTTTTTTCTTGTTCTAATAAAACGACTGTCAGCTGGTGAGAAAAATTTATCCGTTGAAGTTTGTATGTAATATCTTTTACTTATGATGACGGCATCTTATAACGGTAGTGGAATTGTTTGCCTGTGAAATGAAGTATGAATAAACGTGATTAAAAATATTCGACGATTCTGATTACTTTAAATGGAAAACATGTCAAAAGGATATTACCTGTTGTTTTACTACCCGATGCCACACGGGTATCAATGCGGGAATCTACGAGTGTTCTTGATGTAATTTTCTTACTAAGTCGTATGATTGAGAACAGATATTACATTTGATCGAAAAGATTCTACATAATTACGCCAGATGTTTCATATATACGTGTAGTGTTTGTTTTGGAGAAAATAAAAAAGAGGAAAAGTGTTAGACACTGAAAATGTTGAAGTGTGCAATGCTAATATATTGTGACGATTTAACAATACAACTCAAAAATGAGTCCCTCAATGTATCAGAAAGCTTCGCGTAGTTGACTCTATAAATGTATTTTTAAAATTTAAAGTTATATGTTTGAATTTAAGAATAAGCTTTAATTAACAAAGGAAAACTTTATTGCATCTAAAGCAAATGTTTCACTAAATAAATTCAGACAGTTATAAAAAGAATATCAGCATTAAGAATATCAGCACAATTTTCTAAATTGAAAAAATCCAACCATAAACCAAAAAATATATACCATGGGCTTAAAAAGAAAATCATCCTAACCACAAGTCAGCTCTTTCAAAGACTTGGCGAAGAAATTTTTATTTTGTCAACCAGGCAGGAAATAAAAATATATTGGCGAAATCAAAGGCAGGAAGATGAAAAAAAGAAAAAAATAATGATAGATGCGTCTGAAGGAAAAGTTCTGGGAGGCTAAAGGAAATTCACGTAGGATTTAAGTAGTGGGGGTGGGGATAAAGTAAATGGAATAAAAGGTTACCGCTGCAGTGGTGTAATGAAATTCAAAGTGAATCAAACAACAGCAAAAAAAGAAGGGTAAAAAGGTCTGATGCTTGTAAGGGGGAGGTATTGGATATATGTATATATACATACGTTTTGGAATAAAAAAAAGTAAAAGTTAGAATGATAACGCCAAAGAATTTTGTTGAGCAAGCAATTCAGCACTGTACGGACTTTCAAATAAATAAATTCCTTACTCCAATATTTTAATGCTGTTCTCATATCTAAAGAAGCTACCTTAACAAATTTCTATATTTATTTTTGCTCGGAAGCGCATTTGTTTAGTAAATATCTTTTCCCGCATCTTTTATCTTAAGTATCTTTTTAACTATGACAGCATTTTTTCTACCTTTACCAAAAAATGAAAAACGATGTTATTTGATTGAATTCGCGATACGCCAACGTGAGAAAAGTTAAAAACTTGTCACGTGACAGGAAACTCTTAGAACTCAATAAGTTCTAAGAGTTTATTTTTTGTTTTTAAAAAAGAAAAACGTTACTTGATTCCAAATCGCTTAAATAATCGGACTTGTGAAATTTATGCATTTGTTAAAATAAGAGTCAGAAAATATCCCAAGAAAATTTCGCGTTGTTGAGCAAGGAATTTGACAAACACCTTAAGACGCTACTTCGGTCAATCAAAAAGACTCGTACGCTATTGCTAATCCTATGGAAGAAATTTATGACGATATCTGGGTTGCATTCTATTTTTTTAAATGATTTCTTTATATTGAATAGATGATATCTATCTGTATGTAGGCAGTTTACTTTTTCGATTTTGATTGCAGATTTTATATGAGGATGGTCAGTTTCGAAACCAGTTCTGAAAATAAAAGCATCCTCATTAAAAATATCTTCAACCAAAATCAAAAGAGTAAAAAACGGCCTTTTTACAGATAGATCTCAGCTATCCAAAGAAAAAAAAAAAAAAAAAAAAGCGTTTAGAGGCATTGAAACGCAACCAAGATGTCTTTATAAATTTCTTCCATAAGATTAGCACTAACGAACTTTCGCTTGATAGAAGTAGCCTCTAAAGTCATAAAGGAAGAAAATAAATACAAAATTGATATACTAAAACTAATACTCAGCACGTTCTGTAAAATGACCAAGTTGCGAAAATAGTGCCAAATTTTGTAGAATAATTGAAGAAGGATTCTGCGACTAAAACAGCGCCATAATAACTCTTTCCGGTGTTACTTTTGATACTGTTTTTCTCGGAATCCTTTCTTTCCCATCTTATTTAATCATCCTATAAAATTTGGCTCCATTCTTATAATTAGATCTCGCTCAATTAGATTAGAAATATACTCAAATCACAGACAATTTAACTATCGCCACGCTGTATATCGATATGGAAATTATAAGTCAATAAACAAAGGTATTATAGCAAAAAAATTCTTCAACAAAAAAAAAAAAAAATCTCTTTTCGAAACGTATACACTTATATTGCAAAATTATCGAATTCTTATTTTAACTCAGGATAATAATAATAATAATAATTCACGTTAGGGATTTATAAATCATTATAACATCCTCCTAACTATTTATTCCGTTGTATTATTAAAAAATGAAATTTTGTCAAATGGTACGTTGGATAAAATTATGTATTGACCATAAAGCAAGAAATAAAAATATTGGTAAAATAAAAGACAACGAGATGAATTTAAAAAAAAAAATGATAAATGCGTCTGAAGAAAAATTCTAGGAAGCTAAAAGAAATTCATGCATGATATAAATAAGGGGAGAGAAAATGGAATAAGTGGTTACTGCCATACTGAAATAATGAAATTCAAAGTGATTCAACGAAAGAAGACGATAGGCCACAAAGATCTAATGCTACACGGGGGAATGAAGCAAAATGTATACATACGGGTACATATCTTCTGGAAAACAGGCATCCCCCGACTTACGCAAGTAATGTTTTCCGTAAACTTCTACATAACTTGAATTTTACGTAAGTCTAATTTGGGAACTATTTAGATAAAATTTCGCAAGAAACTGGTGTGTGTGTGTGTATATATATATAATGCATTTAATAATATAATTTATTTGGTGTATATAATAATTTTGCTCCATAACATTTGTTTTGATAATTTCTCAGGGATTGGTAGCGCTACAGTATCTTCTTGGACAACAAGACAGGGTTTAACTGAACTATACGGTGCTCTGATCCCATGTGATGAAGTTTGTATCTTAAAAATAGTAACTTATTCCTTGGTTCATTATTTATTTTATTTTATTTATTTATTTTTTGGCCGCAGCTGCATGTGGACAAGCCAGTATTTTTTTTTTTTTCCCCATGCATCTTTTAGAGTGCATTTTTGGTATTTGGCATGGTTTTAAATTTTTCTATCTGATTTAGTCTTATTATTACATTTTAGTCTGACTGTTTTCTATAATTTTTCTGGGTTTATATATGTTGATAACCCCAAATTCGTATAATTTTGCTTTTTTATAGTTAATACGAAGATGAAATCACACACTTTATTTGTAGTTCCAAAGTATTTGAAGGCCTGATGAATCTACTTTGGTTCTATAAATTTCAATTATACTCCTTTTATTTATTTATTTATTTGATGCTTTGATGCGGTAATTTGTATTAAATTTGATTGTCTTATATATATATGTATTATACTATAAATATCGTATTATATTATAAAAAAAATATCATGCAGTAGCATTTACTCGAATTTAAACTACAAAAGTATAAAAAACATAAAAATAAACTTAAAAAACACTTAAAAATTTTGTGGAATACGGTATTTATAAATTTATTATTGACGATTTGATTTATAATAATTTTGAAAGTGACTATAAAAATAATTAAAGAGGATTAAAAAAATCAATTTATCCGCGAATTTTGATGGCAGTACAAGTAAATAGTCATTACAAAATAAAATTTTCTTTGATAAGGTTGATATTAAATTATGAATTAGAATGCTAATACCAATTGTGGCACAGAAAATTAAAATGAAATGACATTTGTAACAACTAATTATGTTCTGTAGTGGGAGAGTCAGCGCTTACGGTAAATGGCTGTGAAGAGAAATGTTATTTTCTAACAACTTCTACCACTCTCGATATTGAAGTTAAAGGAGAAGCGTTTCATTTGGCAATGATTTAATTGTATATCGCAATAAAAATATAACTCTCACTTATTTATTTCACTTAAAAATATAACTCTTTGCATATAAAACTACATTATGGCTATGGTTTCTATCTGCATATTTCATTTATAAAATTATTATAGAAAGTATGAAAATGCGTTTCAAACGCGTTCGTGTGTTTATAAATGTAATTTTCCAGATTTATTAAGTAACAGCGAATTTATCTTAAGTCGTGTAATATAAGTGGGGGGATGTCTGTACATAAGGAAAGTTGCAAATATGACGTTGAAAATGGTATCGAAACAAATACTATTTGAATAAACTAAGACAGTTCAACAATATACTGACTTTAAACCTTCTTTAAATCTTGAAAGAGGGACGAGTTCGATTTAGAATATTAAAATTCAGCAACAAATTCTGTTCTTACTACTGCAATAAAAGTATTAAATCTTAATTTCCTCCAGAATTCCCGAAGAATTTTGAAAATTTGACGCTTATGAGCATAATATGAGTTGATTAGAAATAAATGTCTCGTGAAACCGCCCGAAGCCGAGCACATCTTCAAAAACAATCTTTAATTTCTAACTTTCTGCCACTCACTATTTCAAAAATTGCAATAAAGGCAAAATTTCAGGCTATTAATTATTCATTTTGGAATGCGCTCCAAGAAACATTTTGAAGTGGTTAAGTAGAATTTTTGAATTTGTACCATTTCATATCAGTAACTGTGATAATAAAATTTTAAGAAAGCCACTCTTTTTAAATTTTAGCATAAGAACTTTTATCAAAATAAACATATACCTGTATCAAAATCTTTTATATGTTTCTTTAACCCCTCACCCCCTTCCAAACATTTCATAATTTACAGGACGTTAACTACTGACAACAATGCAATCAACTAATTCCAAACAATAGATAATATTTCAAAATATACCCTCATTTACTGAAAAATGTTAATTCATTCTGTAGCTTTCTTATAGTTATATCTGTAAACTTCATTCTTTTACACATAAAAAAAATTTCAAGAATGTATCAGAAATACTTGGTTTCTTTTTACAGTGTTAAAACGTCTTCTGCATAGCTACCAACTCTTCCGATTCTTTGGTACCACAAGAATTTAGTAGAAATTTTTGCTTTTTTTAATAGATTACGGCGATTTAAAAAGAAAAAAAATTGCTATAAAATTTTTGTGGTAGAAAAATGAGTAACATGTTGGCAGCGAATGCTACTGTAATTGATTGTTTTATGTGTTACTAATGTGTTTTTTAGTTTTATTAAAAGTCCGGTTTTAAATATGCTTTTTATTTTAAAAATCTAATTCAGAAGTAATATGTATAGTCATTTGAAGCCTTTAATGTAATTTGAGAACGAACAGAGAACGATGCAAAGTTTGAAGTAAAATACATTCCGATTACGGAAGGAAATATTAACATCCAAGAGTCATTCATTTTATTTCTGATTCGCGGATCTACGCCTTTCGACACTGAGAGACGGCATGTTATTAGAAATGTCAAAAGAAAGTGAAGGGTCTTAAACCGATTACGGAGAGGAAATCCGGAAAGATATCAAAAAAGGCACAAGCGGTTAGTAAGAACACAGGAGGAGGTCAAAGGCTACAATGACCTATTTAAGGATTTCATTAAACTTAGATGTTCTTACATAAAGAGTAGATCACATTACGAAAATGGAAATTTTAGGAAGGGAACAATAAACTAGAAAAAAAATCTTAAAATAATGATTATTTGCACCCAAATTTAAAAAAAATTATTTTTACTTAATTTAACAATTTTTTGATAAACTATATCTTCCGGTGTCCCAAGCGCCCTCAAAATAGATAAAAACTTAAATCTTTATGAAAATGTACGATTTTTTTTTTTTTGTTTTGTTTTTTAATTTTTTTGTAAATATTTTTTTAGTTTCGGCTGCTAATTTTTTTTTTTTTTTTTTTTTTGTTTATTAGTTCACAAAGTTTTATTATTATTTTTTATTATTACTAGCATACCCAGCCCGCTTCGCCGGGCTTAATTTGAAGGTTTATTTAATAATTTATGTGTATGGTACGCTTCCCGGACCATCGGCACTCCACGTGCGTCGGGTGAGCGTCAGAACAAACTTTCAGCATATACATATGGGTGGTTGTACTTGAATGCACAGACCTGCGCGTTTTTTTCTATCTTGCTTTTATACCTCTGGACCGAGTTGGCGCATTGCCAAGATTTGCTTCCTCTGGACCGAGTTGGCGCATTGCCAAGATTTGCTTTCCCCTGTGCCTCAATTAATTAATTAATTAATTATCCTCGGAATTCCTTTTATTTATAGAGATTTTTATTATTATTGTTTAAATCCATTCATATCTTCCGACGCCCCAACTGTCGAAATAATAGTTAATAATAATAAAAAAAGAATATTGCCCAATTAAAATGATGACATTGGACTCACAGACTATGCACACTAATTGCATACTACAGCAGGGATGCAAAAATCTAGGCGCCAATGGGCAGCCTCTCACCACAAAAATTTAAAAGTTTTCTTAGCTTAAAATTTAATAGCATTTTTATAAGAATTCTACACGAAATACTATACGAAAAATAATGAAATAAATTTTATGGTGGAAGACTGCCTGCTGGCGTCTAGATTTTTGCATCCCTGTATTAAAGCCGTATTTTTTCAAGGAATAATGCCCTCTGGAAAACAAATTAAGAAGGGGATTAGCTCTCCCATTTCCCCCTCTTTATACTTAATCATTGAACACCAAAAACCAAACTTGGATATGCCTTATCGTACAATAAACCTTTATCTAAAAATCAAAGTATTTTTTTTTTCAGTTGCTATGAGAAAATGGCAACAAAAATATACAACAAACGGCTATTTTCCATGGAAAAAAAAAAGAGACAGATGGAGGTGCAGTATATTGCAAAATCAGTTTGCAATATGATGCGCGTTATCACTCAAATTTAAATGTCTTCATTCGGTCCAAACAAATAATCACGTGGAACAGGGACCAAATTCTTTGACATTATCCGTGCATTTTTTCATCTAAATGAAAATAACCTGCTTATATTTAAGCATTCTAAAGTAGAATTTCATTGTATTATGGATTAAAAACTGTAGGATTATAGGGCAACATGAGATTTCTCAGCAAATACACAAACATTGTGAGGTATGTGAAATTTGCACTGATCCATTTTCCTTCAGAGTCATCTCACTAGAGGGCAGCACTAGAGCTGTCCCATGCAACTGTACATCCAACTATGATAGTGAACTTTAAGCAAGTAAGTATGGAGACTAGCGCCAGATGGCAGCACCAAACATTTAAAATCTCCATACATATGAACATAAATGCAAGCTCAGCTGATTGCCTTTGTTTCAAGAGGTTGAGAACTTTCAGATACTTTTGAAGGACCCTTAGTTTTGAAATAGGTCCTCAGAGGGAAAGACATGCCTTCCCTTTCTGTGTTTTACCTTTATGTAACAAAGGAAAGCTAATCCAGCTTCCTGAAAAAAATACACTGAGAGGACCTGTCTTAAAAATTCAATATTACTGTTCTTAACATTAATCTAACTACATTTTATTTTGTTTGTTTTAGTATAATAATCAAGAAATAAATTTTTCAAGTGTGTTATATGCGTGTCAACTGGATTTTCTTGTTCCACCTTCTACACAAGTACAATGTGTCTTCCATTATTGCCTTCTGTTTACTATCTACTGTGATCAGGTAGGATCTATCCAATTTTATACTTAGTGACATTGTGGAATAATACTGAAATTAACAATAATTTCTTCTATCACTGTTCCCACATTCAACAGATTATGAGACTGAAAAGGGAACGTGATAGACTTTTTTACCTTTAATAAATAAACAAAACAAACCCAGTAATAAAAAAAAAAAACTGATTAACATTTTATTTTCATGTATGATATATTATATATAAGTTATATGATTAATACTGAAAAATACTGAACTGATATTATATAAAATAAATAAATAAGGAAAGTCACGGAACTTCCTTACAAGAGCAATCAATTTATATTATATATTTATATATTAATTATATGCTAAAGTGTATAAATTGCTGAGTAACTGATTTATTATTGATTTATCAAGATACATTGTTTAATATATATATACACAATGGCCATGAGTAGGGATCTCACCTCCATTGAGAAACTAAATAATTCTAATTATTCAAATTGGTCCTTTAAGATTCAAAATTTGCTCATCAAAGATGATTTATTTAAATTTGTCCTTAATGATCCACCTGAGACACCAGACGAAACATACATACGTGACAGCGCGAAAGCAAAGGCCATTATTAACTTAAGTATCGAGGACAACCAGATAATTCACGTAAAGCACTTAGAAAACCCCAAACAAATTTGGGACAAATTAAAAGAAATTCATTTACGTGCTAATTTGAGCTCCAAGCTCTTCTTACTGAGAAAATTTTATTCTCAGAAATTACCTGAGAATGGCAACATGATAGATCATATCAACGAAATACTCACGATCAAAGATCGTCTCTCTGCAATAGGAGAGGATATTAAGGAGTCTCACATTGTTGCTATCCTCTTGTGCTCACTCCCACAGTCTTACGCACCATTGATAACTGCACTCGAAAGCAGAGATCAAGAGGATTTAACAATTGATCTCATTAAAAATAAATTAATTGGAGAATTTACGCATCGGGTTGAAGCTAAAAATGCAAATTTGCACCCCAGAGACACAGCGTACAACGCTGAAACCAGATGTATGGGTTCCCGTCCCAAAGGTACTGCATACAAAAATAATAATTCAAACAGATCTAAAAAATTCTGTAACTTTTGCTCCCGTAACGGCCACATCAGAAGCGAATGCTTCCAATTGAAAAATAAAGAAAAACAGAATTCACAGAAGAATGCTTATAAAAACGAATTCAACAAAAATAAAACTTACAATAATAACAATAAAGGCCAAGACAATAAAGACCACTCATCCAACTACTGTTTCAACAGTAAGATAGAAATTATGGATGAGAAAAACGAATCGGATCTTCCTCCTTCCCCGATAGAACACACACTTAAAAATGAACTGGTACTAGTAAACAAATTACATGAAACTAACCCTCATTCATACATAATCGACTCAGGTTGTACTAGACATGTTACGTCCACAACAGAGCACTTCACAACATTTAAACCCGGAAATTTCGGTAACATTACCATTGCTAATGGGAAAAGATTAAACTCTCAAGGTATGGGCGATGTAACACTTAACTCAGGTCTAAAAAATAGCATAACTCTCAAGGATGTTCTTTATTGTCCGGAATTAAAGGGTAATCTTTTGTCAGTTAAAAAGGCAATTGATAATGATATAAAAGTAATTTTTGAAGGAGAAACATGTTTATTTGTCAAAGACAACAACACTATCTTGACCGCAAAATTGAATAATAATCTTTATGAGATAAACCCAACGGACGAATATGGTTACATTTTAAGTACACAAACATCATGCGATAATGAAAATTGCATTTACATTTGGCATCGCAGATTAGGTCATAAAAATTTTGAAGCAATTAGACATTTAGTTAACCATAAGCTAGCAGAAGGGATAACCATAAACAATTGCAAACACAAAACATACTGCACTAAGTGTATCGAAGGTAAACTATCAGTTTCGCCTTACCCTAAATCGGCTAAAAACAGAAGTGTAGAAATCTGTTCCCGAACACATTCGGATATTTGTGGACCCATGGAAACAATGACCCCTGGCGGGAAGCGCTATTTCATAACATTCACAGATGATTATAGTAGATTTACTGTAACGTATTTGTTAGCACATAAATCTGAAGCGGTAGAAAAGCTAAAGCAATATGTAGCCCTTACGAAGAATAAATTTGGAAAAACAATTAAATCTATAAGATCGGATAATGCCAAAGAATACCTTGGTGAAAATTTCGAAAAATACTTAGCTGAAAATGGCATTGAACGGGAATTAAGCGTACCTTATTCAAGCCCTCAGAACGGCGTCTCAGAGCGGAAAAATAGGACAATTGTGGAAATGGCACGTACTATGCTTTCTGACGCGAAATTACCTAGGCAATTCTGGGGCGAAGCAGTAATGACGGCCACATACCTAATTAACCGACTACCTACTAATGCAAACGAGAATCGCGCAACACCATACGAGTTATGGAATAACCGAAAGCCCGACCTATCTAATATCAAAACATTCGGATGTAAGGCATTCGCCTACATAGATAAATCAAAAAGAACCAAATTTGACGAGAAGGCTATTGAAGGAGTATTTATGGGTTATGATTTTCGTAGTAAAGGGTATAGAATTCATACCGGAAATAATAACATAATGATCTCGAGAACCGTTAAATTCCTTGAAGAGGGCATTGATCGGGAAGAAATTAATGACACGACAGAAATCGAAAACAGTGCGCGATTACCTACCGAAAGTATCGAATTTGATTTAACGAATGAGAACGAAGAGAAAATCGTAAATCCAACGCAAAATGATCCCGAACCTAGAAGGTCGCTAAGAGAAAATAAAGGTATACCACCGAACCGTTTTGGAATAACAGCTAACCTATGCAAAATTGAAGAACCCAGGTCGTGGGCTGATTTACAAAATATTGAGGACACTGAAATTAAAAATAAATGGTTGGAGGCGACCGATGAAGAAATAAAATCATTGCACAGAAACAAAACTTGGAAATTAATTAAAGCCGTACCCGGTAAACGCATCATAGGTTCGAGGTGGACCTTTAAGGCAAAAAGAGGGGCAGATGGAACCATAGAGAGATATAAAGCGAGATTGGTCGCTAAGGGATACTCTCAAAAATATGGATGCGATTACGACGAAACTTACGCTCCAGTCGTGTCACATACCACACTCAGAGCGTTTTTAAATGCAGCTGTTTATAAGAATCTAGAAGTGACACATTTAGACGTGAAAACTGCATTTCTACACGGCGATCTTGAGGAGGAAGTATTTATGCATCAACCGGAGGGATATGTACAAGTTGGGGAGGAAGAGAAAGTATGTAAGCTAAACAAAGCAATTTATGGCCTTAAGCAGGCAGCTAGGGCATGGAATTTGAAAATTAGTCAGTCGTTAAGAAATTTAAAATTTACGGAATGTGAATCAGACCAATGCCTGTTCAAAAGGACTAAAAACGGAAAAATCGCTTACGTAATTGTGTACGTGGATGACATTCTTGTAGCGGGAAATAAAGATGACACACACGAGATTTACACCCAATTATCTAAGGAATATGAGATTAAAAATTTAGGACCGGTTAATCAATACTTGGGTATCAATATAAAAAGAACAGAAAATGGGAATTTCGAACTTGATCAGGAACATAAGATAATTGAAATCGGAGAAAAATTCAATTTAACCCTTAGTAAACCCACTTACACACCGATGTGCACAAATTATTTCAGTTTAGATCCCGACGGAACACTATTAGATGATAATAAAAAATATAGACAGGCAATTGGGGGGTTACTATACATCGCAACACTGACTAGGCCCGACATATCGGCAGCAGTAAACATATTGGGAAGGAGGAATGAATCTCCAAGACAAACTGACTGGGAAGCTGTTGAAAAAGTCATTAGGTATCTATTGACTACCAGACGAATAAAATTCGTTATTGATAAGTCGAAACCGCCAGTGTTGACAGTCTATAGCGACTCAGACTGGGCGAATGATCGGGACGACAGGAAGTCAACGACGGGGAACCTATTCATGTTGGGCAATAATGTGCTAGCCTGGGCCTCTAAGAAACAATCCAGCGTCGCACTGTCTTCCACTGAAAGCGAATATGTTGCACTTTCCACTGCAACACAAGAAATAAAATGGCTACTCACAATACTCAGTGACTTGGAACTTAACCAAGAATTACCCATAACCGTATATGAGGACAATTTGCCTGCCATTAGATTGACTAAAATCGAAAAGGCACATACCAAGTCAAAGCACATTGACGTGAAATTTCATCACATCAAACACCAGCACGAATGTGGCATAATTAAAATTATTTACTGTCCTACGGAAAAAATGCTAGCTGATGTTCTCACCAAGCCCGTCTCTAAAATTAAACTGGAGAAGCTTAGGCTTCAGTTCCAATTAAAGATGTTGTAGATTTGCTTCGAAAAGGAGGAATGTAGGATTATAGGGCAACATGAGATTTCTCAGCAAATACACAAACATTGTGAGGTATGTGAAATTTGCACTGATCCATTTTCCTTCAGAGTCATCTCACTAGAGGGCAGCACTAGAGCTGTCCCATGCAACTGTACATCCAACTATGATAGTGAACTTTAAGCAAGTAAGTATGGAGACTAGCGCCAGATGACAGCACCAAACATTTAAAATCTCCATACATATGAACATAAATGCAAGCTCAGCTGATTGCCTTTGTTTCAAGAGGTTGAGAACTTTCAGATACTTTTGAAGGACCCTTAGTTTTGAAATAGGTCCTCAGAGGGAAAGACATGCCTTCCCTTTCTGTGTTTTACCTTTATGTAACAAAGGAAAGCTAATCCAGCTTCCTGAAAAAAATACACTGAGAGGACCTGTCTTAAAAATTCAATATTACTGTTCTTAACATTAATCTAACTACATTTTATTTTGTTTGTTTTAGTATAATAATCAAGAAATAAATTTTTCAAGTGTGTTATATGCGTGTCAACTGGATTTTCTTGTTCCACCTTCTACACAAGTACAATGTGTCTTCCATTATTGCCTTCTGTTTACTATCTACTGTGATCAGGTAGGATCTATCCAATTTTATACTTAGTGACATTGTGGAATAATACTGAAATTAACAATAATTTCTTCTATCACTGTTCCCACATTCAACAAAAACTGTGTTACAAAAAGTTTTCTTCTGTTTTGCGAAAGCATGTGGATGTATTTGGGCCTAATGTAATGGATTTTAGGGTTACCTTTTTGGCATCACCCCCAGCCACTATGGTCCATGTCTTCTTTTTCATTTTACTCTATGGCTATTTTTCCTCAACTTCCCACAGAAATGGAGTAACTCAAGTTTCCAGCATTAGAAAAAAAAAAGAACTAAAAACTACAAAAAAAAAAAAAAAAAAAAAAAAAAAAAAATAACTCAAAAAAATTCGAGATACACTTTTCTTACAAATTGCATTTAAAAGTACATATTTTTCTCTAAACGACGCAACGGTGTAGAGATTGAAAATGTGCGATGTTTAGAAGTTAAAAATTTGCAGTGGTGAAAATTGTAAAACCGAAATTTCTTCGTAAAGTGTTGCCATTTAAAAAATGAAGTATGCATTACGCACAGATACCCCAGCAAACACAAATTTGTCAAAAAAGTTACGATCGGATGTCAGAATTATCATGTTTGTCAAGTACATCGATTTTCAAGCATCATTGCGGCATGTTTTAATGACAAAAAAAAGTTATATCATACAAGCAGGGACGTAGCTTTAGGGGGGGGAGGGGGGGGAGCCTCCCCCCCCAATATGTTCATGCAATAGGGCGCCAAAGAAGGTTTAAGGGCGCCGCTAGGCGCCCGTAAAAAAGACTTTGTTAGTGGTTAAAAGTAATTATAAAATAACTTAATTTTAAATGTAAAATTACAAAGTAAGTTATTTTTCACTTACAAAACATAAATAAGGCATTTAATTTTAGACTTGTTACTACATTTATCTCCCACTCTTATCCCGAAGAAAATTTATGCATCTGAAATAAAAATTTCGAAAACAGACTTGTAATCTATTCCGGGATAGATATACACTTTAGAGCCGAAACTAGACGGAGGCGGAGGGGGCACGTACCCCGGGCGCCAACAGAACAGAAGGTGAAGAGGGTGCCAAATTGAGATTTTCTTTGGTGTGTTAGTTATTAAGAATGCATATATGTGAGGGGTAAGGGGGGGGGTCGCCAAAATCCATGTTTGCCCCGGGCGCAAAAAAGGCTAGTTTCGGCACTGATACAGTTATTTTTTTCTTATAGTAGTTGTTGGTCACTCTTAGACATAGATAGAAAGGGAAAATAAGCGTGGAAGCGACTGTAGTGCGTTTGAATGATTGTATAATATGTTTTAGTTGTAGGGCGCCTCAGTAGGTTAGCGAGGCAGAGGGGGCACGTGCCCCGGGCGCCAACAGAACAGAAGGTGAAGAGGGCGCCAAATTAAGATTTTCTTTGGTGTGTTAGTTATTAAGAATGCATATATGTGAGGGGTGGGGGGGGGTCGCCAAAATCCATGTTTGCCCCGGGCGCAAAAAAGGCTAGTTTCGGCACTGATACAGTTATTTTTTTCTTATAGTAGTTGTTGGTCACTCTTAGAAATAGATAGAAAGGGAAAATAAGCGTGGAAGCGACTGTAGTGCGTTTGAATGATTGTATAATATGTTTTAATAGTAGGGCGCCTCAGTAGGTTAGCGAGGCAGAGGGGGCACGTGCCCCGGGCGCCAACAGAACAGAAGGTGAAGAGGGCGCCAAATTAAGATTTTCTTTGGTGTGTTAGTTATTAAGAATGCATATATGTGAGGGGTGGGGGGGGGATCGCCAAAATCCATGTTTGCCCCGGGCGCAAAAAAGGCTAGTTTCGGCACTGATACAGTTATTTTTTTCTTATAGTAGTTGTTGGTCACTCTTAGAAATAGATAGAAAGGGAAAATAAGCGTGGAAGCGACTGTAGTGCGTTTGAATGATTGTATAATATGTTTTAGTAGTAGGGCGCCTCAGTAGGTTAGGGGCGCAGTCAGGCACCTAAAACAAGGGGTTTCAAAAAGGGCGCGATGGAATGTTTATATAATATGTTTTAATAGTAGGGCGCCTCAGTAGGTTTAGGGGCGCAGTCAGGCACCTAAAATAAGGGGTTTCAAAAAGGGGGCGATGGAATGTTTAAGGGCGCCGTTAGGCACCTAAAATTTTTGTTATTAATGTGACATTCTTATTTACACAGAAAAAAAATCAGATAACAGAAACATGATTTGGAACTAATATTACAGTAAATTTATAAGAAAATAAATTATGGTTTCAAAAAATATATAGGAGATCCATTACATTTGAGACATTTTAAGATTACTACCAGGCGCTATCCCTAGTGCGAAAACAAGAACACATTCCGGAAATGGGCATTGTTCGATCACTACATGTAACTTGATCTTTCGGATAAAAGCTCTCCCCTCCAATCCAAGGTTGGTGGTCCTCGAGAGGGTCATCTGACCTTTAGACTGTTTTAACTCCCTTCTTATGCCCTTCCGTGTGTAGGTTAGATAATTTCAGGGCGTCACCTACACACATCTTGGTTTTCCAGCATCCTGTATTGTCAGATTGTCATACTGAAGCTGATTGCGCGACTTTTTAAAACTAGAGATTTATTTCGTTCAATTTTTAAAATAAAAATAAAAAGCTGTCTTTCGTAGCCGTCCAGAGAGTAGAAATTCAGTCATGAGTGATCTGACTGAAATAAAACATAAAAACAAAAAGCCAGGATCTTACTACAGACAATAAAACAGAAAAAGGAGTTATAAAGCGGATAAAGGATGGAAATTTATGAAAAAGTGGATGAAAAATGATGATGCAGTGGAAGGTAAAAAATATACATATTTACCTTTAGTTGAGCATGTTCTTAAAGTACAATGTTTATATTTCTGACGCAGTTGTGAGTTCATTTATTATCATTTCTATTATTAGTGGAAAAAATCGAATAGCATTCTCAGTTTACCGTTAAATTTAATTTTGGCACAGATGTCATATACGCACCACATTTGCGTGAGTGCAACAAAATGGCGATTTTTTTCCTCATATGGTAACCTGGCCATTGTTGTTTATTTATTAATAAACTGTTTATTTACTTTACATTTTCTTTTATAAATCGATATAAATTATTTTGCTTAAAAATTTTTATTTTAACTTTTGTAGTTTATTAGCATTTCCTTTTTAAAATAATTGAAAATAATAAAAAATATGCATGTAGCTGATATTTAAAAACGAATTTTTTTCCAAACTGGCTTTAGAAAAAAAATCGCGCCAATGTGGTGCGTATATGACATCTGTGTCTTAAGTTTTAATGGTTTTTATTATTTATTTCCTAAACAGATCGCTATTTTTTGATAAATGGGGATTTTTGAAACTTTTACATTATTAATACATACATTTTACCGAAAAGAATTCAAATGCGTTTTGGATACTTTAATTATGCAATTAAAGTGTAATATAACAGCAGTTGTTGATTCCGCCACACCTATATTCGATATTTTTAACTTTCCATTCTCAAAAACAAATTTCTAATGTCGAAGCTCTGATTTTCATGATGCCCCCATCTGTTTTAAAACCAGATAAATGTACCTTACAGGCTGAAATGGAAATTTTATTTGACCGATGTAGAACCTCCAATACATTAAATGAAGTTATTGAGGAATCTAAAAAATTACGTTCAGTACTCAAAGAAAATTTTCGCATAATAAAATTTATAATAACAGCTGGTTCAAATGAACGTTCTTTCAGTCAACTTAAGCTCATTAAACATTCCTTACGGACAACAATGACAGATGAACGGTTGAATAATTTAATGATACTAAAATGTGAAAAATCATTGGCAGAAACAATGGACCTAACCTCAGCTGTGACGAAATGGAATGCTTTAAAAAATAGAAAAATTAAAACAGTCTGCGACAATTAGCATTTTGTAATATTATTATATATTCATTTTAAATTGTATTTTTTCTTACTTGTGTTATATTAAATTTAATTGCAAAAAAATATCTTAAAAATCTATATTTTGATGGAATAGGAAATGAGTATGACATAAATGCTTAATCCAAATTACACATTCAGTGATTTGTTGTATGTTTTATTTACAGGGGCGGATCCAGAGAATCGTTTTGGGAGGGGCGATTCCGAGATTTTCGTTTGACGAAATCCCTGCTTTTTTCGCTATCGTTTGATGAAATTCGCTCTTTTTTCGGGATGCTTTGACAAAATTACCGCTTCTTTTGCAGCCCTTTGACAAAAATCGCGCTTTTCCAGCAATCCTATGTCGAAATACGTGCTTTTCAGCGATTCTACGTCAGAATTCGCGTTTTTTCTCAACCCTTTGACGAAATTCGCGCTTTTTCCGTGATCATTTGACGAAATTCACGCTTTTTCGCGATACTTTAACAAAATTAGCGCTTTTTCAGCAATCCTATGTCGAAGTTCACGGTTTTTCAGTGATCCTATGTCGAAATTCGCACTTTTTCCGAGTTCCTTTGCCTTCCCTTTTCGCAAGCTTTTGAAAAAAGTAGCTCTCTTTCCGCGACATTTTGACGAAATTCGACATTTTTCCATGACACTTTGACAAAAATCGCGCCTTTTCAGCAATCCTATGTCGAAGTTCGCGCTTTTTACGCAATCCTCTCTCAAAATTCGCATTTTTTCCGCGACCCTTTGACGAAATTCGCCCTTTTCCGCGGTACTTTGACAAAATTACCAGTTTTTTTGCAAGCCTTTGAAAAAGTAGCGCTTTTTCCTCGACCTTTTGACGAAATTGAAACTTTTTGCGCAACACTTTGACAAAAATCGCGCTTTTTCAACGATCCTATGTCAAATTTCGCGTTTTTTACGCGATCCACTGTCGAAATTCACGTTTTTCCTCTACCCTGTCGTGAAATTCACGCTTCTTCAGTGATCATTTGACGAAATTCGCGCTTTTTCACGATATTTTGACAAAATTAGTGCTTTTTCAGAGATCCTATGTCAAAGAGTGCGTTTTTTACGCGAATTTCTGTTGAAATTCGCATTTTTTCTGCCGCCATATGGTGAAATTCGCGCTTTTTCCGTATTAATTTCACGAAATTCGCGCTTTTTCGCGGTACTTTGCCGAAAATAGCTCTTTTTCAGCAATCCTATGTCGAAGTTTGCGCTTTTTCAGCTATCCTATGTCAAAATTAGCACTTTTTCCGCTATACTTTGCCTTCTTTTATTCCAACCCTCTGACAAAATTAGCGCTTTTTCCACGCCATTTTGGCGAAATTTGCTCTTTTTCTGCGATACTTTGAATTAACGTTTTTTTGCAAACATTTGACAAAATTCGTGCTTTTCTTCGACCTTTTCACGAAATTCGAGCTTTTTCCTCGACACTTTGACAAAACTCGCGCTGTCAGCGATCTTGTGTCAAAATTCGCGTTTTTTAGCAATCCTTTGTCAAAATTCTTTTTTTTTTTTTTTTTTTGCGCAACCTTCGACAAAATTCATGCTTTTTTCGCGATCTTTGGTAAAATTCGCTCTTTTTCCGCTACACTTTGACAAAATTAGCGCTTTTTAGCGACATTTTAATAAAATTCGCGTTTTTTCCGGAACAAAAGACTGTCTCCGACGAAGTCGCAGAAATCCCTTCCGGGAAAAAGTCTGAATTCAACACTGGTTTGGGGGGGGGGGACGATCGGGGCGATCGCCCCCCCCCCGTGGATCCGCGCCTGTTTATTTATTTAAATCATAAATATTCGAATATTTAAATCATAAATATTCATAAGTATTCGATTTCTCTATAAACATTCCACATTGCCTTTTTAGCTTTGAAAAAACAAGAGCTGGGAGAGATATTTTAGCCGCATAGTGGCAAGCACTCTTAAAATCTAAATCCAACCATGGCTGCATCACTTACATCACCTAAATAGATGTCATTACCATGAATAAGTAACTAAAGATAAAAAGTAGCATAACTACCCCCCCCCCTCTCCTAAAAAGTTTACGAATAATTCAAGGGCGGCAAAACATTAAAAGGCGCCAAATTTTGGTCTCCCCCCCCAATAAAAATTTCAAGCTACGCCCCTGCATACAAGTGGTGCCAATATTATTAAAGAAAGACGATAGAAAATCCTAGTGCTGTAAAAGCGTTAAATACTGTTATCTATCAATTATCCTATACATGACAGTAGTTAAACCTGTCACTTATGTATGTGTTTTACGGTATCGCCCTTAATACCATGTATCTGATAATTTTCTAACGCGACACTGATTTAGTATCGAAGTCCTGCCATATTATTCGTGTACAAGTTTGTCGTAATGAAAAAGAAGAGTGGCAACATCCACGAAGCTTGATTCGGAATAATGGCGTCTTCCGCTGTGATATGTGGTCGTGTGTTGCATAGCATGGCGTTAATTCGTCGTTCGTCGTTTCCTTGTGGATTTTCTTTTTTTAATGTAAAAGGTAAGTGCTTTACTAAATATTCTTTATACACTAATTATTTAATATTTATAACTGAGTAAAAAATTTTAAATATTGTAGGTGACTTGCAAACATCAGTACACGTTTTCATAATGTAAACAAACAAACATTTCTTAAAACATTATTTACGTAACTTTATGAGCAATCGATACAAGTTTTTTTTTTCTTAGGACCCATTTTATAAAAAGTAAAAGTTATTTTTAGATATGTATCATATCTTTATACTTCTTTTTTGTGTGAAAAACATTGTCCCCAAAAATGAAATACAGTTTCTCAAAATAACAACAAATGTTTATTAATAATTACTTCTTTAAATCCTTCTGCTAAAGTTTTTCTTTATGGTAAGTTTAATTTGTTAAAATATTAAACATTTTAACAAAAATAATCAATGAAAGTATATTTTTATCGAATGGAAGAGGCCTGTATAGAAAGAGGCCTGTTTTATTGAAAGAAATTTTTTGAATGGGCCTCTTTTATTGAGATTATTACGAGTACAAAACTGCGAAGGAATTTTGTTTTGAAACATCAATTTAGTTTTAAACTTAACCACCATATTTGTTTATTGTTGAGTTTGACTTGCAATAATTTTCAAAAATTGCATTTTGGCATGTTTGAGAAAAAAAAAAATCAGGGACTTCATTTTGAAGACGCAAAACACATTTGTTTAAATAATTTGATAAAGTGCAGGGTAAGCCCAGTCTTGTATTCATTGAACCGTTAAATGATTGCCAAAAGCTGTTATCAATTGTTTATTTTGTTTATCATTTCTAATTTCCAATCATGTTAAAGACAATTTTTTAATGTATACATTTATGGAATCATTATGTATATTTATATTAACATTTACTGCTGTTTGTCCACTAGAATGAATATAAATTATCAGATTTAATGATTTACCTGTGTAGGGTCACCTGCAGGGTCGAAGCTATCGCCAGGGCACTGCCCTGAGGCCTCCATGCCTTTGGGACCCCCAAACTGATGGTTAAAAAACACTATTGATTTTAGTTTCTTGTCTAACTTCCTATAAAATGCCGAGCACCTAACTAAAAGTAGTAATTAGATAAATCAAAGCACTAGAATATATGTTTTTGCATGTCTGTCGATATACTCCGTACACTTCACATGCTAAAGCAGCTCTAGAACAGACAGCAAAATGTCGAGTCGAATGTGTCATGTCATGTTTGCCGATCCCACTGAAGTTAGTATAAGAAAGAAAATATGAGTTTTTGATCACTTGAATAATACAAAAAGCATCTAAAAAATTCTAAAAAATCTCTCTTATATAAAATCGAAAAAAAAATTATCAACATATATCTTTCATAAGGTTTTTAAGCAGAATCAGGAACAGGTACTTATGTATTAACGCCGCCACAGCAGAAGTTATGCTAATGTGCAAATAAAGAGCAATTTTGTTGTTCTTACGTGCATGTAGTTATGTTTTGGATTCCTTGTTGCCTCGTTGTTTGCTCATTTTTGACGGCATCTTTTGTGTACATGCGAACGAGAATGTTCTTTATTATTCTTCTGCTTATTCTTATTCAGTGGCGCAGCCAGAGGGGGGGTTTTGGGGTTAAAACCCCTACCAGAGCTAAGAAAGAACGCTATAATTACAGCTTATATGAATCAAAACCAAACTTAATATTTAAAATATTTAAACATTTTGACGTATTTCGGAATCCGCCGCTTTATTAAATAAAGTGATTCAATTAAATGGTGAAAATTCCACTTAAAACTCTGAAGGTGCATGTTACATGTATTAGTTAAATAAAAATTGGTTATTTTAACTAAATCTCTTTTCTAAGACGTATTATGCTAAAAGAATGATGATTTCCTGCCACACAGATGCTCTTCGAGTTTATGTATTATACAGTGAATATTCTAATTAGTACTGATTATATTAACCGGCGATTCAAATAACTGGCAAAAAACTTTATCAGAAACTCAAAACCCCCCCTAGAACCGAATTCTGGCTGCGCCACTGTTATTCTTCACCTGGTGTTAGTACGTAAGTACCTAGAAACATATGATTAAGTTACATAAACAAAAATGAACCTAAGCAAAACACTCTTCAAAGTATTCAACCAATCAGAAGTCTGTATTTTCTCCCTTATGCTAGTTTTAGTGGGATCGACAAAAATTTTGTCGGCGCCAAGTACCTGCCCAATTCTATGTTTTTAAGCCATTTTTTGGTTTATCATACTGCGTATATTTAAACAGCGGTATGCGGAGAAAAAACTGCACCTGGGGCCTCCAAGTTTATAGTTATGGCCCTGGTCACCTGGGGTAATTCCTGATCAAAAATCAGCATCCAATTATTATGAAAGCTATTAAAGGTATTGTTCTTAATTAACCCCCCCCCCCCCCCCATGATGGTTATATAATAAAAAATCTTTATTAAATATATATATGCACATAATTGAAATTTGAAATAACTTTTAAGTGACCAAGAATTGGTCTGGAAACGGGGTAATTCTCTGTCTTTCTTTGGTAATTATTGGTCAGAATCCTTTTTGACGTAAAGAATGTATATTGATAGTTACTTTTTTAAGACTGAGTATTAAAGTAAATATAATCAATCTTGTAAGTTTTATTCATCTCATAATTGTTTAATAATAAACCATAATTTGTTTTGGTATAGATACAAAATTATTTCATATACAAAAGACTTGTATAGTTTACAAAGCATGAACTAGCCAAAGAATTTTTGTAGCATTTATTAGCAGTATTTATTACTTTTTTATCCAATGTAAATGGATTAATCCTTACAAATTTATTGGTTAAATGTTTATTTTTTCGATTTTATGACTGAAGTTTCTGGATCCTTTTTCAAGAAATTTTACATAAACTTTAATATGGATCTTTAACACTCGGCGTAAAATGTAATGTTTGTATTGCCTATATATATGTTTATGCATGATTTCAGCATTTTGCAATAAGAGAGTTTTTCTACTTAGTTCTTCTGTCATAGGGTGTGTCTTATCTTACCGTTAGAGCACTTACCGTTTTTGCATTTACAATTATATTTTTAAGGAGGCTTTAAACTTGCGTTTAAAGAAAGTTGTAAGACAATAGTTTTTAGGGTGTATACTTATAATAGATAAAATATCATATATAAATATAATAAAATTATATTATTAAGCAATAACCAGGAATTGCCTCACAAATATGGGACAAGTTAAGATTGTAGAAAAATAATGAATTCTGTTTAAAGACAGGGAAAAAAATATGCAAATTTTGCTGAAAAATTGCAGATAATATGAGACTTTTACCGAAGGATTTCAGAAAATATGCAAATTTTGTTGAAGAATCACAGAAAATATGCAAATTTTCTCTAAAAGGGCTGTAAAAATTTTGCTAAAGGATCATGGATAAATGCCAAATTCTTTGAAAAGACCATGGAAAAAAGTGCGATTATTGTCAAATGGTCGTAAAAAACACATTTTGTCAAAATACTTTAAAAAAAAATACAAATTTCGTCAGAAGTTTGAGTTTTACTTAATTAAAATAATGCATACTTTGTGACGATCAGCCGTTAGCATCCCCCTATCACCACCACCATCCATAGATATGTACTACAATTTTAATATGTAAATGCTTCCCTCTTTTATGATTTTCCTTCACATTTGATTAGGGGAGGGGGCAGATTAATGGGACTTTGTTTTTTACAATATGAATTAAAAATGAAAGTTTAAATTATCATTTAAATTAGGTTGATAAGGTGTGGAAAATCTTAAATTTTGTTTATAAGAAACAGAAAAATCATGAATTTTGCCAATGAGGTGCAGAAAAAATTTCGAATTTCGAAGGTCAGGCACGGAAAAATCACAAGTTTTGTCAATCAAGCTTGGAAAAATCGCAAATTTTTTCTATCAGATGCATAAAATTGCACATTTCAATGATCGTCAGCTTTCTTGATGATGCGTCAAAAAATTGCATATTTTCTTCATCGGCTGTAATAAAAAACAAATAATTTGTCTATTTATTGCTCCAAAAAAAAAAACATGAACGTTGTTTGACGCAGAAAAAAAAAGAAATATCATTGATCAGGCATGAAAAAATTGCAAGTTTTGTAGATCAGAGGCACGGAAAAAATCACAAATTTTATCGATCAGTGCATGTAAAAATTACAAGTTTTGTTGATGAGGTGCCGTAAAGTTGGAAATTTTGTTCATTGGCAGCATACAATACAACTTCATCAATTTGTCGAGGGGGGGGGAATGCAGTTTTCATCAGTCATTTAACAATCTCAAATTTCATTTATCGGGTGCAGAAAAAAACGTACTTTGTCAATGGTTGGTGGAAAAATCTCAAATTTTGTCGACATGGGTGCAAGACCTTTAGTCTTGAAGAAATTTTTGGCAAATTCTACTTTATATACTTAAATAATAGTAGTTTTACTGTCACGAACATTTAATCACTTTCTTTTATTGTAAGAAATCAATTTTTTAGCCATAATGAAAGGCTTAGAAACATAGGTGCAAGTTTTTCAGTCCTGAGACGGAATTCGGTCTCTTAAAAATTCCTGAGGACGGAAACGAGATGGAAAAATCTCCTAGGACGGAAGTGGATAGTGAAAAACACGCGCTTTTCATCAAATGATCGCAGAAAAAAACATGATTTTCGTGAAATGATCGCGGAAAAAAGTGCTATTTCTGTCAAAGGACTGCAAAAAAGACACGTTTGCCGTCAAAAGCTTGCGAAAAAAAAAAAAAGCGATTTCGTTCAAAGGATTGCAAAAAACACACTATTTCTGTCGAAAGACGGCAAAAAACACTCTAATATCATCAAAGAATTGTGAAAAAAGGCACGATTTTTATCAAAAGCTTGTGAAGAAAACGCAATTCCTGTTAAAAGATTGCGGGACAGATATCATCTCAGTCAGAGAATGCGAAATAGACGCAGTCTCTGTCAAAGGATTGCAAAAAAAAAGATGAGTTTTCTGTCAAAAAGTTACAGAAAAAACGCAACTCCTGTCAAAGAATCGCGAGAAAGATGCTATTTCCGTTGAAGAATCACGAGAAAGATGCTATTTCTGTCGAACAATTGTGAGAAAGATGCTATTTCCGTCGAAGAATCTCAAAAAAGATGCTATTTCCGTCGAAGAATCGCTAGAAAGATGCTATTTCCGTCGAAGAATCTCTAGAAAGATGCTATTTCTGTCGAAGAATTGCAGAAAAGATGCTATTTCCATCGAAGAATCACGGAAAAGATACTATTTCTGTAGAAGAATCATGAAAAAGACGCAATTTCCATCAAAAAATCGCGAAAAAGATGCTATTTCCAGTCAAAGAATACTGAGTAGATGCAATTTTTGTCAAAGGATCGCAAAAAAGTGCAAAATCGCGTGAATTTAATCAAAGGATCGTAGAAAAGACATGAATTTTGACAAAAGAATCATGGAAAAGTCGCAAATTTTGTCAATGTATCGAGAAAAAGAGGAGATTTCCATCAAATGATTGCAATAAAAATGTGATTTTTGTTAAAGGATCGTGAAAAAATGCGAACTTTGCCAAAGCATCATGGAAAGATGTGATTTCTGTTAAAGGATTGTGAAAAAGACACTATTTCCGTCGAATAATTGCAAAAAAGGCGCTATTTCCGGTCAAAGAATACAAAACTAGCAAAAGCCGTGCTTTGTTTGGATTCGCGAAGCATTATTTCATAAGATAAATATTTGAATGTAACAAAATTTTTCATATTATTTTTGCATCTTTATTAAGCAAAAACGTTAGCTCATGTTTTGGCACATTTAAATTTTAGAAATGTAAATTCAGCCAAATAACTAAGAATTACTTCGGAATTTTTTATTTATGATATGAGGCTGGTTTAAATAATGGAATGGGGTAATAAAGTACAAAATTCCATAATGTCTTGTGGGAAATTAATAACTTGCCCACTGTATCCAAGTTGACCACCTATAACCTGATAAACAGTAATAATTTGATTTAATTAAATTATTCTTCAATCAATTAAAATATTCTTAAATTATTCTTCAATCTCAATTATTCTTCAATCTTTCGATTCGGATACCAAACTTAAGAAACTTAACAAAATATTCAGTTTAAATACCAAATATAAAAATTAATTTTACTTGTTTACGATTCTTTTGCTGCCAGTTTACCAAAGTAAATACCTTAATAAATAAATCTTAATGTAATTCTTTTAAAATCCGTAAGTATAAACTGCGTGAATAATTTTGGTAGAATAATGAAAATATATTTTATTTAATATATTAATCATGATTCTATCTATAATTACTTACCCCTTGTTTTTTTTTTCTTTCTTTTTAAAATAAAAAGATACGGGTTCAATTTTTTATTTGCAAACGATTTTGGCGGAATAATGAAAATATATTTAATTTAATTAATTAAACATGATTCTACCTATAATTACTAACCCCATGGTTTATTTTCCTTCTGAAAATAAAAAGATACGCGTTCAATTTTTTATTTGCAAAATTGCGTCTATAATAGAAAAACATGTAGAATAAATTAATTATTAAAATAATACTTTTTTAAGGGTTATTCTGTAAAAAAATAACATTGTGCAAATCTACAAATCATAATTTATTCTTATGTTTAATTTCAAATAAAAATACTGAATAGTTTTTTTATAAAGTGTACGACAAAGTGTAACTTGAGTGGCCTAGTAGAGGATTTGCTTCGCTCATCCTAATAAGTACACTTTTTGTCAAAGGATCGCAATACAGGTGTGAATTTAAACGAAGGATTGGGGAAAAGGTGCAAACTTTGCCAAAAGATCGAGAAAAAGCGCGATTTCCGTGAAATCATTGCAAAAAACCCACAAATTTTATCAAATGATAGCGGAGAAAATGAATTCTTTGTCGAAGGATAGTGAAAAAGGATGCGAATTTCATCAAAAGATCGTATGAAATACTTAGATTTCATCGAAAAAACGCAGATTTCTGCTGAAAACTGTAGAAAAATCACAAATTTCAGTGGAAAATAGTGGAAAATTGCAAGTTTTGGTTTAAAATCGTAAAGAAATCACAAATTTCAGCAAAATATTGTAGGAAAGTTGAAAATTTTGTCGAAAGATTGGGGGAAGAAACTAATTTCATCATATGGTCATGGAAAAAAATACGAGTTACGTGCTTATGTTCTCAATCAGTGAGAGGGTGCGGCGTCAAAATATTTTCAGACTTGGCAAAATTTCAAACTTGCACCCATGCTTAGAAATCTTCTAACCCCTTTTCATTTAGTTACTTCTAATACTCAGAAAAGATTTCACAGATAGACTTCTTGTACCTATGTTTGTCGATCAACTTCGTAAAAATCTCGAATGTTGTTGATCGACTTTGTACGAATCTCGAAGTTTCTCGATAGACTTCGTACGAATATCGAAGTTTCTCGATAGACTTCGTACGAATATCGAAGTTTCTCGATAGACTTCGTACGAATATCGAAGTTTCTCGATAGACTTCGTACGAATATCGAAGTTTCTCGATAGACTTCGTACGAATATCGAAGTTTCTCGATAGACTTCGTACGAATATCGAAGTTTCTCGATAGACTTCGTACGAATATCGAAGTTTCTCGATAGACTTCGTACGAATATCGAAGTTTCTCGATAGACTTCTTACGAATCTCGAAGCTTCTCGATAGACTTCTTACGAATCTCGAAGCTTCTCGATAGACTTCTTACGAATCTCGAAGCTTCTCGATAGACTTCTTACGAATCTCGAAGCTTCTCGATAGACTTCTTACGAATCTCGAAGCTTCTCGATAGACTTCTTACGAATCTCGAAGCTTCTCGATAGACTTCTTACGAATCTCGAAGCTTCTCGATAGACTTCTTACGAATCTCGAAGCTTCTCGATAGACTTTGTACAAATCTCAAAGTTTCTCGATCAACTTCGTAGAAATCTCTAATTTCCTCAATCAGGCGTGAAAAAATCGAAAATATTATTCTGGAGCGGAAAAAATTGAAAATAGCATTCTTCGAACATGGCAAAATTGTGAATTTTGTCGATTATACTTGAAAAAATTGCAAATTTTGTTGATTGGTCACAAAAAAGCACATTGTGTCTTTAGGAGAAAAAAAATCACACAATAGATTGATATGAAATGGAAAAATCGCTGATGTTGTCTATGATGAATGGAAAAATTTTAAATTTCGTTAATCGGCAGGGTTTGAAAAAACCCCGGTTTTTTTTAAAAAAGCCCAACCCACTGGGCCCACTTGTCTAAAATAGATCCGTCGTGTAGCACAAAAAGAAAAAAAAATCTTTAATCCTTTAATGTACCCCCTTTATTTCAATATGTTCTAAAATAACCTAAGTTTTTATAACTGTGACAGCGATTATTATTAATCTAATTTCAACTATCCGCTACAAATATATTAAATATGCATATATTATATATATATATAAATGCGTATGTATGAAAAACAGAAAAGAAAAAAAGAAATAGCAAAAATTGAGCACTAGCAATTTGGCGAATTTAATCGCTTGTTTACTCGCCAAATGAAAAATTTAGTCGCAATTTGGCGCATTGGCGAGCGACAGCGAGAACACTGCTCTTCCCTATACAAAAATATACAGCAAATAATAATAATAATAATAAAAACTTTTAATTATTCTTATACAGACATGTAATTTTAGTAAGTCTGATCATCTACTACACTGTTGGTCCCATAATTGGTATTGGTGGATAATCACACGTGTACAGTGTACCTATAACGTTTTTATAGAAAAGCATTCATTTTGAATAAACACTACATTTTCAAATCATTACATTTTGCTTTAAAAAATCATACATCTTAAGGTATGCTTAATAATATAATAGCAAATAAGTTTTTGACTTCATATAGATGTTAATAGAAATTTAAATTTTTTGTATATATGCCTGTTGTATTATTTTTTAATTTCTGTTTTTAGATGGTGTTGTTTAGAAATTCAGGAAGACCTTCTTTCGCATCTCAAATATATATTAGAGTATGAGGATATTTCCAAACATGTAAGTTATTTTTTATTTTTTTAATAGAATTCAAATTTTGATAAATAAAGTAGACTTAGAATGTGTTATCTTTCAAAGTTCTCTTTTAAATTTTCTAGCTAATAATTCTAAACTATTCTTGTTTTCTGTCTGAAATAATTATCATTAAAAGCTATTTATGCTTTTAAAAACTGAAACCATTTATGGTGCATATTACACACTGCTCATGTCTTTAAAGGTTAAATTTTAAACATGGAAACTCATAATGAAGTATAAGGGAGGGGAAATTTTTTCTGGTGACTAAAATTTAGAAAAATTCTAGGCTACATTTACAGAAACATTTCTGAAAACAGAATTGTCCTAGACAGTGTTAGAAATTAGCAGTCGTTAGTTGTCAAATGCAACTAAAAAATTGAATTTGACCGACTAGAAAATTATTCTTTCGCAGAAAATTATTCGTCAAATTTGACGCCTAGCTTTTTAAAAAATTTATTAGACATTCAGCTCCAAAAATTAAAAAAAAAAAAAGGTCTAGTCTGAAAAATCAGAACTAAAAAAAATCGCTAAAAAAAAAAAATTCATCAATTGCTCGTATAAGAAATCGCCACTTTCGGCAAAAGATGGGTGAAAAACGATTTTTTTTTTCCAAAAATAACAAAAAAGCAGAAGTTTTTTTATATGATAGCATAAAAAAAAGGCAAATTTCTACAAAGTATTGCGAATAGAGATGCAAATTTCTACAAAATATTGTGAATAGTAATGCAAATTTTGTCAAAGAATCGCAAGAAAAACGCGAATTCCATAAAATAATCACAAAAAAAGTTAATTTCGTCAAAAAAATCTTGGGGAAAAAACGAACTTTGTTATAGAATCGCAAAAAAATGCAATTTTCTATGAAGGATCATGAAAACAAATGTTAATTTCGTTATAGAATCTTTAGAAAAAAGCTAATTTTGTCAAAGAATTACAGAAAAAATAAGAATCTTGTCATAGGATCACAATAAAATCTTAATCCCATCAAAGGCTCGCGAAAAAAAACAAGTTTCTTCAAGGAATCCCAAATAATCAGTAATTTTTGCCAAAGGGTTGCGAAAAAAACCACATAATTAACAAGGAGGTAGGGGTTCCCAGCCCTGCAGAAAACGACAAATTTTGTCAAAAGATTGAGAAAAAATACTGCCAATTTCGTCAACAAATCGCAAAAAAAATGGCAAGGCTTGTCAAAAGATCAAAAACACGACAAAGTTTGGCAAAAGATTGCGAAAAAACACGACAAAGTTTGGCAAAAGATTGCAAAAAAGGCAAAATATTAAAAAAAAAATCACGAAAAAACCAGCATGTTTCATCAAAAGATTGCGAAAAAACCGACAAGTTTCGTCAAAAGATCACAAAAAAAAAAGGCCAGTTGCGTCGAAAGATCACAAAAAGAGTTGCAAATTTTGTCGAAAGATTGCGAGAAAACGGCAAATTTTGCCGAAAGATAGCAAAATTCGTAAAAATGGTGCAACCTCCCCCCCCCCCCAAAAAAAAAAAAAAATTAGGAGTGGATTTTTTTCTTGTCTCTGTAGTAACCTTAAAGAAAATTTGATGCGAATTTCAAAATTATTCTTTTACTCCAAATCACTTCAAAATTACATGCAGTATCACAGTAATATTAATATGAATTTTAGAAACTGCAACTAAAAATCTTAATTTGACGCCTAAGGTTTTTACAGTAGTCATTTGACGCCTGCCTTTTATCTCCCAATTTCTATCACTGGTCCTAGATTTTCTAGAAAAGCAGAGTGTTACTTGTAGGTAGAAGGCACTTATTTAATTCTTAAGATTCAATAACTATATGTTGAAAGTCTGATTTCTGGCTGCACAAGTTTTATGCAAACTTTCATCCTTACAGTGTGGATAATTACCTAGTTATATTACAACTGAATACTGGGGTTCCCACTTTAGGGTGACATCATGATCAGGATAGATGCTGTAGAGCAGTTCGCTGTTCAGGGTAAAGTAAATAAGATTACTGTATATACTCGCGTATAAGTCGAGAAATTTTAGACAAAAAAAGAACTTCAAAAGGGGGGGGGGGTCGATCTATATGCAAGACTTAAAAAAAAAAATCTAATAATAAAATAGTTTGCTAGTTAATCATTGCTGCAGCACCCCATTATGTTTGTAGAGTCCAAAATCCAGAATCCTTCCAACCTCAACGATTCTGAATTCAAGATCATTTTTTGTTTATTTTTCAAAAAAATCTACCCAACCCTGTTGCAATGAAAAAAAGGAAAAAAAAAGTGCGATTAAGATGGCTTTCAAAAGGGAATTGTTTAAAAAGATTCATGGAGTTGTTCGATGTTCTTGGTGAATTTTTAAATGAAAAGCCTGACATTAAGGCCCTACAAACCGTTGATGGAAAAGCATATGTTAGTTATTTAGCAGATATCTTTGAAAAGTTTAATACATTAAATAAACAATTTCAAGGAGAAAACAAAACACTTGTTGATGCAAAAGTGAAAATATTTGGAGTTTTCTGCGTCTGCTGAGGTTTGACAAAAACATATTTCAGACAGAAAGTTTGACCTATTTTTCTGGTTAAAAAAATGCGAGATAACAGACACTGCTATAACTGCCATTGTCAATCATCTGAAAATGTTGGCCTCTGATATGAATGATAGATTCGTTGATTTAAAGCAAATGGATTTTCCATCATGGGTCATGCAGCCAATGTTAGTTGATTTATCTAATGTTTCAACACCATACAGAGAAGAAATCACTGAAATTAAAAACGATGAGTCAATTAAAACTCTATTCAACATAAAAGGCAATATGGTGTGGCTTTGTGCTGAGACTGAAACTAAATAGCTTAATTCAACACAATTTGCAAGAAAAATATTGTTACCCTTCCCGTCTTCATACCTTGCTGAATGTGGCTTGAGTGCAGTAAACGATTTACTACTAAAATAAAGAAATCGACTAGACATCACTAAACGAGGGATTTGAAATAAAAGCTGACAAAATTAGTGCCTGATATAAAATATCTTTGCAGCCAACATCAAGCACAAAAATCTCAATTTTATTCTATTCATCTTAAATGTTATAATTTGAATTTATTTTATTATATATTTTATTTATTTATTTACTTTTACTATAAGCAATTAAAATGACAGATACATAATCAAGAAACATCCAGTTAAAGTTATTTTTGTGTATCAAAGTTCACTATTAAATATTTGAAAATCTAATTTGTTTGTTCTTTTTTTTTTTTTTTTTTTTTTTTTTTTTTTTTTTTTTTTCATTGCTGCATATTATTATTATTACTCTTATTAAAATCTAGAAGTGGCTGCACAAACCATCACCTTATCGAGTTGATGACTGAAATTCATGAACTAGTTAAAACTTGATTCGCATATCAAAATGCAACTGGTCTACCAAGTCATATCTTAACAAACCTGATTTTGGTGGTTGACTAGTAGATTTACCATTTGTTTTCTTGCTAGCAGTCCTCTACATTTTCATACTTTTGACTGCAGTAAAGCACTTACCGATCAATCACTAAAATCAGGTCTTTAGCGGTTTCCACCAAGATATGATTTGGCTGACCAGTTGCATTTTAATATACAAATCAAATTTTGTCTAATGCTGAAACTTCAACAATCAATTCTATGAGGTGATGGTTTGTGCAGCCGCTTCCTGGTCTATATTATTAACGATTGCTTCCTGAACACATTTCTTTCGTTTATGTTCATTTTTTCATGACCTTTCTTTTACTTGTTTGTTTTCTTTTCCATTCCATTTTTAAATGGCTATTTTTTTTTTTTTAAACTTCTTTAAATGGAATAACAGCTCAATTTTTATATAATAATTATTTTTCAGAGAGAGGGGAGGGGGGCCATCAGGGTTTTAGATATGATTTGGTGGGGCATGGCCTGAAAAAGGTTGAGAAAAACTGGTATAGTTAATTATTTAGTTTAATTCTTAAGGGCTCTTTTGGTTTATGTATGATTTTAATTCTTTCAAATGTCATGTCAGAATATTTTATGGGAAAGTATTGATTGTGCTGTTGATTTCTATTCTTTTGAAAAATGTTGAATAAATCCTAATTCTCCAGTAGAGAGGGGCACTTAACATCCAGTTACATAGACATGGGAAATTAATGTGTGGTCTGATGTAAATGTGTCTGCTTTTTGTAACAAACTGGATTTTTTTTTTTTTTTTTTTTTTTTTGGGGGGGGGGGGGGGAAGTGAGATATTGCAAATGAAGTATTTATTCATTTTCGAACAATACATGACTATAAGAATTCCGAAATACACACTGTAGTGTTCTTAAAATTTTATGACAGTTTGTAAAGGAATTTTGAAGCAAGATTCCAAAACTTTCCAGAGATAATTAAGTTGTCTCAATTCTTTGTCACCTTAGTTATTCCAGCTGCAAAATAGATGGTTGTGAAGTTGTTCAATCCTGAAAAACTTCAAATGAAAATAATTGTCTTGCAAGAAAATATTTCCCTACCAGTGTATAAAAATACATCCTCTTAAGAATTTTGGGGTAAAAATGTTTCAGTAATGTATGAAAATTGCAAAAAACTAGCTATTTACCTGGTTACTGTTTTTGACTCTTCATGTCTTCATATGTATGTAAAAAATCTTTGTTCAAAATTAATTTTTTGATAAACAAATATCGTTTTGAGATTAATGGATGCCCACCTTCAAGATACTTTTTTCATTATTTATTCACCACATGAACAAAACTGTAAAAATCTGGCTCAAGAAAGCAAGTGTAATTCTTCACATTAATTTTTCAACAGATGCCTTAAGAATGCCTTTTCTATTTCGTGATGAGAACATTTTTAGATCTTATACCTATGTATGTAGTAATTGTTCAGAACTAATGCATAACTTTTCTATTACATGTGTGTATATCTATAATAATAATAATAAAATATAAGTAGGTAGTACTTATGTGTTTTGTTCTTTGGATCTCAATAAAAATTTTCGGAACCCATTTAAAATTACTTGCCAATCTCTGCATTAGAATTTCAATAAACTGCTGATTCTCTTCTATACAATGAAAATATAATCCATGGAAAATGCTGTCTAATGGTTAAATCACATAAAAATAAGTTAGTCTTGAATAAAAATCCTAGTATAAAATATTTTTATATATATTGAATAAAATTCCTTATATATTTAGTGTTGATGCTATGTATGTGTAATTTACTTGTTCTCAAGGTGTGAAAGTCAATTATTTTATTATATTTCTACAATTTTAATAATCTGATTTTGTGCCTACCAATAAAAATTTTTGATCTTTTTAAAATGTTATTTTATGTTGTTTAAATAGGTGGAGAAATTGTCAGATACTTGGAGCACCCAACTTGGAAGGAATCTGGGTTTGAAGTATACCAGTATTGAGAGTAAAGGATTGAGGACTTCTGAGCCAGTTTCTGAATTTTGAAGAAAATGTATTATAAAAGAGCATGATAACTGTCGATATGAAACATTGTATTGCTAAATCTCATCTTTAAAAAAAATTAAAGGAAAATCTTTGTTAAAAAATATTAAATATATATAATTTGTATTTTGTAAACAAAAATTGTAGTTAATAAATATTGTAGCACTAACACTAGCACTGTTCTATATTGTTTGTGTTTATTTATTTCAGCTATCTTAACATGGTAGGTATTTTCAGATGAAACATAGACAAGAATTGACAGATGATTTGAAAAAAAGACTCATAAGGTTTATCGCAAACAAGGAGGGGGGGGGGGGTGAAGGAATTTTTTTTTTTTTTTATGTCTCACCTATGATTTGAGATAAATGTATTTGGTGTGTGTATGCATTATTATTAGTATTCTATTTGAAATAGTTTGTACATTTTTAATTTAATTATATTTCATACAAAATTTTCAGTTGTACTAAAGTCTCTCAATATGAAAGTTTGTGAAGCATAAATTATTCCATTTATCCCCACCCCCCCTTCATTTCCAAATTTGTATTGTTGAAATTTTATTTAAAAAAATTTTTGCTATTTAAATGGTTTACGCATCTCAAATGACAAAATGTTGTTAATTTAATTAGTCACTGAAACTTTTTTGGAGTCCAAAAATATTGAATGTGATGAGGAAAAAAAAAAATCAATAATAAAATGGAAGTTTTTAAATGAAAAAATCTTATCTCAAAAGTACTTTATTACTCAAGTGTGTGTGTGTGGAGAGGGGGGGGGGATTAGGATATGTGCTAAGACCTGATAATATTTAAATTAGTAAGTAATAAGAAATTTTTTTATACTTCTATTATGTAGGGATTACTGCAAGACAATAATGCTATTAGAGGAAAAAACAATAAAATATCTAATAAGTAAAAATAAACTTTTTATTTAATGCTAATTTCATCACTAATAATAATAATTTGTATTATTTATAAATCTTTTACTTATAGACAAAAGCAATTTGGTCATTGAATAAAAATTTGAATATATTTTATGAGGGGTGCAGAAAATCTAAGCGGCGTCGGGCAGTCTCTCACCACTAAATTGATTTATATATATTTTGGCTAATATTTTGTGCAAAATTCTTGCTAGAATGTTATTAAATTTTCAGCAAAGAAATTTTTTTAATAATTTTAGTGGCGTGAGACTACCCACTTATGCCTAGATTTTTGCACCCCTTTTTATGTTTCATGATTAGTTAGAAAAATTAAGAGAAAATCCCCATCCCCCTCCATGTATATGCATTTATATTAGAAAAATGTTTGCTTCTTTGAAGCAATATTTGATTTTTTTTTTTTTTTTTTTCAATGTACTACACTTGGAACTTAATTGAAATGCTATTGTAAGAGAGGGGGGGGGGGGAATAAAACATTTTTATTGTAAAAAAGGTGCGATTGAATAGTTGAGCAAAAATTAGAATATTTTTTTATCCTTCATAATTAAGACAGTTAAAGGACTTTTTAAAAAAAACTTGTTTCAAAAATATTTTTTTCTTTGGAATGTTTTTTCTTTTCTCTAAATTGGAATTTCAGGCAAATGTACGATAAAAAGATGAAGGATAACATCCGTAATATATATATATATATAAAAAAAAAAAACTATTGTATTATGTGTGCTAGTTAGATGCATTTTTTCCTGATCAGTTAAGAGTGGATTTTAAAAAAGTTTTTTAATACGATCAATAGTATGAAACTTCATAAAAAAAATACACGCGTGAAACTGAATAAAGAAGATATTTATGTTAAAAGATTCTCTAAGCAGTACACAGAGATTCTGTATAAAATTTAAGTGAAGTTAAATACGGCGTTACAAGATGTGCTAATCGCAAAATATAGAAGAAAAAATTCTTCAGTGCTAATTTTCCACAATAAAACAACGCAAGCTTGATTTCCTTATTATAAAACTTAGAGAAAATCTTGCAACAATTTTATTTTGAAACTTGAGAAAAGGTCTTAAAAATAACTGATTGTACCAAGGTTTTTTTTTTTTTTTTTTTTTTTTTTTTTTTTAATCATTCTCTAATTTTATAACTGGAGTAATTTTTTTTACTCTTTCAAAGGCGGTTGTATATTTATGGAACTAATTAATTTTAATTTCCAAATGTTACCAGAATTTTGATTAAAAAAAATAGTTTGATGTATGTAAAATTTAGTTTTTTCTTCTTTACAAATATACATGTAAATTCCTGTGTCATTCATTTCAACATATTAGCAATGGAAGTGATTTAGCCCTCAAAGGATTAAAATAGTATAGATACTACAAAAAGAAAAAAAAAAACTATTAAAAGTATCCGCCGGCATGTGCATAAAGTGTCATTAGATTGGCACAAAATGTTATCATATGGGCATTAAAAAAACGTTCAAAATGATTCTCATTGGATATCAGCAATATCAAATTTGTGCCCTTATTTTATCATTTTTATGCCAGATGTGCCGGAATTCCTACGTATTTGTATCAAACACGTATCATCTATATCGCCGATTTTCGTCGTGGTGCCATATTTCTGGCACCATCATGACAACGCATGAAAGTATCGCCAAAGATATCGAAGGAAAGGACAAAATCGATACTTTTAGGTTACGATTCACTGTTATCGAAATAACACCTCTAGTACTTGTCGAAAGATATAATTTTTGTACCATTCTGTTAGTTCTGTGTTTGCTGGGACGTTTGTCCTTTGTAATATTGATAATCCTCATTTGTTAATGATGTAATTCTTACTATGCATATTTCTAAAAAATCGCATATTAAGTATTTGGTATTAAAAACAGCAGGATAGTTGCAACAAAATATTCTGAAAAAAGCAATCATTCCAATACCCACAATGGTATCAAATGTATTGAAACGATTTTTTTTTCCAGTTTCAGATTTTATGATATCGTCAACAAATGAAACACTGCTTGGTATTTATTATTCACATTTCAATTAAACTTCTTCTCCAAATACAAAAAAGAAAACAAAAACCATCTAAGATTTAATGATTCTGTGTCAAAAAAAAAAAAAAAAAAAAAAAAAAAAAAAAAATTACTTTATGCTTGAGTGTGTACTAGGAACGTTAAAAAAAGACAATGCGAAAAATTGTCAGATCTTGTTTTTTAAGCTTAATTTTTCTTTCTTTTTTTTAATGATTAGATGATTGTTAAACTCTTTTTGATAAAAAAATTAATTTTCTTAATGAAAAGAAAACTGCAAGGGAAACTTAAAAAGAAAAGTAAATAATAACAATATGACGCAAAAAATATTTAGCTAATCGTGAAAAAGAAAAAAGTTCATTAAAAAGCAAAGCATGTTTGAAATCATAATAAAAAATACAACACAAAAGTTTTCAAAATCAATGTGATAGTTATAAGCAATTCAAAGAAAATGTTGCGAATTTAGTGCTTTAATTTTTACATGAAATGGATAACATTTATAAATTTTTCTGATAGTATTAAAGCAAGATTTTTAGGTAGATTTCGTATGAAATACTACTTATTACGGTCGTTCCTACGTCGAAATTTCTGAAAATTTTTTGCAGACATACGCCGATCATGACCTCTAGACCCCAAAACTACCATCAGTAAAAAAGATATATATATGTGTGTGTATATATATATATCTCACTTTCTTATGGACACGATAACTTCTATAGTCCTGCTCCAATCTCTTCCAAATTGATACATAAAATCAAGGGATATAAAATCTCGATTAAGTTCGTTAATGGGCAAAATCGGCCCAAGAGGGTGGAAATAGGGAGGATTTTTTGTGAAAACCGAAAAAACGCCATAACTTCTTAATTAAAATAGATATTGAATCGGTTTAAAGTTTATATTGCTTCTATAAATGGGCCAAAAATTTATGCGTGACAGATTTTTGATAAAATTTAGAAATGGGCTCAAGGGGCGAAAAAAACAGGGTTTTTGGGAGAAAAAAATTTATTATTTCGTCAATTTCCAAGACATCAAATCCAACTAAATTTTTCCTAATTGTTCTCAAAATTATCTAAAACTTTTGTACTTACACATTTTTGATAGGATCAACATTTACCGATGAAAAAAAAAATTAAAAACGAAAAGAAAAAGGGGGGGGGGGAGGGTGGAAAATGACAAAAATCCATAACTTAGTCAATTCTTAAGCTATTATATCTAATTAAATTTATTTTACATCTCCACAATAATATCTACAACTTTTATATTAACAAGTTTTTCGTAGGACCAACTCTTATAGTAAAAATAAATTAAACAAAAATAGGAATTTGAGAAAAAACCTCAAATCCAAACAGCTTATATTGACTCATTTTTAAATTCATTTTTGATTTTAAACGCATCCAAATGGCAGATCCTCTTATTTAGGAACTGTATAATGTGACGCATTGGTCAGTTTTTTGATAAAGACAGAATATACAGGGTGTCCACTCTCAACAGTGGCGAATGGCTAATTTCTAAACCGTTAGCCATAGGCATATAGTTCCAATTGCAAAAATGCTTTAAAAAAGGTAAAGAATTGTTTTTCAAGTGATTTAGCTCAAAATAAAATTTTATTAAAAAATTACGAAAATTAACTTTTTATATGGTTCCCCGGTCCTATAAGTGATGTTTAGGGGTCAATCAATTTCAAGTGGTCCAGAAAATATTTTTTTGGTCGCTCGGCTATTTTTTAAAAATCTGAAATTTTTTGTACAACAACCCTAACATGACGGAAGTTCAAAATGACCGTTCTTTTAATTTTACTATTTTTTGTTTGTGCATGACGGCCATATTTGTTTCATCGTGTGCAGCGATTTTATCAGATACTAGGATACACAAAATTGTAAATATCTCGTCTTCTATTTTTCCAATTGAAATGGGGTTTGCAGCATTTTGTTCAGAATAAAATAGGCTAAATATACAGTGATAGAAAATTTTTTAAAAATAAATTTTTACAGGTGAAATTTTAGCACAAAATGTACGATTTTTTCCAAAATCTATCCGTTTGCAAGAGGAAAATTTTCATGCAAGAGCAACTATCAATTTTACACAATTTTTTCTACAAATAGGTGAAAAGTACGTGTACTCATACACCAAGTCCTAGATCTGGGAGTTAATTTCTCTTTGCGAAAAAAATTCCGAAATTCATCAAAAATTTCAAAAATCGCACTTTTTAGGCTTTGATATCTCTGGTGGGGCACGAGATAAAAATCTGAAATTTTGGCCTGTGATAGTATTGTGTAGTAGCGTTATGTACAAAAAATTTCAAGAAGGAGATTTGACTACAAGCTGAGATATGACATGGAAAATATGTGAAAACAATACTGTCAAACTATTGTAAACCTAATATGTAATTGTTCAACGAGACTGTCAACCTTGCACAATTTTTTCTACAAATAGGTCAGAAGTCTGTGTACTCATACACCAAGTCCCATATCTGGGAAATGATTTCTCTTTCCGAAAAAAATTCCGAAATTCGTCGAAAATTTCAAAAATCGCACTTTTTAGGCTTTGATATCTCTGGTGGAGCACGAGATAAAAATCTGAAATTCTGGCTTTTGATAGTATTATGTAGTAGTGTTATGTACAAAAAATTTCAAGAAGGAGATTTTACTACAAGCTGAGATACGGTGATTAAAGAAATGTTAAGAAATGCTATTACGAGTACATTAGGAGAAATGAGATTAGTCTCTTTTATTACAATATTTACCCAGAAAATATCGTTTGTTGAAAACAGTTAAATAATAAGCATTTAATTTACAAAATACTATATATGTTCAACAAAGAGCTTAACAATATTTACGAGAGATGTTATGAGTTCGACCAGTTACTGTTGTCAGTCCATCAGGCTGTTCTTTCTAAAAAATTTATTTGAAGCCCCCCCCCCCCCAAGTCTTATCATCCCTTGTTAACTTGAATGAAATTCTCTAGGTTTAATAATTGAAGCCATGTCAATTCGATCAATTGCAATTCATTGTCTGTAATTTACTTTTCCTGAAATGTGTTCCGAATAAAATTGTTGCAATAGCATTTCTAGTAGATTTGTTCATCTGGACAAATAGTGTATTGGCTTAGCATACATCCTGTATTGTTTAAATCACACAGAAGCATTTGAAAAAGATATTTGTAACTAACATTTAACTTTGTACCATAAATAATTAATTTAAAATTTTGGAGGTATGAACAACTACATAGTATGTTACAATAGTTTGGCAGTATTGTTTTCACATATTGTCCATGTCATATCCCAGCTTGTAGTCAAATCTCCTTCTTGAAATTTTTTGTACATAACACTATTACACAATACTATCAAAGGTCAGAATTTCAGATTTTTATCTCGTGCTCCACCAGAGATATCAAAGCCTAAAAAGTGCGATTTTTGAAATTTTCGACGAATTTCGGAATTTTTTTTTTTCGCAAAGAGAAATCATTTCTCAGATCTGGGACTTGGTGTATGAGTACACGCACTTTTGACCTATTTGTAGAAAATATTGTGCAAGGTTGACAGTCTTGTTGAACAATTACATAGTAGGTTTACAATAGTTTGGTAGTATTGTTTTCACATATTTTCCATGTCATATCTCAGCTTGTAGTCAAATCTCCTTTTTGAAATTTTTTGTGCATAACGCTACTACACGATACTATCATAAGCTAAAATTTCAGATTTTTATCTCGTGCCCCACCAGAGATATCAAGGCCTAAAAAGTGCGATTTTTGAAATTTTTCACAAATTTCGGAATTTTTTTCGCAAAGAGAAATTAACTCCCAGATCTGGGACTTGGTGTATGAGTACACGCACTTTTGACCTATTTGTAGAAAATATTGTGCAAGGTTGACAGTCTTGTTGAACAATTACATAGTAGGTTTACAATAGTTTGGTAGTATTGTTTTCACATATTTTCCATGTCATATCTCAGCTTGTAGTCAAATCTCCTTTTTGAAATTTTTTGTGCATAACGCTACTACACGATACTATCATAAGCTAAAATTTCAGATTTTTATCTCGTGCCCCACCAGAGATATCAAGGCCTAAAAAGTGCGATTTTTGAAATTTTTGACAAATTTCGGAATTTTTTTCGCAAAGAGAAATTAACTCCCAGATCTGGGACTTGGTGTATGAGTACACGCACTTTTGACTTATTTGTAGAAAAAATTGTGTAAGGTTGACAATTTCCCTTGCATGAAAATTTTCCTCTTGCAAACGGATAGATTTTGGAAAAAATCGTAAATTTTGTGCTAAAATTTCACCTGTAAAAATTTATTTTTCAAAAATTTTCTTACACTGTATATTTAGCCTACTTTATTCTGAACAAAATGCTGCAAACCCCATTCCAATTGGGAAAATAGAATACGAGATATTTACAATTTTGTGTAGCCTAGTATCTGAGAAAATCGCTGCACACGATGAAACAAAGATGGCCGCCATGCACAAACAAAAAATAGTAGAATTAAAACAACGGTCATTTTGAACTTCCATCATGTTAGGGTTGTTGTACAAAAAATTTCAGATTTTTAAAAAATAGTCGAGCGACCAGTGCTGGACCACTTGAAATGGATTGACCCTTAGTAAATTTTCCCCACTACTCTAACAAGTAAGAGAAAAAAGGTCCCATTTATCTAACATCAAAATTGACCGAGTTATGAAGCTTTAAATTTCATGATTTAAACCACTTTTCTGTAGCTGAATACGGATGAATTGGACTGAGCTTTAAGGGAACGTTCACTAAGTGCTTAAAGTATTATAAAGGGTGTCTATTTTCAACGCTGTCGAATAACTAACTCCTAAACCCTTTGGCACAGACATATAGTTCCAGTTACAGAAAGGTTTTAAATGAGATAAAGAAATATTTTAAAGCAATGTAACTGAAGGTGCTACCACCGTATAAGTTTTACGGTAGTGTTAATTTTTATTAATTAACTTCTGGATTGGTTAAAATAGTTGAAGACGTGAGTTTTAAAATTCTCTTTATCGAGAAAATAAAATTTGGGGAAATCGCGATTTTATTTTAAAATATGTGTTATTTTGATAAGCTTTTATTTTTTCTTAAAACGTTCGTACTTATTTTTCCCTAGCTCAAAATTTAACTCATTTCCAAATATCCGATCGAGATTCAATTTGCACACTTATTTATATCCAATGACAGTGTAATATCAATAGTATTTCAGGTGCGTACCATTTACTTATTTTATAGGACTACATCAAATTCTGTTAGGTTAAGTAATCTAATAGAATTTTAATCATATGTCATTTTGTAACGATTTGCGACTGTTGTTTTCCATAATTTAAATTAAACTGTTATTTTTTTACTTATAATTTCAGTACAAATTTTGCTTTAATATGTAATCATCGACATAAATTTAAAAATAATATTGTAAATATTATTTTACTCTCAATGTTTAATGTGAAATTTTATATCTTGCGTTTATTTTTATTTCCAATAAATTTGTGACTGATCCCTAATTTGCAGCAAAAAAGATGCTTCAACTTTAAACAGCTATTACTCGGTCAGTTTTGATCGCAGAGGAATGGGACTTTTTTTTTTTATTACTCGTTAGAGTAGTGGTAAAAATTTACTAAATATCACTTATAGGACCGGGGGACAGTAAAAAAATGTAATTTTCGTAATTTAATAACTTTTTTTTTGGAGCTAAATCGCTTGAAAAACAATTCTTTACCTTTTTAAAAGCATTTTTGCAACTGGAACTATATGACTATGACTAACGGTTTAGAAATTAGCCATTGGCCACCGTTGAGAGTGGACACCCTATATTTAAAAAAAAAGGCTGCCAAAAAGGGTATTTTGAACAGAATTTCCAGAAGTGATTGTGATTGAAGATTTGAGGAAGTATTCAAATAAATTGTGTTTTTTCAGACTCATTTTTAAACCCATTTTTGCTATCAAACGCATCCAATTTACAGTTCCTCTTATTTAGGAACTATATAATGTGACGCATTGGTCAGTTTTTTGATAAAGGCAGAATGTATTTCAAAAAAGGCTGCCGAAATGGGTATTTTGAGCAGAATTACCCGAAGCGATCGTGATTGGAAAAATTGAGGTATTTAAATAACAAATTCATTTTTTCTGACTCATTTTTAAATTCAGTTTTGTTCTCAAACGCATCAACTTGACACGTTCGGTTATTTAGGAGCTGTATAATTTGCCGTACTGGTCAGTTTTTTGATAAAGGCTGAATATATTTTTAAAAAATGCTGTCAAAGTGGGCACTTCGCACAAAATTTGCAGAAGCGATCATGATTAAAGAATTGAGGATGTATTCAAATAACAAATTAGTTATTTTATAATTCATTTTTATATTAAATTTTGCTTTCAAACGCATTCAATTGACAGTTTTAGGTGCGTTCGTAATTATGTAAATACGTAGCACCTATTGTTGTCGCTCAGTCCGTCCGTCCGTCCGTCTGTCTGTCTGTCCGCATATAACAACGCAAAAACTACCCAACCGAATCGTTTGAAATTTAAAATACATAATTATAACATAATTTTGTCGAGTAATTTCAAATTTTATGAAAATCGGATGGATAGATCAATTACAGGGACATTCAAAAGGATTCCGTTACATTACGGTCAATAGGGAAAAAAGTTTAAAATGCATTTTAATCGTTTGAAATTTAAAACATATAATTATTGCGTAATTTTGTCGAGTCATTTCAAATGTTATGAAAATCGGATGCATAGATCAATTACAGGGACAATCAAAAGGATTCCGTTACATTACGGTCAATGGGGGAAAGTTTCAAATGCATTTTAATGATGTTACACTCATTCGAACATAATAGAATTGGCATGAATCTATGAAATATATACTAAAATATGCATTCTGTACAATCGGTGATGCAAAGAATTTTTATTATTAAATTACAGGGCCACACAAAAGTATTCCACTATATAATGCTATACGGGGAAACATGGTTTGGTACGTGTTTTAATTATATTCAACTATTTCACATTTTATGAATAATATATACGTTGCTGAGGTGTAATAAAAATTAATTCCTGCATATTTACAGAAACGTAAAGATTTCGACTACTATACTGTATCCGGAGTACGCTCTACTATATCAGCAAGATCTGAATATTTTTAAAACTTCGTTATCGTACGAACGCACCTCATTTGCTACATTCACGTGCAATTTCCAACTTGTTTGTTATTTAGGAACTATATAATGTACCGTATTGGTCGATTTTTTAATAAAGTCAAAATATATTTCAAAATATGTTGTCAAAATGGGCATTTGAGCCGATTTTAGCTTAAGATGATTCTGATAAAACCACTTTTTACAGAAAAATGAAATTAAAAATTTTTCAAAAGCGGCCAAATAAAGTTGTTAAACTGGGATCATCTGTAATCAAATTTTATTTTTTGTTGTTGAAATGAGCACTCTTCGAAATCTACCTCCGCCTATAGCCCAAGCCGACAGGGATTTTTATTATTTGTAATGCATTTTATGATATTTTAAATAGCCAAAATCAATAAAATTCATTATAATCAGCATAGCTTTTTTTATAATTTTTTGTTTGTCTATTACATAGTTGGTTTTGGCTTGTTACAGGGAAGATTACATATTTTTTAAAAATATATTGTGAAAATAGTAAAATTTTGTGAAAGACTTATGTTTCTAAACTCTTTCTGAATGAAAATAACATTTTTGTTATAATAAATTGTATGTTATTTTGCAAGTAATAAACGTTAAAGTATACGAAAAGCACAATAATTCCCGTTTGTCTGTTACAATACCATTTTTTAAAACATAATTATTTACATTCAATAATTTTCTCACAATAACTATATTAATTCATCTTTTAATATCATATGCTGATTGTAAACATCTTAAAATTACATAATTATTACCTTTTAAGTAAGGTAAGGTCATTTTATTCCTCTGTGATTGTTAGTCTTTTACGATGGAATTACCCTAAAAAAAATGCACTAAATTTCACATTTCAAGGAATTTTAATGCATTTAAGTCGAGGACATTACTACAAATCGTAATTATTAAAACTATAATAGGAATTTAAATTTATTTATTAATCAGAGTAAACTGCTCTGTATTCAATAAATTGATAGTTCAGCAATAATCTCCACATTTATACACTATATTGCCATTGATTATGGGACACTTGCGATTTTAGACATTTTACTAAATATCTAGAAAAATACATGAGGAATCATCTCGAAACTCTTAGTGTATAAATATAATAGTATAAGTCATAAATCTCCGTGAAGATTTTTTCCCGAAACTCCAAAGGGGACCGTCAACAAATTAAAAAAGAATGAATATCTTTTGAATAACCCTGTCAAAACTAATGTAGCAACAGCGCTCAAATTCTAGATTGTGATTGAATGCCTTATTGTAATAAGCCTTGTTCATTTTTATGCAAATAGCATGCATACTCGCAGAGTAATTGAGGTTTTTATAAAAATGATCCCAAATTTTTCCAAGTTTTTTCCTTATAATTTTCAAAGTTCTTAATATAAAAGATTATTTTTTTCAGAAAATATGACAAACAACATTGCACACAGTACCCTGTAATCAGAATTAAAAAATAATGAAAATTGTATAAAAAATGAGGTGGTTTACTAAATAATTTTTTACTGCGCATGCGTCAACGATATAAAAATTTCATTTGCATATTATGTTAGCTAAATGTATAGAGCAACTTTTGTGAAAGTCACAAAATCATAACTTGAAAATTCTGACAATAATCTCAATTGAATAAGTCGAAAATCCGTTATTCTCAAAATGAAGCAAAAACAAGAGGGGTTGTATCTATATACTCATTGATTAGTGTCAATATAGAATACACAATATGGGATGCACTACTGCATTTGAATAAAATCCCTCATTTTTTTGCTTCATTTTGGAAACAACGGATTTTGTCCTTTTTCTATAGACGATTACTTTCAGAATTTTCAAGCTATGATTTTGAGACTTTTACAAAAGTTGCTCTGTATATTTAGCTAACATAATATGCAAATGAAATTTTGATATCTTTGACGCATGCGCAGTAAAAAATTATATAGTAAACCTACTCATTTTTCATACAATTTTTATTATTTTTTAATTCTGATTACAGGGTACTGTGTGCAATGTTGTTTGTCATATTTTCTGAAAAAAATATTATTTTATATTAAGAACTCTGAAAATTATAATGAAAAAACTTGGAAAAATTTGGGACCATTTTTATAAAAACCTTAATTACTCTGCGAGTGTGCATGCTATTTGCATAAAAATGAACAAAGTGTATTACAATAAGGCATTCAATCATAATCTTGAGTTTGAGCGCTTTTGCTACATTAGTTTTGACAGGGTTATTCAAAAGATATTCATTCTTTTTTAATTTGTTGACGGTCCCCTATGGTGTTTCGGTAAAAAATCTTCAGAGATGTATGACGTGTACTATTATATTTATACACTAAGAGTTTCGAGATGATTCCTCATGTATTTTTCTAGATATTTAGTAAAATGTCTGAAATCGCAAGTGTCCCATAATCAATGGCAATATAGTGTATAGTAATGCTGCTTATTTTGCAAGTTAAAAATTTTCAAATTGAAAGAAAGTAATGTCCAATGAGGATAAAGCCCAAAACCTCTGCTTAAACTGCTAAGGCTCTTCCAATTGAGCAACTTTGAACGACAACCGGCCGACACAATTTACCCAGATAACCTTCTGGCAATAGCATCTGGCCTATCATGTAGACATGTCAATAGACGCTAGAAACCTGATGCTATATTCAAAATAATTATTTGGGTGAGTTGTGTTAGCCAATTAGCTCAGTTGCAAGTAAATTTAAGCCAAGATTCTCGGTTCAATTCACGACTTAGACTTTTTTCAATCAATTGCAAAAATTTTAATTTGTATGATATCTTTACCAAACAGCATTACAGTGTTAAAATAACAAGAATGCAAATACAAAATTGCACATCAAACATGGTAAATGAGGTGCGTTCATTCTATAACAAGTTTTATAAATATTCAGGTACTGGTACAAATAGTTTTTGCATTCTTACGCAGAAATGCACGAAAACGAAATTTATTACGATTATATATCACTAAATTCAGTAATACAGAAATATAGAACTCCATCTTAAATAGGATAACTTACAATCATTGCCTATCGTAGGATATCATTGAATTATGTAAGTATGATACGATTTAATAGAATCAAGAAAAATTCTATCAATTTCTTTTTAGTTTCGATTCAATTTTCATAAAATTTAAATGACTCGACAAAATGACACGCGGTCTAACCATGTTTTTCCTTCACGTAATATTTTAATTCAAAAACTGATTTAACACAAGACTGACAATGTTAATTTTTTGAACTGTCTAAGATAAAAAGATATGTAAAATTATCAAATACAAATCTTCCTACCAATACTTTTCACAATTATTATTTTATGAATCATTAAACAAGAATGAAATAATCTGCGAAACGCTTAAAGAGTTAAATTTCAAATTATTGGGTTGGGTTTCTTTTACGCCGCCATATGCGGACAGATGGATAGACCAAACGACGATTATGGGTGCTACGTATTTATATAATTAGGAACGCACTTAAAAACGGAATGGTGGAAATACAAGTTTCTCGATGAGAAAACGTAAATAACCACAATGGAATCTGTAGTATTGAACACGATTTCAATTTTTAAAAAGATATCCTAACAATTGAAAAAATCTTTAGGGCTTTCATTTTACATTCACGTTTTTAATAAAACCGATTGCCAAAAGAAATACATAAAAGGAGGGAGAAAATGAATAAAAAGACGCATTAAAAAAAGCATGGAATTCAATCATCTGTTAGAAAAAACTGTTTTCACATTTCAATGCGCATTCAAAACGTTTAAACAAACAGGAAAGCAAAACATTGAGCAAAAGTTTTCTAGGTCTTATTTTTTATGTTTAATTTTTTTCTACTTAAACTTTTTAACGATTTAAAATAATAAATAGATAAATAAATAAATAAAAAATAAGAAAATAAATAAAAAGTAGAAAAAAAAAACTTTTTTTAGAAAATATTAATTTTTTTGTGAAAAGGTAAACTCGAAAGAAAATTTGGCAGAATAAGGCAATTAAATAACAACAATAGCATGGAATAAAAATAATTTACCGAAAGAATGTGAAAGATATGCAGTTTTTTTTTAAATAAAAACTCTTAATATTTTTATATTTTGTTCATTAGGTATCCCTTAATTGTTCAAAGGTAATACTTGGGGCAGGTTTGAACAGAAATCTTTTAGCTTTTTAAATCCTCACAATTATATTTAATATATTTGAAGAACTTTTCATTTCTGGCTCATATGATGAATAAATACATTATTGCTATGCAGTATTTAAAACGAAAAATAAATAATTCAAGTTAGCAATATATTGATTTTCTAAAAAAATGTTCAAACGTGCCTCCCTCTCCCCTATATGTTAATTTCAGTAAAACAGAAATATAGGATTCCATCTTAAATAGGACGTTGGGCAACCTAGAATCATTATCTGTCATGGGATATCACTGAATTTTCGAGGTATGACATGATTTAATAGGATGAAGAAAACTTATTAATATCTTTGTAGTTTTGATTCGATTTTCGTAAAATTTGGAATGACTTGGCAAAATTATTCATGGATTACATAAATTTCAAAGTATTCGGTTAGGTTGCTTTTATACTGCCATACGCAGAAAGACGGACAAACCAGATGACTGTGGGTGTTACGTATTTATATAATTACGAACTCACTTAAAACGGAATAGTGTAAATACAAGTTTCTCGGGGGAAAAAAAAAAAACGTAATAATCACAATGGAATCCGTAGTACTGAACACAGTTCTTTTACGATATCAATTTTTAAAACATATTCCAACAATTGAAAAAAACCTTTGGGGGCTTTTCCATATATTCATGTTTTTAATAAAACCGATACTCAAAAGAAATCCATAAAAGAAGGGAGAAAATGAATAAAAAGATGCATTAAAGAAAAGCATGGAATTCAACCATTTTGTGTTAGAGGAATTTTTTTTTTCACATTTCAATGAGCATTCAAAACGCCTAAACAAACCGGACATATAATAGAATTAAGGAAAATATTATTATCTTTTCAGTTTTGATTCGATTTTCATAAGATTTTAAATGACTCGACAAATTCTTCAACGATAACATACATATTTTTTAAATTTCAAACTATTCGGCAAGGTTGTTTTACGCTGCCATATGCAGACACTCGGACAGATCAGATGACGAATATGGTTGCTACGTATTTATATAATTATGAACGCACTTAAAAACAGAAGAGTGGAAATACAAGTCTCTTCAAGGAAAACGTAATAACCACAATAGAATTTACAGTATTGAACACGATCCTTTTAAGATTTCAATTTTTTAAAAGGTATTCCAACAATTCAATAAATCTTTAGGCCTTTTTTTATATACACGTTTTTAATAAAACCGATTCTCAAAAGAAATATACAAAAAAGGGAGAAAATGAATAAAAAAGACGCATTAAAGAAAAGCATGGAATTCAATCATTTTGTGCTAGAAAAAATTGTTTTCACATTTCAATGAAAATTCAAGCGTCTAAAAACAAACAGGAAATCGAAACATTCAGCAAAAGTTTCCTAGGTCTTATTTTTTTATGCTTTTTTCCCCCCTTAAGCCTTGACGATTTGTAAAAAAAGGGAGGAAAAAAAAACTTTTTTAGAAAACATTAACTTTTTTTAAAAAGATTAAACCCGAACGAAAACCTGGCAAAATAAGGTAATTAAATAACAACAATAGCATGCAATAAAAATTATTTACCGAAAAATTTGGAAGGGAAAAGAACATAAAAACACAAAGCCTAAAAATAAGAAACTTTTGATGACTACATGTTTTAGATTTTTTTTAAAACAAATATTTAATTCTTTGTTTCAAAAGCTTTGTTTTAATTCTTTGATTCAAATATTTTTTAGACCACTTTTTCATATCCTCTGCCCTTCCAACGCTCTCTAAAAAATGCTTCAATGGTTGTTAATACAGCGTTTTGTAAAATATCCATTTTCTTGAAGAAAGGGGGGGGGGGGAACTTAAGATAAACTCTATAAAACAAGGAAAAATAAAGTGAGGTTTATATACGACTTAGAAAGGACTGCACGAAAAAGAGATGTAACAGAAAAAGCCGTATAATCGAAAGTTCTCTTCTAAAAAGTACTTACACCTTTCATTTCTTTTTTTACATTTTTCTGATTCCCGAATCAGCTTTTGTATGATTACAATTATTCGATGTGTGTGTGTATGTATGCGCGGACTATTTTGGAGATCGTATTAACGATCCTGATAAAATAATATTAAAAAAAACATTTTTCTAAGATCGCTCAACATATTATGAAGATAACGCATCATTGCTTATTGAAATTAATTCTATCGTATTTAAGATACTCACAACTAATAAACTTTCACTGAAAGCTATTAAAAAAATGGCGAAATTTTCCCAAAAAGCTCATTTGCGTCTAATTTTATTAAACGCCAAGTATTTTTATGAGCACTTTTGAGGCAACCAATTAAGTTATTACCATATTATATTTAGTGATGGAAATGAAAATGTAAGTTTAGTTTTATATGAATTCAGTATTTGTAATTGGCTCGTGTGAGCGATAAAATAGAATTAATTGCTTTTGTTATGAATTTGCTATAGCAGAAGAAAAAAATGTACAGTGGGTGTTCAGGTTAACGAACACTTTCGCGAGAGATTTTTATATTCGGATAACGGCCACATGCTCGATTAACGAGCGCCTCACAAAACACTGTCGAATTAGAAAACATTTCAACAGTTGGATACGTGTGGCTAATTAAATCCATGGGGTACCGGGGGTTCGGATTCCTACATTTTAGGACTCCCAAATTAAAAAAAGAGATTAGTTTTTATATTTCGTTCCCCCCCCCCCCTTTTTAAGAAATATGAATTATTGCAAATTAATTATTTTAATTGAAATTTAGTTCACAGACTCTAGGCTCTACTTTACCTTTATAGGGTTCTCCAGTAAATACGATCTTTTAGGGAACTGAAATCTTTTAAAAAGATCAAAATGACAAATTCATATGTTTTGATGTCACTGAATGTAATCCTAAAAGTTCTTCCAAAGGATATGCCATTTATTAATTAATTTAATTTAAATACCCCATGACACGGACAAAGCCATCAAAAAATACGATCTGTCAATAGAACAGTCGTGGGAAAAAAAATGTAAACACCCACTATTAACTCTGCAAAAAGTTATTGTAGAAAAAAGTTACTGTTACCAGACGATTGGAAATAAAGTCTACTTTTAAATGATGATTATATTATTTACTTAGAAGGGCATCTACATATTAAAACGAACCGTAACCTTGTTTTTTTTTTTCAATAGCAGTACTCAATTGTGATAGCATAAATAAACTCTACACCCTTCAATTACCTTGAAAATAAATTTTCATGCAATTTGTACAATAAGTTTCCGAGAAATTAATTATTTTTAAAAAGGAGCATTTTTAGGGGCTGTATGCAAATTGAAGTTTTGCATGCGATTCTTGAACGAGAGAGCCCTTTTATAGACCAAGTAACTTTGGCACCAATCAAGCAAATATTTAAGACAGCTAGATTACATCAGCATAAAGGATACAAAGCAAACAAGATATTGTAGTTTTAAATACGTTTCCTTAAAAAACATACTTAGAAATGAGTAATAATAACAACAAAATACTGAAATTAATGTTTTAAAATTTCAATTTTTCAAATATCTCCAACAACCGGAAAAAAAAAAAAAATAGAGATTTTTTTACAGTTATGTTTATTAATCAAACCGCTTCTCAAAAGATGAATACATTAAAAAAAATTAAATTAAAAAAATGCGGAAAAGCATACAAAAATGCATTAAAAGAAAAGTGTGAAATTCAAAGTTCTAAAGAAATTATTTCACATTTAAATGAGCACTCGAAACATCAAATAAAGAGGAAAATAAAAAATCTGATGAAAAAAAATTCCTGGTGTTTTTATACTTGAATGTATCTTAAAAAAAGAAAAACCTTAAAAGATTTTTAAATACACTGTTTTATAATAATACATTTAGTTTCTTGATAAAAAGAAACACTGTAAAAAATGCTTAACAAAACTAAAAAAAAAAAAAAAGGTATTTAAAGAATGATAATGTGGCATAGGAAATATTCAACGAGTCGGGAATATTACTATGAAAAAATGTACTTAAAAAAACTCTAAAATAATGATAACTTTACATTAAATAAAATCTGTCATCAGTGTTTTTATAAAATAATTATAAATACATGTTCATACAGGTAAAACTTTTACCACTACTCCCGAACAGCAATCTTCGTTTAAGACTGTTCTCAACTGATCTGCTCAACAAGCACAAAACGTTCCGACACATTATAAAATTAATCTTTTAACGGAAAGATATAAAATTGCAAGAACCTGATCATGGAAGCGATTTGGAATCAGAGTTTTCCATTTTTTGATCAGTGAATTACCTATTGAATTATTTTGGTGGAGGAGCCATCCTCCACCAAAATTAAGATGTTTACTTAATAAGCAAGTGGATCCTATTGGACATGATGATCTTGCTGGAGTTTATGAAATACCTTATATTACTGAAAATGGTGACTTAAATTATTACACAGGCATGACTGGGAGAAAGTTTGGAATTAGAAAAGGGGAGCACGAATCTGATATTAAATTTGGACGTACTAACACTGCCTTATCAAGAACATATTTAAATGAGGAGATAAAAATATTGTTTAATCAAAGTAAATTATGTTTCATTTCTAATTGTAATCGTAAATCTATTATAAGAGAGTCCATTGAAATTTATACGCGTAAGAATCTGGTTTGCAATGATACCGTTTCTTTTATTATTCCTAAGTTATGGTTAGAATTAATGAATAAATTCCTCGTGAGGGCTTGAATGGGATGAACCAAGTTGGAATTTTTTTTATCATGGTCTATTTTTATTTTAATTTAATTTTTTACAATAGCGCGCGTGTTTTTTGGCATTTTTTATATATCTTTGTCGCGTGTCATTTGTATTGACCGTGAAATAGTTTGAAAATTTTTATTTTTAGTTAAGTTTGAGATCATGGTCTATATTTTAATTTAATTTTTGCAATAGAGCGCGTGTTTTTTGTTATTTATATCTCATTGTCGCGTGTCATTTGTATTGTCCGAGAAATATTTTGAAATTTTGTTTTATTTATATTATGACTATGGAACTTATTTGACGGTTCCGAAACGTGTCAATGTATTTTATTTTTACTTTAACACCTTTCTTAAGAAAAATTAAAATTGTTATTAAAATGGTTACAAGCTTATTGAACAAAACAAATATAATTATTTACAATGAAATCAAGAGTTCTTTCTTTTTTTCCAATTAAAAATTATTTACTACTTTTTCTACATTTCAATACTTTATTGAACACCCTAAAAACACACACACACACAAAAAAAAAAAAAAAAAAAAATATGAAAATGTAAAAAAAAAAACCATTTACAGAAATGCGTGTGTTTTCTATCATTTTGCATAAGAGATTTTTTTTTTACGTTTGAATGAATAACCAGAAATATCAAGCAAACAGGAAAACGAAAAAAGGTAGGAAATTTTCCACGTTTTCTTAAAAAGTTTCTATAACAAAGCTTTAACGATTGTTAAAACCCCGTTTCATGAAAACTAATTTTCTCAGCGAAATGAAAAAAAAAGGGAAGGGGGGAGGGCAAAGAAAAATCTAACAAAGAAAAAAAAATAGTGCATAAGCAGAGAAAATATTTAGAGGGATCGTAAATGACGTATAATTAGAAATAAAAAAACATTAACGAAATGTTCTTTAAAACTGCGTTATAAAAATAGACTAAAAAAGAAACACTGCGCTCTAATCTTTTTCATAAGTGAAAATCCACACTGAATTTCCTGTTTTAAAAGTATAAAATAAAATACACATCCAGAAAATCGTTAATAAAATGTAATTAACAGATAAAAACTTTTAAAATCGTATAATTAAAAGAAGATTGCAAAGCTAAAAACCCTATTTTATATAAAGCAATTTATTAAACTATATGAAATTTCAAAATTTACTAAAATGTATAAAAGTAAAAAAGAAACAAACCATCGGATGTGCCATTCCCAAAATTTTCTTCGATCTCAAACATGTTAATACTTCAAAAATTAGTTATCACAGTGATACAATTAAATAAATTGATAGAATTTTTAAATATATGAAATTATGTGCTGTTCTGAGATAGGACTACAGCTAAAATTGTGTAAATCATGTAAAATGTAGCATAGTAGCGCCACTTGTTTGATGATTTACAGTAAGATCTAAACAGCAACAACCATACCCACGTCTTTGTTACGTCATCAAGTGATTTTAAATTAGACCTTTTATTTGTATTTTTATTAATGTTTTAATAATTGATTTGTTATTTCATTATTTAAAATAAAAATCATGTCAATTTGTATAACTTCGCGATTTTTATAATTTGGCGAAATTGATCGACGGGATAACCAAATAGTACCGCAACAACTTATGTCAACGTCTAAATAAATCTGAAGTTTGATGAAAATCTATTTATTGGTTTGAGATAAAGCTGTCGCGAAAATCGTTCAAAATTCAACACAGCAACAGTGCGCCTATCGGCCGATTGACACGAAAACCTAATCAACAACAACTTATGTCAACGACTAATTAAATCTGAAGTTAGATCAAAATTCGTGTATTAGTTTTTGAGATAGAGCTATTGCGGAAATCTTAAAAGTGCTGCGCCAGCTTTTGAAGTGATATACACCAAAACCTAATCAACATCAGTTTATATCAAGATCTACCTCAATCCAAAGTTTTGTGAAATTGGATGCATTAGTTCTTGAAATAGAGCGTCCACAAAAAATTTTTTACATACAGACAGACATTTTCTAAAAGTCATCAAATCTTGTTCAAAATTTCCTAAAATGTACAAATCCATCGAAAATCGAGATTTTTAACGAATCCAATATTTTATTCTTGTAAAGATGGAAGAAAATAAAAAATTAAACACTATTTTACAAGCATTTACAGTTTATTTTTAAAAATCATGCTCAAGCCTAATTTCATAATTGCAATTACTTTTGATAAAAAAAAATCCATTAGAATACGCTAACTTTACGTAGATCAAGATTTTAGAAATTCCCAGTTTTGATTTACATGCCTGGTAGAAAACAGGAACTAAATATAAAATTTTTGCTGTGTTTTTTAAGATATGATAGGAGAAAAGAAAAAAAAGCATTATTTAAACTATCAAATGTTTCTAAATATAATCTGAAGTCAGTAATAAAGTCTGAAGTCAGACTTGGAATATTCCCAATATTACTTAATATTTAAAATTATTATTTCATATTTTATATTTATACGAGGTTTAAAATAATAATACTAGAAAAAGTAATGTCCCGTTTTCATTTTTAAATAACGACGATAAACATCACATCTTTTAATCATAACAAAATAATTCTGAAAGCAAGATTTCACTGCGTTCTGTCTCCAAACAAAAAAGGTGTTCTGAAAGCCGAAGTGCGTAGCCCAATCTAACTGTAATTCTTTTTTCCTACAATATTGAATAGCGAAAATACATTAGTCTCTCTACACTATTGTTTATTGAACTAATCTACTAGTTATTAAAAAAAATTGGAATTTTCCAGCTTTAATTAGATCACTCAAGCTTCACATATTAGTTTTCATTGCAGTAAAAAAATATTGCTAAATTTTTGTACATTTAATGCTGGTATAAACTGGCATGATACAATAAGATTAAGAACATAAAAGCATCATAGAAATACAGATCAATTTTAACGTAAAGAAAATAAATTTAAAAACATTCATTCATATAAAATGAAAATAAAGATTAAAGATAAATTCTTTATTTTTAGGATGTTTTTAAGAAGTTATTTTAATCTTAAATTCATTTAGAATAACTTAGAACCAATAATTTAGTAATCCCACAATTAATTGATAATGGACAATCTCTCTTACCAATTTCTAAAACTTTACTGCAAAAAGGAATTATGTATAAGAGAATAATATTAAAAGATCCCAAATGTGTGTTTAGTATATATATATATATATATATATTCTATAGTAAAAAATTATAACACAAAAGCAATTAGTTTTATTTTATCGCTCGTAAGTAGCCAATTACAAAAACTAGATTCGCATATGAAAATCGGATAATGATAAGCTGAAAAAATAAATTGACATTTTCTATTCAAACATAAAAATTAATATAGTCAATTAGCTTGGTCAATTGGTTGCCTAGAAAAATGTTCATAAAAATACTCAGCCTTTAATAAAATGAGACGCTAATTAGATCATTGAAAATTTCGTCATTTCTTAATCAAGTAAAAGTTTATTAGTTAAGAGTTTCTGAAATACGATTGAATTAATTTCAACAAATAATTATATTACTTTCATATTGTACAGAAAAATGATACGAAAAAAAAATTCTCTTAAAATATTTTATTTTATTAGAATTTAATGAATGTTTACTTTCTTATAATTTTATAAGAAAAAAGTATTGGAGGGAAAATATGACTTCGGTTTTCCCTAGAAGGAAGGCCCAGAATACAATTTGACTGTGTGTTTTAAGAAAATGTCTCTCGCTGTCTGTATTTGTTCACGCGTAACATATGTTTTGGGGTAATCTGATTGAAGAATTAATGCACGGTATTATATACCAAACTTCATGTTCTGCAAGAAAAACCTTGACATAAATACACTCTTTTTTGGTGTAATAAATTTGGGTGTATACCTTCCAACAGGCGATGCTGCTAAATGCTTTGTTTTTCATTCTTTAAGTGATTGTAATAACTCAGAAACAAATAGATTGTCATTTAATTTTGGTTGCAGACAGTTTAATTTACTTACGAGAAAAAAAATGACGCGGATCACAGGATTCTAGTTATACATAAGATTGTCGGTTGCTTTAATTAACTATTTTAATAATTAAAAATCAGTTGCAATTTTCTACATAAATTGACAGTAATTATTAAATTTATGTTCAAATGAATTTATACTACTTATATACCAAACAATTATCTTTTAAGCAATAAATATGCTTGTATATGTAATAGGAAAAGGCGTTTAAAAAACCCGGTTTAAGGTTAAACTGGTTTAAACCAAATAAACCGGATTTTGTTTCTTTTTTTGGATGGAGGGGGGGGGGGAGCTTCTAACCCTGGGTTACTGTAATTTGTTACTCGTGCTATAGCCAGTATAGACGTCAGGAAATATGCCATCATAGTTATCTACGCATGAAGATTTAATGATTTCTCCACTGTGAAACTTGGTAATTTTAAAATTTAATGTTTCATAAACAGCATAATTATGAGATGTGAAATTTCTATCTAGAAAAATATCATTTCTTAACGCAATTTCTCAAGCAATTTTCTGACAAACATTTTTCGAGCTATAAATTTTTTCAATAACTTCAGATGCTTCATTTTCAGAGATAAATCTGAAGCGACTATTAGCACAAAAGCCAGCCGTCAGCAACGCATAGTTCTTTATTAAAGAGGATGATTTTAAAAACTGGGTTGTGCTTTAAAGATTGATATTCATTTTATTTGTATTAAAAAATGAGTCGAGTGGGAAAATTATTTTGGTTGTTTTAGTTTAAACGTTTTAACTGATAGTAAAAAAATAATTCATATTTATTTTCAATAATTATTCCAGTCGATTTTATAAAAAGTAAAATGAGTTAAAATTGAATATATTATATTTTAATCTGAAATATAAGTAAAAAACACAATTTTCGACAGTAAACATAAATGAAAGCTCTAAAGTTCATTTAAACAATAAGATAAGTAAATAAGCCCAGTTCCTACAACATTATACAAATCACTTTAATACGAGATTCTGCTTATTAAGTGACTTTTGGCCACTTTCTCCAAAGGTATCTTAATAGATTTCTACTGTATTAACCCGTCACTACACAGAGTGCCACATCTGGCACTTACATAAAAATATTGTACTTCTCGTTATCTGCCATAGATTTGGCCAATAGAATCGCTGTAACTGATCAGGAATAGTCCAAAGAATGAAATAACGCTTATTTTGTCTATATCAGATGGCTGAATTTGAGAAAAAATTAGAATGTTTGTTCTTCGGAAGAAAAAAAGTTTTCGATCAAGATACTAAGGCGAAATTTACTTTTAATATTTTTACTAAATACCTAAAAATATTAATATAAAGAAAATGGCAAAGTGTTAAGCAGTTAAAATTAAGTAATTTAAGCCCATTTAATTACAAAATATAGCATTACAATATTTAAAAACCATAATTGTATATGTAGAGCACATGCTATAAAATATCAAATTTTAGCTAAAAATTTGAAATTTATTTATTATTTATTTTAACAATTTTTCCCCATTATTAGACCGATATATAGATTTCAAAGACTTTTTTTCCATAAAAATAGAAAAAATCGTGCAGTGAAGGATTACAAGTCAAGAAATGAATCTTAATCGATCTGGAACTCGGGAAAGAAAAAAAAAATCAATAAAGTTGTTTATTTTTAATTATCTATTTATTAACTTTAACATTACCTATTTAATTATTCGTTTCAGTCATTTCCCAGTTTGATAAGACTACACCAAATTTAGAACAAAAACAATTAAACTTCAAATGTTCACAAACATCGACAACTGTTTAATTTAACTATTATTATATATATATATATATTAATCTTTAAAATATGAAAATTGTTACGATCAATTCACTTATTCAGTTGATTGCCTCAAACATACTACTCTCAAAAATAATTTAAACGCTTAATATAATTAGTCTCAAATGCAAATATAGAGAAAAAAAAAATTGTCGTTTCTTATTAACTTTTAGAAAAAGCTTACTAGTTAAGGAGTTAAGAGGAATAATTTATTTCACGAAATTCTTAGAATTGCGATGATATTTACATTTGAACGTAAACATTTTTCGAGGTCAACGAATTCTAGAGATTTTTCGAAAGCTTTTTAAAGTCGATAATATGGTGAAAGTGTTTCTTTTATAATTTAAGTGTTATTTTTATTTAATTACTAGTAAGTGAAAGGTTTATTTCAATGGAAATGCAGCATACTCATGAATCATTAACTATTATAAAGTGCTAATTATTGAAATAATTTGAGATTTGTGTTGTAATAAACGGCATAAAACTTTTTAAGGTCATTAACCATCTGAAATTCAATAGCATTTTCTACATAAGTGAATTTCGAAAAGAAAATTCTCATGATTTAATCAGGTTAAGTATTCTCATTTCATGAGTAACCTGCTTATCATATCGTACATTCTTTTCCTTCAAATGAGGGGTAAGAACTTTTTTTAAGTGCAAGATCATATTATAATCTTAAAATGTTGTAACAGAAAAGAACTTTAATGAAAGCTTAAGGGATGTGGGAAAATATTTATAATTTATCAAGCTGAAATTGTGAACTGCGAAACTAATTAATGTGCATAATTTTCCCTTCATTTAGCGAGTGCGTCAAAAATTCGTTGAAAAAGGACAAATTTGGCTTGCATGAATGGGATTAGAAGATGATCGCGTTTTTCTTAATAAAAAAAAAAAAAAGTTGTGGTTAAAAAAATTACAGATAGGTGGCGTTGGCATGCACAATATTAAGCAGATTATGCAAATAAGGCTCTCAGTAAAGCTCATCGATGCCGATGAGTTAGACGATAACATAGTTTCGTCATTCTATGCCAGTAGTATATGGTCGTACCAAATGAAGCATTGTTGGAACCAGAGTATTGCGGAAATTCCGCACGTTGATATACATGTCTACACAAAAGAGTTCATAAAGGTTACTGAGTATCAGCGTAAAGGGTTTTTTTTAATAAATTATGCATTTTTACGCTGAATTGCATTCAGTTTACTAAGAAGTGTATGTAGAACATACAGCCATGAAAGAACTGGATACATAGTCGTCTATGGATGATCATTTCTGGAACTTTAATTTCAATAGTTTTTAGAGTATTTTAGTTTGAACTCAATTTTAGCTAAATACTGGAGTGTAATAAAGGGATGAACAAAAGTATTCAATTATTTTTACATCATAAATTGCAGAAAGATAAACTTTAACTTATTATGCGTTTTGCTAAACTTCCCATTATATAGTATATATAAATATCAAACAACAGATCAAACACAGGGCTGTTGAAAAGTATAGGAATATGTATTTGGCTATGGACAGTAACAACTTACTTCCCTAAATAACGAAGTTTTTAAAAAACATTTCAGGACGTGTTGGAAAGGGTTTTACAATCTATGCTTAACGCATGACTTCTCTTACTTGTTTCTAATATGCTTACAGTATTTAACTTGCATTTTTGCATCATTTCAGAGAATTTCCAAAACTGCTTAAAAAAAAAAAAAAAAATGGAATTAACTTTTTTTTTTTTTGGGGGGGGGGGGGGGGAAGAACTGTCTGATTGTTGTAGACGGTACAAAAGTGAAACAGACAAATCCTTTAAAAGACTTTTTTACATTTAAACAAATATAAATATTTCTTTTATAACTTTCACTTGAACTTTTCCTTTAAATTGACCAACAAACTATTATAAAAGTAATCTTTTGATTATAAACATTCCAGTTGTATGACATTCCTCAAATATAAATTTTTACTCTCGAGAGAAAACCGATTGCAATATCCCCAAACAATAGCTGTTTCAAGCACTGAAAGATAAGTTAAAATGACGCGTTTCATGACAACAGATTGAACCTAACGAACTATTGTCGAAAATAAAAGTAAAACAAATCCTTTGCAACCTCTTTCTTAACTTTCAATAAATATTATCGTTTGAACGATAAATTAATTAAGTAAATTACTCCGTGCTGTAAACATTTCAACTGCGCGACATTCCACACGTAAATGAATGCTATTTTTATGTAAGTAAGACTATCGAATAAAGGTGCTTTTATAACACACACGCATATTTACTCGAAACATCTAGAAAAATATCAAGAGAATTTTAAATATTTGCTTTAACCTATTCGCTACTGAGTTTAATAATATTAATTATTAATAAGTTAAGAATATATTAATTTTTACTGAATTAGTTCTTCTCCCATTTGACTTCAGAGAAAGATTTTTATTTTATTTTATTTGCATTAGCTCGGATTTCGAAACATATCATACTGATATCGAAATTGTAATTATGTTCGAGTATCATGAATAAAATGGAACAAAACTGGGGTCTCCTTTTGGGACTCAGGGGCCGAAAAGGTTAATCTCGATTTACAAAATAAAGAGATTACTAAATGGTAATGAATAAACTATCGTAAATAATGTACTTCAAGGATATATTCGCTAAATTTTACTAATTTCATAACATTAAAATTTTCATTCCCCCTTAACTGATCGAAGAATAGTTGTTTCAAGTTCGAAAAGCTCAGCTAAAACTATGCGAGACGTGGAAACAGTTTTCGAACGGAAACTGTTGTCACGGGTAAAAGAGTCAAATAAATTCGTTGCAAAAATCTTTCTTACCTTTAAGCAAATACTTCCAACGGAAATATAAGTTAATCAATTTGATACAATGTGGATGTCATTTTCGGAATGTAAACATTAATTACTCAATTAATAACCTTTTTCTTTCCCCCGCAAATAAGTGAGGTTCATGGAATAAAATTCCCTTCATGGTGTACGAATTTTTTATCGATAGAAAATATTTGCTGGGAAATTATGTTTAATGTTTTCAAAATAACGAGAAACATTGAAATATAAAATTAATTTACCTAGTATCAACATACTAAATGTTAATTAAAGCTATACCCTTTGTGGCAACATATTTGGAACACAATGATAGTGAGTAACAGAGTCAAACACAAGCGTTTAAAAAAAATTTCTTAGCACTAAGCAAATATTTTCTTAGGAAAGATATTCATTATAACAAACAATACTAACAAATCTTCATGCAATAAAACATTGGAACTGCTCGATATTTTTAAACTAAATGAACGCCAATTACAATATGTCAAAAAGAAATACAAAATCTTAAGTTAATATAATGCACTTCGTGGCAAAATATTTCACACAAACTGTTTTCACAGGTAAAAGAGTGAAATCTAATACAAAATGTTTTATTAACTATTAACAAATAGCTTCGGAACGATAAATTGCTCAACAAATTATTATGAAAGTCATCCGCGGGCTGTAAATATTTCAACTACAAGACATTCTTCTCAACTAAATTAACGCCATTTGACGAAAATAATCGAGTTTCACGGAGAATAAAAGCGCCTATATGGAACATAAATTTTTGAGAGAAAATATGAGAAAATATTTAGAGAGAAATTTCCTTATTTAATGTTTGAAAAACAACAAGAAATGCTGAAATATAAAAATGACTTTATATAGTGTCAAGATTATAAATATAAGTTAAAATGCCGTGTTTCGTAAGAACACAATTTTAACATAAATTATTATAGAAGATAAAAAAATCAAACAACTAAACCCTTTGACCCATTCAGGACAAAGTAATTTTGTAGCTAAAATATTTAAATAAATATCGTCAAAATTTATGAATGAATTGTTTTAAAAGTAAGTCTTTCTTCCTGTACATTATAAAAACAAAATGTTTTATTCAAACATTCTGGATGCAGTTTCGAGTTAAAATTAAGTGGTAATATTAAGTTTGGTATTAATTAATTTTGGTATTAATTAATTGGTAATTAATTGGGTATCCAAAAATAATGACCTCGGCTATTATTCCTTAAATACTGATCATAGACCTATATAAATTACAAAGTTCATTTAAAAAAGGTACAGAATTTTATGAAATCCATGAAAATTTTCAATATTAAATTTGAAGAAATCAAAATTTAAATCTCCATACAGTGCCCGTGTGAAAAAAAATTCAATGACTAGAATGTGTCTCTTACCCTGATAAGGTCATGCACACTTTTTTAATATTTTTAGTACTTTATAATCAAATTCTACAAATATTGACATCAGAAACATTTACTTGTATATAATTTTTTTTATTCTAGTGCAGAAGTTATTGATTACAAAAATCGATTACAAAATTCCATCTTTAATTTTCCTAAACAAAATAAGATTGAATTAAATAATACAGTGTAAAAAAGGTAGCAATTTTCATAGGAAGTAAGCAAATATGAAGTACTATGGAAATGTTTGTTTAAAAATGACTTTTCTAACATTAATAGATAAAAATTGCTAGTAAAAAACACAAAAAAAATTACCTAACCTGAATTAATTGTATTTAATTGCTGATTGTAGAATTCAGGTTCGGCTATATTATACATGCATACCCTACCAATCACACCGTAATACTATGCATTAGGAGCGTTACTCTCTTATTTAGTAAAGATTTTCTGAATATATCTCACAATAAAACAATATGCCAATCATAATTCATATAATCAGTACGGGCCATATACTAAGCATCTAAAAGGCGCAAGACTATAAAAAAGTATCATGAATTACTGGTGATAAAGTACACTAAATGGATCTCTCATAATTTTTCATCAAACAAATCTTTATGAGACACTCCCAAGTGTCTCCCTCAAAAATAACAGAAAACATATAAGATTTTCTCGTAAAGATGTCTGAGGGAAAAATAAGCTTTTCAGAGAAAACGAATATGAAGCATTATTGGGGAAAAATTAAAAGATTTAAAAAAAGATTCCTTTAATAATCGACAATTAATCTAAGAGGCAAAATTCTAGAAAAAAGACCCTTTTAAACAAATCTGAAATTGTACGTCAAATGTGACAAATGAGATCGATACTAAAGCAGTTTTATAAATAGGGGAGAGGGGGGCACCTTTGAACATTTTTTTTTCTTCAGAAAACCAATATATTTCTTACTTGAATTATATTTCTTCAGTTTTAGATATTCTATAATAAAAACAACGCATTTCTTCATATATAAACTATAAATTAAACATTTTCCAAAGAAATTAAATAAGCTGTGAGGCTTTAAAAAGTTGAAAAAATTTTGTTCAAACCTGCCCGATGTAAGGGTATCTTTGAACAAGCAAGGGGCACCTTTGAACAAATGAATAAAATATGAAAATATTGAGAGTTTTTATAAAAAGCTGCATATGTTACAGAAATATAAAGTAATACGAATAAAATTGAATAACTACATTTTGTTGAAATTAATATTTTTTTTTTTGTTATTTAACCAAACTTAAATCCATCAAAGTTGATGTCAAAACTCATTGTTGATAAAACACAGTGTCCCTCAGGTTGTGTTTGGTTGTGAAAATTTTTTACAATATTCTTGAAATACACGAATGGTGATATCTGATGCTTCTAGAAAATTAAAATTTTTCATTCGCCATTTTTTTTTTTTTTTTTTTTTTTTTTTTTTTTAAAGAGACCTGATATAAAATTTTGTTTTATCCGTTACGGAAATCAGAAATAATGTTTGGAAACCTGTTAAATCATGAATCATTATTTTGTATCCATGATTTGCAATTATCCAATTTACGTTGAATTTAGATTTGATTCAATTTAGATGTGAAACTTCCTATCACTGATACATACAGAGGTTGGAACCTATGTGTGCAGTGAGGGGAATTATTAGCAGTATAAGCCCATGTTCTTTGACATTCTTAATTAACCTCTTTTCACATAGAAAAAATTTCAGAAATAATAATATTTAGATACATTAACAAATCTTTACTTCATAGTTTTAAGTGTCCTCTTTAAATTATTTAAATTTTTATTTATCACCAGTTTATCCGGTGTTTTTTCGCTGTTCAATGGTGCCCCATCACATGGAGTTCAACATTACAACGGTTTACTCAATTCGGCTGAAGAATTTGAATAAAACAAAGCTTATAAACTAAAGCTTTTGTTTATAAGCTAAATCTTTGTTTAAGCATTGAACAATAAATTAAAATTTTAGGGATAGAAGTTTGTAAACAAAAATCTTGCAACTTTATTTTCTTAAGTTTAGATTCAAGAGAGAGAAAAATACATATCTTGTTTAGACAAAACTGTTCATACAAAATAGTATAGCTTTGTACAATTATTTACTTGAAGCAGCAGTAATGTATTGCCATATACATTTTTTAAAAATAATTTATTTGAAGGAAAATATTTAAAGTGTTCAAAGGTGCCCCCAGTTCAAACGTCCCCCCCCCCTTTCCCCTACCTATATTTTGGGTGCAATATCTGTTACACTCTTTTGCAAGCAAAAATGCATGAATACAAAGTTTATTACGATTATTATATTAATTTTAGTAATACGGAAGTAATGTGACTCCATCTTATAAGTTATCACCATGGCAAGCTAGAATCATTACCTATCACGAGGTATCATAATTAATTACATATGGCAGTATTTAATAAAATAATCATCATAGCAACAATTATTACCTTTCGTGGGATATCATTGAATTATGTATGATAGGATTTAATAAAATAAAGAAAACTTTTATTAATATCTTAAGTTTTCATTAGATTAAAAAAAATGATATGACTGGAAAAAATTCTACGACTTTTTATTTAATTTTAAATCATTCGGTTGGGTTGTTTTTGTGCTGTAATATAAGGACGGGCGGTCAGACAGACCAGACAACAACTATAAATGCTACATATTTATATAATTTAAACAATGCACCCCAAAACAAATTATCTGACACAAATTAACTATATTTAATTCCTGATTGTAGAATAATTGTGTAGTTAATTATTATACATGCATTACCTACCATGATACTTATGCAATAAGGAAGTTAATTTCTTATGAAGAAGAGATTTTATAAATATACCTCATTAATAATTCATATAATTAACTCCGGCCATATCCAGAGTACCCAAAAATGAACGAGGCCATAAAAAGATTTATCATGGATAAGTATACTAAAAGCATGAAAGAGTATAGTAAAAATGGTCTGCCATAATTTTCCATCAAGGAAATCTATTTCGGACACTCCCAAATATCACCATAAGAAATAACTAAAAACAAATGAGATTTTCGGGTAAAGAAGGGACAAAAAACCCTATTATTAGAAGCAAATAAGATTCATTATGAAAAAAATAAGTGCTTTTAATATTAGTAAGTTAATCTGTTGACAAATTTTCGTAAGAAAACATTTTTGAAATACAAATTGTCTACTGCTGAATATATCTTCCGATTGCAGATCTAATGACTATTTTAACTATCCTACCAGAGACATATTAAATTTATACGATTCTTTAACCCACAATAGTTATGTAAAAAGTTAATAGCATTCTTGTAGAGGTGGAGAATAGAAAATATACGTAAAGGATACAGAAATATGCACTAGTGAGCAAATACTAGGGGGAAAGTGGGGTAATGTGGGACAATTTTTACTAAAGTAAAAAATTCAACTTTGTTTAATACAAAAACAAAAAATTTAATTTATAGAAAGTATGCTGAAACATTTTTTAATCTCCCTGAACAATGTAGAGACATAACATAGAAAAACTATTTTACAAATCAAAGAAATCGATAGCTTCAAAAATGTGTCCCATATCTCCCCACAAACAGAGAGTATAGGGCAGAAATAAAACAAAGCTATAAGGGACAAATAGTATAGTGTTGGTCAGATATACAATCGAAGATTGTAGGTTGATAGAGTATGTGCTCCAAATAAAAATCCAACATCATCATGACTGCAATGAAAATTTAGAATTGGCAGTCAATTTCAATTTATTTACGTTTGGAAGTAAATGAATATATTATCAATGCTATAATTAATATTTTATTCCCTTTTAGTGCTTGCATGTTAGCAATTTACATTCATCTTATTAAAAAAATGGAATTGGACATGTCTCACACCTCCATTTACTGACATTTGCATGTCCTATTCCTTGCCATTTTCTTGTTTTGTTTTAAACTTCTTGTACAAACAAAAATGCTGCTGTTAGCCTTAGTTTAAAATTATGGATAATATATAGTAAAGTGTTCTGTAAATATGGAAATTATTATATCTATGCATAGACAAGTCACTAATATACATAAAACATAAAAAGTATGTAAAGCGAATTTACTTTTGATTCTTAAAACAATCTTTTCCTTTTTATATTTGCAAGCTTATAAAGATCGACAATTTTTTTTAACTAAAGATTGGTGAAATGTTTAGAATGACACATCAAGAGAAAAACCTGCTACCAAATTCCTTCCACTGTCCCAATCCACCCCACTCTCTCTTATAGCTTTAATTGAGAATATACGGAGCTTCTTAACCCCTTAACTGGTATTCTTTCCGTTCAATAAAATAGCGGATTCACACCACTATTATTTAAATAAAATATTCGTAAAATTTAGTCTAAACATTTCCGCTTTTCAATGTATGAAAATTTTCTTAAAAATAATAGTGGTGTCAAAAAGCTTTAAATGATTCAATGAGCAAATTCGTCTTGCCCAAACGGCGTTCGGGCAAACCAGTTAAGGGGTTAACACAAAAAGTCAAGACTGTATATGGAGTATACAGCGCATACTACCGTACACCTTCAAATACAACCTTTGGTTGCTAGTATAGTTAAGTATTATATTTACCGTTAGCAACATAAATACGGAAATATATTTTCTAACTATATATTTCTCAGTAACATGATTCATAATTAATAATTTATATAATATACACAGGGCATATCCTAAGCGCCTAACAAGGCACAATTCCGTTAAATGAATTTGTAAATATTTTACCAATAGCAGCAAAAATCTCTTCTGTAGTTAAATTTTCTAAATATATTTCACATAATTAATAATTCGTGTAATCAACACGGGATTTAAAGCGCCTAAAAAGCTACGATTGCGTAAAAACATTTATCATTGATTATCAGTGATAAACTGCACTAAAAAGACCTCCTATAATCATGCATCAAGCAAATGTACCTCCCTGGTGTCACTAGCAAAAATAAGCGAAAACAAATGAGATTTTCTGGTAAAATGGTCTGATAGAAATAAAAAAAAAAAAAAATAAGAAGAAAACAAACATGAAACACTACGAAAAGAATAATGCTTCTAATATTAGACAGTTTATGTATTGGCAAGTTTCTAGTAAAAATGGAAAAGAATAATGCTTCTAATATTAGACAGTTTATGTATTGGCAAGTTTCTAGTAAAAATGGAAAATAATTGCTTATTGCTGAATATTTAACTTCTGATTGCAGATCTAATAACTATTTTATTTGGGCTACGGCTACCAGTAATATATTAAATGTATACAATTCATAACCTATAATAGTTATCACACATAAATATACTAGTAAAGTATTATTGCTTGCATATCTCCCACAGCAACAGAAATCTCTTTTAAAAAAAATAATTTTAAATATATTTCACTGTAATATGATACATAATTAATAGGTCTTATAATCATGACAGGACATATCCTAAGCGCCTAAAAGGCACTAATCCATAAAAAGATACATCATCGATTACCAGCGATAAACGAGACTGAAAGGACCTATAATCTTGCATCCGGCAAATTTACGTCAGAGATTCCCAAGTGACACAAGCAAAAATAAGCGAAAACACATGGATTTTCTGGTTAAGAAGACTAAGAGGGAAAAACATCCAGAGAAAAAAGTAAATACGAAGAGTTGTGAAAAATATAATTCAAAATTTACTCCTGATACTAGATAGAATCTATTGCCAAAGTAAAAAGTATTTTGATAAAACAAATTATCTATTGCCGAATATTTAATTACTGATTGCATTGCGAATGACTATTTTACTTGTCTTACCAGTAAAATATTAAATATATACAATTCACAATACACTATAGGTATGCACTAATTGCTAGAATAGATAAGTGTTAATAACTCGCATAGCAACAGGAATCTTTTCTGGAAATAAATTTTCTCGTAGTAAAGGGATTTGAAATATCCGAAGGAAATATATCAGAAGGAAACAAATATAAAGCATTACTAAAAGAATAATGCTTCCACAATAGTTAAGGAAAACGTTAATATGTTACTAGTATATTTATGTGTTATATCTCCCATAGCAACAGAAATCTCTTTTGGAAATAAATTTTCTAAATATATATTCACGATAATATGATACATAATTAATAATTCCTATAATCAAACGGTGATATCGTAAGCGTTTAAAAAGGCACGAGTCCATAAAAAATCTATCATCGATTACAAGTGATAAACTGCACTAAAAGGACCTTCTATAATCTTGCATCAAGCAAATTTGTGTCAGACACTCCCAAGTGACACCAGCAAGAATAACCGAAAACAAATGAGATTTTTTTGGGGTCAGGATGGCTGAGAAAAAGGAAGCCCAAGATCAATCCTGTCCCATCCCATCCTACTTTACCCCACCCTCAGTGCAGAGGGTAAGATCGGCCATTTTCGGCGGCGTAGACTTCTTTAGGGGATCGATATATGAACCAGCGCAATCAGTTGTCGAAAGCAGACTGTAACAAGAGGTTAGGTTAGGATATCAGCGACAGTGAAAAACACGAATTTACTTTTTTTCTCTCTCTCAAGAAAGGAAGGAAGGAAGGAAAGGAAAAAGAGAAATAACACGATTAATTTAAACGAAAGTTTTTGATTATAAGTTATAAAGATGAATAGATGTTCAGAAGCGAACGACAAGTAATGGCCGATTTGTTTTCGTGCAGTGACCTCCAGAAAAATAACTTTTATTGATGATATGCTGCTGTTAAGATTTTTCAAAATTGCTTAAAAATGTTTTTGTTTCAAGTTAAGTACAGCAAAAATTACAAAATAATATATAAACACTGGATAATTTATCAAGCAGATACAGCGACATTAAAATTTAAATGCAAATAACTAATTAATAGATATATATTGTTTTAAAGAAGCCACTAAAAATCAATACAATATTTAGAATTTAAATTCTGTTTATTTTTTATTTATTCGGAGACGTATGTGATAAGGTTTATCGCTTATTTATTCTTTAGCGGTAGAGATTGCTATTTTATTCAGTCGTTGAGAAAACTGGAAACATTTGAGATAAAAGTATCTGATTGTGGAAATTATTGAAGTGATAGAATTGTGGATTACAAAAGGAAAATTCCTAATTAGTACAGTTTTTTACAATTATTAACAAAATATTTTTGTATCTGCTGCTGTATTGATATGTATCGTATGTAAACATTGAAAGTTGTTGCTTGTAGGCATGTAAGTAACCATGCAAATAAAAAGAGGATTCATGTATATATGAAGATCATATACTTAATATCAGTATGTAATACCAATAATAAGCGAAATTAAATTTAATTAGCTTTATGCGTTTAGAAAAAAATATAAATAATAATGCCGATATTTAAACTATTTTTAAGGGATACAGGGATAATAAACACAATCAACTATCGAAAGCAAATTGGAATAAGAGAATGGGATGAAATAGGGATTGAAAGATTGTTAATCATTGGTCAGATTTACTCATATTGCTATAAGAAATGTGCTTTCATGGATGAATTTTAAACTCTAACTATCAATCAACAATAATTATCTTTTTTGTACAATAAAAACTTTAGCTCAGCCACCCCACTCAGAATATGCTGGTTTCGAATCCGCGAAGATCATCGATCCGAGTTATTCATTAGGTTAAGACAAATATGGATGTCAGACTGATGACCCGCTTCTTATAAGTATTTAGTTAGTATAACCATGCCCTAAAACCGTGTAAATTTTCTTCCATATAAAATACAGAATTTACAAAACACACCCAAATTTGAAAAATTTAACCACTGAACACACCCTATAATGCAGTAATGCAATTAATGAAAACGTGATTCACACAGTATATACATGTGAATAAAAATTTACATCACTATTACATAATAAGTATATAAGTAGAAATAGTTTAACATTGATCATCTTGATAATTACGCCTAATTTTTGACTGCAATTTATGCTTTTTCTCAAAATTCCCGTTATTATACATTGATCTGGCGTTGCATAGTACTTATTAAAAAACACTGTTTTTGTTACTCTTGGTACAAAACTCAAGCAAATTAAGTTATTAAAAAATACGTAATTTTAGCCCCCTTTTTTTAACTTAGGGCAACAGGATTCATTTAAACAACGTTTTTAAAATTTATAAATTGAATTTTCAATTTAGAATCTGAAATTAATTAACATAAAAGCTAATAATTAATAATAGCTTATATACATATATATAAATATATATAAAACCCATTAGCACATACGCCTACATTTACAAATTAGTTTTACAATGTAATTGGGGTAAATTTTATCCCAGCGCGTGTGCTGACAGGTTAAATATAATACTCCTCATTTTTACATTCTTCATTAGAGCTGAAGTGGAATTTTCAACTATAGATACAAATCTATATCATAGAGGGTGAGTCATAAATATCCAAACAATAGGTTATCTCCTTAAATATTGCCTCTAGACCCATACTTCCAATTGCAAAAATTCATAAAAAAGGGTGAAATTTCTTATAAGATAAGTGGCAACTCCATGGGGGGTCTATTTAAAAAAATACGAAAATTAAATTTTTATACGGCCCAAAAAATCATCTCCGTATCTTAAAACCTGACAGAGATATTAAAATCCAAAATTCTCCAAAATTCGTGACTTACACCACTTTACCATGCTTGTAAACGAAGTGTTTTTAATTTTCAAAGCAAATAAGGGATCGTCCACAAATTATCCGTTATTAAATGTCGATTTAAAACAGTGCCTCTTATTGGGACATAATAAAGCAGCGTATTGATTTAAATCAAAACTTGTTTTCAAATTATGTTGATCGTCAGCACTGGAGGTCTGCATGGATCGAAATAACTAGGTCCGGTGCCAAACCGACCCATGGGGAAAAAAACTCTGCCCGGCATGGGAAAATGTTAAAATCATAACCCAGACCGGCCTAGAAAAAAGTTTAAATCATAGCCCGACTCAGTCGTGAATTTCTACTTAGTTTTTTACTTTGGTGTTGTTAAAATTTCTTTCGTATGGAGGAGTTCTGACTAAAAATACTTATTATAGCTTTTCGTTTTTTATATTTATACTTTTTATTATTAAAGAAGCGACAAAGGCTGCGATATATTTATTTTATCAATGAATCTCTGTTTATATGTAAATGTTTCACATATGTATTTTAATATCGCTAATCCATATCCCGTGCGTTGGAGACTTTGAAAAATGTTATTCAGTAAAACCTTTTAAGACGAAATCACATAGGAAAGAAAAATACGTTATAGACAAATGCCGTTCCTACAAGGCTTAAATGGAGTTTATTTTTTTCTCAGGTATTATTGTATTTTTGTGCATGGACCAACATATTTTCCGTTTAAGACAGAATTCCGTCATTGGCAGATTTTTTTTTCTCTGGTTTTATTGTGTTTAGTTTTTAGCAACTGAATATACTATTCTTTAAAAAAATAAATTTTAAAGGTTTTTTTTTTTTTTTTTTTTTTTTTTTTTTTTTTTTTAATAAAAAAAGCGATTTCAATATATATGTGGTTTTTCAAAATTTTTTGATTGAGCAAAATTTTACTTATTTCAGGCACGTATTAGGTCAGTCAGTGACAATGATTTTAATAAGGATTGTTCGAGACCGGGATTGAAAATTTGTCCAGTGCAGACCTAGGAAGAAGAGAGCAGTCCCCTCCGGTATGAAAAATACATTAGGCCATGATAGGCGAGTGTTAAAAAAAAGTAACATTTCGGTCCTGACCCGCCTTGGGCCCAGAATACAGATTTTTAAACAGCCTCTCCCGGACGATAAAAAGCTTGAAGTTGGAAGAGGTAAATTTCTAAAAAAGACTTAATCTGCAACTTAGAAAAGCATTCTTTTAAATAACTGACGGGCAGTAAATGGGCATTTCGTTTTTTCTGCATAATGAATTTTTTCCCCCGACTAATTCTTGTCTTTAAATTATTAAAAGTTAAGAATTGTTAAAGAAAAAAAGTAGAAACTTGAAACATGTCATTTTTTAATTATTTTGCATTAGCTTTGTTTCGGGCAAAATTGAAAAAATATTTACTTTTGAAAATATGATTTTTTTTAAGTTAAATTATTTTTTCAATAAATATTTTTATTAGTTTTAAAATTAATATTGAAAAACAAAAACCCCGAAACAAAAACTAAAATAAGATTTTCATCTTTAAGTAAATGGAAAGAAACTGAAATCCGATAAATAATGTTTCGAGTTATAACGATTTTTAATTATCCCATTTAAGGCAGTACTAACCATATGAAATTTTTATAAATTTTAGGATAAATTTTAGGATGTGATTTTCTTAGCAAATTATATGGCTAACCATCACAAAAAAAAAAAAAAAAAAAAAAAAAAAAAAAAAAATTACAATTCCAACTCAAAAGTAGATTTTTCACAAGTTTCCTAGAACTATGAGTGATACTGTCTTTTGAATTGCGCGCATTTCAATTTGTGCCTAATCCCTTAAAACCTGAAGAATAATTCAAATGGTTATAACTCTGCGAGTTTTGAAGATATGAAGATGCAACTTTGTGTCTTATTCAGGACTGGACAAGGAATTTTTACTAATCGGAATTTTTATCCTACGGAGGCCATATAAAAAGTTAATTTTCGTACTTTTTCAAATAGACCCCCCCCATGGAGTTGTAACTTATCTTATCAAAAATTTCACCTTTTTTTATGAATTTTTCCAATTGGAAGTATGGGTCTAGGGGCAATATTCAAGGAGATGCCTATTGTTTCGATATTTATGACTCACCCTGTACACAGAGCTGCTAAAAAAATCGGATAATTTTCGGATGGGAACAGCTGAAATTCGGTTTTGAAATGCATTATAAATTTTCATATCGTGAATTATTTAAATTTTTCATACGGCAGCTTTGTTACATTATTATAACGTGCTGGAAAGTGCTTCATAATCTACGATTGATGCATGATTTTTTTCTTTCTTGTTGTCTCCTTGTCCAATTTTTTGTGACACTGGACCTGACAAAACTATTTATAACTTACCACGATATTATTTTCTGTTCAGATGACCGAATTCTCGCGACAGTAACAATATGCGACCAGCACGTTGAAAAAGAAGCAACTACCATAAATTTTCTTTTGTTTTTTTCTACCGAAAAAAAAGAAGCAAGGTAGCGTGCTTAAAATTGACACTCGAGAAACTATTCCTTTCGTCTTCCGTAATTGTAAAACGTGATCAGAAGACGACCCCTTTGTGTTACAGACTGTTAAAAAAAGAAACACCAAAACACGCGACATTGTCATTTTATTACTTACTCCATTGCATTACAATGAATGCTACCCGAGAAGCTTCCGCCTTGATTGCGCTAAAAGCGTACGAAACAAAACGCAAGCAAAATAAAAAAAGAATATTGCAAAGTTTTAAAAATGTAATTACTACATCATTCACAAAAATGTAGAATATTTAAATAAATAATTACAGTGGATTAGATCCATTTATAACACGATTATTCAATCGGATAACAGATGAAAAACTTTCAAGTTTGTGAAAAAAGTCCGGGCCAGGATTCGAACAAGGGATGTACTGGCTGAAGCCGCCAATGCTCTTCCAACTGAGCCATCCCCGACGAACACTGGAGGGCTAATTCAACCAAATAAATTCAACGACCATACAATCTGTTAAAATTACTGTGGAATTTAATTAACGTTTTACAAACCGATGTATGTATATATTGCTAAAAAAGTGTTAATTTGGGAAAATTAAGATTCTTAATTTAGGAAAATGTTAGGGACGTGTTAGGAAACACGTTTGTTGAACATGAAAATGCTTTTACTCATGCATAAATGCCAATATTCATAAATTATTCCGGAGTCCAAGACAAACATTTTCAACCTGAAAATTTATTTAATCAAAAACTTTAAAATAAATTTTAATAACAACCTTTCTCTACCGGTGCAGATTCCGAAAATTTTTAATTCATAAATCCAGATAATCCAGTCGCCACATTGTGAAAGAAATGCATAAAAACAATGTAGCGTTTATATGAGAAATTCAAAGTAAAAAATATCGAAAATGTCAACAAACAGTCTTAAAAAAAATAAATTTTGTAAATCGTCAGTAGAAAGAAAACTAATTATGTGAAGGAATTGAGAGAAAAAAGGTGTTCTAATTATGACTTCATTTATATATTGACATTTGGTAATAATAATAAAAGATTACTTAATTCTTTATGCATCTTTAGTAATTCATGATATATATATATACAGAGATGTAAAACGACCACAAGTAAGATGGAGTGACGAAATTAGAAAAGTGGCTGGTGTAAATTGGATGACGAAAGCACTAGACAGAAAACATTGGAAAAATCTGGGGGAGACCAGTGTCCAGGAATCCAGCAGTGGATCGAAAACGGTTGATGATGATGATGATATATATATATATATATTACTATTTAATTCAAAACAGAAGTTTCTTTTATGAACCAATCATATGCCATAAAACGCAGAAAATATTGAAAAGTTGTAATATCCACAGAAATCCTGTTGTAATAAACATTTTCCTAATGTCATCAAAAATTCTTCCATAGTTTATTATCGTATAAATATGAATTGAATAGCGCACAAAATAAGTACATTCGTTAGATTTCAGACAATGTTTAAACTTTATTAAGTCTATATGGATAGCTACGATTTACGTTACAAAAGTAAAAATGGAAAAAATTTCGGATCCGAAAAGAGTTAGGAGGATCAGGAAGGCTTGAAATGTGAAAAATTAAGTGAAGTTAGATCGTAGATTAGGAATCATGTAAATTAATTTAAATTATTACTTCTGCTTGCATTTATTATGTTTTACAGAAATAAAAGAATTTTTTTTATACGGCCAAAAGAATAAAAGAAATTTAACACTGAATGATTAAATTCTGGAAAATAGCTATTTTCCATATTTTTGAATTCTTTTTCATACCGCTTCGTACGTTGTCTCTCTATTATACCTAAAAACAAACTTTTTTTTTTTTTTTTTTTTTTTTTTTCATGTTATAAAAAAAAAAGTCTGATAAATTCTCAGAAATTTTAAATTTTATTATATTTATACATATATATTCATGCATTTTTATTTATGTAATATAGAGCTAACGTAATAGGCAGCAAGAAATATAAGGAATAAATGGCGATTAAAAAAAATATGGAACCTACACATCAAAATCTCGACAAAATTAACTTTGCAAGATTAATTTTGACTGCGATAATGAAATTTTTGTATATATTTAATACACATTTATTATTATTTATATAAAAAATATATAACACAAAAAGGCTTGACAGTTTTAATTAATTTCAGGCAATAAACAATCGATTTTCATCATTTCAAAAAAGTGGAAGTAAATGTTTTAACAATGTAATAACACTTTTTTTTTGGGGGGGGGGGGAGGGGTTAGAACTTTATTTTTTAACATTGATTATATTTAAAGATAGAAAAACCAACGATTATGAATGCACAAATAAAGTATGAGAAGGTAGCAAACAGCTATTTCGAATCTACTAACGAGATTCTTCATCAGTGCAAAACTCAGCGAGCTAAAAAATATTTTTTAGCTCGCTGAGTTTTGCACTGTTGAAGAATCTCGTTAGTAGATTCGAAATAGCTATTTGCTACCTTCTCATACTTTATTTGTGCATTTATAATCGTTGGTTTTCTATCTTTAAACATTTGTGCACAAAGGCTCTATTTGCTATTTTAATTTTGATTATGCTTATTATTTTAAAACAAAATAGGTGTTAAGAAATTTTAGTAAAATATAAATTAAAATTAACATAATAAGAAACAACTCAAAGATATTTATAACAGTGTTAATATAAAGACAATTTAAATCGACCGATTGAAAGGAATTCTCATGAATTCACGATCTACTAAATAAATTGATAAATATCGTCAATTTTAAGAATAATTACATGTAGGAGTAAATTCTGAGACAACAATGCATATGATAAAGTAAAACCCTCGCATTAAGTTAAGTTAAATTTATGTAAAAAAATCTCCATAACACGCAAGTGTGCCAATTCAAAATTTCATATCATTCGTCATGTTTTTTAATAAATTTTCAAGTGGCTACATTTTTTTTTTCAAACAACAATTTTCATAATAATATAACTAATACTTTCCATTATAATGTAATAACTATTCCTTTCCCATTACAATGTAATAACTATTCCTTTCCCATTACAATGTAATAACTATTCCTTTCCCATTACAATGTAATAACTATTCATTTCCCATTACAACGTAATGAGCATTTCTTTCCATTACAATGTAATGACTATTACTTTCCATTATAATGTAATGACTATTACTTTCCATTATAATGTAATAACTATTAAACTATATGATGTAATAACTATTAAACTTATGATGTAATAACTATTAAACTGTATGATGTAATAACTATTAAACTGTATGATGTAATAACTATTACTTTCCATATATATGATAGAGAAAAATGCATTTATATATATATATATACATAAACAGCATGATCATTAAACTGGAAATCTTACTTTTTATCTATATTTTTTTCTTTAACTTTTAGCCCTTTGGGGACGAGCGACACGTATACGTGAAGCAAAAAGGCTTAAGAATCCGTGTTTATCCCTACCAGTAAAATTTTACTGAAAAATTTGCCTTATTTAATTGGAGAATTTTCTCGATTTAATGAGACAAATTTCTGTTTTAACCGGTGACAAAGCATTAAAAATTACGTAAAAGGTTCCCGTCGCGAAGGAATTAAGTTTGTATTTTTATAATCGGCAGATACATCTGAAACTTTCGAGTAATTATATTGAATCAAAAGTTCGCGTTATACATCGGGATATATGTTATTTAAAAAGAGATAAAGCTATTTTAAACCAATTCATTTTTTAAAAAGTGCTTTTTTGGAGATGGGAAATTGTTACATCATGCACAAAAGAATTACCGTAAAATTCTACAGTCGTTAAATGAAAACAGTTTGCAAATATGATTAAGCTTGAGGCGAAAAAAAAAAAAAAAAAAAAAAAAAAGAATCAAATTTGGATGAATAAATGATAAAGCTTTCTTTAGAAAGCATAAGTCGTAAATCTCTGGTGGGGAACCTTTATTACTTATAAGTGTACTTCAGAATTTATGTTCCTTATCACTTTCCAATATGCAAAATGAAAAACTCATAAAAAGTACCTATTAGAGTAAAATTGGCTTTTTTTGTAATCAAGATCTATTTGATTCCATACTCCATGAAGCTAAGATATCTCCACGGAATATTTGAATGGAGAGGAACAGCCTCACATATAAGAATTTAAAGATTATTATAAGTTTCTCCTCTTTTTCTTAATGACGCATATTAAAGAAAAATTAGAGGGAGGGAGAGATGAAATGAAAAAAAAAAAAAAAAATCAGAAAGTAGAAATTAAATATCATACATGACAGCTGCATAACAGTTAAAGTTTTAATGTAAGATAAGGTTGGTTATAGAAAATTTATAAGTTTTTTTTTTTTTTTTTTTTTTTTTTTTTTTAATTTTTTTTGAAATCAAGCAGCTTTTGTGAATGCTCCTAAATATTTTTTTTCTTTTTTGAGAGAAAGTCTGCATGACAGCTATAGTTTTAATAAGACATAGATAGTTATGGAAAATCTGCAATATTAAAAGAACCTTTTTCCCTATTTCTTTTAACATTAACCGACTATCGTAAATTATTCTATTTTACTTTTAGAAGGAACATTAATAATTCCAAAAGAAAAATTACTCGAAAGAACTAAGATATATCTTAGATTTAATTTATCATGTTGAAAAGAAGAAGAAAAAAACCCAATGATTTTTGTCCACAAAAATTTAGCAATACATTAATAATTACTTAATTATAATTTAACAGTCCTGCGTTTATGTATTTAAAAAATATACAGAAGAAACATTTACAATTTTAATTATTTGAAATGAGACAAATCTATTAGTAAATATATCATACGACTAGTAATTTTTCTAGCTGAGTGAAAATGTGTTCTGCCAAGATTTTAACCCAGAACTTTAGACTTTAATTGCCAATGCTTTTCCACTGAGCTATCTGGACGACATCAGAGCCAACACAATTTACCGATCTGCTTCAAATAACACGCCTGATGCTATGACCAAATGGTTATCTGAGTAAATTGTGCTGGTTGTATGCTATCCAGATAGCACAACCGAAGAACATTGGCAGTTAAAGCCAAAAGATTTTAAGTTCGAGTTATTGCCGATTCCAAATCGGCTTTTATTTGAAATTTATGAACAATTTAATCTGTAAACTCCACACTAATGCGAAATCTCTTTAAAATATTTGTATTTTATTATTTTATAATTAATTAACAAATGAAATGTTTGATAGAAATAAATACCATAATTCGATTTCTCAGTAAATTTCGCATAGGCATATATTATATTTCATTATCACTACATTGCGAACAAAGTTACATGCAGTTGAATTTACATAATACTATATCACACTAATCTGAAGTCTGCGGGTGTTGAACTGAAGAGTTAAAGAAAATATAGAAAAGTCCCCAGAAGTTATTAGTAATAATAATAATAAAGAAAAAAGAATACGAACAATAAAAATAAAATCACAGTTCTAACGATTAAAAAAAGTGCAAATCTTTATCTTAATTAAAGTCTTTCCTATTTTAATTAGTTCTTCTTCCCTCATATATCGTAGGAAGAATTTTCTTCTTTATTCAATAGATTCAAAATTTACATTTTATATCTAGTTCAGCCAAGATTTCAAGTTAAAATAGCAAACAATGATTTCACACACATTCTTTGCCTCTAGAACTCTATCAAAGGAAGCTAATCTAATTATTAATTAAATAAGGTAGAAATAAATGAACTTCAGCGGACATAATAGAATAAGCCAGATATCCGAAAATAATATCTTATCGAGGAGTAAAATATCTCAAAGAATTGAGATTAAACAGAAGATAAGGGTATCGAAAGTACGTTTCTTTAAAGAAATTCTTTCTCAATGTTTCAATTAAAGTAATAATTCTTTATCAGTTGATACACGAGAGGGGGAATTTAAATTGTTTCATCGTACAAAACGATGAAATTTTGTAATATCTTTTTTCACTGACTTTCTGATGTGTTAAAATTATTTTAAAAAAAATGTATAAACAGATGTGTGTCCAGTTACAATACAGCATTTTAATACCTTTAGAACATAATTATAAATTAATAAATTAATTATATGGCATTATCCCTGAAGTTGGAGGCAGTTGATTAATCGCAAAACACACTTTAAACTGTATATCAGTTACAGATCGGCCGAAAATTCGTTTTCGGAGAAACTGGTTCAAAAAATTCGGTCGTAAACTCCACCGAAACTATTTGTATTATGAAAATCCATTTTCTTCCTTCGGAAAATTTCAACATTACTAATTAATTTGAGTTGTATCGGCTCAAATGAGACATTTATTGCGACGAAATTCATTGTTTATAATTATCAGTCATCACCGACTCAACAAGTGAGTGAAAATTATAAAGCAAGAAATGCAAATAGGACTAAATTTTGAAGACGCTTTTTCACGTGCCTCATTAAAAGCTGCACTCTTAACTGTAATATAAAAAATTTAGTTTGAAATCGCACAAGTGTTTCGAACATTCTTTCAGAAAGTTCTAGTATAACAAACAGTCCTTTACAAAAATCATTATAAAAATTTAATCGAAGTATGTATGTCTAAAACCTTTTTTTAATGAGAAGAAATTCGTATGATTAGAAAACTATTTTGCATCGTTTATGAATTAAGTACATTTTATTTTACATGAAAAAAAAAAAAAAAGTTTCAGTCAGATGCACTGAGAGCCAACTTAAACCAACGCACAATTAACAATTATGTATATTTATGTATTTATTAATTATTAAATTTTTCTGACATTTTAGTTTTCGCTTTTGGTCGAAAATAGAAAGATTACTGAAATTCGGTTTCGGTCTGAAAAACCTATTTCGGCCGATCCTTAATATCAATTATAACAACATATCAATTACGCACTTAACTACTGGAAATATTTTACTAAAAAGTAGAAAATAAAACAAAAAATAAAGATTCATAGCTTTTTGTTAATACGCATTTATCTGAATTTTATGTGCGTTTTAACCTGCTAAACGGAAACAAATATTAGTATGAATTTGCACTGACCAAACTTTCATACGTCTTATTCCGTCAAAATTTAAAGTTAAAATAGCAAATAAACATTAATCAAGGACACATTCTTATCCACTAGAATTCAATCAAAAGGAAATTAATTGTCAATTAAATAAGATAAATTAACTTCAGCGGGCGTGATAATCGAATAAGCGAGATATCCGAAAATAATATCTAAGTGCGGAGTGAAATATCTCAAATAATTGAGATTATATAGAACATAGGGATATAATTTAGGAATCGAATGTACATTTCTTTTCAGAATCCTTTTTCAAGGTTTTAATGATGGTAGTAATAATGTGTGCTGGGATAATAATGCTAAGATGGGTAATAGCGCCAAGTGCTAAAATTACGTATAATTAGGATGAAATCCGGAAAATGTCACTACAAGTTTTACACTGAAAGGCTCCGAGTCATCTGAATCACAAACAAGCGCTAAAAGTTAATTTGTAATATTTGTAAACTTTATCACTGGAATAAGCACTAAAGTCTACAATTTGCTGTGAGGACTATATATTTATTAGGAAATATTTTACTTATTACTTAAATTTGTAGTGTATTTCACATATTTTCATAATATTGTGGAAGATTTTGGATGAACTCGTGAGGTAGCTTGAAGTACACTGCGCAAAATGGGTACAGGGGTAATAACGCCATCCTTTGTTGCTATTACGACGATTGATTATTTTCAAATCAGAAGTACTTTTTTAGTTTAATTTTGTTTATTTTATGTTATTATGAGACCATTATTATCAGTGTTGAAAACTGAAAGTCAAGTTTTTAAGTCAAGAATGCTGCTAATTTTCCCATGTCAGAAGAATAAAAGATCAAATAAATATCACTGCATTCTGATATCGCAGTTGATGGTAAATAAAATCATTTCGTCAATTTCTAGGTGTGTATAGATCATGTATCTTTATAATTGAACAATTTACATGTAATTATTCCATCTTATTTTTATAGTTTTGTTTGCATGCAATTATTACCCAGTTTGTCAAGAAATCACACCATTACAATTTATGAATAAATATCTGCATAAATATCACAGTCAATAATTTGATGTACCAATTGCTATATTTGTTTGACAAAAAATCTAAAACTAAGCTGTGAAAATTGGTAGGACCTTAAGGTGACCTTATTACTCCGGGGCGCCTTACATTACTTGATACATGAGAGAAAAAAACGTAATTGTTTTCGTGTGTATGTAAAGATGAGATTTTGTCATCAATTTTTTCACTCAATTCCTGATATGCGAAGTATTAAAAATATGTATGTATGTACACAGGTGTGTGGTCCGATTATAGTACAGCATTTTAATAGTTTTAGAATATAATATTATCCACAAAATTACACACAGCTGAAGTAACGCAATCACAAATCGTACTAATCTGAAGAATGGAGGTGTTGAACAGTAGGGTGGGCCGAAAAAAACTTTTTTTCGATTTTCGATTATGGCGGGTGCGGAAAAGTGGCCACTGGTGGCACTCAGTTCATACAAAAAATTTGAGATTTTTTGGACATTTCCTTACCCTGCCGCAAACGGCTTGAAGTTTTGCAAAAATGTTCATTTTTGAACTTTTTTCGATAAAAATTAAAAAATGTTAAATTAAATTTATTTTGGTTGTATTTACCTGAAAAGGCATATTTAATGTACCAAATGTTTAAATAATATCTGATCATGCATTATTTAATATCTATGTGTATTATAACTCAGTCTATTTTTATAGCTTTTTCGCGTAAAACAGGCAAAAGTTGTATTTGTTTCAATCGATCGTTAGCTTCTATATTATTTATGTCCCTTGGTCTCCTTTATATTTTTCTATGTGTCAAACGTCATATATTTGGGGAAAAGACAGCAATATACTTCAAAAACAAATCTGGAAGGTGAGAAAGTGGTGAAGCAGGACTATAAGCGAGCGCAATGACTGGTCGTAATACTGAGGGAGTGAATGACGAAATAGTTGAGAGTCAAAATGCGATAAAGTATTCTTATTATTTATTCTTGCTCAGTTACTTGCGACATTTGTTCAGTGTTAACGTGAAACCCTTTTGTAGCGATTATACTGTGCTTTTCGGGTCGTTTAATGTGCCATTATAGTGTTTTGTGCGTTTTATTACGACGAGCTTAGAAATGGCTAGTATAAAAGGCCATGACAATGCAAAGACACGCGATACCGTGAAAAGTAACTTTTTGGAGTCATCATGCATATTGAAAGAATTGCAAATGCCAACTTATGCTGATAATCATGCGCCACTACTACTGGTTGCTTCACCATGTAGAAGTTGTGACAGCCGAGGATACGAATATCGTCATCGATAAAAACAAAGTCAGAAGAGAGAAATAGAAACTTGGAAAGAAGATACAGGCACAAGAAGTTATTGAAAGGAGGAAAATTAAAAGCATATTTTTTGATGGTAGAAAGGATAAAAGTATATTAAGAGGAAGAAAAATAACAAGCGGCACCGTCGAGAGAAAGGCGAGGAACACATCATCGTGTTGTTTGAACCTGGTTAGGAATACTCGGGTCACTTGATACCTGGTTCCGTTACTTTGATACCTCGTCAGTTCAGAAAAGTCTAATTTGTGGTGACTTGGAAGATTATATAATGATTTTGCTATTTCTTTTTCGTGACCGGAACGCGGTGATGTGTTCCTCGCCTTTCTCTCGACGGTGCCGCTTGTTATTTTTCTTCCTCTTAATACACTTTTATCCTTTCTACCGTCAAAAAATATGCTTTTAATTTTCCTCCTTTCAATAGCTTATTGTGATGTATCTTCTTTCCAAGTTTCTATTTCTCTCTTCTGACTTTGTTTTTATCGATGAAGATATTCGTATCCTCTGCTGTCACAACTTCTACATTGTGAAGCAACCAGTAGTAGTGGTGCATGATTATCAGCATAAGTTGGCAATTGCAATTCTTTCAATATGCATGATGACTCCAAAAAGTTACTTTTCACGGTATCGCGTGTCTTTGCATTGTCATGGCCCTTTATACTAGCCATTTCTAAGCTCGTCGTAATAAAACGCACAAAACACTATAATGGCACATTAAACGACCCGAAAAGCACAGTATAATCGCTACAAAAGGGTTTCATGTTAACCCAGAACAAATGTCGCAAGTAACTGAGCAAGAATAAATAATAAGAATACTTTATCGCATTTTGGCTCTCAATTATTTCGCCATTCACTCCCTCAGTATTACGACCAGTCATTGCGCTCGCTTAGAGTCCTGCTTCACTACTTTCTCACCTTCCAGATTTGTTTTTGAAGTAAACTGCTGTCTTTTCCTCAAATATATGACGCTTGACACATAGAAAAAATATAAAGGAGACCAAGGGACATAAATAATATAGAAACTAACGATCGATTCAAACAAATACAACTTTTGCCTGTTTTACGCGAAAAAGCTATAAAAATAGCCTGAGTTATAATACACATAGATATTAAATAATGCATGATCAAATATTATTTAAACATTTGGTACATTAAATATGCCTTTTCAGGTAAATACAACCAAAATAAATTTAATTTAAATTTTTTTAATTTTTATCGAAAAAAGTTCAAAAATGAACATTTTTGCAAAACTTCAAGCCGTTTGCGGCAGGGTAAGGAAATGTCCAAAAAATCTCAAATTTTTTGTATGAACTGAGTGCCACCAGTGGCCACTTTTCCGCACCCGCCATAATCGAAAATCGAAAAAAAGTTTTTTTCGGCCCACCCTATTGAACAGTGTGCAGTCAAATGTAGGAAAATCTTCAGAAGCTCAAAAAGAAAGAAAATTTCAAAAAATCCCAATTATCTCAGCTTAAATCTTATTTTCTTTTTTTTAAATCTTACTTAAAGTTATTCTAATTAGTTTTATTCCTATGCCGTAAAAAATATTTTTTTTTGTATTCAACAGATTTAACATTTGTATTTTACACCTCATTCAGTGAAGATTCCGAGTTAAAATAGTAAATAAGCATCGACTTTACAAATTTTTCTCCTCCAGAATAAATCAAATGTAGTTAATTTGATTATCAATTTTAATAAGATAGAAATAAATTAACTTTGGCGGACACGATAATCAAATAAACGAAACATCTGAAAATAATATTTTAATGCGGAGTGAAGTATCTAAAAAAATCGAGATTAAATAGAAGATAGCTTAGAAATTAAGAAAATATTTTTTGAAGTTTCATTGAAAATCATAAAAATATGTCAGTTGACATAGATATTAGGGATGGGACGAATATTCGGCCACTATTCGGTATTCGGCCTATTCGGCCCTTTTGCCGAATATTCGGTTGGCCGAATATTGAAGGCTTGTTGACCGAATACTTCGGCCGAATACCTGTAGCCGAATATTTAGAGATATCTTGCCGAATATTGCTAAAATCTCGCCGAATAGTGAAAGATATCTTGCCAAATAAATTTTGGATTTAAAGAATTTCATTCTTGCAATTTTTTTTCTCTAATCCAAATTGGCTACTTCATTTATGAAGTCATTCTCACTCTTACTTACAAAATATAGAGTTATTAAGATACTAAAAAATATACAGCCTTTCTGTATTTCCTATAAAAGTTAGTGATATTCTAGAAAATGCTGCCCAAGCTGGAGATTTAATTGTACGGGAAATGGCATCATTAGAGAATGATATATTACAATTCAAGATATAAAAACACTGCCTTATTCTAAAATGCTCGCATATTTATTAATGTCTGTAAATTCCATGCACATATAAAAAAAAAGCTCTTATGAAATTAACTTATTTTCTATAAAGTAAGAAATGAAAAAATTTTTTCACTAGGTGTGTTAACGAAGATTCATTTTCAAAATTAAATATAATATATAACCATTCCAAATACAATGGTACATCTGAAAGCAGAACTGGTGTCAAACTCGATACACATTAGATGACACAACTTGCTTTATGAAGATGATTATATAAATATTTTAATATAAATTCTAAATACTCAACAAAATTTTTTCATTCTATAGTTTTCACTTTTAAATAATTATTTGCATAATTACTGACTTAAATATGTAACGTTATTATGTATATATTTTTAATTTAATCTTCCTTCCTTCATGTTGTTATCAATTTTCTGTTTATCCTTTTAATGCTTATTGAATAAGTGGAATATTGAAGTTGAATATTGTATGTGCCGATTCAAATGTCAAAGATTTTGTTAACATATGCATTCTACTTTAAGCATAACCTTTTGCTTTAACGTAATTTGTAATTTAAAGCTTAGCATCTGATTTCAGAACAGTCTCATTCTTACAAATTTGCTTATCACTAGGGACACAAACTCTAAATGATCAAATTTACTTCATTAAAGATTATTTCAGAAAATATGTCCATGTGAGTTCTGAGATAGAGAGAGATTAAGAATGTTATTGATTTTGGATACAAGAAGTATCAATTGATAAAAGTGAAGTACATTCTTCATATTTTAATGGAAATATTTTCCCATCTTAACTGACTGAAAATCAATTTGATGTACATTAGAATAAAGGATATTATGCAATTTCATAATTATTTTTGTTAAAATAAATTTTTCAAATTTAAAAATACATTTAAAAGCACATTTAAGAGTAATAATTATTAATGAGTAGAGATGTAAATTTTCCGGAAAAATATAAGTGGCAGAAAAAAACCAGTTTTTTACCGGTTTTTTTTCGGAAAAAAACGGAAAAATTGACTTTTCATGACTGTTTCTCCCAAATAAATTATATTTTCTTAGAGAATATTAAATAATAAACATTTTTTCCCATTTATATGTATTAAATGAAAATTATTTTCACTTTATATTACAAAATAAAAAGAAAGTAGCAAAGCCTGCTTTTAAAAGTTTAGTTTTTTTTTCAACAGCCTAAGAATTTTTATTAAATGCTATTGTTTGTTATATCATATCTCTGTTGAAATGATTTTTCAGTTACATGTTTAACTACCAATTGACCTAATGTAAAAACCTGAGCCAATATGTCTGCAGTTTGGAATGAAATAAATTATGCATTCCATTTACATAAGTATAGCTTTTAAGTAAATGATAATAGTTTAAAGAAATTATTGCAGTTTTGTCATTATTATGAATATCAGTATTCAAAAATTCCATCGTTTGTTTAAAAAATGTATATTTTTATATTATTAATTTTTTTTCTTAGAATTACAATTTTATTTCCTTTATAAAATATGTTTAGTTTTGGTATAGCTTTCCAATCTCAACTCAAAAAAGTTTTGATTTAGTTTTATAATCTAAATTCAAACAAAACTAAGTTTTACTTTGGCTTACTCAGGTGTGCAACTAAAAAATAGCATAGGATTTACTGGCTGTTTGAAATCTGGTATTCTATTCTTGAATAAGAAACCATATTCAATAATGTTTCCACATGGTAATTTTATATTTCTAAGAGTGGAACTCAAAAGTTATGAAAACAGAACACTACAAATAGAAAATGCTCACTATTTGAGGAATTAACAAAAGCAGTTACATACAGAGATAAACTTCTACTATGCTTTAGAAAACTACAAAAATTCAAAGTTTAATCAAGAGGGAAAGTATAATTTGGAACATAGTTACTTGTAATAAAATATGGGGCTTTTTTTTCATTGCAGTTCTACTTTTCTAATGCAAACCGCCCATGTTTTTGCAACATTATTGTACATTATGGAGGTAAAATGGAGGTCAATTTTAGATTCAACACCTTGAGAAAACATTCAATTAATCAGCTATAACGAAATCTTGAAAAATGCAGCATAGTAGTGCCACCTATAGGACAATTTACACCAAAAACTAAACAACATTAATATATATCAGAAACTGTCTGAAGCTGTAGTTTGATTTAAAAAGAAAAATCGTCCTTGAGTTAAAGCTATTGCGATAATCTATAATAATGCAGCATAGCAGCGTCACCTGTTGAACAATTTACACCAAAAAGTAATGAGCACGAAGTTATGTCAAAAATTAACTTAATCTGAAATTTTATAAAAATACATACATTAGTTTGAGATAGAACTATTGTGGAAATTACGAATAATGCAGCATAGCAGCGCCATCGGTTTGGCGATATACACTAATAACTAAACATCACGAGTTTATATCAAGGTGTGACTGAATCTAAAGTTTTGTGAAATTATGTGCATCAGTTCTTGAGATAGAGTGCCCATAAAATTTGTCACATACAGAGTGGCAGATATTTTCCGAAAACCATCAAAACATATTCAGGACCTTCTAAAACGTTTAAATACACCAAAAACTGGAAGTCAAATTTTTCACGAATTCAATACTTACTTCTTAAAAAGGTAGATTAAAGTAATAAATGCATACTTCAAAATTTTATGTTGAATTTTTAATTTTATCATTTCCATTAATCGGCATATTATTGCAATAATTTTACACATGAATTAATTTTTTAAAAGAGAAGTTGCATTTAATTACATATCTAGATTTTTTTCATGTAATCAAGTTTTTGTGAAATTGTGAACTTTTTGTATATACTTGTACAAAATATATTCAGAATTTTTGAATAAGAAATTATTACTATATTTAGGTTCCTATTTAGAAATTTTTAATAAGGTTTTTTATATGCAACTTAATCAGATTCAGCTGCTGTATGACATGAGATTTTTTTTTCTTCAATCACTGCACTTGCGAAAGATTCAATTTGTTGATTGAACTTTTTCTGAAATTTCTATTTTCAAGAGAAATTTTGCAAAGGGTCTTGTGTTTCAAACAAGAAAAAAATGTGAAGGATCCTTTCAAGTCTTCTCAAACAGATTTCTGCTCAGAGATCAGATTACCCACATTTAAATTTTCATGTGAGACACTCAACATAAAAATAAATAAAATAAAAAGTATGAGAATGTAGCTATTACAAAATTTTCACTATATTATTTCATAAATGAAATTTCAATTTTTCCAGTTCGGAAAAATTGAAAAATAAGCCTTCGGAAAAAACCCGTTTTTTTCCCCAATTTTTCCGGTTTTTTTCCGACCATTCCCATCTCTATTAATGAGCTCCTATTTTTTAAATTATATATAACCAAAATTTATTTTCTTGATTGGAAAAAAAATTTTACTATTCGGCCGGCCGAATATTCGGTATTCGGCCTAAAATTTGGCCGAATATTCGGTATTCGGCTATTCGGCCAAATCACTATTCGTCCCATCCCTAATAGATATGTGGATGGAAAGGAGGTTTTAATTTTTTTCTAGCATGTAAAAGATGAAATTTTGCAATTCATTTTCACTCCCTGTCTAATATGCCAAAATTGTTAAAGAAGAAGAAAAAAATGTAAACAGTTGTGTGTGCGATGACATTACACCATTTAAAAATTTGTAGGATTGAATTATAAACTAATAAAATAATTTAAAGGCATTTTCCGTAAATCGGGGATAGCTATTAAAAATTTAAATATACATTATTGTTAAACTGTAAAGTAGTTGCAACAGAAATGGAATTAATTATGCACCAAACCACATTAGCCAACATTAGCAAATAGCTGCGCAAACTGCAAGTATGATATATTTTAAACACTGGGAGGAAGAAAACAAAAATTAAAAAATAGAGCAATAATTTTTATTAAATGCGTTTTTTTTTTCAATTTTACAAGAGCATTTTGATGAAAATACAAGAAAGTCATCAGAAGCTCAATTTAAATAAGGAAATTTTAAGCGTTGTTATTAATTAAAGTAACATTTTAATAAGTTTTAGTAAGTGCAAAGAAAGTAAAAAGTATAAGTAAAAAGAATTATTTATCTATTCAACAGATTCATCGTTTACATTTTACATCTTATTCACATTTATTTATTATTAAGATTTAAAGTTAAAATAGCAAATGGACTTTGATTCAACACACATTCTTCTCCTTCTATAATTAAATCAAATGTAGTTCAATTATCAATTTAATAGGATAGAAATAAATGAACTTCAGCGAACATAACAGAATAAGCGAGATATCCGAAAATAATATCTGAATGCGGAATGAAGTATCTCAAAGAATCAAGATTAAATGGAAGATATGGATATAATTCAGGTGTCGAATATATATTTCTTTGAATAAATTTTTACCGAGGTTTCAATGAAAGCAATAATGTATTAGGTGATACATGAGGAGGGTGGGGGGGGGGGCAAGGGTGCATTTGATCGCAAATAAAATAATTCTATTTTAACTAATTTTATTCATATATCCAACGGCTTTTAGCAGAAGCAAAAATTATTTTCCTCTGTCCAGATAGTTCATCCTTTTCATGGACTATCCAACATTTTTTCTCCTCAGAGACATTTTGGAGAAAATAAGTTTTTTTTTTTTTTTTTTTTTTTTTTTTTTTTATATATATATATATATATATATATAAAATTTATTGCATTAAAAAAATAATAAGATTTTGTACAGAAAGAGGAAATCCAGTTACATAAATTCGAACCAAGGATTTATTAATGAAAACTGATTTAAGTCCTTCGGATAAAATTTTCCTTTCTGGCGAAACAATATTTACCAATTACGCAAACTTAAAACCTAACAAAATATAATTAACTAATAAAGAATGTGTTTTCATAGAATAAAATGAAATTTTGTGAAGAGACGGTGTTTTATAAAATAATTTCTGTAAATGGTCTCTAAATAGGCTCTAAATTTTGCCTTAATCGATCCCTGATTTTCATTCTAAAACCATCAGGCAATCCAACACGGGCCATAAGATTTAAAGATGGCCGTTACAGTGTTTGATGTACATAACGTAAGTAAAAATAATTATTAATTAAAAACTAATAGATTTTTTACATTCAATATATTTTTCTATATTGCGCACCAATTGCACCAAAAAGCCTTTTTGGTACTTTGATATTAGCTGCATGGCTGCTGTCAATAGCGAAACCTTTCACTATTTTACAGAAATCTTTGTTCTCCGCAATATTTCAGTATTTATGAACTTCACTCGCTTACATATTTGTGAAAGTCTATTTATTTATTTCTTTATGTACTTACTTATTTATGAAGTTTTAATTTCGTTTGGCAATTTAGTATTGGATATTACACTGAACCAAGCAAATGCCGATTTATTTATATTGTTTTAAGTGTAATCAGTGTACCATCTTCTGTAACTGGGTTACAGATGAAATAATATTCATGCTAGAAAAAAACCTTTAAAAACACCAGTAAACTGAAATGCATACGAATTTCACCAGAAAATACATTTTGCTTGTTATTCGATGGTGTGAAAATTAAATTAATGCAATGTTTATTTAAAATAACAATAATAAGTTTTGTACATCTGTTTTACGGGCGAAAATAAATATACCCTCCCCCCACACTATTCTTCCGCATTTAATTTTTCTTCCCATTTAAATGTTAACTTGTAATCCAATTCACTTAGGATTTCAAGTCAGCATACTAAATCAACATTTATTTTGCACATATACGTAATACTCCTGCAGATATTACTTTAAAGGAAGTTAATTTAAATATTAATTGAATGCAGTAGAAATGCATAAACTTCCACAAACCATAACAATTAAATAATGATTTTGAAACTAAAAAGGTATTAGAAAAAGTTTCACCATGGAATGACGTATTTTAAATTATTTGAATTAAAGATAATATATAATATAGAAAATACAAAACATAAGTCAGGTACTACAAAAATCTCTTTCAAGTAATTTTTTTTTTCATCAGGAGAAAAGAATAAAATTGCATTTTAATTCGTACACTAGGGGCTTCATTTATGTTAATCAAAATAATTTTCATTTTAATTAGTTTTATTCATGTACTTTGAACTGATATGATGAGAAAAAAAACTACGTTTCTCAACCCCACCATTTTAATAATTTAACATTTGCCATTTCCATCTTCAATGAATTATGTTTTCAAGTTAAGATACTAAATGAAAATTGATTACGCAAACATTCTTCTCTTCGAACATCTCCCTCTTCCATTCAGAAGTTAATTATTAATTAAATGCGAAACAAGGAAAAAAAATCCGCAAGCATAATATCCGAATAAAAATGTCGGTAGCGTAAGAATATTCGATCAATAATTCATCATAAAAGGTCGCCGACAGTAAAATCAAATATTTCAATTAAAAATAAAGAATACTGCCCAGTTAAACTGATGGCATTGAGCTCACAGGCTACAAATACTAATTGTACATTAAAGCCTTATATTTTCAAGGTTAATTCCGTTCGAAAAAAATTAAGAAGGGGAAACAGCTCTCCCCTTTCCTCTTTTTTTATACTTAATCATTGAACCTCCTATACTATCAAAGACATGCTTTATCATATAAAAAATCTATATCCAAAATTCAGAGCAAATGAGATAATTCTTAATAAAAACCCATTTAGCATTTATATAATTTAAAAGGAGTTATCCCCCTCTTTTATACTTAACCATTAAACTTCCAAAACTATTCAGAGATTTGAACGAAATCTGAAAATTCTGCTTGAAAAACCCATTTATATAAATTAAGGGGGTGGGGCATTAGAATCCCTGTTCCCCCTATTTATACTTATTCAATGAACACCTAATAACAGTCACGGAATCGCCTCATCAGAATGATCCTAATCTAAATTTTGAACGAAAACTGTTAATTCTGCATCAAAATCCCATTTATATCAACTAAGGGGAGGGGCATGAGCCCCCCGTTCCCGTTCTTATACATATCGAATGAACTGCAAAAACTAATCAGGGAAGCGCCTTGTCAGGATATACCTACATACAAAATTTCAAGTGGATCGGATATTTTTAATCACGAGTTATCGCGTTACGCACGAACGTACATACAGAACGGACGGGCACATAAGCTCTCAGGCTATGATAGCCTGTGAGCTAAAAAGTATTAACTCGTTTGTAAAAAGAATTAAAAAAAAAGAAAAAACTGTAATAAACTAGGGAAATAAAAACTTATATGCTAAAAAGGGATCCGGTACACTTAATTTTAATAAACCCAATTACTAATTTCGTACTAGTATTGCCTAATCCAATCTTTCAGGGGCAGGCAAACAAAGCAGGACAGTGGCTTCTAAATCGGGACATAAAAAGTAAAATAAATCCTATGACATGCAGCCTGTCTATAACGGAATTCTGTCTTAAATGTAAAATATTCGTTGCCTTTCCAGTAGAAATACTCTACAATTATCCCTTTTAAAATAAAAGCAAGTTTAAAAAGTAAAATTTTTCCCTGTTACTTGCAAATTTTCGTTAACAAATAATAATTTTTAAAACTGTAAAAAATCAGGGTATTGATAAACATATACATTAAAAGTGATTCCAGTAACATTTTGTAATCTTATAAAATCCTTTTTAATAAACACAACTACCAATTTCATACTAGCGTTATTGGTGTAGTCTCATAGCGACAAAATGACAAAAACGCGAGACAGATTTTAAATCGAGATATAAAAAACATAATAAAGTTTAGAAATGGAACGTGTCTATAACGGAATTCTGTATTAAATGGACACTTTCATTGTTTCTACAGTAAGGATACTGTACAATTATTCCTGTTAATACGAAAACCGTTTAAAAAGGGGGGGGGGGGGTTCTGTCTCTTGAAATTTTCTTTTAACAAGTTCAAAACAGGCAAGAAACTTAAAATTCCTAAGGACTGGAACAAAATTCCAATTTAGGAAGTATGATTTTATAGCATTCCCGTCGTAGGAACGACGACATTTGCATTTTTACAACAGACTTCTGTTATAAAGAGATTCCATTTACGCAGGATTAATTGAACAAAACACAGTAAAATATGACAAAAAACGTTTAAGGCAGATTTTTGTCTAAACAGGATAATAGAACAGTATTCCTTTGGAGGAGACTATAAAAGTTCCATTAAAGTTAGGTTCTGTCTTTGCAAGTTTTAGTGTATAAATTTTCCAATGATGACAAATAGTATGATACTAAAAAAATTTAAAAGGATTTGTGCATTAAAAAAAAAAAAAATATATATATAGGGACCTTTGAAGCACCGCGCAGTATTTACGTGCAGTGGGGCCAATTGTTGATAAATACTGGATGGATTTAAAATCTGTTTAGGTTAAAATGACACTACCATTTTGCTTTCTTTCAAAGTTTGAGAAAAGATGATATTTTAAGTTATAATAAGTTAGACTTATTTTTAAAAATAGAATATAAAAATGTAGTTTTCTTTATATATGTTATCGTTTGATCTTCATTTTATTGGACTTTAGTATTTACTATTGTACCATGAATCAAAACGTAGAAGGCTAAAATCATTAAAATGGGCATTTAATACAAATATACTGAAATGCTTTTATTAAATGTACTTAAACTATATGGATGATTCAAAATGAACACAATTTCTTGAACAATCGATAATAATAAAAAAAATACTTCTATCTACGAAAAGTAGATAGATAAAATTTCTTTCAAATATGGCATTTACTTAATAAGGTGCTGCATGCACATTAAAATAATATTACATTTTTATACGGGTTCTTTTTCGTAGAGCGTATATTTAGAAAAAGAACGACGTTAGAAGGATATCTTAAGAACGAGATCAAAGAAAAAACAATCTTTTATGGATAAAACGTTTTTAAAAAGCTCCACGCAACAACAGTAAGTCAAATTTAATACATATTTAGAAAAAAAAAAATAATTCCCGATTATGTAGTAAAATTCTTTTTAGGGAGAAAATTGATTGTATATGTTTTAGGGTGATGGAAGTTGCAGATCGATTTTTTAGGATCTTCCCCGTATTTTCAAATAAAACAATTTTGTGAACGGAAACGAAATAATTTATTTTCAGAGACTGAAAAATAAATAAACAAGGAAATACATAGAATGGTGAAAAATGGGTAGGCCGGAAGAGGAAATTATTGGGTGGGTTTGGGTCCTACAGGCACATATAAGTTAACACCATTGTTAACGTGGGACAGGTCATGGAACCCCTGAAAATCGGAACATCTAGCAGCACTATATCATGCACAAAATATGCTAAGTGTTTGGAGATCTTTAAATGTACTGTAATCGCTTTTAGAATAGGTTTTTATTTTAATGACAAGTGATTTTTCTTAGATAATTATATAAATAAATCATTTAATTATATTTCATAAAATATGTTTATTAAATGAAACAAGATTGGAAGGTGACGACAGAGATATTTCTAATGCATGAAAATTTGACCCATTGCATTTGTATACAATAACTTTACAAAAGTGAGCATGAAAAAAAAAAAAAATACTTATGCAAAGCAAAATTAATATAAAATATGTATAATAAATCTAGTTTCTAAATAAAAATGTGAAGAAAATTATTTCACTTAAAATTAGTAGATTAATTAATTTTTTAACCATTTACTATTTTCAATTTTTTTTTTTATAAAGTACGCCTCTTGAAAATTTCTTTTCAGTGCGTGTTCAGATAAAAGTTGTTTATCTAGGGGGGATAAGTGACCGGTACACCGCCCCATGTTTTTTGTGGTTACAATAGTGACATACTTTACTAAATTAAGAATTATTTACAGCATTTCTGAGTGTAAGACATTACACTTAGATATTTTCCTTTAGTCAGATGAGAAATATCCAAAGTAAAATTAACACAAAATATACATTTATAAAGGCAAATTTTATGCATAAAAATTTAAAGAAAATTCCTTAATTTGAAATAAATAATCGCAAAAATAAGTGATTTTATATTTTAATCCTTTCTTACAGAACCTAAAAATTAAGACCCTAGAAAATTTGTTCCCGCAAATCTGATTAAAAGAAAAGTTGCTTATCTACTAGGAATACAAATGACCAGTATACTCGAAAACTGCGTGGTTGCAAAGGCGATACTAGAATAAATTGAAATCAATCCTGGCATAGGAGGAATGAAGTAAAATAATAATATGTATTAACCGGAAAAAAATTGCAGGAGTAATTTAATTAAGGATAAACGAAAGAAAAATGATTTCTCGTGTGGCTACAGAGGTAAAGAAATGGCGCAATTATGTACAAGAAAATCATAATTCAATTTGTTGTTTTATTACACTAATAAATAAGGGGAAACAAAATTAATGGAAACATGCTTTAATAAATGCAAAAAGTAACGAAGCAAGGGGATGAGCTTCGAGATTCATAATAAAATAGTTTTATTATGTTTAATTCTTTATGTAACAAATTATAAATTAAGATTCCATTATCTCATGTAATTTTCATGAATTTTTGGAAATAAATTAGAAGATTTACACTATCATTTAAAAATTTAGAAGTGTTTTGCAGATTAAAATCGATTAATTAAGGTTGTTTATTCTCAACTGCTCTGCTCAACAAACGCAAAACGGTTTCGACACATTTACAAGTTCATTTTTTAACGGAAAGACATCAAATTGGAATGAAATTTATATTTATAGGGATTTGTGCAACACTTATAGCTTCAATCAAATCTTACATTTAAAATATTTTTAAAATATTTTATAGAATTAGAAAATGAACAAATAGAATGCCTTAAAATAGAAATATGGGGTTGTCCATAAATGATGTCACACTTTTTTTCCCAATATTTTTTACCCCTCCCCCCCCCCCTCTTTGTCACAAAGTGTCACACTTCACCAAAGCCCCCTCGCCCTTGCCACATGTCACGCTATATTATATAATTGTATATTTGCAGTTTAGAAAAAAGTGCTACATTATAGATCTTATTTAAAATTTTGTTTTTAAACTTTAACTATGTGTTTTAATGATATTTGTGAGCATAACAATAAATTATTCGTATACATATTTTTTTATGAAATAAGATTAAGGTATTTACGACAAAACACAAAATATGCAATATTAATGAAACATTAATATGAAAGAGCATTAGTATTTTGGAATTTCAAATGGAATTTAATATATTTGGCTTTAAATCTTTACTTTATGAACACAAAATACTTTAGTTTCAAAAATACTTAAAAAAATTATCAGCTGTTTTTTTAAAGGTTTTATTTTTGACCAAAATGTGTGATGTCATGATTCTTCTCACCCTCTCCCACTTCCCTGTCATAAATTGTCACAATTTCAGGAATCCCTTCTCTCCCCTTCAAGCATGACATAATTTATGGATGTCCCCTATAGGAATAAATCCGAACTGAAACTTTTCACCCAAGATCTTTCAACGTCAAAAAAGCTCAATAAATGCAAATTGCAGGAAAAAAAAAATCACCCATTTAAAAACACGTTTACAAAAGCCTTTTTTACTTTTTTCATTTTGTTTTGAGATATGTATTTATAAGGTTGCTTTTATTTTCGAAACCCGTTCCATAAGTGAGAGTGTTCTAATTGAAAATACTCGAAAATAAAATCGAACAAGTAAAAATGCGGCAGATCTACAGATCGATCTCAACTACCCAATGGAAAAAAAAAAAAAAAAATCTTTTAAAATATTGAAATGCAAACGAGATATCTTTTAGAAAAATCTTCCATTGGATTAACATTAGGGAACATTCGCAGGACTGAAGTACTCTCGTAACAAGTAAAATTTTTGCGTAAAAATTTTAAGTAAATTTCTTTCATTTAAAATCAATAGTAACAAAAATGAATTTTTTTTTTATCATTTATATCTTTCACAGTACCTAAAAGTTGAGGTCCTATAAAATTTGTTTCCGCAAATCTGATTAAAGGAAAAGTTTATCTACCTGGAATACAAATGGCCAGTGCACTCCACGAGTGCGAGGCAACAAATGCGATACTAGGATAAATTAAGTGCAATCCTGGTATAGATGGAATGAGGTAAAAAAAATAATAATTGTATTCGTTGGAAGAAAAAAAAAAAAAAATACAGAAGGTTAATTTAATTAAGGATAAATGAAAAAAAAATTATTTCTCATGAGACTACAGAGGTAAAGAAATAGAGCAATTGTGTTACAAGAAAAGCATAATTCAATTTGCCGTTTTATTACACTAATAAATCTGGAGATAAACATTGAATTGAAAACAGTGGTTGAAAATGCAAAAAGTAGCAAAACAGGGGGATCAGCTGCCTGATTCACAATATGTCTTAATACGTTAATTAAGAATTAATCAAATAAAATTTACAAGAAAATAAGCAGCAAACATTTATTAATCTTTTGAAAAATACTTGAATATAAATTGAATACAAAATTTTTATTTATAAAAAATATATACCGTATATACTCGTATATATGTCAACCCCCCTCCCCTCATTTTTCAAGAAAAATTATGGGGAAAAATGAATTTTCGCGTAAAACTCGAAACACATTTCTGGTAATATAATGAAAAAAATGATTTGAAATCGAGGATTAAATAAATTAATAAATTTTCATTAAATTAGTAAACATTCTTTTTCTATGTTTCTAATCAGTCTTAAAAAACCAACATTTTAAGATTTAATTATGTAAAACCGAAAATGTTTAAATTATTTTGTAAACTATTCACACGAATTTAATGATAGTTAAAACGAAAAACTTCTTTCAATAATTTATTCAAGACTTTTGCAAGAACAAACAACTTCATAGAATATTAAAATATAGCACTTCTTTGTATTGTATAACCTTTAGAGGAGGCATCTAGAAGCATTCTTAAGTTAAACTCTTTATTAAGAAAAAAAAAGAAAAGAAAAGAAAAGAAAATGTTGAAAGAAATGGATGGTTTTGTATTGAAAGGAATTCTGTCGCAAGAGAAAAGGAGAGCAGAACAATTAAACGGACTGAAATAGCCTCTTAACAAGTAAAGTTTCTGCGTAAAAAAATTAAGTAAATTCTTTTATTTGAAATTAATAGTAACAAAATTGAATGATTTTCTTTATCATTTATATGTCTCACAGCACCTAAAATTCGAGGCCTTAGAAAATTTGTTTCCGCAAATCTGATTAAAGGAAAAGTTTCTATTTACCGAGAATACAAATGACCAGTACAATACAAGATTGCGTGGCTGCAAAGGCGATACTAGGATAAATTAAAAGCAATCCTGGCATAGATCGAATGAGGTAAAAATAATAAATGTATTCATCGGAAAAAAAAAATACAGAAGGGTAATTTAATTAAGGATAAACGAAAGAAAAATGATTTCTCGTGAGACTACAGAGGTAAAGAAATAGAGAAAGTATGTTACTAGAAAAACATAATTCAATTTGCCATTTTATTACACTAATAAATAAGGAGAAAAATAATTCAAAACAGCGGTTGAAAATACAGAAAGCGAAACAGATGGATTAGCTGCGAGGTTTATATTAATATATTTTAATATATTAATTAAGAACTAATCAATTAAATAAACTTTACAAAAAAGCAATGAACATTTATTAATCTTTTGGGAAATACTTGAATGTGAATTTAATATAAAATTTTAATATGTACCTTATATACTCGCGTATTAATTGTCCCCCGATTTTCAAGAAAAAATTTAAAAAAAATCTTTCGTAAGTCTAACCACATTTCTGGTAATATGTTGAAAAAAGATTCGATATCGAAAATACAATAAATTAATAAATCATCATTAAATTTCTCTGTTTCTAATAAACCTTAAAAAAAAAAAATCGATATTTTAAAACTATAATTATGTAAAATTGAAGAAGATTAAACTATTTTGTAAACTATTCACATCAATTTAATGAAGAAATAATGTTAAAAACATTCTTTCAAAAATCTACTCAAGCTTTATTTACAAGAGTAAACAACTTCATAGAATGTTTAAATATAGCACTCCTTTGCATTGTATAGCCTTTAGAAGAGGTATCTAGAAGCATTCTCAAATTGAAATCTTTATTTTAAAAAGAAAAAAGGATTAAAATGGTGAAAGGAATTTTGTCGCAAGAGAAAAATAAATGCAAAACAATTAAAAGGACTTTCCAAACTAGACCCATATGTGATAGCTTAAAAGACTTGCCCAAGCGCCGATTATCTATGAAGAATTTATAATTATAATTATTATTGTTTTTGTACTAGTGTAAAAGTCGACCCCCCATTTTCAATTCCCAAATTTTGTCTACAATTCTTCGATTTACACACGAGTATATACGGTAAGTAAAATTTCTATGTGAAAAAGCAAGAAGAGGGAAAATAAAACAAAAGGAAAGTCTGTTGTAGTTGTAAGAAATAAGACAGAAAAAGGGATAAATTAAAAGTGGAAATTTAATATAGTAGTTTCTCAAAAATTTCAATCTACAAAATAATATTTATCTTTTAAATAATAACATTTAAATTATAAATCTTCTTTTTTCTTCTTTTTTCTTTTATAAAAACAATCTCACAATTAAAAAATAAAACAAGTTAAAAACTAATTATAAACTAATTAAAAATCATAATCACACTAAATGTGCCTAAGTCAATGTTATCAAATATTTTCGCACGAAATAAATTAATCACAAAAATCAAGATAGAAATTGTAAAAACACAAGAGATAATGAATATAAGTAGGAATAAATACATACAATGAATTTATTTTAGAAATTAATGAAAAAATAATATGATTTCGATCTTGAATACCATAATTGATATAATCAAGACAAGTCTTTGTATTCACCCTGTATTCTGTCGCGTGCCATAAGTTCGCCGTACCTGCACTAACTAGGGGATATATGTACTGTAGAGTTATTTATTACATCTGGGTACGAAGAGGCAAATTTAATTTATATTAGTTTGAGCAATGTACAATTAATATATCAACATTTTATTCATGAAAACGAATATATTTAAAGTTTTCCTATGAAAAAACGCGAAGAGAAAAATTTGAGGAAACATGATGCTAAATAAAATGCGCGAAGGAAGAGAAAATAGAAAAAAGGAAAGAAAATGCAAAAATATTGCATCAGCTGGTTTCACATTTCGATTTGGATCAACAGATTTCTTGCAGATAATAAGATTTGAGTTACAGAATACAGAAAAGAAAAATCGATTTTTTATTGAACTGATTGAAAATTGTTGAAAAACTCGACTGAAACATGCCTTAAAAATCCTTTTAGCCTTAAATAAAAATAAACTGTATACTAGTAAAACTGAAGTTAATCTCGTCAAGTACAAAGTTATTAGCATTTACTTTATTACGCACACACAAGTTATAAACTGAGGCACTATAATTTTATTTTAATTAGGGATATTATAAGAAAATAGAAACATGTACAATACCATATATTCTAACGAATAATACACACTTTTGATAAAAAAAAGTTTTATCCGAATTTTAAGGCGCACGTTTTAGGGCGATTACAAAAAAAGGAATAGTTAAATATTAAGGAAGAAAAAAAAAGTTTATCATCAGAATTAAGATTTTCAATTTAATGAACATATTTATATAAATAAAGGGATAATTCTCGATATATTACATGAAAAGAAATAGCAATACATTACTTCTTTTGTTTTTATGTGTTGAAAGTTTCGTTGTAATATAGGAGGGAGCGTTATATGGAGAATATACCTAAACACAGTAAAATGCACTTTGAATCTAGCTGCGCGTTATACGCCATAATATGCGGTAATTATCAGGAAAATTCTTAAAATTTGGTTTTAAAATATTCATTTTGCGCACTAACTCTATAAAAAAGCTATCACTAGACAACACAATAATAATAATAATAATAAATACCACATACCTTTAGAAGGAGTATCCTTTTGGTTACAATAATCAAATTTCTTAATTATGTGCAACGATTAAGTAAAGCAGTAAGCTTTAAAAGAAATTATATACCAAGTTTAATTACTTACGTTTCAATTCACAAAAATCCGATTAATCCATAAAATATGAATGCAAAAAGGATACGTAAATGTGATCTTTCCGGTACCGGGTCTTGAGGTTCGTGTTTATTCCCTGTTCGTCAATATCACTGATTACAGTCATATCCGGTACCCCATCTTCGGGCAGACAGCCACCTATGGAAAATAAAAAACCTATTTTAGAAACAAATTTTTAAAATGTAAAAAATCTATTACAGTTGTCAATAGAATTTTTTTCACGTATATTCTATATACCTAGATTATATATCACATATTCTATATATATATCCGGGAAGCCAGGTTGTATTTTCGATTAATAATAATACTAATAACAATATGCTTTAAACTGAAAATATCCTTCAGATAGTTAAAACATATCGAACCCTATGGATTCGTGTGCCAGAGAAATAAGTTTATTTCAATCAAAAACCATGGTTTTTTTGGTTTAAACCAGGGTTTTTTTTATTTCAACCGGGTTTTTTTTTAATGTTTTCCTATTACATATACAAGCATATTTATCAATAAAAATAAATATTTTTGAATATATAAATAATAACTTGATTTAAAAGTAATTGTAATCAATGTAATTATTTAATATACAATTAGTTATGTAGAAAATTGAAATAATTTAAATTTTAAACACTTTTAGAAAAAGCTGGGTTTTTTATTTCATAAATAACATATTCTACATAATGAAACATTGATACCTTGAAAATCTTTATTACAATCTTTTAATTACAAGCACTATAAATAAATATATAAGGCAGTTTCATAAATAAAACTTCATATATATTGTTTTTACATGGCTATTCAAAATAATTTCTTTGAAATATTTGTCATATGAAATGTCTGATTTTTCTGTTAGAAGACTACATGAATTACCTTTTATTGAAAATAAAGCTTTTTTAAAGAATTTTCGGAATGATTTTAATTTAGCAGTAGAGTCTTTCACACTTTAAGAAGTATTGTGTATTGCTATTTGACATTTCTCTTCTGAAACTACCAGATTTAAAAAAACAAAAGGCGACAAACAAAATTCGTAAAATAAACAAAAATACCTATTTAACAGCTTTAGACTGTTGAAAACATTGATCTTAAAATATAAAACAGTTTTATAAATACTGTCTTCCACTAAAGCATTTAAACAGCCATCAGACTACACGCTATATTTTAACACTTAGTACTTTTAAATGTCTAAACTAAAAATTAAAGCTTTTTAGGCATTTTTATGAGATTTCCTTTCTATTATATCACAAAGCAAACCTTGTCTTGTCCATTTCTCCCCAATTTTCTCGGCTGATCTAAGTAATGGGTTTGGTTATGCAATAGAAGATTTAAATATATCTTACTAGCAGTTACCCGTGACTTCGTTCACATAACATTTAAAGAAGAAATAATTGATCAATCAAGCAAAAAATTTCGATGATGAAAAGCATGTGTAATTAATTTTTTATCGCGAATTTATGGTAAAAAAACTTTTGATAATCCCTATTTGCTGGTCAAAATTTTCCTTTCAGCGATTAATACTAATAGATAGAAACATTCTTGAATTCTTTTGTTCAGCCCTGTAGTTTTCCAAGTGCCTTTAATACACGAAAGTATCTTTCTAAAATTTATTTCAAACAAAAATATTTCTTATTACTACCTAAATTACATTTTCAGAAATTATCATCCGAAGACAACCTTGTATCCAGTTCTTTGCGGGACCCTGTTTATCATTTTATATATATACTACAAACATTTCTTAGTTTACTAAATGCAGTTCAAAATAAAAATTCATATTTTATTAAAAAACCATCTTTAAGTAAATTACGCTCATATTCAGTAACCTTTCCGAGATCTTTTGTGTAACCCTGTATATCTAAATTTAACTATTTATACTATTACCATTTATACTCTCCATTTAATATGCATACATTTAGCGAAACTTAAAAGCACATATCATAATTCAAAATGCATTTCATCCATACAACAGTCATCATCCATGATATACAGTACTTCGGATAGAATATATAATATTTGAAATCTTTTGTGTGTCCCTGTAAATGCTATGCACTTCGTATTACGCATAAAATAACTTACATTAAGCCTCAGCAACATATATCAATTTGATTATACATGAAATGGTTTCCATAATTAAAATGTCGGAAACTGTTCCTCCCTTTATTCCTATGCAATGGAATTCTTCTGTCTGACCCTGTAAATGAATAGTAAGTGCCCTTTTCACTACATACTTTACAAAATGCATATTTTAGTGCACTTTGTAAATGCATATAAATTTGAATATGTTCTACAGGCTGTAACATCGTTAAATTTAATTAAAACGATTTTTCCCCATAATGCCGTAATATAAGGAAATTTTTTGACTATCCCTGTAAATAAACTAATCATGGTAGAAACTTTATTTTCAATAGGTATTCGTGCTAGGTAAACGTTAAGAACGTCCAAAATTTCATGGAAATCGGAGTATATTTACGAAAGTTAGAAAGCGACCAGACAGACAGATAAACCGAAAGCATAATAACTTTTCAACTTTGTTCGAAAGTGTTAAAAAATCGAGCCAAAAATATATTAATCAGTGATTTTATTTTCCACCTTTTCCCCTCAAAAAATTTCTTCCATTGATAATTATGAGTTTTGAATAAAAATATTCATTTGTATGTAACTTATAACTTATTAATTAGTATAAGTAAAAAATATTTCTGATCCATTTTAAATATGACGTCATTATTTATCTCGCTCCATTAGCTACTGATATTCATACCCCTTGTATTTTTAACGACTGCTATAAAGTACCTGTTTTATTTCAACTATGACGTCACATTTTCATGAGTGAACCATTTTATTAAAAATATAATTCTTTTTCATTCTTTTTACTTTTAATTTATGTCACCATATTTTACACAAAAATTCCCATTAACTAAACAAATATCCTTGTTAAATGTATTATAAAAAATACACCTTTTATTTTTATTTCAAACATGACATATTTATTTTCTTTTAAATTATTTTATTATAGTTTTTCGCGTGGAAGTTTTCTATTAAAAATTCATTGCCGCTGAAAAATTATTATTCCAATTTTTTATTTTCTTGGCAACAGGAAAGGAAAATGGTTAAATTTTATCTGAAAAATGCCTATTGATTTTGTATGAAAAATAATTAAATTTTGAATTATTAAGGAAAATGTTTGAATAAAATAAATAAAAACTACCCTATTATTTAATCCGGACTTCTAACTTTACGTCTGCAAAATTTCAAAGCAATCGGTTCAGTAGTTACGGCGTGAAAGCGGAACAAACAAACAAACAAACAAACTCACTTTCCGATTTATAATGTTAGTAAGGATTGCATATTTTAATTAAATGTAAACAGGTATTTCCCTAGCACCAAATTTTTCAGTGTCTTCATATTCGACTTTATATCTTGAGGTTTTTTTTTTTTTTTAATTCTTAAAAAGTAATCTCCCCAATTAAGAAAATTTTCTTTTAGAATTTGACTGAAATCTTAAAAGTCAGTTTATGTTATTAACTGTAAATCTGCGTTTCGGAAAAGGAAAAAACTTTTTTCTTCTAAATATTACATATTTTTAATCAATTTTATCTTTGCCAAATTTACACTATTTAAGTGTTTTCTTAAGAGCTTCAGATATGTTCATCAATGCATTAAATTTGCATTCTACATGCATGCAAACAAGGCCTAGACTAGACTCATTATGTCTCATGGTGACTGCTGAGATAAGACTAGAAATTACTCACATGCAATAATTTGAAACACTTAAATTACAAAAATGAGAAAATATTAGATTCGTTCTAAAAAACCAATTCGTTGAAACTATGCCAAGCCAGTTAGTAACAGAATAAAATCATAATGCAAAATCCCCATTCACAATGTAAGAATGCAAGAAAAAATTAGGCTTAACCCAATAAATACAGAAGAAAAAGAAACTTCCAAGTATTTATTAGCATACATAACAAAAAGAAATCAATCGAGAAAATTACTTAAAAATGTCATATTCGAGGCTTTGAGGAATGATGAAATCCTTAGTAAATCTTAATTAATCAAGCAATTTAAATAGTAAAAGTGCATTTTTAGCTCGAGTCTGCCTTTCTGACTATATATGTTTTACAATTAATAGTTATATATTTAAGCCTTTAAAAAAGGAAGAAAGAAAACTAACTAGTTTTTTTTTTCTAACCAGCTAATTTTTAAATAAATTTAACTTTTTCAAAAAAATGTATAACCGACTCCAAAAAAAGCGCTAAAAAGAATTAAATAATTCTATAAAATTCTCTAATGACAAATCGTTATCCAATAACCACACATTGACTATCATATACCGGTATAAAACGGTTAAATTTAATATATAGAATTTAATATCCACCAAACATAGGCTTTCCAGAGAATATTTTTTACAAGAGATTAATTTACATATTTTTGATTTAATTTTTGAATATATACATATAAAAAGTAAGGAATTACTTTTTGAAGTTGGTGCCAAACAATCATAATCGATAATGATTTCCCCATTTTATTTATGGTACTAAACATAATATATCCACAATTCTTACTATACTTAAGATAGTTTGGCACCAACTTCAAAAAGTAATTCCTTACTTTTTGTATGTATATATTCAAAAATTAAATCAAAAATATGTAAATTAATCTCTTGTAAAAAATATTCTCTGGAAAGCCTATGTTTGGTGGATATTAAATTCTATATATTAAATTTAACCGTTTTATACCGGTATATGATAGTCAATGTGTGGTTATTGGATAACGATTTGTCATTAGAGAATTTTATAGAATTATTTAATTCTTTTTAGCGCTTTTTTTGGAGTCGGTTATACATTTTTTTGAAAAAGTTAAATTTATTTCCTACTTTTTAGTTATTTATACCGTAATACATAATTATGTGTACTGACATATGATGGCTCTTTGAAACGCTTTACTAATGAACGCACTTTGCTGAGTTCTGATGTATTCCCAGGTCGAAATTCATGCTGGTATTTGTTTGCTAGACAAGCACCAAGTGCTATAACCCAACAAGTAAAATAGCATAAACTAGCATTACATATTTACTGCTTCCAGCAGACTTTCCAGCAATTCATGGTGTGTATTGGCCCGCTTTGCTGGAAATAAGCATGAAATGCTTGCATATAGCTTGCCATGCTTTTGTTGTGCAAGCTAGTGATATAGCATGTGATGCTAGCTAGCATATAATAGCATGAAAATCTAGCAGACATAGCAATACCTAGCATTAACTAGCATATTTTTGTTGCTGGTACAAGCATGAATTTTGACCTGGGTTCGCTTTACTTGTCACTGTTTGATTGTCAATTTTTCAAAAGACACTTACAATATCGGTTAGTATCATTGTTAATCATTAGGTTTTCTGGATGTAGTAACTTCTTCAGATCTGGCACGACGAAAAGCTACCGCATTCATGAAATCTTAAAGTCAACATCTAATCGTACGGACATCGGAAGTGGTTATCGAAAGGTGACAATGCTTCAAGTAAAGTGTCCTTACACATAAGCGCGCGGCAAAGCGCTTCCATATATGAGTAAACAGCAAAATGACTCCATGTATCAATGAATAGTAAAATGCTTTTCTAGTGTAGTCAAAAGTACTCCCCCTTTAGTCAGAAAAAGCAAAAAAGAAAGATTTTAACAAAAATCGCTCTATGATTCAATAGATAAACAACAACAATCTAATTCCTATAAATGCAGTAAAGGAATCGGAAATTATTCGACGAGGAATCCGAAAATCATAACCTGTACTTGGCTGCATCTATAAAAGAGTGACAGCATTTGATGCCCAAATACTTTTTTCACGGACGCTTTTTGTCCCAACTAAACTGTAAAAAATTTGAAACTCACTCCACCGCTTTTATGGAAAACGATTATTTCAGCCTATTATGGAGCATTCTCATGGGTCAAAAGACAAATATTTTATAAAAGCGGGGGAGTGACGATGCAGCAAAAGGGTAACATTTTTTACAGTGTATGTATGAGATATTCCATAAAAGGGATGGAGTGACGATGCAGCAAAAGTTAAATTTTTAACAATGTAACGCAATGCTAGGCATTTTCTATTATAAAATTTGATGATGATTTCCTGGTAGAATTCGATTGTACGCCGAATGATCCTTTATTTCTACACAGACATAAATACATAATCCATATTATTTTACAAATTCGTGGACATACAAGGACAAGATAGCACAAAGAAATATTACGACACAAGAAATGTACAACCGGGAGCTACACATAAAGAGTGTGTGTAACGGAGCCAGTGGGATTCGAACCCACAATCTCCTACGCTCTCAAGAGATTGGCAGCGTTTCGTCTTAACCACTAGGCCACAAGGACCCCCTTGATGACTCATTTTTGTCCAGAATCTTTTCAATCAATCGTATTCTGTGCTCCATGTCTCGTCATATTCACATCGAGAAATTCTACATGAACAAAATCTGAAATCATTCTGGTGTCTAATCCGGTAACCAAATCTGAATCTAAAGATAATTTTGCTACACATATCTATGCATTTTATTTTGCATTGATATGTAAAGATAATTTTTTCCTCCGGAGCAAAATATATACTAAAGGTTTTTCATCTTTTCAACAACTTAAGGATGTCGATTGGTATCGACCGCTTTAGTGGATGCGAGAACTTGTTCATTTAAGCTTTAACATTTCGGAAATTTATCGCATCCAACAAACTTTAAGGCCGCACAATGACACAGAAAAAGACCGGATGATAATGTGAAGTCTATGGGGGCGTTCTTTTCAAATATCTCACTGAAATTTTTAAATTTTTACGTGTTTTTTTTTTTTTTTTAGCCGAGGATATTCCACAACCGACCTAGTTTTTACTTTTTCAATTTTGGTTTCAGATTTTTTTTAGAAAATTATTTTAAATTTCAAAACCGGTTTAAACGGTTCTGAAATTGAAACTATCATTATATAAAACATACGTAAACAAAATCGAAGAAGTAAAAACTAGGCCGGTTGTAGATCATCCTCGGCTATCCTATGCAAAAAAAAATCATGTAAATATATTAAAATTTGAGCGAGATATTTGAAAAGAACACACCCATAGTCTTTACACTAACATCCGGGTCTTTTTCTGAGACTAGTGTAGTGCCTTAAGGTCCACATTAAAATCTACAGACTTCGTAAATGGGCATTTAAAAGCTGACAATCCATCAGTATACGTTAAAATTATTGTGAAAAATTACCTTTGTTTTTAAAGACTAACTATTTTCTGACTAATGAGAGCGATCTAAAACAGTCTATGGAGCGTTTTCATTGTCAGAAAATAGATAGTCTTTAAAAACAGAGGTAATTTTTCAAGATATTTTAAACAGGGTTCACTGTAAAAAAATTGACCCTTTTGCTGCATCATCCCTCCACCGCTAATATAGAAACGATTACTTCAGCCTATTATGGAGCATTCTCATGGATCAAAAGTGAGATATTCTATAAAAGCGGGATAGTGACGATGCAGCAAAAGGGTCAGAATTTTTACAGTTTAAAGTACGCGTACACAATCAGAGCGCGTCAAGTTGCTTCTATAATTCAATGCATAGCAAAGTAATTCTAAATGTTCGTATATATTAGAATAGCCTTTTCAGTCATAAAAACTAAAAAGGAAGATATTATCAAAATCACACCATGATTCAACATGCGTCTATATGAAAGTAGTAATATTTGAAGTTAAGAATGCTCTTTGATAAACGGAATTTTCCAAAGTGCAGAAAATTTAAGAATTTTTATTCCAGAACTTGGCGATAGTCACCTGAACGAGCTTTTATGGCTGAAAGAAGTTAACTAGCTTAACTTTAATGGTAAGCTTATCAAAAATTTTCGTCATTTTTATATGTCCAAATCTAAATCTAGCACATAGCAATGTACTTTAATCACTTTGTGAATCCGGCATAACAAGCACCCTTATACACAGACACTCTTGCTTTAACGTGTAAGGCTCTTTAGAGATGAATTTTCAGCTTTTCGATATCGAATTCTCATGTCTGGGTTGATGTGGATCTTTCACTTTGGTGGATACGAGAATTGTTCCAGCTAAGATTTCGTACTTTGAAAAAAAAAAAAAAAACTAGCATCTCCTCAACAGTTGTTAGGATCCAGAAGGATTATTCGCTATTAAGCAAAACAAGATTGACCAATCATAAGCCTTCATTTTTGAGAACTTTTCATTATTCGAAGGAGAGAGTCTGGAATACATGGAGTGAAAATCTGCTTTCGACACTGTAAAAAATTTGACCCTTTTGCTGCATCGTTACTCCATCGCTTTTATATAATTTCTTTATTTTGACCAATGAGAATGCTCCATAATAGAACGAAGTAATCGTTTCCTATAAAAGCGACGGAGTGACGATGCAGCAAAAGGGTTAATTTTTTTACAATGCAAGCAGTGCTAAAAATTTGTATCCTTTAAATGTGCAACGATGCTACTGAATTCCAAAGTGTCGATCACAGCGACATCTGCGGCATTTTCGTGATACATTATCTAGACTAGCAATAATTCTTGCATTTTTAGAAAATGTCCTACAGATGTGGCTTCTATCTTTAAATTTCATTAGCATTGTTGCACATTTAAAGAATAGAACATTTTAGCGCTTTTTTTAAGTGTTACAGAGGGCGTGTTCAGCACAACTTACCGGTTAGTTACCGACCACTTACCGATTGTAGACAAGTACGAAATGAAAATCAAAGCGAAGTGTGACGTCAGCTACAATTCAACAGAATAGTTTTCATTGATGCCACAATTTGCTTTCGTACTGCCCTACAATCGGTCGGTAACATTGGTTACTTTTGTAAGTTGCTCTGAACACGCCCTGAGATAGCCGATTTCCACACTATATCTCCTAGATGCTATATTTCCGGTTTCTTGCATAAGAGAACTTGTCCGGAATCCAGGTAGAATTCGCGCTGTTAGCGAAACCACATTAAAGAATCAGAAGCCTGAATTTTAGCAAATTTTTCAATGTTTTAAATAAATTTTCTTGTTACTAAATCTCGTTTCTCAAACAGCGCAAAATTTATGTGAATCCTGGCCCTCGTCCAGGTAGGATTTTGCATTTTGAACACTGTTAAAAACTTGAAACTTTTACTTTATCGTCTAATCCATCGCTTTTATAGAAAATGATTACTTCATTGTATTATGGTGAATTCTCATTGGTCAAAATATAGATATTCCATAAAAGCGGTGGAGTGACGATGCAGCAAAAATTTCAAACTTTTAACAGTGAAAAGATCGTGTGTCTATGTAAGTGTAACATAAAAGCATGCAAAAGGAACACTTCTAATTGGTTGATTGCTTCAAAATGAATTTGAAATTTAAAGTTTTTATTTTTAAAAAAGTTCTAATTATCAGATTTTTATGAAATTTGAATGGGACCACATGGGCCTCATACGCTTTCAAACAAAAAAAGAATTATCAAAATCGGTTCATATTTGCAAAAGTTATGCGTGAACAACAAATACATACAGGTCGAAATCATAACCTCCTCTTTGAAGTCGGTTAAAAATTGGTTATTCTGCCATGTAGATATATAGCTTATACGAAAAGGTTGGGTTGATTAAAATATTTGTCATTTTAGAAATTTATTAATTCATCATTTTTCTACAACTTTGCTTGTAGCTTCTGCATAGCTTGGATTTTGCATTTTTCAATAATGTGTAAAATAAACATTAGGGAAAAAGAATATAAAAACAGAACCAACATTGGTTTAAACCACGGTTTAAACCAAACAACCCTGGTTTGTATTTATATATACTTAATGACAGGGAGTAGAAACAATTACAAAAATTTGGAAATTATTTTTGTAATACTTTTTACTCTTTCCTGTGTCTTTTCATTTTTATTTTTAAAAAAGAAAACAGAAAATAAGAAGGAGGAAAAAAACTAACTTTAGTTCTCTTTTATTATTTATTTTTTATTTACGTATATATTTGTTTATTATGAATTTATTTTTTATTTGTTCAATTATTTTTTAATTTACTTCTTTAATTTTAATGTTATTTTTTTCTTTATTCTTTATTCTTTTATTTTCTTCTAGCATCGTGGTAACATTTTCCAATTCTGCATGTGCTCCTTTTTGATGTTTAGATTACCGCTATTACCACCTATCGAATTCTTTGTAATCTCTACTCTTTCCACATTCTGTTTATTTGTGAATTTGCGCATACTACAAGTTTGCAAGTGGACCAGGTCGGGTCGATAAACAAGGTAAACGGGCCTGACCGACAAAAAAAAGAACGGGCCAACTGAGCAGATGAAAAAATCAGCGGGCCTACCTGCATGATATAAAAATTTAAAATATCACCTACTTTCAATAAATGTAATTTTCATGAGAATAAGTACAAATGTTCGTCTCGAGCCGATGCTAGTTTGACAACATCAATGAAGAAATGTAACTTGTGTACGATAGAGATCGAAGTCACTGTCAGAACCGGGTTTAATATTTTTTTTTCAAAGCAGACTCATGCTGTGCTGAAATCAGGCTTGCATCCTCCCTCCCCCTCTACACAATCGAGCCAGGCTGAAATTGAATTTAACTGTTCTCAGAATGCGTAGGGAGGCAATACGTTTTGTAAATATTATTAGCTCATAATTATTACTTATATTTGTAATATTAATATTTGTAAATATTAATAGCTATATATGAACTTCTGTTCACGTAATAGTTGGAAATATCAATATTATATCTTAAGGTGTAGTTCTCAAATTAACTGCTCAATGTGAAACTTTGACACATTTTCTGTCGTAACTTTTCTCTGTCGTAACTTTTAACTATAAAGACTTAAAATTGACAAGCCAAACTACAGAAGCGATTTGGAATCAAATAGCGTTTTTCGTTTTTGACGAATAATGTTTTGAAATGCAAGAGATTCTTGTCATGACTTCGGATTTTTTTCCTTTCCCGTGATGTCGCTTCCGGAAATTAGATTCAAAACGCTATCTTTAACAGTATTTTCTCAAAGATACATTGCCTTTATCAAAAAATGGATAGCGTCATTCGATTACATAGTTTCTGATATTTGTCAATCTTATGCGTTTCCGAAAAGAAATGAATTGAGAAATGTGTCAGAAAGTTGTTCTTTCGGATTTGAGAAAAACCTTGACAAATGATAAAGAAATATTTTCAAAAATCTACTTTTTATTATACATCGTCAAAAGTTACGATGTTCCTAACCCTCCTTTTTTTCTTTTATTCTAAGCTGCATTAGTTTTTTAATGAATCCTTATTTAAATGTTGAAACTTCTCGAATCTAAGTAATCATTAATTTTGCTAATGTGTATTTTCTGCCTTGCGAACGCATCCTAATTTCAAGATGTACTGTACATTTATTTTATAAATGTGCATGCAGTATTACTTGAAGGAATCTTAATTGTATGTTAAAAAAGATTTTTTTTGAGGGGGGGGGGGGGGTACGGGGGTAGAAATTGAGTCGGGCCAAATCGGGCCGTGCCGAGCTTGTTTTCACTTATTTCTGTATGAGCCGGGTCGGCCTGTGAACTGTGAAAAATGTAAACGGGCCAGACTGGGCTCGGGCAGAACTTTTAATTTTTACACTGGAGATTCCGGTCCGTGCAGACCTCTACCTCTTACGGATACATGTTTACAGTAGCTGACGATGAGCTGCTAATTATTATTATCATTTTTTAATTTCGAAACACGCCCTATGTGTATTTAGATTTTTGTACCGATTTATACAAAGATTAATTATTTAATTGTATATATTCATTTTAAAATTATAACAACATTTCAGATTTATTTAAAAAAAAAATTGAACTTATGAGTCATTTTATAGCTATAGCAAAAAGATTTGCTTGCAAAGTATCTTTACAAATAGATCTTGTTACAAATTTGACCTATTGTTAATCTCTGAGTCTTTCTCATTTGAATAATTTGATCTTCTGGCTATTTGATCCAGCACTAAGTAATGACCCTATTGTCATGGACAAATATGTTTCCATATTCAATAAAATAAATTAGAATTGAAATGGAATAAACTACTGTAGCCTTCATTATTTTTAGTTCTTTTTTGTTTTGTTTGTATATATATATTTTTTTAAATAGATATTTTATTTGTGTAGCAGTTGTATATGCACTTTGTCACTTGAAACCTTTGGTCTGTTTTAAATATTTTGAAGCGGCTCTACGGTGGACGAAATGAGAATCGCAAAAATGAAATTCAACATTGTAAGAAAATCAGTGCTGCCAAATGATTTAAGAATACTTCTGCAAACATAAGTAAATTAAATATCACGCTTATAATATAAATTAGGTATATAGTAATTTAAATATATCGCAGTAAGAAATTTACGAAAAACAGCGATAAATTTATAAATTCTCAACAATATTTGTTTTTAAAAAAAACACAAAAATAAAAATTAAAGTAAAAAATATCAACTACCATACACTCACGTAATAATTTCAGTACAACAACTTAAATACATGAATAATGAAACTTGATTTTGAAACATGAAAGTTGACCATGAAAACTGATTTTAAAAATGAGGCAAGTCAATTTTTTGAAAAAAAAAAAAAAAAAAAAAAAAAAAAAAATTGTTAAAGCTAAATCTTATTACAAATAACATAAAAATTATGCTTTTAATGAAATCACAATAAATATATTTTAGTATCAGTATTAATTTATTGTGTATATATATATATATATATTAATTGTTAAATCTGTTTATTTCTATATGCACTGATATCAACAGCTTATTTTTATATTTTATTTTAAAAGGCTTTTTTTTTTTTTTTTTTTTTTTTTTTTTTAATTGTGGCAATTGGAATTCATTTATTACTGCAGAGGAAAGATAAAAATGGAGTTTATTGATGGAATGGAGTCCTTATATGCCAATTTCTCAATTTTTTTAAAAAAATTAACAAAAAATGATGTTAAGTTAAAGATATATATATATATATATATATATATATATATATATATATGTGTGTGTGTGTGTGTGTGTGTGTGTGTGTGTGTGTGTGTGTGTGTATTTACGTCAAAAATTATTACATTTCAGTATTAGTTTCGGTTCTTTGATACTTATGAGACTCTAGGCATAGTACTTCATAAAAATAAGAGAAATAAGAGAAAATGACGTCACATTTAAAAGAAAATTGTTGTTTTCTTTGATAAAACTAACTATTTTACCCCAAATGAGTCTAAAAAGATATAAATTTAGGGAATATTTACTCTTTGGTAACGAGATTAGAATCGCAAATCAACAGCGCGAATGTTCATATGCATTTGTTCAGATGACAAACGTCGCTTAAAATTTGGAAAAATATTAATCTATTACGCGTAAGGTTTTTTAAAAATGGTGAATGCGGATATGAGAGGTGTGTATGTAAGTTTTGAAATTGTAGAAATGACATACGGTTTAGGTCAGTGTTGAATTCAAAGGGTGGCCCGGGGAGAGACATCCCCCTCGGAGTAATAAAATCCCCCCCCCTGAAAAATTCGAGATTTCGAGTTTTTAATGGTCAAAAATTGCAAATTCCCCCCCCCCCCCGGAACTCCATAATGTCCCTTTCGGAGCCACGAAAGTCCCTTCGGCGAAAAGAGTCTGAATTCAACGCTGGTTTAGACTTCATCCAGAAAAAAAATTCAGTGATTCCGACAGAGTGAAATAATTTTTGCTGTTTTTCCAATCAGTAATACGTAGCATAAGAATCTCAATTAATTATTTCAAAATATTTACTTCTTATCTTAATTATCTGTTACTAATTACGTATACGAATATATTTTTATCTTTCAATAGTTTTGAACAGTTTAAATTTAAGAAAATATTTTGATAATTTTGGGTTAAAGTAATATTTGTTTTAAGAGCCATACTAACCAATACTCGATGGATTTTTTTTTATTGCAATTAATGTTGTAGGTTTATAATAAATCAATGTAGCAGTTCTTTTTTAAGCAATTACAATCGTTCAAAACCGGCCAGTTCTACCTCCCTACCTATTTAATTTACATGAAATAACACCACGAATAATATAAAATAAGTCTATTACTGCTAGCGAATATTTTTAAATTCATTCAAATACAAAAGTTTAAATGTCTATAGTAATAACATACACTAGACTTGTACCCAGGGCTGTAGCCAAAAATGAACGACAGGGGATGGGATGGGGGGGGGGTCATAATTTTTTTAGCTCACAGGCTATCATAGCCTGAGAGCTTATGTGCCCGCCCGTTCTGTATGTATGTGCGTACATTCGTACGTAACGCGATAACTCATGATAAAAATACCCCATCCACTTGAAATTTTGTATATAGGTATATCCTGACAAGGCGCTTCCCTGATTAGTTTTTGGAGTTCATTCGATATGTATAAGAGGGGGAACGGGGGGTTCATGCCCCTCCCCTTAATTGATATGAATGGGTTTTTCATGCAGAAATATTAGTTTTTGTTCAAAATTTACACATAGGATCATTCTGATGAAGCGCTTCCGTGATTGGTATTAAGTGTTCATTGGATAAATAAAAACAGGGGAAATGGGGGTTCTAATGCTCCTCCCCTTAATTTATATAAATGGGTTTTTCACGCAGAATTATCAGATTTTCAAATCTCTGAATAGTTTTGGAAGTTTAATGGTTAAGTATATAAAAGAGAAATCTTCTTAAATTATATAAATGGGTTTTTATTAAGAATTTTCCGATTTGCTCTAAATTTTGGATATGGATTTTTTATATGATAAAGCATGTCCCTGATCAGTTTAGAGGGTTCAATGATTAAGTATAAAAAGGGGAAAGGGGGGACCTGATCCACCCTCCTTAATATTTTTTTTCGAACGGAATTAACCCTTGAAAATATAAGGCTGTAATGTACAATTAGTATGCGTAGCCTGTGAGCTCAATGCCATCAGTTTAACTGGCCAATATTCTTTTTATTTTTTCTCTCTCTCTCTGACGCAGAAAGATAAGTTAGTGCACATTGTAGGTACTATGTTTCTCATTAAACTGTTGTAATAACTTCATTTTTATGCTAAGAAGAATATATGATGATGAAAAATTTGAGTGTATAACTGGTGCAAAATTAAACATAATGTTAGCTTCATGTGTACAAATAGGATGAGGGGCTGTTGAAACACTATTTTAGATACAATTTAGTAATTCTGCAAGAGTAAGAAAGGGTCTCACAACTAAATTATATTTTTGAACAGAATTTCATTTGGATTTTTGGAACAGAAATTCATTCAGTGACCTTGAAATCTTTTCCAGAGGTGGCTAAAAGTATTTTAGGGGGAGGGGGGGCTAAGCCGACCATAGCGCCTCTTTAGCTACAGGCCTGCTTGTACAGTACTTTCAAAATTAATCATTCAAATAAGTATTTATGTGTACTTTAAATTTATTTGAAGACACAAGATCCCATTATAACTTTACAATTCTGACTTGAAAACTATTTACTGAGATGTTAGACTACATCATTTTTAAGCTTGTAAAAATTGTAACATATAAAAATAATAAATTATTGATAAAAAAAAGGCACTTTTCTACATCTTCAACAAACAAAATATCAGATACTTCTTTTACGTTTGTCAGTTTTCTAATACAAAATTGCAAAATATACAAGCTAAATTTTGTGGGAAATCTATTTTTAGACGTCTCCAAACTTTTCATTTTAAGAAAACTTAAGACGTTTATTTTAACAACAACAATGTAAAACTGCTCAAATTATGAACAAAACTTTGGCAAGAAATTTTAACTTAGTCTGCTGGGAATTCTATGAAAATTTATATAAAATGCCGTTTTAAAAAACAACAACTTAAAAAAAAAAACTTTAAAAGCTACTACATAAGTAAGACTGCAAATATGCAGTGTGGTAATTCAAAGGAAAGGCAAAAAGACAAAAACAACCTTAAGCATTTGTTTTTCTAGAATAAACCCTTTAATTTTTTTTAAAGAATTGCAAAAAAATTCGCTATAAAACGAAATTTTCACAAATCAAAAACACTTCAACAAATTCCAGACTGCCACTTGTTTAAACAAATGGAATGCCACAACATGAAATTGTCCATCAACTAAATCCTCTTATCCAGTTTTATAATCGTATCAGAGTTAAGGGAAATTCAATATTTACGTAAGTATAACTAAACCGTAAAATTCATGACGCGCACCTTATCAACAAAATGGGTTGTTCAAATAATATTTTGAAAACAACTGTTTCTTTTCATATCAAAAGATTAACATTTGCAAATATCTATGTTCAACAAAGAGGAATGCGATTTTAAACTGTTCTCCACCATTTATCAATCTGAATGTTTAAAAGTAACATACTAAGAACAAAAAGATACAAATATATATATAATTTCGGTTATGGTTTCTTAGGGCAACAGAAATTTCCTCTTTTATTTACCCACTTCAAATAGCAGTACAAAAGACTATTTTTTCTTGTATTTCAAATACAATGAAAGGAAAGATTATAATTATTAAATTAATCGTTATTATATCAAAGTTTTCTTTGCTTCAATCGCAATTTGACATATATTCTCACTTTATACCAATTATTTCCTTGATAAAACCAGATTTTTTTTTTTTTTTTCATTTTTAAACTTGTTGTAAAGAAGACGGACTATAATAATATATCGAAAGGTTTGAAGATTAATTTTGAAAGAATTTTAAAGTGTGTGTGTGTGGGGGGGGGGGTAAGGGAGCGAAGGATAGTGCTATAAATAAATCGACCTAGACTCAATAAATCAGGGATGTAATTTCCGATTTTTTGTATATTATTTCAGTATAATCTAACGGGAAATGTTATATTTAATGGGAGCATTCTTGCAATTTAACAAAACAACTTCTTTCGCCAAGATTATACAAAGTCTTTTCTAACTAATTCGCATATTATACCAGCCATTTTTTGCCTTTTAAGGAAAAAAAAAAAGAAAATATCGTTGGGAAGTTATTCTATGAAAAGGCATGGACATTAAATTCGTCATTATTAAATCAAAATTAAAATACCTAAAAACTTCACTTTTACGTTCTGTGTGCAATACAATTGATAAATTTCTTGATAATGTAAAAGTTTAGTATAGTTATAGAATATTAGTTAAATTTCGAATAAAACTTGTAACTATTGCTCTTCAAGTTATAGTATATGTAAAATGTTTCATGGGTAATATTTAACATGCATAATAACGCTTATCAGTTGTTCTTTGAATAAATGTCTCTTTGGAACATTAACATTTTACATATAATAACTTTAAGAGTTTTTAAATCTCAACAGTTTTCTAACTTCTTATGCAGTTAAAGTCATTTCGCAAATAGAACGGCAGTTTCTCTAGTTGAACAAACTAAAAAATAATGCATATTTTGGTCCTTCCATTATCTGGTGGTTATTTCAGCTCCACAACATTCTAACAATTCTTCTTATATCTGAGTCAAAGGAGGTCATTATAATGGTAAATTGAAAACTTTTCAAACTGACAGAAAAAAAGGAACTATTACTTTAACCCTGGGATTTAGGAACCATTTGTATCCCCATTTCACCGAAAATATTAGGATTTTTCAAACTTTTTTGTAAAATGGCACTTATTTGCATAATAGATTAACTATTTCAACAAATTTCAGATGTTTTAAAAATAGAATTAGACTATTTCTGGATAATTTTTTGCTTTTAAATTAGTTCTACAAGGAGTCAAAATGACTCATTCTCCCATTCCAGGTTTAAGGGACAGGAACTAATAAAATGATCAACTGTACTCCTGCATTCAAATTAATAATTGATACAAATGAGTTTTGAGATGTAAAGGATTTAAATTTATTTAATATAAAAGAAATTTCAGCAAAATGAAATAATCTTCAAAATAAAGCATTAGTTTTCCCAGAAGAAACTATTTCAAATAATGTTTCATTTAAATAAATAGAAAATGAAAATAGTACCGACAAAAAACTCAGCTAAGAAATCAAAAGTACTTCAAATAATCTTTACTTTGAATGAAGTCCAATGTCACAAGCCATAAAATTATTCATCTTTTTTTTTTTTTAATCAATTTTTACAATCACATCACTAAGGGAATAAACGGAAATTCAATATTTAATGCGACTAAAAGGCGGAATTTATGACGCGCAATTTAAGAATCAGCAGAGTACGTTATTCAAAATAACATTTTGAAAACATTACAGCTATTTGTTTTATGTCAAATGTTAACATTTGAAAATATTTATGTTCAACAAAGGAGAATAGAATTTAAAACTATCTTCGGTCGTTTGTCAATCTCCAGAAAAATAATAAGTAATAATAGTTTAAAGAGATATTTTGGGTTTCCTACTCTAAAGAGATTGAATTCCCTACTTTCTTTCCATATTATCCATTTAATACAGTAACATAAATTACGAAATTTTGTATGTTTAAAGTGAACAAAAATTGAAAATTCAGCCTTTTTTGTGTTAAGATTTTAGTAGATACAATTTAATTTTTATGCATTATAATATTTATACTTTAAAATTTTAATAATATATTTTTAAATTATGCAGATCATTTTTCTCGGATTCGTGCCACATTTAAGCTTTTGTAAAGGCGATAGACAAAAGTGACAATTTTTTTAATTGAATAAATGTTTTTAGAAACGTTTTAAACGTACAGAACAAATAAAACGTAATCAAACGTATTCAAATAGACAATTAGAAAAAATAATTAAAACCGAGCTCTTGCAACATTTGAGCTCGCTGTAAAAGGGATAGACAAAACTGACAAATTTTATAATGGACTCTATAAAATCTTGGAAATGTTTTAAACGTCAAGAACTAATAAAAATGTCAGACGTAATCAAAGATATATAAATAAACAATTAGAAAGAGTAATTCAAATCGGGTACTTGCTACATTTGAGCTCGCAATAAAGGTGATGGATAAAAGTGACAATTTTTAAAATGGACTGTATAAAATTTTGGAAACGTTTTAAACGTCAAGAACTAATTAAATGATCAAACGAAGTCAAAGATATACAAATAAATAATAAGAAATAATAATTAAAACCAGGTTTTTGCTACATTTGAACTCGCTGCTTTATGAAATGAGTTTTGAGGTGTGTGGAATATAAATTTATCTGCAAGATAAAAGGCATTTCAATAAAAAGAAATAATCTTCAAAATAGAGCATTAGTTTTCCCAGAAGAAACTATTTCAAATAAATAAATAAATAAAAAAAAACCTCAGTTTTTACAACAAATCAAAAGTACTTCAACAAATCAAATAATCTTTTCTTTGAAGAAAGTACAATGTCACAGCCATAAAATGATTAATCTGCTTCTTTTATCAATTTTTTACAATTACATCACCAAAGGAATAAACGGAAATTCAATATTTAATAAGACTAAAAGGCGGAATTTATGGCGCGCAATTTAAGAATCAGCAGAGTACGTTATTCAAAATAACATTTTTAAAACTTTACAGCTATTTGTTTTGATATCGAATGTTAACATTGAAAATATTTATATTCAACAAAGGAGAGTGGAATTTAAAACTATTCTCAGTCGTTTATCGATCTCCTGAAAAATAAAAATAAGTAATAACAGTTTAAAGAAATATTTTGATTATGGTTTCCTGACTTCATAAGAGAATTAATTCCTGATATCCTTTCCACTTTATTCAGTTAATAGAACAGCATAAATTACGAAATTTTGTAGTTTTAAAGTGAACAAAAATTGAAAGTTGAGCTTTTCTTGTGTTAAATTAAAATTCTACTCCTTACATAACAATTTTTAAATAGTGTATTTTTAAATTAGGCAAATAATTTTTTCTCGTTTTGCTCGGATTCTTGCTACATTTGACCTTGCTGTAGAAAGGCGATTTACAAAAATGACCAATTTTTGAATTGAATAAATGTTTTTGGAAACGTTTTAAACGTCTAGAGCTAATAAAATAATCAAACATATGCAAATAATCAATTAGAAACCATAATTAAAACCGGGCTCTTGCAACATTTGAGCTCGCTGTAAAAGCGATAGACAAAACTGATAAATTTTAAAAAGGGCTCTACACAATCTTGGAAATGCTTTGAACATCAAGAACTAATAAAAAGATCATACGTAATCAAAAATATATAAATAAATAATTAGGAAGAATAATTCAAACCGGGTTCTTGCTACATTTGAGCTAACAATGAAGGCGATGGACAAAAGTGACAAATTTTAAAATGGACTGTATAAAATCTTCAAAACGTTTAAAACGTCAAGAACTAATAAAATGGTCAAATGAAATTAAAAGATATACAAATAAATAGTTAAAAACAATAATTAAAACCAGGTTCTTGCTACATTTCAGCTCGCTGCTTTATGAAATGATGCGTGGAACATAAATTTATTTACAGGATAAAAGGTACTTTAATAAAAAGAAATAATCTTCAAAATAAAGCATTAGTTTTCCCAGAAGAAACTATTTCAAATTCAAATAAATAAATGAAAAAACTCGGCTTTTACAAATAATCAAAAGTACTTCAACAAATCAAAGAAAGTATAATGTCACAGCATGAAATTGTTCATCTGCTTCTTTTATCAATTTTTATAATCACATCATTGAGGGAATAAACTGAAATTCAATATTTAATACGACTAAAACGCGGAATTTATGACGCGCGATTTAAGAATCAGAAGAGTACATTATTCAAAATAACATTTTGAAAACTTTACATCTATTTGTTTTCATATCAAACATTAACATTTGAAAATATTTATGTTCAACAAAGGAGAATGGAACTTAAAACTATTCTCGGTCATTTTTCAATCTCAGGAAAAATAAAAATAAGTAATAATAGTTTAAAAAGATATTTTGATTATGGTTTCCTACTCCAAAGAGAATTAATTTTCTACTTCCTTTTTTCCTTCCAACTTTATTTAGTTCAAACAAAAGTTATGAAATCTGTAGTTTTAAAGTGAATAAAAATTGAAAATTTATTTTGAATTATATTAAGATTTTACTCATTACATAACAATTTTTTAATAATATAGTTTTTAGCTATGCAAATCATTTTTCTCGTTTTCCTCGGGTTCTTGCAATATTTGGGCTTGCTGTAAAGGAGATAGACAAAAGCGACAAGTTTTTGGAAAATTTTTAAACGTGAAGAACTAATAAAAAGATCAAACGCAATAAAAAAAATATATATATATAATTAAACAATTAGAAACAGTAATTCAAACCGGGTTCTTGCTACATTTGAACTCACTGAAAGGTTATAAACAAAACTTGACAAATTTTAAAATAGACTGTATAAAATTTTGGAAATGTTTCAAACATCAAGAACTAATAAAATGATCAGGCTTAATCAAAAATATGCAAATAAACAATTAGAAACGGTAAATAAAACCGGGTTCTTGCTACATTTGAGCTCGTCGTAAAGGTCATACATAAAACTGGCAAATTTTAAAATCGATTATATAAAATTTTGAACATAGAAAACTAAGAAAATCATTAAATGTAATCAACATATGTAAATAAACAATTAGATACAGTAATTTAAATAAATGATCTTTGAGAAATTTGGAGAAATTTAACTTTTGTTATAACATAATACATTTTTATAAAGATTAGATAAGGCATTTCAATTTCCCAGAACGAACTATTTCATATTCAAATAATGCATAATCTTAAACTATAGATTTGAAAATGCTATTGATACATATGATACAAAACTTTCAAAAATTAAAAGAACATTTAATAAATCACAGCCAGACATTTCTTTGGAGGAAGTTAATTAAACAAAAGTCAGGATTGCCAGTTAGGTCGAATTTTTATTCAGAAATTTCAAATACCGTATTTACTCGTGTATAAGGCGCACTTTTTTTTCCAAAAAATTAGGGCAAAACTCCTAGGTGCGCCTTATACACGGAATAATTTTTTACTGTTGGATGCAGTCGAACGATATACATATGAAGCAAGAAATTATTCAAAGGAGAGATTAAAACTCTGAAAATGTTACTTAATTGAAGTATTGCTACATATTTATTTCATTCCTTGCAGTTTTTTATACAACAGAGCTAATGACATTATCTAAACGCTAATTAGCAATTCTCTTTACCGTCACTCATTCCTATTTCCCGTCATTCTCTTACAACCTGAAGTCTAAAAATGCATTTTCGTCCTGTTTTCTGGTCTGGTGTAATGTTTGTTCGACTTAACAGAAATTCCTTTGGTCATTCTTCATTAGCGTGTCAAATTTATGGTGCGCGTTAAACACGAGATTTTAAAAAATCGCCATTTTTACTTGTAAAGTAGGGGTGCGCCTTATACACGCGTGCGCCCTATACACGAGTAAATACGGTATTTCAAGAATCATTTTTTACGTAATTAAGTCGCAAAAATGACTTCAATGTGATGGTTTTACAGAGGTTTTACTGCATTTAAAATTAGAAACACTAATTAAAACTAGCCGGATGTGACAATCCAAAACTTTCTTCTATCTCACACATGTTAATACTTCTAAATTGGCTGCCACAGGGCTAAAAATAAATGACAATCTATACCCATCGTGAGGATTTTAAAGACATGAAATTTCGGGCATTACTTCTTGAAGTAGGACTATTGCGGATACTGGGAAAATGCAACATAGAAGCATCACCTGTTGGGTGATTTGCACCAAAACATAATCAGCAATATTATTTATCATATTATCATATCATATTTATTAATATTAAAGCCATACTTGAACTTGAAGTTTGATGAAAAATCATGCATTAGTTATTGATATATAGCTGTTGCATAAATTGTAAAAAAATGTAGGCTAGCAGCGCCATGTATTGAGCAACTTACGCCAAAAACTAATTAGCATCAATCTATAACAGGGGTTACCTGAATATATTTTTTTATTAAACTCCGTGCATTAGTTTTTGAGATAAGGCTATTGCGGTAATCATGAAAAATGAACCATAGCAACGCCGCTTGTAGAATAATTTACACCAAGATGTAAACAGAATAGATTAATTTCAAGGACTAACCAAATCTGAAGTTTGATAGAAATTCGTGCATTAGTTATTGCGTTATAACTGTTGTGTAGATTGTAAAAAATGAAGCATAACCGCACCACCAGTTGAGCAATTTACATGAAAAAACAAATTAGCATCAATTTATATCAGGTACTACCTAAATATAATTTCTTTATTAAATTCCATGCATTAGTTTTAGAGATAGAGCGCCCACAAAACTTATGTCACATACAGACGGACAGACAGACATTTTGTAACAATATGTTTTTTGGAATATCTTACCCTAAAAATGGTAAATCCGTCAAAAACAGGAATTTGAAAATTTTCAAATACTTTTTCTTGTAACGACAGAAGAAAGTAAAAACGAGTTATGAAAATTTAACTTTATTTGCAAGATACAAAACATTATATCTAAATTATTCATTTTTACAGGATAAACTATTTGATAAAGAAAATAATTTTGAAAAACTATATAGATGTAAAACAAGGCTTTTTCAAATAGAAAGCACTTCAACAAATGACAAATATTTATCTTGTTGAACAGAGTCGAATGTCACAGCATAAAATTATTCATCAAGTAATTACTCTCGAACATTTTGACAATCAAGTCACTAAAAGGAAATTCAATATTTGCGTAATATAACTAAAAGGTACAATTTTAAATGCATCGGAGTACCTACTTTACTCAAATAACATTTTTAAAACTTTGCAACAATTACTTGTTTTCATGTCAAATACCAACATTTGCAAACATTAAAAGAGAGGGAAATGGAATTTTAAATTATTATCTATCGTTTATCAATCTCATTGTTTAATGTTGAAGAGGAGTACATTGTCAAAAAAAGTCAAATGCTTCATTAATCTAAAAAAAATATAATACTAGAAAACATGAATACTGCTTTTTCAGAATTTAGTGTGAATTCCAAATGAAAAAAAAATGTATATATTGTACAAAACATATTTCAGTTTTAAAACTTAAAAAAACACGCTTTTACTTTATTTAAAATAACGTTAGTCGCATGCGATGAATTACATTCTTAAACATCATCTGCAGAAGAGTATGTATAGGACGTCACTATCGTAGAATAATACACAAATCTAGAAAAATGCGATGCCATCATGAAAAAATTAAAAAAAAAATTATTTTAAAAATTCAGCTATTTAAAGATTTATACGCCTTTATTTGTTTATGATATTTATAAAATAAAATGTAATTTGACGTAATATTGTTATTTTCTTTTCGTAACATAGAAAAAAAACACTAATGATAAACATATCTTTATTCACTGAATCAAAAAATAGAATGCAAGACAGATTGCTATATATGTAAAATCTAATGTATTATGTGAAATGCGTCGATTCATTTAAATTTATATATTCTTTATGATCTGGCAGCCTCAAATTCTTCCTCTTACTTCAAAGTAATTTAAAAAAAAAATCTTCATATTAAATATACACACGTTAAGCGGATCTTTGATGAAGAAATACATCACTGAAATTACCCAAAAGTGTTCACTAAATAAGAAAACTATTCTATTCCAAAAGGAATCTTATGAAAACTTCCTTTCTCTTTTAAAAATTAAAAATCAGCATAAGAAAGTCATTTAAACTTCATTAATATGACTAAGATGCTCATAATATAAGCTGGCTCCTTTGAGCAACAATTCAGAAACAAACTCAAGGATATTGAATAGACAAAATGGTCCGATTATTACATTTTCCAAACTTCTCCCCATTTATATTTCTCAAATGATGATAAATTGAATATATATATACATACATATATATATTCAATTTATCATCAATTCAGAGACTATCCAAATATCCAAAATTCCTTTCAAAAGGTCAAATCTCTCTCTCTCTTTTTATTTATTTATTTATTTATTTATTTATTTTGGAAGAGCTCTTATGCTAGGAGAATATGCATTCATTCATTGGCATGATGACCTGTAAACTTTAAAAATTTATTTTGGGAAACTTGTATAGCAAAAAAAATTTAAAAAACAGAAATGCTAAGAAATAATGAAAAACAATAGATAAATGTAGGGACTCGCTTTAATATTTAAAAAACACCAACGCAAGAAGTTGAATCAGAGAAGAGAAAGGGTAACTTTTCGTGATCATTATAAATTACCTAATAATTATACTTATTAGAATCCAGCGCGCGTCGGGTTGTAATACGGGCCCAAATGCGAAAATTCTTCCAAAATTTAACTATAGTAAGACCACCAAAATTGACAAATTTAATCTTACAAATTTCAACCAAAAATTCATTCAAACCAGAAATATTCGAACTCGAACTGAAAGCAAATTAATCAATAATTTAAATATAATTATAGAAAATAATGTACAGTTATATCTCTTATATATCAATTTTATCCTTTTTGTAAAAAATGAACACTCATTAATATTGAAATACATTTTTTTAATACAAAAACGTTTAAAGTTATTGAAAACGGCGGGTCAACCCAAACCCGAAAAGAAAGAATCAAAATTCAACAATTCAAATCAAAATTTAACGTCAACTTGACCTGAAAATACGGTAACATGACTAATACTTATCATATAAAGACTCAAACAAATCAAATAAACACGTATTACTTCTAAAAGAAGAAAGATATTATCTAATAACATGCAAGAAAACATTAAATAAATTTTTACTATAAAAAATCGTCCACAGAGCGTACTCTGTGAAATCGTCGAAATACTAAGGTTAACATCCTCTTTTTATTTGACCTTGCGCACCTATTAAACGAAGACACACCTACTTTTATGGCCAAATCCATTAAAAGCTGAGAAAAAAAATAAGCATAATAGACGATGAAAATCGAGAGAATTGCTCTTTAATGAAATAATAAAAGTTATTTGCGATTTCGTGACTTCCTAATGAAAATTCCAAAATCCGTCATACACTTGACCTTACTGTCTTTTTTGACGCTGAATTAATATACACACAGCAACCAAATTCTCGAATTTTATTTATTTTTATTTTTTTTCTAAGCTCATGAATGTGGATTGAAAAAAACTCTTTACTCACGTACGTTTCGAATGAATACTTACTACGCAAGCGCGTAAACTAACACATACTTTAGCACGTACAAACTGAAACTCAGACGTCCTACTAGACATATATTTGTCAAGTTTATCTGTTTACAATTATTGACCTGAATTTCGGGACATTAATTCGCTAAGCTTTATGAGTTTTAAAATGCACTTAATTAAGACATTTAAAAAATACTTTGCAAGATAGATGATAAATGAAAAATGATATAGTTCGTCTAACACACTAATTATCTTTAAAATATTTTCATATAAGCTTAAAAATCTATAAAAATGAAAGAAAACAAACAAGAAAATTCCCTTACTGATAGGCATTATTTACTCGACAAAAAATGAACAATAACAAAAAAAAAGTAAATATTGTACCTTACCTCAGCAATCTATTCATCAGACATTTTAACCCTTTGTATCACCAAGTTTTATGTATGCCACACATCAAAAATTCAAACGATTGTTGCTATCCTCAAACTTAAAGTACAGCAGTTAAGGGTGCTGGTCACCTAGCTTCCGAATTCCCCTCCATAATGTTAAGTATATGGGCGTTTAATGCATTCTTATATTCAAAATATCTCCTCGGGAAATTAACATTTTTAACTTCTTTTTTCTGTGTAAATATCTTAAAAGATGTCTCCTTTTTTCTCTTGGTCTTCAAAATATTTCTAAAACATGTGCTTATTTTTATATGAAGTGTTAAAATTTTACTCGCAGTTCGTCAGCTTTTAACACATAAAATATTAAATTAAGCATAGATTTTAGAAATATTTTAAGAACTAAAAGAGAAAGAAGAATTTTTACAGAAGAAAGAAGTTAAAACAATTAATTTCCCAAGCGATATTTTAAGTATGTGAATGCATCAAACACCCATAGACTTAACATTACGGGAGAGGAAATATAAAGCTGAATGATCAGCATCCTTAAAGTCAGAAAGCATATATACATTGTTAAATTTTGCTGAAGTTTGAACCTGAACCAAACTTTGGTGCTCAGTAGCTGCCACAATAAGATGGTGAAATCTCGTACCAATGTTTGGAGCATCCTATTTCAACCTCGTTCCAACTATCGGAACTATGTTTCAAGAGGTTCTCCAAATATTGGTTCAAGATTTCACCATCTTACACTGGCAGCTATTTAGCACCAAAATTTGATTCAAACTTCAGCAAAATTTTTAAGTGTGCCAAATTCACAAATACTATTCAATTATGTTGAAAAATATTAAAGAAATGAAGAATGATAGATTTGAAATGTGCAATTTGCAAACAAAACAAACTCACAGGAAGGAAGATTCCGCAGAAAATTTTATAAGTATTACAGCTAATAGATAATTGGGACTTGAAAAAGTTAATTTCATATTTCGTTACAAAATTTCATTTAGCAGAAAGAAGTAGTAAATTTCCCTTTTAAGAAAAGAATATTTAAGAAAATAAAATCATGTATCCAGCTCTGATCAAAATATTATATATTTTCTGAGAGACAAGAAAAACATTTTACTAAATTAACGAAAATCATAAAACATACGAACATAAAATAAATTGTATATATTTAGCTTTGCACTTCTAGTATGAAAACAAAATTATCAAAAATATTTTTACTGGACAGGCTTTTATTAACTAAATACAACAATAGCGCAGAACTTGGGAAAAAGAAAAAAAAAAAAAAAAAAAAAAAAAGATTCACCGAACAATTTACTTCACGAACAAGTAGTTAATGTGAGCACTAAATCCAGAAAGAATTTCCTGGCCATCATTGTAATATCTCACGAAAAGCGTATTCTCCAATCTCCTGTCATATTTTGTTACTTTTCCAGAGATGGATAATAGAAGAGCGAAGTGGAAAAGTTATCTGGCAAGCTGCTGCTCAAGAAAAGAAGTGAAAACATCGGAGCAACTTTCTCCTAAAAAGGAGCACTTCGAGTATTTTGGGATACAGAATGCCAGATAATTGGTGAAAGATACAGTAAATATTTTTATATTACTTTTTTATAGTACTTCAGGCAAAAAGGAACTATATTTTCGATTGAACATAAGTATTTCTAAATAAAATTAATACTTATTCGATTAAATTTTAACATCTTTATTAAATTGGTAAATATATGTTTATAGATGTGTACATCCAATGCATCCCTAGCTCTAATTCTGTCCCGAGTTTCTTTTCACAAAGTTAGTTGAACGAATTAGTCCTCCAGTATTCGTTGGGATGGCTCAGTTGGAAGAGCATTGGTAGAAACATGCCGCATCAGTTGAGGAAAAGGCAGGACAGCTCAGCAAACTTACAGTATTACCCCCCCCCCCCTAGAAGAAATATTTATATCTCCCATTCTAGAAGAAATATTTTAGAACCCACAATCAAACTATAATAAATTCCACTTTTAATTATAGAATATGCACGAAAATTAGACCAGTGCCAAAAAATTAGACCTGTCTCACCTATGCAGTAATATAATATAATAAATATAATATCAGGAATAAAAAAAAGTAACAAATTGCAAAGAGTGAGGAAATAAATTGAAAAAATAAATACAGCATCGGATAAATATACATATGACAGAAGAAAATGCATTTGCCGGCACACGCCTCGTATATACTGGTGTGTTCTAATTTTCTTCACTCAAGATAAAGTGCATGGAGAGGAAAGATGGATAGCGGAAAAGCTATCTGAAGAGATATCATGACTACTGAAGAAAAGATAAAAATAATTTCTCTTTTCAAGGAGAACTCGAGTTCAATGACGGTTTCGTATAATAGAGTGACAAGTAAGAAAAGTGTATCTGCTCTCAACATCTAACATTTTTGATGACAACAGCAGGAAATTTCATCCTTTGAAGCCTTTTTCGCTCTTCAACCACATATTTAAAAGGCTTAGTTTCAGAAGTATTCAAAAGCATGTGTATGTTTTAAAGGTGTGCGATATATTTAAATATTTCATAAAATGAAACTAGCAAAATATTTTGAGTAAACTGCATATTAACGAGAGAATGAAAGGAGAGAGAAGTATCAGTGAAGAATCTTTTTTTGGACATATTATTAAAAGGTATAAGCTTTTTTTTTTTTTTTTTTAAGGAAATCAAGAGAGAATAAGTCAAGAGAAAATTTTTCGCTATAGATACAAACGAGCATATGTAGTCGTTCTAATTTTGAGTGTTATCTGAATAGATGCAATCCCTTACACCTTAGGCCGCACACCGAGGCAATGCGAGCAACATGAAATACGAATTAGCAGAAGAAACTGATCGAAACAAACAAGAAAACTGTTTTAAACCTGTTTATTCTCCGAAGTCGGAGAACATGTTGCATGGATCACCTCAGTGTGCATGGTCTGTTTTTAACACAGCAAGATGTAAATTTCAAACCAGAACTGAGTGAAATATTTAAATTCATAGCTGAAAAATTATACACTTTGTTAAATCAAACATAATGGAACTAGAAGTTTTATTTCATAAATGAAATAAAACGTACTACGTTTCATAAAATGAACCAGTACAAATTTTGTTAAATAGATTTTTTTTTTCAAAACTCTTTTATACAGTTTAAAAAGACGATGACGTTGAAAGCTTAGTAAATTATAATGTAATAAATCAATGAAACTTATGTGAAGTACTATTAGACATTATTTGAAGTCTACCATATGTCTATGTTACAAATTTTGGAAAGTTGAGTTGTGTGTAAGAAAAGGGCCTATGTGAAATGATAGGTGATTGCACAGTGTTAAAAATTGCAATTTCATAATAATATACAAGTTTGTTTTAATTTTAGATTTAAGGTAAACAAACTAATAATAATATTATTACTTTCATTACCCATCTAACTAGTCAGCGCTCAGTAAGAAAGGAAGAGCGGTCTATATTGAAATATGCTCAGGGCACTGTTCATCAATGACAAATAGTTTTTGTCTCATTAAAAAAATTAAAATGTGTGTCCTTTTTTTAAAATACCCATTTAATTAATTACTGTCATAATACTTGAATTGAGTTATACTGATATGAAATCTACTTCAGCCAAATACGTCTACAACCATCAACGACTTGATTTGTGAAAAGAAAACTCAATTCGTCCCCCTCCCCCCATGCAAAAGAAAATTTCAAGAATTTACTCAAATATCCTGTTCAAGCAGCACCATAATGAAGCAACAAATCTGACCCCAAAGATTCACATCTGTGGTTGTTACAGAAACCATAAGGCTAAGATGACCCACTCAAAACTTTTTCTGACAAAATGAACATACCAATTTCAACTAAAACGTGAAAACAAATGCGATATAAATTCGTGCAAAACTAACAGAGAATATAAACACATTAGGGCATAGTCAGCTACAGATCTGATAAGAAACGAAATATCAGTCAAAATAAATCAAACGTCAAGAAAAATCAATTAATAGATAGAGCAGAACAAAATTAGTGGATATGGTTTTCAATCTCGATGAGACAAACCTACGATGCAATTAGCAAACATTTGTCTTTCTTACACCCACGTTGCGGCTTTAATCCTTATCTATGTTTGCCCATCTATCTACAGCTAAAATAAATTCTTTACGGCAGCAACTCATTGCCTTGAAATAAGGATCTAATAGACAAATTCGTTTAAAAAAAAAAGTGATGTCATCTAACAATATTCAGACTTGTTACTAATTATACTCAACATATTTAGAATATTTCGAAAGCTGTCAAATTTCAAAATTTAATTGCTTTGTTGTTTAGAAGAAAATGAAATTTTCATCGAAAAGTTGACCTGCAGAAAATTTTCGACGAACAAAACTTTGAACTCACGTTTAAACACAGAGAATATATATGCATTATAAATTGATTTAAAACAAACATATAAGATGCTGTGTTAATTCGGACCAAGACCTTTTACCATTTATATGACCTATATAATACATCTTGTCAGCTGTGAAATTTTGTGTTTTTGACGACTGACAGTGTTATCTGTTAGAAAATTCACTGCAACACGCGGCCAAGATGAAGATGAATTTGAAAGATTATATCCCACACTTGCTGCAAAAGTGACGCAACTCAAAAATCAGGCTTGACGAGTTATGACTGAAATTCCACATGATTTTCATTCCTCTACTAATCTCTTAAATTAGGAGATAGTGCACTTAAAATCCAGTAATCAGGTAGCAGTTGTGTTTGCAATATGCTCATTCAGACTACTACAGTCAAACTGTTTTTCGCATTTCCTGAAGAACGGAGTTTTTTTCAGTTATGTCACTTTTGTAGCAAGAATGCAGTATGGCGTGCCCAAGAAATATTGTTGAGTATTAAATCATTTGTTGCCGAAGATTAAAAGCACCACTTAACAGCAAATCCATGGCACATTACAGTTACTGATTAAGAAGGTCTTAAGCTGCGAATAGATCATACTTCTAACTATAATCAGCATCGGCATTTTTTTGTGGCCCCGCGGTGTTTTTAATATTTAATGACTTTAAAAGGAAAAAGACCGATGTCATGCAAAAGAGAAAATTTACCGTCGAGAGCAGAACGAAACAGCCACTATGGTTCCCAATACTATCTGAATGGAATCATCTCTAACCACGATTCGATAAACGACCTAGTGGACATTGACAAACACATTGACTGCTACTCTGGTATCCCCTCATTTGCCTATGGCCAAGAATAGGTGGGGGTGTAATTTTTTTTTTTCCAAACCACCTTAGTCGTTCCAAGCCCAAGCTCGCACTCTGATTGGTTGTTGCTCTCGGCACTGTTTTCATGTAACTTGGCGATAATCATACTTGGCGTAGCGATAGATGCTTCCGTCGAGGAGTTTGATCTCCTTCCGAACCGAGTACAAAGTAACTTTTCCCGTTTATTAATATGTAAAGCATTGGCCATTTTATAAAATAACACAAGATAATAATACACAAGAACACAAAATGAAGGAAGAATAAAAAGGTTAGGTTTTAGGTTGACTCGTTCACTTACGAGCGAAGTATTTTTCGCCAAGTATGGTTATCGCCAAGTTACGTGAAAACAGTGCCGAGAGCAACAACCAATCAGAGTGCGAGTTTGGGTTTGGAACGACGAAGGTGCTTGGAAAAAAAATTTCGCTAGGTGAGGCATGTCTGACTCAAGCCAATTGATAAACCTTCCCACCAAGCTGAACCTATCTATGGCCAAGATAATTTTTTAAGAAAACGTCTTCTAACGAAAATAGATAAAAATAAATAAATAAATAAATAAACAAATAATGGGGAGTTTTTTAAAGCAAGGTAAAGAAAAGGGCGAGTTGGATAACACCCCTTTTTATACTTTAAAATTTTTACACATGAAATGCGGAATTAAACGAATGAACTTCTGCTTAACGATCGTGATGTTTGTGAATAAGGAATGGAATTTTTCAAAGAACAAAACACTGTCATTTGAATATAATTTGAAACCCAGAAAAGTCAAATGCAATATAAAATTCCCACAACTAATAAAAGACATACACCACAGATCTAGGCATTAGGCCAGATAAATACAGATCTACACAAATCAATCACCAAGAGAGAATTTCAACACACAGATGCATTTCAGCAAATTTGGTCGCTATGGTTTCCAGTGCTATCGGAATGGGGCAATCCCGACCACGACTCAATTAACGACATAGTGGACATTTGTCTTCCGACACACCCATTGTTGCTTTAACCCTTAGCCAGATCTCCCCCAACTGTCTGTGACCAAGATAAATGAGTAAAGGGAGACGACTGTTCTGACAAAAAACGGGGGTTATCGCGTCGAATAATCAGAATGGAAATTCATATATTGATTGCTCGGGAATGAAAGATATATTTATTATACTGTGTGAATGAAACTGGGTTTACCATGGCTAAAAAACAATCCATAACAAGACTATCTGAGTAATAGAGAAAAAATATTGCGATAGTCTCAAAAAATAAATGCATAAGAAATTTGACAAATTTGATTGAAAACTCTTCTCGATTAATGTAATATTACCTGACGGATGAAGAAAAATCCTATTACAGAGCTTTCTCTAAAAAATAAATAATAAAAAATATAGTCAACCAAAAAAAGAGCCTTAACCAAAAATTTGAAATCCCAAAATACAAACATATTATATACTCCAATAGCTCATAAAAATTATATTATATCAAGCGATAAATTATATTAAGATATTTATTAAATAGAACTATACAATTATTCATGCATATGTGTTAATTCAACACCCAGTATAAAATGTATTATTGCAATTTAGCAGATTATATATATATTTCCACATTTGTACTGGAACAGTCCGTAAGAAAGTTAAAAATTTTAATAAGGTAAATTCTTCTGCGTCAGTTTTCTCTTATAAAATTAAAATCAATTACAAACAATCGAATTATTACGCAATCCCAATTTATAAAAAAAAAATTGAAAAATTCTACTTGACGAAAAGCTTATCAAAAAATACTAAAGTTGAAAGAAAAAAAAAAAAAAAAAAAAAAAAAAAAAAACATTCAATTGCACTATAATAGTCTATAAATTAAAAAATAAATAAAAATGACAATTAGAGAAACTCCTCTTCATCAATAATGTTTTAGACAATTAAAATATCAAGATAATGAAACAATCGTCTTATTTCACTGTTATAGTCTATTAAGAAAACCCTAGTTAAAAATTTCTTTACCAAAGAAAAACCGAGTCTTATCGAAAAATATTAAAGCTAAAAAACAAACAATTATACTACATCAATTCATAAGAAACTTAGATATTTAAATTAGAAAAAAATTCAATTGATCAATGTAATCTTATATAATTAAATTTGAAAATAGCAAAAAAATAAAATAAAATAAAAATAAATAAATAAAATTTCTTTATTACAATGCAATAATGTATAAATAAATAAATAAATATGAAGTTAATAAAAGCTAGAGAAAAACAAAACTGAACCTTATTTAAAAAAAGAGAAACATAAATATCCATAAATATATGCTACACTGTTACTATATTTTATAAGAACATAAGACTTTGAACGGAAAATTTCCAAAAAAAAAAAAAAAAAATTAAATACCCCACACAGAAAAAAAAAGAAACACTTATTTTTTATATCTCGGGTTGTTTTTATTTATGTCAAGGTACAATGTAATCCATGGAATGATGCCAAGTCGTTACTTCCTGAAGTAACACCTTGCGTTACTTAAAAACAAAGCTTCCCGCTGAAACAAAGAAAAGACCAAGATCGATACTAATCGATACTAACAATCGATTTCTTGCAGAAGGCATCCAAACTGGTATCAAACACGTTTTTATTTCGAATTAATACTCATGGTGAATAATAAATACAAAAATGTGAAATTTATGAAAACTTTAATTATAAGTATTTTTTCTACCACAGATGTTAAATTCAATAAAAAATACTACTTATGAAGGTGTATAAATACGTTTGTTAAATAAATAATGCAAAAGACACAAAAATAGTTAACAATTAACACTAGAACGACCAAGACCGTCATTTTGATGGTTTTCAAATTTCATGCTTAAAAATTTGATATAAATTATGGCGAGTTCCAAAATTTTATGATACGACTTTTAATGAAACATAAGGATATTTAAATATTCCTATTCAATTTCCTCTCACCCATTTTATTTTCCGTAATCAGTATGACCTATACCTATTAATACCAAGACCCGTCAAATTGACAACTTTGGCAATTAACAAACTCATCCCGAAGTGGTGCGGACTTCCCCATTTTCCATATGGACTAGCCCTTTTCGCCCATGCACAGTCTGCTCCAGGCTTCATATCAAACGTATCAGTAACTGGTAAATGTAATTAGGACGCGATCATTATCAATTGTACTTCTAATGTGATAACGTTCTTAGTGAAAAGTGCAGTCTGTGAATAGTGTAATCTGTGTAAAATCTAATCTCGGAAAAAGTATGAATATAGTTTTATGAAAAAAATAACATTTATTTTTTGTAAATTCTAGTCAAAAATGAAACTATTTCGAGAAAGAAAAAAATTATTCGAAGAATACAAAGAACTCACTAGTATAAATGAAGACTGTTCGGACCCCAATTCAAGTAATAACTCTGAAAATTCTGGAGATGAAATTGAAGTAAGAGATATTGAAGAAAGTGAAGAAGAAGAATATGAAAGTGAACATTCAGGGAGAGAAGATGAAAATCCCCAAACGAGCCACAAACGCAGAAAGCGATTGCGAATAAGTTAAGATACTGAATCGGACAGCCAAACAGAAACTGAACAAAGACAGGAAAAAGAAATTGCTCTCGACGGTTCTGAATGGGAAGAAATAGGGAATGGTTGTGTTGGTAGACTCCCATCATACACTATATTCAAGGATACTTCAGGCCCAACCGGTTATGCGAAACAAAACATTATGATTAGTAATGTTAGCAGTGCATTTAGACTTGATAATCGAATGATGAAGCACATAAAAACTTGCACTGAGCTTGAGGCCAGAAATATTTTACAAAAGGACGATTGGAAAATTACTATTAAAGAATTGTATGCGTTTGTAGCTATTTTGTATGTTCGAGGAGCCTATGAAGCGAGAAATTTGAAATTCTCCTATTTGTGGTCAAAAAAATGGGGACCTTCTTTCTTTCGCGAATCTATGAATAGAAATAGATTTTGAGAAATTATGAGATTCATTCGTTTTGACAAAAAAAGTGAGAGGAGTGTTCGCTTACGAACTGACAAATTTGGATTAGCTTCTGAAATTTGAAAGTCCTTTATTGATAACAGCCAAACTTGTTACAAACCAGATCAGAATATAAGCGTAGATGAACAATTGTTTCCCACAAAGGCAAGATGGAGATTTCTGCAATATATGCCCAAAAAACCAGACAAATTCGGAATTAAATTTTGGTTAGCTGTAGACGTGCGAAGTAAATATCTTATAAATGGCTTTCCCTATTTAGGCAAAGACGAACTTAGACCATCAGGAGTACCTTTGAATGAATTTGTATTTTGAATCTTGTAAAAAACTACGCAAATTGTGGGAGGAATTTAACAACGGATAATTTTTTTACGAGTATGCAGCTCGCAAAGAAGCTACTGGCAAAAAAAAAGTCTTGTTGGAATTATTCGAGTAAATTAAAGAGAATTGCCGAAAATAGCTAAAGTTAGAAAAGATAACATGGCTCTTTTCTCCCCAAAACTCTATAAATCAAATGACATTGTTTTATCAGTTTACAAAAGTAATTGAAATGAAAAAAACTTCTTTAAACACCATAAAATAAGTTAACTGCGCAAGGCCTTTCGAAAGAACTTAGTCTTTCTTCGTCAGGCGCAAAAAAGACGTGCGTCCACAATGAATGTAGCGGCAATCGTGCCGCTAGATTCATTGTGGACGCACGTCTTTTTTGCGCCTGACGAAGAAAGACTAAGTTCTTTCGAAAGGCCTTGCGCAGTTAACTTATTTTATGGTGTTTAAAGAAGTTTTTTTCATTTCAATTGTGTATAACACCAGCTTCAAGTTTATACACACTGTAAAAAAATTTTCCGTTAAAAAACGGAAATAGTACTGGTAATCTAGACGCCAGTACTACTTCCGTTTTTTAACGGAAAAAAGTTTCCGTAAATTCCAGAAATAGTTCCGTTTTTTCAGAAAATATTTCCGTTTTTTTTAATTTTTTCCTTATGTAAAAATTTTCGTTTGAAAAGTTAAAAGAATTTTTCAAGGACTAACTAACATCTTTGTCATTTTTATTCTTTACTTTTCAAAGACACGTTAATATCAGGAACACGTTATACACAATTAATTTAAACAACAGTGAAGAAATGTTACATACCGTCCATGGGATTCGAACCCGGGGCCTCTTGTGTCGTAGCTTACAGTGTAATACCATTACACCAGGATTATTCAAACGGCCCTTTGAAATATCTTTAGTTATTTCGGATACATTTCGTAAAGTAAAGATAAAATTTTGAACGCAGGTTCATGTAGAACGCAGATTTTTGTAGAGATAATATTTTTCTACTGAATGGATAATTATAAATGTTTTACAGATTTTCTTTGCAAAATTTCGAATATTTAGCTTATTAATATTGGCTTTATATATATAAAAATTAGTCTTTAAAATATTACATGCATGAAAGAATTTATTAAGAATTTTGTTTCCTTTTTTGGAAAAGTTTTAAAATTCTATTGTAATATTATTGATATTTATTTAAAAAAATACTAACATGCTAAAATTTATGACGATCGAAGGTAAACTCAATAAAGATAATTACAATGGGTTATATATACAAAAAAAAAGTTATTGATTTTTTATAACATATGTAATCCCCAAAATTACCTTTCTTAATTTCCATAATTTCTTTCCATAGTTTCGATTTTCTTTCCATAATTTCGAATATTTAGCTTATTAATTTCAGTTTTATGTGTATAAAAATTAGTCTTTAAAATATTACATGCATGAAAGAATTTGTTAAGAGTTTTGTTTCCCTTTTTTTTTTTTTGGAAAAGTTTTAAAACTTTGTTGTAATATTATTGATATTTATTTATTTATTTTAAAAAATACTAACATACTAAAAGAAAGAAAAAAAAACGTGCATTTTAACAAATTATTTTATGACGATCTAAGGTAAACTCAAAGATAATTATAATGAGTTATAAAATAAATTTCAGTTATTGATTTTTTACAACTTATGTAATCGCCAAAATTATAAGAATTTCGGTAATATATTTCGATATATTTTTAATTTTATGTGCGAACTTCTTAATTTGAATAAATTAAAAAAGTATATATTAAAATTAAAAGAAGAATTTTTTTCCACTTTTCTCAAAATATCCAACGCACTTAATATATATATATATGATAAAAATAAATTACAAATTATTTTAAAATCACAATCAACTTTCCCTTTCAGCTATTTCAAACTTAAAAAGAATTAATAATTTTTTTTAATTATTAATATTTTTTTAATATTTAAAAAATACGTTAGCTTTTTATTAGTAAAACAGAATGAAATAGAAAAACAGTCTAGCAAATTGTTTAAAAAACATCAACTCAGTATAAGGTTTTTTATTTCCCTGGTAGATGGCACCACTAAACTCTGTTTTCGGAAAATTGACAAAAATAACGGAACGCTTCCGTTATTTAACGGGGTTAGTAACTCCAAAATGTCAAATACGGAAATTCTTCTGTTTTTTTTCGGAAAAATGAAACTATTCCGTAATTTTTAGGGAAAAGTTTGTGTAAATTAACGGATATTTTTTACAGTGCATTTACAAAAGTAAGCCTCGTAAAAAAGTACTACTTCTTAGCTCAAAACATAAATCTGTAAAAATTGCTTCTAATCGAAAACAAATTCCTGCAACTGTGTCATTTTACAATGAGATTAAGTTTGGAGTAGACGTAGTTGACCAAATGGCCCGCAAATATAGCGTAAAAGCAGGGTCACGTAGATGGCCTTTGCAGGTATTTTATAATATTTTGGACTTGCAAGCAATCAATGCGTGGATTTATATAAAGAGACTTGTTATAAAATTATAACTAGAAAACAATTTTTATTTCAATTATCCAAAGAACTCTCCGGTGAATATAGGTGCTGCAGATAAGAAGCTTCCTCCCAAAAACGAGAACGGAAATCAGTGGATTGTGTTCTAGAAAATTCACAAAATATTCCTTATGATCGCAAATCTTGCCAAATTCGATTATGCAACAAAAACAAAGCGATTTATACTTGCAATGTATGCAACAAATATGTTTATGGTAAGTGTTCATCTAAGATAACATGTACTAAGATAACATGCAACATATGTGTCTCATAATTATTTCATTCATATCAAATGTGCTATACAATAAATGGAAATAGAAACTGTTTTTTTATTAATAATTAATGAATTAATACATTAAATGTTATTTTTGTTGAATTACATATATTTTTTATTTACATTAACTAAGTCAAATATCTTTGTGGAAAGTGTTTATCTAAGATAAGAGACACTTGCAAAATATCTGCCTTATAATTATTTCGTGCATATCAAATGTGATATACTGTAAATACAAATAGAAACTGTTTTTGTTTAGTTTCTTTACATTTATCATTAATGAATTATTATATGAAATATTGTTTTTGTTAAATTATATTCTTTTATTTACATGAACTAAGTTTAATATGTTCGTTGCAAGTGTTAATTTAAGATGACATGTAAAATATGTCCCTCATAGTTATTTCATGCATAGCAAATGTACTATAAATTCAGATAGAAACTGTTTTTTATTGAATATTTATTGATAATTAATGAATTATCATATTAAATGATTTTTTTGTTAAATTATATATTTTTATTTACATTAACTAAGTCAAAAGTTACAATTAAAGCCGTAATCAAAAATCCGTCAATTTGACGGATGCGGTAAAACTAGGTATATATGAAACACCGGTAGTTCTAATGTTAATGGCACCATCGTGGGGGGGAAAAAAAGAAGTAATAAGAAATTTTCCAATTATGTGCTGCGTTCTAGAGATCACTCACTTTTGCCAAATAATAATCAATGTTGATTAATTATAAATTTAGCTGAAAACTATATTTTTCACAGTTTTTGAAATAAAAGTTCAAAGACCACAAAGAAACAAGCAGCAGTTTCCTATTTCAATTCAGTCAATTGTCATTTCAAAATTTAACTTCAATTATCTTTGAACTCAGTTTACTCTAAATCAAAATTCTGGCACTTGTACGCCTTGGCTTCTGAGGTCTTCAAATAAAATACGCAAAAAAAAAAAAAAAAAAAAAAAAAAAAAAAAAAAAAAAAAAAATCGCAGATTGCCGGCTTGCAAATGAATTTTTATTGGGTTCTAACCCCTCCCATTTAGAAATCTGTGACGTCATTACAACAAATTAACTGTGCTATTTTTTGACTGAAAATATTAAATTTATTACCTTAAATAAATAAATAAATAAAAGCAGTAACACGCTGTTCTATCTCGTTGAACAAAAATCCATTAAATTGATGGCAATCGTTTATAATCCCTTTTAGCAATACAGATATCTTGACAATTAAATTATAAATTAAAACAATGATTTGTACAAATAGCGAAATTCTTGTTGTAGGTATAATGAATAAAAACAGCCAGTTGTCCAAAATTATGAAAAACTATCAGTGCAAAACTGTTGTTCTCAATAATATTCACACCATTGCCAAGTCCTTTAACTTAACCCTTAAATGGTGTCATGAAATTTTTATACTCATATGATATCATGATGCCATTTCGTCTCCAGCTAATACTATAAAACATAAAAAAAAATAAATACAATGATTTTTTTAAATAAAAACAGTGGTATTTTTACATGACTATATTTGTTAGGTGAATAAATCAGTTAGTATATCACTTAAATGTTGTATTATTTTTATCTTAACCTTACTGATTATTAAAGAAGTTACACGAGTAAAAAAATATGGGCGACTAGATGATATCACAACACTCCGTTATGGGTTAAGACAGAATACATCGCTTCTCATTGTCACTCCAGAAAGTTTCGTCTGTAAAATCAACTCATATCCCCCCTCCCTTCTCTTCCCGAAAATTGTAAATTTCGTAAAAGGGTTGTTTTTGTATGGAGTCATTCTTCTAACATTATAGGTCTATGCTAATATTATAATTAAACGCAACGTTTGTGTGCTGGAGGTAATCTCTGGAACTACCAACCTGATATCGGAATAAATGGTGGTCATTTCAGTTTCAACATGATCTAATTTATATTGATGTGACAAACGCCAAATGGATGTAGGATCAAAAACATTTCTAAATCAGCAATTTCTGTTTCATGCTTGTGGCTAGAAACTTGAAATTTAATGTTTTTGTTACTTTTACATGTAAATAATCGCTATGAATGGTTTAAAAAAAGTTTGAAGTTTAAAAATGTGAAATAAGCTAAAAACATAAAAACAATTATGATCTATTTGGAACCATTAAGTTAGAACCCTTGAAATTTGACAAAGCTGTTAATTTCAAGACGTAAAGATTCATAAACTTTTTTCTTTTTAAATTCTAAATTACAAAACAGCGCATAAAGAAAAAACGCTCTAAAATTGAGATTTCTACGATACTTTTAGGGCAAGAAACTTGAAATATTGCATGCTAGTTAGTTTAGATGTAAATGCTCGCTAAGAACTATTGTTAAAAAATTTGAAATTTAAAAGAGTAAAATGAGTGAAAAAGTTCCAAATTACGATTTATTTAGAATTTATATATCTAGAATCTTGAAATGTATAATAAAACTAAATTCCACCACCCCACCAGAAGAAATAATGAAAAGACCGTAGAATTTAAATGCAGAATAACATGTTGCTATGCAGATAGTAAATGCATAATTTAACAGCATTAAGTTTTGCTGTCTGAAAGCAGAAGATAGCCATATCCATTACCCGTAATATCGCGTTTTTGTTTTTACCCATCCCTTTCATATGTAAATGTAATACAATTTATATCTAAAATACTAGCTCATACCATCATTTTACGATAATAAGCAAGTGAATTTACGACCATAATGAAACCCCTTAATGTGTTGATTTATCATAATGCAAGTTTCAAATGTATCATATAAAGGATAAATATCTTTCGATTTATTTCTTCCCACTGGTCCATTTGAGAGCACTGCAAATACAGCGTTCGGTAATGAAAGTATTCAGTCGAGGGCGATTCGAAGCGACAGTAATGAATATTCCGAACCATTCATTCTGAAAAATTATCGGAATTTTTCATCCCCAAGTTGATTTGTGTAAATTGCAATTCCCTTGCTCATTCAAATAAATGAAGTCTTTTCGATGCAAAAACACTTTCTATGCATAGTCTATGCATTTCTATTCCTTTTTATTCTGTATTTTTACAAAATGGGGAGACAGATACGCAGTGAAAAACTTTTGCAATGAATTTTTCTTTTGTCTTTAAGAGAGAGTGACTAAAATTATTCTTTAATATTTTTTAAACTTTTTCTTTTTTTTTTTTAAAATCTGAGAATTTTTTTTGGAACATAATTTCCAATGCCCATTTTTCAATAAATAAATGAATTATATAGCCATTATACAATACTACTATTCAACATATACAATGAATATAGTAGTGTTCACTCTAGAAATAAAAAGGGCATGGTGCTATTCACTAAAAAGGGCACTACTGCAGCAAAAAAGGGCACTTTTGCAAGAAAGAAATTGTTATTGCCTTTAGAAGGGGTAAAAAAGAAAGTGGCGAAATACATAATTTTTAAATATGATAAATCAAGTAACATTAATTTTGAATGACTTTATGATATAAAAATTAAAAATACAATTAAATTAAAACATGATTGAATAGCGTCACATTCTTTTTCTTGAAACAATGAAAAAATTCTATCATTTTTAGGCACAAAAATTTGGAAATACTACAGAATAATAATAAAAAAAAATATTAAAAATCTCTCGGTAAAACCAGTGGTGCATTTTATTATTTTTAAAAAGGGCAGGGTGCATTTTGTAAATTTGAAAAAGGGCAGGGTGCTGCACCCTTCAAAAATGGCCCAGAATGAACACCAGAATATAGAATAACCCATAAAATAACAAACTAAAACTAGACAAGAGGAGTTGGCAATATTGAAACAATAACGAATTGTTGGAAATGTGATATTTGGTTCGTTATCAAGGGTAATACCAAATAGACACATAGATTACGATTAATTTCTGATTAGAAATTAGGACAAACCTAAAAATGATTTCTAAATTACCCAATTAATCGTAAATGCAAAATTTAAGTTAATGAAAAAACTAGACAGTTAATATTTTTAAAAATGCTGAATCAAAGCTAAAAATGAGATATTTAAAATGCAAAAAATTTATAATCTACAAATAATATTTTCAGTTACAACGATTTTAAATTACTCCACTTTAATAAATTTTAAATTTAATCTTTAAAAAAATAATGAGAAGTATTATGTGATTTTGCTTACAAATGATATGGTTAACCATCACAAAAAAGTCAACTTTTTAGCTCAAATAAAAAGTATTTTAAAATGTGTCCCAAGATACCCTTAACCAGCAAATTGAACTAGAGTTTTTGATAACTAGAGTTTGATAACTAGATTAACTAGAGTTTTTGATATCTTAAAACGATCTCATTTTCATACGACGTAAACTACGAATGCGTTTTAATTATTTTCAATTACTCTATATTCCGATATACATTGTGTTTTACTTTGAATAAGCAATAAAAGATATAAAAAAACATGAAAATACTAAACTGCGGTGTTTTCTCAATATATCAGCTTAAAATTTATCATAGAAGGATAAATATCTTTGGATTTACTGCTTCCCTTTACCCTATTTGAGATCACTGTTAATACAACGCTCAGCAACAAATGCTTTTAAGCGAGGGCAATTCGAAGTTGCAGTAGAGAGTACACCAAGACATTCATTCTAAAAATTTACCTCAATTTTTCACCCCTAAATTCATTCATACAAATTATTTTTCCGTGGTTCATTGAAATAAATGAATTTTTCATGCAAAAACACTTTCCTAGATATAGTTCTTCATAAACAAGGACATGTATCTTGTTCTGCTTTTTCTCTTTTGGCATTTTAAAACATAAGAAAAAGGTTAATTTTTAATCGAATACTTCTAAGTACACGTCACCTTTTTTGTAAGTCGAATTCCAAAAAGAAACTTAGTTTTCGGTATACCGGAGAAATTTTGTATCCAAAGTGCCATAAAAACTGTTTTAATTTTCAAGAACACTAATTTTCATAATTCGAAATAAATGCATATATTTCAGCTCTTAGAGATATCATTTTTCTACAATAAGTATGCGAATTTACGGACCGAATGAAAACATCGTACGCCTGAAATAGAGTAGGTGGGGTAAAGATTACGCATGGGGAAAAGATAGGTCACTGGCTGATTTAATATGAAGTACCGTTTGTGCAATCATGACAACTAGATAGCAATTTGGTTTCAAGTATAGTAGTAGTGTGTTCAAAACACTGTGAAAAAAGTAGTAATCCTTGCCGAGAAAATGAGGCAAGTATAAATTTTCGAATTTTAATATAATATTTTTAAATTTTTACTTTATTGTTTAGCTAACAATAATTTGAATTTTTACAGATTTAAAAATTCAGTGACAAACAGAAGCTCCTTAGCTTCTAAATGCCGTGTAGTTTACCTTGATCGCATTTGTTTAAACTATAGAAGGTAGCCGGTTAAGCAAAATCTGCACAATATGGTAAAAGTACGCATCCGACTTGGGGCAAAGATACGCACAAATTTAGGATGCAAAGCTTTTCACAATTACGTTGTGGAAGTTCTATATTTTTTTCCCAAGTTTTTTTTGTATAAACTTAAAGCTGTTATCAGATTCACGGACTTTAGGTCAGACAAACTTTTCAGCCGATTTTAACCCCAACATTTTCCCGTTCAAAGAGAGAAATGGATTACAATTGTTTTTGAAAAAGTTGGAGGAAAAAGCCGGAAAATCAGTTTCTACTAGTATCAGTCGTTAATATTTATCTCCTATTCGACAATCTTATCTCTGATTCGATGAAATGTTCGATGTTGGATGAAAAATCTAAGCTAGCCCAGATTTTTTTGGAACTGTGGAAAAAAGTTGGGGAGACATTGCAGTTTGTTATCACACTGGGTGTTGGGAGGATATTTCGCGAAAAGTTGGAGGAAATCAAGTGTTGGCTCAAAAGTCTTACGAAATGTTGGTGATCTGATAGCAGCTTAACAGCTACTTAAACTAAATTAACTACCTTTTCTACTTAAGTATTCTTCTTTAAAATATAGAATGTAGGAATCTACCTATCTACTGTTAAAAAAAATATCCTTGTTTCATGAAATGCTTTTTGCTTCAAGTTCTAACACTTAACTCCTCTAGCGGTCTCACAGATTGCTGGTATTTTTATTTTTCACAGTTTAACTTGTAATGTTGCTATAGTTTAATTTCCATTCGTTTGGTAATTAGCAGCATCGCTAAACACTTATGGATGAAGGTGTTTTTATTATAATAGGCCTGAACATAAAGTTTAGTGCAGAAATAGTATATCATCCCTAGTCTTGATGTCGCATGTACGAAACACTAACGCAAACACCCTTTAAATTATCCTTTAACTGATGTGATAAAAATTGTCACGTAACTATACTGTGAAGTGGCCTGTGAGACCGCTAGATTGAAAGATGCATAAAAGGCGTAATTAACTAATAGAATAGTATTTTTGTGCTAAACTTTTTTTATATACAGGACTGTTAATTAAAATTCACATATTCAAAAATTTCTGGTGGTAGTACTAAAGCTTCAAATGAAACAAAATTTCTGTAGTATTTGTAGTTAAACTATAAAAAAGCTACGGTCTGAAAGACTGGTAACATCAGTTGAATATTAATTTAAAAGATTCTAGAATTGCTAAAAATACTTCTAGAATTGTTAAAATTAATGTTAGTTATTTTTATTAAATGCATACATATCATAAGAAATGATACACAGACTGATACATCTTTGGAGATATTTTATAGTAATTTTAAACTATTTTTAGTGGTCCCCCGTACTATTTGTCTCAGAACTGAGGAAGGTTGAGTCAGTCAATCCTTTTATTCATTCTATCATCAAACGGTCATAAAGCGGTCTCGGAGACCGCTCACATTATTTATGGAACAATTTTTGTAGCGACAGTTAGAGGTTAACTGCTATTTGCTATCTCACAGAAATGCTATTTTTTTTCCTTCTTTTTTTTCCAGGGTTTAACTTAAAATTTTCAGTTTAACTATAAATACTAATGAAATTTACTAATGCCTTTACATACCTCATTCGTTCTAGAAGAGATGGGGCAAAAACTTCGCAGCAATGACGCAAAAGTACACACCATGTATATCTGCATCACCAGTGCATACTTTTGCCCCAGCCGATGGGGCAAAGATGCGCAGAGCAATGCTTTCTAAAAGTTACAATTTGACTTAAGATCGATTGATGGTGGCACGTGCTTAAGGCTCTAATATAACATTCTAATCATTTGTCACATAAGTTTAACCCCTGTGTTCGTTAAAAATCTAAATTTATAGAAAGTGAGTATCTTTACTCCCACCTACTCTATATTGTATAAATTTATTTCGATGTATTCCTTCCCACCGGTCCATTCGAGAGCACTGTAAATGCAATGTTCAATAATGAAAGCATTGAGGCAAGGGCAATTTGAAGTGACAGCAATGAGCACTCCGAACCATTCATTCTGAAAAACTACTGGAATTTTTCACCCCGAATTGATTCGTGTAAATTGAATAAGCCTTAGTTCATTGAAATAGATGAAGTCTTTTCCATGCAAAAACGTTCTACCTAGCCATTACTCTTCATAAACAAAAATGCGTTCCCCTCCAATGTTTTCAGTCAACTTAAAACGACTAAATTAATACTATGTGTGTATATACAGGGTGTTGCCGAATTCGACAGACAATTCAAAAGGGTGATAGTAAACATCAAGAGGATAAAAAATTACCGTACAACATGGGGTCCCAAACCACCCATTTAATCAAAGCTACAGGGTGTTTTACTCTAATCCAACTTTGGTTGACGGTAATAACTTACAGAAAACTAAAGTATGTTATAAAGAAACTTTTAATAGACATGTTTACCTTTCTTGTACATTTGCTGATTCGCAAGAAAAGTGACACATCTCGGCAAAAGCAAATTTCACAAAAGAGGCAAAAAAAAATTGAATGATTTTACTGTAATATGAAATAGTAGCATTTAGTTCTGCATACAGGAGTAAAAATGTGCATAAAAACATAAAATCTTTAAAAATAAAGACTAAGGATGATGTTTGAAGGGTTGAATAATTTTACCTCTGCACACAATCCACCTCTCTTCTGCGGTCATGAATGGACTATGACTTACAGCGTAATAAAGTGATTTTCTTGTAGTTACGCTTATGAAACTTTTTGTATAGCAAGACGCACCTATGACAGACTTATTAATGGAATACAATACAAAATGAATTTTTCTACATGTATCAGTTTTCTAGTGGTCTAACGATATGATACTACTAACAACAACAAAAAAGTTACATTATACTTGCTAGCATCAACAGTGTGCACTTGACTCTCCACATTTTGGACTGTGATTATCATTTTATAAGGTATAATTGCCATATATAACATATATTTATATATGATGTTATCACAGTTCAAACAAAACAAGGCACAGTTTCATTTTTATTGCAATATTTTCATATTTCGCAAAAATATGACCATCAATTCCCTCTTCAGTTAGAGTGAAACATCCTCTTTCTGTGACTGAATAAGTAGTTTTCAACCGTTTTCAACCGTACGACAATTTTCATTCATTGATCATCTACTATTACCACTCTGAAATATTCAGCAACATCTTGTAACCCCCCCCCCCCTCACTCCTACACACACACACGTGTTATTATAATCCTTATTTAATTGAAATACTTTTATATGCTGCAATTTGATTATATAAAGCAGCTGATTCTATTACAAGGCAAAGAGCACGATTGCTTGTTTGTTCCCCATGATTAATGTGATTCGCAAGGGGTGTACGAAGAAATGACCTCAGGTGTGTCGCAATTTAAATCTTTTGAACTTGGTGAAAAAAGCGCTCAGGCTGCGGTTCCAACCTAGAAACTCTTCCAGTACATTTTTTCTCTTGGGTTTTAACTTGTGTGATACAATCGTAATCAGTATGATTGCGTTAAAACAATAATAATAAACTGCTGATTTATTATGAAAAGGTTAATGTTTTCTAAATGGTAAAAAAAAAAAAAAGATTACCACTTTCGAGCTCTAAAATATGATTAGCCGCATAGTTAAAACTATATTCTTTAAAAATTATTACTTTACTTATAATACAACGAAGTCCAAAATTCCCTGGTATTGTGTTTGTCGGATAAAATGCCGGATACTTGCATGGGAAAATTTTGATGACAAAAAAATTATACATGTGAAAATTTAAAAAAAGTTGTGTATGTGTAGGGGGGAAGCTATGAAGTATAAGGAGGGGGAATACAGTATAAATATTCATTTAATTCATTTAAGAGAAATACCGAACGCAGCTCATATCAACTTCATTAAATTTTGCTTGAATCTGTTCAATGGTCTACAGTCTACAGACTCATACTGGAAAAAAATGCAATTGCTATTTTAATGTAATAGCATATTTCCCTGCATCACGTAAAAGATTTAAATTTGACTAAGTCAAACATGCTTCGGATCTTAAATTTTAATTAATGAATAAAATAAAAAAAAACGCAAGCACGCTAAAAATGTCATTAAATACATTTTCTGCTTTTAACAATGTTTGATTGACTTGGATCAAATTGGAGAATTTTACAGCATGATGTTGAAAAGTATATCATAGCATCATCGTGTACTAGCGTCGCACAATTTATATATAACCGTAATATACCAATAACCATAATGTACCATATAAAACATACTGTATCACAGGGTTGTTTGGTTTAAACCACGCTGGTTTAAACCGTGGTTTAAACCATGGTTTAAACCAAGTGGTTTTTTTAAAAAAACCATGCTGGTTTTTTTAAACTTGGTTTTTTTCCCTTTTTCCTAATGTTTTCATTTATTTTACACATTATTAAAATGTGCAAAATCAAAGTTATGGTGTAGCTACAAACAAAGCTTAAGACAAATTAAATTTTTAAAGTGACAAACATCTTTAATCAATCTCATTTTTCTTACTAGCTATAAATTGACATGGCAAAATATTTTTCTACAGTGAACTGTGGAGGATAAAAAAAGATAGTTTTAATTATTTTTTAAACCTTTTATTTTTTTTAAAATGTAAAAATGGCATATGCCAGCCAAAAATGCAATTTTACTGCTTAGATAGCTTGATTATGATTTACTAAGGATTGTATCATGTATCAAAGCATCAATAATGACATAATCATAAGTCATTCTTTCCATTGGTTACTCTTGTTATGTATGCTAATGAATGATTGGCTATGAATTTTCTCTGTTCCATAGCTATTGGTTTTAGTAAGCTTTGGTTTTTCTTAAATTGGATTTGCAGTTTTTACATTATTTTTTTCTGTTTCTAGTTACTTTGTATTGTATTTTATTTTAAGAAAGCTACTTATATATATTGAAATAAAAGAATGTCTAAAACTAGAAGAAAGGAAAATATAATCTGGTTTTCATTTGAGGGAATAAGAAATACATCAAAAACATGTTTAAGAGCCAAATGTAAAAATTGCATGCAATGTAAATGCTGTCAAATTAGCTCTTCCTTATAATACTAGGTGTGATTCATTTTCAGATGCTTTAGATGTTTACCTTAAAAATTGCCCCACTTTACTTAAAATTTGTGTAGAAAATAGGAATGTATTGATAAAAATATTCAAAAGCTTGTATCTGTCTAATTTTTACTTTAAAAGAAATGTTGAAGACATGTTTAAACTGTTAAATTCTATTGCAGTTGCCCTGGATAATATCTAAAGTAATAAGCTCCATTACTAATGCAGTTTATAATTGGACAGGTCTTCAAAGAAAAAAAATGTAAAAAGAAAAATGTAAAGAGAAAAAAAATGTAAATAAAGAAGTCTCATAGTTTTTTAGTCCAGGTATAAAATAGCCCTAACACCCATGCCCTTTTAGGTATACATGCTTGAACCAAAATACAGTCAAAGTGAACTATGTGAACAAGAAAAAAAGGATACATTAAATTTTACAAAACAAAAATATCCATGTAACTCGATGCTTGCAGAGATAATAAAATTAAAAAAAAAAAAAAAAAAAAAAAAAAAAAAAAAGTAATTTTTCTAAGCCTATGTCTCAATTTGTGTAAGCATTACATTCGTTGATGTATCAAGTAAGTCAATACACATGTATTTTTTAGCATTAATAAAATGCATATTGATATTTTTTAAGTAAATATATGTTGTAAGAGATTAATAATCATTTGTTGATGTTAATACTGTAAATAATTTCTAAATTATGCACAAGAAAATGGTTTCTATTTCAGCTTATTTCTGTTAATTTAATAAAATATGTTCGTTTGCCCTTTACTATGTTCTTTATTATCAACCTGCATATAATTATTTCTTAAATTATTATCTAAAAGGTTTATATAAGTATACTAATAAATTAATAGTTTATTTTTTTTCACACAATGAATATTTCCCTATAGAAACCTAAACTTATAAGATAATTTAATTATAAATTTTTATGCTTTAGTTATTTAATTATCAAAAAAATAAATACTAATGTGAATGTTTAACATTAACTATTAATTACAAAAAATCCTCATGACTTTCTAAAACTCGCATTATTTTTCTTGCAAATGCTATTTAAACAATGATTTGAAAAAACCCGGTTTAAACCAAAAAAAACCCGGTTTTTTGGTTTTTTTCAAAAAAACCGGTTTTTATACCAACCCTGCTGTATCATATAAACATACTGTACCATATAACCATAATATACCATATAGCCATAATGTACCATGTTTGTTTCTTTCACTTGGATCAAAATTGGAGAATTTTACACGAGGTTGAAAAGTATGCTGTAGCCATAGAATCATAGTGTAGTAGCTTTGCACAATTCAAATATAGCCATAATATACCAATAACCATAATATACCATAATAACCAATTTATAAGTAACCATACAACCTAATTTATCAAAATCTATTAGAATTTTCAGTTTAACAAAATAACATATCATTCATTATATATTTTGGAAGCTCGGGTTGGAACTCCAGGTATGAATGATACATTTTAAAACATCAAATCAAAAGAAATTATTTTAAGATACGTCAACTTTAAAAATTACATATAAATAAAATGCAACAAACAGATTTCAAAATTTTAAAACATGTGCATGCAGAAAAATCATGGAAAGACATTGTAATTTTTTACTTTGATCTCTTTCAGCGTTCCAAGTTTTTTCTTTGGTTTATAATGACTGTCTATTTATATTTTTATTGTGCTGAAAAATATGATTTTATCAAAAAGAATGCTTATTTGCTTTTTTTTACTGAATGACAGCTCTGTTTAAAAGGATTCTGTTTAAACGAATAGCCTTTTTCAATCTTGGACAAAAACGTTTACAGAAATGTTGATAAAAAGGAAAATCCAATTTCAAAGCCTTTTTATATCAAACTAATACATTCGTTTCTTCAAAAGGAATACAATTTCAAAGTGAAATACATTTTTATATGTAAGTCACTTATTTTTATAACAATAAAGAAGAAGAAAAATGATAGGTAATTTAAGATTATCGAATATATTGTTACAAAATAAAATTTTATTCCATACGGAGAAATGCTATTGAGGACAAAAATGATTTCACATTTTCAGAGTCAGCTAAATGCTGCTGGATTCCCGGTGAAAATTCATCGACTTGCTGACTTTTTTGGTAATTAAATACTAAATTTGGTGCTATGCTAAATTTTAATCTGGAAAGCTCAAGAAATATGGCATACAGAAAGCAAAATTTCGAATGTACTTTAGATAGCATTAGATGAAATTATAAGGTTTTGTGAAAAATTTTTAGAATTATCTGCAATCATAAGCAGTTTAAATTAATTATTACTGTAATAACTGTCCAGAGGCGTCGCCCTGAGGAATATGGGGGGAGGGGTCCTCCCCCTTTAATGTTTGTGAACTTGGGAAATTTAAGCTTAAAGTTCGGAAATTGTAGATTTTTGAAAAACCTTCTTAAAAAAAAGTATAAAACAAATATGAATTTATTATTCTTTCTTTGGCTTCTTTTCTGAGTGTTGTAACAGTAAAATATTTAAAAGAAATACCAAAAGAAAGTAGCAAAACCAGGGGTAGGAGTGAGCAATTCATAAAATATAGGACATTTTTCGTAAAAAATATAGGACAAATATAGGACATTTTGAAAATAATGTTATTGAAAATATTTTACTATATAATACTTTTTTAGTACATAATCCATGTTAGTTTCAAAAATTTCACTAATTATTGATATTAAATCAAGATGCAATATAAAAAAACAAATATAAAATGAATTTTTCCATTATTATTCTTAAGTCTCCTGCTTGAAATCATCGCTAATTTCCTTAAAAAAAAAATGAACCAAGGTCATGAGATATGGCATATGACACTTTCTTTGACCTTAACTGTGTACCTTGTGGCAAAAAGGAATCTTAAAATTTCACAAGATAAACTTTGTGTTCCACCTGATGGCTGAAATTAATAATTAGAGCTATAAAAATTATCCATAAAATCTTGGAATGACAAATCCCTTCAACATTTAAAATCCAAGTACTCAATCAACTTTTTTTTAAATTTGATATTAAAACTTTAGCTTTTTCTATCAGTAGAATCCCAGAAGCGAAATTATGACAATTCACTTTGTTTTTCTGAATTATCTTTGTGCTTTGCTGTTTTGACATGATGCATTAACTGTGAATAATCACTGTTGCTGATGGGAACCAGACATGGTAATCATATTTTTTTTTTTTTTTTTTTTTTTTTTTTTTTTTTTTTTTTTAAACACACCTATCAATCTGATCTATCCAAGCATCAGAGAATTTAATCAATCTATGTTCACTAAGGTGGAGTGAAAAAGACCAAAAAAATTTTTTTTTTCGGAATTTCTTTTTTGGATAGGTCTAAAAAGTTGCCTTTTGGCACATGGAATATAAGGTTAAAATTTCATTTCATTTGGAATGTCCTGAAATATCTTAAAGATTGTGTTGAAATATCTTAAAGATTATGCTCTTTATATGTGAAAATCAACACTTCACTATGTAGTGTAAATGACCAAAAAACTTTTTTTTCAGAATTTTTTTTTTTTTTTTTTTTTTTTTTTTTGGATAGGTCTAAAATGTTACTTTTTTGGCACACTGAATATATGGTTAAAAATTCATTTCTTTGGAATTCATTTTAGTTCCCTACCAACTTTTAAAGATTATGCTCTTTTTATTGTTCACATTATCATTGCGTTAATGTAATGAAATAAATATACTTTTTATAGATTAAAATAAAATTTAAAATAAATAAAAACCATATATTGCAGCTGAATACAGGATAAGGATAAGAGAAACTAAAATAATAGCAATGAAACGGGGGCATACAAAGAGAAAACTGCACCCAGGGCAAAGTGTCAGTTTGGCACCCCCCCCCCCCCTCCAACCTTTTCTTGTGACAGGCCAAAAATGATAGTTGTAGTATAAATTTGACGACCCCTAAATTTTCGCACCCGAGGCGACTCCCTTTGTGCACAGTGCTGCAGTGAAATGCAAAAACCCATTGAACATTAGAACTAACTCAGTGAACAAATCAATGCACATGATAACATCAAGTCATTCAAAAACATTTCTTTACTGATGTCACATCCAAAAGAGAAAAAAATGGAAACCAAAGCCTAGGAAATTAAGCAGAGACATCAATGTTTAATCTCCCTGGCTACAAAGTCATGTTTAAAAATTTAGCAATCAATGCCACAGCCGCCTCCTCATTTGTACTTTATTTACTAACTGAAAGTATGAGCAATGTGTGCAGGATCGAACTATTGCCGTTGCATGGAGATACAGGAGAAAAAAAAAACCAGAAGCAATTGTAAATGCTAGCAGGTAATGATATTAATATGAAATATATGAAAAAATAAATAAATATAGGAAATATAGGACAGTTAAAGAAATATAGGACAATATAGGACATTTTTGAAGATTATTTTATAAATATAGGATATATAGGAAATATAGGACAACTCTGACCCCTGCAAAACTCAATCTGTTATTGTGTTTCTCTATTCTAAGAAAATATCATTCATCTACCAGACCTTAATTTCTCTATCCCTATCTACCAATAGCAAAATCTATTCCATACTGTACCATCATAATATGAATTTCTGGAGCTTTGTGAGCGAATATCAGCTTTATTTACGGTAATACAGCAACAAATAAAGCATTAAATTTGCGTTTGTAACGATAACTGTAAACCCTAACTTACGTTTGCACATTTTTCTAGTTGAAAAAAAAATTTTAATCCCCCCCCCCCCCCCAAATAAAAATTTGTACCTATAGTCCCTGTTTCTGACTTTCTTTAAGAGTATGTCTTTTAAAACTTTTGCGCATACAGACGGTACACAGTGTACGATTTTGCAAATCTAGCCGGTGAAAATTCAATTTATGAAAAATACCAATATTGAAGAAATAAAACTGATCTTACTAGAGATAAAATGGTTATGCATTATGAAAAAAATATATCCTTATATATTTTACTATACAATTTATGTCATGGTCATTCCATTATCATAATCATGATATAAAGATGTTTTCTCATTTTCATACATTAACTAGAGTTATTTTATTCAGTGCATATTTTTAAAAATATAGTATATATTTTTAACAATGAGTTTTTTTTTATTAAAAAATATAATTAATTACATACTGCTATAGATACCAGTGTTATCATAAAGTGAATAACTGCCATTTATTGCCGTTTGCTATTCTTTTATTATTTATAAGTATGAATGTTAAAACTTCAGGGTGAATTTCAGCCACTCTATAGTTTTACTGAGATTTTAATGTCATGTTTTATAATGCTTAAAATGAGATATATTTTTCTCATAGCCACATGCAATGGAAAATTACATACGATCTGTAGCTGAAAAAAAATTGCTTATTTTCAAGAGTTGCAAATAGTGCAGCTGAAATTGATTTATATATATTATATATCTATATGCATCCATAATTACAGAAAAAATTATATTACAATTTCCTGGCGTACACAAAATTTTTCGCAGATTTTTAAAATTATCATATGCTATTAAATTTTCTAATAATTTTTATATTGATCTAAAAAATTATTAAGTAATTATTGTAACTATAAAAGTAACTATACTATACATTGTGAGGGTTGCAAGACATGAAATATGGTTATCATGTACAAATGTTTTTGGCATATTTTTTTTATAGGCTATGGTTTTTAAAAGACTACCTAAAAATTTACTCGCCCTTTTAGAAATTCATTCGCTAATAGTGAGTAGAATTATATAAATCTTTACCCCTAAAGTGTGTGTGTGTGTGTGGAAGGGAGGGGTCAATATTAATCCCATCCAAATATTAATATCTTAATAACGTCTTTTTATTTTTATCCTGAATATCACAAACTCACTTATTTCCTGCATTTTTCATTTATTTCAAAGTCTATAGTTTTTAAAAACCTGCCTAAAAATGTACTCATCTTGTCAAGTAATCTATTCGGCAGTGGCGAGTACAACGATATGAACTTCTACCCCTGAATGAGACCAATTTTAGATCCGTTTGCCATTCTAGAATATTCAGAAAAAAAATGCCTTCTTTCAAGAGAACTTGGTGTAGTTATTTACACATAACCTTTTAGACCACCGAAAAGCGAATATCTTAACAATGCTTTATTCATTTCCATACTGAATATCACGAACTGATAAGTCAAAAGCTATTTCCTGCATTTTCTTTTAGAAACTTGATTATACGGGTTTCTTTAATGTGCCAAATGTCATGATACATTAGACCGTTAGCTGCTCATCAGCTTCATTACCATGATGGCATTTCTTTTTCCCTTTCAACCATAAAAAAAACGCGAAACTGTTTATCAAGAAGTCAGACTTAATACAATGAAAGTCTAGGATAATAAGTAACAGAAGAGTTTTTCTAATGAGCATTTTTATTCCACAAGAAAAATTCATGCATTCTCTTCTTTCTTAGGATTATCAATCCGTCTGAATAAAGTTACTGTTTTATAAAGATGTGCACTCAAAAAATTAAAATAAGATTTTTTTTTAACGGACGAATGGTTACGATTAATATACTTTTAAATCACCTTCACTGTTTAATTCGCATACGTATATAGGGTGCTTTAAAAGAGACCGAACATTTCTGAAAATCAGCAACGAGTCAACGATGGCATCTATTGAAAGTTTTTCTCGGAATCACTTTACTATGTGCTTCCGTGTTTTAGTTCCAAATATATAGATGGCGCGCGCTATCTCAAATTGTTAGAACGCTCAAACAAACATAAAATGGAGTTCATCTAGTTTTTGACCTTCGTATCTTTTAGGTATTAATCCCACACACACGAAAAAAAGTTAAAGTATAGCAATTGCAAGGTTATTTTGAGGACTATTACAATTTGAGACAATTCAACGCCATCTATCTCTAATAAATAAAAATAAAACAAGGAAGTACAGTAAAAAAAAATCCTGATTTCACAATCAGTCATTGGCAAAAAAATAACCTCAATAACTTTCACCGTCAATTTGTAACTTAATGAAAAAAAAAAAAAAAAAAAGTCAGTTCATTTTAAGATACCTTGTAATATACATTTTATAAAATACATAACATACATACCATAAGTTAATACCTCAAGAAATAAACATAAAATAGAAAAAACGATTCTATTTAATTTTTCTTCACACATTAAATATTAAATTTTCCATAGTCTTTCAGAAGTTGTAACAATTATTAACATCTAAAAAAAAGGTTTTTCTAATTATTTTATTTATGAAGCGCAAAAGACGGGATATGGTATCTGAGAAAAGTGACGCAAAAGGGGCAATCACAAATTATACGTTAAAGAGTAATGTACTTATTTGCAAATTTACTTATGAAAGGCATGAATTCCAAAACTCGGCTTATCCAGACAATCAAATTTTGGAAAATCGCTTATAAAAATATGACCGAGCCCATCGGTTTTTATTGTTTTTAGAATACCAAAAATACACGATAAAAACTAGTTTTTTACAGACTTTAGTGGGTTTTTTTTATGTAAGTTCACCAGTCGATTAGAGTGATAGAGAAAACTTTTTTTTTTAAATTTTCACAAGGAAAGTTTTGAAACTCTCAACTTCATATTTCATACTGCTCACCCGCAAGAAAAGTGACATCTCGTAAAAAAATATTTTGCATTTTATTCCACTAATAGGTCTGTCCTAGATGTATTTTACTACACAAATAATTTCAAATGCGTAGTTATACGGAAACTCTCTTTATTATGCTATATGTCCATTTGTGATCATAGAAGAGGGTGAATTGTGCGGATAGGTAAAATTTCCGAAATCTCATTCCACGTCTTCATTTTTAAAGGTTTTGTGCACGTTTTTATTCTTGTATGCAGAACTATGAGCATCAACTTCATCTTATACTAAAATAACGCAAATTTTCCTTTGCCTCTCGTTAAATTTACTTTTGTCGAGATGTGTCACTTTTCTTGGCAGTAAGCGATTATATATATAATTAAAATCAGTTTAAGGTATTCTTTTATCAACTGCGCGAAATTTTCATGTCTGAACTGAAACTACGCATCCTTTTCATGTGATTGACCACACCATAATAAGGCTGCCCATAATTCTGCTTTTAATAATGCCATATGCATTTTATTACAATTTATGTCATCTACTTTTCATAAAATTTATACGCTGTATCGACGTATTTAAAAATTCTCAGAATAGCTCCAAATTCATGTTTGTAACGTTGTTTATTAACAAAAAATAGAAAAATGGTACAAGTTCAAAAATTCAGACCTTACATATTTTTTAGAATAAATATTAGCGCATGTAAAATATTTTTTTTTTTTTTTTTTTTTTTTTTTTTTTGTGTGTGTGTGTGTGTGTGTGTGTGTGTGTGTGTGTGTATGTGAAATTCGATAATGCGTTTCAAGTTTATTTCATTTCTGCAATTTTTTTAACTGTGCTAAATCTGAATATAGGAGATCATATGACGTTGCCGAACTAAAAAAAACTAATCCCTGCAAGCGGATGTTTTTCGTGGTCATAAAAAAAAATTGTCGAATTAACAGAATCATTTAAGGTACAATTTATAAAAAAATGTTTCTTGCACTTATATAGAAATAAAAATGAGTCTTAAAAAATTTTGCAAAATCGCTTTAGAATGAAGCTGTTGTAGAATAAGCGTTAAACAATTGAATATGGCATTGAATTTCATTTTATAATTATATTGCATTTCTTTTTACTTAAATGCATAAAGGAGTAATGTAATCGTGCTTCAACCTTAGTGCATACGATGATTCTGCATCCTGTTGTGTGCAAAAGACTATACTGAAGCAATATTAGTCACTGACAGACATGTTTGTAAGAAAAAAATCACAAAGTTTAAAAGCCCACAACAGCCAGTTTTTTTTTTAACCTCTGCCTAAAGTAAAAAAATCCTCATGTATGGAAAAAAAAACAATAATAAAGCAAACAAAATCATGAAAATAATAAAGGTGCCTAGTTAGAGACCAATCTCAACTATTCAATTCAAAAAATTATTTTTAAAATGTTGAAATTCAAACGAGAAATTTGAAAAGAACGATGCCACTGGTTTAACATTAGTTTGAAAGTGTCTTAGTGTAACTAGCAAAGACTCGTAATACTTCTCTTCCCCAAGAAATTCATTGCAAAGTTCTTCTTAAAATATTTCTGACATGTTATGGGCTGTTTTTGAAAAGGAGAGTTTTAAAACAACATGGATTCTTTTTCATTGTTATAACTGAAAAGCACCTCAAGAATGGAAAGAAATCACTGCGGTAAAAATTGTGTTTACCGCACCTTCGTTGTGTATCAGGATGATTGCAAAATCCTCGTTCATTTGTTGAAAAGATATTAATTTTTTTGCAAACCCAAGAGAGCGTGAAAGAAAAAGGATTTTTTTTTTTTTCTCAAAAATTAATAGATTTAACCCTTTTGGGTCTGGTGTTCCATTAATAGTACATGTCTTTTAACGATTAACTTTTATTACTTTCTACATCTAGAAATGTTAGTATGTGGCTATGCCTTTCTTATTATGACTTCATTTATGTTTTGACATTTAGTAATAACAATAATAATAAAAGCTAACTTAATTCTCTTTGTCCCACTGGCAATTCCTTTATTTTATACATATATTTCAACCCTTAAATTTATAATATAGACTATTTTTATGGACGAATCGTCTGATCAAACGCAAAAAACATTAGAAAGTTGTAATATCTGTTAAACTCTGTTCTGTAAGGATATTTTCTAAACATCTCAAAAACATCATCCTTTACCTATTATCATAAAAACAAGAATTGAATAGGATAGGATAGAAAATAAGTACATTCATTATATTTCAGACAATGAGATAATCTTTAACCCCTTGGGGACGAACGACCGGTATAAGTGCCACTTATGGAGCTCAGAATCCTTCATTATTCCCACCAGTTATTTTTTATTGTAAAGCTTACATTATTTAATCAAAGCATTTTCGCCATTCAATTACAGGAAATTTTATATTTTGAAAAGCCAGTGGTAAAAGATTAAAAATTAATCAAAGAACTCTCGTCCCGAAGGGGGTTAAACATTCACTTTCATCACACTTGGATAGATAACAATTCACATTATTTAAAATATAAGTAATTTTGTTTTCAAAATAGAAAAAAAATCGGAGCCGAAAGGGTTAAGCTTTTACACTGTAATCTAATAAATTACCCCCACACTCCAGCAAATTATTCAAATCGCACCATAAAATCCAATAAATAACAGTTACATTTATAAAACAATTTTTAGCATAACCTCAATTTTCAACAGAACATGGTACCCGTATTTACCAATTCATGAAAGCAGAAACATAAAAATAAAATAACAGTTCAGAAATGGGAAAAATCAGTCAGCCATGAAGTAAATAAGTTCAGACGTAGAGATAAACGAGGATTCTTCAGACACTACCGACAATGCGCTATTTTCTTGGGCTTCTTCAATGTTATGTAGCCTAAGATGCGGGCTAAAATCGATTCTGTATCGAAATAACGATTAGATAGCGAAAATTCCTTGATTAATCAAAAGGACAGGCTCGAAAAATCGATAAAAAGGGGGAGAAGATAATATTTATTATTAAGTTGAACAAAGATTCCAAGGAAAGGGTCATTTTTTTTAAAAATAAATAAATATGAATGGGGAATTTTGAAAATTTTACGAAGAGAAACAATTTCTGAAAAGTCGAAGTATGAAAAATTGGAATTTTCATTCCATTCAACAAAATTAATTATATTTTAATTAATTTTTACAGGCTTTAGTAATACTAATATAAAATACAAATTAATAAATGATTTTAAGTAAATAGATTTTAATTGGTTCCAATGTAGTAAGAATTCAAGAAACTAATACCTGAACTAATAAAATCTGAATACATGTAATCATAACAAATTGAAACAAAAAATAAAACTTAAAAACTATTTCAAATTTTTGAATAAAAATTTTACATTTGAAAAAAGAAAAATAATATGAAATATTTGTGATGCATCAGATCGTAATTAAATCGAATGTAGCAGAGAATTCAGTTTGATGTATTTTCTAATACTAGAATTATTTATATCTTGTAACTCGTTCGCGTCTACGTCTCGTTCGTCTTACAATTAGGGCATATTTTCATTGAGTATTATTTTGTCTTACAAATTATTTTTGTTATTTTATTTTAGTAATATAGTATGTGTCTATACATTTATTATTAGTCTTAATTCAGCATTTAGTTATCTCTCTATTCTAAACTAACTAAAACTAATCTAGATTCGGTACGCGAGAATCCCGAAACTTTCTTCTATTTCATTACATCTTAATATTTCAAATAGTAGTTACACATGTTAGTAGAACGATATTATTAGTTCAATACTATACCAATTTTGAATTTTATCTTAAATTTATGCTTCAGTCACATAATCAGAGAAAAAAAATATTTAATCTCGATTATGATAATAAATTAAAATCAATAGTTTTATGTTACTCTGTTGTAACATTACATCAGCGATATTTCCTAATAGCCGGCTTAGTAGGTTGCGAACTTACAACGCGATCTTCAGTCAGAATATATCAATTTGAAGCATCTGCTTGCCACAGCCAAAGACCCAAATAAAAAAATTAAGTTCAATTTTTTGCATAACTTAAAACTTTTCCATGGTATAATAACGAAAAGCCGCTATTACAGCGCAAACTTCCGACGAAATATTTTCAAATTCAAGGAAAACCTGCTGGCCATAGCCAAAAACATATACCAAAAAATTTGGTTTAATACTATGCGGAATTTCATATGCACTTTTTGATGGTACAATATTGAAAATGGTACAAAAAATCACTATAATAGGGTCTCCTCCTGGCGAAATATTTCCAAATTAAAGGAGATCGGCTGTCCGTAGTCAAAAATATACATAAAAATTTTTGTTCAATTCAATGCTTAACTTCATACATTTTTCGACGATAAAATAGCAACACATGGACACACAGACATTTTGTATAAATATGTTTTGGGGGGATCTCAGATTCCCAAAACGTGTAAATCCGTCGAAAAAAATTCGATTACAATATTTTCTTTTACTGAAGATAGTAGAAAGTAAAAAAGCAATTAACGCTGTCACCACCGGCTTTATGACCGGAGGTCTTTCTAGGCTAATATTAAGAAAACTGTTGCATATAAGAATTTGTTAAAAACTCTCAAATACTCTCAAATTTAAAAATCACTTAAAAAATACAATTTTTTTTTACATTAAAAATACTCAAAATATTAAACTATTTAAACTATATTAATTCATTCTACAGATAATGATGTTATAAGCATGCACAAAAAAAGTCATTCCATCAAACAGTTTTTTTTTTAAATCTTGGTGTTAGTCGTCAAAAATCACGTTTTAAGAAAACGCGACTTAAAGTTGAAATTATATAGAGATAAACAAAATGTATTTACATGAGACTATATAACTTTATTCATTCGATTTCAGTAAACCTTGACTCTCGTTATTACGGTAACTATTTTTTAATATTATTAACATAAAAATAACTCTTCCTAAAAAACGAGTCCATCTGCTTATCTAAAATTTTGAACTCTAATTACTGGAGAAGAAGAGCCGAATTCAAACCCCAACTCGGGATGGTGTTTGTAGTGAGTCGACATTTTAAGTGAAAGTCCCGATCTATTTAGCCCCATGTGCAAATGATGACCATATCGCTCAAAATCAGTCAATCAATCAATCAATCCCCCAAAAAGAATTGGAGTTCAAGAGGATTAATAATCATATATATTAAACGACAACAACAACAACAACAAAAAACTAGTTGGATGCGCCAATCCCTAAACTTTCTTCTATCTCATACGTACATTTTAATATTTAAAAAAAAATAGTTGCTCATTTTAATGCTTTAATAATTTTAATTCAATACCATAGCAACTTTGATCTTCATCTGAAATTTCTGCTTCAGTCAATCTGAGTAAAAAGAATTTCCGTCTCTGCACGAACCGATGGACAATAGAATGATAGGCATATATTTTTTTCAAATTCAGGGAGAACCTACTTGTCATACCAAAAAATAATCATACACAAAAATTTTAGTTCAGTTCTAGGCCTAACTTCATACACTTTTAGGTGGTGCAATATTGAAAATGGCATAAAAATCGCGATTGCAGCGCCCCCTTCCGGCAGATTTTTTTCAAATTCAGGGAAGATCAACTAGCCATAGCCATATACTTAGACAAAAAATTTGGTTGAATTCGATGCATAACTTCATACATGATCGGTGCAATATTGAAAATGGAACAAAAATCGCGATTGCAGCGCCCCCTTAGGGTGGAATATTTCAAAATTGAAGGAGGACCTGCTTGCCATAGCCAAAAACATTCACAAAAAAATTGGTTCAATTCTATGCATATCTTCATACACTTTTTGATGGTAGAATGGCGACATATACACAGACAGACAGACATTTTGTAAAAACATGTTTTTTGGAATCTCTGACCCCTAAAACGTGTAAATCCGTCGAAAACCGGAAGTCGAAAAAATTTCGATTACAATACTTTCTTCTATTGAAGATAGAAGAAAGTAAAAAAAGTCGATGCTAGTAAAAAATTAGCAATTAACAGGTCTCGCTCTCTTCGAGAAATGAGACATCACCCTCCACCCCTGCATATTTTATTTGCTTTCTCTCTCGCTCTATCTCACACACGCACACACACAAAAAGAAAGGCAAATTAAAAACTATCCAATACCAATGCCACACTTATTAACGTCCTAAAATAATCGAATCGAAATTCAAGATCAATTTCTACTCATATTACAGATTTAAAATGCTTCGCTTAATGCGACTGATTGCGGCTTTTCCAATCATCTATGATGCGGATATTTTTTTTTATCCCACTCTTTTTCTCTTAATAAATCATTTTTCTTTAGTCCGCCAAAAAACGTAATCAGGTACAAGACAGATTAGGGAGTTATAGACAAGGAAACAAAAAAAATTCCACTGGAGTAAAAGAGATAATCGGATCAATGGATAATACTTGCTGAAGCTCGAAAAGTGCGATTTTACTTTCAATAATAAAAAATTAAATAAGCGGTTCTCCAGTTAAAATGATTAATTTGTGTTTCCAACATACACTGATGAGAATGTATTATTACCTAGATGTTTAGACATTGACTGATAAGAGAGCAGGTAGAAAAGAACATCATTTGTCTTAATGAAATGTTGACTTCTCGCACGCGACTTACATTTATTTATTTTGATTTTTGATTAATTTATAGACATTTTTTTCTCACACATTACAAATGCAATTTAACTGATTGTACACGATATCTGAAGCAAGCAATTAATTTAAGGGGTGCAATTGTTATAAAATAAAAAGCATTTAAAAATAATGCATTGAAGCAACAATATAAATGCTAAGTGAAATAAATCTTTAAAAAGAAGAAAAAAGAATAGTTATTTTAAACATTTTTATACGCATCCATTGTTTATCTTTAAATTTATCGTTTGTTATATATACATATATATATTACAAAAAATTACTGTATAATACGTGAATATGACGTGACCACCAAACCTAAAAGTTCACAGCTTTGATTTTGCGCTTTAGAGAAAACGCAAGCTGGTGCGGTTTCTTTTTCTTAGTTGTAATATTTATTAATTTAACATTTGCTAAAAGTGATAAAAATACATATAAAAAGCAAATAAATACCTTTATTTATTCTGATAAATATGTTTCAATTACTCTGAAGGCAACATTTTTAATATCGGTAGTAATACTAATATTTTCGAAAAAAAATTTTAATTGAAAATTGGTAAATAATTTACCATAATATAAATATTAAAATTATCATAAGTTGGAATAAATTTTTTTATTAGAATTAAATTTACGGAAAAATAGAAATGGTATCAAATAACATGGACAATATGTTTATCTTAAAAAGTTTTATACTTACCAAAAAGAAAATAAAAACTTGTTAAATATATAAGCTTTTTATTTTTTATTTATATTTTCTACATTTTAGTATTTAAAATATTTTATCGTTGGAAGGTTCTAAGCCAGTTGACATATTACAGTGAGTGTGTTTTCCGCATAATTCCATTGTTTTCGTAACTCGTATGAAGGTGTAAAACCATAAATAATATTTGGTTATTATCACCAAAATTCAGCTAAAACAATGTTATTTAACAAATCACAACAACCCTTTGGAAAATGATTCTTTCAAAGACTGAAATTTAAGACTTAAAAATAAATACTATGTTAAAAAAACAATTGGTTCAACATTAGATTGCTTCTCTTTTCGTGACCGTCGCACATTTCGTGGCTTACGTAATAACAAAGTCATATTTTACGTATGCCATGGATTAAACATTAATATTCCTGGAACATTCATGAAAAATTAAAATGCGGACAAAATTCAATCTCGACCGAAAACAATCATTTTCTAAATGGTTAATAAATATATACAAGTGTAGAGGGTATTTTCGTGAAATATCTTTAAAAAAAAAAAAAAAAAACATAAGAATATTTACTATTTAAAAAAGAAAACAAAATCTTTGTAGAGATTTATTTTCTATTTTTTGTGCTCATCAAAATCGCAATCGCTAGGGCCCAGATGGAATTAAATGAAAACTAAGTTTCGACAATAAAATTCGTGGTACTGAAGGGCTTTTAATATATGAATATTTATCAGAAAAAGCAGATATTTCTTGAAGATCGTTTTATTTTCGATCGTTTTACTTCATTATTTTATGCAGTTTTAAATTGCTATCATTATAACTTAGATGGAAAAAAGAATTAACTGATAGAAGGGTTTTCCTGTGCTTAATGGTACCTTTAAATATAAAGAAAAATATATATCTATCTATATTATAAAGGCCAAACGTATCTGTGAGTAACGCATACGTCATTTTGAGAATGGCAACACTTTCCGATGAAATTTTGCTTTTGCAGTTTCCGCTACTGTAAATTTTTAAACTTAAAGACATCGCATATTTTTAATTTTTCTCTACAAAAAGCTAAATAAAATGCAATGCTGCTTTAGAATTCTTTAATATAAACAGATCGTTTTCCTTTAGTGAAAAAAAATTCACAGTTGATATTAAAGAATTCGGTATTTGTTCCGAACCTAATCAGCACTAATAATGTTAAGCGATACGGCTTAATTTGAAGATTGGTAACACTTCATATATAGAAAACAAGGCATCAAAATTCATAAAATAAATTTGAAAAAATGTCATTCTTGAGATAGAGTCCACAAAATTTGTATCGCATCAGACAAACACATAAATAGTCTCATATGGACAGGTATTTTCAGAAAGTAGTCATATAGTGTTCAGGACCTTTAAAAAACTTATAAATCCGTTGAAAACGAAAGTGGAAAATTTTCATAAATCCAATAGTTTATTTTTTTACAAATAGAAGAAATTTGTCCGATTGTCGTATCCATTAAGCGCATCTCTTGTCGGACTTTCATTTAAATAACAAATTGGCATAATTTGGCTTTCAAAATAGGATCACTTATATTCCACGCTTCTCACACTAACTGAATTTTTCCCTCGAGGTTTCATCTGAAAAAGAATCGACGCACTATCTGAAAAAGCATGAAACGAGAAAAACCAATATGGAATAAACATTAGGCAACAACAATAACTAAAATCAAATTCAATTCTCTCATGTAATATGATTTTGTCTAACTGCGTAGGAGGAAAGAAAAAAAAGGAAGAAGAAGAAAACTTAAGTACAGTAGAGTGCCGCTATTCCGAACCTCACTATTTCAAAAATCCCCCTATTCCGAACAGAATTCAGAAAAAATATCGATTTTTTAAGTTAAAAATAGAAATACAAGATTTGAAAGACGGTCATGAAAAATATACATTCATTGTTATACAAAGAAGTTAAATAGATACATATTCAGGACCCAAGCTTGATGAAAACGCACGAAACCAAATTGAAATGAAAGCTGGTTACTTACAGTACATGTCGTCTCCATTTATACAATTCTGTAAAATCATTTTTTATCGCAACTAAACACACACACAAATTAATTTGCAAACACTTAAGAAGTTAAGTCTGATTTTTAGCTCACAGGCTATCATAGCCTGAGAGCTTATGTGCCTGCCCGTTCTGTATGTATGTATGTGCGTAACGCGATAACTCATGATAAAAATATCCGATCCACATGAAATTTTGTATATGTGTATATCCTGATAAGGCGCTTCCCTGATTAGTTTTTGGCGTTCATTCGATATGTATAATAGGGGGAAGGGGGGGGGGGTCATGCCCCTCCCCTGAATTAATATAAATGGGTTTTTCATGCAGAATTATCAGTTTTAGGTATAGAATCATTTTGATGGGCGCCTCCGTGATTGGTATTAGGTGTTTATTGGATAAGTATATTCAGGGGGGTTCGGGGTTCTAATGCTCCTCCCTTTAATTTATATAAATGGGTTTCCCATGCAGAATTATCAGATTTCGTTCAAATCTCTGAATAGTTTTGGAAGTTTAATGGTTTAGTATAAAAGAGGGGATAACTCCTTAAATTATATAAATGGGTTTTTTGTAAGAATTTTCCAATTTCCTCTGAATTTTGGATATAGATTTTTTATATGATAAAGTATGTCTCTGATTAGTTTAGGGGGGACAATAAGTATAAAAGGGGAAAGGGGAGCTGTTTTCCCTCCTTTATTTTTTTTTCGAACAGAATTAACCCTTGAAAATATAAGGCTGTAATGCACAGCTTAGTATGCGTAGCCTGTGAGCTCAATGCCATCAGTTTAACTGGGCAGTATTCTTTTTATTTCTTCTTCTGACGAAGAGCATTGGATAGACTAAATAACTTGTTTCTTGTCATCGTTGACTCAGATTTATGTGTGGAGAAAAAGCGTATTTATTGCTGTAATACTACAGTTGCAATTTTTATCCGAGTTATCTGTTAATATATAACAATGAATTTCAAATAATGTTATTAGAAATAACAAACTGTCCATCACAAGCCGATCAACATTGTATGGAGCTGAGATTAGCAGATGTCCCCACACTTAACAAGTCAATACATTGATTATTATTTATGAAATCCGCCTATTACCATTAAATTCCGAATTCCCACTAAATCGAAAAATGTTCGGTTACAATTAGATCCGATTAGATAGACTCTACTGTACAGTGATATTAAGATGATGATTTTTTTAAATACATAAATATAAAGGCAAATTAAAAAAATAAATGCTCAATAATTTCAACTATAACGACAATTCGTTTATTCATGAGACACTAGATGTTCAAGACGAATATGAAGACTTTCATAACTTTTTCCTTTTTTTTGTTAACTTTTAAGTGTACTATAAACTTATAAAACAGCTAGAATTAAAATTCTCAAAAACTTACTCTGTCAACCAGTTTTAGCTGAAACCGAAATTTGAAAGAATAAGGTAACAAAAACACGAATTATTTTTACAAAATATAACAGCCTTTATAAAAGAAATAAACATTGCATACCTTTCTTTTAAACAACAAACTAACTAACAATGGCAGAGAATAAAAGTTTGTATCTTTATTAATAAGAAAATATATTTTATGCAAACCCCTGAATAAATCAAACATTCAATAAATCACAATTACTATGCAACGAAAAACATGTACCAAAGTGCTTTGGACACCATAAGTTCATTAAAAGAAGAATTTGGTAAAACATTAATAAAAGTTAACACCATTTAAAACATTTACCCATTTTTGCGAATCTACAGAGACATGAAGACGTAGAGGAGGTAACAAGCCGGCTAAAAGGTGCATTTCGACAAGTGGATCCCTCGAGTATTGTTGAGACTGACAATATTAAAACGAAGTGGCACTATGTGTCAATATGACACTCAAACGGCCTGCAAAAGAAGCAAGCAGCATTGGGGATTGTTGATAAAAGAGGTAAATGGGATAACATCCATTTTCCTCTCTTCGTTTCACACTTCTCCCTTTTTTTTTTCTTAGTATGTTTGGCGTTCAACTTTTATTTATTTTTATGGGAATAGATTATTTATATTTTTTTATATTTTATTTTGCATCATAATACAAGACAATAAATCAACGAAACATTTAGAATGCCAGACTTTTAATATTCTACAAATCTTAATAAATGTCTCTAATAAAAAGCTGTGTGTTGCTGACGACTAGCTCTTTTGTTAATTGTTGCCAAAAATTAATCTCGGAAAATGAAATATTTGAAGCAGCTAGAAAAATATTTGACGAAAAATTACTAACAAACTGCGTAAGGGGGAAAAAAAGTACTAATATATATATAATCTACACTATTAAAATCCGACCGTACGTATGTTGTATGTATATGAAGATATCTCCTTCGATCCCAGAAACGAAGAAAGGTCGCGTTTGTTTTGAATTGAAGGAAAAAAAAAAATCCCGGGATCACGAATTGCCCATTCACATCTCGAAATTCTAATTATTTGCAAAGTTTTTAATTAAAAACTTAAAAAAATTAATTACATTACCCCTGTATATTTGCACTGTCTTCGCTCAGGTCGAAAAAGATCCATTCCGAAGTCAACCGACAATGAATGACAAAATGAGAATGTTTTTTCTCTTTTTTAAATTGCTATCGCGAGCGTTCAAACAAAGTCAAAAAAAAAAAAAAAAAAAAAAAAAAAAAAAATGAGATTTTTAAATAGATTGTTCTTTACTGGGACTAACGATTTTTTTTTATTATTATTTACAATTTTTTCGAATTTTTTACGAAACACCGATTTTCAGTTCTTTTATTCAATATTTTTGAGGAATGCATTTTTGAATTCCAATCCTGAGAGTTCTAAAAAAAATCTGACAAAAAACAATGGCGGATTCTAAATCCTCATTTCTTTCTGAGAGTGACAGTGTAATTTTTTTTTCGGTTTTTTCATTACGTTAATATTATACAGTTTCCACAAGTGAATATTTTATATCTCCCAAAGTTACTGCACTATCGACTTGCGTTTTATTATTATTCTCCTTCCAAATGTGTGTCTAAACATTGCTAACTATTTGTAGAAGATAGAAAAAATCGGTTGAGTGGTTGGTTGGAAAATGTTAGGTAAGCGATTAAGAATAAATATTTTATATCTCGCCGATTTTTTGGTTTTCACTCAGAATTTTTTTTAGTTCTTTATTTAAATATGACTTAAGAGTATTCAAAATAATAATAATTTCCATGAATGCGATGGCGAAACGAAATAATTACAAGAAATCTATTTAAGAGTGTTTTGAGAATCATGCCAAAAGAGTTGCTTCTCTTTTGAATTCAAAATATTTCATGGGACTTTATAGTTTTATTTCTGCTTTAAAAAAAATTATTACTTTAAAAGTCATCGCCCTCAAAATCAAGTTTTCTTTACATAAACCGACCAACGTAGCGGGCGAAGACCGCTATTTTTTAATCTAATGATTATGCCGTTTTTCATATATTGAATTTCAAAAATTACCAACTTTCACAATAGAGTACCTTAGCGGAACTTTCACGCGTAAACAGATAATGATAACGGTTATGTATCTTGAAATGTATACTGACTATATAGTACGAGACAAATTAATAGACTTATTATTTATTATGTTAAAAGATAAAAGTGAATTAAACCTCACGAGTGAAAGATTTTTATTTAATTCTCGACAAACATTAGATGCGACATTTCTTTAGTTTTAAATAAAATATAAGCTTGTTAAATGAAATGGGTGAAAGGTTTATATTTTAATTGAAATCAACGCAATATGACTGATGTCATTGAAAAAAAAAGTATTTGGCGATTTATGACATCGCCAAATGTAACAAATGGATAAATTCTTATCTTCTTTTTAATAAAATTTATTCGCAAATCATGCAGTGATTTTGTTTTTACGATTTTCGGGAGAGGAGAATCATTATGAGCGATTTTTTGAGTCAGCATTTCTGGGCAAGCCAGCTAGTATAAAATGTATAAAAGATTAAGAAATAAATATAGTATAAAAGATTAAGAAATATTTCCCAACTATTTTTTCTAAATTTGTCAAAATTGTTTGAGACAAAACACGCGAAATGAGAACCTCAGTAATCATACAATAAAAAATAGAGGAGACTCTAAATTTACTAGAAATTTATTATGAAAGCTTCACTGCCCGAACAATGCAAAAAGTTCCTGAAACAGGAAACAATAGCTTGCCATTCCACCAAATTTACTGTCAAGCAATATTTATACCCTTCCATTAGCAAAAGAAAAAAAAAATCTATAGTTTTTCTATGGTAATTTGGGAGCATATAAGTTATGAAGATTCAATTTGAGAAATTTTTCAAGAAAACCTCTAGCAGTAACTTTGGTCAAAACAGTAGCAAATTCACAAAGGAAAAAATCTAAGAAAGTCACCAAAGTTGGCCTCAGTCATACCATAAAATGATTGTTTCCAAATTTCTGCAAAACTATCTTTGCAACAACAGCAATATGCTGAGAAATCATTTTTAGTTATTTGTATTAAAAATGAAATTCTAAGGAGCGATTATGTTTGAAACATCATAACATCGTCAAATTACGCAGCAACCGATTTTTCACCAAATGTCATACTTTAATGGGACTCTTATGTGAATCCCTGCAAAGGAACTTTAAATACTATTTATTTTACACTTCTGATCAAACAACATAATCCACCTCAATGCATCTTCATATAATTTTTGAAATAACAGGAATAAAATGCACAGCAAAATATTCTTCCCATAGACATTAATGCAACGGAATTATCCTTGTAAAAGACATAAATGGCACCACTTTTATTTTCAACACCGAACATTTTAAAGTAAACATAAACAATATACATAAATTACACGGTGATTTGAGTATACGAAAGTTAAAGCAAGGGCAGGCCGTTGAGAGACCAAACTTATATACACATTTAAATTTTATTGAAAAGTATACCGAGAGTTGGAAATTGTACGTCAAACGTGCCAAATGAGATGAGTTTATACTATAAATAGTTTTATAAGGGGTTATGCAAATATAACGTTATCAAATTTTCGTAATTTTGGACCCTCTCCCCTCCTTCCGATGTCATACTTTATCATCCCTTACCCCCCCCCCCCCACCCCCTCCAATCCGTCGGGTAATGATATCGTTATCGAAGTGTACTTTTTTTTAATCTTTAAAATTTATTTATTTTGCCTGAAGTGATATACAAAACTGATTACGTTTATTTTTCGCGAGCATTATTGATTCAAATGAAGAGAAATCAAATAACACTTAACACCATTACTTCTCTTTCTGTTTTATTTATTGGTATACACAAGCTTCATTTCAAATATATTTCACATGTGATTTCTCGAACCGCGATTATATATATGTACACATATGAAGAAGAATAGGAATGTCATACGTTGGGGGTATTCTATGATTCAGAATAAAATAATTTTATAATAATTTAGTAATTTTAATAATAATTTTATTTTTTCATAAGAATAGATAACAGACTAAAAAAGGGGATAACATACTATTTTGAACCAAAAACCATGTTACAAACAAAAAGAGAAAATTTTGATGGAATCAAAATAATATCGATAATCAAATCCCGCCCCCTTCCCCTAGAGAAATATTACGATATCATGTGCCAGATACCCCTTCTTCCGCCAAAAATGATAACACTACATAATGCACGGCCCCTAAATATTCAGATCATGGTGCAATAGCTGTTGCACTTTTATATTAAAAAATGCATGCACACAAAATTTATTATGTTTCTATATATTAAATTCAATAATATGGAAATAATTATACTTTATCTTAAATAGGCCGTCATTACCATGGCAACTTAGAATAATTACCTATCATGGGGGTATCACTGAATAAATTACGTACCATTGGATTTAACAGAATGAAAAAATTAACTTAATTTTTTTTTTTAGGTTTTGTTTGGATTTTCATAACGTTTCAAATGCCTCGATAAAATTATGCAAGGATTATTTATATTAAAATTCGGTTGGCTAGATTTTGCGTTGCTGTCTGCGGACCATACGACGAGAATAAGCGTTAGTTATTTAATTAAAAAGTAGCTAAAAAGTCTGAGATAACGAGCATTGCGATGGATTTCTATTCTATATACCAATATCTACTATTTTGTAAAACCCCTTTTTATCTACATACTTTTAGTCCGTATCAAGATCGATTTTCTATGAAAAGAATATTTATTGACTGCATACGTGTCAGAATACCGGCATAGGTAACTCATTCGTTACATGAAAAATCAAGCTCTTATTTTCAGATATCCAGAAATTCGATTTTTAAAGTGGAAAATGCAAGCTTTTTCCCTGGTGTGTATTTGAGTTTTCCTTAGTTGCTGATTTATGGCGACACTTTAAGTCGTCTTATGGAATTTTCTGGGATTTCATTTCAGATTTTCTACGAATGTTATCACTAGTTTATTGCGTGTGTTGTGTAATTTAGAATTTGTTGTTACATTTCACTATAGGAAGTAGTTTTTGTAATGCTAAATTTTGTAAAATAAAAAGAAAATACTGGCCGAAATTGTTTGTTCTAGAGAAAATAAACGGTCAATAACGAGTACTACTCGCGCTCAGGGGGTTCCATACAAAAAATATAAGATTTATTAACTATATTATATTATTGAAAGAAATCTTTGTTAAAAAAGTAATAAGACTTTGTAGAAAACTATACAACACAGGATAGAATGTAGTGTTCATTCTAGGCCATTTTTGAAGGGTGCAGCACCCTGCCCTTTTTCAAATTTATAAAATGCCCCCTGCCCTTTTTAAAAGTAGTAAAATGCACCACTGGTTTTACCCAGAGATTTTTAATAAATATTTTTTTTATTCTGTAGTGTTTCTAAATTTGTGTGCCCAAAAATGATATTTTTTTCATTTCTTTAAGAAAAAGAACATAAAACTATTGAATCATCTTTTAATTTAATTGTATTTTTAATTTTTATATCATAAAATCATTCGAAATTAATGTTACTTGATTTATCATATTTAAAAATTACGTGTTTCATTGCTTTATTTTTTCCCCTTTTAAAGGTAATAACAATTTTTTTCTGGCAAAAGTGCCCTTTTCTGCTGCAGTAGTGCCTTTTGTAGTGAATAACACCATGCCCTTTTTATTTCTAGAGTGAACACTATAGAATGTATGCCAACATCTCTTAATTATTCCGGACTCGGATACAAGGCAAACAAGTTTAAAACATGAAAGTAATTATAAGAAAATGTGTCCTCTTGCGAATTTAAGAAATCGCAAAATTCTAAGTTGGCAAAGTTGTCTCACACTTCCCAAAGATTCCTTGTGTAACTTCGACAACTAATATTATCAATCTTAATAATAAAATTAGATCAAGTTCGAAAAGAGATTTCTAAAGCTTATAAATACTATTACAATAAAATGAACATTTTGAAAAAATTTGAACCAAAATCAATGCTTTAGTTCAATTTCTCGGTGTTTCCACTACATAAGAAGATAATTCTCAGTTTTTATGGAATGCTCTTTGTAAATCTACCTGCGCCTGAAGGCCGCAAGGATTATTATAATTTTTATTTATTTAATTAGATATGGAATTTTTTCGAGCACCGGTTAACGACATGCCAGAAAGTAAGTGAAAAATCTATCACAAAATTTAATATTTATATACATAAGCCAAGTGAAATGAAAGAAAACTTTAAGCCAAACAAATGAGGTGCATTCGTACTATATGCAAGTTTTAAAAATATTCGGATGTTGGTGTAGTATACAGTACTTCAGATACAGTATAGTAGACGAAATCTTTTGTGTGTCCCTGTAAGTATTATCTGTTTTCTATTATACAGTAAGTAATTTCTAAAAAACCTCCGCAATTTATACCAATATGATAAAATATGAAATAATTTAATATAATTAAAACGCATCAAAACAATGTTTCCCTCTACACCATTATGTAATGGAATACTTTTATGCGCCCTTGTAAATAAATAAGAAATATTCTTTGCACCACAGATTGTACAGATTGTATACTGTAGAAAATATACGTCATATAGATGATATCAATTTTATTATGTTAGAAAGGTTAACATCATTAAAATGCATTTAAAACTTTTTTCTCCCATTGGCCATAGTGTAACGGAATACTTTTGATTGTCCCTATAATTAAACTATACATCCGATTTCCATAAAATTTGAAATGACACGACAAAATTATGCAACAGTTGTACATTTTAAATTTCAAACGATTTGGTTGGGTAAGTTATGCTTTGTTATATGCGGATAGACGGACTGAATGACGAATACAAGTGCTTAGTATTTACATAATTACAAACGCATATAGAAAACTAAAACATAAAGATACAGCGATTTCAATCCATATCTCAAATTCGTTTATTAAAGAAGTAACTTTTCCCTGCTATGTATTTGAGCTTTCGTAAAGGCTGATTTATGGTAACAATTTATGTACTCTTAGAATTTTCTGAAATTTAACTACTGATTTCTTTACAAATACTACCACCATGTTCTTTGATGCTGTATTGGATTATTTTTATCGGGTTTTGTGGCACTGAACAATTTTACAAAATTTGTAAAATTATCCTCCAAAATTATAATTGATCGCGAAAAAACATATTTTACCTCCAAAAACAAGAAAGAGAGATTAGAAATATGTGTAAACTAGAATATTTAAAATGAAAATTCAAGTATTGTTTCCCTTGCTATGTATTGGTTTTCTTCAGTTGCTGATTTATGGTGACAATAAGTCGTCTTACGATTTCCTGGGATTTGATTTCAAATATTTCTAAGACTGTTACGGCTAAATTATTGCATTGGAAGCTGTTTGAGATTTGTTTTTATATTGAGTTTTGCATTACTAAAATGTTAAAAAATTGGATAAATCTTCGCGATTATTTCTATTTTACATATAGAGAAATTCTTTTTCTGATAATATACACACCACCTCCTCCCACAATAATACACATGAAAAACTTTAATGATTAAATTATTTTTTAAATATCTATTTTTAAAAGAACTGAGAAAGATAATTATCCTGTACATTAATATATAATTTAAGCAATTTTTAATATGGTAAGTTCCTTTAAATGATATCATAAAATTAGACGAAACACTTAGGATTAACTCTTAGCATTCTAGTACAAACTAATGAAAGGATAATCCTTTTACATAATATTATAAAATTAGTATTTTAAGATTGTGCTTAATTTTCTTCCCAAATATTAATTATATTAAAAACTATGCTCACTAAACAGACACATTGCATGCAAAATCTTCATTATTGGATATGAGAATAATTCTCATACCTACAATGTAAATACTGGTTATGATTATGGTTACAATGTTTATACAATTATGTAAAATGTTTAATATAATATTTAGTTGTTTTAAAAATCTTATTTAATAAGAAAATATGAAAACTAACATTTAGAAACAACTCCTGGCATTCTAGTACAATCCGTGAAAAGACATAACTAATAACCATGATTTAATATTTTAAAATGTGTCTTCAAAACTATTTAAGCACCTTATTCAGGTACTACCCCCCACCTCTCCTTCTATATACTGACTTGAAAACTCTTTTTTTTTTATCCAATAACTATAAACAAATTTAAGTATTTAAAAAAACCCATGGAAATTAAAATAAAATCCTCAAGGACTTTTTAAGCACGATGAAAATATTCTAAATAAAAAATGTAACCACTGGGTAGGTATAACAACTGGGAATTTATTTCTTACTAACAGAAAGATTATTTAAAATAACTAACTGCTGGTATCTGTTTGTGAATAAAAGAGATAACAATAAAATTTTCGCCTATAATCTATAGAAAAAATGGATTTTCACTAGCATAATTGGACAGCCAATCATTTTTTTTTTTCATCGTTTTCCATAAGTAGTTAAATAAAGTATATGAATTCGGTTTATTTCGCCGTCTGTCCGCACTCTAACTCTTGCAAATTTGGCTGGATTGTCATGTTAGTGATATAGGTTATTGAAATCTACCATGAAATGTTTGGTATTAAAAATGAAGTGCGCAGAATTTAATATTCTTTTACAAAAAACTAAAAAAAAAAAAAAAACCATTACATTACGGTATTTGGAGAAAAATCGTTTACAGTATACTAACATTTTAATGACGTTACACTATATCAAAAAGTATTGAAAATAATATAAATGTCCGAGGTGCATTACATGATTCCTATTATTGAATGTAGTATGCATAGCATTTATGCTTCATTTACAGGGAGACATAAAAGAAACTCGGTTACATATATTGTCTGTAAGCAATAATTGCTGAAAGTGCATTTTCAACTATGGCATATGTTTTAAAATTTAACTATTATATATATTACTGGATCCGTAAATATTCTATAGTTCATACACATGACTGTACAAAAGAATTCCTGCACATTTTCCTTTAATGACAGAAATTGATGAACGACAATTTTCTACGGTTATGTATTTCTTTTTTGCATTGTAGTATAAGTATACAAAATTATCGATCTTACAAGGTTGTCTAAAATAATTCGGATATTTTTTGATTGTAGATGGTAATGGCAGAAATTATGCTTGAAATGTGCCATGCGTTTTCCAAATTGTTTATTTAATTACCAACTTTAATCTTTTTAACACATTCGCGACAAGCGTTTCTGACAGAATTTTTAATCTTTAACTTTTGAAGAGCGGTGATGCCGCCACGGGTTAATTTTTAATCCCGATATTGCCACATTCGCACACGAATTTTTTAAAGAAAACTTTACCTTTATTAAATACGCGAAAGTACACTTTTAGTTGTTTACAAATAAATTTTCTTGTAAATACTGGTGCTAATCAATTATTTCAACATTTTATGAATATAAGTGCCTTGCCCGTGAAAGGGTTAATAGGTTATTCAATACAAAATTTTTGCGCAATTGAATCAGGAAAATGCTTTAATTAAAAAAGTAACTGGTAGAAACAAAAATGGAGGTTTCAGAGCACTTTAAGTGTCACGTATATGTGATACCTGTCTCAAAGGGTTGAAAAAGGTGGACATTATATATTAGGGTGGGCCGAAAAAAACTTTTTTTTCGATTTTCGATAATGGCGGGTGCGGAAAAGTGGCCACTGGTGGCACTCAGTTCACACAAAAAATTTGAGATTTTTTGGAGTTTTCCTTACTTTGCCGCAAATGGCTTGAAGTTTTTCCAAAATGCTGATTTTTGAACTTTTTTAGCAAAAAAAGTTTAAATATTATATTAAGCTTTTTTTTTGGTGGTATTTAATTTAAAAGATGTATTTAATGTTCCAAATGTTTAAATAACCTCTAATTATGCATTAGTTTAGTGCTATGTTCTTTAAAAATGTACAGATTTTAACTTGTTATGCGTTCCGTACCAACGCGAAACAACCGAGAACTCCTCGCGTGGATGTCGTAGCTGCACGCCGAGTTTTACTCGCCTATAAAAATCGGCTGATTTAAAATACACACAGCAATTAAATAATGCATTATGAGAACTTATTTAAACATTAGATACGCTAAATATGCCTTTCCAAGTAAATACAGCCAAAATAAACTTAATTTAATATTTTAAAAGTTTTTAATAAAAAAAGTTCAAAAATCAGCATTTTGGCAAAACTTCAAGCCATTTGCGGCAGGGTAAGGAATTGTCCAAAAAATCTCAATTTTTTTGTGTGAACTGAGTGCCACCAGTGGCCACTTTTCCGCACCCGCCATTATCGAAAATCGAAAAAAAGTTTTTTTCGGCCCACCCTATTATATATATAAGCTCCATTAAGCACATACACGTGTATAATTCTGCTTGACATTTACTGTTACTCTTAACAAATTCGTTTTATTAAATTTATCAGTTTATTTTTCTGCCTCCCTGTCTACTTGGTGAACGTGTTTCTTTCACAATGCTACACCCAAGGGAATGAACTGATGCATTTTTTATAAATTCTCTAACATATTTTCCTTCTTTTCTTTTCTCTCCAAGCATTATGATAGATTTGGTTGTTACTTTTGAGTAGATGATTCAAAAGTTTCGTCAGGTATATTTAGATTCTCTGGATATATTTCAGTACGATTTCACAAGTACCTTTAAATTATACAATTTCTTCTGTAATGGAAATAAATATTTAATATTCATTAATATAAAAAGAAGAACTTCATTAATATTTTGATGCCACTGAGTTCGGAATCGGCTTGGATCACCAGAAAATCATCACAGCATTTATGTTGTTGTATTGTGTTTATTACGGCCAATTATCAACACGAGGGGTATAGGCCCTAAGAGGGGTGGATCGCCCCCCGTGGAGGTCTTTCTAAGGGAACCTAACGCGTATTTATGCAAGAAAATCCCGTTTTCGAAGAAAACCACAGAAGATTCCGAATGATTAGGCCGATGGGCGCTATTGCGTTCGAACCCAGCTATCACTATTCAGAATTTAGACACCCGCAAATCACTATTCAGAATTAAGACAGGTGATTTAAGGTGATTATTAAAAGTATATATATATATAATGTTGAATCTTTAGTAGATTTTTAAAACATAAAAATCCGCTAACTTTCAAAATTGATTGAAACCTATCTGGCGTATAAATCCCCTCTCACCAACCTCCATTTTTCTTTTGGGTCAAAGCTGAATGACGAGGTAAATTATAGTTAATCGCTGTTTTATTACACGTTATTTGATAAACGACGGTTATTCCACTAATGGGCTTTTGGCGAAGGCTTCGATGTCATAAAATTCATTTTGTGTAATTGGACGAGTTTTTATTTTGTCAAATTTTTGGTTCCTTTACCTTAATTTTGACCTTTTTTTTCTGATTTTTGAATCTTTTTTTTGAAATTGTATACCTTTTCAGAATTTCCAACATTGTTTGAAAGTTTTTAGCATATAAATTTTATTTTAAAGATAAAGAAAAGAGGTTCCTATAATTAAAATGTTTTGGAAAATATTTCAAAATAAAGGTAATTTTACTATTTCTTTAATATAGCAAATGTCATTGATAATTTAATGGATTCTTTAAAAATTGAAAGCACATAAAACTTTTTAACACATTCGCTGCCGCTTACATGAAGATGTGATGATAGTTAATGCCGCACTGTAGAAGTGGGTTTTTCCCAGAAGCAGATTTGCTTTTTATAACAAAGAATCAGTGAAAGATTTTCCCGCTCCAGCGCGTGACTGGCTATTGGACATCACCCCACATCACGCGCTGGCGCGTGAGTGGCCCCTTATCGTTGGCGCCATATCACGCGCTTTCGCGTGAGCGGCAACGAACGTGTTAATATTGATTTTTGTTTGGTATAATGACAGCTATCGGTAATTAATAAAAATAAAAATACTAAAGTCTTGGTAGATTTTTTTTTTTTTAAATATAAAAATCCGCTGTGTCAAATCACTGTATTAATACCAGTGTCTTTATGGAATTTACACCTTGTTATTAATCTTAAAATAGACAAATACTTAAAAGGCGTTGAAAAAATAGATATTTATTTATTAAATAATTTAGATCTTTCGTATACCCTCGCTTTGAAAATGGATGCGAGGGCATCCGAAAGATCTAATGTATTTAACAAATAAATAATATCTATTTTTTCAACGCCTTAAGTATTTATTTGTATATTTTATGGTTAAAAATCCGCTAAAAAGCAAAATTGATTGTAATCAGTCAGGCGTGTAAAAAATCCTTTCCATCCACTTCTATACTCGAATTCCTTTTTCTATTACTTCTAAAATAGACGACGACATTTAATTGCATTTAATCTCTTTTATATTCGCGTTATTTGATAAACGACTGTTATTTCGCTAATGGGCGTTTGACGTACGCTTCGATGTCATAAAGCTCATTACGTGTAATTGGACAAGTTTCCATTTTAACAAATTTTGTGTTACTTTACCCGACTTTTTTATCTTTATATATTTCTTTTCAGAACCCCCATTATTGTTTGAATGTTCCTGCAACAAATAGCTTTTTAATTGGCAGTTGTTGAAAATCATTATTAATTTGTATGTTTGAATTGGGGTATCAATTTCGCAGCAGTTATTGATAGGAAGTTGCTTCAATTATTTGTTGCTTCTCAGTGAGAAATCAAAGGATTTCATCAAATTGTATATACGCTTTCAAAAAATACGAAAAAAAAATATTGTAGAAATTTAGTTAAAAAATATATCAAATTCTGAAAATTTAATTCAAAACACAATAATGCAGCATAAGAGGCCAAATGTAGCAATGGATCTATGGTATTTATAAATAAAACATAAATGAGGCTTATAAATGTAGACCAAACTGGGTTTAAAAGCTAAAACAGAATTCCGGCAATTTTCCTTGTTTTGACTGACAACAAAGCTTCGATGTTATAAATTTCATTACGTGTAATTGGGCGATTTTTTATTCTGCATTACTTTGCCTTATTTATTTATTTATTCATTAATCTTTTTCCGGGATTTTTTTTTTTTTTTTTTTTTTTTTTGCAAAATCTCCAACATCGTTTGAAAGTTTCTAGCATATAAATTTTATTTTAAGGATAAAAGAGATTCCTATAATTAATATATTTTAGAAAATATTTCCAAATAAAGGTATTTTAACTTTTTCTTTAACATAGCAAACGTCACTGACAAATTTAGCGAGTTCTTTAAAAATTTTAAATATATAGTGAAAATTTCGAGTATTGATTTTTGTTTGATATAATGACAACCATCGGTAATTAATACAAGTAGAAAATACTAAAATCTTGGTACATTATTTTTAAATATAAAAATCCGCTGAAAAGCATAGTTGATTGCAACTAGTGTGGCGTTTAAATATTCCCCCCTCTCCTCTCTAACGGCATTTATTTTTCTTTTACACGCGTTATTTGATAAACGACTGTTATTTTGCTAATGGGCTTTTGGCGCACGCTTCGATGTCATAAAGCTCACTACGTGTAATTGGACGAGTTTTTATTTTGACAAATTTTGCGTTCCTTTACCTTAATTTTGACTTCTTTTATCTTTTTTTTTTTCCTCGAAATTCTGTTACTTTTCAGAACTTTTATTATTGTTTGAAGGTTCCTGCAACAAATCGCTTTTTAATTGCCGGCTGTTGGAAATAATTTTTTAAATATGTTTGAATCGGAGTATCAATTTTGCAGCAGTTATTAGCAGGAAGTTACTTCAATCCTTTGCTCCTGAATGAGAAATCACGGAATTTCGTCAAATTGCGTATGCGCTTTTAAAAAATTCAAAAATTATTGTAGAAATTTAGTTTAAAAAAATCAAATTCTGAAAATTTAATTCAAAACACAACAATTCAGCATGAGAGGCCAAATGTAGCAATGAATCTATCGTATTTATGAATATAACATAAATAAGAATAGGGTTTAAAGGCCAAAACAGAAATCGAAACAGATTTCTAGCAATCTACCTATTTTCGACCGAAAACGAAGTTTCGATGCTGTAAAATTCGTTATTTTGTCAAAATTTTGCGTTTCTTTACCTTATTTTTTTTCTAATCTTTTTAACTGTGCTTCTTTAATAGAGTGATCATTGTTGTTAATTTAGTGGATTTATTATTATTATTATTATTATTATTATTATTATTATTATTATTAAAATTTTCGAATAGTGGTTTTTGTTTTATTTATTATAAGAGACATTCGATGATTAATAAAAGTAAATTACATGTTAAAAATTTGGTAGATTTTTAAAATATAAAAATTCGCTAAACTTTCAAAACTTATTGTAACCATTCTGGTGTGTAAATCCTCACAACCTCCATTCTTCTTTTGCTTCGAAGAAGAACGACACAGTAAATTATATTTAATCGCTGTTTTATTACGCGTTATTTGATAAAGGACGGTTACTTCACTAATGGTCTTTTAGCGTAGACTTCCATGCTATAAAATTCATTATGTGTAATTGGACGAGTTTTTATTTTGTCTAATTTTACGTTCCTATACCTTAATTGACTTTTTCTTATCTTTTTTCAAAATTGTGTATCTTTTCAAAATCCCCAACATTGTTTGAAAAATTCTAGCATATAAATTTTATTTTAAGGATAAAGATTAGCTCTTGTAAAAGATTCCTATATTTAAAACTTTTTGTGAAAATTTTTCAAAATAAAGGCAATTTTACTATTTCATTGTAGTAAACGTCATAGAGTAAACGTCATTGACAATTTAGGGGATTCTTTAAGAATTCAAAATATATAGTACAAATTTCGATTTTTTATTTGATATAATGACAGCCATTGGTAATTAATTGAAGTAAAAAATACTGAAATCTTGATAGATTATTTTTAAATATAAAAATCAGCAATAAAAATTGATTGTAAACAGTCTCGCATGTAAATACCCCCTTCCACCAGCATTAATTTTTCTTTAACTTCTAAAAACAGAACCATGACATTTAATTGCATTTAATCTCTGTTTTATTATGCGTTATTTGATAAACAACTGTTACTTCGCTAATGGGCTTTTGGCGTACGATTCGATGCCATGCAGCTCATTACTAACTGGTCGAGTTTTCATTTTGAAAATTTTGCGCGTTCCTTAATCTTACTTATTTTCGATTTCTTTTAACTTTTTTCGAAATTCTGTGCCCTCCCCCCCCCCCTCAGAATCTTTATCATTGTCTAAAAGTTCTTGCAACAAATCGCTTTTTAATTGGCAATTGTTGAAAATAATCATTTTTAAATTGTATGTTTGAATTGGAGTATCAATTTTGCAGCAGTTATTAGCAGAAAGTTGCTTCAATTATTTTTTGCTCCTGAATGAGAAATCACGGAATTTCAACAAATTGCATATACGCTTTTAAAAAATATAAAAATTATTGTAGAAATTTAGTTTTAAAAAATCAAATTCTGAAAATTTAATTCAAAACATCAATGCAACATAAGATGCCAAATGTAGTAATGGATCTATCGTATTTATACATATAACATAAATAAGGATAGAGCAAACAGGGTTTAAAGGCCAAAACAGAAATCTAAACAGAATTCCGGCAATCTTTCCTGTTTTCGACCGAAAACGAAGCTTCGATGCTATAAAATTCATTAGTTTGTCAAATTTTGGATTCCTTTAAATTTTTTCCTGATCTTAAACTCTGCTTCTTTAATATAGTGATCATTATTATTAATTTAGTGGATTTATTATTACTATTATTATTAAAAATATCTATTAAAATTTTTAAATAAAGGTTTTTGTTTTATTTATTATAAGAGACATTCGGTGATTAATAAAAGTAAAATAAATATATTTTAAAAATTTGGTAGATTTTCAAAACACAAAAATTCGCTAAACTTTCAAAATTTATTGTAACCATTTTGGTGTGTAAATCCTTCCAACCTCCATTTTTCTTTTGCTTCGAAGCAGATCGACGCAGTAAATTATATTTAATCGATGTTTTATTACGCGTTATTTGATAAAGGAGGGTTATTTCACTAATGGTCTTTTAGCGTAGGCTTCGATGCTATAAAATTCATTGTGTAATTGGACGAGTTTTTATTTTGTCTAATTTTGCGTTCCTATACCTTAACTGACTTCTTATCTTTTTTCGAAATTGCGTATCTTTTCAGAATCCCCAACATTGTTTGAAAAATTCTAGCATATAAATTTTATTTTAAGGATAAAGATTAGCTCTTGTGAAAGATTCCTATAATTAAAATCTTTTGTGAAAATATTTCAAAATAAAGGCAATTTTACTATTTCTTTAATAGAATAAACGTCATCGACAATTTAGTGTATTCTTTAAAAATTCAAAATATATAGTACAAATTTCGAATATTGATTTTTTATTTGATATAATGACAGCCATCGATAATTAATAAAAGTAAAAAATACTGAAATCTTGATAGATTATTTTTAAATATATAAATCAGCAATCAAAATTGATTGTAATCAGTCTGGCGTGTAAATACCCCCACCCCACCCCCACTTCTACCAGCATTCATTTTTCTTTAACTTCTAAAATATAACGACGACATTTAATTGCATTTAATCTCTGTATTATTACGCCTTATTTGATAAACGACTGTTATTTTGCTAATGGGTTTTTGGCATATGCTTTGATGTAATACAGCTCATTACGAGCAATTGGTACAGTTTTCATTTTGAAGATTTTGCGTTCTCTCCTTTACCTTAATTTTGACTTCTTTTATCTTTTTTCAACATTTTTTTTTCTTTCTTTTTCTCAGAACTTTTATTATTGTTGGTAAGTTCCTGAAACAAATCGCCTTTTAATTGGCAGTTGTTGAAAATCAATTTGAAATTGTATGTTTGGATTGGAGTATCAATTTCGTAGCAGTTATTAGCAGGAAGTTACTTCGATTATTTTTTGCTCTTGAATGAGAAATCACGGGATTTCATCAAATAGTGTATATGCTTTTAAAAAATACAAAATTACTGTAGAAATTTGGTTTAAAAAAATCAAATTCTGAAAATTTAATCAAAAAACAATGCAGTATGAAAGGCCAAATTTAACAATGGATCTGTAGCATTTATAAACATAACATAAATAAGGATAGTGCAAACAGGATTCAAAGGCTAAAACAGAAATCGAAACAGAATTTCCTTAATCTTCCTATTTTCGACCGAAAACGAAGCTTCGATGTTATAAAATTCATTATTTTGTCAAATTTTGCGTTCCTTTGCCTTATTCTTTTTCTATTTTAACTGTTTTATTTCAGAATCCCCAACATTGTTTGAAAGTTTTTAGCATATGAATTTTATTTTAAGGATAACGATTAGCTGTTGTAAAAGATTCCTATAATTAAAATTTTTTGCGAAAATATTTCAAAATAAAGGCAATTTTACTATTTCTTTAATATAGCAATTAATATAGCTTTGATATTTAATTCTGACAATGTTCTTATTTTCGACCGAAAACGAAAATGTCTATTTCTTAAAACAATACATTCATAAATATATAAAATTATTAAGTATGTGTTTAATAATACGTTTGGTCCAAGTTGGCTCTGTGTGCCTATCTTTTTATTTCCCATAAAATAAAATATAATTAATTCATTAACGGCAGAAAATTATTTTCTAATTATACGGATTCCATCTAATCTAATTTTTAGGTACACATATCTCGATTAATCTCTTATAATGATTTTTATCAACTTTAATCTATTGTATAACTCCTTCAAATAGTAGTCTTAGACACTCCCGCGGTTTGAAACTAAACATTTTTTATTACTGTTAAGTCTGGAACTTTCAATGAGAACGTGAAAAGCCTATTCAAAGTTTACTCAAATATGCATTTTTTGCTTTTTAATTTGCACTCACGTTTGAGTCGGTCATAACTGATAATTATTTAAAGTGAAATTCATAGCAACAAACAAAGAGTGCCCCCATTTGAGCCGAAACAGCTCAAATTAATGAGTAATGTTGAAATTTCCCGAAGAAAGAAATGAGATTTTGGAATACAAATAGCCTCGGTTCGGCCAAATTTCAGCAGCCTTTTCTTCGAAACTCCGATTTCGGGCGAAAAATGAAGAATTTTCGGTAGATCTTTAATTAAAGTATATCTGTTTTTTCAGGTGCGTTCGTAATTATGTAAATACGTAGCATTTATAATCGTCGTTCAACCCGTCCGTCTGTCGCATATAACAACGCGAAAACTACCCAACCGAATCGTTTAAACTTTAAAATGTAATTATTGCATAGTTTTGTCGAGTGGTTTCAAATTTTATGAAAATAAGATGTATAGTTCAATTACAGGGACAATCAACAGTATTCCGTTACATTACGGTCAATGGGGAAAAACAGTTTCATGTGCATTTTAATGATGTTACACTCTTTCGAATATAATATAATTCACATGCATTTATGAAATATGTACTAAAATATATATTCTGTAAAATCTTTGGTGCAAAGAATATTTTTTATTAATGTACAAGGTCACAAAAAAGTATTCTATTATATTCTGGTATAAGGGGAAACATTGTTTGGGGTGCAGTTTAATTATATTAAAATATTTCACGTTTTATGAAATTGATATACGTTGCTAAGGTTTACTACAAGTTAATTCTTGTAATAGGAAGCATTTAGTATTTACAGAGACACACAAAAGATTTCGGATATTGTACTGTATCCGAAGAACTGTATATATTTTTAAAACTTCTTTATAGTACGAATGCACCACATTTACTACATCTGACGTGCAATTTCCGACTTGTTTTTTTCATATTATTTATTTATCTATTTGTGAGGGGGGAACTGTAATTATCTTATCAGTAGTAGCTCATGTTAAAGTATATGATATCAATATAAGACAATGAACGCGACAAAATAATCCTTTAGAGACAAAATTCACGACTAAAAATATAAGCCAAAATCGCAGAAAGGTACCACACTCGCCACTAGATGTTTCTCTTTTCAACAGTAAATTGAAACTTGTAATGAAAAGTCGTTGAAACCTCAGCAAATTAGAGACCAGAAATCAAATCTCTACAGAATCCATCCAACAACGAGCTTCAATCTCGAGAGATCCGCATACACTCGTCCGAAGAGAACAATTGGATAATAAGGATCAAGTGTCAGAAAACGACTCAGGCGTAGCGTAGTGGCCGAGACATAAAGAGGCCCGATTTTGGGTGAAAGTTTTTAGCGTAGACAGAACATGTACTTTCTCATTGCAAAAATAGTAGATATACTGAAGAATAATTCCACGAGTTTATGAGAAGATCAGATATAAACAATATTTAATTACACGAGATAAAACAAATACTTTTAAATTAATATAAAAAATTAAAAATTTTAAAAAATCCTTGCAAAAAATACGGAAACGCATTTTAACCCTTTATCTACCGACGATACTTATAAGTATCATTAAATTATTTATTATAAAATTCTTTTAATAAGTCAATTAGTTGTAATACTATTTAGAATGAGTTACATATACATTACGTTATTTTGTTCTAAAAGCATTATTGGTTACAGAAAACAAAAATATTTTTAAAAGGATTATTTCTATCGCCTTTGTATCTTTTCAGCTTTCTTGGCGCTGAAGGAGGGGAATGGGGATTTTTCAATTCGGAAATATTTCTATATTTATATCGTAAGAACATCATATTTGTACATTTTATAATTCTACAAAATACTATAATAAATACTAATAACACTAAATACTAATAATAATACTAAATAATTTAAAATAAAAGATTTAAGTGGGGTTGTAAATATTGCACAAAATCCCTGTAAATTCAAATTTAACTAATCCCTCTAAATCATTCAATACTTCTAAAATCCTTTAAAAATTTATTAAATGATTATGCAAATCTTTTAATTTAGTTTAAACAATTTACATAAAATGCTTTAGCATGTAACATTTTCATGAATTCATAATGCGGTAGATAAAGGGTTAATTCAATGACTTTAACTGATAATGAAAGAACATGAAATTCCATATACACTATATGGCCAAAGCTGATAACCACTTGCGACTTTAGATGCTTTGTTAAATATCTAGAATAATTAAACAATTTGATAATAAGAATTAAGTGTCAAAAAGACTCGGGCGTAGCGTAGTGACCGATTCAGGGTGAATGTTTTTAACATAGCCACAACATGTACTTTCTTATTGCAAAAATAGTAGATACTGAAGAATAATTCTATGAGTTTATGAGACGGCGAAAACAATATTTAATTATACTTTTAAGTTAATATAAGAAATGAAAAAATTTAAAAAATCTTTGCAAAAAATATGGAAACAACACATTTTAATTCATTGGGTTTAATTGATAATAATAGGGTGTCAACGATTTTAATCAGCGATCAGTGATTTAAATCAGCGATTAAATCGATTTAAATGAAAATATTTTATAAATGTTTAAAATGACATAAAAGTATTAAAATCTAAGATTAATTTGGAACTTTTTTATAGGTATTTTACCTTATAAATAAATGAAAAGAAAAAAATTAAAAAAAATGTTTTTAAACTTAATTTCTGAAAATTGTAAAACATTAAGTACAGTAATTTTGTAAAGGCATAAAAAGCATTTCATTCAAACATTTTATTTAAATTTAATATAATTTCCGATGTCATAAATTCCTTTAAGTAATCAAATTATTCATTCTTTTATTAAAATAATCATGACAAGTATAGTAAATTCCTGTTAAGTTAGAGAGCAGATAACCAGAATCTTATTTTCTCATTGTACTTTTGTGATAATAAATTTATGCCAAGTATAGGAGCTAAAGAAAAATGGAAGAATAACACCTAATCAACATCTGTATAAAAATGTTGAGCTCAGCAAGGAATCTTTGTTAGTGTATATATACACACATCTTGCAAGTTAAGATTTTAGACGAATTAACATTAATTTTTCTTAGTACAAATACAAAACGACTTATCAATAATATTTGTTAGTCTTGTTATTTGTGCTAATAATTAATGAAATGATTTACTTACATTTCATTTACAAAATGCACCCTGACTTAAAAAAAAAAAATAGTGAAACTTCTCCATACCAGTTTATATAAATATATATGTCAAAGACTTCATAAAAATGATAAAACTTTATTTCTTGAGAAAAAAAAAAGAATATTACTAAACCATGTTATTTAGCACTACTTTTCAATTTGTAATTTATAATTTTTTTTTAATTAATGATTTTTTTATTAATTATAATAAAAAGTTATGTACTTTTACCCCTTATTGTTTCTAAACGCATTACTAACATATTTTCTTATGAAATAGTGCCCTTTTCTAAAGCTAACACCCTGCTTTTTTCTTTAAATCCTTATATATATTATAAATGTGAAAGTGTGTCCGGAAATTGGAATGAACTTGGCTTCAAAACGGGTGGATTAATATCTTTGAATCTTTGTATATTGATTGATTATTGGCATGAAATGAACATAGGCTAATTTTTATTTATTTTATTCAAACATTTTCCTTAATAATTCAAAATTTAATTATTTTTCATACAAAATCACTAAGCATTTTTCAGATGAAATTTAACCATTTTACTTTCCTGTTGCCAAGAAAAAAAAAATGGAATAATAATTTTTCAGCGGCAATGAATTTTTAATAAAATACTTCCACGCGAAAAACTATAATAAAATAAAAGAAAATAAACATGACGTCATGTTTGAAATAAAAATAAAAGGTGTATTTTTTATAATATATTTAACAAGGATATTTGTTTAGTTAATGGGAATTTTTGTGTAAAATATGGCGACATAAATTAAAAGTAAAAAGAATGAAAAAGAATTATATTTTTAATAAAATCGTTCACTTATGAAAATGTGACGTCATAGTTGATATAAAACAGGTACTTTATAGCAATCGTTAAAAATACAAGGGGTATGAATATCAGTAGCTAATAGAGCGAGATAAATAATGACGTCATATTTAAAATGAATCAGAAATATTTTTTACTTATATTAATTAATAAGTTATAAGTTACATACAAATGAATATTTTTATTCAAAACTCATAATTATCAATGGAAAAAAATTTTGTGGGGAAAAGGCGGAAAATAAAATTACTGATTAATATATTTTTGGCTCGATTTTTTAACACTTTCGAACAAAATTGAAAAGTTATGCTTTCGGTTTGTCTGTCTATCTGGTCGTTTTCTAACCTTCGTAAATATACTCCGATTTCCATGAAATTTTTCGACGTTCTTAACGTTTACCTAGCACGAATACCTATTGGAAATAAAGTTTCTACCATGATTAGTTTATTTACAGGGATTGTCAAAAAATTTCCTTACATTACGGCATTATGGGGAAAATAGTTTTAATTAAATTTAAAGATATTACACCCTGTGAAACAGATTCAAATTTATATGCATTTACAAAGTGCACTAAAATATGCATTTTGTAAAGTATGTAGTGAAAAGGACACTTATTATTCATTTACAGGGTTACACAGAAGAATTCCATTGCATAAGAATAAAGGGAGGAACAGTTTCCGACATATTTTAATTATGGTAAACGATTTCATGTATATTCAAATTGATATACGTTGCTGAGGCTTATTGTGAGTTATTTCAAGCATAATACGAAGTGCATAGCATTTACAGGGACACACAAAAGATTTCAAATATTATATATTCTATTCAAAGTCTGTATGTGATGGATGATGAGTGTTGCATGGATGAAATGCATTTTGAATTATGATATGTGCTTTTAAGTTTCGCTAAATGTATGCATATTAAATGGAGAGTATAAATGGTAATAGTATAGATAGTTAAATTTAGATATACAGGGTTACACAAAAAATCTCGGAAAGGTTATTGAATATGAGCGTAATTTACTTAAAGGTGGTTTTTAAATAAAATATGCATTTTTATTTTGAACTGCATTTAGTAAACTAAGAAATGTTTGTAGTATATATATAAAATGATATACAGGGTCCCGCAAAGAACTGGATACAAGGTTGTTTTCGGATGATAATTTCTGAAAATGTAATTTAGGTAGTAATAAGAAATATTTTTGTTTGAACTAAATTTTAGAAAGATACTTTCGTGTATTAAAAGGAACTTGGAAAACTACAGGGCTGAACAAAAGAATTCAAGAATGTTTCTATCTATTAGTATTAATCGCTGAAAGGAAAATTTTAACCAGCAAACAAATTAGCAAACAGGGATTATCAGAAATTTTTTACCATAAATTCGCGATAAAAAGTTAATTACACATGCTTTTCATCATCGAAATTTTTTGCTTGATTGATCAATTATTTCTTCTTTAAATGTTATGTGAACGAAGTCACGGGTAACTGCTAGTAAATACTAAATTATAAATTATCGCTTTAGTAATTTAAAGTATAAAGTGTATATGTTAATAATTAAGTAATGTTAACAATTTAATATTAAATGCAGTTACTGATCATTTTCATAAATGTATATATTACCAGTATTTAATATACTCTTACATAATTATTACAAAATATTAATGTTATAATTTTATTGTATTATACTAACTAATGAAACTGCTAATTTACAATTTTTATAATTTCTGTAATTAATAGCTAGCAATTAAATTTTAGTAATTAAAATGTAAAAAACAGATTACGTTAATTTAGTGGTTTAATTGCTCTGGAAACAAACTCCTTGTATCTATTTAAAATTTTACATCTGCCAAAAAACAGATTTAAATCAAAAAATCTGATTTTTCTTTTCCCCCTAACTGATAATGAGGAAACAGGCACATGAAATATTATATATTAAAATAAATTGTTTAAAATAAATATATATAGTTATATATCATCTACGATAAAATAGACCGCAATAAAGACCATTAAGTTTTAAACTTCTATTTGTATAGCTAATTAGTGAGATATTTGAAAGGAAAAATGTTTGGTACTATCTAATACAGAAACATAATATTAAAACAAAAATCGTTTCTTGAATAACCTTGCTTCTTTCTTGTTACTATTATTGCTTTGTTTACTTGCATTTTGGATGTGAAGCCAAAAAATGTTATATAATGAGTCTCAAAGTATATGGATAGTCGATTTTAACAGTTATAGAAATGAAGAAGTAATCACGAAAAAAATAATTAGCATATGGAATCTCAACATAAGCTTATTACAATAAAGAAGCATCATGCTTATATCTCAGATTGTTTAAAAAAAATTAAAAATTAGCTACTCCAAAAGTATACGGGCAGTGAAAAGAATCACATTTATTACCGCCGTATATGGGAGGGGGTTGCATATTTTGTCACTCAAGCACTTTTTGATGTAAAACCACTACCCGTTTATAAATTGTCGATTAATAAGATATATTATTCAATAAATATTAATATATCAAACTTTCCAATATAACAAATTTTTTATTTAATTTTATCAAATATTAGTAAGTAATATTAAACCATACATATTAATGTACCAAAATGTTCTGCTCCAATATATTAAACAACTGGATGAATTCTTATATGGTTTTGATTTTTTAAGAGAAGGCGGATGATAGAAAACACAAAAAGAAGGAACGAAAATTGAGAATTTTCTTTTCTATTTCTTTGCGACACACGACTTTGCGAAAGTGCCAATGCATCCAGATTTTACTCAACTGGGAAAAAGGCCTGATGGAGAGAAAACACATAGCATTTTATTTGTTCTGGGAGAACTTTTAGGAACTACAGCTCTCAAAGAAATTCAATGCACGAACTAGTAAGCATAGCACTTCTTGCACAAAACAGGGAAGAAAAAAAAAAATTATCATCGAAACTGTCGAGTTGCCATACCAAAATTTTAGAAATAAATAAAATATGGGATTTTAACTTTCACCTCAACAAATATAACAGGATTTTTGAAAAATATTTTTTCTTTGTATTTGAGCATCTGTGTTAGCTTCGCGTTAAGAGTGTATTCGAAAAAATATTTTTCCGCCCTCAACAGCTCGAAATATTCGGATATATTTTCAGACTCATTTTTAAAAGTAGAAACATTAAACTTGATGAATGGATTTTTGAAGAGAATATAAGATGCTGTGCGATTTCGTTTTCGCTCTATTCATCAGAATTTGGTTTATAAACAATTACTTTCTCAGTAAGACAATTTTTTTCATTTCCAGATCTCTGGAAAATACGCTTCAAAACGCCAACATTGACATCATTTTTTGTAATATTTTCTGCATTTATCAAAAGATCCACAAGCATGGCAAGTTGTGTACTTTCTAAATAAGAGAATTTACCATTTTGATGGGTTTGAGAACAAAAATTAATTTAAAAATAAATCAGAAAATAAGGAGTTCGTATTGGAATACACCCTTACAGATGCATTTGCCGAAAAGTTCAAGGAAAAACATAATTTCATTTCAAATTCTTATTTCTTAATTACAAAATAATCAGCAGCAATTACTAACATAAAAAAGTAACAGTACAAATCAAGTAAAAAAATTATATTTTATTTCATTTACTTGCTTTCTTCATTCAGATTTTAATCTTGATAACATAATAAATATAAAATATATTTTAAACAATCTGGAATAATTGTAAAATTTATATATATATATAAAAGCAGAAAAGTGATGTATGTTAATTTCCGCCCTCCCCCTCTTATTTTAGGTAAATAACTATAAATAATAATTAAAAATTCGTAGACGTTAAATAAATTGGAAAAAAAAAATAGTCATTTATTGTTCAGTCAATGCAAACTCTACCGCATCAATTTCATTAAGAAACAGATAACAATATCGGACGATAATTAAAATCCAGTAGGTAGCAATTTAGAAAATTCAATTTAAACGTTAATTATTCAATCAAAGCAAATAAATATGTCTGCGGCTCTTTACAGCATTAAGATTACTGAGGAAATACAGATTGATTTGGAGGAAAAGATGCTGAACGGCATTAAAATTACGCAGTGGTGAGCGAATTCAGAAAATAATTTTTTACATACGTTGTACTAGCAAATCAAGCAATTAGATGTTCTTCATTTCATCAGAATTAATTAAGAACAGATTTACAGGCAACGATACCAGACGATAATTAATATTTCGTAATAATGCAGCAATTCAGAAAAATCAAGTTAAACCTCTGATTGTTCAATCAAAGCAACTCTCAGAATGTAATACAGTCGAGTCTTTATATAACGAAATTCATTGTTCCGTCAAAAAATTCGTTATATAGAAAAATTCGTTGTATAGAGAAAAATGCAAAATTTTTCATTTAATGTGTAATTTTTGATAAAAAAATGTTTTTGAGGTTTTAAATTATGATTTTGAAATGGTTAATGCTAAACATTAATTTGATATTCTATTTTTATTTACTTAAACAATTTCAAAACAAGAAAATCATCATTTATTTGAAAGGACATTATAACAACAAAAATGTGTTGATGAAATCTATAATTTTCGGTTGTTTTGATTTAGAGTTTTTGCATTTTTTTAAATTTTCAAATTTTAACAAGGAATGCAAATATGAGTGGAAAACTTATTTTCTATTTGACGTCTTCCCTTTGTAACGTCAAAGACAATAATCATTTCTCGTTTTTTTTTTTCCGAGATTTATTTATTTGTCTCGGGGTTTTTTTTTTTTTTTTTTTTTTTTTTTTTTTTTTTTTTTCATTTTTATTGTCTCTTTCCTCAGCATTGTTCACTATGTTGTTTAAAATGTTAGTATTAGTGAAACTTTGCGTGTTAATAAGATTGGTATGCATCTCCGAAAATTTAAAGACAGCTAAATTTTCTTCGATACTTCCAAGCATTTTAATTTTTCTCCATTTCTCTTTTTAGTCTACTATCGTCAGCTTTAGGCTTCAGAATTCACTGAAAAACGTCACTTTTTAAAGATGATGCAAATCTTACTTTCTGTAACCTTGAATAGCTAAACTTTATAAAATTTCTCATTTTCCTTTCAAAAGTTAACGTAAAGTTTTTGTGTGCGTGTATGTGTGTCGTGTGGGGGTGGATGGGAGATGAATACTTTCTTTTTTCTCATGATCAATAAAGTGGAAATATACAGCTATGAAATATAAACCAGGAAACAGCAAATTTAAATGCATTTCACAAAGAATTTAAAGCGTTGTATAAAAAAAATTAAGAAAATTTTCTGAAAAAATTCGTTATGGAGATACATATTTCGCTGTATGGAGATTAATCTTAATGTAATAATGAAAAAATTGACCGTTCCTTCAAAAAATTCGGTAAATAGAGAAATTCGTTGGATAGTTTCGCTATAGAGAGACTCGAATGTATTTAATATACGTTGTTCCATTAAAGCAAGCACTTTGAAGTCTTCATTGCATTAACATTATCAATAATAAAAAGCAGAATTACCAGGAAAAGATACCGGACGATAATTAAAATAATCATACAATAGTGGACTTAAGATTGATATTTAAAATAATTTTCTGAATAAGTAAAAAATGCTTTATAGTAAGAATAAGCCAAATATTCTATATTCGGCCGTACTACCGTGTATTCAGTGGGTCAAACGTAAAAATACCTTAAACAACCTTTGGCACAATTTCTACTTTTAGCTATCAATTTTTTCTTTTGGGAACGTCCACAAAGAAATTTTGTAACAAATTTAACATTTTTTCATAAATAATCCCAATTAATTTATTAAAAAATATAATTAAGATAAAAAAAATGATAACCAGTTAAATACCACTGTGTTCCACTGACGCACGTAACATATTTATAATTTGTAACAAAAAGCATTTTACTTGTCGATATACAGGGTGTATCTAAACTACTGGGCAAAACTTTAATGGGTGATAGTACACATCAAGATAAATAATATTAAATGGGAAACTAAGGGTCCCAAACGTCTTCCGAAGAAGATAGCCGCCATCAAAGTTTAGGGTCCAAAATTTGAAATGATTATAAAAAACGGAAAAATTGGTGGATTCGTTTGCGGTTTTCACGAAAACTATTCTTTATGTCAGTATTGTCTTGAAAATAAATAATAAAGATGAATTTCAAAAAATGCCGATAGAGGGCGCTTTAGACTTTGGAGTAGCAAACAACTATTTTTTACCGTTATTTTTTGCGTCCCATTAAATTTTTTTAGAAGTTTAGACATAAATTTAAATTTTGAGCTCAAAATCTGTGGTTAAGTAGCGCAAACTGAACTGTTTTCGATGGTAGTGGGTAGGTTCAAAATTCAAATGATTATAAAAAACATAAAAATTGGTCAATTGATTTGCGGTTTTCACTAAAATTATTCTTTACGTCAGTATTGTCTTGAAAATAAATTACACATATAAATTTCAAAAAATGCCGATAGAGGGCGCTTTAGAATTTGGAGTAACGTACAACTAGTTTTTACCGTTATTTTTTGCATCTTATTAAATTTTTTAGAAGCTTAGACATAAACTTAAATTTTGAGCTGAAAATCTGAATCGTTGAGAGTGGTTAAGTTGCGCAAACTAAACTGTGTTCAATGGGGGTGGAGAGGTACAAATTTCAAATGATTATAAAAAACGGAAAAATTGGTCGATTCGTTTGCGGTTTTCTCTAAAACATTCTTTATGTCAGTATTTCCTTGAAAATAAGTTTTAAAGATAAATTTCAAAAAATTCCGTTAGAGGGCGCATTAAACATTAGAGTAACCAACAATTATTTTTAACTGTTATATTTTTTGATCTAAATAAATGTTTTAAAAGCTTAGACTTAAATTTTGAGCTCAAAATCTGAATCGTTGTGAGTAATTAAGTAGCGAAAAATTGAACTGTGTTCGGAAGGTGGGCAGGGCAACATTTCAACTCCAGAACACAGTTCAGTTTGCGCTTCTTAACCCCTCTCAACGATTCAGAATTTGAGCTCAAAATTTAAGTCTAAGCTTTTGCAAGCATTTAATTAGATACAAAAATAACAGTTAAAAATTATTTTTGGTTACTCTAAAGTATAAGACGCCCTCTAACGGATTTTTAAAAAAATTATTTTTAAAATTTATTTTTAAGAAAATACTGACATAAAGAATGTTTTTAGAAAAAACCGCAAACGAATCGACCAATTTTTCCGTTTTGTATAATCATTTGAAATTTGAACCTTCCCACCCCCATTGAACACAGTTCAGCTAGTGCTACTTAACCACTCTCAACGATTCAGATTTTCAGCACAAAATTTAAGTTTATGTCTAAGCTTTAAAAAATTTTAATGAGATGCAAAAAATAACGATAAAAACTAGTTGTACGTTACTCCAAAGTCTAAAGCGCCCTCTATCGGCATTTTTTTTAATTAATCTGTGTAATTTATTTTTAAGACAATAGTGACGTAAAGAATAATTTTAGTGAAAACCGTAAACCAATTGATCAATTTTTATGTTTTTTATAATCATTTGAAATTTGAACCTACCCACTCCTATTGAACACAGTTCAGTTTGCGATACTTAACCACAGGTTTTGAGCTCAAAATTTAAGTTTATGTCTAAACTTCTAAAAAAAATTATTGAGATGCAAAAAATAACGGTAAAAAATAGTTGTTCGTTATTCCAAAGTCTAAAGCACCCTCTATCGACATTTTTTGAAATTTATCTTTATAATTTATTTTCAAGACAATACTGGCATAAAGAATAGTTTTCGTGAAAACCGCAAACGAATCGACCAATTTTTTCGTTTTTTATAATCATTTGAAATTTTGGACCCTAAACTTTGATGGCGCCTACCTCCTTCGGAAGACGTTTAGGACCCTTAGTTTCCCATTTAATATTATTTGTCTTTATGTGTACTATCACCACTTAAAGTTTTGCCCAGTAGTTTAGATACACCCTGTATTAAATCAAAATTTTGTTACGTTTGTGACACTCTGGTGAAGCAAAATTTTGATTTATTATGTAAACAATCAAAAAACATTTTGCAACAAATTAGATATCTTTTATGAGAATTGACTACAATGGTATTTAACTGGTTACATCAATTTTTATCTTAATTACAATTTTAAATAAAATAATTAGGATTCTTTTTCAAAATTTGTTCAAATGGTCACAAGAGTAACAGTGGACATTCCCTTTTACTGCCAACTTTTAACTGAATTACTGCTTAATATATACATACATGGATATATAATATTTTCAAATATTCCTCAATTGTTCAGCTATACAGTCACAGCATAAAAAATCTTGACGCTTGCGATTTTAGACATTTTGTTAAACATCTAAAAATATACATAAGGAATAACTCCGAAATTCCAGATGTATAAACAAAATAGTATAGGTCATATATTTTCGAAAAGATTTTTTTTCCAAAATCCAATAGGGGACTGTCAACAAATTGTAAAAGAACGAATATTTTTGGTATAAACCTGTCAAAACTACTGTAGTAAAAAAGCTCAAACTGCAGATTATGATGAAGTAGCTTATGGTAATAAACTGCATTCATTTTTATGCGAATAGCATGAATACTTAGAAAATAAGGTTTTTATAAAAACTTTTCAAATTATAAGCGCAAAAATTGGCAGAGTTCTTAATAAAAAACTTTGTTCTTTTCAGAAAAAACGAAATTGTACGTAATACCCTGTAATCAAAAATAAAAATAATTGTAAGAAAAATGAACAGGTTTACTAAATAAATTTTTACCTCGCATGCGTCAACTCTATTAAAATTTCATTTGCATTTTGTGTTAGTTAAATGTATAGAGCAACTTTTGTTAAAGTATCAAAATCATAGCTTGCAAATTCTGAAAGTTATTGTTGATAGAAGAAGATCAAAATCGTTATTCCCAAAATTAAGCAAAAGGATGAGGAGCTGTATCCAAATATAGTAGTAAGTGCAATACTGTGTAGACTCTAATCAATGGAATATGGATACAGCCCCTCCTTTTTTTGTTTCATTTTGGGAATATCGGATTTTGAAACTTTAACAAAAGTTGCTCTATACATTTAGCTAACATAATATGTAAATGAAATTTTGATATCGTTGACGCATGCGCAGTGAAAATTTATTTTGTAAACCTGTTCATTTTTCACACAATTATTAATATTTTTAATTTTGATTCCAGAGTATTATGTATAATGTCGTTTCTCACATTTTCTGAAAAGAACATTGTTTTTTATTAAGAACTCTGCAAATTATAAGCAAAAAACTTGGCAAAATTTGGGACCATTTTTATAAAAACCTTAATTGTTCTACGAGTGTACACGCTATCCGGATAAAAATGAACACAGTTTATTACCATAAGCCCCTAATCATAATCTGCAGTTTGTTCGCTTTTGCTACATTAATTCTGACAGGGTTGTTCAAAAGATATTCGTTATTTTTCAATTTGTTAACGGTCCCCTATTAGATTTTGGAAAAAAATCTTCTCGAAAATATATGACCTGTACTATTTTGTTCATATATCTGGTGTTTCAGACGCATTTCTCATTTATTTGTCTAGATATTTAACAAAACATCTAAAATCGCAAGTGTCAAGATTTTTTTTGCTGTGACTGTACACAAACTAAAAGGCATTCAAGAGGATAAGCACTAAAAACAGTTAGGACGGAAAGCTATATGCTACCGAAATCGGCATGCTTATAATTTAAAATATGTATTTGGTACTTTTATTTTAAGTTATATTGCATCAAGCTCCATCTCAATAATAAAAAAAAGTTTTATTTTAATACTGAAAACATATTTTATCTTTTTTGAGTTTATTAAAAACCTACATTATCTTCGTTTTATAGCAATTAAAAAAAATCTTATTCCCCGTATTTTAAGCTAAATTTCGGGACAATGTTAATAATAATCGTTAGAGAGTAATCTACTACAACTCAAGATGTTTCAAAATTATAGAAAAAGCGACGAATGCTGCTTAATTCTTTCACACCTGAATGCAAAAATAAAATTTTTTTAGCGAAATTGGGGGGGGGGGGGGGGGGGGACGATCATATTGAAACAGTTTTAACCAATTGGAAAATGGTTCTTTTGGTCTTGCATTTAGAAGCACTTTTTTTTTCTAATACGACGAGACGTAAAAATTGAAAATGTGCGATGTTTAGAAGTTTAAAAATTCACACTATCAAAAATTGTAAAGCTGAAATTTTATTTAAAATTTGCTTATGATACAGGAATATTAATGCTTAATCCATGGCATACGTAATATAGGATTCTTATTACGTAAGCCGTGTTTTGTTCAACATAAAAATGACGCTTATTATTATTTCAATATAGAATGGATTAGTCTTTGAAAATATCATTTTCAAAATGATCTCTCTTTAAGTTTAATCATATATTTTTAAAAAATAAAAACGATTAATAAATTTCAATGTAAAAAAGTAATACATTCATGAAAATATCACGAAGAATTCAAAAAAGTTGCATTTTATTTACACGAAAAATTACAAAAAAACTTTTTTTTTTTTTTTTTTTTTTTTTTTTTTTTTTTTTTTGACGAAAAAATAACTGCTATTGACTCTCGATTATTATAATAAAAAAATAATAATAAAATATACATTATTGCCTTCCTTCTATCTGAAAGATATATACGTAATTTCAATATTCATATAATTTAAAAAGCGATATATTGGCGGGAAATTAATATTTAACTAGAAATGAATGTTCTTTTCCTTTAATTGTAAAAACAAAAAAGTTAACATAATTATGAAAAAATATAATTAACAAAACTTATTGTAAAACTTTAAATATTAACACAGATTACTTAACAGATACCAAAATGATAATAGAGTTTAAAACACTGCTATATTGCATATGGTTGCTTTCTGATCAGTCATTAAAGAAAAGATAAAATTGTTAAAAACACAATTTAAATGTATTCAGATGCTACAATCTCCACGAAACGTATTAAACAATTAATAATAAATGCATCAATTCTCTCTTGACTTACGTGAAAAGTCCTGCATAACAATTTCTTCACGAGTAGGATTAATCGTTGAAAGAATAGTAAAAGTTTACATACCTGAAAAAGGAAAAAAAGTTTACAATTAATAAAAATAAAATGTTTACGGTAAAGCATATTAAAATTTACATTCGGTTCCTTAAAAATATTTATTACAACATGTATGGAATGTAAATGTAAACGAATGACAATAAATCCTGTAAAACCGCAAGACTGACAAAAATATGTTTAAGATAGGACTCCATCTTAGAAGGTATAAGGATCATTCTCCTAAAAGTGTACATTTTCAATGCGAATTTTTTTTTTTTTTTTTTTTTTTTTTTTTTTTTCATCAAGACAAATGTTATCGTGTTTAGAAACTTACCACTTACTGCAAGTAAAAATCAGCAATGGACCAGCTACCCTTTTTTTATAGCAGTTTATTAGTTATGAGAGTGAACTTTATGCTAAAAGTTATGTTTATGTAGTGAGACAAGGCATAAAAAATTATTTATGATATTAGATGTATAACTATGGAGCAATTCTATGTACGAATGCATAATGAATTTATTTGGAATAAATATATATTTAAAAAAAAATCTCCCATCTGGAACTGTAAAACTAAAATATATCCCCCCCCCCCCACACACACACACACACTTTGAGAAAAAAATATTTTTATTCTTGAAATCAACATCTGTTAATATAATTAGATAAGCAATAAATAAGCATATATCTTAGTGTTGATTTAGTCCCCTTGAATTACAGACCACGAATGTGAGAAACTCCAATAATCATGGTTGCTTTTTTTTTTTTTTTATAACAATATATAAAATCTGAGCACGAAAACAAATTTCTGACTTATAATTTAGCAACAGCAAACATATTGGGTAACTTTAGCATCATGGTTCATGAAAAACAAAATCCGATGATAATTTTGCCATCTATTAACATGGAAATTTAACTTTATATTTGGTCAACTTTGGAGGTGAGAATTTATTGTATGGTGCTCCTTTCCATACACAGAGAATAAAAATACAAAAAAGTAATTAACTATGCTAAGTTACTTTGCTCTTGAGATTATAATAGCTAAACTAATGATTATTGAACCCGTTTTTTCAATTAAATAACCAAACATTTTCCTTTGTAACAATGGGTGTGTGATATGACACTGAGGTGAAATCTCACATATTGTGTACTAAGAAATAATAATAATTAAAAAAAAATAGTAACCTTAATAAATGTATGCACACAACACATGTAGTCTTCCTTCACTTTCAATAGAAAGCATAAATTAATTTAGAAATATTCATGTCAAACAATGTGAAAAAGGCTTTGTGACTCGAAGCTTTGTACACTATTGGAAGAATGACCCATAAATGATCAGTTCTTTTGTTCAGACCATGAGATTTTTCGGTATAAGACAAGATTCATTTAAAAGAGTCCATTTCGAAAGGTTTTACAGTAATACATTTTGAACTATAATCGGACACAGTTTTCAAATAATAAAAATTGACCTTCAAGGTCTTCCTCATCTTCAGTGTAAAATATTCTTTTTATGTGCATTCGTAATTGTATAAATACGTAGCACCTACAGTATTCGAGTGGTCCGTCAATACATCTGTCATTCTGTCCGTATGTCCGCATATAACAGGGCGTAAAAATTACCCGACCGAATGGTTTGAAAATAATCGTTGCCGAGTTCTGTCGAGTCATTGCAAATTTTATGAAAGTGGAATCAAAACTCAAAAAGATATTAATAAACATTTGCTTCATTATATTAAACCTTATGCGTAAATAATTCAATGATATCCCATAATATGTAATGATTCTATTTTGTATTGATACGATTTTGCATATGACTGCAACTACTATAGCACCAAGATCTGAATATTTATAAAACTAGGTATTGTATGACAGCACCACATTTGTCACATCTGATGTAAGACAAGATTCATTTAAAAGAGTCCATTTCGAAAGGTTTTACAGTAATACATTTTGAACTATAATCGGACACAGTTTTCAAATAATAAAAATTGACCTTCAAGGTCTTCCTCATCTTCAGTGTAAAATATTCTTTTTATGTGCATTCGTAATTGTATAAATACGTAGCACCTACAGTATTCGAGTGGTCCGTCAATACATCTGTCATTCTGTCCGTATGTCCGCATATAACAGGGCGTAAAAATTACCCGACCGAATGGTTTGAAAATAATCGTTGCCGAGTTCTGTCGAGTCATTGCAAATTTTATGAAAGTGGAATCAAAACTCAAAAAGATATTAATAAACATTTGCTTCATTATATTAAACCTTATGCGTAAATAATTCAATGATATCCCATAATATGTAATGATTCTATTTTGTATTGATACGATTTTGCATATGACTGCAACTACTATAGCACCAAGATCTGAATATTTATAAAACTAGGTATTGTATGACAGCACCACATTTGTCACATCTGATGTGCAATTTCAGAATTGCTAGTTTCTCAGCTTTCACTTTTAAATACAATAATTAAACCTAAGACACTTCTCTCTTAGTGTACTTTCTCAAATAAACTCTTGAAACTCCAGATTTCAAAAACTTATCACCATATAGTGAACTCATATTTTATAAATTTCTCATCATAAAATTAAATATATATATGGGTGATTCTCAAAAATAGGGGACGATTTCAAAAATGAAATCTTAAAAAAATTAATGTTAGCTAAATTTCTGAAAAAAATATGTGTTGTTAATATAGTATTAGGTATACTTTACATGTAGTCAGCAGAGCTAAATATTTAAAAATTAACTTTAAAAAAAAATTAGCATTTTTTGAGCCATGCTAATGACAAAACAAATTGCATGGAATGAATATATTAAGAAATTTTTATTTTCTTCCTGTTTAAATATTTTTTTTCTACGTTTATTAGCCGTCCTTTCCAACAAATAGTTTCCATTTTTACATATATACATATAAGGAGAATAAAAACATTACCAAAGAGCAAACTTTGTTTACATGAACAACATTCTGACACTAACAGTGTAAGAAGCTGTCTTAGTGATTTTCTGACAGATTTAATGCATATTTTAGGGATAATAAATGTAATACCTAAATTTATATGTAAAATTAAACTTTAAAAAGGATACAATATAAGTACTGGTTACATTTATGCACATAGGAGTCTTTAGCATGGACAGAAAAACCATGCTAATGACACTGATATTTGTCCATGCTAATGACAATTTTTAATTTAAATAAGATTATGAGCCATAATATAATCACAATGCAATAGTCCTTTCTCGGGCTTTTTAAAATACGAAAGTTCTATGCAAATAAGTAAAATAAAAATTTTAACTATAAAATAAACATGAAAATTATTATCCATTCTAATGTCATACAATTGATGTACTCGCCTAATATTCAACTTCTATTCTTAAAATACAATACATGCTTCTATTTTCAGGCTGGAATAAAATGGCTACTTGTTGCCATGGAGAAACTTTATATTTTCAAAGTATTGTCATATGTGAAAATGAAATATTGATTAATAAACAGCTGTTATAGTATGACCTTGTTTTAAAAACAGAATATGGAGGACAAACTTTAATTCTCTTTTTATATACTATAATTTTATTTTTAAAAAGAAATTTATTGGATAAATCCTCTCCTTGATTAATTTAAAGAAAGAATAACATTTGTTTTATTTTATAAACATGATATTAACTCTTGAAAAAGCTAGTACATACAAGGCACAGCTGCTGTGGACATCCATGCTAATGACATATTGAACATTCATTCTGTTATTTTAAGGTGTTTTTAACTAAAAAGTGAGTAATTCTTGAGTGCAAATAATGAATAATATTAAGACAAACATATCTAAGCATAAAAACATGACAGAAAACCTCTCAATTTTTTTTGTATGCTGAAAGACATAAATTGTCCCCTATTTTGAGAATCACCCATATCTTTAGGATTTTTTTTATTTATTTCAAAAATATTATATATGTGATATATATATTATACATTCCAGCCGAAACATATCTAACCGATGTACAGAATGTAGATGAAAATAATTTTAATTGCAGTCAGATTTTTTTAATGCATATTTTTTAAGATTGTCCACCAGTTATATCACAAAATATTTACATAAAATGTATCTACTAAGCATTCAAGTAACAAATTTATTACGTTTAATAAAAAGTGTATTAATTTCATATTAGCCGCATGGCAACAGTTAATAGTCAAGGAAATCGCCAAAGATGTCACTATTTATAGCAAAGATTTTACTTTGATCACTGCACAGTTTAAGCATGAAATTCACATCTATTAAACAACTGTTATTTATTTATTTATTTATTTTGCATGTGGCAATGAAAGAATGTTATGGAATATCAGCAGGAAACAAATACGGAACTATTTACATTGGGTTAGTACAAATATACTAATCTTCTGAGATTGAGGCTTAAAGAAAAAGGAATACTTTGAATTACTTTAAAAATCATAAAAATTTGGTTATGTGACATACAAATTTCAAACATCTGTGACCTGATTGACAGTATGAAAATTAAAACTGTGAAATGCTTAAAAAATAATATTTTTTTATGAAAATGAAATGGATTGCCGAGTTTGTTACCATCGTCAGTATGACGTCAGCAAGACTTAAGGGCATATTTTTGCCTTATGATATCAGATATGTTTTCACAATATATCTTTACTCTCACTTCAACAAATATTTCTAAAACTGCAGCACATTTCAAAACTAACGGAATAAAATTTCAGGCGTGAGAAATACGCGTAAAAACATTTTTTGCATAAGGTCGTCAATATCAACTCCATTTGGATTGTCATTCAAAAATTTAAAACACTCGTTACCGACAAACGGGTTTGAAAATTTGATCTTCATAAATAGAAAGGTTTATTTTCGGATTTATTATATTTAAAAAACATACATAAATTATTCTTAATTTCAACTGTACTTTTAAAAATGCTTATTTTAAGTAATTTTTATTTAGTAACATTTTGTAAATATACTGTATTTAAAAATCTTTTAAAATATTAAGGAGGTGAGCTGTAATTGATAAATAAAAAAACACTATTTAAAAATGAATCCTATAATAAAATCCATCTTGACGATGGCGGAATATCCACAAACTTGCATTTGCTATCACAGATTCGTTGAAGCGATAGTCTCGGTAAAGAGGCATTTACATCTATTCAAGGCATATTCAAAAAATTGCATACAGACATGCTCAATAAAAAGCTCTCATATCTAAATCCAAAGAATCCTCGAAAAATTGGATGAATGAGGTACATTGTGAAAGAAAAAAGACGCGTTTACCATCACAAAAGCGTCAACACTAATTCAGCTCTCTCTGTACCTGGAATAAGGCACGCAAAATTAACCACTAAAGCCAGTCATCAAAAAACAACTGACAAGATAAAACCTCTTCATCAGATGCCCGTTTTCCGATGATAGAAATAAAATTCTGGAAAAAATATTAATCTTCAATTATTCCCCATTGAAAAAATACATTTTGCTATTATACAAAAGAAGTCTAATTCTGAAAATGAAAATTGTCTTGTTCGACTCTAATTTCTTTAAATTGTATATATTCATAATTTTACGAAAAAAAAATTTGAATGAAAAGAAAAAAAAAGGGGGGGGGATCGCAATACTTGGAAATAAAGGGATATATCCTTCGACCCGTGATCAAAATTTTAGTAAAGCGCAGGGTTTAACAAATTTGCAAAGTTTAATTCTAAAAAAATATGCAAACATGCACTCTTCATATATGTTTTAATGAATAGGCGAATGGTCGTAATATTAAATATAAAAAAAATCTAAAAGTTCAAATTAAAAATTATTTTTATCTATATTCTGTATTTTAAGCATCATATTCTGTAAGTTAAGAAGTCCGAGGTAAGTTGATATTGATAAATAAAAACCACTTTTTTAAATAAATCTTATGATAAAATCCATCTTTAAAATGCCAGAATATCCACATATTTGAATTTACTAACAGATTCTCAGAAGCGATTGTCTGGATAAAGTACTTTTCGAAAGAGGCATTTACATCTATTCAACGTATATTTAAAAAAATTGCATACAAACATGCTCAATAAAAAAAAATAATAAACTCATATCTAAATCCAAAGAATACTCGAAAAATTGGATGAATGAGATACACTGTGAAAGAAAAGAGACGCGTTTACCATCACAAAAGCGTCAACACTAATTCAGCTCTCTGTACCTGGAATTAGGCACGCAAAATTAACCACTAATGCCCGTCATTTTCAGCTGCATGCACGGCTGGTTGAGCAGTAGTTGGGAGGGATGGGTGCCAGCAAAATAATACAAAGTAGGGAATAAAAAAGAATCTCCTGGTTTTATTTTTTTTAATTGACAGTGAATTGGAAGCGATAAAAACGAGAATAAGCCAACTTTGAATGATTTTTCGCTGAGTACTTAATCTTTTGAATCAGATAAAGCTAAATAAATCAATTATAAAATTCGATATATTAAATCAGAAGAAAAGGTAATAAAAAATAAACTCAATTAATTGAAATTAAAAATATGAGAAACTATGAGTATATTATGGATTCATCAGAGGGTCTTTATAATTCATAGTAAACATATAATATTTCGTCAGTATTAAGTCTAAAAAAGGACGATATTAAGCTCCTTAGAACAGATCGAAAAACCAATAATGAGAAAGAAATACATTCAACATAAAATGCTTTCTAATATAATTACAGCGACAGAAAAGAATGAAAATAATTAGGCCTGTGTTTACAATAACTGAAGCCTTTAAACTAAAAATATCTGGAGGTCCTTATATAAATAATTTTGAATAATGCAAAAAGCCCCTTAAAGCCAAAAGAGAGTTCTAGACTCTGGTATTCATTCCGACCTCTCCCCCAATTCTTCATTGCCACAAGCAGTTAAATATTCATTTAGTAGATTATAGAAATTAATATAAAGATAAATATAGAAATTAACTAAATATATATGACGATTCCAATGGAAAAATCTGAAGCTAACCCTTATCTACTTATATTTGAATATTACTCTAAAAATATTCAATATTGCTCTGAAATTTTCTAAAACATTGGTGGAATTTTTCTGATAAGCAAACTGTTACTATTTCCTTTTCCGATTAAAGATTATCCGCCACTAAAATAATTAAAAACCACATAAAAATTGGGATGAATTTCTGCAAATACTTAGTTTTTATGCAAACAATTTAACAACAGTTCCTAACAGCAAAGTAAAATTCACAATTAATTCTGACCAGGATAAGGTAATTATTGATATAATTTTATTACTTTACCAGCTGTTTTTCTTTTACATAAAGTTTTAAAAATAACATTAAACTGCATACTATATTTTTTTAAATATTTTTTAATGTTTATGTACAGCTATACAAGTTGCGGTATTTTTATCTTTATCATACAGTATTTTTTGTTTCTTTAAAATTAAAAAGATACATACGATTCAATTAAATTTTTGAGCACTATATCTAAAATTTTCTTACTAATTTGAAAATAAAATAATCGACTTCAATGGTAAAATTAAGAGCTTCAATTTTAATAAAAAATAAACGAGTTTTAATGAAATCCCAGCGGAAAATTGTGCACAAAAGCATTCTTTCAAAACAAAAATCCCAATATATTTTATAATACATTTTCTTGATGTGATAATCACAGAGCTACCAATTAATATTTGAGTAAAATCAGTTTTTAAAAATTTTAACAAGACTTAAATTTGTCATAATATGTCATATTCCAGTCGCCACCAGGGCTTAATTTCTAAGCAAAGTTAAGAAACAACGCAAATTTCGTTAAAAGATCGCAGAAGAAAAGCTAATTTTATCAAATGGTCGCAAAAAATGACGCGACTTTTGCGAATCGCTAAAAAACACGATTTTCATCAAATTATCGTAGAAAAAACGCAATTTTGGTTAGGGAATCTATAAAAAAATACGTGATTTTCGTAAGAGGATCGCGAAAAAAACGTAAGATTGCAGTTAGAGGAATGCAGAAAAACGCGGTTTTCGTCAATTGACCGTGAGAAAAACACAAAATTTATCAAAGGGTCGCGACTTAGATGCCGAAAATTAGTTGCCAGGTCAAAAAATTTAATCGTCACGTAATAACTGGCAACCATGAATCTACACCTATAATAAACAATATGAAATGTCAAAAAAATTATTTCTCTAACTGCAGTGTTTTTAGATAGTTTAAAATAGAATCGCTTCAGAAGCACGTTTTCGTTGCATCAATAACCATGGAAATGAGTTTTTTTGAAGGTGTGTGTGTGTAGTGGTATCAACATTCACGGAAAAGAGTTTTCTAGGGGTTGGGGAGAGGGAAGGATTACTTTCTCAATATAAATTCGTATACATCAAATGTTTTTTTAAACGATCATACTATTTATATTTTTATGTATTATGTTTAATTTGCCGTTACGTTATCGTAAAACACATTATTAATGCTTTTTTTCCCTTTATTGACACCATACCAATAAATGGTATATAATTCTTGTTATCTGACATCGATTGCACACAAAATGCATTCATATACCGCGACCGATCTTCATGCAGATCAGCCACGTTCCTTCAAAATATCACGACGAAATCGTCCACAAATCAAAAGTTGCAAATTGAATTTTGCTTGCACCAATGTCGGATAGCCACAATCTTGGACGATTTATCGGTTCCTTGTTGACAAATAGAAAAAAATTCTTATTCCTTGCGGTATGGTCCAACTGCGATCCGCGTAAAACAAGTATTTATTTTTAAAAAAAATGCGCTACCTAATTGCAGGATTTCTATGATTAAATAAGGGAAAAACTACCTGCACGAAAATACGAATATACTGACTAGAACACAATGAGAGAAAAGTTTACTCACATATATAATTGAAAAGGCTTAAGGGGACTCAGGGGTTGATCGATACGGAAAAACATGAAAACAAGCTCTCGCTTCGAGTCCATATAAAAACAAAAGTATTCAATGTAATTAAACTTTGATATTTTAAAGGTATATTTGTAGTCTTATAAAATTATAAAATGAAGTACAGTTGGCTCTCGTTAATTCGAACTCGTTGGGACCACAAGAAATGTTCGAATTATCCGATGTTCGAATTATGGAAAATATGAAATGAAAACATGCTTAATATGGTACTATTACAAAGGAATTAATGTTATAGTGTTTTTTTTTTTTAATTTATTTCGTCTGTTATCATTAGAATATGACTTAATATTAAATTAGAATGTATAAATACATAAACTAATTAAACGATCAGAAACAAGCACGATAGAAGAAAAATGTAAAGCGTCATTGGTGGACAGAAGGGGCACTAAGAAAGTGGATATCAAATGCATTGGATTATATATATTAGAGCCGTACCGAGTACTCGGTAAATACTCGGTATTCGGCCTACTCGGCCAATTTGCCGAGTACTCGGTCAGAGCAGTTGTAAGAATTTCATTTTTTAAGCATATAAATTTATAACTGATCTGTAAAAAGTTATTCGAATATCAATGTATAATATATTTAGTAATTCATAAAACTATTTACTCTGTATTTAACAATATGTCTGCAAAATATAGAAAAAGTTGAGAACAAAAACCCACATAAAATTTCACATTTATACAAATAAAAATAATTTTTTGATATATAGGAAAACAGAAAAGACTTATTTTGGATAAAGAAACTGAAAATACGATAAATGCAATAAAAAAATAACTATTAAATTTATTATATTCCAAATTATGGTGCAAAAACACCAAACATTCTACATTATCAGTAGACAGGGCATTTCTTTTACTACTATAAATTTGGCCTGTCTCTGAAAATATATGTTCAGAATAAACAGTTGTTAAAGATCCACATCAGAGTTTTTTGCAAAATTGCACATATTTGCAAAAGTTTTTTTTTTTTTTTTTTCCCCACTATGCAAATGGAATGTCAGTTTTACATAAGTCTTCTGTTAAGAAAGCCTGTATCATTATTTGTACCAATTCTTCATGTGGAGATTTTAAACAAGTACTAGTGCCACAATTTTTTTGCTCATTCGCAATTTCCTCAAAACATTCCCAGAAAATAGATAAACTTTTTGCTGGCATTCTCTTCTGGTTCGTCTACATTAGCATTCTCATGATGTATTTTTTGTTTCTTTGGTGGATTTTCAAATACTGGATAATCTACACTCATCAATTCTAGAACTTTCTTTTAAAGGCATTCTTAATTCACACATTTATAATTTTCATTGAAAAAGGTTAGTTTTTTACTGATATTTAAAAAATAATAAATTTAAAATAATATAATTTAATCTTTTCACATGAAAAATGAAAAAAAAAACAGCAAAACCAATACTTTTTTTTATCAAAAGAAAATAAAGTACAGACAATTACAAAATAAATATGAAATGTTTTGCATTATTTAGTGAATTGAATTGTTACAGTAACCAATAAACATTTTTATTTTTGATAGACAGATTTCAATGGTCGGAATACATTGGAGGGTTAAAGAATATTTTAATTTTATATTGGCTAACAATTGCACTTTTTATGTATCAATTCCCCTTTTTTATTGGTTTTGAACTGCCAAAGATTGTCTTTAAAAGGTGCCCAAATAAATTTCAAATTTAATGAGTTAATTTATTTATACTATATATGTATATTATATATACGTACACATACACACAGGTATAGATATATGTATGCCTAAGCTAATATTATGCGCATATCAGTGTTTTATTTTCTTATTACACAACTACTCGGTACTCGGTATTCGGCCGAGTAGTGAGTGGCCGAGTACTCGGTACTCGGCTACTCGGCCAAAGTACTACTCGGTGCACCACTAATATATATATATTTGTTCGGAACAATTTTCACAAAAACCAAAGAAAAAAAGTTATGAAAATGATCTGAAATCCATGAGAAAGAAGAGAAAAATGAAAAATCGGAATTCTCGTTAATTCGAATTAAGCGAAGTCAAGAGAAAATGAGTTCGAATTAATGAAAATTTTTAACGTTATTCTGCCATTGAAAATTTCGGGACTTCATATTTAGTTCGAATTAAGCGAAGATTCGAATTATCCGATTTCGAATTAACGAGAGTCGACTGTATTTCAATGTAATATAATAAGAAATATAGCAAAATTTATGTAACACAATTTTTGAAAAAAAAAAAAAAATGTGTTACATCACCAATACCAAGATATCTTAACGTTGAATTGACATAAGAACCTAATTTTTGCTTTAAAATGATCCGGAAACTGTACTCTAGAGAATGAATTAAGGACATAACTATCACTCAAAAAAACATTAGTAAAAAAACTCCTAAAAAATACTATTTGTTTTTCATTAAAAATACTTAAATATTAAACTATCTAAACTATATTAATTCATTCTATAGATAATGATGTTATACGCATGCAAAAAAAAAAATTAAGCCATTCCATCAAATAGGTTTTTTTTAATCTTGGTGTTAGTCGTCAAAAATCAAGTTTTGAGAAAACGTGATTTAAAGTAGAAATTATATGGGTGCGGCTATGAAAATGTTGATACATAAATGCTTATAACTCCGTTAAAAATGCAAATATTTTTATGCGGTTTTTTGCATTGAGTTTAGAATTAATTGAATAATCAAACTAGATCATTTAAAGAAATAGATTTTTTGAAAAGTTTTCAACCCCTGAGCCCCCTTAAGACGACGAACAAAATCTATAAAAGAAAAACACAGAACTTTATTAATCAATTCAAATAGTGGCAAATTTGGTTTTTTTTCTCGGGGTTGGTGAATGAGAAATAAGATGAAATATTGAGTTACAGTACATCTTAATGTGTGTCATTTCGTAATGGGAGATTCAAAAGAAAAAATATTTTTAATTTTTAAAGAGTGTTTACATATGAAAGATTATATATTTATATATATGTTTATAAATAGTGTGTCATAAAAATTAAATATATTTATATAGCGATATACCAAAATGATGCAATAATTTTAATAAAAAAAATGTTTTCATTGGTTTATCGTCAAGTGATCTAATTGCTTACGAAAAAAAGTTTTGTTTTATATTGTTTATATATAGGTCTAGAATCGAATGTATTAGTGTATTTTTTTTTTTTTTTTTTTTTTTTTTTTAAAGAAGCTTTTGTTCTAACTTTAGATTTATAGAATAAAATTATACATTTTTTGTTGCAACTAAAAGCTGCTATTTGCGAATTCACACCATTTTCTCTTTGCGTTAATCTAACCTAAATGTAGCATAAAATTGAATAATTCCCAACTTTTATACATCTGCTATATTTCAAAAATCGAAGCATTTTATGCAAATAAAACTGCATGGCATTGTGTTTCAAAAAGTAACAATAGTATTACATTAAAATCCTTAATTCGAAAACTTCTAAAACGTGCAAGAAAGCATAAAAATAGTCACTAAAATTAACTAACTTACGGGAGATTTTTATTTATGGTAGAATGGAAGTTCACTGTACGATAATCACACACGCAACTTAAAATTCAAATTAACGTTAATTGTTACAGTAGAATTTCGTCAACAATAGACGAAATTAATTAATAAATTTAATCATGAAATTTATCACTCCTAACAAAGACTAATTGCCACTGCTTACAAAAGAAGCCCAAGAAAGTTTGAGGCACCGGATGAACAAAAGCAAGACAAATGTGCAAACCATGACATGATAAAACAAATTAAAATTTACCAGTGCATTTCATCTTGCAGGATATCAGTTCTACAAACAGAAGATAAACACAAAGAATTGGCTTTTATAAAACATAAATGATTTGAAGAATTCTTTTATTCTTTATTATCAAAATTCTTCGCCAAAACGGAAAGGATTAAATATTCACAGTCGAAAACAGCAGCTAATAAAATGTGATGAAATATCAATATAATATAATCAATAAAGCAATAAACCTTTAAAAGATAAACTTAAGAAAAGTTTTACATTTTCAACATTTTTTTTTTTTTTAATTTAGAAAAATAGTTGATACGGTGAGCTCGTTCCATTTCAATGATCAATTAAAAATACATTTTGAAAAAGAATTAACTGCATATTTAATTAAAATTTTTAAAAGTTTATAAAAATTAATTTTTTATAATCCCTACTACTTTTTCAAATACTAATATTTTTGCCCAGTTATACATATATTTTTTAGATTTTGAAATGGATATTACGCAAGAATTTTAGTTACTTATAACATATAAATGATATCCAAGAACATTTCTTATAAAATTCTAAAATTTAAAAAAGAATGAAAATGTGTAAAAAAAGCGTTCTAAAATACGGTTCTAAATAAGATTTCTACGCAATCTGAGTAAGTACTGAATCGATTTAAAAAATAATGTTGTGAAAATGACAGTGAAGCTCTTTCTTCAATGAAGGTTATATTTTATGTCGGTGCCATTATTCCAAAAGAGGGGTTAAGGAGCAAAAAGTTCTAAAAATGCTATTTTTGTGTTATTGAAGAGCCTAGAAACATGAAATTTAGTGAGATAGTTACTTATTAAATATAAATTATCTCCAAGAACATTCCTTAAAAAATTCGAAATTAAAGAAAAAAGGATAAAAATGCGCGAAAAACGTTTTAAAAACTTTCTGTATGCCTATTTATCAGCAATCTTGAGAAGTATCAAAACGATTTCAAAAGTTATGATAGGATATCGATGCAGGCAGCACTCGTTCTAACAGATTATTTTATGCTGGTGTCACTAACACCAGTAAGTTGCAGGTGCAAATTGCGTTCTAAATTGCGTTTTTTTTTTTTTTTTTTTTTTGTTAAATATAGCATTGGTAGTTATTTATAAAATACAAATGTCCTCTATAAAAAAATTGAAAGTAAATTCGTAATATAAAAGTTGTGAAGCGAAAGGAAGATGCGAAATGCGTTCTAAAAACATTCCTAAAATACGATTTCTGTGCAATCACCGGGAAATAATAAACCTATTTATAAAAATAATGGTTGCGAATCAATGGTGACAATCTCTCATTCTACATAGGCTATATTTTATAGCGGTGTCACTATCACATGGAGTTTCAAAAGTTGACAAATTAATGGAGACAGTCACTGATTCAACATGGGCATTTTATGTTGATGCCAGTACCCATAGACAGATGGTTGACCGTTAAACAAGAAGAATAGAATTTGACATGGTTAATTTTGAGATGTAAATGCGTACTAAGATTATGGTTTCTAAAAAATTCAAAACTTCTAATTAATACTGAAATAGACGCATGAATTGAGCATAAATGTTTTAAAATATATTCTAAATAATTAATTTAGAATCAGTTTAGCTCTTCGTATTCATTTAGGTATCATTTCTGCGTAATGCAACGTAATAATGAAGTTTAGTCAAACTGTGGCTTAACCCATTAGTGCCTAGCGTCCCTTTTTAGGGACGCTTATAAAAAAGGCAATAAAGCACTTTTCACACCAATAAATAGAAAAATAAACACTATTTTTCACGACATAAATTCCTCAACAAATTAAGATTAAAGTTCTTCGTCTTTTAAAAGTGGTGGGAAACCCAAAATTTCATTTTTAATTAAGAAAATAATTTGGGCATTAATGGGTTAAATGATAATTTTTGAATTGTTCCTAAAAATATTTCTTCTAATAATTAGACATCACTTGGCATATTTTAAACTATTGTTGTGTTGGCTAATATATATAGTACGTTGATTGTGGGTCCATTGCAGTTTTTCCCTTCATTCAGTGCATGTTACGATAAATGTGATAATATTGCTGAATTAATTAGTCGCAAATCAAAATATATTATATATGTATATAAACATATCATTCAATAAGCCAGCTATCATTCGTAAAGAAATAATTTGCAGTATGACATCTCTTTTTGTAAAATATATTTTTTTATAATAAAAAATTCCTAACAATAAATTAATAACTCGGATAATGATAACAATCTATAACATAACACGCACACAAATACAGACAATGTCATAAAAAAGGGAGGTTATGATTACTTATTCGGCAATCATCACAACAGACACCTTACCAAAGCAGATGAAAGAAGTCAAGAATTGGGAATAAGTGAAATGTACATATCAAGCCAAATATGATTGAAATTCTAAGTAGAAAAAAAAAGTAGTCAGATTTGCAAAAGAACATGTATGAAATATCTATTAGAAACAAAGACTGGTTGGCAAAGCGTGACAGAATGCAACAAGTGAAGAGGAAAGGGAGAGGATGACTACTAGATCTTTAAACTGTGGATAGAATTACTTTCTAAAAAACGTATGAAAGGAAACGCACCAACATGCACCCGGCCACAATAATTCAAGCATACTGTTTATTAAAGGAATCAGAACTCATTCTCTAAGTAGCTGATTTACAAGACACGGTCCGGAGCCATTGAAAAATCGTGCAAAATGCGAAAAAGATCTCAATATCGCATAAAAAAAGGGGGAAGTCTCTACAAATCGTTGCGCCAATTTAGAATAAACTATATTGACAAGAAGCCGAAATTTACTGTATTGGGTTTTGAAACTGAAATTTTGATTCGTTTTAATTATGCGAAAAAACAGTCGCGAAACTCGAAAAAATTCGAAAAATTTCACAAAAAATTAACGTAAGATTCAATAAAAATTCTCCAAATTAACTCTAAAAATGAAGTATCTACAACATAGCACACAACGGATATACAAAATACCACAAAAAAGAATTAAAAAAAGAAATAAAAAGTATGGGGTTAATGTTCACAGCCCAATACGACAACTGAATTCTAATTATTCGGCAATCCTCGAAACAGACTCCTTACCAAAGCAGATGAAAGAGGTCAAGAACTGGGAATAAGTGAAAGATACACATCAAGCGAAATAGGATTAGAATTCTAAGTAGAAAAAGCAGTCAGATTAGCCAAAGAACGGACATCCATTAGAAACCGAGAGTGATTGGCAAAGCGTGACACGATGCAACGGATGGAGAAAAAAGGAAAGAATGGGGGATAGTACCCATATGACTACTAACCCTCTAAATTGTGGATAGACTTACTTTTTGAAAGACGTTAATACACCCGATTGTAATCATCCAAGTATGGTGTTAAACGAATCAGAACTTTCTTTCTTTTTAACCGATGACCAGGCCCCTACCTGCCGAGTTATCTCAGCTTAACGGGTTAGATACCTGGTATCAAGGCGGACGACCACCTAATTGCCGCGAAGCGGCAATAAACTTTGCTTCGCGTGCCATCATTTCTGCAGTACTTGCTTGTCGTTGAGCATACTTTGTTTCGCCTGTTAATTAAAGGTATATCCTGTTGTTTGAACTGCAAATGGCTTCGCAAGATGGTCTCATAATTTAGAGCCTTGATCAGATGACGAGACCTTCATCTGGTAAGACACCTCCAGAGGTATAATTCACAGGTAACGTGGAGGACTTTGCACCCACGACGGATTTTACATGCACCAGGCGCCATTAGCGTACATTATGGAATTTTAGCCGGCAGAGTGGGGGTGATAACGAATCAGAACTTATACTTTAACTAATAGTTGATCTACCCGCCATGACCCGTTAAGTTAAAATATTGTACAAAAGACGAAAAAGATATAAATGTCGCCTTAAAAAATCTACAGATCGTTGCACCAATTCAAAATAAATTTTATTGAAAAGAGGGCAAAATTTACTATTGGGCTGAAACCGGATTCGTTTTACTAATAGGAAAAAATTCCAACAATCACATAAAACATTAGAGTATGTTTTAATCCAAATTCCTCACATTAACTAGAATAATGAAGAATCTATATAATGTAGTATATAACGCACACATAAAATTCCACAAAAGGAAAAAAAAAGAAAAAGAAAGAAAGAAAGTAAAAGGGAGGGGCGTTAATACTTACTACCAGATACGACAACTGAATCCTAATTATTCGGCAATCATCGAAACAGGCAGCAGATGACCAAGGCAGATACCAAAGCAGATGAAAGAAGTCAAGAACTGGGAATAAGTGAAAAATACACATCAAGCGAAATAGGATTATAATTCTAAGGATAAAAAAACAGACAATTTGCCAAAGAACGGATATCCATTAAAAACCAAGAGAGTTGGCAAAGCGTGGAGGGGAAAAGAAAGGGTAGGAGATGGTACCCCTATGATTACAAACCCTTTAAACTGTGGATAAACTTACTTTCTGAAAGACGTTGAAAGGGAAACGTACCCGATGACAATTACCCTAGCATGGTGTTAGACGAATGAGAATTTATTCTCTAATTAGCTGACCTACACGGCATAGCCGGTTAAAATATTGTACAAAACGTGAAAAAGATATAAATGTCGTATTAAAAAACCCTGAAAAATCTACAAATCGTTGCATCAATTCAGAATAAGTTTTATTGAAAAGAGGGAGAAGCTTACTATTGGGCAAGACGACTAAAAGCAGGTTTGTTTACTAATGGTAAAAAATCTCCGCAAAACTTGAAAAAATTTTAATAATCTTATAAAAAATTCGCGTAAGTTTCAATCCAAATTTCTCACATTAACTCGAATAAGGAATAATCTACACTATAGCACACCACGCATACATAAAATTTCAAAAAAGGAAGAAAGAACGGGATTGGTGGTCCCTGTCCGATACGACAATTGAATTTTAAAATTGTTCGGCAATCATCACAACAGACACCTTACCAAAAACAGATGAAAGAAGTCAAGAACTGGGAATAAGTGAAAGATACACATCACGCGAAATAGGATTAGAATTTTAAGTAGAAAAATGCAGTCAGATTTGTCAAAGAATGGACATCCATTAGAAACCGAGACTGATTGGCAAAGCGTGACACAAGGCATATGACTACCATAAAATAAGCAATCTATGCACGGAATATATTCCATGATGATTACAAATTCTTTAAACTATGGATACATTTATTTTCTGAAAGACTTTGGAAAGGAAATGCACCAGGTGGCAGTCATCCAAGCATCCACTTAGAGGATTCAGAATTTATTCAATAATAACTAATGGCAAACAAAATTTCTACGATAATAATTATTAGGTCTGTCTTAGAACATCAGTTGAATTCAAAGAAACAAATCTTCCAAAAAAATGAATGAATAACGTGAGAGAAAACAATAATTAACTCTTTAGTACGCACACAGAATCAACCGGAACAATTTGCAATTGCCCTTTATTATTATTTTGTTGTTTCCAGTTATTTATACTTAAACAAGCCAAATACATACCATTATTGTTATTTCAACCAGTTCTTGTTGTACTGCACGCAGCAGTGTGCATTGGCTACCTGCAGAATATTTTCTTGTCATTTTTTATACAAATTACTTCTAAAATTACACAAACGATAAATCACGAGAAAGAAAATGCCAGTATACATATACAGCTTTGTATAAGTGATACCTAGTATACACAGGCAATGCCGAATTGATACACGGAAACTTTAAAGTTATTTAAAAAAATACCTGGTTATAATGAAAAGTATTAGATCTCAATAGTTTCATTAATTCCAACAGATAAGCCCAAATATGTGGTGAATTTATATCAAGAATTACACAGCGAAAAAAAGAGTACTATGTGTTGATACTGTGTAGATCAATTTCCGATCCGAGGGTCAAATAATTTCTTTAACTTTCTTCACCAATGTTGTGGTCAGTTACGACCTCTTTTTTATTTTATTTTTTTAAAGGTTTGGAAGAAAAGCACCCAAAACCACTATATTCTCCCCTATGGAGGTTAGAAACATTTTAGGGACCCCTCCTCCACTATCGTCGCGTTCTCTTGCCATGCGATAGAAAAATGATCATATTAAACAAGCCGAAAATGGTTCCATACTTCGTCGCATTGATGTATTCCAACCTTTAAAGTAGTGATGCACAATATTTTTGCCATTTGAAAGGAATTGTTCTACTTATTTAATAACAAAGTTTCTATCTTTTAATAAGGAAAATTACTCTGCATGAAAATAGTGGTATCTTGGTGGCCCGCGGGCCACCGGTTGCTCAGCCCTACTTTAAAGAATCTTAATTTTCTTTTTATTTCTCTTTATTCTCAGTTTGGCAATGCCATTTACGATCTTAATTTTATTCCTCATAAGAAAAAAATACGAGAACTTTTTCTTCTATAAACATGAAACATCTTTGATTACTGTCAAATATGATCTAATGATAAAAACATACATCTTTGATCACCATAAAATATGATCCAATGATCTAAATTTCATGATAATCATGTGTTTGAAAAACCGCTATAAAATACCAATTTTCATAGTTTTTTCTGAAAGATACATTTCTGTTAAAGGAAATCAAAAAATGTATTTTCGTTATTTTATGTGGTTTATAATATTTTAATGAACAGTCAATATATTCATAGAATATTCAAACCTTTTCATTACCTTGTAGATCGAGATGCAATAGCACCTCATCGAGTTCACGGACGAAAATCTAGGATTCGTTAAATCTCGATCCGCATATTAAAATGCAATTGGTTTGTAGTCATATCTTGGTGGGAAACATCTGAATATTCGATTTTAGCGGTTGACTCACTGGTTTACCATTATGTTTTCCTGCTTCCAATCTTCCTGTTTTCATACTTTTTCCACAATGGTAAACCCACGAGTCAACCGTTAAAATCTGTTTTTTTTTTTTTTTCCCTCCCCACCAAGATACGATTTGGCAAATCAATTGCGTTTTAACAGTAGTGTCGAAATTTAACTAATCCTATATTTTCATCCGTGGATTCGATGAGATGATTGTCTGTGCTGCCGCCTGCAGATCGATTGGCAATTGTTTATAATTGCTCAGAAATTGCTTAAAATTTTAATATTAAATAAAAATTCTTATGTTATCAACATGCATATTGAATGTATGTTTCTTCAAGGTTTGCAATTATTTTTTAAGCAATAACTAAAATGCATTAAAAAAGAGGGTTTTAACAAGATATTGAATGATAGAAATAATTTCATTATATTAGTTTGTGTTTTAAATTAATAAAAAAAAGGTAAATTAAAGCGTTGGTATTAATGTATTAATAATTCTACTTTAAATTAAAATAATTATACGCTTGATTAATTATGTTTCAGACAAACATAGAAAACCTATTACTTTCTAAAATTTTTGGCAGAAACGAAAACAAAAGCATGATACATCATTAGTAAGATAAACATGACATTGGAACTGAATGAATCTAAAAGTTGACGAACGATACTTTTTAGTACATTAATTAAATTTCTCTTCAATTTAAAAGTACTTCTCTTCAATTTCAAATATTTGATTTTAACTCTTATTACTTCAACGGTGATCTAAATTGAAAAATACCGATCTTTCCGCTGCAATTAATTTTCCGGTAGCAAATAAAGTAAAACAGCTAGATTAAAGTTAAATAAGAAATAACTTAACAGCGTTTAAATTTATCCAGCTACTTTTTAAAGTTTTATTAAATTACAAGTAAATATGATTTCGTCTGTGTCAGAAAACAGTTTCTATTTAAAAACTGCTTAACGTGTGGCGTTTTATAGAAAAACATTATTAAAATTAAGAAATTCAATTTTATAATATTTTCAAAAAACTTTCCAGCAATAAAAATGCATGATTTCACGAAAAAAAAACTATGATATTTTAATATTCTGATCATTTATTTATTTATTTATTAGTGGGGAAAAAAACTCATTTCATAATGTTTGCAATGTTATGAAAAATAAAAATGACAAAATATAGGGGCTTTTTACACCATTATTAATAATTTTTAAGAAATAGTTTATAAATGAATTTAAAAAGAACTTTTTCAACAAACTGATAATTTTCAATAAGAAGCTGAATAATAATAATTATTTTCTATGTTAATTTCAAAGTAAAAAAAAAAAAAAAAAAAAAAAAAAGATACAACGCAAATTATAATAAATCGTTATTAACACTTTACACTATCAAATAAAATAATAATACATTTTATTTATTAATGTACAAAAAAAAAAAAAAAAAAAAAAAAAAAAAAAAAAACTTTTTAAAATTACTGACAAAAACGAAACTAAATTTAACAGTTTTAAAAAGAATCTTAAAAATGATTTTCAATACAGAATTCAAAAATAGTAATTATCTTATAACAGATGTAAATTTTACATTTTTCATTTTTGGGTGAAAAAAGTCCGGGCCAGGATTCGAACCAGGGGTGTATTGGCTGAAGCCGCCAATGCTCTTCCAACTGAGCCATCCCGGACACGAACACTGGAGGACTATGTCACCCAATTAACCTCAACGGTCACTTAATCTGGTCTGATACTCTGGATCAGCTCAACAGAATAAATCGAAGGTCAGTATATGGAACTGCAGAAAATCGCTGCATACGAAATTACATTAATTTTAGAAACACGATTATTCAATCGGTAAATTAATTATAACATAATTCTGTTATAATTAATTTACCGATTGAATAATCGTGTTTAAAAATTAATCTAAAGTAATTATCTTACTTTTAGCGTTTTAAGTAATTACAATGATACCGAGTAATTATAGTAAGTTATTATTTATGAATTACTGTAAAAACATTTTGTTGATTGCCAGTACAATTTTCGAATTAAAAAAAAAAAAAAAAAAAAAAAAAAAAAAAAAAAAAAAAAAATCCGGGGACAGTAATTTGGTGAATATGTAAAAAAGGTATGGAATTTAGAATATATTTGACAGATAATGCTAAACTTTCATTTCGTGTAAAGCTGTGGGATTTATTTTATTACATTTTTTAATTATTAGTATTATTAATTATTCATTACTTGTAATGCACTTTAAAACAAAGAAAAATCGTAAAATAACAAAAATTACACTGGCAAAATAGGGTTTGATTGATTGATTGATTTTTGACGTCCGATTATCTGCGCTAGGGATATAAAACCAGGGGGGAATGCCCTTCGTGGGGGTCTTTCTAAGGGAACCTAACCCGTATTTACGCAAGGTTCGAAGAAAACCACGAAAACTCCGAACGGTTAGGCCGACAGCCGCGATTGGGTTCGAACCCAGCACCTGCCGTCTACCAGTTGAGAGGTCCGAACCTCTCGGCCACTGGTGGGGCCTGGCAAAATAGGGAAAATCTTTTTAAAGTTTAAAATATATATAACATACCGAAACCCTTAGCGAAAGGGAGAAATGAAAGCTTTTTTTTACCATCATTACCTGTCAAGAACATTTTTAAATTCATTTTCGCAAATTTAGTACATAAAAATAAAAATTTGTCTGCGTAATTCTATACAAATTCACCGTTTGGAAAAGCCAGAATTGTGAAATATTACATGTATATGTATTAAAACAAGGTCTAGGCATCTAAAGTAATCCCGAAATAATTTACAGTAAATTTTTAATAAAAAAAACCCACCCATTTAATGGTAATTTCTTATCAAATTTAAACTTTTTTCGTTTAGCAGTTACCAACAATTAAAAATCTACAGTAAAATTCTTAGCACAACAATTACTTTTCTATTGCAAAATTTTCAAAGTGAAAAAAAAAAAAAAAAAAAAAAAAAAAAGAAGAAGAGGAGTTAAAAAAAGGGAAGAAGTTAGTATCACAGCATAACTTAACTGTTGCAAGATTTCCGCGTGAAAAGTGAAAATGAAATAAATATATACTGGACAATTGCACCATAAAATTTAACTACTAAGAATGTATTTATTAAAAATACATTCTTAGTAATGAAATAAAATAGTTTAACGAATTAAAAAGTGAATATTACGTCATAACTTTTCTACGGCAAGATTTCCAAGATAAAAATGAAATAAATAATTGACAATTAAAAAAAAATGAATAAATATTTGGTCATATTAGAAATATAATGGGTGATAGCAAATAAATATATAACATCATTTGAGTTTAAAAATGATAAAGATCATGGAAATAATGGCACTTTTTAACGTTTTGAGGTATCAAAATATGTTTTCGCATTTTTAAATCTATTCCATATTATATATCATCACCATCATAATCAACCGTTTTCGATCCACTGCTGGATGTAGGTCTCCCCAAAATTTTTCCAATGTTTCCTGTATAGTGCTTTCGTCATCCAATTTACACCAGCAACTTTTCTAATTTCGTCAAATTACTTTAAATCGATTAATATCAATGAATATTTACTTCATGTAAAATAAATACGAGATTACTACACAAAGCGCTAGTGGCGCCATCTTTAGTTTCTAAACACAATAAATTAATGCAAAAATTGATTAACTTTATAAAATTTATATATATATATATATATATATATATATATATATATGCATATATTAGAATTTACACAAAGGTTTAGGTTCCTAGAGCTTCCTTCATTTGGTGAAGAATTAAAACAAAAATTTCAGATTAAAAAAAAATACTATGGGGTTTTGCCTATTTAGACACATCATATTCTAAAAACACGCATATTTAATCTGTTTTAAAAAGGTTGAATTATGATTTTTAAAAACAGAAAATATCTCCCTATAAACGGATTTCCATTGATTGGATTTCTTTGACTGGATATTTTTGAGGTCAAATCAGCAGCTGTTGAATGATACAATGGATGTTTTCGCTTTAATTAAAAAAAATCAAGAAAAGCTTGCATAAAGTGAACAGTCTTTGTTTCTTGCTATATTTTAACAACGCTATAAGACGTTTGAAATGTATAGTTTTAAAAGCTGACGTAATTTTGATCAAAGTTTTCTTTTTCATTTTAATATGTATGCGATAATACTTTTGTTGTTAAAAAGGAAATACTGTTTGAACCATCTTAGAATTCACGATAATAGTTGAAAAGATTATATGAAAATGTGAAATAAATGTCTTGCGCAAATATATTTTTAAATTTAAAGTGTTTTGGCAACTGTTACTTGGCCTTTTTAAATATGACTTAATTTCCTCCATTTACAACTTTTTAACACACAGTAAATTTACTAGTCAAAAATCTTCTTTCTTTTTTTTTAAATTTATGTGTAAATAGATTTTATGACGTAACTTTCAATATTTTTTGCTTTTAACACGTGATCATTTAATTCTAATGTTTTTTTCCTGTTAACAGCCATGTGTAAAAAAATTTTTAATTTGAGGGAAATATCCTTTGCGCAGTTTTTAAAATTGGCAATAATCTAAAATAATACCCTTTTCTAAAATATGTAAAAAAAATATCTCTCCAGATGCAGAAAAGTTTAATTTAAAAAGGGAAATAAATCTTCAAAAAATGAGTCAAATTAAAAAATTCAGTCTGCACATCGGGAACTAATGTATAAAATGATCTAAGAATGTTTAAATTCCTATGTATAGTTTTTGCTTCTATAAAATCTTTTTAATGGATCGATTTTAACCGCCTTTAACATTAAATATCTCTTAAAATAATTATTTGGCTTAAAAACCGCCTGCATCAGCGTGTTTATCAAACATTTATCTATAATACCACCAATTTTCGTATTTTTCCATGCAAAAGTTTTCTTAATATTAACGAAGAAAAAAAACCCTTTTCTCCCGGTCGCAAAAAATTCATTATCAGCAGCGGCAATAGCATTAGTTTTTTTAGGGGGAGGGGGGGGGGACAGAGAGAAAGTTCATAAAATTTTTGTACATTTCGTTTCATTTTTCTTTTATAAAAAAAATCATCACTGTGTGTTCAATTTTAAAATTGATGTTTTAAAACAAACATTCTTAAAATTCCGGACAATGCCGGGTACTTTAGCCAGTTTGATACATTCACAAAACATTCCGTCGGAAAAAAAAAAAAAAAAAAAAAAAAAAAAAAAAAAAAATCCTTAAAAATTAAGCAATTAAACCGGAAATCAACGATACATTTTTTTTACGGTGATGCATTTTTAAATGTAACAACTACACATTTATTAATGTACAAAACTAACACTAAAAAGTAATACTAATGTACTACGAATTCATTTATCGGGGGGAAAACACTACGTAAAAATAAGGAAATTATACCCACAATCAACAACATCGTTTTTAAAGTGCACGTTTTCAAATAAAACAATTACATATATCATTTATCAAATGTACAAAAGAAACACAAAAAAAGTGGTATTAATTTACTTCTGGTGATATAATGGTTATTAATGTATGACAAACAAAAAAAGAAATTTCAAAATTACTAGCAGAAACGAAAACTAATATTAACCGTATAACATCAATAAAATAAACATAACAATGGAATTGAAAACCAAGCCAATTGAAAAGTTTAATAAGGAAATTTTTTAACACATTAATTAAATTCTTCTTTATTTTACTCGCTTTTTATTCAAAGTCAAATATTTGGAATCAACTATCCCAACAATGAACTAATTTCAAAATATTGATCTTTTCACTGAAATTAATTTTCTAGTAGCAAATAAAATAAAGTGTCATCTTTAAAGTTAAACAGGAAATCTTTTAACATTAATCAAAACTACTTGCTATTTTCTTTAATGGAAACTCCAATTTAATTTGTTCTCGGAAGCATTAAATTACGCTTTTATGTGAATAATGAAAACATTTTAAGGTTCAATAACATCATTTTGTAAAATAATAACATAAATATGAATAAACTGATGGGGGAATGAGGAATGTCTTATTCATAATATTTAAAAAGGGAGATAAACCCGATAGATAGCTTCAGGCATTTCTACTTTTATACTGCAGAAAGGTAATACTTGGGCACAGGATCTAAAAGAAGTAAATTATGCAAAATAAATTTTTTTTTAGCAAAACACGTAATTGGAAACAGAGGAAGAAAAAAAAACTGCCTATGGAAGAAAAGCTAAACCATTGATTACATTTTAAAATCCTTTGCATTGTAACAAGCGTTAAGACTGAGCATGTGCATATCAATGGGTAAGCAAAATTAAAACACTTCCCTGCACCATGTGCCACGTCTGGCACATATCCAAAAACACTATAATTCACATTGTGCACTATGAATTTGATCCCTAATCAAGAATGAACAATCCAAAGAATGGAATAAAACTTACTTTGTCCATGTTAGATCGCGGCATTTGCCAAAAAAATTGTTTTTTAGAAACAGTTTACTATTTTTCCTATTATAAGACCAATACATAGATTAAAAATATATTTTTATATATATAAATAGAAAAAATCGTGCAATGAAAGGTTAAAACAAATCTTTTAAGATGTTTGTAGGTTTTTCGGATTATTTCCTTGATTAAATAAAAAATAATAAATAAATTTAAAAAGATAAATAATATGATATGGTTATCTTGAATTAAGAAAAGACATGAGAAGATTATAAATTTAAAAAAAAAAGATACCCCTTTAATATGATACCCTTGAACTAAGTAAAAACAAATGAGGATTATTCATTTTAAGAAGATGATTTTACACAATTAAAAAATATAATTTATTGAATATGTTATTAAAATATCAATCCGTCCGACAGTATACTGTCATCACTTTATAGCAGATTAATTAAATTCAATTTTACTTCATTCAATCACAATTCAATATTAAGCTTCAAAAGGATATCACAGTAGTATTCTTTTCCTATAACATAATGATCTTACCATTAAAATTAATTTTCCGCCAACAAATAAAATAAAGTATTAACTTTTAAAAGCAATTGCTTTTTAATTTAACCTGCAATCTTTACGATGAAAATTTCAATTTAATTTTTACTTAAAAGCATTAAAATTCTGATTAGAAACGTTGTAGAATTCATAAAAAACATCTTATGGGAGGGGAATCGGGAAGAAGATGGCCCTGAAGAGAGATTCGCCCAATAATGTGGCTCGAAGCAGTTTAGCTTTTATCTTGTAATATCTATTGTAGAAAGCTACTTGACTGTAGCGCTGGAAGTAAATTATGCTAAAAAAATTGCATCTGTGAAGCAAGTAACTGGGAAGTTAAACTACAAAGGAAGGAAGCTTCAGACTAAGCACTAGGGCTGAATTTAAAAAAAAAAAAAGAGGAAGAAGATAGAAAAGATAGCTAATTTAAAAAGTAATTCAAATTCAGTTAAAGCAGATTAAAAAAAAAAGAAAATTTCAAATCTCTAAATAAAGAGAATGCTTCCTGATAACTTTACAAAAGTCAAATTTAATTTTGCACAATCTTACGTGATATTCTTGAATTAAGAAAAATAAAGAAATGAGAAGCTTAATTATTAATTTTTATAAGGACGATTCTACAATAAAAACTGTAAATCTATAGGGAAATAATTAAAGTAAAAAATTATTATACGATGCGTACTATCTTACTGATGACCCAGTACTGTGCATTACATCCGATATATGGACAACCAGGTGTGGATATATTTTCTTATGAGCCATTCATTCGCACAATGTGAGCTTTGTTCTTTTACGGTAATCAGATGTATGAGACAGTACCGATTCAAAACATTTCAAGGCATTATTATGCTAGTTTTCTGTTTTGCTTATCAAAATCACTCTACATCAGACGTTAAGATTGTCGCGTTGAAAAATTTCAAATTTCCCACATTAATGTAAAAACCTGTGGGCTTTCGATACATTCTTATTTTTAAAATATCTTCCTCAAAATTAGTATTTTAAACATTTTTTTTTTTTTTTTTTTTTTTACTGTACTGCTCTTAAATGATGTCTAAAGCAACCAGAATAGCTCTAAAACATATTTAATTTATAATTTTATCTGTTAAAATTTTAGTGAAACTGATTAAAATTTTAACGCTTGAAATGAAATTGAGTATATGTTTTTTTAAAAAAATTTGGGAACAAAGAAACATCTCAAAGAGTACACTGAGAAAAAAAAGTTTAAATTTTGAGAATATATTTTAAAAATATGAATGCATCACACACCAATGGGTTTTACATTAGCGAGGAATATTTGAGAAATATGACAGCCTTAGTCATATATTATTATTGTTAAATAGCGAAAAATATTAGTGAAATATAATTCGGTTAATACATATTTCTTCTGCGTGTTAGAGTGAACTCTCGTTATATCTTTCCCAACGGTTCAAATAAATAAACTGTATTTTACGACATCTAATGTCACGGACGATAAAGGAAGAAAAAAACTGGCAGAATTTAACAAAATACTTTATCTTCCTTTCTCAGTTTTTAACACCACACAAAATGTATTACAATGATTTTTCAATTGTGTAGTAAGGAGTTAAACTCTATTAATTAAACCTCCAAAATTATTATTTATTTTGCTATTAAATAAAACAAAACGCCAGGTTAATTAATCATAGCCTGCATATACTGGTTAATTCGACAAAGTGGAAATTTCAATTCCATTTGCCCCTGCAGAAAATAAATGCTGTTTAAATTTTAACTGTGGAAAAGTTAAGAAATTTATGTAACATACTACATCGATTTCTTTGGAAAAGGAAAAAAAAAAAGGGTGGAAAAATACCTCGGATAATATTTGAAGGGGAGAATCACTCAATAAAATAGCTTCAGGCACTTCGACTTTCATACTGTCGTATCTATTGTCGAAAGCTACTTGAGAGCAGGATTTGAAGAAGAAAATTATGCCAAGAAAAAATGCATTGCTGGAGCGAATAATTGGGGGAGTAACCGGAAAGGCAGGGAGCTCCCTGTTAAATCTTCTTATAATGCAAAAAGTGAAACGTTTTTGCATTCACGAGAGGTTTTTACAGAAGTTAAGAGATAAATTGGAGGAAAAAAATATTGAACTTAAATATACTGCATCTTAACTAAAATCGTAGCTATTGATTCTGAAAGCAATGTTAAAATTAAGGATCGACCGAAACAGGTTTTAAAGGCCGAAACAGAAACCGAATTACGGGATCATCTTATTTTCGGCTGAAAACGAAAATGTCCCGAAGTTTTGTTAAGTAATTAATACATACATAAATATACACAGTTTTTATTTAATTATACGCATTTATTAAATATGAATAATCATTAATTATACGTATTTATTAAATATATTATTATTAATAATAATTATACGGTTGCATTATTTTAGCTCACTGTGCTTCAGAATCAAAACATTTTGTTTCCATATAAAATGAAACTTGATTCATCAACGATACAAAACGATTTCCTAATTATACGAATATCATTTATTTTTAAGTACACACACCTCGATTTATCTTTTGCAAAGATTTTTGTAAATGATCATTTGTCATACTAGAACTTTCCCAAAGAGTATTCGAAATACTTCTGTGGTTTCAAACTAAAATTTTTTTATTACCATTAAGTCTACAGCTTTTAATGAATACGTGAAAAAGTTAAGTCGTACGTATGCATTGCTTGCTTTATAGTTTGCACGCTTTTCTTGAGTCAGTCATGACTGATAATTATAAACAGTGAAGTTCTTAGCATTAGTCGGTACTACTTGGTTATTCCGTCGACCAAACATTAGGATTAAGTCAATAGGATTAAGCCAATAATGGATGATCGTGAATGTCACATTCAATGACATTAAATATGATACACCAGTTTAAAAAGTCATTAAGGGATTTTTATTTGTATTTTTATTAATATTCTACTAATTATTTGTGTTTTCATCATTTAAAATAAAAATTATGTTAACATGTATAATTTGGCTATTAGTTTGGCGATTTGTATAATTTAGCGAAATTGGTCGACGGAATAACTAAGTAGTACCAGTCTCATTTGAGACGATGCAACTCAAATCGATGAGTAATGTTGAAAAATTTCCAAGGAAGAAACGAGATTTTTGAAATACAGATAGCTTCGGTGGAATTTCAGTTTGGCCGAATATTCAGTGCATTTTCGCCAAAAACGAATTTTTGGCGAGACTCAGATTTAAGGCCGGAAAGAAAACGAATATAAGGTCGATTTCTAGGTAAAATAAATTATAATTTTTAAAGTTCAAAGATTTTCAAACGATTTTTCATAATTTAAAATTGCCAACATTCAAATCAAAACTAACAGATTAATTAGGAAAATAAATCAAAATTGTTATTATTTTTTTTTTTTTTCATAGAATCTATTATAACCATCTTAAACATAGTGCGTTAGTTAATATATATCAATGTATATGTATGGTGATTATGTGTAATCCTGATATACATGCGATATTTATTTTCAAATATGTTTGATATTTTCGATATTGTCTTAATGACTGTGTTGTTCTGTTCTTTAACCCCCGGAAGCGACTGTTTTATTAACAAGAAAAAAAAAAAAAAAAAAAGAAAAAGAAAGGAAAGAAATAGAGAAAGAAAATAAATGCTGCTTTCCGAGCTTTACGTTTGAAGCTGAATTTTTAAATGTGGAATGAATAATTACTTGGGTCAGTATTATCTTAGAATAGTCATTGAAAAATACATTGACCAGCTTAGATGATAACCATTTTTAAAATATTAATGTGCATAATATTTTTTTTCATATTTTCGGTTAAAACAAGTATAAAGGAATTCTTCAACTGTTGTCAGTTGTATCATTCTGTCATTTTACTTCTGACAGCGACTTCGTTTTAGCCAATAATAAAATAAATAAATGACACAAAAACATTTTCCAAGCTGTACGTTTGAAGCTGAATTTTTAAATGTGGAACCAATAACTGTGCAAAACGTTGTTAATTAAGAAGACCTTTTGAAAAACACATTCCCAACTTAAATAAAGAGTTATTCTTAACTTAATTAGAAAAAAAGAATCTTTTCCGGTTTTGGTTTTATTATAGTTTAAACTGCAGAAAATGGTAAAAAATGAAAAAACAGGCTAACATTTATCCTCATTTTTTTTTTTTTTTTTTTTTAAACACACAAAACATGTTTTCCGAGTATAAAATTTGAAGATTATTTTTTTAAGTGTGAAACCAATAAATAATTGAGACACTATCAACTTGTCAATGAAATATACGCTTCACAACGTCGATAACACAATTTCGAAATATGGTAGTACATGATATTTTTTATATTTTCTGTTAAATCAAGTATAAAGGAATTCTTCAATTGTTATTGGTTGTGTCGTTTAGGTCTTTTATCACTGGAAGTAACTTTGCTTAACCAAAAAGAACAAATGAAGTTTCCAAGCTATACATTTGAAGTTGAATTTTTAAATGGGGAACGAATAATTGCTTGGGCCCCTATTAACTTAGAACAGTCATTGAAAGGCACACTGACCAACGTAGATAACGATTTATTTTTAGCGTCGTCGTGAGAAAGAATCTTTTCTGATTTTGGTTTAAGCTAGTTAAAACTGCACGAAATGGTAAATAATGAAAAAAAAACAGACAAACTTATGCTTATGGTTAATTTTGTTTCCTACAAATATCTATGTATAAATTTTTGTTGCATAAAATAAAAAAAATTTTGTCGCTGAATATTATAGTTTGTGCTTTGTTGAGTGCAAAATTGTTTACCTTACAAAAAAATTGCTTGTTTAAAAGTGGTTTCTAATTTTGTTTTAACGGGGGGGGGGGGGGATGAAAAACAAAACAAAATATTTAGAATATTGTCTTAGGCTTTCATTTTAAGTGTAATATATCTTAGTTTCTAATTTACATTAAGTCTGAAAATATTTAAAATAGAAAGAAATATCGGATATAATTATTTAAAAAAATCTCATTTTTGATATTTTCAGAAATGCCATGATATTTACGAACTTTCGTCTCGAGCATACAGTACAGCCGACTTATAAAATTAATATAAAAAAACTTTAAAACTGAAAGATTTATGTTAAAAAAAATGCGTATACGCAGATTTTTATTACTACGTAAAAATGCACCTAATGCAATTTTAGCTGAAATAAACGCTTAAAATTCTTCCCCTATATTCATTAAAAGATGGGCGACATTAACTTTATTTTGGTAATTTCTTTTAAAAAGAGGGCACAAATTTGAGGAAGAAACACTCCTCTTTCCAAAGTTGGCAATGCATGCTAAATATAGCGCTGTGTTTGACATGTAAGCGTTATTAGGGCATCCCCTTCCCTATCTCCCAGTGAGATTGTCTCCAAATTTGTTACAAATCCAGCGAGACACGTGCTGTCTCAAATTTCATATAAGGGGTGACAAGCCAAAGTGAGATTTTTAACATCCAATATTTTTATTTATTTTTATTTCACGGTTTAAAAGTAACAAATTTGCAGTGAATGTGTTTCTTTCAAAATTACTCGAAACATGTGAACTAACAAGTTTTTTACAGGAATTTCTGAAAATAAAGAATGTATTTATATTTTAGAACCGATTATATATTTTGTTTGTCTATGGGTTTGTCAAATTTCCTACATGGTGTAAAATCTCAAAGTGAGATTTTTAACATCAAGTTTTTCATATTTCATGGTTTAAAAAAAAGCAAATTTGCATACATTTCGAACGTTTCTTTTTCATTATGGTAAAATATATGAGCCAACGTATTTTTTGTTAACAAAATTTTAGAAAATAAACTTTTTTTTTTATTTATTAAATTTCATATGTGGCTTGGTATTCCAACGAGATTTTTTTTTTTCACTTAGAATCACCTACACAATTGTATAGACCAAGTCTTAAAGGATTAACACGGGGGTTTCCATATTTCACGGCTTAAAATAACAAATTTTCGGTAAATGTGATTTATTTCTACATTACTGGAAACCATATGAACCAAACGTTCTTTTTTACTGGAATTTTAAAAAAGCATATAATTTAGTTATTTGGAAGCATTTTGTATATCAACAGTGCTGTTTAAATTTTCACATATGGTGTAACATCTTAATGTGAGGAGAAGAATTTTTCATATTTTGCGTTTAAATTGCAATAAATGTATTTCTTTGAACTTTATTGGGAAAAATGTGGGCCAATTCACTATTTTTTTGTTAGAATTTTGTACAAAATAAATATTTGATTTGTTTGTACATTTTGCCGCTCAACAACGTTATTAGAAAACAAACAATTCGTTTTTGACTGGAATTATGGAAAATAAAGTATATATTTTAGAATTGTTGGTACATTTTGCATATGAACTGTGTCGTCTATACTGTCACACGTGCAATAACATCCTAGATTTTCAGCATACGTTTTCATATTTCATGAATTAAAATAACAAATTTGCAGTAAATTCGTTTTTTCCTCACATTATTGGAAAACATTTAAGCCAATCGAGTTTTTACAAGAATTTTTAAGTAAATGTTATTTTAGAATCGATTTTGGATTTTGTATATCAAGTGTGCTGTCTCAAATTTTACACATGTTGTGGCATTCAACGTGAAATAATTAACATTGGAATTTTCATATTTCATGGTTTAAAATAATAAATTTGTAACATATAAATTTCCTCATACATTATTTAGATTAATATGAACCAATTCTTACTTTTTCTTTTATACTAGAATTTTCTAAAACAAAGCTTACATTTTAATAGAGGTGTATCGAATGCTTAGTTTATTGGTATATTACCAGGTATTCTGCATTAAATTCAAATTTTGACAATGTAAACGGCCAATAGTGAGTCATTCTAAAAAATTGTCTTTTTTAAGGGGGTCATTGATTAAAAATAATAAATAAATCATGCCTAAGTGATTTGCAAAATATAATTTAAATATAGGTAGCAATATCATATAACACATGCAATAATTCATAAAAAACTATTATCAAGTACATTAAAATATGTCGACATTAAATATATGTATAATATTTAGAATTAATGTATCAGAAAAGTGTAATGATTAGATTAATACAAATAAGAACTTTATGAAACATCAGGAAAAAGATTGGAGATTTTGAATAATAAGTAGGAAGAAATAGAAAATACAATAAATGTTCCAAACATAAATTTATCGTATTTTAAATTATTGATGCATTCCACGATTTCAGATTTTTTTTTTTTTTTTTTTTTTTTTTTTTTTTTTTTTTTTATGTATAAGTAATGAGAATATGAATTGCATATTTACAAAAGAAAACTAATAAAAATCTAAATCCCATCATAATGATATATAGCCTTGAAAGAAAGCTTCTGCATGCAATGCTCTCACAGTAACTGGCAGCACCGCTAAATATAACCGTGAGAAACTTGACAGCCTCGGTCATTACGGGATGCTCATCTTTTAAAGCCTCTCTGGGCTTTTTATTTTAGAAAAAACCAACAAGCCACGCAATCTCCCTTCACGCGTAGTCGGAGACAGCAATTAAGACTTTTGAAAGATTTTTTCGCCCCCGAAGACCACTCATGTCTTCAAAAACTGTCTCCTATAAGAAAACAGTAAAACGATATTTATTTTTAAGGGATGAGTAAGCCGTCTCCTTAAATCATGTCAACACTTCCGACTGTTCGGAAATTTTATGTACATTTAACGGCGACAGTATATCAGGGATGAAGCGTAAAATAAATACTGTGCAGATAAATCACCTAACTGCATAGTGGAATTGTATATTTATATATTGCAGACAAAGTTATGTAAAAAAAAAAAAAAAGAAAAAGAAAAAGAAAAAAAGAAAAAAAAAACCCTTGAAACAAAAATTTATTAAAATACTAGTACTTTACATGAAAAAATAGAAAAATTTTATAAAAGTAAAATGATATTTATTTTAAATCGGCTCTCTCCCTTTTACTCAATTCAGTTTAGTTTTTGTATGTAAAGATCGAATTTTATAATCAATTTTTCACTCACTTCCTGATATGCCAGAATTATAAAAAGTCGAAAATCGCATGTCAAGCGTAGCAAATGAGGTGCGTTTGTACTATCGTAAATTTTTTTTAAATATTCAGATCTTTGTGTAATAGTATACAGTACTTCGAATGCGTAGCCGAAATCTTTTGTGTGTCCCTGCAAATACTATCTGTCATCTATTGTACAGGAAGTAGCTTGTAGTAAACCTCAGCATCGTATATCAATTTCATAAAATCTAAAAAAGTTTAATATAAATATGACGCGCCCCAAATAATATTTTCCCATATACCATTATAGAATGGAATACCTTTCTGTGACCTTATAAATTAATAACAAATATTCTTTGCATACTACATTGTACAGAATGTTTTATTAGTATATACTTCATTGGTGCATATCAACTTTGTTATGTTCGAAAGAGTGTAACATCACTGAAATGCACTTTGAAACTATTTTTCCCACTGCCCGTAATGTAACGGAATATCTTTGATTGCCCCTATAATTATACTATACATCCTATTTGCATAAAATTTTAAATGACTCGACGAAATTATGCAAGAATTATATTTTTTAAATTTCAAATGATTTAGTTGGGTAGTTTTTGCTCTACTATATACAGACGAATGGACAGAACAACGACTGTAGGTGCTACTTATTTACATAATCACGAACGCATCTAACAATGAAAACATGTGTTTTTGATTACAATAAAATGTTTTACTTTTAAATAACAGATTAATTAAAATATGTTTTCCATTAGCCGGCCACAGGTGGTATTTTAATTATTTCTATTGTTATTATTATTATTATTATTACTATTACATATTTTAAACAATAAGGTGGAATACATAAATAATTAAAAAATGACAAATATTATGAAGCACATTTTACCAATTAATAGCTTAATACTAAATTATTACACAATGAGAAATCCAATTTGTAAATCTTAAAAATAGATAGTTTAACTTTTTAACTTTTCTGTAAAAATAATTAAAAAGCAAAGCAAAAACTATTTTTAAAGGAAAGTCACTTACTCGCACTTTCTATCGTGCGTACAGAGAAACACGTTGTATTTTCCATAATTGAGTTCAGTGGCACGCCAAATTAATGAATTGTAAAATAAATGTTTTGTAAAAGTCTTGACATTAATCGTGATCATCACGATAAATATCGAATGTTTAAAAAAGAGTATTATATTGGAAATACAGAGTGTCGAAAAATATTGATAAAGGCGTTAATTTTTTATCACTTGGTGAGACATAAATAATATAGGCTATAAAAATTTACAATAACGTAGAAATAAAGTTTATATGGATATCGCCCTCCATTAATTTTTAAATTAGTCGGCTGTAGCAATCCCAAAACTTTCTTCTATCTCATGCATGTTAATACTTCAAAATTCGCTACCACAGTGCCAAAATTAAATGACAATCTATGCTCATCGTAAAGATTTTAAAGGCATCGAATTCCGTGCATTACTTCCTGAAATAGGACTATTCCGGCTATTGGGAAAATTGTAAGATAAAAGCGCACCTATTGGGAGATTTCAACCAAAACAAACAGTAATAATATATATCAAACTATACTGAATTCGAAGTTTGATAAAAAATTCGTGAATTAATTCTTGAGATAGAGCTATTGTAGGAATCGGGAAAAATTCAGTATCGCAGTGCCACCTATTGGATAATTGACACCAAAATGTAAACAGTTCTAGTTCATATCACGAATCTGAAGTTTGATGAAAATCCGTGCATCAATTCTCTAGATACAGCTATTGCGGAAATAGTGAAAAATGCAGCATAGTAGTACTACCTGTACAGCGATTTACACCAAAATGTAAACAACATCAATTCCTGTAAAGGACTAACTGAATCTGAATTTCCGTGAATCATGAAAATCCGTGCATTAGATATTGAGACATAGCTGTTGCGCAAATCGTAAAAAATGCAGCATAGTAGCACCATCTATTGAGAGATTTACACCAAAAACTAACCAGCATCAATTTATATCAGGGACTACCTGAATATAATTTTTTGTAAAATTCCTGCATTAGTTCTTGAGATAGAGCGCCCACAAAATTTATGTCACATTCATAGAGACAGAGTCAGATTCACAGACAGACATTTTATAAAAACATGTTTTTTTTGGAATCTAAGCCCTAAAACATGTAAATCCGTCAAAGACCGGAATTCAAAAATTTTACCAATACTTTCTTCCTGTAAAAATAGAAAGTAAAAAATCATTATTATTACTAGCATACCCAGCCCGCTTCGCCGGGCTTAATTTGAAGGTTTATTTAATAATTTATGTGTATGGTACGCTTCTCTCTCAGCTGGCGACGGATCCCCCGGTGACTCTACGCTTCTCTCTCAGCTGGCGACGGATCCCCCGGTGACTCTCCCCGGACCATCGGCACTCCACGTGCGTCGGGTGAGCGTCAGAACAAACTTTCAGCATATACATATGGGTGGTTGTACTTGAATGCACAGACCTGCGCGTTTTTTTCTATCTTGCTTTTATACCTCTGGACCGAGTTGGCGCATTGCCAAGATTTGCTTCCTCTGGACCGAGTTGGCGCATTGCCAAGATTTGCTTCCTCTAGACCGAGTTGGCGCATTGCCAAGATTTGCTTTTCCCTGTGCCTCAATTAATTAATTATCCTCAGAATTCCTTTTATTTATAGAGATTAATTCATAACGTCTCTGCGAGCTATCGGTTATTCTTAAGAAAAACTACCTTCTTGCTCTGACAACTACGCTAGTGAAAAACCCCTTTTCTACGTCCAAAATCCATTGAGTAAACTTCATCGGCCAAAACTCATACTTAAATTCAGTTTCCATCTAAAAAATCTTTTGTCCATTTCTGCTACCATGTCCAGGATGTCATTTTTTTTCCGCCGATTCGAAAATTTCTGCTTTTTTCAAGAATTTTTTTCCCTTCTTTTATACTTTTCTTTAAAAAGTGTTTTATAACTGTTAGGTGGAGACTTCTAGGAAATAAGTTCAAGAAAAAAAAAATAAAATATTATGACCTATGTAAAAATGGGATTTTTGTTTTTTATTTTTAAAAAGCAAGAAAGAAAAAAAATGCATCAAACACATTAGATTGTAAAAAACCTTACAATACATTAAGAATACTGTAAAAATAATCCTACCCTTTGGTTTAAGACGATATCTAATTAAATAATTTTGAAAGCGCATAACACATTTGAAAAACACTTTGAAAAGTAATTACCATCAGTTGTCGAAAAAAATATCTGAATTCTTTGTGCAGCACTGTACATGATGTACAAAACTTGTACAGATTAAGTATGTGCAAATATATATATAAATTTAAAAACACATCATCACAAATAAGAACAGTTCTTCAGTAATTATCTATCATGAAAAATACCGTTAACAAATTCTTTTGTGCGCCCCTGTAAATGACCGATGTTATGCACACGCTATTTACAGTTAGAATTTTGTAGTGTACCTCTGAGGCGCATCAATTTCAATGCATTTTAAATTGTTTATCATTAAAATGCATTTCAAACAACAATTTTCCTACATTGACTGTATTATCCGAGGGATTATTTTTTTTTTCCCAAGTCCTTGTACACCAGCTATAAATGCCACATACTTTATTATCAACAGTCTGCATGCCATAGTCAGCCTCAATATAATATATCGACATAATACATCGATTACATCAATATGAATACGTTTACGCGAATTAGAGTACGAAAAGACTGGGCAAAGTAAAACAATTTAACTGTTCGAAATTGTTAAAAGTTTTTATTACTGAAATTGTGATTTTTAACTGTATTAAATTCATTTTAAATATCATCTACTTAAACACAGAGTCAAATGAAAAACATATGTTGAAGTTTTAGCATTTTGAACATAACATTGATATAATTAAAGATGGGGGGTCTAATTTAAAAATTGCTTTATTTGGAAAAAAAAATTACAAAATTTATATTCGTTATTTTTAAAAAAAAGCTACAATTTATAGTTACAGTTACTTTATCGAGCCCCCAATGTACAATTTTAAAGTAATACTAAACAGTACCCAAACCCTTATTACTGAAACATATACAGTGTCTCACAATTGTGATGGGACACTTGTGCTTTATAAAAAGAAACTGCAATAAAATAAATAAACAAACATGTGCAAAAAAATTTTTGGGTGCGTTTCATATTTAAAGTTAGTAACAATTATTACATAACATACATTTTGTCAAAATATTAAAATATTAATTTAGTAAAAATACAATTGTTCAGAACGGAGCAAAAAATGGCTCACATAAGTGATGGGACACTTACTTTTCCATTAAATATTTATCCAAAAATTTTACTTTTTAAAAAGGTTTTAATATTTTGTTGGATTTCCTTTTACTTTTAAAACATGATTTAATCTTTTTGGGATGGATTCGACTAATTTTTTTGTGATTTCTGGAGTGATTTTACCCCATTCTTCTTGAAGCACCGAATTTAGTTGTTGTTTTGAAGAAATGGTGTGTTTGCGAATTCTTGATTTCAATTCTTGCCAAATATTCTCTATGGGATTTAAGTCTGGAGATTGTGGTGGTGTTTTTATTATTTCAGGACAGTTATATAGCAGCCAGAGTCTAACGTTCAGAGCAGTGTGCTTGGGGTCATTGTCCTGGTAGAATTTAAAATCGTTATGAAGGTTCAATTTTCGTGCTGAAGATTTCAAATTTTGCTTTAAAATATCAATATACTTGTACTGATCCATTATACTGTCAATAAAAACAAGATTACCAACTCCAGCGGACGACATACACCCCCATACCATAACTCCTCCTCCACCATGTTTTACTGTTGGTACCAAGTTCTGTTTGCGAAATTCTTCCCTGGGTTTTCTCCACACCAAGATTCTACCGTCAGAACCAAATATATTAAATTTACTCTCATCAGCAAATATAACTTTATTCCAGTAATCAGAATTCTTATTTATGTTGGATTTTGCGAAAGCTAGTCTGAGTTTTCTATTCTTTTCACTTACGAATAATTTTTTCCTGGCTACTGTATTGTGATATCCAGCAGATCGAATTACCCTTTTAATAGTCTCAGGATTAACAATTATTCCATATAATGCTTGTAAATCAGCAGCAACTTTTGAAGCACTATTTCTTGGATTTTTTTTTTAATATTTCGAACGATAATTCGCTTTATTCCATTGGATAGCTTTGATGGTCGGCCAGGTCTTCTTTTATCCTGAATCATATTATTCTTTTTATATCGTTTAATGATATTGAAAACTGTTGAACGACTCAAGTTAACTGTTTCAGCAGTTTTTCTAATAGATTTTCCACGTTCAATATGCAAATTAATAACTAATTTTCGAATTTCAGGCGAAGTTTCTTTTCGTTTAGCATTCATGGCTACACAGAGCTAAAAAACACAAAAATTCCAAAACAAACTGGAGAGAAATACTACAGACGATTTTATAAATTATTGCCAATTGCTTTTAAGTAAAAATAAAACCCCAAAAAATATTTTTATTGCTTATTTCAGACGATTTTTGTTGCATATATAATGGTGTCCCATCACTTATGTGAGCTATTTTTTGCTCCATTCTAAACATTTGTATTTTTATTAAATTAATATTTTAATATTTTGACAAAATGTATGTTATGTAATAATCTTTATTAAATTTAAGTATGAAACACAAACACAAAAAAATGTTAACATGTTTTTTTTAATTTATTTGATTAGTTTCCTTTTGTAAAGCACAAGTGTCCCATCACTTATGTGAGACACTGTACTAAACAAAATGCACAGAGATTCAAATCCTACACTGAATGTCAAAAGAAAACATTTTTAAGTAAAACTATTGCTCGAAGTAAAAAAATGGAATAAGTACATTATAACTTCCTTTGGTCCTTCATTTAACAGAAAAGATTTCTGATGGTAACTAAAACTACATAGCATTGGATCCATTCATAAAATTGTTTTTAGAACAGTAATTGTTTATAATGAAAGCAAGAAATTTAATCTTCTATACGGTATTAACATTACTAGAAAGGAAAAGCAAATTTACAGGCAAAGATACATGTTAATTACTCAAAATTAAAAACACACTAATTAATAAAATTCGCTTAAATGTACTACTAAATTTTTCATAATATAACAAATAAACTCATGATTTACTTTAGACAGAGAAATCCATCGTATGACTCATAAAAAGAATGCATACGATAAAACACGTTGCTAAAAATACAAAGCATAAATGACTTATTGATAAATCATGGAGGATAATAGATAGATGGATATGCAGTAACCATAAAATCGGTTTGCAATATGATGCAGGTTTTCATTCAAATTTAAATTCCCTCATTCGGCGCAAAATAATCATGTGGAACAAGGAAAGAATCCTATGGCATCTGCCGTGATTTTTCTCTAAATGAAAATGATCTGGTTATATTTAAGCATTCCAAAGTAGAATTTCATTATATTATGAATTAAAAACCGTATATATATTTAAATGAAAGCATATAGTTGTGTTTGGGCCTAATGTAACGGATTTTAGGGCTATGCTTTTGGCATCACCCCCAGCCACTATACTTAATCTTCATTCTTTCTTTTTGTTTTATGTGATAAATAGAAAGCTGCTCACCCATGGAGGAATGAGATAGGTGGAGGTGAAGTAAGCGTCATAAAAGGTTTGCAATATGAAACCCATTTATCGCTCAAATTTTAAATGTTCCAAACAAAAAGACATGGAAGGGATTTCGTATTATAAGACGAATTGAAAGAAATGATTTACAACTAAATCATATTTTAAGAAGAAAATAGCAAATTTTTAAAATGGTCTTTGTTCTATTATTATTTATTAAAATAAATGTTCGCTTTTAAAATAAAAGAAATTGGAAAATTAGCAATAATTAAATGTCAAATTGAAATTAAATAAGATATTGAAAACATTTCATACGAACTAAAAATTGTATTACTAAAAGTTTCCTAATTTAATGTAATTTTAAATACTTTATAACATAGAAGAAAAATGTTTATGACTTAATAATTGCGTGTAAATAAATATTTAAAATATAATGATGAAAACATTCTTTTAAAATCATGTATGAAAACTTAAATAATAAATATTAATCTAAAATATAGATTTCTGATTGCAAACGATTTTAAGATACTAACAAAAGAATGTTATATTTTCAAGCAAAATGTTAAAAGAATTTTCTATATTGATATTTAATACACATATGATAAAATGATTGATAAATTCTTACCGGTGAAGCGATAAATTAGTTATTTAAAAAAGAGAGAGAGAAATAAAATACGAGTTTAAACGGTGTTTCAATTGATAGGCGTATCAAAGCACGTGATTTTGTTGGTACTTAATGTAGGGTCACTTTTTTAGCATCACCCCCCAGACATATTACTTCCACTCCACCTATCTCATTCCTCCATGCTGCTCACCGGTTCCATACAACGGGCCAAAATAACAACACCAGAAAACAGTTAAAATTGCTCATTGGTAAATCTATTCATAAAAATAAATTAAACATTCATTATTCAATCATAACAAATTACCATTCTTTACAGCCAACGTTCTTTACCAAGGAAAATTATATTTTCAGTCAAAGATATAAAACGATAACTCAAAATTGATCTAGAGTTATCCATTCACAAAAATTTTTTTAATTGTTTTTATTCAAACAAATAAATTAGCTTAAGGTTTTTTACTCGATTGACGCTTTATTCCGCAACTTTAATGTACTATTAAAATAACTTGTTATAAAATTAAATTTAGAGATCGATTAAAAGTAATCCTGTTCACATTCATTCATAAAAACTTTATAAAGTTCCAAAAGCATTATTAGTTACACAAAACAATTTTTTAAAGTACGATTTATTTTTCAGTTGCTTCTGCTTTATTGACGTTGAAGGATTAGAGAGGGGGGGGGGGATTTCCAGTTAGGAAAGTTAGAATTTTTATATCTTTTTATTGCAGGAACATTGCATTTGAACATTTCCTAATTCTACAAAATACTAAATATAATAATAAGCTAAAAGATTTGAATGAAATTATAAATGCTGTGCAAAATCCTTATAAATTCAAATTCAATGAATTTTAATTGGCAAAATCCATAATAAAATTGGTTAAATGATTGAGTTAATCATCTAATGTAGTTTCAAAAATTCACAAAACAGGATTTACAATATGAAAAATTTACGAATTCATAATTTGGGATAGAAAAGCTTAATATTATAATTAATAAGAAAAATAAATTAATAGACAAATATACCGGATTATAATTAAAATTATGCACCGTTGAATAGATTTATAAAATTAATTTTAAACATTTGTTGTTCAATCAAAGCAGGCAGTATGACGCACATCATTTGCTTTAACATCACTATGAAGGAAAAAAAGATTTAAAGGCAAAGTTATTGAGCGACAATTAAAATTACGCAGCAATGTGTTCACTGATAAATTTAATTTTAAACATTCATTGCTCAAACAAAGCAGGGAGTTTCACATTCTTTACTGGATTGGCTTCATTATTAAAGTAAAAATAGATTTTACTGGCAAATATACTACAGACGAAATTTGCTGAGTAGCGGACCGAATTATAAGCCCGGCATTCAATCGGCTTGACTCTAATTATATAATTAATCTTCCTGCTGATTTTTTCCCTCCTTGAGGGTATTGGGGTATTTTTACGCTGTTTTCAAACGTAACATTTTCAGCATTTTGTTTGAAGAATTATAAATGAGCCAAATTTGAGTATTATTTACGATTTTGATTTAAAAAGGAATATGCCTCTTTCAAGTTTCAGTAATATGTATATAAAAATAAATATCAGATATATATATATCATCATGATATATAACATAATATAGATCTAATATTTATTTTCAAAATAATCATGGTTTGATATTTTCGATATTTTCATTTCGTAATTGACATTAATTTTTAAAATATTGTTATGATACATATTATTTTAAGTTAAAACAAGTGTAAGTTAATACTTTTTTAAAAACGTTGTTTTTGACTACGTTATACTGTAATCAGGAGCTTTTGCATTCTCAATAGCTTTTTTATTCTTTTTCTTTCCCTCTCAGCCTAAAAAATATATTTTCCATGGTTTAATTTTGAAACTAAGTTTCAAAAATGTAGAAACAATAATTAAGTGGGACCATATTTATTTGAAACTATTATTGAAATACTTCTCTAATAGAGAAATTATTTATAGCTTCATAAGTATATTTTTTTCAGTAATTTAAACTGCCCAACAAAATTCAGTACATATGCTTACATTTATATTCAAATGGTTCAGTTAAAAAAATTATTTTGTATACAATTTCGTTCATATAACGGAAAAGGAGGTGGGCTAATAAGGGCTATTTTTCGCCCATCATATACCCGAAAAAAAAAAAAAAAAAATAGAGAATCAACATCACACAATGACACTGTCAAAGTAATGTAGGCGCAAGTGTTTAAAAGTACTAGTCGCATGTTGCTTCTGTATTATGGTTTGTGGTTTACTTGGGCCATAACTCAACTAAAATTTAAAAAACATTAAATATGCTCATATACTACAAGACGCGGCCACTGATTTTGGTGAAGCAACCAAAGAGGAAAATAATCTGAAACATATTGCCAAAAGTGTCTGCAACTGTATGGTTATATTTTCTGTTATTGATTATTTGCGATAATTCATATATTGAAATAAAAGTCTTAATCTCCATTCATCGCAATTTACATTTGCATGCATTTAATGTTGTATTTACTATAAATTTCTTGGATTAAAACTAATGACAATAGTGTTTATGCTCATTAATATACATCATATATACATCATATTTACTTAAATATATATCCAAGATATTATTTTCTTATTTGTTACAAGGTATACTAATGAAAAAAAAGTATGTCACATCTAGGTGCTGATGGTCGAAAAATGGCCCTTATTAGCCCACCTCCGTTTCTTGAAATTTGATAATAAATCCTATAATTCATTTTATACAAGCGAAAAAAATTAATGAAATCTGTTTTCAATTAGTTGATTTTCAATTTTGTTCTATAAAGAGAGAAAAAAAAAAGAGAGAGAGAATGTTGTTTTATTAAGCTTTCATGCCAAGTTATGTACGTCATTATGGAGGAAAAACAGATTTAAAGGCAAAGTTACTGGTCGATAATTAAAATTACGCAGCAGTGAATTCACTGTTAAAATTAATTTTAAACATTTAATGTTGAAAGTTGAAACAAAACAAGCAGTTTCACATTCTTTACTGGACTGATTTTTCATCATTAAAGTAAAATTAGATATTCTGGCAAATATAACTACAGACGAAAGTTGTTGAGTAGCGAACCGAATTATAAGCCCGGAATTCAATATACTTGGCTCTAATTATATAATTAATCTCTCAGTTATTTTTTCAGCCCTTTGAGGATATTGGGATGTTTTTATGCTGTTTTCTGACGTAACACTTTCAACATTTTGTTTGCAAAATTGAACTAAATTTTAGTATTATTTACGATTTTGATTTAAAAAGGAATATGCCGCTTTCAGGTTTAAAATGATATCTTTATCAAGATAAATATCAGACATATATATCATCTTGATATATAGCATAATGTAGATCTGATAATTATTTTCAAAATATCATGGTTTGATATTTTCATGTAGTATTTGACATTAATTTTTAAAATATTGTTATGATATTTTTGAAAGTTTAAGTCAAAACAAGTGTAAGTTAATACATTTTTTAACTGTTTTTGATTACGGTATACTGTAACCAGGAGCTTTTACTTTCGCAATGGCTTTTTTATTCTTTTTCTTCATCTCTCCACATAAAAAAATATTTTTTCAATGGTTTAATTTTGAAACTGAATTTTTAAAATGTAGAAACAATAATTAAGTGGAACAATATTTATCTGAAACAGTTATTGAACTACTTGTCTAATTTAGAGAAATTATTTACAGCTTCATTAATATTCCCCCCCCCCCCCCCCAATTTTAATTGCCTAACAGAATGAATCAAGTACATACGCTTACATTTATACTCAAATATTTCAGTTTAGAAAATTATTTTTTATGCAATTATGTTTATAAAACGGAAAATTTTCTTGAAATTTGATAAATCCTATAGTTTGTTTTATACGAGTGTAAAAAGCGAATGAAATTTGTTTTCATTTAGTTGATTTTCAATTTTGTTACATAGCGGGGAAAAAAAAAATATGAAGTTTTCATGCTAAGTGCAATATGTTTTAGCATATAATTATATTATGATTATTACATCATTATGAAGGAAAAACAGATTTAAAGGCAAAATTACTGGGCGATAATTAAAATTACGCAGCAGTGGATTCACTGATAAAATTAATTTTAAACATTCATTGTTCAAACAAAGAAGGCAGCTTCATATTCTTTACAGGATTGACTGATTTTCATTATTAAAGTAAAAACAGATTTGCTGGCAAATATACTACAGACGAAAGTTGTTGAGTAGCGGGCCGAATTATAAGGCCGACTTTTACACGGATTGGCTCTAATTATATAAGTAACCTCTCAGCTGATTTTTTTCCTCCTTGAGGATATCTTATACTATAATGCGAGCAAAAATTGTGTGTGTGTGTGTGTGTGTCTGTGTGTGTAAATTTTATCTCAAAAACGACTCTAACGATTTTCGCAAAAATTTGGATTTTACCATTTTCGGCCACTAGAAGACCATTCGGCTAGGTCACATGTTCGAGAAAATTCGATTACTGGGTCATTTTGGGTCACAATGGGTCAGGATCAAGCTATTTATATCTAGAGAACGGCTGGATGGATTTTAAAGCAATTTTGTATCCAACCGTTTTTTGGCACAAGAAAACTATTGGGCTGGGTCACATGTTCGAAAAATTTCGATTAGTGGGTCATTTTTGGGTCAAGCCATTTTTATCTAAAAAACGGCTCTAACGATTTTGACCAAATTTTATATTTTATCGTTTTGGATTACAAGAAGACCATTGGGTTAGGTAACATGTTCGAGAAAATTCGGTTAGTGGGTCATTTTTGGGGTCATTGTGGGTCATGCTATTTTTATCTAGAGATTTTCTCACGCAATTTCGACTAAAAATTGCATTCTATGGTTTTCGGACACGAGAAAAACATTGAGCTACGTTACATGTTCGAGAAAAAATTTTAATGGGTCATATTGGGTCATTAAGGGTCTGGGTCAAGCTATTTATATTTAAAGAACGGCAGAATCAATTTCATCGAAATTTTGCCTGTAAGTTTTTTGACACGAGAAAGCTAATGGACTAAGTCACACGATCGAGAGATTTCGATTATAAAAGTCATTTGTGGGTCATAATGGGTCATGGTCAAGCTATATTTACAGAACAGGTGGATCGATTTTCACGAAATTTTGTATACAACATATTTTTGGAACGAAAAAACTATTGGGCTAGGACTCATGTTCGGGAAATTTCGATTAATGGGTCATTTTGGGTCATAAAATATCTGGGTCTAGCCATTTATATTTAAAGAACGGTAGGATCGATTTTAATGAAATTTTGTATGTAACAGTTTTATGACACGAGAAAACTAATGAGCTATCTCACATGTTTGAGAGATTTCGATTATAAGAGTCATTTATGGCTCATGATGGGTCATAATGGGTCATGTCAAGCTATATCTAAAGAACATATGGATCAATTTTAACGAAATTTTGTATACTACTTTTTTTGGCATGAGAAAATCATTGGGCTAGGCCACATGATCGAGAAATTTTGATTAATGGGTCATTTTGGGTCAGGGTCAAGCAATTTATATTTAATAAACGGGTCTACTTTCGACTACAGGCTCGACTTCAACGAAATTTTGTGTGTAACGATATTTATACACGAGAAAACTAATGGGCTAAGTCACATGTTCAAGAGATTTTGATTATAAGGGTCATTTGTGGGTCATGGTCAAGCTATATCTAAAGAACGGGAATGATCGAGAAATTTTGATTAATGGGTCATAAAGGGTCAGGGTCAAGCAATTTATATTTAAAGAACGGGTCTACTTTTGGGTCTACAGGCTCGACTTTAACGAAATTTTGTGTGTAACAATATTTATACACGAGAAAACTAATGGGCTAAGTCACATGTTCGAGAGATTTCGATTATAAGGGTCATTTGTGGGTCATGGTCAAGTTATATCTAAAGAACGGGTGAATGATTTTAACGAAATTTTGTATACAGCATATTTTTGGCACGAGAAAATCATTTGGTTAGGTCACATGTTCGAGAAATTTTGATCAGTGGGTCACTTTTGGTTTATTCTAATTTTATCAAGACAGATTTATGCCTCGCGCAATTTTGACTAAATTTTATATTCTATCGTTTTCGGATACAAGAAAATCATTGGGTTAGGTCAGATGTTTGAGAAAATTCTATTAATGAGTCATTTTGGATCATAATGAGTGAAGGTCAAACTATTTATACCTAAAAATTGGCTCAATCGATTTTATCTAAATTTTGTGTCTAACGTTTTTCGGCACGCAAAAATTAATGAGCTGGGTCACATTTTCGAGAGATTTCGATAAAAGGGTCATTTGTGGGTCATGCAAATTTTATCTAGAAAATTGTTCTCACCATTTTGAGTATACTTTTTATTATATCGTTTTCGAGCAAGAGAAAACCATTAAGCCAGGACACATGCTAGTAACAATTCAATTAGTGGGTCGTTTTAGGTCTTAATGGGTTTGGGTCATTCTAATTATATATAACAACGACTCAATCAATTTTACCTAAATTTTGACACAAAACGTCTTTTGTCACGAGAAGACTATTGGGCTGAGTTGCATATTAAACAAAATTATATTAGTGGGTCATATCGCTTTATTGCTGAATGCTATCAAGCTAATTTTACTTAAGAAATGGCTTAAACGATTTTGATTCATTTTATACTCTACTGTTTTTGATTACCTAAAGACCATTGAGCTAAGTCACATGTTTGATCATATTTGATTAGTGGATCATTTGGGTAATAAGTGTCAGGATCACGAGACTATAGCAAAAGCCAATAAGTTGGCGATATTTGACAAAATACTGACTAAATTTGGCCGAAAAATCGACTATTAAGATTATGAAATCAAAACACGTATTTGGCACCAAATGAAAGAATGTGTCCAAATTTGGCTATATCTGGCAAAAAATATTGTCTTTCAGAATGTGAAGAAATAAACTAATCAGAGTCGAGCTAAAAAAGTGATTTGGATTGATGTCCTTTCGTTGTAAATTTTAAAATAAAGTAAAATTTATGAACATGTGTATACAAACATAGTTTTCTTATTGATTGTTTTTATAAATAATAATATTATTAATAACATGTTTTACAGTAATGATACAGAGTGAATGATAATGGGAAAATACTACATCGATTTGAACACAAAGTTAATTTTGACCGAGCTGAGCTCGGTCACCCCTGCTAGTTGGGGTATATTTACGCTGTTTTCTGGTACAACATATTCAACATTTTGTTTGAAGAATTATAAATTAGCTAAATTTAAGTATTACCTACTATTTTAATTTAAAAAGGAATTTGGCGTTTTCAGGTTTCAGTGATTCTTTATAAATATAAGAGATATATCATCTTGATGTATAGATTAGATTTTTTTTTTTTTTTTTCAAAATATCATGGTATGATATTTTCATATAATGTTTTTTACAATTTTTTCAAATATTAAGTATGATATTTTTTAAATTTTAAGTCAAAACAAATGTAGCTTTTTTAAACTGTTTTTGATTGCGGTATACTGTAGTCAAGAGCTTTTGTTTTCGTAGTGGCTTTTTCATTCTACCCTCTCCCCTTCCTCCCTTCGCTTAAAATTATATATTTACCAAGGTTTATCTTTGAAACTGAATATTTAAAATGGAGAAGCAACAATCAATTGGGACAATATTTATTTGAATTGTTATTGAAATACAAGCTATTTAATTACAACATGAAATATTTACGAATTTATAATTTGGGATACAAAAGTTTAACATTATAATAAAAAAGAAAAATAAATTAATATACAAATATACCGGATTATAATTAAAATTACACAGCTTTGAATCGATTTATAAAATTAATTTGAAACATTTGTTGTTTAATCAAAGCTGGCAGTTTGACACACTTTACTGTTTTAACATCATTATGAAGGAAAAACAGATTTAAAGGCAAGGTTATTGGACAATAATTAAAATTACGCAGCAGTAGATTCATTGATAAAATTAATTTTACACATTCATTGTTGAAACAAAGCAAGCAGTTTCACATTATTTACTGGTCAGATTTTCATTATTAAAGCAAAAATAGATTTGCTGGCAAATATACTACAGACGAATGTTGCTGATTAGCGGACTGAATTATAAGCCTGGCCTTCAATCGACTTGGCTTTAATTATATAATTAATCTTTCCGCTGATTTTTTTAGCCCCCTAAGGGTATTGGGATATTTTTGTGCTGTTTTCTGACGCAACACTTTCAACATTTTGTTTGAAGAATTGTAAAAGAACTAAATTTAAGTATTACCTACTATTTTAATTTAAAAAAGAATATGGTATTTTCAGATTTAAATGATGGCTTTATCATGAGAAATACCAGAAATATATATCATCTTGATATATATCATAATATAGATCCGCTATTTATTTTCAAAATACTATGGTTTGATGTCTTCGATATTTTCACATAGAATTTGATGTTAATTTTAAAAATATCATGTACAATATTTTTGAAATTTTAAGTCAAAATATGTGTAAGTGAATTTCTTTTAACTATTTTTGACTGCGGTATACTGTAATCAAAAGATTTTGCTTTCGTAGCTTTTTTTTTTTTTTTTTTTTTTTTTTTTTAATTAATTAATTATTCTTTTCCCTCCCCCTTCCGCCTTAAAAAATATATTTTCCAAGATTTAACTTTGAATCCGGTTACTTAAAATGTAGAAACAATTAAGTGAAATGATATTTATTTAAAACGTTGAAATAAAAGCCGTCTTACTTAGAGAAATTCTTTACAGCTTCATTAGAATATCTTGTTTTTTGTCATCAGTTTAAACTGCACAGCAGATTGAATTAAGTACATATGCTTAAATTTAAATTCAAGTATTTCAAATAAACTATTTCATATGCAATTTCGTTGTATAAAATGGAAGACTTTCTTGAAACTTGATAATAAATCCTATAGTTAGTTTTCAATGAGTGTAAATAGCGAATGAAATCTGTTTTCAATTAGTTGATTTCCAATTTTGTTACATAAGGGGGGGGAGGAAAGACAAGGAATATTGTTTTATTAAGGTTTCATGCTAACAGCAATAGTATCTAACTATATCAGGTCTGAAAATATTCATGGTAATGAATAAGTTTACTATTTTGAAAATATCGGATAGTTTATTATTATTATTATTTATTTATTTATTTATTTATTTATTTATTTCAAATATTATATTTATGAACCTTGGGCACTTCAAACAGACCTCCGATTCCTCCTTCCACTGTGAAACTGATTTTGAATTAGAGTTCAACCCGAAAACCCGAAATCATCCGAACTAATTCGACCCGCGGATCAAGTTGATTAAAATTGTTTTAAATCAGTTTCGAATTGAATTTTGATTCGAAAGGTGATTATATAAATATTATATTTCTGTTCGTCAACTTTAGCATGATTTTAAGACCTGAAAATATAAAACTAAACATATTTCAGAAACATTATGTTTGTAAAACAATAAAGGCATATTAAAAAAATAACAAAAAAGTTATAATTTTTTCAAATTCGTTTATATTTGATGACCACTAGATTAACAATAAAGAAGGGCGAGCCTTAAAGTAAATTAGAACTATTCTTTCGAAAAAGCTAATTCAAATGAAAGTATGAAGCCAATTACATTTCTGGATTTACCTTATCTTCTTTTACACTTCAATTAATATCCATCAAAGAAAACGTACACTTTAAAAAAAGATGAACAGCATCCCCCTATCATGCCAAGCATAACTCCTCCGCCAGCAATTAAAGCAACACTCCCCTTTTCATGCTCCCCAGCCTCCAAAGTGTTTCTTTTCATATCTCACTTCAGACAACGGAAAGCCGCTTGGATGCATCACTGCCCCACAGAGCAACATCTCGCCAATTATTAATGCTCACCCTGCATCGGATGTTTCAATCGCGTTCGTGACATATAAATTTCGCCGTGTCAGTCAGAACCGAGGCGAGTTGAGGATTCTTTAAAACGAGCAGACGATATACACTTTCGTTGGAAGAAATTTAGCGTGCAATACGTAAAGAAATAAATACAGACATGCAAAATTAACTTAATCAAGAGTTCTAAATGAGCATACATTTTGACTTACCCTCTTCAGACTTGATCTGTCTTGTAGGAAACATATTTACATTTTTTTTTTTTTTTTTTTTTTAAAGGGAGAGAAAGTGGTATGAATTGAACCTAACAGATAGCAGAACTAAACAAAATAGCCATTTCGTTCTTATAGCGCTTTTTTAGCGAGCTAAGTGTTACATGAAAATGGCTTGCAGCAGAAATTTACGAAATGTCCAAAAAAGGAAGCATAAATAATTTTATTGTGCATTAAAATACCATTTGCCGAATCCATTAATAATAAGAAATTATTAAAAATATATTTATTTTATGTTTTTCAATTATTTCGCGATGCGAAAACGTAAAATTAAAAAATCCTAAAAAATTGTCCCCAAATTTTGAGTTTCCATGTATCATCCTATTTTATGTATTAAAAAAATTTAAATTTTTTTCACTGTTTAATATTTTTTGGTTATCAGTTTGTTAATATAAATCCATATCTGAAAAAAAAAAAAAAAAAAAGATACATAAATAAATCATGGGGTTTGAAAAGGTTACACGAACAAGTTTTTAAAGGGCACGTGAATTAGAGAAACTATAACCTTTGGTACCAGTCCAGTTTCTCTTACATGAATAGGTGAGTAAACCTTTGAGCCAAAACTCGCAGGATATAGGAGAAATGTTATTTTATCTGCCCCTAATTTGAAGTAATTATCTTGAAGATTAGGAACACTGGACGGATTGGAGATACTGGTAAGAACATAAAATATTCCTTATACATTAAGACCCTGGTTTAGTGTTTAAATATATGCATATGCTACTAAATATATCATTAAACAGGAACCCACCACGAATTAAAATGCATAATTAGTAATCGCAAAAAAATAATAAAATTTTTAAAAATTACAGAGTACAAGGAACTTTTAGTCGCAAAATGAATAACAGCAAAAGTAAAAAAACATTTAGGAAATGTGCGTTTCCGAATTTGGATTTTGAGAAAACCATTTTTTGCAACTAAAATAAAAAAAATAGAGAGCAAATTAATAAAAATCAAGACTTTAATTATATACATCTTGCGAAGACCGAACATAGGCCGAAGCTTCGTGATTTTACACAATATTAAGACTATCTGGTAGATCGCTGCCATACGATACTGAGCAACATCAAAAATTATTAATTCTTACTTTACATAGAATGTTGCAATCGCCTTCGTAATAAACAAATTTCTCTTATAAGAGCAGAGGACCAGGTAAGAATTCTACATGTTTTGCGTTTGAAGGTATTTAACGAAAACTTTATTGAAATGCAAGATTTAATTTATTACGTTTTCGTGAAATCGTTCCCATTTTAAACCAAATTTATTAATTTAGGGGGTAAATCACGTTGGTGGTTAAAAAAGAATGATTTTTCACAAATTTCAGAATAAATACCTTAAAAATTTACAAATCCACTGTAAAATAATTTTTACAAAAATAACAATTAGAACAGAAGTTATGACTAAAAACATCTTGCAAAAAAGTTTTTCCTGTAATGTTATAGGCCAACTTTGAAACCATTTTTCTAAAAATCGTTTTTGGAATCGCATGCTTTCTTATTTACAAACTAATTATCATAAAATCTTGAAATTATGTATATTCTTAGTTTACATGTGTTAATTTATGCTGAATCTCAATTTAGTCTGATTTTTGTCACAGAAAATTGTGCATTGAAAAAATAAGTACATTTTTTTGTGAAATTTAGTGAATATCATGCAAAAAGCCATTAATTATATTAAAAAATTTGAATATACTTTCGAATTTAGGTTGAATGTAAAATTATATTATAAGTAACAAATTATATAAATAAATAACAAAATATTAAATATTAAATATATACCAGCAGTAGAATTTGTAAAATCGTGCGAACAAAATGCATATTTCAACATACAGGGTGTATCTAAACTTTTGGGCAAAACTTTAAGGGGTGATGGTACACATCAAGACAAACAATATTAAATAAGAAATTAAGGGTCCGAAACATTTTCCGAAGGAGATAGGCGCCATTAGAGATGGGAATGCTCGGGGAAAAAAAAAAAAAACCACGGAAAATTGGAAAAAAAAAAAAACTTTTTTTTTTTCAGTTTTTTTAGAAGGTTTATTTTTTAATTTTTCAAAACTGGAAAAATAATATATTGGAAATTTTGCAATAGCTACATTCTCATACTTTTAATTTTATTTATTTTTATGTTAAGTGTCCCACATGAAATCTTTAATGTTAGTAATCTGATCTCACAACAGAAATCTGTTTGAGAAGACTTGAAAAGATCCTTCACATTTTTTTCTAATTTGAAACACAAAACCCTCCGAAAAATTTCTCTTGAAAATAGACATTTCAGAAAAAAGTTTAATCTCCAAATTTAATCTTTTACAAATGCAGTGATTGAAGAAAAAAATCTCATGCCATATAGCAGCTGAATCTTATCAAGTTGTATATATGCATGAATAACCTTATTAAAAATGTCTAAATAAGAACCTAAATATAGTAATAATTTCTAAATCATAAATTCTGATTATATTTTGAATAAGTATATACAAGAAGTTCACAATTTCACAAAAACAGGATTACATGAAAAAAATCTAGATATATAATTAAATACAACTTCTCTTTGTAAAAATTAATTCATGTGCAAAATTATTTCAATATGCCAATTAATGGAAATGATAAAATAAAAAAAATAACGTAAAATTTGAAGCATGCATTCATTACTTTCTTCTATCTTTACAAGATATAAGTATTGAATTTGTGAAAAATTTGACTTCCAGTTTTTGGTGTATTTAAACGTTTTAGAAGTCCTGAACACGATTTGGTGGCTTTTGGATAATATCTGTCACTCTGTGAGTCTGAATGTGATAGACATTTTATGGGCACTCTATCTCAAGAACTGATGCACATAATTTCACAAAACTTAAGATTCACCTTGATATAAACTTGAGATGTTTAGTTATTAGTGTATATCGCCCAAACGATGGTTCTGCTATTCTGCATTATTCATGACTTCCACAGTAGTTCTATCTCAAGAACTAAAAGACTACTTTTCATCAAACTACAGATTCAGCCAGTTCCTGATATATATTAATGTTGTTTAGTTTTTGGCGCAAATTGCCCTATAGGTGGCACTACTATGCTGCATTTTTCAAGATTTCATTATAGCTAATTAATTGAATGTTTTTTCAAGGCTTTGAATCTAAAATTGACCTCCATTTTATCTCCATAATATACAGTAATTTTGCAAAGCATGGACAGTTATCATTAGAAAAGTACAACTGCGATGAGAAAAAAAAAATCCATATTTTATTACAAGTAAATACTTTCCAAATTATACTTTCCTTCTTGATTAAACTTTGAATTTCAGTAGTTTTCTAAAGTACAGTAGAAGTTTATCTCTGTGTGTAACTGCTTTTGTTAATTCCTCAAATAGCGAGCATTTTCTATTTGTAGTGTTCTATTCTTATAACTTTTGAATTCCACTCTTAGAAATATGAAATTACCATACGGAAATATTATTGAATACGGTTTCTTACTCAAGAATGGAATACCAGGTTTCAAGATAAAAAGAAAAAATTATGTTTAATTTAATTTACAAAAATATTTTCCTGGTTTCCGTGAGTGAAAATGTAACCGTCAATAAATCCTATACTGTTTTATAGTTGCAGACCTGATTAAGCCAAACTAAAACTTAGTTTTGTTTGAATTTAGAGTATAAAACTAAATCAAACTTTTTTCAGTTAAGATTGGAAAACTATACCAAAAACTAAACATATCTTTTAAAAGGAAATAAAATTGTAAGAAAAAAATGTAATAATGAAAAAATATACATTTTTTAAACAAACAATGGAATTTTTGAATACTGATATTCATAATGACAAAACTGCAATAATTTATTTCAATAAACTAGTATCATTTACTTCAAAACTATACTTATGTAAATGGGATACATAACTTATTTCATTCCAAACTTTAGACATATTGGCTCAGGTTTTTACATTAGGTCAATTTGTAGTTAAACATGTAACTGAAAAATCATTTCAACAGAGATACAAATAACAAACAATAGCGTTTAATAAAAATTTCGGAAGCTTAGACTTAAATTTTGAGCTGAAAATCTGAATAGTTGGGAGTGGTTAAGAAGAGCAAACTGAACCGTGTTCAGGAGGTTCAAATTTCAAATGATTATAAAAAACGGAAAAATGGTAGATTCGTTTGCGGTTTTCGCTAAAACTACTCTTTAAATCAGTATTTTCTTGAAAATAAATTTAAAAAAATACCGATAGAGGGCGCCTTAGACTTTGGAGTAACGTACAACTATTTTTTACCGTTATTTTTTTTTAATCTCATTAAATGCTTTCAAAAGCTCAGACTTAAATTTTGAGCTCAAAATCTGAATCGTTGTGAGTAATTAAGTAACATGAAATTGAACTGTGTTCGAGGGGGGAGGGGGAAGGGTTAAATTTCAACTACTTAACACAGTTCAATTTGCTCTTCTTAACCCCTTTCAACGATTCAGAATTTGAGCTCAAAATTTAAGTCTAAGCTTTTGCAAGTATTTAATTAGATACAAAAAATAACAGTTAAAAATAGCTGTTGGTTACTCTAAAGTTTAAAGCGCCCTCTAACGAAATTTTTTGAAATTTATTTTTAAAATTTATTTTTAAGAAAATACAGACATAAAGAATTGTTTTAGCGAAAACCGCAAACGAATCGACTAATTTTTCCTTTATTTATAATCATTTGAAATTTGAACATCCCCCCTCCACCTCTTGAACACAGTTCAGTTTGCGCTACTTAATCCCTCTCAGCGATTCAGCTTTTGAGCTCAAAATTTAAATTTATGCCTAAGCTTCTAAAAAAATTAATGCAAAGAGATGCAAAAAATAACCGTAAAAAATAGTTGTTCATAATTCCAACGTCTAAAGTGCCCTCTATCGGCATTTTTTGAAAATTATCTTTATAATTTATTTTCAAGAAAATACTGATTTAAAGAGTTAGTTTTAGCAAAAACCACAAACGAACCGACCAATTTTTTTCCGTTTTTTATAATCATTTGAAACTTGAACCTCTAAACACAGTTCAGTTTGCGCTACTTAACCACTCCCAACTAGTCAGATTGAGTTAAAAATTTAAGTTTTAGTCTAAGCTTCCAAAAACATTTAATGAGATGCAAAAAATAACGGCAAAAAATAATTGTCCGTTACTCCAGTCTAAAATGCCCTCTATCGGCATTTTTTAAAATTTATCTTTATAATTTATTTTCAAGACAATACTGACATAAAGAATAATTTTAGTAAAAACCGCAAATCAGTCAACGAATTTTTCCGTTTTTTATGTTCATTTGAAATTTTTGGACCCTAAATTTTAATGGCGCCTATCTCCTTCGAAAGACGTTTGGGACTCTTGGTTTCCTGTTCAATATTGTTTGTCTTGATGTGTACTATAACCCCTTAAAGTTTTGCCCAAGAGTTTAGATACACCCTGTACGTATTTTCTAAAAGCCATTTGTCGTTATAATTTCATTAATTAATATTGCTATACATATGTGAATTTTAATAATTTATCAAACCATATAAATGTGTTGAAGTAAAAAAAAAAAAAAAAAATGCGTTTTATTCACTAGTTAAAAAACTACAGAATTTTTCTATACTATTTCAAATTTCTTTCATTTTCTGACTGCTCAACGTGATTTGCTTCCAAAACAAAGAATGCGAAATTTCAAACAGCATGAAGAATCCTTAGCTAACAACTATAAACGTTGAAAAAACACTTGTAAATTTACTTGTCCGGACTTCGTTGTCAAATACAGAGCGAGTTGAATTTTAAGAGTCACTTTTCATGCATATTCGAATTAAGTAGCATTCTTTCTTTTACAAAAACCTGCTTAAAAAAAGAAAGAAAGATAGATAGAAAGAAAGAAAGAAGAAGCTAAGGAGAAACGCAGCAAAGGCAGAAATTTAAATTATATCTGTAATTTTATAACCTCTGCTTAAACAAACAAACAAATAAATAATTAAATTGACCAGTACAGGGTAGAACCATCAACTAACTTCAGTGTTTTCACACTATAAGAACTAGGATCGGATTCATCGACGCTCAACATGTCTAAGTATTAATGCTCACAGGATGAAGCTTTCGTGACAGATAAACTTGGCAGTGTGGAACAGAAACGATCCGAGGATTTTTTTTTTTTTTTTCTTTTTTAAATGACAGCACGATACATATTTTCGTTTGAAAAGATTTACCGTGCCATATTTTACGTAAACTTTCTCGACACGGAACATTAGCTTATCAAGAGTTTTGAGTGTATGTCCACTTTGATTTACACAAGTCTTTAAAAATGATACGAATGAGTGCGCCCATCTTTTATAGTCATATATGCCACTAAATATATAGTTGAATGCGTTTACATCATGAATTAAAATGCATCATTTGACAAATATATATATTTTTTATGTATTAAAGAAATTTTACTTGCTAAACAGATAAAAGCAGCAAAACACTGCGTAATTTTATATACTTCTAAATTTGATTAGAATGGATTTTAAATTAAATCCTTTTTTGCACCTAAAACTTGAAAAAAGGGCAGAAATCTTGAAAATCTGACCTTCCGCTGCAGTGAAATTTCCCGATCGCGAAATCCCCATGTTAGCTTATAGGAAAACTTTGAAGCGCACTAACTCATTATCTTATTGTAATTATTAAAATACAGTTTTCACCATCAAAAAGTAGACATCAGACGACGATGATATGCGTTTTTAAAAATTGTCTGTAAGTTTTAACTCTGTAAAAACCCCTATAAAATTTGCAATTTCCATTTGATTAAATTTTATCTTTTTAAAAATACGTACACATTTAAAAAAATGCACATCATAGGCATTTGATGTTTACTTTCTGTTGGTGAGAACTATATTTTAATAATTTTATTAGGTAATGAGTCATCAGTCTTCAAACATTTCCTGTAGGTTAACATGGGATTTCCGATCGAGTTTCTACACTGCAGCGGACCCTTAATTAGGTGCGTTCGTAATTATATAATACGTAGCACCTATAGTGGTCGTTCAGTCCGTCCGTCTGTCCGTCCGTCTGTCCGTCCGTCCGTCTGTCCGCATATAACAACGCAAAAACTACCCAACCGAATCGTTTGAAATTTAAAATACATAATTATTACATAATTTTGTCGAGTCATTTCAAATTTTATGAAACTCGGATGCACAGATCAATTACAGGGGCAATCAAAAGTATTCCATTACATTACGGTCAATGGGGAAAAAGGTTTCAAATGCATTTTAATCGTTTGAAATTTAAAATACGCAATTATTACATAATTCTGTCGAGTTATTTCAAATATTTTGATAATCGTGTGCATAGATCAATTACAGGGGCAATCAAAAGTATTCAATTACATTATGGTCAATTAGGAAAAAGTTTCAAATATATTCTATACGTTTGAAATTTGAAATACATAATTATTACATAATTTTGTCGAGTTATTTCAAATTTTATGAAAATCGGATGCATAGATCAATTACAGGGGCAATCAAAAGTATTCTATTACATTACGGTCAATGGGAAAAAATGTTTCAAATGCATTTTAATCGTGTTACACTCATGCGAACTTAATAAAATTTGTATGCAACTATAAAGTACATATTATAATATACATCATGCATAATTTGTGGTGCAAAGAACATTTGTTATTGATTTACAAGTCCACACAAAAGTATTCTATTACATAATGGTATAGGGAGCACATTGTTTGATGAGCGTTTTAATTGTAATTCACTATTTACAATTTTATGAGATTGATATATGAAAGTAATATTTTTAAAACTTCGTTATCGTACGAACGCACCTAATTTGCTACGCTTCACGTGCAATTTCCAACTTGTTATACTTGCGCGAAAAACTCGCATTAATTTTGAAGAACTAAATCGATCCTGATAGGATCGAACTTTGAACAGATCTCTGCGTTTTTCGCACCAAGAGAAAGGAATTGATTAAAACTACAACATATGTTTTGTTGAGTACATTTTGGTAGCTTTAAGCGAATTTTTTAGTTAAAGTAAAAAAATCCGTTTTGTTGCTCAGACCAAATAAATAAATAAATAAATAAATATTGTTAACACTTTTAAAAAATTTTAACAAAATTTCATCAATTTTATTTGAGTCTTACTAAAGTCTTGTATTTTCAATTTGTAATTCCAACGAAATCTAGTTGCTTTTGCAAAATTTAAATTGATGTGCAGTACCCATAGCTCTCTCACGTAATTTTGTTTAATTGACATAATTTTTGGATAATAAAAACTTTTCAAATTGAGACAGATTAACGATGTTATTATGCATTTCGGATGAAAATTGCAGACCGAAAATTGAAAAAAAAATCAACAATATATATACATATATATTTCTTGTTGTTGTTTATTCAAACAAAATTGCCATTGATCCGTATTTAAACGGAGAGATTTGTTGGATCAAAAAAATTTTTGTTGATTCAACAAAATTTTTCTCTTAATGCGTAAAACAATAAACTGATCTGATGTATCGCTGTCCCACAGAGCAACTTCTCAATAATTAATTTTAATGCTCATTCTGCATCAGATCTATCAATCTAGATAAGCTTTTAACAGTAAAAGCCGAGACAATATCAAGATTCTTCAAAACAACGACACAATCACAATGCACTAGACTCCCTCATATTCGCACAGCTTATGACCAGAGGTTGCGCAGGTTTTAGAATAATGCGGATTTCTGGTCATTGTTTTGTTTAAATTTTTTTGAACAGTTATTAGAATGCAGTAATGCAATCAAAATTATAATGAATGCTTGCAATGCAATAAAATAATTAAGCAAAGTAATAAGCTAAAATAATAAAAAGGTTGTAATAAAATATAATATTAATAAAAAATAGTAAAATTTCCACTGACCCGTATTGGGGTCAATGGAAAAATTTCGTTTAAATAATTTTTTTTTTCATATATATATATATGTTTTTTTTTTTTTTTTTTTTTTTTTTTGGCAATTTTTTGTTTACAATTTTTATCCGAAATGCATAATAACATAATAATAACGTCATTAATCCGTCTCAATCTGAAAAGTTTATATTATCCAAAAATTATGTTAATCCTATATAGTTATGTAAGTCAATTAAACAAAATTACGTGAGAGAGTTATGGCTACTGCACACCAATTTAAATTTTGCAAAAACAAAATTTTGTTGGAATTTCAAATTGAAAATGCAAGACTTTAGTAAGACTCAAATAAAATTTATGAAATTTTTTTATAATTTTATAAAAGTAACAATTTTTTTTTTTTTTTTTTTAGTCTGAGCAACAAAATTTATTTTTTACTTTGACTAAAAAATTCGCTTAAAACAACCACAATGTACTCAACAGAACATTTTTTGTAGTTTTAATCAATTGCTTTTTCTGGGTGTAATTTTTAAAATGATTAAATTATTAAAAATAAAGATCAAGTAATTAATAATACTAACTATATATGCATAATTAAGCGAGATATATTTTTTTAAAGAATTATTCATTGAAACTTTCCACTTAAAGCTACCTTATTAATTCACATCAAAATAATAAAGTAAGGAAGTTTTATTTCAGAACACAAATTTCCGTTTTTAGAAACTTGTTACAAAACATTAAAAATTTCGTAAAAGTCTCCCGTCGCGAAGGGGTTAATGCATAAATACATTACGATTACCAGTAATATCGGCAGTTTTTTTTTTTTTTTTTTTTTTTTTTTTTTAATGCAGTTTCAAAAATAAATTTATACTTCTTAATGAAAACCATGAGTTCAGTCATATTATCATGGATTACATGCTAAGATCTGTTATTGATATTATTAAGACTGTTTAAATCTAAAGTAAAACTTCCTTACTTTATTATTTTGATGTGGATTAACAGGGTAGTTTTAAGTGGAAAGTTTCACCAAATAATTATTAAAAAATTATCTTAATTATGCATATGTAGTTACCTATTAATATATAAAAATTTCTGTTTTTAGAGACCGGTGACAAAACATTAAAAATTTCGCAAAAGCCTCCCGTCTCGAAGGGATTAATATATAAATACATTGGGTAAAAACATTGATTACTAGTAAATATCAGCAGTTTTTTTTTTTTTTTTTTTTTTTTTTTGGGGGGGGGGTTGTGTGTGTGGTTTCAAAAATAAATTTATACTTCCTTCATGAAAACCATGAGTACAGTCATATTACCGTGGATTACATATTAAAATACATACAGAAAATATAAATGATAAAAATTCTGTAATTTTGTTCTTCCATCTGAACTGAAAGTTTCATTGTGTACATCCGTAATGATGTGCGGTTTTTAGGCGTTTGCGGATTTTAGGCTTGCAGATTTGAGGATATCTACTGTATACATATTCATTTGAAAAAATTGCTGCATCATATTTTATCAAACTTTTATCAATATGCAATCTTAACCCTTTCAGGAGTAGAAAATTTCTGCGCTTAAATTAATGAAATAACAGACTGACACCAGAATTTTCAAACGAATTTCTAAGCAAATAAAACCCCGCTATTTTGCACTTACATTACAAAAACAAAATTCTGTTAAAATAATCTTGGAACCATTTGCAAGTTTTGGAATTAAAATTAGGTGGCTAGACCATGTAGCCAACGCTCTTGTAAGGGTTAATTTGTCAAGAACTTTGATAATATAATTGACTGATTTATATTTATTTGACTACACATATTTTACAACGAATGGTTGCATTGTTGTCCAAACCTTCGATAATCATGTATATCTCCAAAAATATCATTAATACGTTCATGCACTGTCAGAAAAGTTCGTCATTATACACTTAATTATACAGCATTTTTAAACAAAAAATTTCCGTACTCATAGTAGAGGTCTGCAAAGGCCGGGGCCGGCAGAATGGTTCCGAATTTTCTAACGGCCCGAATAATTTATTCCAACTGGCTGGGCCGGGGCGACAAACAAAATAAACGGGCCGTGCGGGCAAAAAAATTGAACGGGACACACGAGTCGAACCGAGCCAATAAAAAATTTAGCGGACCTATCAGCTCGTTATAAAGATTAAGTAAAAACGATAAATCAAGGGCAATGTGTCACGCTTTGCCCTTTATAACGAGCCACGTATATAATTTCCAATTTTATTTGTAATTGTTCTACTATGATGCAAAAGCTCAAGTAATTATGAATGTATGCTTTTTTATTTATTTTTATTTCACCCTGAATTGTAAAATTCATTCTAAAACTCCAATTCTTATTATGAGTATCTTACATATTTAATATATAATCGATTAACTAAATGTTCAACATTACAAATTTTTAAATTATGTATATTATATATGTGTATGTTAGCATATTTCTTAATTTTATATAAACTAATTGAAGAATATAATGAACAATTTAAAAGCTTTTTATATAAATTTAGTCAAAACATATAATTATTCATGTTATATTATTATAAATATTATTCACATTCCCACATTAAATATGTTTGCACTTTATTAAATTTTTAATGTAACTTTTTTTAGTAATTTTTCAGTTTATTTTACAACATTTTAAAGTGATTTTACCAACAAATTTAAAAAAACAAAAATTTAGTCATTAAATGGTTTAAATTCTAAAATCTGGAATTTTGCAGGGCACTACAAAGCAGCAACACTAAATTATTAATACTGAGAAAGAAACAGGATGTTTCAAACGCCTTTAAGACCTGTACATTTTCATCGATACAATATATACGCGAAGAAATGAGAATTCTCCAAAGCAACAGACATAGATTTTATCTGCAAAGACTTTCCATGCCATATTTTACAACTATTTCGACACGCAGCATTAACCTACCAAGAGTTCTAAAAATTTATGGACTTTGAGTTATACTTACAATTTACATGTCTTAAGATGTAGGATATGACGTTTTAAGCCTTTTATAGCCAAATATATTGCTAAATGCATCGCTGAATATAGTCTAACAAATGCACTGTAATATAACGATAAATGAAGAGTTTTAAAAGAATCTGAAGCGTTCTTGCTAACAAAATTGATAAATACGCATAAATGCCTCCCAAAATAACTTATGCGGACTTTGTTAAAAGTGTATTCGAATAAATATTTTTCCACCTTCATCAGCTCGAAATTTTCAGACTCATGTTTAAAAATAAAAACATGAAAACTTGCTGAGGTTAACAAAAATGTATAAGAGGCCATGTGATTGCATTTTTCGCGCAATTAATTAGAATTCAATTTATAAACAAATATTTTCTCATTATGATAATTTGTTGCGTTCCCAGATCTTCCGCTTAGGAAAATTCGGTTCAAAATTTTCCGCATTTATTAAAAAAATTGAAAAGCACGGCATATAATGTAGTTTCTAAATAAGAGAATTTGCCAGTTTGGTGCACTGCGATCAAAAATGAATTAGGAAATAAATTAGAAAATAAGCAGTTTGGATTGGAATACACCCCTAAAAAGAAATGTGCCGAGTAGTGGGCTTTTGAAAATTTATCTTTTAGTTAAATTATCTCTACAGAAAACTTTTTAAAACTACGGACAACTAAATCAGCATAAAAAGTGTTGAGTCTAGGAGGAATCTCAGTGTTTTCGCGTAGACACTTGAATTAATCATCAACTGATGTTAGCGGTCTTACAGACCGCGGCTTATTTCTCATTTGCTTATTTCAGTATCTTTAAAATTTCATTATCATAATTTATTATTTATTTATTTCTGCATAGAGCAGCTGAGATTATTCTCTAAACAGACCCTTTTCTATTTTAGGTTTTATTATTATTATTTAAGGAGGACACTTTTACTTTCTGAATATGTTTCGATATCGAAGTGGTCTCATAAAAAATTCCATAACAAAAACTGGAAAAAAAGGACTCATTTAAAAATAGATTTCAACTATCTTATGAGGAAAAATAAAAAAATAAAATATTAAAATGCAAACAAATTCTTAAAAAAACGATTCGACAAGTTTAACATTAGCTCGCGAGTGTCACACGTAGTCTTTTCAAAGATTATTATTCAATATAGATGATTTAAAATTATTTGTAAAAAACGAAAATTCGGATAGCTACACTGTATGGGGATCAATTCCAAGAAATGAGCTTCCGTGTTTTTGCTGTGTTAATTAGGGTAAAGAATAACTAGGTAGAAATAATTAGATTCGTTTTCGAACCAAAATCTGAATTTTGCCGAATATTCGTTTCCGCCGAAAATGATGCTGAAAATTCACCCAGACGGAAACTATCTGCATTCCAAAAACTTCAGTTTCCCCCTTCGGAAATTTTCAATATTACTCATCGATTTGAAATGTATCAACTCAAATGAGGAACACTTTAATTACAACTACGAACTTGATTGTTATAACTAACAGTCATGTTTGATTTAAGATGCGAGTACAAATTATAAAGAAATCAGTGCATATATGACTAAACTTTTTCATGTGCTCATTACAAGTTGCACACTTAGAAAATTTTCAATTTGAAACCACAAGAGTGTTTCGAATACTCCTTGAAAAAGTTTTAATAAACAGTTGAACATTTTCAAAAATCATTATAAAAGACAAATAGGTGTAAATACCTAAAACTAAAATATTTTAATTATATGAAATTCGTATGATTAGAAATTCTATGTTGTTGATGAATCAATTAAGTTTTATTTTATGATAATAATAATAATAATAATAATAATAATAATAAAATGCATCTAAGACACAGAGAGCCAACTTGGGCCAAACGTGTAATTAATAGTTATGTATAATTATTAAGTATATATAGTAACTATGAAATAAAATTAAGTCATTTTGTTTTGGCAAAGTCTGAATTACTTTGGATTTATTCATAAAAGTATTTATATAATAGTTATGCATATTTAATAAATACGAATAGTTAATTAGCATATATTTATGTATTAATTAATTTATAATTTTTTGGAGTATTTTCGTGTTCGGGTGAAAATATGAAGATCACCAAAATTCAGTTTCGGCCTTAAAAACTTGGCCTTATTTAACCCTTCACTGCACCGTATCGTACGCCACAGCTGGCACATACCTAAAAACATTATAATGCTCATTATGAGTCTTGAGCTTGGACAATAGGATCACTGCAACTGATCAAGAACAGTCCAAAGAATGCAATAACATGTATTTTTTCATGTGAGGTGGCTGGCTGCATTTGACAAAAAATTAGAATTTGTTCTTCGGAAAGAAAACAATTTTCGATTAAGCTATTAAAGCAAAAATTTACTTCTTACGGAATACTTAAAAATATTAATATAAAGAAAGTTGCAAGTGTTAAGAAGATAAAATTAATTTAAGCCCATTTAACTGCAGAATGTAGCAATACAATATTTAAAAACTAATTGTGTACGTAGGATACACCATAAAATATCAGATTTAAGCTAAAATTTTTTTTTTTTTTTTTTTTACTATTTTTCTCAGTATTAGACTGATCTAGAGATTTCAAATATTTTCCCCCATAAAAATAGAAAAAATCGTGCAATGAAGGGTTAAAAGTATTTGTAAAAACAAAATAGTCATACATATTTATGTATATACAATAAATACCACACACACATACACTTTAATTGATTTTTTCATAACCACTAAACAGTGAAATCAAGATTATCGTGATTTTGAACTGTGCAAATTTGCAACATCCTGTCCACTGTATTTAACAATCTACTTTCTACGCTCGTTTGATTTTGAAAAGAAAAAAAATATCATCCTGAAGATCAGTTAAAAAACTGAATCTATGCTTGGCTACCTTCGACGAATAGAAAAAAGCAGAAAGAGCCGGTATTTAAAAACCGATATCAGAAAAATTTCGAAAAATTTAATTATTCATACCATTGATTTGATCATTGTCATGATGATAAATGCCAAATTTAATAACTTTTTAAATCTTTATCGCTGTTGCATAGCTTAGCTTTTCGCATGCTGCCAACGTACCGATTTTTTCACGTCAAATATTTTTAAATATTATACATTATAATCAAATATAAACAGGATAAATTGGGTGAAGATGCCGTAGTTTTTGATTTAATTGTTTTAAAAATCACCTGTTGATTTTAATTGTTATCCATTCATTTTTTGTTTAAATTTGCTCTCTTATGTATGGTTTAAAACATATTTCATTTTACAGTCATTATATAGTAAGCACCGAAAATTTTGTTCGGCATCTTTCACCAAGGTTATGGGTAAGATGATCAACAGGAAGACCCCCGGCCGACCTAGTGAAGAAGCTGGATCCAAACTGAGCATCGGTCTGGTAGCTTAAATGATGGATCACTTGGGGCACAATTCCAAAGATTCCGGGTTTGATCCCTGGCATGGACATTTTTCATTCTGTTGGTACTACGCTTAGCTATCAATGTGATAAATCACTTATTAAATATTCAATACTTTCAAGCGTAATTTCACTGCTGATAATTGAAAAAACAATTATATGTTATGAGTTTCTCTAATTTTTTACGGAGACTATTTCACAATAATAAACTGAAGTTTTTTTACAGTATTTTGAATGTGTTTGAAACTGTTAGATAAGCTATGCCGGACACATGATTTTTCGTTCTTCTTTATGTTATTACTAGCTAGGGACAAAATGGTATGATTACACCAGTAGCACACAAAACTTTCGCGAAGCCAGTTAAGGATTATTAGTTAAGTCTCTCAATATTACTGCTGCATACATTCCATTCCAGAAAATAAGCTAATCCTGAACGAGCTTAGCACAGCATGTCATAGAATTAATCTCTCGTTGGTACCTATAATCGGGAAGAGTCTTACCATTTTAACAATAATAAAGGGAAAAAAATAGGTAAGTTTAGCTCCAATTTGACGTATGACTTTTTGTAAATAGTCTAAATTAAACTGTTAAAATGTACCATTAAAACTAGGACAGTCTTTTATGGGGACAACCCATAAATAAAATTCTACAGATGCTATTCAATACAAGTAATATAAGGGATAACACGCGTAATCGAACAACATCAAAATGTATAGCGAAACTTAGGAACATAACTCCTATCAAAGCCACGTGTTTAGAATTGCAAATTCAAATACATATTTTAACCTTTAACTGCACGATTTTTCATTTCTTATGGGGAAAAAAATATTTGAAATCTGTATATCGGTTTAATAATGGAAAAAATAATTTAAAAAAATTAAATTTCAAATTTTCAGCTAAAATTTGATTTTTCTATGGCGTATACCCTATGTACACAGTTAGGATTTTAAAATTTTGTATTGTTATATTTTGCAAATAAATGAGCTTAAATTAATTAATTTTATCGGCTTAACACTTCGCAATTTTTTTTATATTGATGTTTTCAAGCATTCAATAAAATTAATGAAAGTAAAGTTTGCCTTAATAGCTTGACCGATTTTTTGTTTCTGAAAAACAAATTCTAATTTTTTATCAAATGCAGCCATCTAATACGGACAAAATAAGAGTTATTTTATTCTTTGAACCGTTCTTGATCAGAGACGGATATCATATTGGCAAAATTCATGGTACGTAATAAGAATTGTGCAGTGTTTTTATGTATGTGCCAGATGTGGCATCTGATGCCAATGGAGGGTTAAATATGTGACTAAAAAAAATCAGTTGAACGAGATCTAGCTAAATTCCAATTCAAAATTAGATTAAAACGAACGAAAAACTACAAATTCTAGTAATTTTTTTAAGGCTTGTCTGGAAAATCAATGAGTTTGCAACATTTTCCCATTATTGAAAAGTTAAAACAATTCCCTGGCAAATAAGAGGTTGCACGCATGACGAATTTTATATAATTAATAATAGAAAGCAGTGAAAAAAATTACGACTTATCATTCAATTATCTTATTTTTTTTTCTCCCCATTTAATAGTATTTTCAATGATGTTGGGGGAGAATAGTGCCTTTCCGATTGGTTGATACCCGTTTAAAATTATATTGCGGGGGAATTCAGTGCAAATTTCCGTCACGGAACTGCCATCCGTGTGGTAATTGTTTCAAAATCAATCTGTTACCTGAAGTACAGAAGCAATAATTATGCTATGGAAGATGAGAATCTACACATATTTTGAAGAGCAAAATACACAGGCAGCTATAATAACTCCAAATGGGCATTTTCTGCGTGATACGTTTCTTAAGTGTATTTAACTCAAACAATTTTAAAAGTAGCTAAATACTGCCTTATCAGCAGATTTTATTCGATTACCCCGGCGGTTAACATCCGATAAGTAGGGTAACCCCACCAATAGTTGGTCAAATAAAATTTGTACTATGGGAGTTTATTATATTTCTTTCCTTTTCAGTTTTAGAAATGATATAAAATTTTGGTTACTACAATCCTCAATGAATTATCTGTAATAAACATTAATGAAATCCGCTGATATTAAGTATCAACAAAATTATAAATAGTTTCTTTAATGGCCCTTTTTCCAGTGATTGATTAGGCGAAAGAAGTCAATCGTAAATCTAAAAATTAATCTTTAAAATATCATCCTTGGGCTGCGATTAAGAATAATTCGAATAAAAACTAAGGTACCCTGGGGTAATAACGCCACGTTAAGGTTCTAGCAATTTTCTCGGCTCAGTTTTAGTTTGTATTTTTCAAACAAATATATGATTTGATACAGCAACTCATTGACTATCTATATAAAAAAAATAATTTAACAGATATGAATACATAAAATGTAATGGCGTGATTTCTTGACCTACATGCAATTAATCCAACTTATTTTATTGTTTTGTTTGCATGGCGTTATTACCCATATAGGTGGGTAATAACGCCATGCAAACAAAACAATAAAATAAGTTGGATTAATTGCATGTAGATTGCCCAATTCTAAAAATACAAACTCTCAGCTCTAGAAATTGACAAATTGCATCTTAAGCTATTGAAAATGTTCATTTTTTCGTGAAAGTGTAAGAAAAATAAAGGTGTGGTGGTGGGGGGGGGGGGGGGGATGAGGCAAAAGAATATCAGACCGTGAGTTTCTTTTTGCTTAAAAAGGAGCGTTTAAATAGAATTATTAGAAACATTGCACAGTTTTAACTGTGTTTATTTGAATCAGTATTTAGGATGTAGCTCTGCCACTGTAGGGAATCAACCGGGGTAAAAATTGCAAGGATTGGCGTTATTACCCCGTTATCAGGCACGTAGCCAGGGAGGGGGCTAAGGGGGCTGAAGCCCCTCCCGAAAGTTTAAAAAGACTTTACAAAACTATCTCTATGACAATAAAAAAAAGTTTTGTTTGTTTTCATCTTCCATTACATTAAAATTAATTGTATTTTAGCTGTAAAAATATCCATTTATTCAATTACAGTTATCCTTCATTATATCGGTCATTTGGATATATTGTTTTTTTTAATAGAAATTTACCACAAAAAGTATAAATTATTTCTATAATGCAATTTTAACTATCTTTATGTGCAGTAAAATTAGATCAAGTGTAATTCCGTATCATTAATTTGACTAAGAATATTTAGTGTAATACACATATGCCGAATTAACTTTAGGAAACAAATTTTACTTGCATGATATGATCTTCTTTAATTTTTTTTTTTTTATCTTCATGCATATAAACGAAACTTAGAGTGGTCAATGTTAAAATGTTTTGCGCAGAAGGGGGCAAAAAACTTTAATAGCCGCCTATAATGTAAAATCATGTGAAAAACATATAATTTTAAAGAAAGTATTTTTGTTAATGATGTTCTAACTGTAAAACGCTTTTTATTAAAAAGAGACTATTAGAATGTATTTTTTAAAAATGAGATAGAAAAGAAAAATAAGAAAGATGCGAAGAAAAATGATACGGCTTCGAAAAACCTTAAAAAAAAAAAAAAAAAAAAAAAAAAAAAAAAAAAAAGCCATGGCGGCATTCTACAGTCTCTTCACTGATCAACTTTTCTGCGAATTGTTTGCATGCGAATCTTTAATAGTAAGAAAATGTGCAAATGTACGTAAAGTAGCTGCTTTGTCTGGTTAACTTTCTTTGTATTTTGTAGAACTATCAATTTCAGGGATGGATAGCTCTATGTAGAGATTTTTTAAAAGTTTTTTACCGGAGAGAGTTTTATATCCCGTCAGCACACGTATTTGGATCAAATTTTTCTCAATTACACTGTGAGGCCAATCTTACAGATGTAGGCGGGGTGTGCTGACGATCTAAGGGGTGCTATTTGTGAAGTCAGTATAAAGACATTTTGAATTGTGTCTAGGGACGAAGAAAAAAATTTAAACAACAACACTGGCTCATTTTACAGCCAGAAATTTTATTTAATAATTGAAGTAAAGTGTAGTCTGAGTTTAAAAAAAAAAAAAAAAACGAATTTTATCAAATATAATTTTTGTGTCTAAAATGAACTTTTTAAGCCGCGAATTTTATGACGGAAGATACATTATTTTGTCAAATGACTGGATAAGATGGAAAGATAAATGTTAATGATTGTTAATGGAATCTTTTAAGTAACTAGAAAATATGATATGAAATGGCAAAATTAATTTTTCAGACATGTATCCTTTCTTTTTTTTTTTTTTTTTTTTTTTTTTTTTTTTTTTTTTTCAATTGCAAAATTACAAAACAGCACCAATGGCGTACTAAATCTTGAACTGACTTACATGAAACCAATTCCAATAATATCACCTTTTTCTGACAACAGATCTTGTTTAGAAATTAAAATTTAGAATTGTTTGGATGTTAGCGTTCGAAACAACTTGACTTTGGTAAGGATTCGTCAAGTACTCGATATGAGTCTACAGTATGACAAGCAATTCGATTCGATAGTGCTATATGTAACTAAAGATGACTTAGATGATGCCACGAAGAAAAACATTTTTGGTTCCATTTTACTTTCCAAACAGCCATATAGTTTTCTAATAATTGTAGGAAAGAAACAAAAAATAAGAAAAATGTAAGAAAGATCCAGAAATAGTATTTCCCTTTCTTACATATTCTAAAATGCATTAATTGTAAACCTTGTTTTTTGTTTTTTCACGAAAAAATAGGTACAGAAAGAACACAAAAAACCAAGAAGACCCGTTTCTACATGTTTCAGATATTAGAAAAATGCTAAATGTGTTTTCTTATGGAATTCTTATAAAATATGCAATTAGATTATCACAAACCGTATGTTATTTTAGCAACCAAAATTAAGATTTTTTAGGAATACAACAAATTAATATTTCATTGTTGAGTTTTCAAAGAGCTTTAAGGAAAAGAAGAAATCAGAGCAGCTCTTGGACCAATACTTGAAACAATCTTATTTTGTGGAGAGAAAAATATACCATTTTGAGATTACCACGATGATGATCCTCTAATGTTAGAGAAATCAATATAAAAAAGACTGTTAGCTAAGAGTCTTAAATTTTGTGCAAAGTCTGGAGAGAATGAATTGAAACGTGATATAATAATAATCCGTAGAAATGCCATTTACTTAACCTAAGACTTTTATAGAATAAAATCACTCATATATCCTCGGATACAGTTACCAAAGAATTAATTATCAAAATAAGTAATGTGATCTGTTTGCCAAACAAAACGCGTATCTTAATTGCTGAAACTCAAGCGCAGAACAGCTTGACCTTTGTTTCAGATGTGTGGACTATTAAAAAAATTACAAAACCCAATAATTCAAAAAAATTCTTTTAGGTTTTATTCCAATAAATGTCTTCTCTGCCGAAAATTCAGGAAAAGTAATATTACAACATTGTGATTAATTTTGCCTTGACATGTATAAATGCGTCAAAAAGGCGTATGATGAAACCGCTAATAAGTCTCGCCATGTTAGTGGGGTCCATTCTAAAATTTCTCAGAGTATCCAAAAATTAGATACGTCCACTTTGAAAGTTATCTGTTAAATCTTGCCTTCTCCAACAGCATGCTGATTCCCATAATTCGAAAGTATCATGAACTTGTTCAAGCAGTGACAAAGTTTTTAAAAATCACCTAAAGGCAAATTTAGCGCTTCAAGAAGCAATTTCATAGTATACCCCATTGAAAAAAAAAAAAAAAAAAAAAAAAAAAAAAAAAAAAGAGAGAGAGAGAGAGAGAGAGAGAGAGAGAGAGAGAGAGACCTTTGCATTTATCATATTAGCTTTTGTTGAGTGACATACATTTGCATTAGCTCAGAAAACATTTTTAAAAATACGTGGAAGATTTTTTTGGTATATAGAGCTTTTTTTGGCAGTCAGGAGAAGATCTCATATGCCAGTCTGTTTGTGAGAAGGTTTTCTGTCTGACAAAATCATAGTGAGTTCAAGAAAAATTTCGTGACATGATATCGGCTGTAACTTATGTTAAAAATGTCCTAATTTTTTTACGTAAATATAGCGAAAAATGCAGTAGAAATCTTTTGTAAGATATCTTATTGTGAATCAAAACTTCGGGAAGACATCTTCCAAACTGAAATAAAGATCCCAAGACTAATATTTAGACAGACAACACATAGAAACCCTCAAAATACATCCGAAGAAGAGTATCGCGGTCTTTATTCCCCGTGTAGAAAATATTATTGAAAATTTTCATAATAATGTGTCAATGTAGCAAGTGAAAGCTGAATATGAATTAGAGTGCAAACAAATTATTGACACCAACATAGAGATTCTAAAAGTTTTAGTACTGTAATGTGACGTATTACAATAATATCAAACACTTGTTCGCAGTCTTGGTTAAAAACCCAGTAACAACAGTCAGTGTAGAAAGATCTTTTTCAACAATGAAAATAACTAAATCTTTGCCTCGAATCATTATGACCGATGAGAGACCGAGTTGCTTTGCAATGATTTCCATTCATTCGGACATTACAGAAGATCTTGATAAGTTAATCAGCATCATGGCTAAGAAGAAATTTACGATGATTGCTTCCATTGCATTAGTAAATTTATTATACCAAGAGTACTGCATTTATAACTATTATAATCAGAAAATGTAAAATACAAAGATAGTTTTTATGATTAAATATGACTGTAGCGATTCATTTTTCTTTAGAAGAAAAAATAATGTAAAAGAAATTAATTTCATTTATGGATCAATAGTTTCAAGATCTCGCACTCGTATTGACAGACACTTCCACGCTGGTATTAATCCTGTGTTTTAAATCAATTCATGTTACTTGTTTGCATTTCAGTATTTTTTTTTTCTCTCATAGGATACTTGAGGCTCATCTCAAACATTGTTATTTTGGGCTTTTTAGGCTTCGCGGAATTTTTCCCTAAAAGCTATCTGGTTTTTGAACCGGTTTGGAAACTGGAAGTGCTTTTAAATGTCAAAAATGCAACAGAAATTGAAAAAAAAAAATTAATACGAAATAACAATTTTTGACATGGTATCAAGTATCCTATGCAGAAATACATTTCAGGTTTGTTTAAATTTTTTGCCGTAAATTATACAAATTACTTTTGTATGATCAGAAAAAATTTCAAGGGTCAGCCCCTCCCGAAAGGAAATCCTGGATACGGGCCTGCCCGTTATAATTATTGCGCTGTACATTTTAAATTACAAATTATCTCGAGAAGATATCCAAAATCTTCAACAACATTTCGAAAGGCCATGAAATGTACTACAAATTTATGTAATCAACAAAGTATTTCCTGATAAAAAAATAGTCTTCACATCACAAAACGTATCTCGCAAATTTTAGATCAAGCGTTAATTTTAGCTGCTTGTAAAAACAATAAGACCTAAAAATGAAACAAATTAACTTGAAGCTGTTTTTTGCGATTTATATGACTCAAAACCCTTCTGCGCAGAAAACATGGGTGTCATTTACAAGATTATTTCATAATTATGCAAAATATTAGCACTTGGCGTTATTACCCCGTCTGGCGTTATTACCCCAGGGTACTTTATTAGTTGAAATAATGGAGCTGGAAGTGAATTGCTTTTAACTTCCGCAATTGTCTCCAACTATATCATAAACTAAATGTTTACACTTTTCAGGGATCGATGCAAGGATTTTTTTTCTTTGGGTCATTTTGCGAAAAGTAAAAGTTATTTTTGTGAATTGAGTTTTTATGGAATAGAATTTTATGAAGGCGCCTTTATTATTAAATGATATTTTGTAATAGGGCCTTTTTTTATTAAATAGGATTTTTTGAAGAAACCTGTTTTATTAAATGGGATTTTATGAAACAGTCTAATTTATTGGATTTTTCGTGAAGGGACCTATTTTATTAAATAGAATTTTTCGTGAAGGGACCTGTTTTATTAAATGGATTTTTCGTGAAGGGACCTGTCTTATTAAATGGATTTTTCGTGAAGAGACCTGTCTTATTAAATGGATTTTTCGTGAAGGGACCTGTCTCATTAAATGGATTTTTCGTGAAGGGACCTGTTTTATTAAATGGATTTTTCGTGAAGGGACCTGTTTTATTAAATGGATTTTTCGTGAAGGGACCTGTTTTATTAAATGGATTTTTCGTGAAGGGATCTGTTTTATTAAATGGATTTTTGTGAAAGGGACTGTTTTAAATTAAATGGATTTTTGTATAGGGACCTATTTAATTGAATGGATTTTCGTGAAGGGGCCTGTTTTATTAAATGGAATTTTGTAAACGTGCCTGTTTTATTAAATAGAATTTTGTGAAAGTGCTTGTTTTATTAAATGGAATTTTGTGAAAGTGCTTGTTTTATTAAATGGAATTTTGTGAAGTGGCCTTAAAAGGGCCCCAAATTTTTCCTCCTCTCCAATAAAAATAATTCAGACAATAGCTTCTCTTACAGTCTGTGTTTTATCCCTTTGTATCACCGTACTGCAAATCTGCAACATACTCAAAAATAAACAGCACTTAGAACAGCTTTAAAGCACGATTTTATTTGCTGTTGCTATTTCCCAAGACACCAGTTAGTACAAATTGATCATTGGAATTCTCAATAGACGATGACAAGATTGATTTCTCGTACTAAAGTTTTGTTTATCATTTGAAGGGCTTCAGGTCGATATTGCAAAAACTGACTTAGTAAATTTTGACAAATTAAAAAAGCTGGAAAAATCCGAAAGTAGATTTTTTTTAAAAGATATTTTGTGTAATTTAAAATTTTGTATTAGAAAATAAACAATATTTATGAAAAGTATATCAATTTATGTCTATTGTAGATATGAAAAAAAAGTACCTTTTAATCAAGTCATTTTAGTTTTACGTTCTAAATTTAAAAAATTATTTTTCACATGCTTAAAAATTATACATCTTAACATCTGAGTCGACTTTACATTACAACGCTTTCTTTTGCTCGGTCCTCAAAGATAAATACATAGTGCAGATTTCAGACATTAAACATGCTGTTTCATTTAAAAATAACACACACTACACAAAGAATGTACATCCTGTTTCTTTTAAAAATAAATTCCTAAACCAAATTAAATTATTAAAGGGGAAAAAAAATCTTTAAAATTATACATGTATATAATAAAACATATGCGAGAGAACAAGACTTCAAAGCAGAATTTTTATTCACCGACTCCATAAATGATATCGTCAAAATAAATTTATAAGTTCATAAGACAAAATTAATATTCATAATATTCTTTCAGCATTTATAATAGTGCATATTTTATTTATAATAGATTCCAGATTTATAACTTAATCTTGATTCTTATTTAAAATAGATTCCTTTCTTACAAGGAGAAAAGAGGAAGAGTTGTTTAAGATCATAACTGTGAGACAGAATCTAAGAGTTACGATGATGCTGAAAGTCGCAAATCAATATGGCTCGCCGAGATTTCCTGATAAATTATCTCAACTGTCAAGAAGCGACAAATGATTATACGTATTTTCATTGCAGCTACTAGGTAATGCAGTTCTTTGACATTAAATGAAACCATCTGTTTAATTAAAAAATTAATTTCAGCGTAGAATGAAATTATTAAAAAGCTATAAATTTATTCTCATAGATTATTTTTTGTGGTGTATATAAAAAAAGCATGTATCTATAAAAAAAAAAGTTTAAATAAAAAAAGAGCATGGAAAGTTAAAATTCATCGCTTACAAAACATAAGATTTAATATTAAGCATAGAAATTTGTGCGCGTGCAAGGGAATTTTGAAGAGACTGCATCAAGCAGAGCCAAAAGATTTTTTTAGTAGGTACTGGTACATATGACGTTATTTACATCGAACATCGAAGCCCGATTTTGAGTTTTTTGATAATTTATCGCAAGATATTCATTAAAAACCATATTAAACAAAGAAAAATGGCAAGATTCTTTCAAGAACTATGCATATGTATCTGAATATCTCGCGATCCTTCACGCAAACGAAACGTTTAAAAAATATCAAAAGACACAAATTCAAGGTTCTTTTGCAAAAGTAGACTGTAGCGAGCGTTACATGTCCGGTGTGCGCTGCTGAAGGCACTGGGGTCTCCAACTCTAGGTTCGTTTGAATAGATTTTCGTTTAAATATATGAAATTCTTCAGCACTGATATTAAGTATATTTAAGGTTATTACCCCGGCCTAGGCAACGAGACGCGAGTCAGATACTAATACACTTTTAAAATCTACAAAAAAAAAAAAAAAAAAAAAAAAAAAAAAAGCAAATACATTGCCATAGAAAAAATTAAATGCAAGCTATTCGCAAAGCAAATCTGAAAGTTATAAAGACAACAAGAAGGAAAATATCATATATCTGGCTTAGATTACGAAACATTTTCCAATACTAGGAAATTAAAATATCGTTAAGAAATTTCATTTTTTCATAGAATGAAATGTAAAATTTAAATAAGCAACTTAAAAGAACATGCTCATTAAGACAATTTTCAAAAACTGCTATCCATCTGGTAATGTATACGAATTCTTCGCGATTATGCGATCTATTCAAATACGCAATACCTATCACACTAAAAAAAATTTTTTCCAATATCGATTTTTCTTAGACTTGCAACCAATTTTTTTTTTCCTGTTTCTCTGTAAATGAACGATAAATGCTATGGACTTCATAATCTTATAGAAACCATTTAGTAGTGCGTTTCAACGATTGTTTTGCGTCTGAAATATTACATCTTCATTAAAATGCACCACAAGCGCTGTTTCCTCATGTCATAATATAATGGATTCTTGTAATGGAGTCCTTATAAAAAACTATAAATGTTACTTATTCTATACATCTGGAAAAGCATACTGTAGTCCATTTCAGAGAGCTAGTTATGTTAGATGTCAGTCTTTATGTTTAAAATATTGTAAAATCAAAAAAGAAAAAGAAGGAACTATAAACGAACTGTATTCATAGACAATGACATAATGGAATTATTTTGTGTGTCCCTGTGAACGAATTAGAAATGCTACACACTTCATTTTTAATGTCGGACGGCTTACAGTAAACATCAAATACATATAAAAATTTCATGGCAATCCGAGTGCATTTAAGCGCGTTAGAGCACGGACAGGTAGGCAGCAAGCAAGCTGACAAACCGAATGCGAATTCTTCAACTATGTTGGAAAGTATCAAAAATATTATATTTCATAGTTTGCACATATTTATTAATAATATTCTAAAATTTTATCGAAAACATGCGAAGAAGAAAAAATAAAGAAAATTAGTTTGAAAGAGCAACTGACAGAATTGCAGAGTTACGATGATGCTGAAGTCGCAAATCAATATGACATGCTGAACGCTTGCCAAGATTTCGTGACAAAACCACATTTCTATCTTCAAAGTCAAACGAGTTAAAAAGCAACACATGTTGATGTTACAACATTTAAAAAGAAATGCAGTACTTTGACCTTTCGATTAAAAGTTAATTCCTTAATACGAATGAAAGTATTCGAAAGTTATATGAATTGCTTTAAAATAATACATACCAAAAAGAAAGAAGGGAAAATACAGCAATAGAGATATGAAAGCAATTATTCCTCCCTTCGTCTTTCAAAAATGATATCCACATATAAAATTTATAAGATGTTAAGGCAAAATAAGTATTTTGTCACATATTTTATTCATAACTATCTGAGCCCGTGCATAATAACCTTAATTAAACCTCAAATGTTTATTATTTTATATCTTTAATCCGATTTTGTTTGAATTTATGCGTTTAAATGGAAAAATTATGATAAAATATCGATATCGAGGGTAAAGAAATTTGTAAAGACATTTTTTTCCTTTTTACAGATAAAGAAGAAATATGAACATCTAGTTGTAAAACAAATATATGCTTTCTTCTTGCTTCTCCTCCCCCCCACACACACCCCCATTTAGCGTTGTTGCCAAGGTTACCAATTTGGCCTCTACTTTTATTTTGAAATTTCAAATGCATACAGGAAATTTCGAAAGAAAAACCTTTACTTTAAGTAATCACAAAATTTTTGTCATTATATAAAGCAAAAATTTTTAACTTCTGACACGAATTTTGATTTGCTGATTAAAATGGAAACCAAACTGTCAATCCCGGTTGGGTCCTTTTAACAAAATAAGAAAAACAGTTTTTATCGTCTAAACTCTCTGAAATTTTAATTAGCTATAAATGTAACTGTATCCAAGCTCTCTTTAAAAATTGTGTAAAAAAAAATGTGTATTTAGATGTCAAAACATGAGTTGAAGCCGCGCAGAAAGTGTTTAAGGGAACTCTTTACTCACTTAAAAACACCCATTTGAAAAAATGTTAAACATATATGTAGGTTGTTTTCGAATTTCTCGTTTAAATTAGAATATTTTTAACGATTTTTTTGAAAAGCATAGCTGAGTTCGACCTCGATAGGACTTTTGTACTTTTTCGATTTTGAATGCAGATTTTTTTAAAATAAAAGGTACTTTCACTTTCAAAACCGGTTCCAACAGCATTTTTTTTAGCGATCTTATCTTACTCGATCAGTATAAAGCGAATTACTAGCTTAGAGTAAGTAACTTGGCCTTTTGCTCGACGCTAACGTTCTCACTCCTGATCATAAGATCTATGGTTCAAATCTCAACGACATCAAACCAGTTTATTTCCCCATTGATGACCCGAACAAACACGCAAGTTGAATAATATTCAACAGCAGTCCTATCATCTCATAATCAATGGAAAGCAGCACTACAAAGATCATCCCTTGCACCTAAAGCCTGTAAAATGCTCACAGCACAAAGCCTGTCACCCACGCATCACAGATGCGTACGACAGTATCGTTCAAGAGTGCATATGACTCGTCAAATGTAAGCAATACGCCTTTTTCACTAGGGATGGAGTGTATCGCGATCTCATCTCAATTGATCAGTATAAAGCGAGTTACTAGCTTAGAGTAACTCACTTGGTATTTTGCTCGACGCTAACGTTCTTGCCTCCTAGTTATGAGATTTCTGGTTCAAATCCTATCAGTGTCAAATCCACACTCTCTTCAATATATGGGTGATTCTACGATAAGAGGTTTCAAAAACATAGAGGATTCGGCCAAAAAGAAAAGTTTGAGTTTGATCAAAAACCTTTAAATTATGATTTTTGTCCCGTTTATTTACTTTTTCATATAAGGGCAAGTCACTTTATACATATTTTATAACTTTTTCTGGTCAGTGACTCGCTCCTCTGGCAGTTATCTTGTCAGGGGAAATACGGCAGGGGAGAGACATTTTCATGTAAATTCAAATTTTTTAACTGACTGAATTAGTTTTTGGGTTAATTGTGTATTTCACTTTAATTATTACCGTATTGTTTAATTAGGGCAGTAAATGCAATTGAATTAAAGGAATATTATAAGTTTTATGACTTACCAGGGGAGATACACGATCACCGTGCAAAACCACTACACCGCACGGTCGCATCGCAGCAACTAAAAATGGCGACGCTTAAATGGCTTGCGCGTTTAATATTGCTAACTTCAAGCCGATAGATGTCCTTAAGAGCTACTTCCGATATAGCCATCCTTGAATTTATATTTGTTTCATCGGAACGAAATTTGACAGGGTAGATACACAAAAAAAAAAAACGGGACAAAAGTTAATTAAAAAAATTATTTGAAATTAACAAAATTATTTTATTTTTTATTTTATAATACGTAAGCATAATTACTTAAATTCCAATTAAACATACTTTAGTTAAGCATCTGATGGAAAATATATATGTATCGTTTGAAAGTTAAATTGAAACCGGCAAGGGGACATGCCAGGGGAGAGACTTTTTTAGACTTTGTAAGAAATTGCAGAAAAATGTGTTTAAATTAGGCATTCAATCGTGATGTTATTTAATAAAGTATATTAAGATGATGCGATTCATTGCAAAAAATAGCAACATATAGAATAAAAAATCTGTTTTAAACGGATTGCCGTACAGATTACCTCTTATCGTAGAATCACCCATATATATATTTTATAATAAATTTGATATTCCCAACGAAAGAATGTAGAGAAACGTAAAGAAAACGGTTTCAAAAGAACACAAGAGACAGTTGCTATGCTGTTAAAGTAGCATATCAATGTGACGGCTAAACGATTCCCAAAATTTTGTGACAGATGACATTTCTATCTCAACTTATTCAAGAAGTGACCTGATCTATGTTTATAGTATTGCAGACCTACAAAGCAAATGAAGCAGTTCTTAAACTTCAGACGAATTGTTTTGTTAAATAAACTTTCCTCAAATGAATGAAACTATTAAAAGTTAATAAATGATACTTTAAATCAAACATAAAGAAACAGAGATGAATGCATATTTCATTTCCCCAAACTTGTCCTTGAAAATGGTATCGTCAAAACAAACTAAACTGCTGTGTGTAAACTGTTAACACAAAATTTAGATTTTTTTTTTTCATATTATCTCTCTCTCTCTCTCTCTCTCTCTCTCTCTCTCTCTCTATATATATATATATATATATATATATATGATAAATTTCACATTTCTAACGAAAGAATGTAAAGAAGCAGAAAAAAACTGTTTTGAAAGAACAAAGTTACGATGCTGTTGAAGTCGCAAATCAAACTGACATACTGAACGATTACCTAGATTTCGAAACAGAGACGACATTTCAATCTCGACTTATTCAAGAAACAACCTATGTTGATATTATTACAGACAAACAAAGCAAGCAACGTAATTCTACATTAGATGACATCAGATGAAGTATTTTCTTAAATAGGGGTTCTTCAATTGAATGAAAAATTTTAAAAGTAATGGATTATACTTTAAAATTGTACAGAGAAAACGTACGTACGGTAACAAACATGAAAGCAAATTTTATTTCATTAATTTGTCCTCGAAAAAGATATTGTCAAAACAAATTGATAAACTGTTGAGACAAGATTTTTTTTCATATTATTTTAATCATTGTAAATTTCCTATTTCAGATGAGAGAATGTGAAAAAGGAAAAAAAAAAAAAAAAAAGAAAGAAAGAAAACTTTTGAAAGAGCAGCCGAGAGAGAGAATCTCATATTTACGATGTTGTTGAAGTAACAAATCAATATGACACTCTGAACGATTGCCAAGATTTCGTGACAGACGACATTTCTATCTTTCTCTTTCAAATCAAGTCATGGAGCGACAAATGTTGATATTATTACAGCGAATTGCAAAACAGTGCAGTTCTTTGACACTAAATAAGACAAGTGGTTTCGTTTAAAAAGTACACTTTCGGGGAAAGCAAATTTTTTAAATTATAAGTGATGCTTTAAATTACATAAATGAAAACAGATGTACCACGGATATGTTGTTATTCGCCTTTAAAAATAAGTATTAAACAAGACAAATTATGGCATGCCTTGGTGTTGCAGAAATATATGCACAGGAATACATGAAAACAATACATTCGCACTTTTGATTTTTAACATTTTTTTGCTTTCCCGTAATAACCCAAATCATAAATATTAAAATGCATTTATTACACTCCTGTTGAGTCAGGCGTGAAAATGAACCAAAGGAGGAAAAAAAAAAGAAAAAGAATGCAACACAGCTTTCCAATGTAAAAATGATTGTTTACACCTGTACCGCATCCCCGACCCTAGCGTACATACATGAGGTAGCGAATTACTACATATATATTTATTTATTTTTTATTAAACTAACACAGCATGCTATGAATCCAAAGATATACATACATACAGAGCTATCCAGTGGAGCCAATTTATATGGGCTCTTGGGGCCCGAATCGATCCAATAATTTGATGTTATACCCGGTTTCAGTTATTCTATTTTGTTATTTGTTTATTTTACAGTTACTGAAAAAAAAATTCTCCAATTGAAAAGTATTTTGTTTGAAAACACAGTATGAATAGCAGTAACAACTACATAGGACAAAATCGAACTCATTTAACCTAACTCAATCCAGTTTAAATAATACTCATGATAGAGACGGCAACAAATAGTTACAATATATAGATATATTCGGTGAAGAAAACTTCCCTGAACAGATTCAGATTTATTCTTTTTATGCATTATAGTCTAACTTTATTGTCAAAATTAACAAAAAAAATGCATTCATAAGAAGCAATGATAGGATGTTATCAAATAAAGATAGTTATTTTCTGACATATTTACAAATAAATTTTTCATCCCAAATGCACGAAAATATCTGGTGTTCAAAACCAAGAATTCAAATAGAGTTTTCCATTTTACTTTAAATACATGAAGATTGAACGATTTTTCAGAAAATGCTGTAAAAGACTTAAAACTCATTTTTACATGCGCTATTTTTTAGTCAGGTGAGTTTTAATTTGCAGTCATATTCATATCATAATAGTAAATAAAGAGTCCATAAAATGAAAATATTATGTCATATAGGAATATAATAAAATCAAAACTTTTTTTTTCTAAATTTAATTTCACGTTAACTTTTCTATCCATCTCCTTATCTTGAAAGAATAAAAGTGTCCTATATTGGTTCAATTACACAATAAAATCTACTGTGATGGAATCATAAAGGACAGAAAAAGTTATTGTTTAGTTATTGTCAGGTTCCCGTCTTAATTGATTGATATTGTTATAATTATATTGCATTGTATTCTTATCACCAAGACCATAAAAATATTCTATTAGATGAAGATTTAGTTATAGACAGTCTGTTTTCAACAGCATTTATATCGTTCATTATATTAAAGGTGATAATTATGCAAAAATAAACATTCAATAAATAACAGCAAAATATATTTAAACAGCAAATATTTATGATGTAAAAAGGTTACCTTTTTTGAAAGAACACTATGAATATTATACGGAACTTCCAAAGGAAAGAGGAACATTCTCTCTTAAAACAAATACAACATGTTTTAAACCCAACACTTGCAACCTGAAATTTAAACCCAAGATATTTTGCTAAAACCTAATCAAAATTAGAAATCTAATTCGAACTTGCCATAGGACGAACCTACATCTGCAATCAAAATCCAAACGTAGGTTAACAGCCCAAAATCTACACCGAAATCTACATCTAAAATGAAATCTTACAAAATACTGCATAATAAAATAATACATTATACTGCATAATAAAATAATACATTATACTGCATAATAAAATAATACATTATACTGCATAATGCAATAAAATCGCACATAAGTTCTACATCATATCGAGTAATTTTGGTAGCTCAATTTATTATGAATAGTTCTAATAAATAACGAAGTTAAAAAGCATTAAATAATAATAAAAGATACTTAAAAAAATAATAAAACTTCAGGTAACAAATCCTCACCTCTTTTAAAGAAATCCATTTTGAAACAAGACGAATATTGCAAGACGAAAATTCTCTCTTACAATAAACAAAACATACTATGAACCTAAACCTTTGAAAACATTGTGTGGACAACGGGTCTACGCTGATACATTTTCCAAATATTGCCCAGCTGATAAGCTCTCAACGCACATCCGGTCAAGAGTTAAAGAGGACACCCAAAAACGTTTGCAGGGTATCAGCGAGTAATATAGATAAGACACATAAAGTCCACAGAGAAAAATAAGGCGATAACGCTTAATAAAACAGAAAATACTATTCGTAATAATGAGGTAATCTTGTTATTTATAGAATACACTGAAAAAGCCGCGCGATCGATTATGTAGTTGAAATGCGTTGCGTTACTGTCTGAAATTTCTGGCACATTTCTCCCATTAGAGTCAACGCAACAATACTGATAATGTTAACTGGTAAGATGTTAAAGAGGTAAAGACACACTGAAAAAACTGAAATACTCAAAAATGAGTAAATCGATGTACTCATATCGAATTGAGTGGTCGACTCTTGTTAATTCGAACTCGCGAAGACCACAAGAAATGTTCAAACAATCCAGAGTTCGAATCATGGAAAGTATGAGAGAAAAACATGTTTAAACCTTTCCGGCTCACTGTGCACAGTGCGGGATATTTAATTTTAATTCCAAACGGCACCAATAATATTTTAGAAAGATTTTGCTGTTACAGTGAAAGCTTAAATTAAGGGGTTTTTAATTTCTCAAAAAGTTGTTTCTAAATTCGGTGACAGTCGATAATTTCTCATTTTACTAACAGAATTTGCCCGTGCTGGAAAGGGTTAAAAGGATACTATTACAAACTAAAAATGTAATGGTACTTTTAAAATTTGTTTTGGCTGTTATCTTTAGTATAAGAGTTAATATTAAATTAAGAAGTATAAAAAATATATGCACTAATTAAGGAATTGGGAACAAGCACAATGAAAGAATAGTTGGATGTGCCATTGATAGACAGACAGGGCATAAAGAAAACGGGTATCAAATGAATGGGATTATACATATACTAGCTTCAGAAGAATTCAGACAAAAATGAAATAAAGAAATTTATTTTAAGGATCTGAAGTCCGTGTGATAGTAAGGTAAAATGAAAAATCGGAATTCTCGTCAGTTCGAATTAAATGAAGTCAAGAGAAAATGAGTTCGAATATTTTTAACATTATTCTGCCTTGAAATTTTCGAGACTTCATGTTTAGTTTAAATTAAGCGAAGATTCGATTTATCCGATTTTGAATTAACGAGAATCGACTGTATATTTAAATCAAAAATAAGTGTATGAAAATCCTGAACTAGTCTGATGTGGCAATCTTCCATTTCATATTAATACTCCGAAATTCGCTAACACAGTGCCTAAACTAAATGGCAATCTATGTTTATCTTTGTCACGAGGGTTCTAAAGATATAAGTTCATTGAATTGTGCGCATCTTAAAAGGAGAGTATGGGATCTTTCAAACAAATAATTTAATCTCGGCATCTACCCTCTTAAAGGTCAACATAAAAAATCCCAATTCAAAAAGCATAAAAGCGACAAGTTTTGGGTATACGTCCAAGCTTAATAAATATCTATTTATGTGAAATATAACCGAATGCCAAATTATTAAATTCTATGCATTAATTTGAGATCGAAAGATTTGTAGCAATCTAAGATTATAGCTATTTTTATTATTTTTATCGAAGATTATAGCAAGATTATAGTAATCCAGAAAAAAAAATGCAGCATAGCTGTGCCACTTGTTGGGCGATTTACACCAATAACTAATCAGTTCTAATTCATATCAGAGCCTAACATAATCGGATTTTCTTTTTTTTAAATCCGTGTATTAGTTTTGGAAATATAGATATTGCGTAAATTGTAAAAAATGCAGCAAAGCAGCGCTATCTGCTGGGCGATTTATAACAAAAAATAGTCAAAACTAATTAATATCAGGGACTAACATAATTTAAATTTTTTTTTAATTCCATGCACTTTTTCTTGAGATGGAGCGTCTAAACAATTATGTTGCAGACAGACATGCTGACATAGATAAAAATTTACTAAAAACATGCTTTTCGGGATGTCTAGCCTCTAAAGCGTGTAAATCTAAAAAATTCGAAAATTTATTAGAATCTAATACTTTTTGTAAAGATAAAAGATAGTAAAAATTTAATAAATTTACATTTTCTTTTAGCTGAAAGAAATCTATCTTTCTTCTTTTTTTACGAAAAAAGTGCAATATGTTTTTAGAATCTACTATTACATAAATGAACAGGCATAGAAAGTGCTGAAATTTTATAACCTTATATTCGTTAAGAAATTCGTTATGAAGAGTTAAAAATAAATACAATAATTCTCTTTTAACTCACATGAATAATCCTGAAGATCCATTTCAGAATCAATCACTTCGAAAATAGAAATCATTACATACCTAAAAAAGAAAAAAAATGGAATTACAAAACATACAATAATAAAAGGAAAGGGTACAATAATAAAAGTACATTAAATTGATACATAAAATATGTTACTAAATATGTTACATCGGATATCCGACTTCTCTATCGGATATCCGGCAGAATGCAACAAACCAAATATATATTAATAACAGTAATCGTTTGATCCCAAACAATGCGAAAAACTTTTGTTTATAATACAAAAGATGAAATATTATTATAAAGTTCCCTATCGATGAATAAAAGTAATTCTCAAAAGTTTAGAGAATTGCCAGCTTTTTATACTTAAACTCTGTAACAAATTTAAAAGTTTACATTTATATCTTTTAGAAAAAATTGTATCTACTTTCAAATTGTAAAACAAAATTTGAAGTCAAAATAGCAAATGAAGCTTTTGTGCAAAAATGTATAAAGATAAAAAACCAACATTGAGAAATGCACAAATAATGCATGAAAAGAATAGAAAATAGCCGTTTCGAATCTACTATCGAGATTCTTCATCAGCATGCTAGAAAAAGCTAAGCTGAGCAAAGCGACAGGGAAGCACAGTCTTATATGTCTATTACGGGAACGAATGGTAATAGATTTGAAACAGCTGTTTGCTACCTTACATGCATTTCTAAACATTGGTTTTCTATCTTCATAAAATTTGAAGTTGTTTATTAAACTGTGATTTTACTAATTTTTTTTCTTTTAATTTAAACAATGGGTTAATTGGTTTTTAAGTTACACAACTAAACAAACCTATTTTTAATTTCTTCTATCTTTCAAAGAAGAAATTATTGTAATCAATTTTTTTGACGAATTTGCGTGTTTTAGGGATCAAATATCCCCAAAAACATGTTTATTCAAAACATCTGTCTGTCCCAGTGTCGCCATCAAACTATCAAAAAGTGTATGAAGTTATGCATAGAATGATCCAAATATTTTGTGCATATTTTTGACTGTAACCAGCAAGTTCTTCTTCAATATGGAAACATTTCGCTGTAAGGCGGTGCTGTAATTGCAATTTTTATGCCATTTTCATTGTTCTACCATCAAATACTGTATGAAGTTATGCATAGAATTGAACCAAATTTCTTTGGATACATTTCTGGGAATGATTGTCTGGTCTTCCTTCAATTTGAAAATAGTTTGCCCAAAGATGGTACTGTAATAATGATTTTTGTAAAATAATTTTGATTTTTCATAATCCTTACAGAGAATTGGTCAGGGGTGATTCTCGTCCAAAATTTCCGAAAATTTAAGACATCCTCTTCCGAAAATTTGAAACTGGGTTATCAGTTCCGCATAGTTGCCAACTTGTACGGTTTTGCGCGCGGAAAAAACAATTGCTTAGAAATGCAAATTTCGTGATAGGATCGCCGAAATAGCATACATTTCGTCAATATTTCGTGAAAAAAACTACGATTTCGTCAATGGGTCATTCCATGTCAATTCAACCAATATTTCCCCCATTTGTAACCCGACCGACAGGTATTTGGATGAAACTTTGTGTACACACTAATTCTATCATGAAATGATTCCATCAGAAATTTTTCCTTCCCAGACCTCATAGTTTGTGAGATATGGGGGGTCCAATTCTTGGGGGTTTCTCAAATCGCACATTTCTGAGTCTGTATTCTGAGATTGCAGTTCTATCTTCAAAAAATTGTTTCTCTGGATCTAAAACATGAATCATCCTAAAAATATCACTGTAAAAAGATAAAAAGATGCACATTTTAATAAAAAATATTAAAAAAATTTACTTGTAATATTTAGGATAAAAAAAGTCAGCCAAAGTTGATAGTTATGGTTATTTTTACAAATTTTTGTTACTTCACGAAAAAGGCTGTACACAAAAAGGCAAATTAAATTTCCAATTTCTTTTTGTTTTAAATAAACGTTTACACTTTGGGCTTTCTATCTATGAAATAAAAAAAATGTGTTTCGCATGGCTTATGCAAAAATTTTGGGTACTTTCCAATTAGCCGGATAAGTGCTTCATTTTTTATATATTATGTATATGCACACAAAAAAACAAATGAAATTTCCCATTTCTTTTTGTTTTAAATAAAGTGTACAATTTGTTATTTCTATCTATGAAATAAAAATGATGTGCTTCGCATGGCTTATGCAAAAATTTTGGGTACTTTCCAATTAGCCGGATAAGTGCTTTTTTTACATATTACATATGCACACAAAAAAGCAAATGAAATTTCCAATTTCTTTTTGTTTTAAATAAAAGTTTACACTTTGGGCTTTCTGTCTGTGAAATAAAAATGATGTCTTTCACATAGCTTATACAAAAATTTTGGGTACTTTCCAATCAGCCCGATGCGTGTTTTATTTTTACATATATACATATAAGGTACCCTGGGGTAATAACGCCAGGCGGGGTAATAACGCCAAGTGCTTATATTTTGCATAATTATGAAATAATCAGGTAAATGACACCCATGTGCTCTGCGCAGAAGAGTTTTGAGTCATATAAATCGCAAAAACAGCTTCAAGTTAATTTGTTTCATTTTTAGGTCTTATTGTTTTTATAAACAACTAAAATTAACGCTTGGTCTAAAATTTGCGAGATACGTTTTGTATGTGTGAAGACTATCTTTTTATCCGGAAATACTTTGTTAATTACATAAATTTGTAGTGCATTTCATGTACTTTTAAAATGTTGTTGAAGATTTTGGATATCTTCTCGAGATAATTTGTAATTTAAAATGTACTGCGCAATAACTATACCGGGGTAATAACGCCAATCCTTGACATTAATACCCCGGTTGATTGCCTACAGTGGCCGAGCTACATCCTAAATGCTGATTCAAATAAACACAGTTAAAACTATGCAGGGCCGGCGCTAGACATTTTGCCGCCTGAGGCGAGCCTTATTTTGCCGCCCCTATTACGTCATCATTTTTTTTTTCTTCTTACGACTACTAATACATTTTTTAAAATAAGTACATTAATATAATAATTATAATTTATTTGCATAAATATAATATACTAGCAAAACCGCGGGTCTGCTCGCATAATAATTGAAATATGCCAAGTGATACTTGTATATGTAATTTTCATTAGAAGTAATAAGGAATAATTCAAAAACCTCCATTTAAGTCACAGCTTGACTAAATTTCATTCTTACATGCATTCTTCCGAAATGAGACATAAAATAATACGAAGAATTAAAGGTAATTTTAAATAAACGATAATTTAGAAAATGTTTTTAAACTTTTATGCTCAATCCATAAATTTTTTTCGGTGTTCATCTGAAGTATTTATTCCTTTTTAGAAACAATCTTCATATGCATTTACATTTTTAAATTAATCATCAATCAAAATCAAAGTTTCTCTTCCAAGGGTCTACTATCTCTCGAGAGGTAGTGGTATTACCATAAAATGCCTACGTTAGAAAAGGGACGGTCACCATTAATTTGCAAATGTTAATTTTGAAATCGGTTTGATATTTTCTAATGTACCAAAGAAACGTAATTTAGAAAGTTTTTAAAGGCTTTTATAGAATAATATTGTTTCTGCTTACCTCAAGTGGTAGCGATACTGGCATATAACATAGAGGATTATGAGAATGATCTATGTTGGATCAGAGAGTGTCACTGTTAATTCGAAACCATCAATTTTATAATCGGTTTATTGCCTCCCGCTGAGCTTGCACAGAAATCGTAATTTAAGAAATTTTTAGATCGCTTTTCGCACCGCCCTTTCCTTTACAACTTTTAATTTCAATTTTACTCGTATATATTCAACTCCTAATTTCATATACAACTCCAGAAACTTGAGGTTCAACTTCAGTAGTTGAGCATGAAGGTATATCTGTGTTTCTTTGTGTCTCTTGATCTATTTCTATCTCTTCGTCTAATACATAATTTGGAAGTATCTTAGAGGGCTGTATCCGTATCTGAAGTTGAGCATGTAGGCATATCTATGTGTTTATGTTGTCTCTTGATCTTTTTCTATCTCTTCTTCTAAAACATCATTTGGAAGAATCTGATGTTGTTTCCGTATCTGAAATAGACTGTTTTGAAATATATTGTTGAATCCATTTGAAAGATTTTTTTTTTTTCTCAGCCTCTCTAGCTAATCTTTTTTTTTTTTTTTTTTTTTTTTTTTTTTTTTTTTTTTTTTCTATACATATAACCATTATCTTTCTTCCGTTTTAAATCACTCATTCTAAAACAATAATTAAATTATTGATGGTTGATTTATAAAACACGATTACTAATAATTAAACTAAATAAAATAAAAAAAAAAACTGCTACCTCAATGAATATTTTGGGGTACTTTTGCAGTATAGAAGGCCTTTGATTTTCTCTTTTAAAGCTTGGCGCAATTTGGGTTTCATAAAGTGAGATTTGTTCGCATAAGATATAAATAGCTATGAAAACAAACCTGGTGAACTTTTATGCTTTTTCATATATGTAAACATTTTATATATATACTAGTTCCGCCCGGCGTTGCCCGGACCCGTGATTCTTAAATTTCTATTATTTTATGCTTTTAACTCTGTTTTCTCTCATATACTTGCCAGATAACTGTGTGAAAAATTGGTTAGAAAAATTCTGATAATTATATTTAATATAATAATTTTAATTCTGATAATTTCACAAACTCAGTATTCTGTTAGACCTTGTAATAAAAATATTCTGAATAAATTTTGGTATTAATACCCAACAGATAATGCTACTTTGCCGCATTTTTCTCGATTTCTTCAATAACTATATCTCAAAAACTAATGCACGGAATTTTATCAAACATCTTAGTCTGTTAGACTTTGAGATAATGAACGCTGATTATATTTTGGCATAAATCGGTAAGCAGGTGGCGCTCTTATGCCGAATTTTTCCAGATTTCCATAATACAGTAAAACCTCTAAATAACGGACACCTCGGGAACACAGAAATTGTCCGCTATTCGGAGGTGTCCGTTATTGGGAAAACCTCAGAGATACAAAAATGGCTATGAAATGCTTAATATTTCATTAATTGACATTTGTATGTTCTAAAACATCTATTATATGATAAATGAGACATTAAAATTATTTTTTAAGCAATAATATTAACTTAAATAAAATTGTGCACGCCTTTAACTGCTGTTTATTACATTGTTACTAAAAAAAAATCTGTTACAAAAGTTTACTTTTGCCTGCGATTACGTGTAATTTATTTTTCAATGTGATGTTATTGGTCATTATAGAGTTCCGAACGGGGATAGGGATTAAACTTTTTTGTTCATTAAAAACATAAAATCACAAAATCTTCTGGGGGGACATAGACATTTGAATGCTCTGGGAGCTATCCCTCCCAGGCAACTCCCTGAATCCAACAGTGAACGTAAAGGAGAAATTTCCTCAGCCCATCCTCTGCATTTATCTGTGATAACAAAATTCGTGACACATTGCCCTGATAAATTTAGAGACCGTTTTACTTTTTTTTTTCTTGTTAAAAAATACTTTTTCACCCTTTATCGTCGAAAATAGTGTCCGCTATTTGGAATGTCCGTTATTCAGAGGTTAAACATACAAAAATTTAGGTTTTGGGAGTGGGGATTGGAAAACTGTCCGTTAAATAGAGGTGTCCGCTATTCGGGAGTGTCCGTTATGGAGGTTTTACTGTATATATATCTAAAGAAATAACGTACGGAATTTCATCAAATTCCATTCATTAATCATTATAAAGTATATAGATTTTATAAATATATTACTAATGAGGCGAAAGCATATTATTTGAAACATTATAAAAAAGTAATTTTAATGTGTTTCTAATACAGCACTTGTTATAAAAATGTCTTATTTATGAAATAATGAAACATATGTTATTTCAAAAATCGCAAAAAATGTGTTGTAGTAACGTTATCTTGTTGAACAATTTACATCAAACTTAATCAGAATCTATTTATCTCAAGGTTTAACAAAATATTAAGTTTGGTGAAATTCTGTTCATTAGTTCTTGAGGTATAACTATTGCGGAAATCGCGAAAAAATAAGACAAACCAGCACCAGCTGTTCAGTTATTTACACTAAAACAATCAGCATCTATATATGTCAAGATTTAGCAGATTATGAAGTTTGATGAAATTCCGAACTCTAGTTCTTAAGATATATATCATGGAAATCTGAAAAAATGCGGCAGAGTAGCGCTATATCATGCTGATCGATTTAACCAAAACATAATCAAATAATTTATCCAAAACATAATCAACGTTCATTTATCTCATACTCTAACAGACTAAGAAGTTTGGTGAAATTCCATGCATTAGTTCTTGAGATATTGTGAAAATCGGGAAAAATACGGGAAAATAGCATTATTTGCTGGACAATTTATACACCAAAATTTAATCAGAATCTATTTATAGCAAGGTCTAACAGAATATTAAGTTTGATGAACTTCTGTGCATTAGTTCTTGAGATAACTATCGCGGGAATCTCAAAAAAAATGCGGCACAGCAGCACAAATTGTTCGGCTATTTACACCAAAAAAAATAATCAGCATCTACATGGTTTAGCAGATTATCAAGTTCATACAAAATTTCATGCATCAATGCTTGAGATATAACTAACGCGGAAATAGGGAAAAACTGTGACATAGCAGCGCCCTTGTTCAGCGATTTGCACCAAAGCATAATCACTATCTATGTATGTCAAAGTTTAACAGAATATGAAGTTTGATAAAATTCGGTGCATTAGTTCGTGAGATATTAGCTATCGCGGAAATCGGGAAAATGCGACTTAGCAGTGCTTGGTGTTTGTTCGGCGATTTACAACAAAACTTAATCAACATCAACTTATAATAAAATACAACTGTAAAACTAGTCGTAGGGGACCACCGTAATACTTACCCATCATGGATCTGTATAATATAATATATGAAAATGAAACATGTGTAAACTGTTTATGAAATGGATTGCGATTCCAAAACAAAATTTAAACTTATATTTAAATATTTTTAATATACATAGTAATGCTCTACAATTGAATTGCTGACGAATCAATTTCGGGAAATTACATAAAACGCCAAACTACTCAAATAGTACCGAATTGCATAAAAGAAACATCCTTATAACTCCAAAAATAATAATCCTATTAACAGTTTACTGCGTCGGATTAAGCGTCTCATTTTTAATTAAAATATATCTTTGAATTGAAATTTGAATGAAATACAGGTCATGAGGAATCGAAAAATGTGGAAAACAGGATTATAAATATCTCGGCAACTAATAATTAGATCGACTTCGTATTTTAAGCAAAATTTTTTTTTATTGTATTGCCTTTTACATCTACTCCTTAAAGTAAAAAAATAAAAAAATCGAAAATTTTTATATACCTTTCATAAGAATGAATTTTTCGAGAGTCCGAAAAAAATAGTTCCGGATAATCCAGGTTACTGATATTAAATAGATTTTGTTCCATTCTTATATACTAAATGCATAAAAAATTTCAAGTCTCCATCTCAATTTGTTCGGGATATAGAGCGTTTACAGACACACAGAGAGACGGACGGACGGACGACAATTTTTTTTTTCTAGAAATATGTCTAGAATATCTCCAGTATATGAAACGTGTAAATCCATACAAAAAAAATTTTCGATTTTCAAAACGATTGCAAGATTTACTCTATACTACGTATGATGGGTAAGTAATATAGTACTTGCAATATTGTACATGCTATATTCACACTAATCAATAGATATATGGATACAGCTTCTCATATTTTTGCTTCATTTTGGGAACAACTGATTTTGAGCTTCTTCTTTCAACAATAATTTTCAGAATATTAAACCTATGTTTTTGAGACTTTCACAGAAGTTGTTCTATAACACATTAGGGGCTGTGTAAATATAACTTTATCATTTCAGAGGGAAAGGGGGAGGTGTCTTTTGATATGTGTATCATTTTTGATCCAATCAAAATTTTCTCTTTTTTATTAGCAACATGCTTTTTGGTTCAAAACAATATGTAATCGTTTTTTAGTTTGTTATCTATTTATATGAAAATACCATGTTCTTTTTAATCAGCAAATTATTATAACAAAATTTAATTCGAAAATATGGTATACTCCTAAATTTGATATTCCTTTTCTTCTTCATGTATGCATGCATATATAACAATCACTGTTCGGGAAACCATATGTAGAGAATTTTTAAAATGAAATTTGTGTTTATTAATAAATAAAAGAGAAAGAATGTCGTCAACTTGTTTTGTTGATAAGAATTTCTATTTCACCATCCCTTTTTTCGTGCTGGGTAAGCGCAACAAGACTTTATTACTGTTGAATGCATTATGTAACAAAAAGCTAATATAAAATACTTAATAACATCAATTTCTTTTAAATGTTACATTATATAAAGTGATATTTTATTGACTTCTCTTTATTTACATCACTTAAGTATGCGGGGGGGGGGGGGGTGCAGCGACGGATGATAATGTATATCTGAAGGGAGGGGTCCAAAATTATCAAAAAACTGATGTGCAGTCCCTTATGCACATTATATTTTGAATGCATTAGCGTATACTCAGTAAAACATTATTTAATAAACCTGTTCATTTTTCATACAATGCTTATTATTTTTTAATTCTGATAACAGGGTATTGTGTACAATGTTGTTTGTAATATTTTCGAAAAAAAAAAAAACATTTTTTATATTAAGAACTCGGCAAATTATAAGCAAAAAACTGGGACTGTTTTAGCGAAAATCTTAATTTTTCTACTAGTATACATGCTATCCACATAAAAAATGAACACATTTTATAATAATAAGCCACTAAATCATAATTTATAGTTTGAACGCTTTTGCTACATTTGTTTTGACAGAGTTATCAAAAAAATGTTCGTTCTTTTTCAATCTGTTGACGGTCCCCTATGGGGTTTTGGGAAAAAATCTTCACGGAAATATATGACCTGTACTATTATGTTTATACACCTAGAATTTCAGATGTATTTTTCTAGATATTTAACAAAACGTCTAAAATTGCAACTAACCTTTCACTTTTGTCCATATAGTGTATGCAAAACTAGTGTATGCATTTATACCAATTTTGTATGTAATAAAATCTAAAAATAACTTCTAAACACGCCATTTGAAACACGCTAAAATGAAAACTACTACAATTTTCAGTCCTAAGTTTGTAAAAAGTGTAAAGAAGAACTACCCGGAAGTATCCGGATTTTTCATTAGCAGGATCAACCTCGATCCCGACCGCTCAGGATAATCGGCGCTCTACTTTAATCGTTTTAAGGCGATTCTCAATAAACACTTTCCTCTGCTGAATAAAACAGGAACTTTCTAACCCCGTTTTAAACACAAAAACATGATATTTGCGGGTTTAATTATTGAAGTGATATGTACAGTGATTAAACATTCTTTTCATTTACTGATTTACAGCTTGGATTTGAGTGCAGTTTTAAATATAAGCAACAATAAATTGCAGAAAGCAGAAAAAATTGTACGTCGAAAGTGTCGTTTTATCAGGATCTTATGTTTTTCGGATGGCTGTTTATAAAGATATTAAATAAATATTTCCTCATTCGGATGAAGATCCAGGACATTGAGAAATTAATTGTCTATGCGGGTTCAACGCCGTGCGAAAGGGGGGGGGGCGAAGGGGGCGGTCGCCCCGGGTGCAGAAGTTTAGGGGGCGCCAAATTTATACTACCAACTTCATTTTTGGTCTGACATAAGAAAAAGTGGGAAGGGGGGGAACGCCAAATTCTAACTTTGTTCTGGACGCAATTTTTTCTTCGCACGCCCCTGTGCGGGTTAATTTTTTAAGCAAGTATTACAAGTACCCCGTGTCAAGTGTCATTCTTAAATAGGAGCTGATTTACGTGGGACATCTGGCAATATTAATAACATGTTAATGAAATGTTTTAAAGAATACTTTTTTTCAAAATGATCTGCAATCATCATCTTAAATTAAAAGAAAAAAAAAGATAACATAATATATACCTGAAGCATGAACTATTTTCTCTGTCATTTCTATTAGCACAGCATCTGTTTAACCCTGCTATCCGAAATCTGGTCCTTTACAATCAATTAATGAAAAGAATTACACCATCGAATGACGGACAACACAAGTAAAATAATAGAAAACGAAATACATGATGCAGCAACATTATGAAAGATGTTTTGGTTTATCTTTGGCGCCATCTGCCCTTTGTGAATTCTGCTGATTTCAGTATGACTTATTTTTGAAAAGAAAAAAAAAAAGAATGGATTTGGTTGTTACTGTAATTTATCTCTTAGTGTCGATTTAATTCATGTTTTACAATGAAGTTAGTGAAAGCTTCTGCTATTACTTGGTTGTAATTATATGAAACGCACTCTATATTTTTATTCAAAAATAAAAATAAAAAATTATCACTTTTTTTTTTAAAGTTTAGACAAATAAAATAGTAATGAATTTTATGTTCAATATGTATGCCAGGCAAATGCCGCCCTTTAGGCGTGCGCCCTGAGGCGACCGCCTCACTTGCCTCACGTCTGGCGCCGGCCCTGAAACTGTGCAATGTTTCTCATATTTCTATTTAAACGGTTCTTTTTAAGCAAAAAGAAACTCACTGTCTGATATTCATTTGCCTCATCCCCCCCTCCCACACCACACCTTTATATTTCTTACACTTTCACAAAAATTGAACATTTTCAATATCTTAGAATGCAATTTGTCAATTTCTAAGTTTGTAGAGTTTGTATTTTTAGAATTGGGCTATCTACATGCAATTATTCCATCTTATTTCATAGTTTTGTTTGCATGGCGTTATTACCCATATAGGTGGGTAATAACGCCAAATAGCATGGGTCAAGAAAAAACGCCATTACATTTTATGAACACATATCTTCTAAATTATTTTATTTTATATAGATAGTCAATGAGTTGCTGTATCAGATCCTATATTTGTTTGAAAAATACAATCTAAAATTAAGCCGTGAAAATTGGTAGAACCTTAACGTGGCGTTATTACCCCAGGGTACCTTATATAGATCTATATAAATACAGATGTATTATACATGTACATACGTATGTATATATATAGTATATTGATATATATATGTATAACACTGGTGCCCGTCTAACCGAAAAGTACCAAATTTTGCCTTGTTTTGAAAATCTGCACGAATTAAAGGGGAAAAAAATCTGACCAAGTTTAGCTGTGGAATTTAAATAATTACTGGAGTTTCTATGAGTTACTGAATTTAATGTTATTTGATACAAAAACAAATTGGAAATTTCATTTGCCTTTTTGTTTAGAGACTTTTTTCATAAAGTCACAAAATTTCGGAAAAATAATCATAACTTTCAACTTTGGTTTACTTTTTCGGCCATATATAAATCTCTATTAATTGCCCTAATTGCTTTTTTCACTTGCTTTTTATGCCGCTTAAATGGATTATATAATTCATATTTCATTAAGAGCAAAATTCTGTGATTCTCACATATATTAATCAAACGGTTTTTACTTAATTTTTGTTTTATAAATGCAATAGTCCTAAGTAATAAAGGTTCTTTTTCTGAATCACAGAGATTATCAATGTAGTCTATTTCTCTGTTATTTGTATAGCTGGTTTTGTGACATTCTAAACCAGTTAATATTACAATACTGCAAGCCTGAAGACTAGTAGAAGGTTTAATATCAGGCTCCATATTAAAACAATAAAGCAAAAAAATATTTATACATATCACAAACTATAAAATATGTAATAATCAGAATATATTTTTAGTAGCACAGTAAAAGTTAGATCATTCTTCTATGATAAGAAACAACAGAATGACAATAATTTGATTAAATTGATTTCAAAACATCTGCTTTCATACTAACGAACATTACCCTGCCTTTATCAAAAGGTATTTATACAAGGCAGGTGCAACTAAATCTTTCAGACTATAGAAACAAATTTAAGTTCTGTTAAACATTTGTGTATTTAAACTTGCCAATATAAATATTTAAACTGATTAAAATTAACCAAGAAAAGGAAATACAAGGTTTTGAACATTTTATAAACACAAATAATTAATATATAAGCATTCGAAAGAAAGAATGGAAATGTGAGGCGAAAAAAATTATCTATTTTATACTGTACAAACAAAAATTTGTTTTGAGTTTAATTATTGAAAATAAAAGTAAGATATTCTTTAGATTAGCAAAAAATGCCCATTATTAAATAACTAAATGAAATATATGGACCATTCACTAAATTTAATGGGGAAACATATCACAGTCAGATTTTTTTTTAATCAGAAAAAAAAGCCTGAACTTTACTATGCAAATAAAAAAAACATGCATCAAATAACATTAAATTCAATAACTCATAGAAATTCCAGAAATTATTTAAGTGCCACAGCTGAACTTAGATTTTTTTCCTCTTAATTGGTGCAGATTCTCAAAACAAGGCAAAATTTGGTACTTTTCGGTTAGACGGGCACCAGTGTTATACATATATATTTCAATATATTGTATATACACAATATATTGTATATACACATGTACATGTATAATACATCTGAATTTATATAGATCTATACATATGTACATATGTAAAAATAAAACACGCATCATGTACCCAAATTTTTTGCATAAGCCATGCGAAAGACATCAATTTTATTTCACAGATAGAAATCCCAAAGTGTAAACTTTTATTTAAAACAAAAATAAATTGGAAATTTCATTTGCCTTTTTGTGTGCATATGTATTATGTAAAAATAAAACATGCATCCGGCTAATTGGAAAGTACCCAAAATTTTTGCATAAGCCATGCGAAACACATCATTTTTATTTCATAGATAGAAAGCCCAAAGTGTAAACTTTTATTTAAAACAAAAAGAAATTGGAAATTTAATTTGCCTTTTTGAGTACAGCCTTTTTGGTGAAGTCACAAAAATTTGGAAAAATAACCATAACTTTCAACTTTGGCTAATTTTTTTATCCTAAATATTTCAAGTAATTTTTTTTTTTTTTAATTAAAATCTGTATCTTTTTATATTTTTACAGTGATATTTTTAAGATGATTCATGTTTTAGATATAGAGAAACAATTTTTTAAAGATATAACTGCAATCTCAAAATACAGACTCAGAAATGTGCGATTTGAGAAAACCCCAAGAATTGGACCCCTCATATCTCACAAACTATGAGGTCTAGGAAGGAAAAATTTCTGATGGAATCATTTCATGATAGAATTAGTGTGTACACAAAGTTTCATCAAAATCCCTGTGGGTCGGGTCACAAGGTCTGGTTGAATTGACATGGAATGACCCCAATGTTTTTGTAAACGAACTTTGTCAAAAGATCGATAAAAAACGCGAATTTCCCGAGCGGATCGCGAAAAAAAACGGCAATTTTATCAAATATCGCAGATAAAACGCTGATTTCTTTTGAAGACGGCGGGAAAACGCCGATTTCGTCTAAAGATTGCGGATATAACGCCGATTTCGTTAAAAAATCGCGGGAAAAAACGCCGTTTTCGATAAAAGATCGCTTAAAAATATTTTATCAAAAGAATATTTGATAAAATATATATCATCAAAACATCACAGAAAAAACGCCGATATCGTCAAAAGATCGCAGGAATAAAACACCGTTTTCGAGAAAAAATTGCGTAAAAAAGCAAATTTTGTTTAAAGATCGTCGAAAAAAAGCCGATTTCACTTAAAAAAACATGGGAAAACGCCGATTTCGTCAAAAGATCACGGGAATAAAACGCCGTTTTCGAGAAGAAATTGCGTAAAAAAGCAAATTTTGTTTAAAGATCGTCGAAAAAACGCCGATTTCACTTTTAAAAAAAACATTTGAAAACGCCGATTTCGTCAAAAGATCGCGGAAAAACCGCATATTTTGGCAAAAGATCGCAATAAACCGCCGATTTCGCTAAAATATTGCTGATTTCGTCTGAAGATAGCGGGAAAACGTCGATTTTGTTCGAAGATCGCTAAAGGGAGGGGGGACTCACGACCCCCCCCCCCCCCCGCTGATTTCCGAAAATGCAATGCAAATTTCCGAAAAAAAAATTTCATTCAGAATCACCCCTGGAATTGGCGATTCGTGCAGCGATGCGAACTTCGTATCTTTCTAAAATTGGCTATTCGCAAACAACTGATGTATAGCAGAACAGAAAAGAATATTGATTTTAATAAATATCATGATCGAGATTAACTCATTCTTAATCTAATTAACTGACTGCAGCAAAAATTCTAGATGAAAATAAAAGTTGGTATAGTACTGAACTAACAATATTGAAGTAGTATTAATACAGTTGACTCTCTCTACAACGAAACTCTATCCAGCGAATTTCTCTAACGAATATTTTGTAGGAACGGTCAATTTTTTCATGATTACATTAAAAATAATCTATATATAGCGAAATATATATCTCCATTTAACGAATTTTTTCAAAAATGTTTTTTTATATGTTCTGAAAACGCTTCAAATTATTTGTAGAGTAAATTTTTTTCAGAGTGAAACATTTGCTTGCCATTGGAAAGATTTGCAAAAATCACAAAGCATCCTAAAAGAAAACTATTCCATTATCGTCTTGAAAATGGTGTTTATTTCTTGGTTTGGATAGTAAGTCAGCAATAAGGAAGGGGTGAGGGGGCAATTGCAGAAAAGGTTGTTTTTTTCAGTAGGTTTTCATCTATCTAAACTAACTCTCATTACTTATAGAGTTTATGTTTGTTGTTTGTGGCGACTTGGAATATTTTTTGTTGTGAGAGATCATTTGAATGAAGAATTGTTACTAAACGTCATCTATGCTGGTGTTATCTTCTACTCTATCTGCATAAAAACTCCTTTGGGATAAGCATAATGCTTTCTTATAAAGTACAAAATTTTTTGAGGTTTTCTATTCAACGAATTTTTTGACTGAACGATGGATTTCGTTATATAGTGACTCGACTGTATTTGTAAATATTTTTTGAAACATTCAGGTATATGGAATAGAAGAGAGTTTTGGGATTGGTGCATCCAACTAGTTATTTTCATGATTTCATTATAAATATTTAAAATTAAAAGTTTTTTTTTCTTATAAATTTGAAAGTGATTTAATTTAAAGTAAAATTAAATGTAGCTTAAGGTAAAACAGTATTAAATAATTAAAACATGAAAAAAATCATTAAGTAAACCCATGTTTTAAAATAATTCTTCAACCATTGGTACATTCGTAAGCCTTTTTATGTTTATATTATAAATGGAAGCTATGTATTTCTTTGTGAAATTACTTTACAATTATAAAATAAACATATTGATAAATGTGTAAAATTTGTTCTATAAATTATCTGCATTTCATTGTACAAATTATTAGCAATATCAGCATTTCATTGTAATTATTAGCCATTATCAGCGTTTCATTGACAAATAAGCAGAATATTTAAATGTTTGAAGTACATTTTTTATTCAATATTATTAATATACACATACAGGGCTTGAACTTTGGCATGGGATGGCTGGATTCATGCCTTAAAAAATCTTATGGCCAAGACATTCCTGTTTCCAAAAAAAAGTCCCTTTTTGAATTTTTTTTCTTTTGTTAAATGGCGATCAAATCTCAGGACTGACCGACTATTTTTGTGATATTTTCCGCTGTCAATTGTCTAATCTCACAGTTTTCTCTTACGGCAATTATACAAAATTCATGATTGGTTTTTTGCATTTGATTGAAAAACTTTACTTTTTCTCACAATTTTCTCGCTTGCTCGCCTCGCAAACTTTTGCAACTTTTTTCTCGAGACCGATTGCCAAATTTCACTTTTTTTTTTTTTCTCTCTCTCAACTGAATGTGACAAATTTAGCTATTTTATTCTGCGACTGATTGGAAAATTTCCCTTTTTGTTTTAGTGACATTGTGCTGAAATTAATAATTATTTTCCTGTGTCCAGCTGAAAAATTTCTGTTTTTTCTCTGTTACCTGCTGATGATTTTCATATTTGCTTGTGACAGGCTAACAAATTTCACAATATTTTACTGTAAATGACTGATAAATTTCGCTATATTTTCGCACAGCCCAAGTTCCCTCAAACTTCAAATATTTTCAGACCGACTGACTATTTTTAAAAATTTATTTTTGCCATGGTGGACAAAATCAGCGATATTTTTTCTATGGCCGATTTCTGTATTTTGTGAATTTTTTTTTCTAATTTCTTTTGTCTCTTTTGCCGAAACAAGAAATTTCTAAAAGGGCAGTAATGGTCACTAGAGTCTGAGCTCTATCTAATTAGCCTGGAATCAGCATCAAACAAAATGAGATTAGATCTTGTGTTGCACATTGGGAAAAAAAAAAAACATTTTTTTTTTTTTTACAATCAATTGTTCAGCATTAGATTTTTTTCATTTTTCGAAATCATCGCACATTTTGTAATCAATGGGCTTGATAATCATACTTCTTTTTTCATTTAAAAGATAATCTTTCATACGATGTTTCTGTTTGGATTCGTTTTTTTTTTTTTCCAAATCTGATAATTTGCATCTGCCCATTTTGTAACTTTTTATTTTCTTCTTTATTAAAAATGACATTTTGATTTCCTATTCAAATAAAAATTCTTCTAAATTTAAAGAATTTCGTAAAAAAAAATAATAAATAAATAAATAAATGAGAACATCCATTGTCCAAAGCAAGATGTTTAAATGTTTCCCATTGAGTTAATGAAAATCAGTAAAAACATTATTTTTATGATGATCAAAACATGACTCATGTAATAAGAGTCACATACTACATATGTCATGGATTTCCTGGTACAATAATAAACAAAATAAAGTGCAGACACCACAAGGTCCATTCTCAACCGATAACATCAACCGCTTTCCAAATGATTGAAAAAAAAAATGGCAAACTTTAAGGAAACACATTTAGAAACAATAAATAGTTTATATGCATAGTTCACAGAAATTAGGACATGACCTTTTTAAATAAACCATTTCTTATGGAATAGAAGAAACCTACTCATTATGCCCTTTTCAGAATTTCATATGGGTTTAAAATTCCATTGCATAGAAGAACATAATTCAATTAGCTAAAATGTCAATCACAAGTATTGACGATAATTCCATTAAGTGGTATGCAATCATCGCAGGATATTGACAATACAATCATCTAAATGTATTATTCTTGCAAGTAAATTAAAAATGAACGCCAATCAGATTTTACAAAAAAATAAATAAATAAAATAAAAATAAAAGTAACTTACAAAAGATTCTAAACCCCAGAAAATCGAATAAAATCTAAATTAAAATATTCATTTAGCAACTCAATTATTAATTGTTCATAACACTGAATGAAAATTGAAAAATAGATATGATATATATAAGCTTGATTCTTTTCGTTTGTTTTAATTAAAATAGACATTTTAGATAATTATCTTGAGTTGTTGATTTAAATTATTTTAATGGAATTTTGTCATGCTGGTATAAATTAAATATTTAAATGGCATGTAAAAAAAATAGTTTAATTTCTTCTTTCTTATATAGTTTAACACCCCTGCATTCACAAATGTTATGAGGAAAACTCTCTATGCCTGGGAAAACCTGAATTTCAAGCCCTGATAGTCAAAGATATATAGTTTCTGTAAATTATATTCCAATACGTTTAAAAGTTGTAATGGTGTGTGAAACATGTTTTCAATTTATTATTTGAGATGGCATTGCATAAAAAAATAAACAAACATTCACCATAACTAAAAACATATTCAGTACCGGATATCCGATCGGATATCCGAATCCGGCAGGCAAATCGGATACCGGATATCCGGTATCCGATATCCGGCAAAATCAGTATCCGGTGCATCCCTAATAGCAATGCCACCTGTTGGGCCATATACACACAAACCTAAAAATTATACATCCGTTTTAAGATGTAACTGAATCTGAAATTTGATGAAATTCTGTGCATTACTATTCCCGGACTGCCGACATATTTTGTGTCATATACAGACTAACAAACAGACATTTTCCCAAATATAATCACATCGTATTCAGGATATTGCAAAACATATAAATTCATAGAAAAACGGAACTCGATTTACGATATTAATATCGTCTTCTGATGTATAAAATAAATATTAATACGAAGAAAGTTGTGGCAAATTAGTAAAAATTTCATGTCGATTACCATTTAAATCTCAACATCTTTAAACTGGTTAAAAAAGTAATTTTGAAAATAACATCTTTCATGAATTTTTATAAAGACTAAATTAATAAGAAAATTAATGAGAAGTACTATGTTATCTAATAAAGAAAGATAAATGTGTGTTGATATTAAAAATTATTCTTTTATTTATATTATAAACAATAAAAAATTAATTGGATTTTTTTAATTACATTATAACTGGTACCAGGGCTCGAAAAATCTACATGCCCGACATCAGTGTTGTTAGACGGCGACTTTTTAAAAATTCAGATTGGCACCACTTCTTTGGATTGGTAAAATTACGTTTAGTTTAATGACATATTAATCAAGAGGAATTTTATCCTTTAATAAAAGTGGTGCCAATCAAATTTTTAAAAAGTCGCCGTCTAACAACACTGATGTCGGGCATGTAGATTTTTCGAGCCCTGACTGGTACCGGCTTTTAATAATTTCTCTCAACATTTTACAAAGCTGGAAGATAGTAAAACCTTTCAATTACAGCTTACAATAAATCATTAATAATAATAGTTACCATTTATTAAGAGGTAATTTAATTACGGAAAAAAAAACAAAAAAAACAATGTGTAATCAAATTAAAAAATATTCTTTTAAATTATAAACAATGAAAATTAAATCAAATATTTTTCAGCTTTATTCTATGACGCTAAAAATAAACTAGCTAATTCCAGCACTAATTTTTTTAATAGCATTTCTCTTTACAACTCATTCAGAAACTTTTAAGATAATAAAAACCTTCCAGCTATAGCAGTCAATTCTTATTGAATAGTAACTAATTTAGTTAGCTGGTATTAAAAGAAAATTCATTCATTAGCAATAATTAAATTTAGCAAAATTCTAATCAATTTTGTGTAACTACAAGGTGTAATAAATATAGAGAGATTGTTTAACAATTTCAAAAGTCGATTTTTTTAAATTAAACCAATAATAAATTATAAGAAAAAATATATTTTAAAAACTTTTATTATAATATGCTAAAAAAGAAAAAATATTGAAGAATAATTGATTGAAAAAAGGAGAAAAATTTAATTGAAAGTGATTTTTTTATAAGTTTGTTTTTTGGAAAAATAAAATGGATACACACTATGTCAAATCTAGCACTCTAATAAAACAATGTCATCGTGAGGATCGAACCTACATCCATTAACACTTTGCGCGGAACTGAAAAGTGCGAATTTACCAACTATGCCACTGTTCAATCGAAGAACGTTAGCTTATTTCTGAAGCAATCAATACGTGATGACATGCGTCATAAACTATCAATGTTCTGCCTATTGAACTATCATGGATGTTCGTTGGGCGAGAAGGGTTTGCCAGAGTAGTCCAGACTAGATAATCGGTAGAGCATTTGCAGCTCACACCAAAAGATTCATGGTTCGAATAATAGCCTAGATTATTTTTCATTCAATTTGAATTATTTAGCAATTCGCATGAATTATTTAGAAATTTGAATAATTTAGTTAAACTTAATAAAATGTACAGTGGTACTTAAAAAATCTTGACATCTATTGAAAAATGTGAAGTTTCTGATAAATGGTCCTTACTGATACATTCATAAATAATGTTTTTTTCTGCAGTTATTATAGTTGGCATTCACAGTGCGTTACATGTTAAATTATTAGAACTGCCTGAAGTTTTACTCGGTCTTTTTGAACCGATTTTTTGTTTTGGTGTACTTCCAGTGGTAAATCGGCCTTGCCTTTTTCAGGACATTCGATAATTTGCCCTGATGCTTGTAAATCTAAGGCTTTACGACTTACAGGAACATTTTGTTCTAATAAAGTGAAAGCATGGGTTTTTCAACAATTGCAGATTTTTTACACAGATTATGTGCACCAAGAAAGTTTCTGTATGTAGAGACCTTTTTTTTTTAATTCCTCTTTTCAAACAACTACCAGAACTAAAAATAAATAAAAAAAGAACTCTAAATCATGTTAAGCTGCAAGCAGCACTACTCCGCGTAACCAATGCGTGATATTAACTCTCACTCGCTTCTATTTAAAACTGGAAAAAATAAAACATTCGAGCGCTGAGATTGTGGTTTAACTCATTAGGGACGAGTGACACGTATACGTGCCGCAAAATGGCTCAAAAATCCTTGTTTATCCCCATCAGTAAAATTTTACAGTAAAATTTGCCTTATTTAATCGGAGCATTTTCTTGATTTAATAACACACAAACTTCTGTTTTTTAAAATTGGTGACAAATCATTAAAAATTTCGTAAAAGGATCCCGTCGCGGAGGAGTTAAGTGTCAACATTTCTTTTTGCTGGCAGTGTAATTAAACATCCGTACACAACGTTTCTTGAGGTTCCATTAACCACAATTTATCACATAGCAAATTATAATTCGTATACAACTATATTTTCTACATATTCTAAATTAAAGTACTTTTACTTCATTAATTTTAACACAACTATTCTAATTGGTAAATAAATCACACGAATTTTCCTTTCCCGAATAAGTGGAAAAAGAAAAAAAGTCCAGGTCGAGATTTGAACTATGGATCTCGGATTAAGCTGTCGAGACGCTATCAAATCTATTCTGGGCACAGATGCATTTTGTAGAGCTATTTCAGATTACAAAAATGATGCCATTATCAAAAAACAATTGTGTGAGTGAATACTTCTACCAGATTTGTCTAGGATAATTTTTAGGATTTCTCAGTTGATAGAGCGTTAGGATCTTAAGCTAAGGTCCTTTGTTTAATTCCGGACACTTTTTCTCTCAGTTGGTAAATGCCAACTTGTGTAAAAGTATTTTTAATTAAAAAATTAAAAACCATTTAGCAATACATTGATTAGTAAGTAACAACTTACATTAAAATTTTTTTAACTTAACTTTTAACTTACAGATGAAAAGATAAATTCATCTTAACAAATTAATAAAAATATACTAATAATTATGCTGAAAGAGACCATAGACATCGATAATTTAAAAAAACGACGCAATAAAACAAAATAAAGAATCCTGAAGAGTAGTAGAATGTTATACGTTTTAAAGTAAAAGTCCTTTTTAACTAAAATATCAAAAGTCACTTGGCAATAATTTGATTTATAAATAACAACTTCCATATTAAAAAACAATTTTTTACATGCCATAAAAACGTTAAAATACTTTATGAATTAAAGAAAAAATAATCAAAAACAAATTGTCAGAAGTACTCTTCTTAAAAATTTCTAAAGTAAATAAAAACACTAATTAAATTAGAGAAAACGCAAGTGGGAATACTTAAAGCATGAAGTGAAAGACAAAAATATTAACTAGTAATATTTTTTGAGGTATTCCGATAAAATGTAGAATAAATAGCTTAAAGAAATTTTATGTTTAGAAATAAAGAAGGTAATTGAAAATGACCAAAAAAATATGCAGTGCTTTATTTCGACTAATATTTTTTGATTTTGGACCATTCCATGTCGCTTGTAGGGCAGTTTCTCAACATATTATTGCTAATTTAACAATGTTAGTATATCCTCAAACTATCCTCAAATGTTTTAGACCTGAATTATGCTATAGGATACATATCTTTGCATTTTTTTTACACGTATATAAATAATGTTTAAAAAAAAAGAGAAATTTGCGTGAATAAAGCCTGACAGATAGCAGAACTAAACAAATCAATTTGCTTCTTATATAACGCTTTGAAAATTAAAAAAAGAACATAAATAAACCCTGAGGTCTGAAGAGGTTGAAACAACTGTGTCCAATATGAAAATCTAGGGATTTTTGCAATTTTTGATGTACGATTTATATTCTAATCTATACATATATAAAATAATTTGTCCTGACTGACTGATAATCATCGCACAGCCCAAACTACTGAATGTAGAAACATGATAATTGGGGAAAATATACATCTTATGATGCAAGCGTGCACTAAGATGGGATTTTTTTAAATTACCCGTGTAAGGGGGGCGGGGGCAAACGGTGGGTCGAGAATCTTCCTATGTTTCAGCAGCTGTTTAAGGTAGCAGCGTGAAATTCCAGAAAATAAATCTACTAAAAAAAATTAAGCACATATTTCATAGATTTTAGAAATTGCCCCCCTGAGGGGGGGGGGGGGGTCGAACAATTTAGAACATTTGGCACATCAGCTATGGTTTTAAGTATATGAGTGAAACGGTAGAAAAAAATCTATTATTAAAGATGTATTACCGTAATTTTAAAATTTCCATCCCCGTGAGGTTAAAATGGGGGTCGAAAATTTCAAACTCTTTTCGGACCCGTCAAATGACATATTGTTACAAAGCCTATTATTAGACCGCTCTTTCATATTATGAACTTTTCTTCCCGCACACGAATTTGCCCCCTCGAAGGGGGGGGGGGACAGTTTTACAATTGTTTTTGAAATTGTAGCGTTTTATCATTACAGATCAAATTTTCTTTACGGGGCCTTTTAATAAATATTAGTTATAATATTTAAACATTTCAAAGAAAGGGTAAAAGTTTTTTTTTTTTTTTTTTTTTTTTTTTTTTTTTTCCTGGGGAGACGTGATTATTCGAATTCTGGGGGCAATTTTCTAAATTTGGCCTACACCCCTCATGTGATATATCATTAGAAAGCTCTCTGACCATATTTCAAATTATACACTTCCAGTGCTTCTGAGATATTTCGCCATATCTCAGCAGCAGGTTTAGGTGGAAGCGAGAAGTTAACACACCAACCAAAAAAATAGTTAAACACAGGCACTTCAGTCATTTTAGAGCTAATTTGTCTATTATGTCGTCAATATTGACTTTGAACAGGATAATGTAAGATTATACGAATAAGATAACAATTATGAATGTTTGATTAGATTCCTTTACAGAAACCAGCCATAGTGTAGCGGGCGAAGCTTGCTAGCAGCTTATCAATTAATAGATACATGTGTTTATGACAGATGAGTTCGGGCTCACTTTTTGGTGCCTAGAACCCGCTCAAGCTCGATGATTTTAAATCCGAGCTCGTCCAAGCCCGAAATATTTGTCGTCATTTTAGCCCCGATTTCGATACCACAAAGTATACCGAAAAAAAGAGTAAAATGAAAATTGCAAAATATTTCAAAGATGTTTTAAGTCTACCGCTATACTGCAAAGAAAAACAAAAGGGGGGGGGCAGTTTATTTTTAACGTTTTTATACAATAAATAAAAATAGTAGAAGGACATTTCAAGTAGAATTAAGATTAGAGTCCGAGATTTCTTAATGTCATAAAACTGTTTGTGATCATTACCACCAAAAACTTTTTAAATTGACTTGTCATCAGAGCAGTGATAAAATATTCCTTTCATATATAGCCATAAGGAATTGCTTCAACAGCAAAGATTGGTTTGAAGTCAATAAATATGTGAAAGTACAAAAAGCACAAATTTCTCTTTTTCTATTTTTGTGATTTTTTTTTTCTACTATCGATTTGTTTTTCACTTTTTTCTATCTTTAGAAGAAAAAGTATTGGATTCATGAAAATTTTCGAAATCCGGTTTTTTATGAATTTAGACGTTTTAGGGGTCAGAGAACCCGAAAAGCATGTTTTTAAAAATGTCCGAATCTGTCAGTCTGTGACAAAAATTTTGTGGGCGCTCAATCCTAGAAACACTGCACGGAATTTCATAAAACTTTAGATTCATGTAGACCTTGAAATAAACTAGATCCGATTAGTTTTTGGTGTGTATCGTTCAATAAGTGGCGCTGCTATACTGCATTATTTATAATTTCCACAATAGTTTCCACAATATAATGGATATTCATGAAACTTTAGATTAGTTAGTACTTGAAATAGCATGGTACTGATTACATTTTATTGCAAACCACTCAACAGGTGGTGCTGACATGGTGCATTATTCCTGATTATCGCAATAGCTCTATCTCAAGAACTAATGCATAAAATTTTCTAAAACTTCAGATTCAGTTAGTCCCTGATATGCTAGTGTTGTTTAGTTTTTGATGTACATTGCCCAACAGATGACGCTGCTATTCTGCATTTTTCAGGATTTCGCAATAAATGTATTTTAAGAACTAATGCATGGATTTTCATCAAATTTCAGATTCAATTACTACCTGATAAAAAATTGATTCTGATTAGCTTTTGGTATACGTCACCCAACATGTGACGGTGTTATGCAATTTTTAAAGATTTTGAGATAGCTCTAATCTCAAAAACTAATGCACGTTTTTTCATCAAACTTCAAATTCAGTAATAAGAAGGGTTCTCGCTGTCGCTCGCCATTGCGCCAAATTGCGACTAAATTCTTCATTTGGCGAGTAAACATGCGATTAGATTCGTCAAATTGCTAGTGCTCAATTTTTGCTTTTTCGTTTTTCATACATATTCATACATACATATTTTTAATATATACATATTTTTAGTATATTTGTAGCGGTAATCTAGTTGAAATTAGATTAATGACGATCGTTGTAGCAGTCATAAAAACTTAGGTTATTTTAAAACATATTAAAAAAAGGTCGCACATTATTTTTTTTTTATTTTTTTTTTTTGGGGGGGGGGGGGGGGCTACTCGGCGAATTTATTTTGCTAATACTTTTTTCATTTGGCGAACCTTTTTTATTTTTAATTAGTCAAATTACTAACGTTGATCGATTGTCAGCGAGAACACGGGTAATAAGTTGACATAAATTATTGCTGATTAGATTTTGATTTAAACCACCTAACCGGTAGCGCTGCTATGCTGCATTTACCAGGAATTATTAACATGCATAAGATAGAAGAAAGTTTTGGGATTGCCACATCTGACTAGTTTATTTATATATCAGTTTAAGAATGGAAAAAATAATAAAAAATAATAGTCAGGATCAATTTTTTAATCTCAATTTTTCAACTAAAATTTAATATTTGAAGGAGTGTGCTATATGTACACATTTAGGATTTTACACTAATGTATTGCTATATTTTGCAACTAAATGAGCTTAAATAAATTACTTTTATCTGCTTAACTCTCTGCAACTTTTTTTATATTAATATTTTTAAGGATTCAGTAAAAATAAGGAAAGTAAGTCTTATCTTAATAGCTTCATCGATTTTTTTTTTCTCTCGAAAAACAAATTTGTATTTTTTGGTCTAATGCAGCCATCTGGCATGGAGAACGTATTATTCCATTATTTGGATTGTCAGAGATCAGTTACAAGGATCACATTAGCCAAACTCATGGCACATGATTTTTTTTTTTAAAGGTATGTGCTAGATATGTTATGTGGTGCAGTAGAGGTTAAAATTGTTTCTTTTATATTAGGTTGTGCTGAAGTGTAAGAAGTTCTAATATGAATCCTTAAACCTAAAATAATACCAATTTTAAAGTACAGTTAGATAAGTTCGGTAAGGTAATGTTTAGTTTAAAGTAATGCAACAGTTTTAAAAACATAATTTAAGGTCACTTGATATTCGTAATTTAGTTTAAAGTATTTTGCATATTATCGAATCATCTTTAAAAGTTTCCTTCTAATATTTCCTCCCTATTTCTAACATTCAGTAATCCCAACTGCATATTCTCTAATGCAATTAGCGTCTAACAGCATTTGATATTTCTAATTAAATGTCTAATTTTAGATAGGATTTTACAGGTTGAGTTTTTTGACCATTCATAAAATCACTTAAATCCCTCTCGCTAAAGTCGAAAATAATGTTTTTTTTTTTTTTTTTTAATTTATGTATATCGAAACAGAGCATCAGATGACTAGGAAGAAGACAATAAAAAAATAATAAGATTTTAACTTTCATATAAAATACTCAAAGTATCAGCCGCACATTATAAAACAGAACTCCGATAGCTAAATTTTTTTTTTCTTTATCATTACACACACCAAGATCGTAAATTACGCCATTAATTACTATTTTTCTAATTTATATTTATAGATGCCAGCATTAGACTACAGCAAAAAAATTATAATGTTTATTAAAAAAAATGCTCCAAAAATATTTACTGTTTAAAAAAGTAATAAAAAAAGAACTCAAATATCTATTATAAGAGCTATAAAAATGTTTTTCTACCATAATCATTACTACCAGAAAACCTTTTAAATTGATTTGTCTTTAGCGTATGTGGAGAAATGGTGGAGGTGGTAATACTAAAATACTTTTTCAATGCTTTTTTATATATGTAAGAAAATACAAAAAATCAGACCTATTGATTACTTTTTTATTAAATCGCCCCTCAATGTGGATACGGACCCATGACTAATAATCACGGGTTTTACAGGGCAACAAGAAACCTAAGTTTATCGTATTAATTTAAGTAAAACACGTGGCCTTTTTAACTGGTAACCTCTCGGGAGATGAGGAATTTCAAATATACATCTACGCACTTGCTCTCCAGAACCTATGGTGTGAAGACCTGCGAAAAGATTTTCCTATGTTTTAAAATATTTAAATAAATCATAATTAAAACTCATCTCCTTGAAGTCTGTCGTTTTATGAAAATGCGACAGTATTTCATAGTCGGCAGTATGGTACCTAGTGCGGGAAAATAATCTACGAAATATGAACATTATTAAAAATACCGGACCCACAAAGGAAAGCAAAGAGAGTGGTCATTCTGACTCGAAACATCGAAAGAGGCCCTGAAAAGGAGTTAACGTCTCATGAGTTAACATCCAGCAAACGTCTTCCATATTGGAATACTTAGATGCTATTTTCCACTCGGTCGGGCTTTGCCGCATCCTGTACACTGGATTTCTTCTTGAGCGGGACTTCAACTATCGCCGTTGCCCCCTCCTGCCTTCTGTCGTGCCATGAATTACTTCGGCCGGTCTCTCCGAACTTGTTTGCGATTTATTTTGTTTTTGTGCGTTCTTAAAAGAGGTTTTGTGTTCTTCTGATTTCACCGAAGTGTATGGTGCCACCTGTGTTTATTCTTCTATGGTGATAATGAGAGTAATTTTATCAGCAAAAATGTCGGGTACTTTGTGTTTTATTTCCAATAAAGTGTTTGAATGCAGTCATCGAGTCATCATCAAACGCGTAAATCTTTTCGACTTCAACAGTTGTGTTCGCTTTCTAGTGATTCATCAATAATCTTCAAATAGTGTTCCTGTAATCGCTTCGTTATTTATTGAAAGAAAAACTCGTGTTTCTTCGTGTGCGCACACTAAAATTGTTTAAAAAAAAAGTTTTAGTAATTTTTCAGAGATGTTTATTTTCTCTCTTTTTTTTTTGTTTTGGTTGAGTGTATATGAAAAAGTATACCCTGGGGTTGTTATTTTTATATGATATTATTATTCTTATTGTTTTTATGATGTTTATTAATATATAAGTAATTGAAGGTAAGTGCTATTTGTAGTGATATTGTGTTTAGTTTTATTATTTCTACAAACCATGGTTTTAAGTGTAATTATATTTTAAATTGAAAGAAAAAATGGATATCCATATTTACGTCTAATTACTTTATATAATTAATTCTTTTTATTTATTTCATTTCACAATTCTATGCAGATGCTTGTATTATGTTGATATTATTATTATTATTTTTTTTTTTTGAAGGTCAGTTAGAATTTGTTTATATTTAGATTTTTAAGAAGTTGTCATAAAATTAATTAAAAATGGAAGCTATTAAAAAACAAAAAACTGTTCTTAAGGGAAAAATCACTCGCATAAAAAATATTATAAATCCCAAAATTGATAATGAAACTGTAACTCTTGATAAACTCTTTAATTATATGTTAAACAGGTTCAGGATATTGAAACCGAATTAAATAAACTCCATGAAAATGCCATTCTTCAGAGCGATGCATCGGAAACTGATCCTATAATTGATGAATATAATGAGATTGCACTTAAATTAGACAATTTAAACATAGCAATAAATACATCACGTAATAAGTTAACTAAAAGTTTAAACATTCACGAGGGTGGTTCAGAAAGTCTAAATAAAACTACAGGTAATGTTTGTGTAAAAACTGTTAATCTTCCAAAATTTGAATTGAAACCTTTTCACGGAGAAGTTGATCAATGGCTTTCTTTTAAGGAGATTTTTCTTACAACTACAGATCAAAATTTGGAGTTGGGAGGCGTCTCAAAATTGCAATATCTACTGGCTAGCGTAAAGGGTCCTGCTCATAAATTAATTTCTGGATTTCCTCTCTCGGAAGCCAATTATAAAAATGCATGGAACACTCTCTGCGCTCGCTATGATAAAACTAGGGATTTAGCCATAGCACAAATAAGTAAGTTATACAATTTAAAAAACATGAAAAATTGCCCCTCTTCCTCTAAAGCTATTTTTGACACAATAGATACTTGTAATGAGTCACTTCGAATTCTAGAGTCTTTGAATTTGACTCAAAATGCTTTGGTGGATAACATGATAATTTATACTATAATTCAAAAACTAAGTGATAATCTAAAAGAACGATGGGAGCTCTCTCTTACTCATAATAATATGCCTAGTCTCACGGAATTTTTAAAATTTTTAGAGACTCATGCCAAAAGTATGCTAGCGTTGGAGAATCCAACTAAAATAGAGGTAAGAAATGTAAATTATTCCCGAGATTCTTCCGACAGATATAAATTCCCCAAAAGTCAAGAAAATACTAAATGCGGTGTTTGCCTTGAGTCGCATGCTACCCATACCTGCAGAAAATTAACGAATATGCCCAAGCCCATAGATAACCGTTGGAGAACTGTCCAACTAAACAAATTATGTATCAATTGTTTGCGTGGTGGCCACTTTTCAAATAAATGTCCCTCCAAGATTGAACTGTAAAAATTGCCATCGAAGACATCATACTTTACTTCATAAATATGATGTCCAGGGCAATACAGGGAAACAATGAACCCCAACTTGACAACCCACAGCAATCAATTTCAATCACAAAATGCCCATGGGTATTCCCCTGATCAAGGAATACCCCATAATGTTTTATGACGGTTTATAGTCCCGGGGTACCTCAGATATGGGAATTACGATAATCATACATATTCAGAAACTTGTCATGAGGTTCAAATACCATTTTTATTGGATAGCGAAAGTACCCTTTCCCTTATTCCGGAAAACTTAGTTGCAGCTTTGGATGTGACGTCTATTCAAAGCTGTCATCTTCTTAATGTTAATCAAACCCAAGGACAAGTTCAGATTTCTGAAAAACTTCACGTACCCCTCAAAATAGGAAATATCAGGCAGAATAGCACCTTATACCTAGTTAGGTCATTCTTGCCATATGCGATATTGGGAACTCCAGAATTACAAAAATTCCATATATCGATGGACTTTTACTCGAATATTCTGACTCAGGATGGAGTCATTCTTAAGCATGATCAAAATATTTTCAATCAAATTTCTCAGGAAAACTCATTTAACCATACTTTAACTTTAACGGATGACATGAATTGCAAGAAGCCGTTTCGTTCTCCTTCCAAATCAAATCAAGAAAGTTTGTCTCAACAGGGACATTGTTACCTTGATACTCAAATTCTCTCGGATTATGATGACAAAAGTTTTAGTCATTGTACTACTGAAGAGAACTCACAGTTGGAAGGGCTTCTAAGCGACTTCAAGGATATTTTTGCACGCAATAGATATGATGTAGGTAGAGTCAGATGGGAACCTCAGCGGGTAACTCTCACCTCGGAACTTCCTATCTCGCTTCGACCTTACCGTGCATCTCCTAGGGACAATGAAGAAATTCAAAAAGAAATACAAGAATTACTGGAAGCTAAACTTATTAAAGAGTCCTGCAGTCCTTATTCCTCTCCCGTCACTCTGGCATATAAAAAAGGAGAAGGTAAAACGCGTCTCTGTATTGATTACAGAAAAATCAATGCCATTTGTAAGACTGACTCGGAACCATTGCCCCGTATAGATTGGCTTTTAGACAGACTTGTCAATGCCAAATATTTTTCTACGCTAGATTTAGCCTCTGGCTACTGGCAATATCCCACTTCATCCTTCAGACACAGAGAAATTGGCCTTTGCAATCAATCAAGATCTTTATGAGTGGTTGGTTCTTCCTTTTGGCTATAAAAATGCCCCAGCTCAATTTGCAAGAGCTCTTCGAAGAATCCTAGATAAACATAAAGTTAATTTTGCTACCAATTATTTTGATGATTTTATAGTTTATTCCGATTCCTATGCCGAGCATATGGATCACCTTAAAACTATATTTAACATTTGCCGTCAAGAAAATCTAAAATTAAAAATTTCCAAATGTAACTTTGCTAAATCTCAAATTGACTTCCTCGGTTATGAAATTAGTAACGGCCAAATATAACCAGACAATGCTAACACCGAAACTATTAAAAAATTAATCCCTCCAAAAAACGTTAAAGAATTGCAAAGGTTCCTTGGTTCTGTAAACGTATACCACAAATTCATAGACAAGTATGCTAAAATTAGAGCCCCTCTAAATAAATTGTTAAAGAAAGATGCTCCTTGGGAATGGTCAGATGCTGCTTAAAAACGCATTAATTTCTAGGCCTATTTTAAAATTATTCAATCCTAACCTACCATGCCATGTCTATACTGATGCCTCAAAGGAAGCCGTAGGTGCTGTCTTAAAACAAATGTATGAAAAAGGGAACTTGCACCCCATTGCATTCCACTCGAGGCAATTAAGGCCCTACGAGCAAAACTACGCTATTACAGAACTGGAATGTCTTGCAATAATCGATGCCCTTGACAAATTCCATTATTACCTTCACGGAAACTCTTTTACAATACACACCGACCATGCCTCCTTAATATGGCTTAAGAAGGTAAAGCATTTAACAGGTAGGTTATTCAGATGGTCACTAAAATTAAGTATGTATGATTATACTGTCAAATATAACAAAGGATCCACCAATTTTGAAGCAGACATGCTTTCAAGAAATCCCACTTTTTCTGTAAATCCCCATATTCATTTATTAACATCAGATGAAATTAAAGAACACCAACAATTAGATAATATAACAGGGCCTAAATTTCAAAAAAGTTAATGACATTGTAATAATTCACAAAAAGGGTTTTCAAAAAATTGTAGTACCATTCTCCTTGAGGGAGAAATTATTAATAAAAACCCATACAGAATTTGGCCATCCCGGAATCCAAAAAATGTTAAATTTGATTTCCCCACAATACTACTGGAGCAGCATGACCCACGATATTACACAATTTGTCAAGCATTGTGAGGTCTGCCAACTGAACAAAAAATCACATCAACCTAAATTTGGTCTTTTGGAGGCATTACCACCTGCAGAACTACCTTTCGATATAATATCATTAGATTCAGTAGGAGTTTTTAACTACTATAATTCATCAAAAAGGTATATGCACATAGCTATTGATCACGCTACTCGTTATGTTTGGGGTTTTGCATCTAAAAATGTTACAACTGAAGTCTACATTAATATTCTTAAACAGATTTTTAATATTCAACTTCCCAAGAAAATTTTAACGGATAGAAATCCTGCGTTTACAGCGTCTAAACTTCGTAAATGGGTACATAAACAGAATGTAAAAAAATTACTTCTTCTCATAGACCACAGTGTAATGGGAAAAATGAGCGTGTGAATCAGTCAATTTACACCCGACTAAGACTTAAAGTAAATTCTACCCCTTCAAACGTCCCATGGCCCAAAATTCTGCAGGAAGTAATTAATGAATACAATAATACACCTCATTCAGTAACCAAGTACCCTCCTGCGTACTTAATGTTTGGCCAATTACCTTATCCATCAGTATTAGGCAATGAAAATTATTATCCTCCTGTAGAGGAAGCCAGAAAAGAGGCTTTCCAAAGAACAAGTGAACATCACTTGAAAAATAAAGTCAGGTATGATTTAAAGTTTGTGGAAGCGCCTTTTAAACCTGGTGACCTTGTCATAGTGGAAGAATTTCACTATCCGAATACTCGGAAGTTAAGTCCGCCTTTTTCTGGTCCATATCAAGTTATGGAAAAATTATCCAATGTAAGTTTCAAAATAAATAAGCCTAACTGGCTTACAAAAAAGGATTATGAAATAATGCATGCTTCCAAACTAAGATACTTTTTCCTAGTAATCAATTTAAACTACTTACACTAACAAACTGAAATAGTTGGTATCATATGAACTGATATTATATTATATCTAATCTCTGTTTGCATTATTATGAATATTTGGAATTTTAATTACCTTTTTGATTTATTATGAATATTTGAATTTTAAATTATTTTTGCATTATTGTGAACATTGTGTTATGTGTAAAAGTACTATTTCTTGAACTATGTCAGGACAGTTCCATACAAATTTGAAAATGTAAATAACATTGGACTTTTCAGAATCCATCTGCAACATATTTCTTATTTTGATTATCTTATTCTATGTATAATATTTACTGAGTGTTTTGCATTTATTAATACGATTGTTTTTATCATGTTCAATGACGTATAATAGTACATTTTATAACAGTGTTGTTTTTAGATATGATATTTGTACATTTTTTATTATTGTTATTCTATTATTTGTTAAGTATACGAAAGAAATTTCTCATCTCCCATTAGCTCACTTAATGTAAAAATTGTTTAACTTTTTCAGGTGAGTACCATGGATGGAAGCCGGCCCATCCCCGGAGACTTGTCTGGAAGGGGGGGAAATTGTAAGAAAATACAAAAAATCAGACCTATTGATTACTTTTTTAATAAATCGCCCCTCAATGTGGATACGGACCCCATGACTAATAATCACGGGTTTTACAGGGCAACAAGAAACCTAAGTTTATCGTATTATTTTAAGTAAAACACATGGCCTTTTTAACTGGTAACCTCTCGGGAGATGAGGAATTTCAAATATACTTCTACGCACTTGCTCTCCAGAACCTATGGTGTGAAGACCTACGAAAAGATTTTCCTATGTTTTAAAATATTTAAATAAATCATAATTAAAACTCATCCCCTTGAAGTCTGTCGTTTTATGAAAATGCGACATATATAAACAGCCAAGAGGAATTGCTGTAAATCAGTGTTTGAAAAAAAATATATCATCGATGTCATTTCATTCCAACATTAGACTATTTTATTGACATTTAGTTTTATGAACGAAATATTTTTTTTTTTTTTTTTTTTTTTTTTTTTTTTTGTAAAATGAATGACTGAGATTCCCTTGGAGTATTTATGGTAGTTTATTCTTTCTTTATTTATTTATTTATTGTATGTGCTTTTTATATCTGATTGAGCCATGCAAGGAAAAAATATTTAAAATCATACATTTACGAAAACTAAAAAGGCCCTTTAATAATTTAATAATATGCATTTAAAATATTAAATCATTAAAGGGCATATTGAATATAAAGCGTAAACAATAATAAAGGATGTTAAGAGAGAAAGAAAGAGTCGGGTGAATTCTCGTGTGTAGAGGTTAGAGGTGAAAGTGTTCCTTAAACTTCGTTCAGACTAGAAGACTTAAGTAACTTAAATATGAAAGACCTAAAAAAAAATGTTCTCAAACACCGTAGAAATGCGTTGAGAAATCAAGCCTATTTCAGGATCACCCGTTTTTAAAAAACATAAGTTATACCACTTAAGTACCCTTGTCTGAGCAAAATGTTAGGAAATACGTATATAGACTTCTATGGTGAATATTGCACATATAAGGGAACATACCTGTATGGTTATTCTGTAAGCCTAGCAGAATACAATAAATTGAGAAGGGAAGAGCGTGTTTTAATAATATTGCCCAGTACGTAGATAGTAAATTAATATTTAACTTTATTGGGCAGTATCTGCTATATATCCCAACCCATAAATGTCTTTTAATGTACGAATTTTGAAAATAAAGCATTCGTTGATATCATTTGAATAATCTTAATGATAAACTTTCTCACATTTTATCCGATATCACGTGCTTATATCGGTGGTGGCAGCACATTAATTAAAAATGGTAGTTTGAAGTCTTTACGAGCGGTGGACTAAAATCGGACTAAATATAATAATCGACAAATAATTTCGTCGAATAATTTCGACAACGAAAAAACAAAACCGCAACATACAGTACGTAACGTGACATGCTCGGTAGTGACAATGAAATATGTAGCATTAATCGTTCATTTACAGGGGCATTCTGAGATTGGTATTCTGAGATTGGTATTCTGAGATTGGTAGTGGGCCCTAAGGGGGGGGGGGACGCCCTCTGCGGGGGGGGGTCTTTTTAAGGCGACCTAAGCTAAGGAAATCCAAGGTTCGAAGAAAACCTCGAAAAACTCCGGGCGCAATTGAGTTCAAATCCGGAACCCCCCCCCCCCCCCTTCGTCTACCAGTTTCGAGAGCAGAAACTCTCGGTTACTGGTGGGGCAGTAATGTGCTGTGAAAAATGCTTACTATAGAATAGGGTGAGATAATTCATTGTTCATGTACAGCGATACACAAAATAAATCGGTTACGGTACTATCTACGAAAAATATCTGTTGGAAATAACAGTCTTTAAGTGTGATAAACGTTTTAAAATTAGAGTTTTTCTCTACATTTTGGTGTGTATAAATTTTACAAATAAAGCACAGGACAGCACAAACTATCTCGAGTACATCTCCGTTTATTGAAGTTAAAATTTTAACAGTTCTATGCGTTTCCTAACTAAACTAATTTTAGTACATTAGGAACTGGTAAATCTATGCATCATACTCAGGGCTGCTGGAAAAATAGAGATATTTTTCTGACTATTGACGATAACTGTAAAATTGTGCTTTCAAACATATGCATTTCACAAATTGTTTATTTAGACATTCTTTTTCACTTTATTAAACTGTGAAATTTTATTATAACAAACTGAATGCATTGGAAAGTGTTTTAAAATTCATCCCTGATGCATAATTTTATGCACTTATTTGTTTTTATTTTACTCCTAAACTTTTGTAGCCAACACTTTTTAACAGTTTCCAAGGTAGTTGAAATCGGTTTATATGAATTCGGTTTTCCTGTCTCCGAGAATCTGAGGCAAAGGCACTGCTGCTAGGTCAAACAAGGTCTATCCTAGTCTCAGCAAAGGTACAGTGCGTGCCAAACGTTTATAAAGAACGGGGTTTTTTTTATTTTACAATTAAAACAAAAGAGTAACAATTTAAAAGAAAAATTATAATTATAAACAATATCAGGACAATAACAGCATAGAAAAATAATATTACATAATCAGATTTCGTGAAAAATTAAAAATTAAATTTTACTAAAAATATGTGCTAAAATAAATACAGATTACTAAATGGTACACTTATAAAAATAATATTTTTAAAAAACATTTAAAAATTCATCAACGTTTCATTCACTTCAGCGAACGTCATCGATACAATATAAGAATATTAAGTGTAATTTAAAGTTTCAAAATATAAACACATACGTCTACGAGCATAGTTGAGTTGAGCGTGCATAAACCTGCTTAATTATAGCATATTGCGCCATATTTTATGAATGAAGAATGATAAATGATCATTACAAGCTCGCGGCCCAAACATAAATTAATTATTCATAATTATTAAATTTTACTGTCCCTAAAGTTTATATAGACAACTCAAAATTTTTTATTTATTATTATAAAATTTAAAATTTTAAGCTTTTTTTAATAATTATTTCAAAAACTCGATTAGGCATACTCTAAATATTCTGGTTTTAATGAAAACAAACTTCATTCATTTTGCAGCTTTAGATTTTGAACCATTGCAAATTGACACCAATTAGCATATATGTCTCTAGCTAATTTCCTAAGTGGTTCTCCATTGGGTTCAGGTCGAGACTTATGGCTGGTTAGCCCATAACATGGTTTGTCTAAATCACTGCATTATACAATTAGATACGTGAATGGAGCAATTGTATTGCTGGTATAAGCATTTATCCCACACCTAGCAACTTTCTTAATGGAAGTAACTGCACTTCAGGCGTTTTATGGTAATCTTTCAAACAGTGACGATATTTCAAAAAGGCAATAACGATTCTTATTTCATGCATTTAAAATAAAAAAGCTCCAAGCACCATGAGTAAATCCTTTTCTTGTCTGCTAAAAAAGTTCGTGGTTCCTTGCGAATATCGTGTAAGTAATTTACCTAATTACCTGGGCCAAGTAAATTGAATTTATTTTCATCATTGAAAATCATTGGAATACATCTATTGATGTATATCTATTCATTAATCATATATTTATTATGTCATCTAGTCAATCATATATCGATTCAATTCATGTGATTTGCAACACATTAAATATGAATTTCATTATGCATTGCTTTTTTTTGTAAACTTTAGCAAACGACGCATTTTGGGTTAATCAAGAAACGTACTTGCCTACAACCGTCGATGTACCTTGGATTTTGTTACTGGAATGCTTACTTCTTTAAAAATTGACCGTATAGGTTTCTGGGTTGAAACTAATCTCAATATCTCTCTCCCTCGCATTTTTTTGTCTTCGAACACTTACTTCTTTGGAAATTGACCATACAGACAGGTTCTGAATTGAAACTAATCTCAATCTCACTGGCTTGCCGTTTAGTAGTTTTCTTTGGTCGTCTAGAACGAGATTTTGTTTCGAAATTGTCACTTTTTGACAGAATTTGGCAAATAGAGATTGATTTACAAAATTATGATTTAAAAAACATTAAATCAGATGTTAGAATACATAATTTTAAGCATGTAAAAAATAATTTAAATAATTAAATGTGTAAAACTAAAATAATTATTGACCCGGGAACAGAATCGGCGCAACGTTGCGACGCAAGTCGCAGACCCTTGGGTAGGTCTGCAGATTATTTTTTAACTATTAAAAATTTAGCATAAATTAAAAAATTTCGGTCCTAAATCCGAAAATTCGGACATAAAATGTATCGCGAATTTCGACGGTCTTCGAAAAGAAATCAATTTCGTTATAGATCGCGGAAAACACGCGAATATCATACAAAAATTGCGAAAAAACGGCAAATTTCGTCAAAAAAATCACGAAAAAAAGGCAAATTTCTTCAAAAGACCACAAAAAAAGTCGGTTTTCGTCAAAATATCCCGAAAAACGGCAAATTTTCCTAATAAACTGTGAGAAAACGGCAAATTTCGTCAAAAAAATTACTAAAAAATGGCAAAATTCTTCAAAAGATCGCAAAATGGCAAACTTCAAAAAATCGCAAGAAACGTAAAATTTCTTCAAAAGTTCACAAAAACTGCTGTTTTCGTCAAAAAATCACGAAAAAACGGTATATTTCTTCAAAAGATCGTGAAAAAACGGCAAATTTTTTCAAAAGATAACGAAAAATCGGCAGTTTTCTTAAAAAGATCGGAAGAAAACGACAGTTTTCGTAAAAAAGATCACGAAACAACGCCGAATTTCTTCAAAAAATCGGGGAAAAATGGCAAATTTAACCAAAAACTCACGAAAAACGGCAAATTTCATCAAGAGACCGAAAGAAAACGGCAAATTTCCTCAAGAGATCGCGAAAAAAAACGGCAGTTTTCGTCAAAAGATCACGATAAATTGGCAATTTCATCTAAAGATCGCGAAAAAACATTAAATTTATTCAAAAGATAGCGAGAAAAAAAAAAACAGCAGTTTTCGTCAAAAGATCACGAGAAAACGGCAGTTTTCGTAAAAAAATCACGAAGCAACGCCGAATTTCTTCAAAAAATAACGAAAAAACTTAAAATTTCATCAAAAGATCGCGAAAAAACGGCAATTTCTTCAAGAGATCTGAGAAAACGGCAAATTTCAAGAGATCGCGAAAAAACGGCAGTTTTCGCCAAAAGATCGCGAAAAAAACGGCAGTTTTCGTCAAGAAATCACGATAAATCGGTAATTTCTTCAAAAGATTTCGAAAAAATTTAAAATTTCAACAAAAGATCACAAAAACAGCAGTTTTCGTCAAAAGATCGGGAAAACCCACAATTTTTGTCAAAGGGGAGACTCCCCATCCTCTTCCGGAGAATGTATAAGGTGTTAAAAATTCTAAGAATAAAGGCAACTTCTTTTTAAACGTATACTTTTCTTTTATGTCTAACACAAATACTTGGGAGGTATGAGTGCATATAATGTAATGCGCGAGGGATTGGTCTGCAGACTGTTTTATAAGTTTTTACTTGTGTTGCAGACTGCAGAAAAAATTCTGCTGCTGGGATTATTGACTAAAAGGTACTTTTTTCACATCTACAATAAACAGAAATTAACACACTTTTCATAAATATTGTTCATTTTACAATAAAAAAAACTTCTTTAAAACACCATAATTAAATTGCGCAAGGCCTTTCGAAAGAACTTAGTCTTTCTTCGTCAATCGCGAAAAGACGTGCGACTACTATAAATTTAGCGGCACGACAGAGTCGTGCCGCTTAAATGTCGTGCAGCTTTTTGAATTCAGTGTACATTGTAAACCCACGAGCCACCACTGCGGACATCAATCAACAGCTGAATTTGATAAGACCACAAGACAAGAAATAACTTCTGAATAAAAGTGAAAGTTGTTCATCGTACGCCGTGAAGTGGAACATTATAACAACGAATACTGAATCTGAAATCAAACGTGATCGTTAGTTCATCGCTGTGCAGAACAAAAGATAAACAATTGGATGCACTTGGCTTAATTCAATCATTCGTTTTTTTTTCTATAATGTCACTGAATAATAATCGTCGTGGCACGACATAAAGTGACAGTTAAGACTACTCTTAAAGCTAAAGGTACTATTTTTTGATGAATTTTTTAATTCAAATTTTGTAAAAAAGCACATGTAATTAAGTTTTCTTGTTCAAAAGCTATCAAATCGAAAGGCATTTTGCATATTTTGGTAAAGGCAGATCTTTCTGAAAATACTGTCTAAGTTTATGTTATAAATAGTATTTATGTGTGAGCAGAGAGATTTGCTTAAGTGTGTGAGAAAATCCAGAGTTTACCTCAGAGGATTTCAGGGGGCGCTCCGTTCTTCTTGCCCCTCATCCAAAAAAAAACGCTCCTCTTGCCACTCATTCATAAAAACAGAGCCCTTGTTTCCCCTCATTTGAAAAAATGCAGCCTTTACTGCTTAGCGTCCATACTGAACGCGCCTATACTAGTTGGCTTCATAGCGGTAGACAAGTCTTGATAGGTCAAGGTCGCGATAGACAAATTCCCGGTCGATGACAATGCTTTCTGATCCAAAGAGAACATGCACCAATAAAATAATATTGGGTAAAAGAAAGGAAAAATAAAGGAAAAATAATTCTGTTTTTAAAACCAAGAGTGATTTTGTTGCAAAATCTCCAAAATTCAAGACATTCGGTTTCGAAAATTTAAAAAAATAGGTCATCAATCAAAAAATTCAGGCTTAAAAAATATTGCGAATTTCAACAAATGGTCGCCAAAAAATTTCGTCAATCGTTCGCAGAAGAAAGAAAACCGCGAATTTCACCAAAGAATAGCAAAAGAATCTAAATTTCGTTAAAGAATTGTGGCAAAAACGGCGATTTGGACAAGGGGTCGAGGGAAAAAAAAAAACGTTAATTTCATCAAAATGTAGCAGACAAAAAGTGAATTTTGTCAAAGTAGCGAGGAAAAATGCGAATTTCGCTCAAGTCAATAAAACGATGCAAAAAAAAATGAAAAAATTGAAAAATATCTTCGAACTTCATCAAAGAACCATCGAAAAGACGCGAATTTTGGCAGAGTATCGCTTGTAACATGTGAGTTTTGTCAAAGAGCCGCGGAAAAAACGCGAATTTTGTTAAATGACCGCAAAAGAAATTAGATTAAAAAAAAAATAGAGCCGCTGAAGGAACACGAATTCCGTCAATATACAGCAGACAAAAAGCGCGAATTTCGTCAAAGGCCTGTTGAAAAACACGGATTTTTCACGATCTTTTGACGAAATTTACGTTTTTCCCAGTTCTTTGTCAAAATTCACTTTTCTTTTTCGTGAACTCTCCTGAACGAATTTCGCATCTGCTCATAATCCTCCGATAAAATTCGTGTTTAGATTTTTTTTTTCAATAATTTACAAAAATGATTTTTTGATTATTTATCAAAATTTGATGTCTGAATTTTCGGATCCGAATTTGACAGACTTTTTTTAGTTTTCGAACATGACTGCTCCATTTTTCTTAATTTCGGGAAAAAACTGACAGAATCACAGATTTGATTTTAAGCTCCCCCCCCCTCCCAAAAAAAAAGTGAAGTTTCTTAAAGGTTACAACAGAGGTGGGGAAAGGGATCGGACGATTCCACTCCCGGCAGCATGTGCTTTTTTCCGCACCCCCTTTTTTAAAATTTGTGTTTTTTCGTGGACTTGATTTGCCTAAATTGTTCGTTGACTAAATTTGCTTTTTTTCGATCTTTCAATAAAATTTGCCGTTTTTTCGCGATTTTTAAGTTTGTTGGTTTTTTTTTTTTTTTTTTTTTTTTTGTAATCTTTTGACGAAATTTTTGGATTTTTTCTCGATACTTTGACGAAATTTTCATTTCTCCAGGATTTTCTGAAATGAGATTCTTTCGCAACCAATCGAAGATTTTTGCACAAATGATTGACAAATTTCCTCCCTCAATCTAATTTTTTCCTGCGATAAATGGACGAATTTTGTATTTTTTTTTCCCTTTTGCTACTAGAAAAAGAAAAGAATCGAACGGCCGCATCGTAAAAGGCAGTAAGATTCTATAAAACTGCCCTTTCCACAACAGTAGCACCCTGACCCTTTTTAAAGCTGGGGGACTGTGGAAAATCCTTCTACACAATTTTAATTACAATCACCGGTATTTACTAATATGATGCATTAAATGTTACTTTAAATATTTACTGCTTAAATTACATATAGTTAATTTTAAAAGGTTGCTACCAAGAGATTTAGTTGGTCAAGAGCCTAGAAAATTCGTAGTCAAATATCTCCAGCCGTCCATATCCTGAGTTCAAGAGAATTTAATGTTGTGTGTGGTATTTGCGATACGGTGGTTTTAAGTAAGTAAATATTCGTTAAATATATCCTACTTTTTTTGATGTAAAGAATATTTACTAAAATATGATACCGGCAAGTTTTAAAAGCAGTAGGGTAAATGTGGGTGGGATAATTGTTTTTCTAAATTACATGAGAAAATTAATTTACACAATCTTCATTACAATCACTTATTCACTATCATGATATATTAAATATCACTTCTAATATATTGTTGTCTAAATTAGCGAATTTAAAAAAAAATGACTGCAAGAGATTTACTCGGTCAAGAACGTAGGCATTCGTGGTCAAATGGCGCCAAACGTTCGTATCGCGAGTTCAAGAGGGTTAAGTGTTAGGTGTGATATTTGAGATACGGGGTTTGAAATAGGTAAATATTCGTTAAATATCTTAATGTTTTGGATGTAAAGAATATTTGCTGAAAATAATCACGGCAAATCTTAAAAGCAGTACGACAAATCTGCATGGGATAACAGTTTTTATAATTTTATTTCCATTAAAATTACTACTTTATTGCGAACATGACATATAAAATGTTACTTCCAGTAGTAATAATAATTTACGAAATAAATAGTGAATATGAGTGCGAAGAAGAGAATTGCTTCGTAAGTGGGTGAGAAAATTACTTTACACAATTTCAATTAAAATTACTGGTATTTTCTAATGTGATATTATATGTTACTTATAATATATTACAGTTTAAATTATGGATAGTTAATTTTAAAAGATTGACTGCAAGAGAATTACTTGGTCACCAAGACATTCATGGTCAAATGGGTTCAGCCGTTCATATCATGGATTCAAGAGAGTTTATAAAGATGTTTAAATCATGTTTCTATCTTAATTGGAACAAGAAAATATCAATTATTTCGTTTTGGTTGATTTTCAAAATCTACTTTACAGGTGGATTCAGACATTTACTACAAATAATTAGAACCTTCTAAAAGAATAAATCCATCGAAAACCGGAACGATTATATCCCCCCAAATCCATATAAAAAGAGACGAAAATAAAAATAGTGATAAATACGTTTTTGAAGTTTTCAATGCATTTTATATGCTTTTATAATAATAGAAATAGTCCTATAAATCAGTTTATATTTTATAGTAAGACAATATTTTAAAATTTCTTCAAATCATTTTTTTTGTATTTTCAATTAAGAAAATACACATTTTTCAGATCATTGAAAAATTAATTTAAAAATAAAATATTTTTTTTCCAGATGCATTATTTATAACAAAGAATGTGTTAAGAATAAAAAAATTTGAATTTAAATGACATTTCTAATATTAGAAGTATTTATCATAATATCAAGTATGGCAATAATCAGAAAGTGGTAATAAATATGTTTATTAAATTTTTTTAGTTAATAAATTTAATAATTTATGTGAGAATGACAGTCAAATGCTGTTTGAACTTAAAATACAATTATTACACAATTTTAAGAGTAACTGGCTTTATATATAGAAAAATATAGTAATATTAAACTGCACTTAAGAGGACAGTGGACATTAAAAACCAAATTCCTCTATTTTCAATGGATTCATTTGAAAATTGGCTGGCGCATTAACCCCTTGGGGACGAGCGACACGTATACGTGCCGCAAAAAGGCTTAAGCATCATCGTTTATCCCCACCAGTAAAATTTTACTGTAAAATTTGCCTTGTTTAATCGTTGCATTTTCTCGATTCAATACGACACAAATTTCTGTTTTTTAAAACCGGTGGCAAAACATTAAAAATTCCGTAAAAGGCTCCCGTCGCGAAGGGGTTAATAGCAAGCTCAAATAGTTATACTCGAAATTCGATGATAAAATAATAAAAAGTTTTTAAATTATTCATTTTTTAAAATTTTAAAATAAAGAATCATTTTTATATTTTTAAATGTTCCAGGCGCATTTCTTTTGCATAAAATAAGACAATATTTTCTCATGAAACACTTTTTATATATTCCAATGAAAGTTGGCATTGTTTGATGAAGTTCGCTGAATATACAAGTTGAAAAAAAATATTCTGTTAATTATGCTTCGTTTTTCCAAAAAAAGTAACTTTTTTCATATTCACATAAATTTTAACATTAAAATAGCGCTGAAAAGCAACGTTTTATGCTAATATTTATTTATTATTGTACAGAAGATGTAAAGTATAAATTTTTAAATAATCTGATAAGTAGGAATGCACGTGAAATGTTTCAAAGAGTTAGAAATGTGAAAAATTTTCAAGTTTGAGAAAACAGCATTTTAAGTAAAACAAATTGCATAAATATAAAACCTTATACCTCTACGAAGAAGCGCCAGAATTGGAAAATTCTTTTTACATCTGATAAATTTTATCATTTAATTTCATAATTTCCGAAAAGAAAATATATTTCTTCGTCAAATTTTGTAATTTTCAACGTCCATTGTCGCATTATTCGATATAAATTATTTTTCCCTTACTTCTGACGTCACTATCAAGTCTCACTCTCTAGATGGCAATGCTTATGCACATCCCATATTATACGAGTAATTTTTTTTTTTTTTTTTTTTTTTTTTTTCGTATCAAGATCGATAGAAATCGTGTTTAAAATAAAGTATTGGTAATGAACCAATCGTGAAATCCACTGACCTTTAGGTTGTGAAGCAGTAAATAATATTTGGTTAAACACTTTACCAGATTTTTTTTTCTTTTTAACCTTATGCCACTTATATTCTAAAACACCCTGAAATGTCTGTACAATAAAGCAAAGAACAATGCTTAAACTTATCATTTCTGCCTAGTCAAGCACATATCGATTTCCACCCACAAGAAAAATATCGATTTTCCTTGAATAAATTCTTTACTATTTAAATTTATCTAATGTCAGCAGAAAATGTTAACAATAGTTTTTCTTCTGTACGTTATTCACAAAAAGATCTTTATTTCGTTTAATCTCGCTCTTTATTATTATACCGACACAAAGTGGGAAGCAATTGTTTAACAAGTTAGTGTTAAGACACGTAGCATTAAGTCCATTTATCCTCTGTTTCTTTGATTAAGAAAGTTCTGTTGTTTTTATAGATTAAAATATCTCATTTCATTGGTAAGATTTTTTTTTCGGTGGAGGGGGGGGGGGGGGAGGGTAAGAGATAATTACGATTTATTTCTATGATTTTTTTAAAAATTATTAACATAGGAAAGAGCTACACGTATACACAGCCGTATATCATAAAACTTGAAATGAAAGAACAAATAACTAACACAATTCACGCAGAAGCATATGGTCGTTTAAGATATACGGCGTTTCATGTTGCAGAATTTGAATTGGAATAATCATGATATATTTCTACGATTTTTTTTTCTGATTTTCTTTATTCAAAAAGTGTTGTAATCAAAATAGTTAGGAATGCGCATGGAGTATTTTAAATGTTAAAATTGTCCAAAATTTTCAAATTTTGAGAAAACAGCATTATAAGTAAAACAAACTAAATAAACATATACAGTTTTTATAAATGTAAAAGCTAATACCCAATACCTCTACGAATAAGCTTCAAAATTGAAAAATTCTTTTTGCATCAGATAGATTTGAACATCTAGTTCCATATTTCCTGAAGAGAAAAAGAAAATCTGTTTCTTTGCCAAATTTCGTATTTTTGAATGTCTACTGTTGCCTAAACTATAAGGGAAACTGGGGCACATTGATACACCCCTTTCTACTGCTCACAGAGTTAGTACAGGAAATTTCACAATAGTTCCAAAAGGTGTTGCTAGTGTACACAATTACACACAGAACGCCTTGACATGATTCAGCAGTTTCATGAAATGGGGTGCGTGATTTATTGTTTTTGTAGGCCAAAAGTAAAATTTGAGTTGTACAACTGCAATGGTGTTATACAACTGTTCCAGTAATTTGAACCAAAAAGAATACTCTCCCTAGCAAGTAAAGCTACTCTTTATCAGTTCCTCATTCTTTTTTGTTAGGTAAATTATGAAGTATTGGAACTTACATTCATTTTATTCAAATTGGCTGTATGGGGTCCATTGATACAGTCTTATGTCTTCATTTTTTCATTACCTTTTATTTATTTATTTATTTATTTTATTTTTTACCATACACTCCTTAATCAAACCATTTCCCGCCAAATAATTCTAATATTAGTTTTTATTTACGTGAAATAGATTTAATTTTTTGTATTAGAATATTTTATAGAATTTTTTGAAACAGAAGGCGTACGAACTTATCCAACAGCTAGTAGAACTAACAATCAAAACAGACGGCAGCCTGGCAAATCTCAAATTTATATAGATTCTCCAGAGAATAAAGTATTTTCGACATGCGAAATGTCAAATAAGAGAAACAAGCTGCAAAGCAGCAAGAATAATTAAAAATATAATTTTAAATGTAATTATCCTTTAATTTTTTTTTATAAACCGATTTATAAACATAAAACCTGGTAATTTTTTCATTTTTCCAAAGAAAGAAGATAATGATGGGGTTGAAGTGCCAGATATGAAAAAGTTATCACAGCCAACAATCAGACAAAGAACAGGTAAAACATCAGGTCACTATACATTAATTTTGATTGCTTTAATATTGCTTACAAGTAGTAGGAAAAGGAGAGTACGGGCTCAAGCGCAGGTGGGGCTGTGGGGCCGTCCCGCCTGCTCCTCCGGCTGCCCCACCTGCTCCTCCGGCTGCCCCACCTGCTCCTCCGGCTACCCCACCTGCTCCTCCAGCTGCCCCGGGCCTCCTCCGGCTGCCCCGCCTGCGGTCCCTCCTGCTCCCACCATCTCACCGCCGCCCTCCTGCGCCCCCTAGTGGAAAAAAGGAACATTCTATTCTAACAGGATAGGTGAACAACCTTCCCTAATTAAAAATATTATCAATCACATCTCAACTCGGAATCATACTATATGATGAAGATTAAATTTATATTTGAATTTTGAACAACCATAATTTTAATGAGTATTATTAATTAAGCGAAACACCGGAAAAATATCAGTTTTTAACCATTTTATTTAGATTTCTTCAACTACAAGATGAGATTATCAATTTAACTCAAGAAAGTTAAACATATATTTGAATTTTGCTTGATAGACATCTTAATGAGTAGTATTAATTAAGTAAAAACAATAGAAAATATCCAGTTTTATAGAAAAAGACTGATTTCTTACGATTTTTATCAACTATATGATCAATGTAACGACTTAAAAGTTGAAAGTTAAACATGTATCCTAGTTTTTCAACAGCTATAGCCTTAATGAGTATCGTTAATTAAGTAAAAAAACAATGGAAAATATCAAGTTTTATGGAAAAAGACTGCTCTCTTACGATTTTTATCAACTTAAGAGAGAAAACTTAAACATACATTTCAGTTTTTCAACAGCTATAACCTTAATGAGCATTCATAATTAAGTAAAAAAACAATGGAAAATATCGATTTTTATAGAAAAAGGCTGATTTCTTACGATTTTTATCAACTGCAACATCAGTGTATCGACTTACAAGTTGAAAGTTAAACATGCATTCTAGTTTTTCAACAGCTATAATCTTAATAAGTATCGTTAATTAAGTAAAAAACAATGGAAAATATCAAGTTTTATAGAAAAAGACTGATTTCTTACGATTTTTTCAACTCAAACTTCAGACTATCAATTTGGTAGAAAGAAATTTAAGCATGCATTCGAGTTTTGGACAACCATTTCCTTCATGAACATTATTAATTAAGCAAAACAACAGAAAATATTAAATTTTTAACTGATTTCTTCATATTTATTTATTTTTTTATATATATATATAAAATCAGAATACACAACTTAAAATAGAAATTTAAACATATTTTTTAATTTTTGAACAGTCGTTACCTCAAAGAATTTCAATAATTGAACAATTAACAAAGGAAACTAATGATTTTTTAACGAAAAAAGACGAATTAAACGAATTTGGTTAACTTTTACTCTAAATGGAAATTTCATCATACTTTTATATACTAACTAAGTAGAATTTTAATGCATAAACGAACACATTTCAGTAAATATTCAACGCACACGCAAATATGAAAACAACACCTGCTTCTTGTGACGTCATATTGAAACCAAAAGTTATTCCTCCGAAGTCCCTCACCATACCTTTTCACCCCCATCTCCCCCAATTTTTTACCTTAGGTAGGGAAATGGACAATGCAATGACCTCTCATTCTTGTATATTTAGAAGTCTGGGAGAAAAAAAGAGACATTTTATACACTACAATTTCATAACAGTTACCGCAATATCCCAAAATTTGAATTTTGGAAGACATAATCAGTATAATTAATTAAACAAAATAATAAAAATATTATTTTTTAAGGTGAAAAGGTGAATTTAAGCGAATTTGATTAGTTTTACAATAGTCTTTTGAACAACAACTTGGAAATATAGATTTCTAACAGAAGAATTAAACGTATATTTTAATTTTAACAACAAAAACTTAACAAGTATCATTAATTCAACAAAAATAAATATCAATTTTAAAGAAAAGACGAATTTGAATAATTTTACACTAGTATTTTCAAAAGCAACATAGAAATATCAATACTTATTCACATATTTCACTTATTCACTGTATTCAGTACTATATTTAATAAATATGGATACAATTTAAGAATTTTCTAATCTATAATTAAATATTAGCTGTATATTTAATGTTACCCATGTTTTCAACATTAGTTCATAATCGTGAATTTTGTATTTTAAATACCATGTATTCAGGTTCAGATTATTTTCACTTGAAATCATACAGAATTTTTTAACAGAGTTTGTTTTTGAAATCATTGAAGCAACTGTATTTAATATTTTTAACACCAATTTTCTAAGATTTTCTAACATTTTCCGATTATACATTCTTCAGAAGTACATTTCTAAATGTTACAATCACTTTACATATCGAAAAGATATCATTGAAGCAACTGTATTTAATATTTTTAATACCAATTTTCTAAGATTTTTTAACATTTTCCGGTTATACATTCCTCAAAAGTTATTATTACGTATTCTAAACAATAGAAAATATTAATTTTAAGAATAAAAAGACGAATTTAAACAAATTTTATTAGTTTTACACTATTTTTTCTCACCTCCAACACGGATATATCAATTTTAACAGAAGAATTAAACGTATATTTTAGTTTTTAACAACAAAAGTTTTACACTATTTTTTCTCACCTCCAACACGGATATATCAATTTTAACAGAAGAATTAAACGTATATTTTAGTTTTTAACAACAAAAGTTTTACACTATTTTTTCTCACCTCCAACACGGATATATCAATTTTAACAGAAGAATTAAACGTATATTTTAGTTTTTAACAACAAAAATGTAATAAGTATCATTAATTAAACAAAAATAAATATCAATTTTCAAGAAAAGACAATTTTTTACACAAATTTTCAACTTTGAAATACATTTGCTTACATATATTGTTACAGTATATTACTAAACTTAAACTTTTTAAAAAGTTTGAATGTCTTTACAAAGGTTCATACTTATATTTTTCACGTCTTGACTGCATTCGAAATCTTACAACAAAAGTATACTTTTATTATTATTATTATTATTATTCTAGAAAACCTAAAAAATCGTTTCTTGCTGCTTTAGACACTTGACATATTAAAACTACTCTACCCATATAATTAATCAAATTAGGACATGATTCATCTTACACTTCAAAATTTCTGAATTTTTACAATACTTATTTTCATCAAACTTTATTCTTGATCCTATATATTTTAATAGCACAGAATTTTAACATCTGTTTTTATCTACTTATCAAAAAATTATTAAAACACCCAACAACATTTTCCAAATATGAATATTATCTTTACAATTTAATAATGCAAAACATACACGAATACAAAGTTTAATTTTTACAAACATTTCATATTTCAAATCAAACTATTCGAAATTTTCACAACATAAGAGCAAACATTAGACGAACTTTTTAACATTAATATTGCTTACATCTTTTCATCATAACTTTTAACTATGATAATTATCCATTTTTAGGTTGATTGTCGAAAAACTGTAACTGAAATTACATAAACTTAATGTAAAAAACCATGTTCTCACACAATTTCTTGAAATTCAACAAAGAATTGACTATTACTCCAATACTTATCTACTTCAATCTCGACTCTCGATAGTATATAGATATTGCATCATTACATACTTACAACTCTTTTCAAACGTTTATCAGAAAATCAAGTCAATCAAAGTCTAGTAGTTATTACATACCTGTTCCTCAGAAATATTACTATCATATGAAACAGTAAAGAAAATTAATAGATATTTAATATTTAATAACTTCATACGTGAAATTACTGCTGAATAAGAATACTAATAATCAAAAAAATCAACTGTTGGACAAAAAAATAGTACAGATTACCGAAAATTCAAATCATTTTTTCTACAAAAATTACAAAAATTAACAAATGAATGACAAGTTAGAGAAATAACTAAAAAAAAAAAATAAAAAAAAATAATGAACATATTTACAAATTTATTAAAATCACACCTTTTTCTGGATTACAAACCACAATTTCTTGAAAAATTTAACACCGAATTTGTAAGATTTTAATCCTAGTATTACATACACTCAATAAATATTCAAAATTAAAAAAAAAATAATTTTTTAGTCTCATTAATAAGCAGAAATTCTATATTAAAAGAATATTTTCATAGTAGTACTTATAAAAATGAGAGTTTACAAACTGATTTTCATAATTTTATCACATTTAAACTTAATATTTTACATAAAACATTATTTAATCAAATTTTATGCTTTCTAATTCAGTAAAATTCAATACTTTTTTAGTTTTTAAACCAATACCACAATATTTATTTACATCAAACTTGATTCTTCACCTTTTATATTTCCACATTACACACGTGAGATAAATACTAACTTGGATCAGGAGTTGAAGTCAATTGATTCCATTCGATTTTCATCATGTACGCATTGCTCCTACACGAAATTTCTTACTGCTATAATTATCTAATGTATTAAAACTAATCTACTCATATTTTTAATCAATTCATCAGATGTTTCATCTCGCACTTCTGAATTATCGTGCATCAAGTTGCTTAAAATATAAATACTATCTTTATAGTTTTAATGATATATAGTATACATGGTTTATCTTGAGTTAGCACTTCCATAGTATTAATCAAATTATATGTTTCATCTTGCACTTGATCTTAATGTTTTCATCTTGCATCTGAATTATCGTCCATCGAGTTTTTTAAATAATAATATATTTATAGTTTTTGATTATACATAGCATGTACAAATACAATCTTTAATTTTAACATTTCATATTTCAAATAACCTATTTCCGAAACCAAGCTATGTGAATTTTACCACAATGCTTATTATCATAGAATAATTTGTGTTTCACACTTTTCTAAAAATTATCAGATATGTACCCCTCAGAGAAATTACTATCATATGAATAAATGAAGAAAATTTAATTTATATTAAATGTACACGAAATTGATTGCAATATACATGTATTTAATAAAAATAAATAGGCGATTATTTATACATTAAACCTTTACTAAATATATATTTCTTTCATTATACAGATGTTTCAACAAGATGAATCAAAACAGCAGCAAACTTCAGAAATTAATGACCCGAATGATTCATCCCTAGCACATGTAGCGTTAACGAATAACACATATGTGAGTACTTATATGAGAAATACTCGAATTCGTATATGAAACGTAATTAGAGTAAATACAAAATGATTTGTCTTACTACCTACACTTTAACAAGTGCTTTTTACCTATATTATTGAAGAGAATCCTAACTGTGTCCATTTATTTCTACTACAGATGTGCTCTATTTGCTACAAACACTTCTTAAGTAAATGGAATTTAACAAAACATACAAAAATCTATACAGGTGAAAAACCTTACACTTGGAAAGATTACCATAAATGCTGTTTTCAAGGAGACGTGAATCAAAAATACACACATCATCATATAAAGCATCATCAGATATATGTAAACTTAGCGAAGATATTCAAAAATTAGTCAGACTTTTGAAGAATTTAGAAATAAAGGAAGATATTTAGGCTATTTATCCATCATATTTTCACAACATTTACCACAATATCTCAAACTTAAAATTTGGAAGACATACACACTGCTGAAAAGTAATTTTGTGATTCTTCTAACCAGTATGAATGTATAGATGTTATTTTGCAGTGTATTCTTTAAATGCTCACATTAAATATTCTTTTATATGCATATATCGTTGTGTTTATTTTTCTAATACCTATTACATTAATGAAATACATAACATTTTAAGTGAAATAACACTCTCACAACTTAAAAAATGCATAAGAACATACAAAAATAAACAGATGTATGAAAAAATATGCAAGTTTACAAAATATTTTCATTGTTTTCTAGAAATATTAACAAAAAATATTTACAATATGAAAAAATTGTAAAAGTGAAAAGAAAAAACATAAATGTAAAAACAAAAACCACAAAGTGAAAAACTCATAACAAAGTTTTTGAAAAAAAATATTTACAACAAAATTTTTTTTACAAAAACCAAAACTTCCAAAAATATTTTTTTCAAAAAATTTTTTTTTCAAAAACATTTTTTACAAAAAAATTTTTTTTCAAAATAAGTTTTTACAAAAGTAAAAAAAAGAAAATCACAACGTTAAAAAAATGAAAAATTTTTGTTAAAAAAAGTGTAAAAAAAATTGCAAAAAAATGTTGCAAAAATTTCAAAAAAAGTTATGAAAAAAGCTTCAAAAATTTTGTTGTTTTTAATAGCAAATGCAATGGTTTCGCCATTGCATACTGCATTAAAAACAACAAAATTTTTGAAGCTTTTTTCATAACTTTTTTTGAAATTTTTGCAACATTTTTTTGCAATTTTTTTTACACTTTTTTTAACAAAAATTTTTCATTTTTTTAACGTTGTGATTTTCTTTTTTTTACTTTTGTAAAAACTTATTTTGAAAAAAAATTTTTTTGTAAAAAATGTTTTTGAAAAAAATATTTTTGGAAGTTTTGGTTTTTGTAAAAAAAATTTTGTTGTAAATATTTTTTTTCAAAAACTTTGTTATGAGTTTTTCACTTTGTGGTTTTTGTTTTTACATTTATGTTTTTTCTTTTCACTTTTACAATTTTTTCATATTGTAAATATTTTTTGTTAATATTTCTAGAAAACAATGAAAATATTTTGTAAACTTGCATATTTTTTCATACATCTGTTTATTTTTGTATGTTCTTATGCATTTTTTAAGTTGTGAGAGTGTTATTTCACTTAAAATGTTATGTATTTCATTAATGTAATAGGTATTAGAAAAATAAACACAACGATATATGCATATAAAAGAATATTTAATGTGAGCATTTAAAGAATACACTGCAAAATAACATCTATACATTCATACTGGTTAGAAGAATCACAAAATTACTTTTCAGCAGTGTGTATGTCTTCCAAATTTTAAGTTTGAGATATTGTGGTAAATGTTGTGAAAATATGATGGATAAATAGCCTAAATATCTTCCTTTATTTCTAAATTCTTCAAAAGTCTGACTAATTTTTGAATATCTTCGCTAAGTTTACATATATCTGATGATGCTTTATATGATGATGTGTGTATTTTTGATTCACGTCTCCTTGAAAACAGCATTTATGGTAATCTTTCCAAGTGTAAGGTTTTTCACCTGTATAGATTTTTGTATGTTTTGTTAAATTCCATTTACTTAAGAAGTGTTTGTAGCAAATAGAGCACATCTGTAGTAGAAATAAATGGACACAGTTAGGATTCTCTTCAATAATATAGGTAAAAAGCACTTGTTAAAGTGTAGGTAGTAAGACAAATCATTTTGTATTTACTCTAATTACGTTTCATATACGAATTCTAGTATTTCTCATATAAGTACTCACATATGTGTTATTCGTTAACGCTACATGTGCTAGGGATGAATCATTCGGGTCATTAATTTCTGAAGTTTGCTGCTGTTTTGATTCATCTTGTTGAAACATCTGTATAATGAAAGAAATATATATTTAGTAAAGGTTTAATGTATAAATAATCGCCTATTTATTTTTATTAAATACATGTATATTGCAATCAATTTCGTGTACATTTAATATAAATTAAATTTTCTTCATTTATTCATATGATAGTAATTTCTCTGAGGGGTACATATCTGATAATTTTTAGAAAAGTGTGAAACACAAATTATTCTATGATAATAAGCATTGTGGTAAAATTCACATAGCTTGGTTTCGGAAATAGGTTATTTGAAATATGAAATGTTAAAATTAAAGATTGTATTTGTACATGCTATGTATAATCAAAAACTATAAATATATTATTATTTAAAAAACTCGATGGACGATAATTCAGATGCAAGATGAAAACATTAAGATCAAGTGCAAGATGAAACATATAATTTGATTAATACTATGGAAGTGCTAACTCAAGATAAACCATGTATACTATATATCATTAAAACTATAAAGATAGTATTTATATTTTAAGCAACTTGATGCACGATAATTCAGAAGTGCGAGATGAAACATCTGATGAATTGATTAAAAATATGAGTAGATTAGTTTTAATACATTAGATGATTATAGCAGTAAGAAATTTCGTGTAGGAGCAATGCGTACATGATGAAAATCGAATGGAATCAATTGACTTCAACTCCTGATCCAAGTTAGTATTTATCTCACGTGTGTAATGTGGAAATATAAAAGGTGAAGAATCAAGTTTGATGTAAATAAATATTGTGGTATTGGTTTAAAAACTAAAAAAGTATTGAATTTTACTGAATTAGAAAGCATAAAATTTGATTAAATAATGTTTTATGTAAAATATTAAGTTTAAATGTGATAAAATTATGAAAATCAGTTTGTAAACTCTCATTTTTATAAGTACTACTATGAAAATATTCTTTTAATATAGAATTTCTGCTTATTAATGAGACTAAAAAATTATTTTTTTTTTAATTTTGAATATTTATTGAGTGTATGTAATACTAGGATTAAAATCTTACAAATTCGGTGTTAAATTTTTCAAGAAATTGTGGTTTGTAATCCAGAAAAAGGTGTGATTTTAATAAATTTGTAAATATGTTCATTATTTTTTTTTATTTTTTTTTTTTTAGTTATTTCTCTAACTTGTCATTCATTTGTTAATTTTTGTAATTTTTGTAGAAAAAATGATTTGAATTTTCGGTAATCTGTACTATTTTTTTGTCCAACAGTTGATTTTTTTGATTATTAGTATTCTTATTCAGCAGTAATTTCACGTATGAAGTTATTAAATATTAAATATCTATTAATTTTCTTTACTGTTTCATATGATAGTAATATTTCTGAGGAACAGGTATGTAATAACTACTAGACTTTGATTGACTTGATTTTCTGATAAACGTTTGAAAAGAGTTGTAAGTATGTAATGATGCAATATCTATATACTATCGAGAGTCGAGATTGAAGTAGATAAGTATTGGAGTAATAGTCAATTCTTTGTTGAATTTCAAGAAATTGTGTGAGAACATGGTTTTTTACATTAAGTTTATGTAATTTCAGTTACAGTTTTTCGACAATCAACCTAAAAATGGATAATTATCATAGTTAAAAGTTATGATGAAAAGATGTAAGCAATATTAATGTTAAAAAGTTCGTCTAATGTTTGCTCTTATGTTGTGAAAATTTCGAATAGTTTGATTTGAAATATGAAATGTTTGTAAAAATTAAACTTTGTATTCGTGTATGTTTTGCATTATTAAATTGTAAAGATAATATTCATATTTGGAAAATGTTGTTGGGTGTTTTAATAATTTTTTGATAATTAGATAAAAACAGATGTTAAAATTCTGTGCTATTAAAATATATAGGATCAAGAATAAAGTTTGATGAAAATAAGTATTGTAAAAATTCAGAAATTTTGAAGTGTAAGATGAATCATGTCCTAATTTGATTAATTATATGGGTAGAGTAGTTTTAATATGTCAAGTGTCTAAAGCAGCAAGAAACGATTTTTTAGGTTTTCTAGAATAATAATAATAATAATAATAAAAGTATACTTTTGTTGTAAGATTTCGAATGCAGTCAAGACGTGAAAAATATAAGTATGAACCTTTGTAAAGACATTCAAACTTTTTAAAAAGTTTAAGTTTAGTAATATACTGTAACAATATATGTAAGCAAATGTATTTCAAAGTTGAAAATTTGTGTAAAAAATTGTCTTTTCTTGAAAATTGATATTTATTTTTGTTTAATTAATGATACTTATTACATTTTTGTTGTTAAAAACTAAAATATACGTTTAATTCTTCTGTTAAAATTGATATATCCGTGTTGGAGGTGAGAAAAAATAGTGTAAAACTTTTGTTGTTAAAAACTAAAATATACGTTTAATTCTTCTGTTAAAATTGATATATCCGTGTTGGAGGTGAGAAAAAATAGTGTAAAACTAATAAAATTTGTTTAAATTCGTCTTTTTATTCTTAAAATTAATATTTTCTATTGTTTAGAATACGTAATAATAACTTTTGAGGAATGTATAACCGGAAAATGTTAAAAAATCTTAGAAAATTGGTATTAAAAATATTAAATACAGTTGCTTCAATGATATCTTTTCGATATGTAAAGTGATTGTAACATTTAGAAATGTACTTCTGAAGAATGTATAATCGGAAAATGTTAGAAAATCTTAGAAAATTGGTGTTAAAAATATTAAATACAGTTGCTTCAATGATTTCAAAAACAAACTCTGTTAAAAAATTCTGTATGATTTCAAGTGAAAATAATCTGAACCTGAATACATGGTATTTAAAATACAAAATTCACGATTATGAACTAATGTTGAAAACATGGGTAACATTAAATATACAGCTAATATTTAATTATAGATTAGAAAATTCTTAAATTGTATCCATATTTATTAAATATAGTACTGAATACAGTGAATAAGTGAAATATGTGAATAAGTATTGATATTTCTATGTTGCTTTTGAAAATACTAGTGTAAAATTATTCAAATTCGTCTTTTCTTTAAAATTGATATTTATTTTTGTTGAATTAATGATACTTGTTAAGTTTTTGTTGTTAAAATTAAAATATACGTTTAATTCTTCTGTTAGAAATCTATATTTCCAAGTTGTTGTTCAAAAGACTATTGTAAAACTAATCAAATTCGCTTAAATTCACCTTTTCACCTTAAAAAATAATATTTTTATTATTTTGTTTAATTAATTATACTGATTATGTCTTCCAAAATTCAAATTTTGGGATATTGCGGTAACTGTTATGAAATTGTAGTGTATAAAATGTCTCTTTTTTTCTCCCAGACTTCTAAATATACAAGAATGAGAGGTCATTGCATTGTCCATTTCCCTACCTAAGGTAAAAAATTGGGGGAGATGGGGGTGAAAAGGTATGGTGAGGGACTTCGGAGGAATAACTTTTGGTTTCAATATGACGTCACAAGAAGCAGGTGTTGTTTTCATATTTGCGTGTGCGTTGAATTTTTACTGAAATGTGTTCGTTTATGCATTAAAATTCTACTTAGTTAGTATATAAAAGTATGATGAAATTTCCATTTAGAGTAAAAGTTAACCAAATTCGTTTAATTCGTCTTTTTTCGTTAAAAAATCATTAGTTTCCTTTGTTAATTGTTCAATTATTGAAATTCTTTGAGGTAACGACTGTTCAAAAATTAAAAAATATGTTTAAATTTCTATTTTAAGTTGTGTATTCTGATTTTATATATATATATAAAAAAATAAATAAATATGAAGAAATCAGTTAAAAATTTAATATTTTCTGTTGTTTTGCTTAATTAATAATGTTCATGAAGGAAATGGTTGTCCAAAACTCGAATGCATGCTTAAATTTCTTTCTACCAAATTGATAGTCTGAAGTTTGAGTTGAAAAAATCGTAAGAAATCAGTCTTTTTCTATAAAACTTGATATTTTCCATTGTTTTTTACTTAATTAACGATACTTATTAAGATTATAGCTGTTGAAAAACTAGAATGCATGTTTAACTTTCAACTTGTAAGTCGATACACTGATGTTGCAGTTGATAAAAATCGTAAGAAATCAGCCTTTTTCTATAAAAATCGATATTTTCCATTGTTTTTTACTTAATTATGAATGCTCATTAAGGTTATAGCTGTTGAAAAACTGAAATGTATGTTTAAGTTTTCTCTCTTAAGTTGATAAAAATCGTAAGAGAGCAGTCTTTTTCCATAAAACTTGATATTTTCCATTGTTTTTTTACTTAATTAACGATACTCATTAAGGCTATAGCTGTTGAAAAACTAGGATACATGTTTAACTTTCAACTTTTAAGTCGTTACATTGATCATATAGTTGATAAAAATCGTAAGAAATCAGTCTTTTTCTATAAAACTGGATATTTTCTATTGTTTTTACTTAATTAATACTACTCATTAAGATGTCTATCAAGCAAAATTCAAATATATGTTTAACTTTCTTGAGTTAAATTGATAATCTCATCTTGAAGTTGAAGAAATCTAAATAAAATGGTTAAAAACTGATATTTTTCCGGTGTTTCGCTTAATTAATAATACTCATTAAAATTATGGTTGTTCAAAATTCAAATATAAATTTAATCTTCATCATATAGTATGATTCCGAGTTGAGATGTGATTGATAATATTTTTAATTAGGGAAGGTTGTTCACCTATCCTGTTAGAATAGAATGTTCCTTTTTTCCACTAGGGGGCGCAGGAGGGCGGCGGTGAGATGGTGGGAGCAGGAGGGACCGCAGGCGGGGCAGCCGGAGGAGGCCCGGGGCAGCTGGAGGAGCAGGTGGGGTAGCCGGAGGAGCAGGTGGGGCAGCCGGAGGAGCAGGTGGGGCAGCCGGAGGAGCAGGCGGGACGGCTCCACAGCCCCACCTGCGCTTGAGCCCGTACTCTCCTTTTCCTACTACTCTTACAAATAAATTGTGAGCGATTTAAATTTCTATAAATAAATATAAAATGGTTTGCTAACTCATTTTCTATGAAAAATATGCATTGGTGTTATTTTATCTTCATTTTTCCAAACGTATCAAAGTGCCCCATGAAGTGTACCAATCTGCCCCGAGGATGGATGGGGCACATTGATACAAATGACTTTTTTGATTGTTTTTAAATACGAACAAAAATACTATATAAAACAACGATTGCACATTTTATAACACACTTCACAAGTTTTGATGACATCACAGATAAAAATAACTTGAAATTTCTACTTTCTGGAAGCCAAAAAAATTCTTAGAAAGAAACTGTATCAATGTGCCCCAGTTCCCCGTATATCAGAAATAAACACGAGTTTCATATTAGCATAGTTGTTTTAATTAAGTATATGAAATGATCACTAAAACACGTTACATGGAATGGTTTTTCAGTATCGAAAGTGTTCATGAATTAAATACAACAACATGCTTTAACCATATGCTAACTACTGTGAAGATTTAGTCATCAAATCTTTTAGTTAAATTTAAAATATTGGCTCTGCAAATATTCTTTTGGCGTTTAATATTCCTGCCGAGTTCTCGACAATTACAGCGTTTCTTCATCCTCCATTAACTCCGCACCATCTTAAATGAACGCCATAAACGGGCTCACTGCTATATGGACCGATGATGGCAATTATATGATGAAGATATGCAATTAAATATTGTAAAAATGAATATTTCATTAGAAGCCTGAAAATTGCGGCTACATCTCATTTCGGAAGCGGGACAAAGTAGCCAAATCCGTATTTTCTGATAACTGATTTTAAAGCTAGTGTGGACCTATTTCAAAGATGAAAAGGCCTTTTCTTATTCATTTTTATTTTTAGAAATTAACAAAATTTTACTTGGAATATATTTATCTATCTATCTATCTATCTATCTATGTATATTTAGTATCTATATATGTAGGATGCGATGGCTGGGTGGGTAGATGTTAGACTAAGGAGGCGGGTGTTGTTGTCTGGATAAGACGCAACGGTTACTTTTTTTTTTTAAATGAGATGGGGAAAGGCATTTGCTAAATTGCAAAACATCTTATACAGGTTGTTCATTTGACATAATGTATGGATAATTATATGGTTACATCAATTAATTTCTATTAATATTATTTATATTATTTAATCCATTTCCATAATTATCTTGTACCTAACTTTTAACAAATTAGGTTTTTAAATTACTATTTTTAAGTATATTAAATGCATGTAATTATTAACTTTTTTTATTTCTTACTTCATCTTATATTAAGATATTGGGTTTAGGTTAGCATAGTCAAATTAAATTATTTTGTTTACATATTAAGGTATGGTATATTTTTTCTGTTAACACATTGCAAATGCATTTTAATTTTTAAATTTATTATTTCCCCCTTTTCATTTTTCTATCCAATTTAGTAATTTTGTTGTGTTTCGTTTTTGATGTTTTTTCTTCATTTAATTTTGGTTTCATGTGTGTTGGTAGCCCCAAATTCGTATTATTTTGCTTTTTCATGGCTAATACGAAGATGAAACCACACACTTTATTTGTAGCTCCAAAGTATTTGGGGCTTGAGGATCCTGCTTTGGTTCTGAAAATTCCATTTGTATTCATTTTATTTAATTTTTTCCCCATGTCAATGTGGTAATTTTCTATTAAATTCAATGGTTCATATATTGTAATACAATTAATGGTTCTATATATATATATAAAAGAATAAAATAAAAAGAAATATTTAAAAAATGTGTTAGATACTATTTTTACTTTTATACTTATTTTTAAATTGTCTTTTTTGATTATCATACATTAACAAAGCTTCACGACATGCTCTTTTCGGCCAGTATCCTGAATTTAATCCTATAGAATGACAGTACGTGCACCATTACAGTTGTAGTTTTATGATGTTTAATTGTTTTATGTTTCCGACCAGCATTTCCCACTTTCCCAGCTCTAGAAAGATATCACGCTTGACATTGCTACAGTCTCACATGACAATAAATTAGTCATTTGTTTTTAAATAACGTTTTTTAATAATAAAACAACTGCACAATTTTAATCGGCGAGAACTTTACTTATGATCTTATGTTACTTATGAAACAATAATGATGTAATAATGTAATAATATATGACAAACAATATAATTTATAAGCAGGGAGATTGTGAATTATCAAGTAAAAATCAAATAACAAATTAGAGATATCGATACAAATTAAAAAAAAATTCACGATATTTAGGATTAATTTTTGTATTAACGTAAAATAGTGTAACCCATATGTTTTTAATTTTTAAAACTTTTACGAGAATTAGAGACGTAGTGAAGTAAACGTCACTAATTCATTTATTAACTAGTCTACTGCTTTCTGTTAACAATAAAAAAAATTCTCTGAAGCGGCTGCATGGCATTTTTAAAAATGTTTAATTTTATAATAAAAATACTGTAAAATTTAAATTAAATAAATGCAAGAATTTTATGGGAGTTTATTTTACAAAAACCTTTATAGAAAGCGGGATAGCGAAATAATGAAAGAGAAAACTTGTCGTTGGAGATTAGGAGGAGGGGGGGGGGGGGCACCGTAATATTTATCCATCATGGATATGCATAATATAAAATCTTCAATCTTAATAAATACCTCTTATCAATCAAATCAATCTTCAATTTCAACTAATAAATACTTCTATCTCAATTTGTTTGATAAATAGTGTTTAAAATCGTGGCTTGATGCCGTCATAAACTAATGATTTATAATTGAATTGCGTAAAAGAAACGTCCTTATAACTCCAAAAGTGATAATTATATTAACTAACAATTTACTGCGCCGACTTAAGTGTCATTTCCAATCAAAATGCATCTTTGAATTGAAATTAGAATAAAATACAGTATCATGAAAAATCGAAGGAGTGTGGAAAATACGATTACAAATATCTCAGCAACTAACAATCGATCAAGTTCATTCTTTATGCAAAAATTATATTTTTTATTGTTTTTCATATTCACTACTTAAAATAAACAATTCCGAAGTTTTTTTATAAACCTTTTATCAGAACGAATATTTCGAGAGTCCAAAAAAAAAAAAATAGTTCTGAATAATCATAGTTACCGATATTGAATAAGCTTATTCACATTATTACATACTAAGCTCACATCAATTTTTAAGTTTCTATCTCAATTTGTTCGAAAGAGAGAGAGCGTTACTGTAACTTACACACACACATGGACAGCACTTTTTTTTCTCCTTCTAAAAGTATGTCTTTCGAAATTTCCAGTATATAAAGCGTATTAAATCCGTCAAAAAAATGTAATTTAACAAATTAAAATGACCATTTGAAAAATGATACTTTCAAAGACTCATATTTTAAAGAGACTTAAATAAATTCTATAATTAAATTAATAATAATAAAATAATAATAAACATCATTTATAGAATGATTATAACCAGTCATTACGTACGCAGTGCATTAAACAATATTCATAGATCAATGATAAAAATAACAGTAATTTAAAGATACTAACTGTTAAAAACTGTTTAAAATGTGCAATTTTATTTTATTTTATTTTATTTCTTGGATGGAGTTAATCAGACTGACTTCTGAATGCCTCATATTACGTACGACATGGATTAAACATTAATATTCCTGGACTCATCACAAACAAATTTTAAACAAAATTTCAGTTTTACAATTTTTGGAACTGCAAATTTTTCAAATTCTTAACATTGCACATTTAAAATTTTACACAGCTGCGTAGAAAAAAAAATGCACTTTTTAATTAAATTTGTTTGAAATCGATCACAATTTATTTATTTTTTTTTTATTTATTATTATTATTATTTTTTTTTTAAGTTTTCATTACTCTTTTTGTCATTGGAGCAACAGAAATATTCCATTTTCGGCCATTAAACCTGGACCAATCAGGAAACGAATAAAATTAAATAAGTTACGGAATTCAACCAATAAAAAGATTAAGATATACTTTAGATTTACCAATTCTCTATCGAGAACAACTATTTTTTCCAAATAGTTTAAAAAAATCGATTTTTAAAACAATTACAAGATTTACCTTATACATACTACATATGATGGGTAAGTAAAAAGGAAATTTATCAAAAGCATTTAATAAAGTCTCCTCCATCCTTCATTAAATTTTGAGAAACTCAAAGTATTAGTTTTAAAAATAAACTAAATGTGAAAAAGATAAAACATCCTACAATATTAATTTATATTTCGGAAATGAGTTAGTTTATTTTAATTGCATCTGCAGTAGCGCTTAACTACTTACTACATTAGCGCCAAATCCAATTACGAAGAGGAAATTTGCTGATGGGAATTTTAGAAAATTTAATAAAATTCACCCGATACTTTGAAAACTAATGAAATATCAATTGCTTTTAAACTATCTTTTAATTTCTTCGTAGCTTCGCCGAGCATTTTTTTTTTTTGGGGGGGGGGGGGTAGCGTAAAAGAGAAAGTTCAGCGGAAAAAAGATTAGACAGAAAAATAACAAAAATGAAAACTGTACGGAAAATGTGCTAAAAAATCGAGCTGAGCCGCTTCTAAACCTGGACTTTATTAGATTTTAAGCAAATGTTGTCAAAGGTATTTTCTTTCTTTCCTTCTTTTACCCACGCAAAGAACATGCGTATTGTTCACCCTGATTTTTGGAACGATAGATTAAAAAAAAAAAAAAAAAAATCACAATCAATTCTTATTTTTAGGAGATTTGTTTACGTTATAAACAAAAGTTTGAATGTCGATTACTCTATATAGAAACATTTTAGAAGGTAACTCATCCTCAAAAATTAATCTTAACTATCTTTCTTAAAATATATGAAAAAAAAATGTTCAACATTCATGTAAAACGTGAAGCGGTTAGCCCGTATTCGGCCAGGAGATTTATGTTATATATCATATAACCTTCAAAAAGTACTATGACAAGATTGTATCAAATCAAAGACCAAAAAAAAATCATTATCGATATTTTTAACTCACTTTTTATTAACGAACTTTCTATACTAAAATCGAATCTTTCATGAAACTCTCTCTAAAAAACAGACCTTACACAAAAACTCTTCGTTGTAAAATGAGACCTCACATCAAACCCTGAGCTTTAAATCTTATATAAAATTATCACAAAGCCTGCAAAAGTGGTGTAAATCTTTTTATTAGTAGAAATCCTTTCATTCTTAAAAATTAGTGTAATCTTGGTAATTTCTTTGACTGGCATGCGGCTAATACGTTAAAGTATTGCTTTTAATAAATCTCAATATTTTTCATATAAAAAATAATTTATAAATTCAAATGCACTGCTTTTGTTTAGTGGCAACTTAAAATATATATTAAATGTAAAAAAAAAAAAAAAAAAAAAAGTTGGAAATTGCACGTCAAATATAGTAAATGAGGTACGTTCGTAATAACTAAGTTTTTAAAATATTCAAATCCTTTCTGTAATAGTATACAGTATAGTATCCGAAATCTTTTGCGTGTCAGAGTACATACTATCTGCTTTCTAGTATGCTGGAAGTAACTTGTAGCAGCAACGTATATCAATTTCATAAAATGTGAAATAGTTTAATATAATTAAAACATGGCCCAAATAATGTTTCCCCAATGCCATTATGCAATGGAATACATCTGTGTAGCCCAGCAAATTAATAACAAGTATTCTTTGCACCGTATATTGTACAGAGAATGTATATTTTAGTATATATTTCATAGATTCATATCAATATCGTTATGTTCGAAAGCGTATGATATCCTTAAAATGCACTTAACACTATTTTTTCCCATTGACCGTAATGTAACGGAATACTTTTGATTGTCCTTTTAATTAAACTATGCATCCGATTTTCATAAAATTTGGAAATACTCGACAAATTATGCAACAATTATACATTTCAAATATCAAACAATTCGATTGGGTAGTTTTTGCGCTATTGTATGCGGACAAACGAATGGACTAAATGACAATAGGTGCTACGTATTTACATAATTACGAACGCACTTAATACATTAGATTTTTTTTTTTTTTTTATGGCTTTTAAATATGTTGATAGGCCCGAGTAAAGTTCGTTTGGTTTCATTCAATATGTAATACCTAGAGTAATAGCGAAGTATTTTTTTTAATTACTTTCATTAATTTTGATAATCATTAGAAGCGTAGGAAAACAAATGATAAAATATTAAAAGTAAATGAGATATTGCTACTTACAAGAAGAAACATGCACTTTGAAAGAATATCCTTCAACTTACCTAAAAATAAAATAAAGTTATTCAGTAACTATTTAAATGATAATAACTGAAGAATCAAAGTATAAAAAAACAACAACCCAAAATAACAATAATTTCAATTTTCTAAAAATTAATTAAAGCAAAATCAGTTCATTAGAATACACTACAGCATATTTAAAAGTATATAATGTACAGTCTCAGCAAAGAAAAAAAAAAATCCTGACACTTGTTATTTTAGACGTTTTGTTAAATATCTAGAAATATACATAAGGAATTATTCTGAAACTCCAGGTGTGTAAACAAAATAGTACACGTCATATATTTTCGCGAAGAGTTTTCCCCAAAATCCAACAGGGGACCATGAACAAATTGAAAAAGAACGAAGATCTTTTGGATAACCCTGTCAAAACTAATGAAGCAAAAGAGTTCAAACTGCAGCTAACGATTAAGTGGCTTACTGTAATAAACTGTGTCGATTCTTATGAATATAGCATGTAAACTTGTAGAGAAATTAAGGTTTATAAAAAACTGTCCCAAATTTTTCCAAGTTTTTTGCTTATAATTTGCAGAGTTCTTTAAAAAACACAATATTCTTTTCAGAAAATATGACAATCAACATCGCACAGAACACACTGTAATCAGAATTAAAAAAATAAAAATTGTATGACAAATGAGCAGGTTTACTAAATATTTTTTACTGCTCTTGCATCAACGCTATTAAAATTTCATTTGCATATTATGTTAGTTAAATGTATAGAGCGATTTTTGAGAAAGTTTCAAAAACATAGCTTGAAAATTCTGAAAATTATCGTCGATAGAATAAAATATAAATCCGTTATTCGCAAAATAAAGCAAAAAGATAAGGATCTGTATCCAAATATAGTAGTACGTGCAATACTGTGTAGGTAATAATCAATGGAATATGGATACAGACCCTCATCTTTATACTTCATTTTGGGAATAACTGATTTTGAGCTGATTCTATTTACTATCACTTTCAGAGTTTTCAAGCTATGTTTTTGAAACTTTTACAAAAGATGCTCTATACATTTAACTATCACATAATATGCAAATGAAATTTTAATAGCGTTGACGCAAGAGCAGTAAAATATTATTTAGTAAACCTGCTCATTTGTCATAAAATTCTTATTTTTTAATTTTGATTACAGGCTGTTATGTACAATGTTGATTGTCATATTTCCTGAAAAGAACATTGTGTTTTATGAAGAATTTGCAAATAAAACTTGGAAAAATTTCGGACCGTTTTTATAAAAACCTTAGTTTGTCTACGAATTTACATGCTATATTCATAAAAATCGATACAGTTTATTACAATAAGCCACTTAATTATCTGCAGTTTGAACTCTTTTGCTTCATTAGTTTTTACAGGTTTATCCAAAAAAATCTTCGTTCTTTTTCCATTTATTGACGGTCCCCTGTTGAATTTCGGGGAAAACTCTTCGCAAAAATATATGACGCTTTTTAAGGCTAATATAAGGCTAATTTGTTTACACACATGGAGTTTCAGAATAATTCCTTATGTATATTTCTAGATATTTAACAAAACGTCCAAAATCGCAAGTGTCAAGATTTTTTTTTTTTTTTTTTTTTTTTTTTTTGGGGCTGAGAGTATACAGAGAGAGTTGTTTTAAATAAATTCTCAATTAATAAGAACAGTAAGATATAATTACAGTCCACTACCTCTAATCCGTGACTCTATAATCCACAAACGCCTATAATCCATTTTTTAGTTGTATACGAACAGTTAAACTATTTTTTAAGCAGAACAATGTACACTTTGACCATACTAAAAATTGATCTGATGAATTTATTAAGAAATTTTTATTGCATTTCCACATTAATAAATGTGGAAAGAAATGTACTGTATATCTTGTAAATAACTATTAGAGTGCTATATTATAAATACATTCAATGGCTAAAAGATATAAAAGATAAAATTCTTTTCAAAAAGGAGTTTATTTCTCTAAAAAACTTTTGTTACTGCTCAAAATATCCTGACTCTTAAAAGTTAAATCCTCAAGGTTTAATTGCAGAGATAAATTAAAGCTATAAAACAAACCACTGTTACTGCGATGTTTGGTAATATTTTTAAATAAGTGGAAATGTTTTCGATTAATTTTATACTATATCATTTAAATGTATTTCTAATATTGAATATAATTTTTTATAAATACAAAAACATATGACGGTACGAATATGTTAAAAATCATGTTATATATTTTGCGTATAATTTTTTATTTAAATAAAAAAAATCATTTTCTTGGACTTAGTGTTATTTATTTACAGTATGAATACTATACAGTGAAACCTAAAAATAAGGGACGCCTCATCTAAGGGACAAAAATTCTGGACCCATTCCCTTGCTATAGGACGTAATACATTTACCTCTGAATAAGGGACACTTGAAAATGAAATTACACACATACATAAAAAAACAGGTATTTGCATTTAAAAGTGTTTGTTTGTTTGTGTTTATGGAAAACTACGAACGGTTAAGCCGGCGACGATTGTATTCGAACCCAGCACCTGATGTATACCAGTTTCGATAGCAGAACCTCTCGGCCACTGGTGGGGGCTCTTCATTTCAGATAATGAGTAGTCTTTGATGAAAATGAAAGATTTTGTGAACTTATCAATCAGACAGATAGTCATGTTGACACAGAAATAAACAGCACAGCTGATGAGCATTTATTTTCACCCACAATTCAGATGAAGACATGAGTGCGTTTATCCTCAATTGAAAGTAATGCTGAAAATTGTGAAAATGACTCTAAAAGTGAAGAAAAAATAGAGAACTTCACATATACTTTAAAATATGTAAAGCAGTTGAAAACTTTTTTTTCGTAAATACTGCTGATAATGAAGAAGCAAAATTTATAAGTATGGTAAATGAACACTTGAAAGTTTTGTAGCGAAAAACTGAATTCTGCAAAACAATCACTTTTGATTGATTATTTTAAATATTTCTTTTATACATTATTGTACTTTCTGCATGTACACAGATGTTTACGTAAAAAATACAAATCAATAATTTTATGAATCAATATAATAACCGATTAAAAATTGGAATTAGTTCTCTTTTTTGTGTGTTTGATTAACGTAATTTATTGCCTTTGGGTACATTTAAACTTCATCTTTAATGTTTGATTATTTTTATGTAATTCTGAGCGATCAATTAAAAAAAATTTCTAATAATCGATACCTATTTAAGGGACAAAAGTTCCGGTCCCATGGGATGTCCCTTATTCGGAGGTTTTACTGTATTTGTTGATAAATTTCATATATTAGAATGCAAACAAAGAAACGACCTATAATCCGCAAAACTCTTGGTCTTGCTCAGTGTGGATTAAAGAGAGAGTACCGTATTTTATATGAAAATAAATTTATTAATTTTGACAACTGAAAAGAAATTGGATGTATCTGTACAAGAAATGAAAGAAAAAAAAATTAGAAAAGATATATATTCCTTCTGTGATGGTATTTTAAAATGTTACATTTATTTTAACAAGCAGATTTAAATTTACTTTAAAAAAGTTCTCAAAAATAGCTGCTAAAATTCCCGATGGCTGTAGTGAAAATTATCTTATAACTAGGAATATAAGTCGACAAAACGTCGCTTATCAACTTCGTTAAAAACTTTTTTCAATTATCCGGTGAAGGACAATGCATTCAACCTTCAAAAATCTTTAAGAAAAGATTAATGTCTCTAGCGAAAACTTTTCTGGTGATTAATATTTAGTAACAAAGAAAATGATGGAACTTTTAACTTAAAATAACACACGACTTCGTGAAAGTCAAATAGGTGAAGAGGGGATTCAAAAAATCATATTTTAAAAAATCTAAAACGGGGAATATTCGCCGCATTTAAATGATGATCGTTCACATTTCAGGGATTAATTTCGATTTATTAATTGTCACAAATCCTAAGGACACTAATAATTAAGGACACACTTTACCCCGGCTAACTGATGCATGTTTAAGTATAAAAGCGCCTAATTTTATTATCACACATTTTTCATTTATATTTCCTATTTTTAAGTATTATAAATATTTCAGTCTTGCAGTTTTGCAATTCAACGGTTTATTTTAGTTAGCGTTTTTTCGTGCATAATTAACTCAATTGTTGTTGTAATCCGTAAATAGCGTCACTGAGATCAACTGAAAATTCGGTTTCGTTTTCGACTACAAAATTTCGCCAAAAATTCCACCGGACCAAATCTCGACCAAAACTATCTGTAGTCCAAAATTCTCGTTTCTTTTTTCGAAAAATTTCAGCATTGCACTAAATTTTGAAGACTTTTCACGTGATCATTAAAAACTGCAAAGATTAATAGTAATAGAAAATTTTTAGTTTGAAACTACTTGTGTTTTAAATACCTTTTGTGAAAATTATACTATAATAGATAATCATTTGCAAAAATCAAGGTATGTATACTTAAAACAGTTTTTTTGTATATATACAAACATTTGGTCGGAGGAACAGAGGATCAACTTGGACAGCACGTATAACTTATTAATAATTATGTATGCTTAATAAATACGAAATATTAATTATGTATATTTATGTATGTATTATTTAAAAGTGTTTTAGACGTTTTCATTTTTAGCCGAAAATAGGAAAATTACCGAAATTCGGTTTTGTTCTTAAAAACCTGTTGTAACCCTAGTTTTAGCAATAAAGAGTATAAAGAAAACGCCTTTAAATTTAATTATAATTAAGTTCTAAGAATATTTAAATATTACATTATCATCAGAAACAATCTTGTGTACATAATTTATAAAATTCTAAAATTTAAACAAATCATTTTTCATAGTAGAAAGTTGCAGATTTTCCTCAGTTTCCGACAAAGTTGAAAACATACCACGCATTTCATGAGAAAATAATCAATGAGGAGAATTAAAAAAAAAAAAAGAAAAAAAAAAGAAAAAAGAAAAGAAAAGAAAAGAAAAGAAAAGAAAATCTCAAAATATTAAATTCTGTATCGGAAAGGTATGGCAAATATTTAGTGCAAATTATTGGTATTTTATCGTTACCAGCTAATTTATTAATATAACACGTTTTTCCGCGAAAAACACTTAACCTCTTTAGACTACAGGATTAATTTATGAATATGTATTTTTTTTTTTTTTTTCAGTTATGGCTTTATATTAAACTGATAACTAAGAAAAGTTGAACAGAGAAAAAAATTAAAATTCTTTTTTGTACATAAAATCTGATGATACACGAGGACTCAAAAAGTATATTTTTAACAATTTCTTAGGATTTTTTTCCCTTGTAACATTTTTACATTGCAAAACATAAATAATAGTTTTTATTACTAATGGACTCTACAAATGATATCTTGCCGCATAATAAAATTATTTACATCTTTATTTTTGTATATTTCTGTTGCAACCATTTTTATATAACATGTAGTTCGCTAAAAGAGATTTATATGAAACAAATTGCTATTTTGTTCAGTTCTATTTGTTAGACTCCATTCACATTAATCTCTTTTTTTTAATTATATATATATATGTGAAAAAAATGGTAAAGATGTGTTTCCTATAGGTTACATCAGGTCTGAAGAAGTTATGGTAATAAAAAAAATTAGTGATATAATGAAAGTTAAACTTTTAATTTCAAGTATTTCTTATTAGCATTATGCCCGGAACAATCGAAGAAATCGTCAGAGAACACTATTTATAATAATCCTTTTTTATTTTCGTCCCTTCAGTAGTTTCAGCGAATAGCTAGGTTGCATATCTTAAATTTGTTATATTTATATTTGATTGATTGATTGATGAAAGTGTTTTTTATTGATAAATTAATTTCGTTATTGAATACTGTACTATTTATGTTAAATACAAAATTATTTACTTTTCATGATCACTTGCACACGATAGTTATAGATTAAAAAAACAAAGTTATTTTAAAAACAAAAAAAAGTTGAATAAACTGAGATACATTTTTCAAATAATACATAACCTATATGCAATTTTCCGATACATTACTTTTCTCTACTCATCGGCATAAATATTGAAAATGTGCGATATTTAGAAGTTTAAAAAATTGCATTAAAGTAAAATTTAATTGTTTGCTGCTGCCACCATCAAAATAACGTCAGCTTTACGCTTATATATATTTCTGTCCGATATTATTATGGATATGTTTATAATATACAAAAATCTTTTCTTTAGTTTATACAGAATACGAATATATATATATTCCTAAAATTCCGGATTCTTGTCTCTATTCAATCAAATGTTAAGAGAGATGTTGAATCTAACGCACAGCTGAAATGGCAGGGGCAACGAGTACATAGCACACGATTAGAAGCATTCAAACTTGTGTCATTTTCACTTAAAAGCCCCTTTTACATGAATACTACATAATGCAATGCCGTTTTAAGGTCTCGAATTATAGGACAGCTGATGTCCTTAATCCAAAGTTACAATAAAAAAAGAAGTCTTCCCCAGAAAAAAATAAAAAATAAAATGTCGCAGGTGGCAACAAAAGATAAGCGTCATTCATTCTTTCTTCAAGCCAGACGACATATCTCTGAGCATATTGAACTGAATATCAAGGTAAACTACTCAAGGATGATATGAGTCTTGTGTCCTTCCGATTTCAAAAAAAGAAGCATGTCCAAGCAGATGGTGCTCCGACTTCCTGAATGCAATGGTGCAGAGCAAAATATCGACATCAAATTTACTACAATTTTCAACTTCAGGCGTCTGCAGTTTTATTATTACTTTATTTTTCTTTTATATTTTGCTCTTATTGTATCAGATTTTAAAATTGCTGGAATTCAGCAAAAATCAAACGTTTTATTTATAAAATATATTCCGATTCGATAAAATACAGCAAGACCTTTAAAAATAAACTTCTATCTGCTTCAAACGGAAAATTTCAAGATTCTGATGAAAATAATGTCTAATTAGCAGACGGTATATATTTATTATCTGCTAAAACTGCCTGGTAGATAGACTTTCCCTCCCCTTTAACTGTTCCTTGTGATTTTTAAATGGGGATTCCTGTATGACAACTGCATTTACGTACATCAAGAAACAAGAAGATATTATCTAAAAATTTTCTGAAGGAATGACGCCCCCCCCCCCCTCCCAGACATAGTAAAATAAATAATAAAAAGTCTGCTCCATCTCATCTCTTTTATTGACTTATGCGACTGCATGATCGATTACCATTTCCTCCTCCCCTCCCCCGATAAATTAAAAAAGTCGGTGCCTATGAATATGCAAACAAAAACAAAATTATCAAGTTTTCTCAACAAATTTCAAAGTTCCGTCAGATGATTCTCTGATAGATTTGGGAAAAATTGGGACTGGAAAAATTTGGGACTGTTCTTATAAAAAACCTTAATTTCTCTACGAGTATACATGCTATCGACATAAAAATGAACACAGTTTATGACAATAAGCCACTTAGTCATAATCTACAGTTTGAATGCTTTTGCTACATTAGTTTTGACAGGGTTATCCAAAAGATTTTTTTTTTTATTATTTGCTGACGGTCCCCTTTGGAGTAATATGAAAAAATCTTCATGGAAATTTACGACTTTTACTATTATATTTACACTTTTAGAGTTTCAAGATAATTCCTCATGTATTTTTCTAGATACTTAACAAAATGTCTAAAATCGCAAATGGACGGCCATCTTTGGCCAGGTAGTGTATTTCACTCTTTAAATTCACAATAAAGTTCACTTTTCTGAATGAATCATACATGTTAAAACGCAAAAAACATTAGAAAGTTGCAATATCTGGTAAACTCTGTTGTAATACGATATTTCCCAAATGTCTCCAAAAACTCTTCCTTAGCCTATTATCATATAAACTAGGAGACAACCCGTCAAAATGACGTGTTTGCATTTTTAAAAGGATAAAAAATTACAACTGTGGTCAATCAGCCACTTTAGGCTTAAACAATTTTTAAAAATACAACGATTAAACATGGGGAAAAAATCTATAAAAAAAAAAGAAAATTTTAACAGAAATTTGCATCTAAAACTATAACAAAACTATCTGGTGGATGGTGGGATTGTAATGAACAAATCGTAAATACACAAATTTTAAAAGAATAAAGTAAGGCAAAAAATCAATTATAAAAGATTATATTGTGAAACTACAGCCAAAAAATATATAAAAATACTGAGAGAAAATATTAAAAATATCTAAAATGTATTTTTTAAAAAAAATCCTATTTTGGCCCATTTTTAAGCTAATACTTAAAAGAAAACACTTTTAAGATCGAAAACAAATGTCAACAATAAAGAATAAACAATGGGCGTGTTCGGGAGACACACGCGCCTGTTACTGAGCACACAGTACCGAGTACTAAATCCATTGTAAGATCCACTCCATGGACCTGTCTCCTGAGCGCGCGCACGCGCGCAACTTCCGAACGCGCCCAATCATTTGCGAGTTGTGATGTTACAATGGAGTCATTCTAAAGATTCATTCATGGAATTTGTCATTCTTGAATGGCAACATTGTTTGTTTTTCTCGTAATTTAACGTTTGTTTTTTCCGTAATTACTGGTTGTTTTATTTAGAACTTAAACATTATAATTAGTTTTTGTAGATTTTAAAGAAAATGAGTAATGAATAAATCTTTTACATGTATATTTCCATAAGTTGAACAATTAGAATATATGTGAAAGGCTCGGAATATTTAAGCCTAACGTGGACGCAGTTGCAATAAGTTTATTTTTCTCGTGGATGGGTTGACCCCGGAATCGTTATACACGGAGGGGTTTTATATATATAATATGAATTGAATAGTACACACAGGGGCGTAAACCACTCTAATCGCGTAGGGGGGTGTCGGCTCAAAAATTTCCGACTCCAAGAAGGAAAATTTCCGAGTACTATGGTCAACATGAAGACTAATATACATATATATATATATCATAATTCGCAAGATAATTATGACTTACAAGGAAGGTCTCCATACGGGCATATTCAGAAAAATCTGAAAAAATTACAGAATGTTCTTCTCATATAGTTATTATATGTTTATAAAAAATTTCGGCGGAACCTCCTTATAACGTTCGTAAAAAAATAATAAAAATTTCGTTTATTTGGCGATTTATCTCCGGTTGGCGAAAAAACGAAATTTTGGAAAATACACTTTTACGCTTCGAATACTTTTTAAAGTATGTTCAATTTATTTAAATAAGCTTAGTTTAAGTAATTTTAGTTTTGCATTTTTACTTTAAGTGTAATTTTGTCATATACGTTTATATGTACTTATAACAAAATGAAATTAATATATTTTATCATTTAAAACGCAATTTAAATTGATTAAAATTGTTCCAAATTGAAAAATACAATGTTAAAAATCTGCTGCATTTTGTTGCAACGCACTCCCTTGCTTGTATAGAAAACGGTTACTTGGCCGTGAAATGGAGCTTGCTCATTGGCTGGAATAGAGATATTATATACAAGCGGTGGAGTGCGCTGCAACAAAATGCAGCAGGTTTTTAACGGTGTATGACACGGTCAATTCACCGTGCTATGGAGCATTCTCATTGGTCAGAAGAGAGATATTCTATAAAAGTAGTGGAGTGACGTTGCAGTAAATGCTGCAGATTTTTAACAGTGAAGTCAATTAAAATCAATTTTCAGATTCGTTAAAATCGTCTGCTTTTGGCGAGGAAATGCACTGCTCGCCAAATCCCGCGTCGATTTCAGCTTTTTACGCCAATTATTCCAAACTATTTTATTTTTTTACATATCTAATAATGTGATTCCGCCGCTAATTTTCACTGATCCTTTATTACCTACATGAGTAGTTTAATTCGTATTTTTTTCAAAAAATTCTGAGTATGCCCCCAATGGAGACCTTCCTTGTTAGTGTATCGAGATAGTCAAATAATCTTATGTTATTATTAGTCTTATATTTTCCCCATTATTAGGCGATCTCCTGATGGAATACAATAACCGTTCCACCCGAGAGGGACACGAGTCGTGCATAATACGAATAAGCAGTCAAAGGGCTTTCCAGCAATATATCACATGAAAGTTATTAGCTAAAATTAGAAAAGTGGTTGCCCGTGAGGGCAAAATAAGAATACAACGATATATCACAAGAGAGATGTATTCCAAATTTAGGAAATTGTCCTCCCTCCCAGAATGGACCCTTCCCCTAACTATAAAATTTTCATATATTATAAGTAATATTTATCGAAAGACCCCGGAAAAAAAAAAAAAAAAAAAAAAAAAAAAAAGGTCTAAAATGATAAAACGTTACAATTTTAAAAAAGATCGAAAATTTTCCCCAATAGAGGATAAGAGGGGGCAGGGGGAGAGGGAGAAAGATTTATTATATGAAAGAGTGATTTGAGGGCTTTCCTATGTTATGTACAAAAAAATATGGAATTTTTCCACCCCCATTTAAACTCCTCGGGGATGGAAATTTTAAAATATCGCTGAAACACGTATTTAATTAGTTTTTAAAAATTTTATTTTCTGCTGTTTCACGTTCTTATTTGAAAAGACTGTTGAGATGTGCCAAATGTTCTAAATTTTTCGACTCCCCTCTTTAAACCCCCTTATGGTGAGATTTCTAAAATCACTGGATTATGTGTTTAATAATTTTTTAAGTAGATTTATTTTCTGGAATTTTACGCTCCTACCTTAAATGTTTGCTGAGATACGGCAATTTGTTCCAGAATTTTTGACCTCCCCCCGCTTGTCCCTCTTAAGGGGGGTAATTTCAAAACTTTCATCTTAGTGCATGTTTACATCATAAAAAGTACTTTCTCTCCAATTTTCATGGTTCTAGATTCAGTAGTTTGGGGTGTGCGTTGATTATCAGTCTGTCAAGACAAACTATTTTATATATTTATAGCTATCTCTACTAGCTGACCCGTTCGTTGTTGCCCGGCATTAGATAAAATATATAATTAAATACATCATATAAATATATTAGATGCAATATATAGATAAATAACAAATAAATTATTAAAGCAGAGTAAGTAAATTTTCAGGAGCGAATTCAAAGGGTTTTCAAATTATAGTCAAATTTTTTAATAAATAAGGCAATTGTATATAGTTTTTCTGACTCCTTGAGAAAACATGCGCAAAATACCAAACAAATAAACGAAATGCATAAGCCAAAAGTAAAATTCTGGTTCCTTTTTCATCTACCCCCCAGACACACAGGCACATCAGGCACAAAAAATGTACCAGTAAAGTTGAAATGCCTTTTTAAAATTTCAAATTGCAAAAGAGGTTTAAAGATCCATTTAATCATCAATTAGCTTTAAACAGTCAAAAGTTGCGCTGTTTTATCCTCCCCCAAGACTAAAATTATTTTCAAGTTTCAAATGATTAAATTTTGATTCTTATCTATATACACACACACAAAAAAAAAAAAAAAAAAAAAAAAAAAAAAAAAAAAAAAATCTATCCATAAAATAATAATCAAAATATTGTTATGCAGGGAGACAAAATTATTATACCTGTACTATAACAAAGTTTTAAAAATATAGAATATTTTACATACATTGACATTTGAACTTCAAAAAATAAAGGAACTTTCTTAGTTGTTGAACCTTGAGATAATAAAAATGAAAAGCCATGTAGGCAAAAATTTATTAAAATACTACATTACTCTTAAATAATGATGAAATAAAATTTATAAAACATAAAAAGATCTATAATACAATTTTAACTTCGTGTATAATACGAAATACATTGACTTGCAATTGCAAATTGTAAAATGGTTGGCCAAAAAGAAGGCAAATATATTGAAAGAAAAAAAAAATGTAGTTAAAAATGATAATAATTTCATGAAATTTAAATAACAACTAGCTTGTCATCTCCAGTTTATAACAAAACTAGCAAATAGTCAGGGAATTGCGATACTAACTGTTAAATATATATATATATATATATATATATATATATATATATCGAGTAACAGTACATTTTTACAAGTTATTAAATAATATATCTGCCCCCTTAATAAATAAATAAATAAATAATAAAAAAATAACTAAATAAAATAAAATAAAATAATTCATTTTTAAATATGAAAACAATTCAGTTATTTACACATTTTACATATCTAAAATTTTCTGTAATAAAATAGCTAGCTTACTTCAAAACGATTTTTTAGAGCTCCAACAATGCAAAACGGTGGCAATGACATTCATTGCCACCTAGACTACTAGGCCACCTAGTCTAGGTGGCAATGTATATGTATATGGCAGGCACGTAGCCAGGGAGGGGGCTAAGGGGGCTGAAGCCCCTCCCGAAAGATTAAAAAGACTTTACAAAACTATCTCTATGACAATAAAAAAAAGTTTTGTTTGTTTTCATCTTCCATTACATTAAAATTAATTGTATTTTAGCTGTAAAAATATCCATTTATTCAATTACAGTTATCCTTCATTATATCGGTCATTTGGATATATTGTTTTTTTTAATAGAAATTTACCACAAAAAGTATAAATTATTTCTATAATGCAATTTTAACTATCTTTATGTGCAGTAAAATTAGATCAAGTGTAATTCCGTATCATTAATTTGACTAAGAATATTTAGTGTAATACACATATGCCGAATTAACTTTAGGAAACAAATTTTACTTGCATGATATGATCTTCTTTAATTTTTTTTTTTTTATCTTCATGCATATAAACGAAACTTAGAGTGGTCAATGTTAAAATGTTTTGCGCAGAAGGGGGCAAAAAACTTTAATAGCCGCCTATAATGTAAAATCATGTGAAAAACATATAATTTTAAAGAAAGTATTTTTGTTAATGATGTTCTAACTGTAAAACGCTTTTTATTAAAAAGAGACTATTAGAATGTATTTTTTAAAAATGAGATAGAAAAGAAAAATAAGAAAGATGCGAAGAAAAATGATACGGCTTCGAAAAACCTTAAAAAAAAAAAAAAAAAAAAAAAAAAAAAAAAAAAAAAAAGCCATGGCGGCATTCTACAGTCTCTTCACTGATCAACTTTTCTGCGAATTGTTTGCATGCGAATCTTTAATAGTAAGAAAATGTGCAAATGTACGTAAAGTAGCTGCTTTGTCTGGTTAACTTTCTTTGTATTTTGTAGAACTATCAATTTCAGGGATGATAGCTCTATGTAGAGATTTTTTAAAAGTTTTTTACCGGAGAGAGTTTTATATCCCGTCAGCACACGTATTTGGATCAAATTTTTCTCAATTACACTGTGAGGCCAATCTTACAGATGTAGGCGGGGTGTGCTGACGATCTAAGGGGTGCTATTTGTGAAGTCAGTATAAAGACATTTTGAATTGTGTCTAGGGACGAAGAAAAAAATTTAAACAACAACACTGGCTCATTTTACAGCCAGAAATTTTATTTAATAATTGAAGTAAAGTGTAGTCTGAGTTTAAAAAAAAAAAAAAAAAAACGAATTTTATCAAATATAATTTTTGTGTCTAAAATGAACTTTTTAAGCCGCGAATTTTATGACGGAAGATACATTATTTTGTCAAATGACTGGATAAGATGGAAAGATAAATGTTAATGATTGTTAATGGAATCTTTTAAGTAACTAGAAAATATGATATGAAATGGCAAAATTAATTTTTCAGACATGTATCCTTTTTTTTTTTTTTTTTTTTTTTCAATTGCAAAATTACAAAACAGCACCAATGGCGTACTAAATCTTGAACTGACTTACATGAAACCAATTCCAATAATATCACCTTTTTCTGACAACAGATCTTGTTTAGAAATTAAAATTTAGAATTGTTTGGATGTTAGCGTTCGAAACAACTTGACTTTGGTAAGGATTCGTCAAGTACTCGATATGAGTCTACAGTATGACAAGCAATTCGATTCGATAGTGCTATATGTAACTAAAGATGACTTAGATGATGCCACGAAGAAAAACATTTTTGGTTCCATTTTACTTTCCAAACAGCCATATAGTTTTCTAATAATTGTAGGAAAGAAACAAAAAATAAGAAAAATGTAAGAAAGATCCAGAAATAGTATTTCCCTTTCTTACATATTCTAAAATGCATTAATTGTAAACCTTGTTTTTTGTTTTTTCACGAAAAAATAGGTACAGAAAGAACACAAAAAACCAAGAAGACCCGTTTCTACATGTTTCAGATATTAGAAAAATGCTAAATGTGTTTTCTTATGGAATTCTTATAAAATATGCAATTAGATTATCACAAACCGTATGTTATTTTAGCAACCAAAATTAAGATTTTTTAGGAATACAACAAATTAATATTTCATTGTTGAGTTTTCAAAGAGCTTTAAGGAAAAGAAGAAATCAGAGCAGCTCTTGGACCAATACTTGAAACAATCTTATTTTGTGGAGAGAAAAATATACCATTTTGAGATTACCACGATGATGATCCTCTAATGTTAGAGAAATCAATATAAAAAAGACTGTTAGCTAAGAGTCTTAAATTTTGTGCAAAGTCTGGAGAGAATGAATTGAAACGTGATATAATAATAATCCGTAGAAATGCCATTTACTTAACCTAAGACTTTTAGAATAAAATCACTCATATATCCTCGGATACAGTTACCAAAGAATTAATTATCAAAATAAGTAATGTGATCTGTTTGCCAAACAAAACGCGTATCTTAATTGCTGAAACTCAAGCGCAGAACAGCTTGACCTTTGTTTCAGATGTGTGGACTATTAAAAAAATTACAAAACCCAATAATTCAAAAAAATTCTTTTAGGTTTTATTCCAATAAATGTCTTCTCTGCCGAAAATTCAGGAAAAGTAATATTACAACATTGTGATTAATTTTGCCTTGACATGTATAAATGCGTCAAAAAGGCGTATGATGAAACCGCTAATAAGTCTCGCCATGTTAGTGGGGTCCATTCTAAAATTTCTCAGAGTATCCAAAAATTAGATACGTCCACTTTGAAAGTTATCTGTTAAATCTTGCCTTCTCCAACAGCATGCTGATTCCCATAATTCGAAAGTATCATGAACTTGTTCAAGCAGTGACAAAGTTTTTAAAAATCACCTAAAGGCAAATTTAGCGCTTCAAGAAGCAATTTCATAGTATACCCCATTGAAAAAAAAAAAAAAAAAAAAAAAAAAAAAAAAAAAGAGAGAGAGAGAGAGAGAGAGAGAGAGAGAGAGAGAGAGAGAGAGAGAGAGAGAGAGACCTTTGCATTTATCATATTAGCTTTTGTTGAGTGACATACATTTGCATTAGCTCAGAAAACATTTTTAAAAATACGTGGAAGATTTTTTTGGTATATAGAGCTTTTTTTGGCAGTCAGGAGAAGATCTCATATGCCAGTCTGTTTGTGAGAAGGTTTTCTGTCTGACAAAATCATAGTGAGTTCAAGAAAAATTTCGTGACATGATATCGGCTGTAACTTATGTTAAAAATGTCCTAATTTTTTTACGTAAATATAGCGAAAAATGCAGTAGAAATCTTTTGTAAGATATTTTATTGTGAATCAAAACTTCGGGAAGACATCTTCCAAACTGAAATAAAGATCCCAAGACTAATATTTAGACAGACAACACATAGAAACCCTCAAAATACATCCGAAGAAGAGTATCGCGGTCTTTATTCCCCGTGTAGAAAATATTATTGAAAATTTTCATAATAATGTGTCAATGTAGCAAGTGAAAGCTGAATATGAATTAGAGTGCAAACAAATTATTGACACCAACATAGAGATTCTAAAAGTTTTAGTACTGTAATGTGACGTATTACAATAATATCAAACACTTGTTCGCAGTCTTGGTTAAAAACCCAGTAACAACAGTCAGTGTAGAAAGATCTTTTTCAACAATGAAAATAACTAAATCTTTGCCTCGAATCATTATGACCGATGAGAGACCGAGTTGCTTTGCAATGATTTCCATTCATTCGGACATTACAGAAGATCTTGATAAGTTAATCAGCATCATGGCTAAGAAGAAATTTACGATGATTGCTTCCATTGCATTAGTAAATTTATTATACCAAGAGTACTGCATTTATAACTATTATAATCAGAAAATGTAAAATACAAAGATAGTTTTTATGATTAAATATGACTGTAGCGATTCATTTTTCTTTAGAAGAAAAAATAATGTAAAAGAAATTAATTTCATTTATGGATCAATAGTTTCAAGATCTCGCACTCGTATTGACAGACACTTCCACGCTGGTATTAATCCTGTGTTTTAAATCAATTCATGTTACTTGTTTGCATTTCAGTATTTTTTTTTTCTCTCATAGGATACTTGAGGCTCATCTCAAACATTGTTATTTTGGGCTTTTTAGGCTTCGCGGAATTTTTCCCTAAAAGCTATCTGGTTTTTGAACCGGTTTGGAAACTGGAAGTGCTTTTAAATGTCAAAAATGCAACAGAAATTGAAAAAAAAAAATTAAATACGAAATAACAATTTTTGACATGGTATCAAGTATCCTATGCAGAAATACATTTCAGGTTTGTTTAAATTTTTTGCCGTAAATTATACAAATTACTTTTGTATGATCAGAAAAAATTTCAAGGGTCAGCCCCTCCCGAAAGGAAATCCTGGATACGGGCCTGGTATATGGGCTGAAATTTTATCAGCATGCTTTTGTTTATTAAGTGTGTTCCTGTAATCACTATCGAAAATATAATTACATAACCCACATTGCACTTTTTGTCTCTTACATTAGGTGGGGGCATAACTGATAAAAAAAATATTGAACTAGTAACTATATACCAAAATATTCTCCCATCAACACTTTTTAATTGAATGATTTCGTACTGTGAGCCAGAATACCAACGATTTAAACAAAGAGTTAACGTAGGCGCAGTTTGTTTTGTAACTGACACATAGGGCGGGAGGTGCAACGTCCAGTCATTTAGGTGCCCAAGCAACAACGTTTTAGTTTTATCTTTCTATTTTTTAACATTCAGTTAAAATCTCTTTGGCGGGTTTTTTTTTTTTTTTTCTTTTAAGTAAAATTGAAATCTGTTTGCTTGGGGAATATTTCAGAGACAAAAAATTGTCAAAAATACGGGATTTCTTAATATAAGTTTTAATTCTTTCTAACGACTAACTTAAAAGCAGCGTAACAATTTGGTGTTACAACTCATATTTCTGACTAAAAAAAGTAGTATTAATAATAATAATAAAAAAAAAAAAAAAATTAATACAATTGACAGAGGAAAAAGCTAACGAAAGTATTACTTCTGAGAGAAGTAAACTCGTATAGGCTGTAAAATATCCAGATTATTTCGATATGAAAATTCAAAGTACAGTTAAACCTCTAAATAACGGACACCTCTGGAACGCAGAAATTGTCCGCTATTCGGAGGTGTCTGCTACTGGGAAAACCTCAGAGATTCAAAAACCGCTAAAAATGCTTAATGTTTCATTAATTTACTTTTATATGTCCTAAAACCTCTATTATATAATAAATCAGAAATTAAATTTTTTTTAAGCAATAAAATTGAAATAAAATTGTGCACACTTTTACCCACTGTTTATTAAATTATTGTGAAAAAAAATCTGTTACAAAAGTTTATTTTTCTGTGTTATGTTATTGGACATTGTAGAATTCCGGGCGAGGAGGGGGGGATTACACTTTTTGATCTTTAAAAGCATAAAATCTCAAAATGTTCATGGATGACATTTCAATAGTCTGGGAGATTATTTCTCCCGGGCAAACCCCAGAATTTAGCACTGAAAATTGGGGGGGGGGGGGGGGGGGGGCTCTTTATCTGCATTTAACAATAACAAAATTTGTGACACGTTGCCCTGATAAATTTAGAGACTTTTACTTTTATAACTTTTTTCTGTTTAAAAAATACTTTTTCATCCTTTATCACCGAATAAAGTGTCCGTTATTCGGAATGTCCGTTATTTAGAGGTTAAACATACAAAAATTTAAGTTTTGGGAGTGGGGATTGGAAAACTGTCCGTTAAATAGAGGTGTCCGCTATTCGGGAGTGTCCGTTATGGAAGTTTTACTGTATTTGGGTATTTTCAATTTTCATCCTGTATCATATAAATTTCTTAAACAATCTTTTAAATCAATCAAAAATTACGTAAAAAAAGTAAGTATAAACAATTTCGCATTTATTATTATTTTTTTTAATAAAATAAAAAGAAAACACAAATTTAGATAGTAGGAAAAAATGAGACTATAATTATTTTCAATTAAAGGTAAAATTTGAATAGAATGGAAAAATCCAGATTTTGATATGAAAAAATACCAAATATTTGTATTTCTATAAATGAATTTTCATCGTATACCACCCAAATTCCGTGATACATATTTCTAATTAAATTTAAAGTTTAGATTAAAAAAATAGAAGTTTCTTCACTTCGATCAGTATATCTTAAAATTTCGAGATTAAACTAAAAACTTTCCAACAGTAAAAAAATACAAGTAGATTTCGATATATCCAAGCCAAAAGACACAGAAAAAAAAAAAAAAAAAAAAAAAAAATCGGAATTTCAAGGTTTTACTTAAATATCACTGTTATAATTAACGGTATAACTTTAACATTACTAGAAAATGTACAAGAATATTTTTTTTTTTTTTTTCGTCATATCGAAGTTTCCGAGAACACAATATTTGACAAATCAAAATTTTTCTGAATAGTTTTATCAGAAAAATAAAATCCTATATATTAATAAGTTATATTAATTAAATAGTAAATTAAAGTAAATAGTAAATTAGCAATTAGTTAAATTAATTAATAATAGTTCCGGCTAAGAATAAGTTTGTTTTCTTCGTCCTAAATTGTTTTTTTTTTTCTTATTTTTCTTACCAGAAACTGCAAGCGGAAATAAATCCGACTGAGGATAAAATTTTATAGGTTTTCTTCGATCTAACTTGTTTTTCTTATTTAATTAAAAACTACAAAAATATTTCTCCAATTCATAAATATTTATAGATTAATACCCTTTTTTTCAGCAAAATTTACTTTTTTCCGATCGAACAAGCATTTTTCCGACTGACTTTTCCGTTTTTCCAATTTATAAATCTTTATAGGTTAATACGTAATACTATATTTTTTCCGACTAAAGATGCCTTTACCAGTGGAACAGAAAACTTCCGATTGATGTTTTCGTTTTTCCAATTTATAATTTTTTTTTTATAGGTAAATGCCATTTTTTCCGATCGAATAAGAATTTTTCCGATTTAAAAATTTACAAGTTTTTATAGGTTAATACGTAATACTATTTTTTCCGACTGTTAGAGCGTCGATAGCTTAGAAAAGGACTTGTGAATATGTTGACTAATCGTAAAGAATAACTGGATCACTTAGTTATCACAAACAAAACACTAACATTTATTTACAGGGTGATACGTACGATTGGCAGCGGTTGATGCGCTGCGCTTACATCCATTCAACTGGCGGGAAAAAGTCCCGTACATCAACAACATTCTGCGCGCAGTTGCGCCCTCTAACGACAATTGCTATGTGCGGAGGAAACACTCCCCCGGCGATTGAAATGACAGTTTCAATATAATTAAACACATATTTTTGCAAAAATTATCATACAAGAAAATTATGAGACATAAACAGTTACATACACAATAATAATAGGATAAATGCACTATAATACTAGGTTAAATACAGAAATAATATTTTTGAGAGTTTCCTTAAGATAAGAAAGGAAATTTGTTACTCAACTGGTAAAATACAGATATCTCTGACATTTCTCTTAAGAATTCGACGATCTGGTAACTGTAAATTTACCGTTCTCACTATGTTATCCCGTCCTTTAAAAACTTCAACTATTCTACCAACTATCCATTTGGTAGAAGGTAAATTTTCCTGTCTTATTAGTACCAAAGTTCCTTTCTGTACATCATCCTTTTTAAATTTCCATTTGCTTCTTTCTTGAAGAGTATTTAAATAGTCTCTTTTCCAAAGTTTTACAATTCTCTGGCTAAATTTGGCAATTTTTTCCCCTTTTGATAGCCTGTTTTCATTAATATTGTCTAATTGTGGTTCGGGGATCGAAGTAATCGGTCTGCCAATTAAAAAATGGGAAGGAGTCAGAGTCTCGAAATTTTCAAAATCTGTGGACAGCGGGGTAAGGGGGCGGGAGTTTAAGACGCCCTCAATTTCAGCTAGAATCGTTAAAAACTCTTCCAAGGTTAATTTTTGATCACCTATTACCCGTTTTAAATGAAACTTAAATGATTTCACCCCCGCTTCCCAGATGCCACCAAAATTCGGAGATTTGGGGGGAATAAATTCCCATTTGATACCTTCATGGGTTAAAAAATTACATAATTCCTCATCTGGGAAGCAAACTAATTTATGCAATTTTTTCAACTCGATGTCAGCTCCAATAAAAGTTTTTGAATTGTCTGATAATATTTTTGCACATTTGCCTCTTCTCCCAAAAAAACGTTTTAGACTAGCTATAAAGGCCTGAGTAGTGAGATCTGAAACAAAGTCTAGGTGTATCGCCTTGGTAGACAAACATACATACACTACGACATAAATTTTATTCAATACACCCTTCCTTTGATTTTTAAATTTAATGGAAAATGGGCCACAATAATCTATACCGGTTACCCCAAATACATAATTAGGTGTTATACGTTCTCTTGGCAAATCAGCCATCATTTGGGAGCTGACTACAGGTTTGTTTTTGAAACAATTCACACATTTATGCACGATTTTGCGGCAATTATTCCTGCCATTAAGCGGCCAAAAATTCTGCCTAACATGAAAAAGCAAGGCTTGTGGACCTAAGTGAAAATATTTCAGATGAAAATAATTCAGTATAATATCCGTTAACTTATGATTAGAGGGTAACACAATTGGAAATTTTGAATTAAATGGCAAGTCTGAATGACTTAAGCGCCCCCCAACTCTAATCAACCCGTCTTCTCCTAAAAATACATTTAATGAAGCAAGTTTACTTTTACTATGAACTGTCTTACCCCTTTCCAGACATTTTAATTCCTCTGGAAATTCTTGTCGTTGTGCTGAACGAATTATAACCGATTCAGCATATCTTACCTCATCCAGAGTTAATGGTCCACTTCTTCTCTTCTTGGGATGGGAACAGTTAAAATAGAATCTAAAAATAAAACTAATTATACGAATTAGTTTAGTAAAACTGTTAGTTAGTGAAAAAATGTCATTAATAATAGAATGTTCAGCAGACAAATTTAGAGTTACTAAATTATCACTAATAGTGTTCTTTCTCAGTTCTTTAATATACATCTCTTGATCTGGTATGACTAGAGATTGTTCCTTTTTGCACATCTCTAAGTCCTTCAGGAAATTTGGACCAGTCCACCATATAGGATTCTGAACAAGATTTTCGGACTTAACGCCTCGTGTCAAAAGATCTGCCGGGTTCTCGGATCCTGCGCAGTGAAACCACCTAGATGAGTCTGTCAGTGACTGTATTTCCTTAACACGGTTTGACACAAACGACTTCCACTTATTTGCAGATCCTTTGATCCAGTACAAGGTGATCTGCGAATCAGTCCATAAGTACACAGAAGAGGGTCCCTTGCGATCTAATACCTCTTTGACTTGACAAGTCAAGCGCGCTGCGAGTAATGCACCCAAAAGTTCCAATCGTGGAAGTGATACCTTTTTCAAGGGTGCAACTCTACTCTTAGCTGTGATCATATTAATGAAAGATTCATTTCTTGAATTTACTTGTAAATATACGACAGCACCGTAAGCCTTTGGGCTGGCATCAGAGAAGGTGTGCAGGATTAATTCGTAATCAGAGTTTTCGGGTAACTGAAAAACATTTCTTGGAATTCTTAGATTTGCTAAATGAGGTAGTTCGGAACACCATTGTTCCCACGTCTGTATAATATCAGGGGGTAATTCTTCATCCCATGACAAATTCCTACTCCAAATTTCTTGTAGTAAACATTTAACTCTAATAGTAAATGGTGATATTAGACCCAGGGGGTCAAATATTTTGCCTATTACTTGTAAGACAAAACGTTTTGTGTTTTTTGTCTTGCTCAAAAATTCTAATAAATTTTCAGTTTCCATCAAAAGTATGTCTTGTTTAGGCTGCCACGATAGGCCTAAAACCTTGCATGATTTATTGGGTTCAGAGGACTGAGGTAGAGTGCTAAACCCATTCTTTTCCCACGTTTCCATTACTAGTTTGTTATTCGAAACCCATTTCCTGAAATTCATACTCGCCTTCTTCATAATTTGGTTTGATTGTTGAGAAATTGTTAATGCATCTGAGACAGTGTCCGTCCCTGTCACTAAATCGTCAACATAAATGCAATTTTTTAGTATTTCAGTTACTATTGGATATTCTTTTTCAAATTTACTAAGATGTTGTTTAATTGTAGCTGATAATAAAAAAGGGCTTGAATTCAAACCAAAGGTTAGTCTTAGAAATCTATAAATAATAACTTTAAATGTATCACCTGTGACAGGATTGTCGTCTACAAACATAAATCGTAGGACATCTCTGTCTTTTTCATTTATACAAATCTGCAAAAAGGCCTTTTCTAAATCGGCCAAAACAGCAATTTTGTTGAAGCGAAAAAAAATCAATAAATGAAAAATATTTGGGTTAAGATTGATTCCGGCATCCAAACAGTCATTTAATGATAACTGTCCCGCTTCATGTGAACTCGCATCGAAAACAATGCGACATTTAGTGTATACACTGTCTTGTTTAAACACTGTATGGTGTGGTAGGTAGAAAATCGGATTGTTAGAAAATTCTTCGGATTCGGGAACAATTTCAATAAAGTTCATTTTTAAATATTCATCTAAAATTTTACGATAATTGTCATATAAACTTGGATCACGTTTCATTCTTTTTATGAGATTAGAGAGTCGAATTTCAGCTACCTTATAATTATTTTCAAGATTTTCCCAGTCCCGTTTCCACGGGAGACTAACTTCATATCTATCATTTTTGAAACGCAAAGTTTCCCGGAATTTTTCCATTATTTCTTCGGAATTTACACTACTTGGTTGGTCTTTTATACCCAGTTGCTCTAATTCCCAAAAAACTCTCAAATCTAAATCTTCGTTTTTCTCTAATAAATGACACTTATATTTACTTGCATTTTTCTCACGAATTTGGCCTCCTACAATCCAACCTAGCTGTGAGTTTTGCAAAATTATTGAACTATTAGGTATTTTGATTTGACCAGATAAAAGTAATTGGTAATAAATTTCCGATCCCAGTAAAACATGAATTCGTTGTGGTTTGAAAAAACGTGGATTTGCATACTTAATGTTCTCTGGTAAGTTGAGACTAGAAATGTCTACTTCACTTGAAGGGGTTAAACCCGTGATTTTAGAAACCAAAAACATTTTACTCGAATTTTTGAAACTCCGATCCTTGTTTGTTATTTCTACATGAATTTTCTTTTTTATTTTACAGATAGAATCATTTAATCCTGTAATTGTGGAATCAATATTATACTTTTTTAATCCCAATATATCAGCAGCGTACGTAGAAATTAGTGAAACATTGCTTGCAGTATCTAAAATAGCAACAAAAGAATGATATGTATCATTAATTCCCTTTAAATAAATCACAGCAGTTGAAATTAATCCATAACTTGTGTCAGACGAATTAGTTTGTTTATTGTTACTTTGACAGTTTAATGATGAAATATTTGTCCTACATTCTAGCTGGTTTGAATTTACGTTTTCCTCCGTTTTCGATTCTGATTGATTTACGATATAATCACTTTGTTTGTTTTCATAAGTAGTTTTCGAAAAATTGGCGCCGTGAAGGCTACTATGGTGCGTTTTATAACAAACCTTACACTTTTTATTTAATTTATTGCACCGATTGACACCGTGCATGCTTGAAAGACAATTAAAACATAAATTAAATTTCCTCACTTGAGTTAATTTGTCTTGTGGTGATAATTCCAAATAACTCTTACAGCGGTATAAATAATGGGGCTGGCTGCATAGCTGACAGTTAGGTTTATCGTTCGCTAAAACAAAACTTTTTTGTTTATGGGCAATATCAGGTTTCGATTTTATAACAGAACTGTTTTTTTGAACATTCTCGAGTGCTTGCGCTCGTTTCAATAAAAAATCAATAAATATTTCCCATTCGGGTAATTCATTACAATCAAGGGACATTTCGAATGCTTTTCTGGTTTCATCATCCAATCGTTGTAAAACAAAATACATTAAAATGGATTCGGACAATATATTGGCTTCTAGGCCTAGTTGTCTGAGTGCTCTTAAATGGCTCATTAAATTATCAACTAAACTACGGATCTCTCTCGCGTTCTCAATTTTCATTTTGTTGTTGCTTAATAATTCTGAAATATGACTATTTACAATTAATCTTTTATTTTCAAACCTTTTTTTTAAAGCTTCAAATAAAGAATTATATGAATCATCAATATTCTGTAATTGTTTAACAGGACCTGTGAGTGCGGATTGTAAATAATACAATTTTTGTGCGTCATTTAGTTCGATATTTTCATCAATTAAAGTGGTGAACTGCTGTTTAAAATTCATCCACTCTGTGTAACGCCCCGAAAACTGGGGTAAATTGATAGATGGTAATTTAATCTTTGCCTCGTTAGAACTGTTTCTATCAGAAATAGAATTTCTACTTTCACTAATATCAGATGCAGGTTTTATTAACTGAATTAAACCTACCTCTAATTCTTCTAGCTGGTCTTCTATTTCCATTAAAGAGCTTTCGTAATCTTCCAAATCGTTGTCTGTAATGATTGCGTAAGCTTCATTACGCAGCTCGTCAAGTTTTTTCTTTAAGTTTTGCACCGAGTTGAATTTAAGTTCCAATTCTTTTTCGTTAAGCTGGCCCTTTAGGGCATTATTTATTCTTGTAATTTGGGCTTTAATGTTGCCCCGTTTCCTATTTAACACAACAGTTCCTGTGATAGGTGGAGTGGTAGTCATTTTTATGAATTTAATACAGAATTAAATTCCACATCAGATTGAAACTAAATGTCCATTCGTACAGATTCGAGCTCTACGGCTCGCGCGGAACAAAAACTTTGTTAGAGCGTCGATAGCTTAGAAAAGGACTTGTGAATATGTTGACTAATCGTAAAGAATAACTGGATCACTTAGTTATCACAAACAAAACACTAACATTTATTTACAGGGTGATACGTACGATTGGCAGCGGTTGATGCGCTGCGCTTACATCCATTCAACTGGCGGGAAAAAGTCCCGTACATCAACAACATTCTGCGCGCAGTTGCGCCCTCTAACGACAATTGCTATGTGCGGAGGAAACACCGACTAAACATGCCTTTCCGGATTGAAACGGAAAATTTTTCGAATGATATTTTCGTTTTTCTAATTTATAAGTTTTTATAGGCTAATACCATTTTTTCCGATCGAACAAGAATTTTTCCGATTGACTTATTCGTTTTTCCAATTTATAAATTTTTATAGGATAATACTATATTTTTTCCGACTAAAGATGCCTTTACCAGTGGAACAGAAAACTTCCGATTGATATTTTCGTTTTTCCAATTTATAATTTTTTTTATAAGTAAATATCCGATCTAAAAATTTTTATAGGATAATACTATATTTTTTCCGACTAAACATGCCTTTTCCGATGGAACGGGAAATTTTCCGAATGATACTTCCGTTTTTCCAATTTATAAGTTTTTATAGGTTAATACCATTTTTTCCGATTAAACAAGAATTCCGACTGATTTTTCCTTTTTCCAATTTTATGTTTTTATAGGTTAATACGTAATACTATTTTTTCCGACTAAACACACTTTTTCGGATGGAACGGGAAAATTTCCAAATGATTTTCCAGTTTATAAGTTTTTATAAGTTAAGAACATTTTTTCCGATCAAACAAGAATTTTTCCGATTGATTTTTCCTTTTTCCAATTTGTAAGTTTTTATAGGATAATAAGTAATACTATTTTTTCCGACTAAACACGCTTTTTCGGATGGAACGGGAAAATTTCCGAATGATTTTCCAGTTTATAAGTTTTTATAAGTTAAGAACATTTTTTCCGATCAAACACGAATTTTTCTGTTTTTCCAATTTATAAGTTTTTATAGGATAATATGTAATGCTATTTTTTCCAAATAAACACGCCTTTTCCGATGGAACGGGAAGTTTTCCGAATGATTTTCCAGTTTATAAGATTTTATTGGTTAATACCATTTTTTCCGACTAAACATACTTTTTCCGATAGATCTGCGAATTTTCCGACTGATTTCTCCAAGGGGGGGTGTTGCACCCCCCCAACCCCCCCCCCCCCCGGGATTTACGGCCCTGAGTACACAAAATAGTTACATTCGTTGCTTTTCAAACTACGAGATAATCTTTAAACATCAATAGGTCTATTTGAATAGCTACGATTAACATTATTACACTAATAATTATTTTGTTCTCGCAATGGAAAATTTTTTTGACCCGACAAGGATATACAAAAAATCTTCAAGTAACTTAATTAGCCCCTCCTACCCTCCTCCTAAATAAATTTGTAAATGTTTAATAATCGGCCATCATGTAGGTCAATAGTCCTTATTACTTCGCCCAATTTGAGCTTTCCACGTTTCATAGTTTATGAGTAAAGTGGCTGTGTCAGACGGACAGACAGGCATAGAAGTTATCTTATAATGGTTCCGTTTTCACTTCATAAGTACGGAACCCTAAAAACGGAAGACTTATTTCATAAGATTGAACTCTTACGTCTTAAATGACGCAATAAATTAAATATATTACAGTTAACCGTTTTGAAAAGGGCAACAAAATAACAGCAATTTTTCCGAAAAAAGTTTCTCCCTCATTACAACGACCCTCCAAAACGCGATTTTAGAGGTACCGTCAAACCAAAAATATATTTTAAAAGCTGACACCTTATCGAAAATATGAATTTTAACGCTTTCAAATGCACCGACAAACGCAAGTCCCTTTGCGCATCACAGAGACTATATTTTTTTATGTAAAAATAACTAAATATCCGTATTTTAAGACAATCTTTTTAGAGCATCTCAATACATCAGATTTATATCATCGACGAAAATTTTGAAATGCTCGAACATGTAGAAATATTTTTTACAAAATAAAAAAGTGTCAAAATGTCGCGAATTTCAGTAAAAACCTAAGTGTTTCGTCGCGGTTTAGTTCTCTTCAGGGTACGCATAGACTCCAGAAATTAAATTCGAGAATAAAGAAAATACCTAATAAGCATAAATTTTCAGTTCAATATTTTTTCACAATTTTTATTTATTTAAAAGTATTATTATTATATTGTTATTTAAAAAACGGACTTAACCCTTTCAAGGTCGGTAAACACCAATGTGACCAACTTTTATTTCTAAAGCTTACAAATGGCATCGAGAATATTTTCTAAATTTCCTCTAGTATAATAAAAATATAGAAAAGCACGTTTCTATTTCCTTATTCTATGGGATTCGTTTGTAAATTTTGATGACATTTATTCCATCATTTTAACGAATAGAATTTTTCTTCAACTTAAAAGGTTAAAGATATAAAATCATACTAGTTTAAGGTTCATTTGTGGGTCATTCATCACGGGCCAGGGATACCACGGACGAGTCAACTAGTCTTAATGATAAATGAAAATAAAATGTAAAAAAGGCTAAGAAAAGAAATCTAGAATAGTCACCGTTAATCATGAAAACTGAGATTGGATATTTTCCCTTTCTTTCTCTCCCTTACCAGTGGACGTTTGACCATTTTAAAAGAGCATCATGATACAGCTATGATGAATACAACAATGAAGCATGTTGGGCCATAATTAAATCCAGACACAGAAAACCATTGACCTCAAAGAGACACTACTCTAATCTTGGTAAATTTCTTTCAAAAGAACGGGATTTAAAGACTCTTAAAACCGTTCGCACAAAAGAACAATACTTCTGATACAAAAAGACAAAAACCACAGGAAATATGATTGGGTGAGCACAGCCAAAGAAAAGAATTTGAAGCCGAAAGATGGTTAAAGTGAGAAAAATACTTTACAGAATAAGATCGTGGCCAAGCAAGTATGATTTCTTGTAGCTGAAAAAGGCGAAATTAGAAAGAACAATATACGCCATGAGAAAAGTGGGAGAAATCTGCATAATTTGTCAAGTGAGTTATTTAAATGCAAATGCCTTGTCTCTTCGTACATTATAAATAAGTATTTTTCGTCGCTACAATATTTACAGCATCGTTTTGGGGTAGGGAGAGAGGGTAACAAACATTTTGGAAACATCTCAGAAGTGACAAAAGAAGATATATTGAGGAGCATTAAACCAGAAAGAATAGCAAATAGGTGAAGTGCATTGTATAAATAAAGTCAAACAAAGACGATTCGAAGTTCATTCCAATTTTATCTCATAATTTGTAAACAACTCATGTTTATTATCAACAAATATGACTAAATACAGACTTTTTGTCTATTTACGTAGCTCGTAGAATACAAATAAGGACGTTAGTTTCAAAACTCGCCTTATAAAAAATTCTCCCTATTCTATTAGTAATCTTGCAGAAAAAAAACACAATTTGCAACAAAACTAGTTTTATCGAGTATTTCTGGCATTGTAAAATTTTGATTTGCTTTCAAAACTGTTTATCTAGCAAGAATTTGCGGACAAAACTGTCAATTAAAATTTTCTTTGGTGGATAAGTGGAATTTTAAAACTCGCGTCCTCATAATAACTATAGGAATGATTTGGCGACAAAAGATCATCCATTTATTCTAGGGTATAAAAATCATATGATGAGTTCAGATTGCAATGGTACAATGATATGTAAATAACATGTAGTAGTTCTGCTCCAGCTAATATTTTTTTTTGTATGTACTTTACAGTAATGTGACTTTATGTCAATATTTTTGAAATATGAATGTGGAACATTGAGACATTCGGTAATGATTTAAAGTTCGGTAAACAGGGGCTGACTAAGGCAAGGGCATGCAGGCAATTGCCCCGGGTCCTCCGGCTTAAGCCCCCCCCCCCCCACCTTACCCCAAGGACAAATTTAAGTTTTTCGTTAAAGGAATGTCAAATGATAAAAAATGGTCAAAAGTGACCATTTTTTTTTTTTTCAATTTTAAAGGTCTCTTCTCCTACTCCCTCTGTTTCCGTACCCAATGAATCCTTAAGGCTTCACATTTATCGTCATATTCCTTTAACCCCTTGGGGACGAGCGACCACTATATATGCCGGCACCGATTGTACTCAGATCCCGCGAGACTACCATTCATGCCGGCGCTGTTTGTACTCGCATCCTGCGAGACTAGCATTCATGCCGATCATACGGAACGTTTTGTTTTTCACCGTTTAGCATATAAAAAATTTATCCTAATTCTATTTGAATGTATATTAAGGAAGAAGACTTCTCCTTCAAACTAGGAAAGCTAATGAAAACATTTTTTTTTTTAATCCACGCGAATTTAATTTTTTATGGAAATACTACAATGGGAAAAAAATTATTTTTTCATCACGTCTTTGTGTTTCATAAATCTTTTTACGCGTCCAGTAAAACTTTATTTTTCTTTATTAGAAATAATGCTACTGAACTTCAGAAGGAGAAATTTGCGGTTAAAGAATAGGATCATAAGAAAGCATATAATTCACGTAAGTAAGCGTATTAGTAAGCACATTTACGATTACGAATGATAACCTGAACATCTGATTCATTGCTTTTTTTTCGCGCTCTTTTATCTCGATCAGAAATAGTGGCAAAAACCGACGTCATTAATATTTCGTGTTTTCTTTCTTGTAGAAGGAAAGATTTATCTTATTATTATATTTTAATCTTATTTCAGGAGTGCTTCGCAGTTAAAAAATAAAAAATAATAAGAAAGAAAGAAAAGTGTTACATACTGATTGTGGGAGCTGATACGCTGATAACATTCTTTCTCAGCGCAGCTAAATTAAGAATATTTTTTTGCGTTCTTCTTTTGATTAATTTTTACTTTTCACACTTGTTTAAATTAATTCGTTTTAAATTAATAATATATATTTAGGCGATATCGTTTATTAACTAATTAAAATGTCTAACAGACTCCGGTATTTGACTGCTGATGAGATAGAGGATATTATGAATAAAACTTTTTCTTCGGAAAGTGAATTTTCCGAAAGTGATAGTGACTCAAATACTATAATTGATTGTTGTGTGTAGCAAACACTCAAAGAGGAAAACATCGTATTTTCAATGCAAAGAATGCGACGTGGGGCTTTGCTCAGAGGATTGCTTTACAATTTACCATAGTCACAAAGATTTTTAAAAATATAAAACTATTGCATTCCATAATTTATATATTGCTCATTTCAAATTACTGACCAGTTTTTTTTCTATAATTCTACAATTTTATCTAATATGTTTTACATTACATGCTTGCATATACATACATTTCATTTTAAAAATTACTAGTAACATGAACAAAAGTTTTTAAAGAGTGTTTTAAGCTTTAAAGAGTATTTTAAAGTATTATTGTGCTTTATTCATTATTATTCAAGATTTTTTTTCTTACTTATATATTAGATTATATGTTAACATAGATTTTAAAAGATAATTTTAACATCAACGAAAGTTTTGAAAGTTTCAAATCATTATTAAATTTTATTCATAATTATCCAATAATTTTTATTTGATATACCTTATTATACGATATACCATATGAAAATATATTTTCTATTTCTGAAATAATTTTAACATGAACATATTTTGAAAGGTACATTTTTAATGGACATTTTTAATTTTTTTGGAAAGGTACATTTTTTTTTTAATCCAATCTTACACACACACACATATATATATATATATATAAGTGTTACAAAGCAACAGTAGCAGGTTGTTTGTATGTTTTATTTAATATTTTTCATTTCTAAATAAATCGTTTTTTGTAAAACATTTATTTTATTTACTGAAAGTGTTAAAAATTATTAAATATGAAGATGGTTAGGCTTGTTTTTCTATTATAGCAAAATGTTTCATAGCTTGTTATTTAACAGCCTGGTAAGTATTTTTCTGTCATGTTATATCATTTTAAAAGCTAAAAACAGGATATTAACTATTCATTATTTACATTTAAACATTTTTTTTCAATTAAAATATCACACAATATACATCATTTTTTGAATGAATATATAAAATAACATCAAATTCCATGTATGTGAATTTCAAAAAGTTTCATGCGAAAGTTATTTTTTTATTAATTTTTAAAGAATTTTTGACAAGCGTTAGGCTTAACTGCGCGAAATCCTCCGGCCCAGAAGGTGAAATCGAATTTCCCCGCTCAGTCCTCAGATGCGCACTTCAAAATGCGCGCACCGTCGCGAACGGGTTAATCGAAAAAAAAAAAAAAAAAAAAAAACCTATACTCTATCATTTCTTAAAAATGTCTTTCTTTTGCAATTATGTATATAGATGTGAATAATACTTGGTACGAAATTTATGTACACATACAGAACTTATGAATTTCAGTTTTAGTCACTTCAGTATAATTTACGAAAAATTTTAATATAGAAGGGACCTCCCCCCAAATAAGATTTGTTCTAGGCCCTCCCCTCCCCCCACTGTCATAGTCGGACCCTGGATGAATATGTAACATAAACTGTACATAGTTCATCTCATAAAATGTTTAATTAAAGAAATGTTCGGCTCGAAGATTTATTGTGTTTCGATTTGACTCTGATACGCATTTTTATTCTTGTTTATTAATTCTTCACAACAGAATCTTAGAATGGTTTTGATACACTATTTATGATCGTATTATTCGATAGAAGATTTGCCTACGAAATTTTAAAGTGGTATGACCTTGATACCTTTGATTAGACTTTTTTTTTTCATTGGCCAAGTAACATCAAGTTATGAGGAGGAGGTGAATCAGGGCCGTAGCTAGAAGTGAACAATAGGGGGGCTCATACTTTCTCTCTATATATATGATGCAGAAAGATAAATTAGTGCGTATTCACACTGTAATTGCTGTTTCTCATTAAACTGTTGTAATAATTTCATTTTATGCTAAAAAAGAATAGGATGATGAAAAATTAAAGTATATGACGAGTGCAACATTAAACATCGTGTTAGCTTTCTCTGTACAAATAGGATGACCAAGTGTTGAAACAGTTATTTTTGTAACAGTTTAGTATTTTTACAAAACTGAAACAGAAACTAAATTAGATTATTGAACAGAATTTCGTTTGTATTTTCGGAATAGAAATTCATTGAGTGATCTTGGAATCTTTTCCATAGGGGCGCTCAAAAGGTTTTAGGGGGGATTGAGCCGCATTTAGCGCCCGCTTAGCTACGGCCCTGAGGTGAATCAAAAGTCGCCCAGTTTCACTTATCACTTTTTGCAGTTAAATTTCGTAAGGAAATCGTGAAAGCTATAAAATGACACTCTTCGTTAAAATTGTTTCTGTTGTATAACTCAAAAGTCGTAATTTTTAAGCTATGATGTTGTTGTAACAAATGAGCGATATGATGTAATCTCCCTAATCTGGACCTAAATAATAATTTCATTAACGTGTGTACGAAAATTGCCCCATAAAGTATAATAAATAGATGGATGCACGTTTCGAATTGCTTCTGCAATCGTCTTCAAAATACATATATGATGCTAAAATCTATAAAAGTTTAGAAATGTAAGCTTCCTGTCTAACCTTGATCAGTTATACGAACAAAAAACTGCAGTGAGTAAATCAAAAAATTTCAAATGAAATAGGCTGAGATGGAAAGTTGAATTTGCAGTCCATGGAATATCACTAGCTATGAAGAGGAACGGATTACATTTTCTGAGGCACTCCGAGCAGTTTTCCATTCATATAATTAATTAAGGCTCATCAACAAGACAAAGACCTAACAATTTCATTGTCACATTAATCCTGAAGACGACTGCAAATGTAGTTTAAAAAGTCGATATTATGGTTTATCATTAATTTTATTAATACAAGTTCATCTGAAAATTTTTGTTTATGCGCCCCATTGAGCAAGTTTATGTTTTTAACGAATTACATCTTATACTGATCTGAATACATCTTATTTATTTTGCAATTATGAATGCAAATAAAGGATTTTATTGATTAATGTTAAAGAAATTTTGAGGTATTACTATGTTCTCATTACCGAATTTGGTACTTACGTATTAACGCCACCGCAGCAATAAAGAGCAATATTGTTGTTCGTACGCACACGCAGTTATCTTTTGGATTCCTGGTTGCCTCGTTATTTTCTGATTTTTGACGCCATTTTTAGTGCTTTTTTGGTGCTTTAGTGCTCTTTTAGTGCTTTTTTGGCTCATTGTTTGGTGCACGGGCTAACAACAAGATTGCTCTTTATTGGCGCATTAGTGCAACTTCTGCTGGGTGGCGTTAATATGCAAGTACCCAGAATTTGAATAATTTCTCTAGATATTTAAAAATGACATTGGATTAAAAAAAAAAAAAAGGTTCAGTTTGAAGATCTAATACAGATTATGCAGAACCAAACAAAGTAAACATAGAAAATAATTTAACCTACGCAAAATTAGGAATAAAGGCACTAGTAATGTCATCTTCTAACTTTCGTCTAACTTTTCCACATTACATGTGCTCCCGACTTTATTCGATAAGATAAAATTTAAAGGAAAAAGAAACTAACTTAATTTGTTAACCTAGTTTCCAAAAAGTTTTCTTAAATTTTGTAACGATAACTCTACACAGACTATAGTATATTGAAATTACTGAATGATATTTTCCACACACAAAAAAAAGTAAATAAATATTTGGTTTCAGAAAAGTTTTTTAATTCAAGAAACGCGAGTTCATATAAACCAGAAATTAAAACTGCCGCAGCTCTGGAAAATTTATCACTAATTTAAAGTGCTTTTCAAACAATAACTACAAACTAACAATAGTATGTCAATATTTATCTCATCTATGGTTGTATGAAATGCAGAGATTGGTGAAACACATAACGAGTTTTAAAATTTTAATATTTCAGGCAGTTCCTGCTAAAAAACAAAACAATTGCACTGTCATTAGAAACAATGCTTCTAATAAAGTACTAGAATGATGTACTTTATCTTACACGTAACTTATTAACTGCTTCTAAAGTGAAAATGACACATCCATTAAATTTATTATTTAAGAACAAGCAATACCATCTGCGAAGTTTCCATTTTACTTAACTTGTAAAAGTACATTAAATTACAGCAAAGTAAGCATTACTAAATAAAGAGTCTTTATTATTTTTATCGAAATTCGTTTTTATAGAGTGCAAGACTCGATAAAATTGTTTTACAGCAAGAAAGTTATATGTAATATATAATGTCGTGTTTAAAATAGCAAAAGTTATTACATGATTTGCTTAGTTTACAAAAATTCAGTGAATTACAACAAGTACTAAACAATACTATACGTAAAATAAATTGGTCATATGCAATCGCGTAAAATTAATGTTTTCCGGGCATATTTAAAAGGGATTGTTGTAAATTTCCAGAAAATAAGCCCAGTTCTTTGCCACAGTGCACTACGAAAATGCAGTAAAATGTCTTGCACAATCTCTTGGATATTGACCGTGTGACCATGGATAGACATACTGAACAGTTATAAAATAGGCTAATAAAAAAATTTAGTTACCTGTTGTATTGTTTGGTTTATTCTACGGCTCTTTGACGATATTCCCCTCAATCATTTGATGAAATTCGCGGTTTCTCAGATTCTTTTAAGCTAAATTCATGTTTTATCACAGGCCTTTACACCGATTTCCGCGACTCTTTCACCAAATTCACATTTCATTCACGGCCTTTTTACTAAAATTCGCGTTTTTAAAGCAATTCTTTAGCGAAATTCACGGTTTCTCTGCGACCATTTGAAAAAATTCGCATTTTTTAAGCGATCATTTGAAAAAATTCGCATTTTTAAAGCAATAATTTGACAAAATTCGCGTTTTATTTATGGCACTTAGACAAAATTCACGCTTTTTCCGCGATTATTTGACAAAATTGGGGACTTTTTTAGCAAACGATTGACAAAATTTAATTTTTTCGGCGACCATGTCAAAAATCGCGATTTTTTTTTTTAATTTTATGGTACCGAATGCTTTAAATTTCGGAACAGAATCACCTCTCTGAAAAGTAGTTATCCATTGCTTCAATTGTTTGCCATAACGCTTTCACAAAGATTTTTTTTCTTTTTTTTCAAAAGAAAAATTGTCATGATTTCTCAGTTTGGAGAAATTTATGAGACTGCGATGCTGTAGAGATGATTAAGGTGTCATTTTAAATATACAATATTTTCGATGTTTATCTATAAAAATGCATAGCGTACGTCAAAAAATTAATAAATTAGGAAAAAAGCTACATCTGTTTTCACACCGTTAAATTTTCGCAATGTTTCAAATTTTAAAAAATTAAATTTTCAATTCATGAAAAATCCTGACGTAACGGCAAAAAAGATTATCTTCGATTTTAAAATACATACGAATCTATTTATTAAAAGCTAAAAAACACAACCACATCTATTTTATAATATCAGACTATTGCTATTTCTTTGACTTTCTAAGTTTGAAATTTACAATTTGCGTAAAATCCTAACGTGATGATTAATAATGAGAGTCCTTATAGGATTCAACACAACAAAAGACATAAGAATCAATTATCAAAAGCTAAAAATCATACCAATTTAAATTTTGAAGACTAGCTTTTACTTCGGATAGGATACTGGGGATCAATATCTATAATGTTATGCGTTTGTACTCTCATTTTCGTTATATATATTTTTTATATATATATGCAGACATTTCGCTTTAGGAAACGATTGGAACAGTTTCCTAAATTGAAAACATTCAAATTTATTTCTATATTTCATACAACATTTTGAAATCAAAAATCTATTGGTAGATTTCTCCCTTCATCCGCAACAGTTCTAACAAGGTAAAAAATATCTTAGGAATGTTACGAGTATCGTAAAGTACGGCCTGGTTTACTTTACGATTGCACTCGAAATTAATGCAGAAGATGTTAAATAAGATTTTTCGAAAGAGAAATCGGTCTACTAATTGTACTGTAATATTTTTCGGAACTCTGGGGGTGACTTTGCGAATTCTAGACAAAAAATCCCAAAAAGTTGCCAACTGTGAAAAAGTGGGAAAACAGAATGAGAAGTAGAATAAAAGATTAATATTAAAGTTAACTAAAAAGAAGCGATCACAATGCAAACAGACTGTGCAGAAAGCATTAAATCTTACAAAGGCCCTAGATTCATCTCGCGAATGATTCTTTTTTATGCAGGATTACAATCCACGTTATTCAGAGATTATCTCTTCATATCTTTTGGCATTGTTGTCAAACTAGGCTTGAATATTCAATTTTAGAAAAATACAGTGTAAAGAAAATGAAAGTAAAAAATCCTCAAAATATTCATGCTGTGAATCACATGAATCATGACTGACGACCTAGCATTTTATAATTATAGTTAAGATGTTAAAAATATATTAATTTTAGAAATTATAAATTTTAGAAATATACAGTACGATAGAAATTCATCGTTAAAACTATTCAGTTACATGCAGCGTTTGAAATCAATATTATTCACATACATGCCAACCTCCGGTGTTTAACTAAGAAAACATATTTTCAAATCGGAAAATTTGTTTAATTAAAAGTTTCTGGAATTTAATGAGATATTCTTTAAACAAATTTCGAATGACTAAGCTCTAAATCAGTTGTTCCCAAAAGGAAGCAAAAGATAAAGGGCTGTATCCAGATATAGTATAGTACGTGCAGTATTATGTATTGTATATATTGACACTAATCAATAGATATATTGATATAGCCTCTCTTCTATTTAATTCGTCTCCGGAATAACTGATTTTGAGCTCATTCATCGAGGATAATTTTCAAGCTATGTTTTGAGACTCACTGAAGATGCTCTATACATTTAGCTAAAACAGAACGCAAATTATATTTTGATTGCGTTCAAACAAGTGCAAAAGAAATTGTATTTACTATATCTGCTCATTTTTAATACAATTTTTATTTTTTTAATTCGGATTACTGTGTACTATGTACAAGGTTGCTTGTCCTATTTTCTGAAAAAGCATTTTTTATATTAAGAACTCTGCAAATTATAAGCAAGAAACTTGGCAAAATTTGGGACTGTTTTTATGAGAACATTAATTTCTCTAGGAGTATACATGCTATTTCATAAAAAATGAACAGAGTTTATTACAATAAACCACTTAATCATAATTTGCAGTTTGAACACGTTCGCTAGATCTTCGTTCTTTTTTTTAATTTGTTGGCGGTTTCCTACGGGATTTTGAAAAAAACTCGAAAAATGATAACCTAATAGTTTATTGCAGCAAATTAAGCGTCAAATTTCCAATTGAAATACATATTTGTATTGAAATCTGAATGAAATACAAGGTCGTAAAAATTCGAAGAATGCGGAAAATAGGATTACAAATATCTCGACAACTAATCATCAGATTGGCTTCCTCCTTTATGCAAAATTTATTTATTTATCTATTTATTTATTTACTTTTTTTTATATTCACCCCTTAAAATAAACAATTAAAAAAAATTATATACCTTTTATCAAAACTAATATTTCGAGAGTCCCGGAAAAAGTTCGGAATATTTGATGTTATTGATATTCAATAGGCTTCTTTCCAATATTACATACAAAATTTGAATTCTCTGTCCCAATTTGTTTAAAATATAGAGTGTTTACAAATACATATTTTTTTTTCTTTCTAAAAACATGTTTTTCAGAATCTCCAGTGTCTAAAACAACGTGTAAATGTGTAAATCCATCTTTTTTTTTTTTTGACTTTTAAAACAGTATGATGGGTAAATAAACGAAAGAAAAGTAAGTATATTTTCTTCTTTATTGTAATATTTGTTTCTCATCCACATAGTTTCTCCTGTACTACGTATGATGGGTAAATATAAGAAAGAAAAGTAAATATATTATCTTTTATTGTAGAAGTTGTTTCTCATTCACATAGTTTCTAGTTACGGCGAAATTAGAGTTACAAAAACAATATGCTTTTTAAAAAAGAAATCCTAACAACAAGAATAAAAGAATGACACAGAAATACACTGCCCTTTCAGTGAATTTCTCCACAAGGAGAGAAAAAAAAGACAAATTGAAACGCATACCGCACGCAACCAGCGTTATTTCTTACAACTACTGAATTGATGCCATTGTGCGGCTTACCATAACGATGTCAGAGATGTGACAAGTAAAGAGAAAATTTCTCCTTCCCATCCTCCACCACCAGGCCCGTAGCCAGGATTTTCTTTCGGGAGGGGCTCAATTTTGGAATTTTTTTTTTTTTTTTTACAAAAGTAATTTGTATAATTTTCAGCAAAAAAATTAAAAATAATATAAACTTATCTTAATGTGTGTTCCTACATAGGATACTTGTTAACTATGTCAAATATTGTTATTTCATATATAATTTTTTCAACTTCTGTTACAATTTTTAATTTTTAAGAGCACTTCCAATTTCCAAATTGGTTCGGAAACCGGAGATTTTTTAGAAATTTTTTTCTGCGAAACTTAAAAAGCACAAACTAATAATGTTTGAGATGAGCCTCATAGTATCCAATAAAAAAAAACGTTGTAAAATATTTAAATGGAAACAAGTAATATGTATTGATAGCACAGGATTAATATTAACGTGCGAAAATCTGACATTACGAGTGTGAGGTCTTGAAACTATTGATCCATAAATGAAATTAATTACACGCATTATTTTTTCCAAAGAAAAATTAATTGCTACAGTCATATGTAATCATAAAAATTGTGCTTGTATTTCACATTCTCTGATTATAATAATTATAAATGATACTCTTGGTACAATAAATTTAGCAGTGCAATGAAAGCAATCACCATAATTTCTTCTTAGCCATATTGCTGATTGACATATCACGATCTACTGCAATATCCCAATGAATGGAAATCATTGAAAAGCTACTCAGTCTCTCATCGACCATAACGCTTCGAGTTAAAGATTTAATTATTTTCTTTGCCGAAAAAGATCTTAGAGCATTGACTGTTGTTACTCGGTTTTCAACCAAAACTGCCAGGAAATGTTTGATTTTATTGTAATACGTCACGTTGCAATACTGAAACTTTTAAAACTTCTGTGTTGGTGTCAACATTAGCGATTTATTTGTAACCTAATTCATATTCAGCTTTCACTTGCTACATTGACACTTTATCCTGAAAATACTGCGTTGGATTCTCTAATTTGCTTGCTTTTTCCAGTGAAGCACATCCTGCAAGATGTAATTGGGAATCTCTTAGAATGTCTTCATTCTAAATGAATGGATAATTTAAATTTTGAATAAGACTTTCTACATGGGGAAATAAGACCGTGATATTGTAATACTTGTCAGTGGTTGTAATTTGAGGGTTTGTACCTGTTGTCTGTTTAAATGTTAGTCTTGGTATCTTTATTTCAGTTTGGAAGATGTCTTCCCGAAGTTCTGATTCACTATAAAATCTCACAAAAGATTTCTACTGCATATTTATGTAAAGCAATAAGGGCAACTTTAGCATCGGTTATTGCCGATATTATATCACAATTTTTTTTTTTTTTTTTTTTTTTTTTTTTTTTTTTTTTTAAGAATTTACTATGATTTTGTGAAAACTTTTTGACAAACAGACAGGCTTATGAGAAAAAGATTCTTCTCCCTGACTGCCAAAAAAGCTCCAGCTGTTGAATAAATCTTCTATATGTTTTTCGAAATATTTTCTGAGTTAATACAAACGTATTTAAGTAGCTCAACAAAAGTTAATATACTTTCATGCTTCTCGATAAAATTTGTGTCACATATCCGGAGAAGTCATCTTCTTTTGTTTTCTAGGATATATGATGCAATTGCTTTTTGAAGTGCTAAATTTGCCTTCAGCTGATTTTTAAAAACTTTTGTCGCTACTTTAACAAATCCATGATACTTTCGAATGACAGGAATCAGCATGCTGTTGGAGAAGGCAAGATTTAACCAATGGTTTTCACAGAGGACGTATCTAATTTTTGGATACTCTGAAGAATTTTAGAATGAACCTCACTAACATGACCAAACTTATTGGTTATTTTGTTATACGCCTATGCGACGCATTTAAACATGCCAAGACATAGTTCATCACAATGTTGTAATATTACATTTCTTGAATTTTTGGAAGAGAAGACAATTATTGGAATAAAACGTTAAAAAAAGTTTCCGAATTATTTGTTTTTGTGGATTTTTTTTAGTTCACATTTCTAACACAAACGGCAAGCTGTTCTGAGCTTAAAATGTCTATAGTTTTATCAGCAATTAAGCTAAAACAAACAGATCGCGATATTTAACTACGGTAACTGTATCCCAGAATAGTTTCTGGGGTGAAGTAATAGCATTTCTTAGGATATTTTATAATATCTCATGTCAATTCATTCTCTCCAGACTTTGCTCAAAACTTAAAAGAACTCTTAGCTAACAGTCTTTTTAGCTCACAGGCTATCATAGCCTGAGAGCTTATGTGCCGGTCCATTCTGTATGTACGTTCATACGTTCGTTCGTGCGTAACGCGATAACTCATGATAAAAAATTCGGATCCAGTTGAAATTTTGTATATAGTTATATCCTGATAAGGCGCTTTCCTGATTAGTTTTTGGAGTTCATTCGATATGTATAAGAGGGGAACAGGGGGCTCATGCCCCTCCCCTTAATTGATATAAACGAGATTTTCATGCAGAATTAACAGTTTTCGCTCAAAATTTAGATATAGGATCATTCTGATGAGGCGATACCGTGGCTGTTATTAGGTGTTCATTGAATAAGTATAAACAGGGGGAACGGGGGGCTCATGCCCCTCCCCTTAATTGATATGAACGGGATTTTCATGCAGAATTAACAGTTTTCGTTCAAAATTTAGATATAGGATCATTCTGATGAGGCGATTCCGTGACTGTTATTAGGTGTTCATTGAATAAGTATAAACAGGGGGAACGGGGGCTCTAATGCCCCTCCCCTTAATTGATATAAACGGGATTTTCATGCAGAATTAACAGTTTTCGTTCAAAATTTAGATATAGGATCATTCTGATGAGGCGATTCCGTGACTGTTATTAGGTGTTCATTGAATAAGTATAAACAGGGGAAACGGGGGGCTCATGCCCCTCCCCTTAACTTGCATAAATGGATTTTTCAATCAGAATTGTCAGATTTCGTTCAAATCTCTGAATAGTTTTGGAAGTTTAATGGTTAAGTATAAAAGAGGAGAATAACTCCTCTTAAATTACATAAATGCGAAATGGGTTTTTATTAAGAATTATGCGATTTGCTCTGAATTTTGGATATAGGTTTTTTAATATGATGAAGCATGTATTTGATAGTTTAGGAGGTTCAATGATTAAGTGTAAAAAAGGAGAAAGGGGAGAGCTGTTTCCTCTTCTTAATTTTTTTTTTTTTTTTTTTCGAACGGAATTAACCCTTGAAAATACAAGGCTGTAATGTACAATTAGTATGCGTAACCTGTGAGCTCAATGCCATCAGTTTAACTGGGCAATATTCTTTTTTATTTATACCATTTTCTCTAACATTAAAGGATCGTCATCGTGGTCAGTGGCTATTTTGTTCTGCACAAAATAAGATTGTTTCAAGTTTTAGTCCAAGAGCTGCTCTAATTTCTTCTTTTGATGGAGCTCTTTGAAAACTCAATAATGAAATAATTCTATTTCTATTTTCCTGAAGAAATCTAAAGTTTGTTTGCCAAAATAACAAACGGTTTGTGATAATCTAATTTTATATGTTTTAAGAAAAAAATTGACCTTTTTCCAATGATTGGAACATGCAGAAAAATAGTCTTCCTAATTTTTTGTGACCTTTCTTATGCCATATCCGTATTATACTTGATTTTTGATGGTAAGAAATTACATTTGATCAAATTTTACTGAGCATAAAGACAGTAAAAATTACTTTTTAAAAAGAATTTATGTTTTTAGTGGTACATACCTATTAAAAAAACAATATATCCAAATAACCGATATAATGAAGGATTACCGTAACTGTAATTGAATAAATGGATATTTTTACAGCTAAAAATGCAATTGATTTTAATGCAATGGAAGATAAAAACAAACAAATTTTTTTTTTTATCATACAGATAATTTTGTAAAGTCTTTTCAAACTTTCGGGAGGGGCTTCAGCCCCCTTAGCCCCCTCCCTGGCTACGTGCCTGTCCACCACCACACACAAAGTATATCCAAGAATTTTTTTTAAACTCTTTTTCCGTTACAAATTAACGGTGTTTCTTCATTTGGTCATTCAAGAACATTTAGATAGAGTTATAATTAAAGTTTTAAACTGAAAAATATAATATAATGGGTGACTTGCAGTAAAGCTTATTTGTTATAAGCTCCGATTAAACTTAATCACGGTTACATTTTTTTTTTTTCACTTAATGATAAAAAAATAAAATTTAAAATACACTCATATAATTTTTTTTTTCTGTCAATGTATTTATGTGTTTTATATTAACAATTTCTTTAAAAAACTTACGGCTTTTGTAAAAAATTATCTATTACGTGCATAAAAGTGATAAATAGAAAAAAAAAGAAAAAAAATGTCCATCGATACAATATGGCTAAACTTTTATAATTTTGACACATTTAACAGTTATTCAAGCAATTAATGAAATGAAATATAACTGACCTAGTTATTTGTAACTTAAAGAATATTGTTAAAAAATAATAATAAATGTATACATTCAAGAAATCAAAAAAGAAAATTGAAGACAGATTATAGTTTGCTAAAAGTACAAATAAGTACAACTGATGAACATATGATAAATATAAAAATTCATTTTTAAAAATAAATATTTTGAATGGTTTGACTGTTCCATCACTGAAATTACCCCAATGCACAACACATTGAGAATTTGTTGAATATTAGAACAAAATATGCTATTCTATTTTATGGAAACTTCGTATTTTTTTAAGCAACTTTGAAGAACTTCATTTGTATGTTTATTATAAAAGCTTGCCTTTGATTTGATAACTCTTCTGTGCAGCAATTTAGATACAAAGTGCAAGGGTTTGGGTGGATAAAATGTTCGATTATTAAATTTTTCAGACTCCTCCCCCCCCCCCCCCCCATATGCTTCCAATATTTTCTCTGCATTTTTGCATCGATCCAGAGAATGTTCAAAATTGCTTTTAAAAAAAAGATTGAATTCCTGCTTTAGAAGGAATTCTTTCATGCCTGCTATTAACCCCTTGAAGGGCGGTAATGAAGCTATGGCATCACATAATTTTAATTCTTAATTGGCACCTAATTTTTAAACGAAAATTTCACTTTTATTAAGTACTCGAAAATATACTTTTACTTGCTTACAAATAAAATTTCTTCTAAATACTGGTGCCTTCAAAATTTTAGAAATACAAGTACCATGCTCCTAAAAAGTTAGAGATAAAACACACACTAATTTAACTTTATAATTTACCTTCAAATGTCATTAGTATATACCACTTTACATATCGCAAATAAGATCACACTATGCTCAACTAAAAGTTACTTTTTCAGCTAAATTTTATAACAGTAATAAGGATTTCGTCTCACATTTTTTCCCCCACGATCTAACAGCGTATATAGGTAAAATTAGTAGGTTAAATAGGTAGCCTTAGATTGATTTGTTGATACAAGTGCACAAAAAAAAACTATGCTATCTAGAAATTTACCAATTTAGTAGTCAATCAAGGTAGTTATTACAACAATAGCATTTAAATTTTTGCCTCTCATTGTATTATAAATTTAAGAGTTGTTTTTTGATGAGTTAGAAATGTTATTACTCAATTTAATTTCGAGCAAAATAACTCAATTTTGACACAGCATTTTTATTAAATCATTATGGATACTCCCTGGTTTGGATTATCAGAGATTTACCTTGAGCAATGTTTTTATTACTATTATTAACTAATGAGTAAGTAAAAAGAAAAAGACAAAAATAGTATTAAAAAATTGACACTGATTATGATATCATTACGGGAAGGGGAGGCGGTCGTTCAAACAATAACAATGCAGCATATCTTAAAAGATAGAGATCCAAAATTGCTAAAAATTTGATTACGTTTTATGCATAGCTCTATAACATACAGTAAAAGCCCGATATATAATGCGGTTGTTGAAAGACATGTTTCACACCCGCATTATAACTTAACCGCGGTATATCGGAACAGTGTCAAAGAAAGTTACAAAATGATGAAAACACTTACCCGCTTTGTGAAATGTAATTAACTTTATCATTCATTGAACACAGTCAATGTTATGCCATCTTTAAAAAAAGTCCACAAGTGTTATTTGGCGAATTGAGGCATTTTGTTTCTATTCGACATATTGTTTTACACTAGCAAGATGGAGTAGATGAACACATTCCGAATAGTCTTGCCTCTCCATCCACTAAATTACCGTCGTTAAGTATGAAATGACTTCATTAACATGTGGAACGTCTTCTTTCATTGCCACATCATTTTCAATTTCATCATCATCTTGTTCACTGCAATTCCCATTACAGCATCAATGATATGCTGATTGTTATGTCCTCTAAAATTGGTTCGCCGTTGCCAATTTCTATCCAGTCATTTAAATCGTCAACTTATATATCCAGATGTATGACACTAACCGCAGACAGCAAGTTCCTCATTTTGTTGCACTGATATCTTACAACGCAAAATGTATTCTAAAATTTCTTTTTTCCGGGGGACATACTTTCTCCGCGTTAAATTCGAATTCGCGGTATATCGGACAGCGTTATTTCGGACATCTACTATATTTGGAAAAAACGTTGAAAATATAGTGAAATAAGTATAGTGAAAAAATAACAAAAACAAAATTAGTCTTTTTTTCGATCAAGTTAATTCTTTCCTGCTTGCAGTTTCTAATTGTAACATAATTACAAATAAAATAACACGCTTTCACATAAAGAAATCTACAATAATAAAAAGAGTGACATATAAATAAACTGTTCTTTCACGGAATTTTAACATACGGCACGTGATATCTGCCGTTATCACTCACAACTAGTGAATAGACTCCATTGTGGGGCTTACCATAACGATTTCATAGGCGTAACAAATGGGAACATACTTTTCTTTGTAATGGATATTTTCGTAACCAAGAAAATTTTCCAATATCATTTTGTCATTGTCATTACACATTAAAGGATTTATGTCTTTCAATCTAATAAAAATAGTGATTAATTTTAGTATTATTACTGAGAATGGTAATACGATAATTTGAGCGACGTATAATACTTAAAAACTCATTTTCTCGCTATTTTTTTTTTAACCTATGAAATTTTTTAAAAATCTTTTTGTCGTAAAACAATAATGAATTTTCGACTTTTAGTCTTGTAAAACTTCTTTTACTGCGTCTGATTAAGTGACTAATTTCCAATCAGAATATATTTTTGAATTGAAATTTGAATAAAATACAGGGCCATGAAAAATCAAAGAGTGTGGAAAATATGATTAAAAATATCTCAACAACTAATTATCTGATCGACTTTTCTTTATGCAAAGTTTGTTTTATTATTATTATTATTATTATTGTTTTAAGTAGCTTTCATTACAAAAAGTAAAAAGCTACCTATTGCAGCCGTCTGGAGGAAAGCACTTCCAGAAAATTTTATATATATTTTCACCGATCATGACCCCCAGACCCCAAAACCACCCTCCGTTCATATGTTGATATATATATATCTGATTTTTGTCATGCTGTAACTACCGTATTTATGTACCGATTTGAATGAAACTTGATATGTACATAGTACATACAAATGTCTCGACCGAGTTCGTTGGCCAGCATCATCCGCCATCTTGTTTTAAAATGGCGGCCACTTAAAAAAATTAAAAAATTTAAAATTTATTGCAAAAAAAATAAACGTTGAAAAATATTTTTCTTTTATGTGTTACAACATAAAACAACGACTCCAGAACACTTTTCATTTTACGAATTGAGTATTTCCAGCTGAGCGAAAATTTGCCCAAGCCGGAAATCGAACCCGGATACTTGGCTTACAAGGCCAATGCTTTACCTGTTAAGCTAACCGGGCGATAACCGTCCGGGATTTTTCGCTCAGATAACCTTATTGGCCATAACATCTGGTCTGTCATTTAGACAGCTCGGCAGAATAAGCTGCAGGTAATGGAACTCCATAGAACGATGGATTCGTAGATATATACTATTATTTTAACACAATCTAACTGATTGGTAAAGTTATCATACGAATTGAATATTTCCAGCTGAGTGAGTCCAGCTAGCTCACTAAGCGACTTTACTAAGCGAATTATTTCCCGCTCGCAGTTTCTAGTTGCAACATAACTACGAATAAAATGACACGCTTTCACATAAAGAAATCTACAATAATAAAAAAGAGTGACATAGAAGTAAACTGTCCTTTCACTGAATTTTTTTTAACATACCGCAAGCAATGTCTGCCGTTATCACTCACAACTAGTGAATTGACTCCATTGTGGGGCTTACCCACTGAGCTCGACAATAAACCATAACGATTTCATAGGCGTAAGAAACGGAAAGAGTTTTCTTTCTAATGGATATTTTTGAAACCAAGAAAATTTTCCAAAATCGTTTTGTCGTTACACATTAATGGGTTTATGTCTTTCAATCCAATAAAAGTGGTGAGTTTATTATTACTGAGAATGGTAATACGATAATTTGAGCGACGTATAATACTAAGAAAATCATTTTCTCGCTTATCTAAGAATTTTTTTAAAAATAATTTTGTCGTAAAACAATGAATTTTGGACTTCTAGTCGTAAAACTTTTTTTACTGCGTCGGATTAAGTGACTAATTTCCAATCAAAGTGTATCTTTGAATTGAAATTTGAATAAAATACAAGGCCATAAAAAATCAAAGTGTGGAAAGTGATTAAAAATATCCCAACAACTAATTATCCGATCGACTTTTAACATCATGCAAAGTTTGTTTTTTTATTGTCTTTTATATTTACTCTTTAAAATAAACAATTCAGAAAATTCTTATGTACCTTTTATCAGAAAGAATATTTCGAGAATCCGAAAAGTTCCGGATAATCCAGGTTGCTTACATTTAATAGGCTTCTTCTCATTATTACTTACTAAGTACATACCAAATTTTAAGTCTATATTTCAGTTTGTATAGAGCATTTACAGGCACACTCAGACAGATGGACAGAATTCTTTTTTTTTTTTTTTTTTTTTTTTTTTAACCTATTAAATCGTTTTTTGGAATTTCCAGTATCTGAAATGTGTAAATCTGTGGTGTTCTTTCCAATTTTTAAGACAATTACAAAGTCTTGCCGTATACTACGTGAGATGGGTAAGTTAAAAGAGAAAAAATAGTATTAAAAATAGGCACTGATAACGAAATCATACGGGAAGGGGCGAGGGATGTTCAAGCAATAACAACGCATGATATCCTAAGCAGACTTTGAGTAATCGTAATCGTGTAATCGTAATCGATTATAATCGACTACAAAAACTGCGTAATCGCATTGTAATCGTAATCGTACATTTTAATTTCGAAATAATCGCGATATAATCATAATCAAAAGATTTTCCTTTGATTACAATCATAATCTAATCGTAATCGCAATGCAGATAATCGCAAGGTAATCTGTATTAAAAAGCTACATAATCGTAATCGAGCACAAAAACACGATTACGTTTTACGATTACATCTTTTTTCTCTTTTTTTTTCCTTCTTCATTTTGCCATATCCATGTAAGACTTCGTCGGTGAATTGAACATTGCACCAAGGAAAGAGTAGCCGGCATTTGGAGCTCGTTAAATCGCCCCTAAAGTTAAAAGTGAGAAGAGGTCATAGGTTAGGGAGCAGTTCCATTGAAAGAGAATGCATACTTTACACTGTGTAGTCAACGCTATAGAGGGCTGCTCATGGTATATAGTATAAAAACATAGAAATAGTCTGACTTCGTTAAAAGGTATGGGAATTGGGGAAAAAACTCTGGTCAGGGCGGTCTTCGAGTGATCTTGTCGCGCGGGTTATTGAGTGGGAGTGATAAAGGATAAAAAAGAAAAAATACTATATTTATGGTTTTATTGTGGGCACTAAGCAACGGGACAGACATCACCCTCTTTCAAATGTGGGAATCGGAGAATAAAGAAAATGGGAAAAAAGAAAGAAAAAAAAAGCTTAAATTGCATGTGACAATTTATCTAACAGCTCATTCGCATTTTGGATTTCTTAGTGGTTATTTATATCTAAGTAGTTGTTTACAAGGTGCTAGAGAAAGAGATGGCTAAGAGAAACAACAAAAAAATTGATGATTATTTCATGGAATCTGTATCAGATTTGAATGAAAAAGGCATGAAATTTTTAAAATACAAATATAAATTGTGCTCGTCAGATGTCAGGGTTTCCATAAAAATCAAGTCCAATTTGAACACCCACATGCAGGTAATTTAATAGATATATACAGTGTCTCACATAAGTGATGGGACACTTGTGCTTTACAAAAGGAAACTAATCAAATAAATTAAAGAAACATGTACACATTTTTTGTGGGTGTGTTTCATACTTAAATTTAGTAAAGATTATTACATAATATACATTTTGTCAAAATATTAAAATATTAATTTAATAAAAATACAAATGTTTAGAACGGAGCAAAAAATAGCTCACATAAGTGATGGGACACCATTATATATGCAACAAAAATCGTCTGAAATAAGCAATAAAAATATTTTTTGGGGTTTTATTTTTACTTAAAAGCAATTGGCAACAATTTATAAAATCGTCTGCAGTATTTCTCTCCAGTTTGTTTTGGAATTTTTGTGATTTTTAGCTCTGTGTAGTCATGAATGCTAAACGTAAAGAAACTTCGCCTGAAATTCAAAAATTAGTTATTAATTTGCATATTGAACGTGGAAAATCTATTAGAAAAACTGCTGAAACAGTTAACTTGAGTCGTTCAACAGTTTTCAATATCATTAAACGATATAAAAAGAATCATATGATTCAGGATAAAAGAAGACCTGGCCGACCATCAAAGCTATCCAATGGAATAAAGCGAATTATCGTTCGAAATATAAAAAAAAAAAAAATCCAAGAAATAGTGCTTCAGAAGTTGCTGCTGATTTACAAGCATTATATGGGATAATTGTTAATCCTGAGACCATTAGAAGGGTAATTCGATCTGCTGGATATCACGGTAGAGTAGCCAGGAAAAATTCTTCGTAAGTGAAAAGAATAGAAAACTCAGACTAGCTTTCGCAAAATCCAACATAAATAAGAATTCTGATTACTGGAATAAAGTTATATTTGCTGATGAGAGTAAATATAATATATTTGGTTCTGACGGTAGAATCTTGGTGTGGAGAAAACCCAGGGAAGAATTTCGCAAACAGAACTTGGTACCAACAGTAAAACATGGTGGAGGAGGAGTTATGGTATGGGGGTGTATGTCGTCCGCTGGAGTTGGTAATCTTGTTTTTATTGACAGTATAATGGATCAGTACAAGTATATTGATATTTTAAAGCAAAATTTCAAATCTTCAGCACGAAAATTGAACCTTCATAACGATTTTAAATTCTACCAGGACAATGACCCCAAGCACACTGCTCTGAACGTTAGACTCTGGCTGCTATATAACTGTCCTGAAATAATAAAAACACCACCACAATCTCCAGACTTAAATCCCATAGAGAATATTCGGCAAGAATTGGAATCAAGAATTCGCAAACACACCATTTCTTCAAAACAACAACTAAAATCGGTGCTTCAAGAGGAATGGGGTAAAATCACTCCAGAAATCACAAAAAATTAGTCGAATCCATCCCAAAAAGATTAAATCATGTTTTAAAAGTAAAAGGAAATCCAACAAAATATTAAAACCTTTTAAAAAGTAAAATTTTTGGATAAATATTTGATGGCAAAGTAAGTGTCCCATCACTTATGTGAGCCATTTTTTGCTCCGTTCTGAACAATTGTATTTTTAGTAAATTAATATTTTAATATTTTGACAAAATGTATGTTATGTAATAATTGTTACTAACTTTAAATATGAAACACACCCAAAAAATTTTTGCACATGTTTGCTTATTTATTTTATTGCAGTTTCTTTTTATAAAGCACAAGTGTCCCATCACTTTTGTGAGACACTGTACATATTGTATGGATTTATTTTAGAAATATTGCATAGTTATATCTTGTCTTTTTCTTTAAAATTGTAGTGAAAGGAATTTTTTGCATTAAATTAACTATATAGTGTTTTTAATCATAAAAAATAAAGTCTGTTTATTCAAAATTTGTATTATCTGGATAAGTTAAACATATAGATCAGTTTTCTTACAAAAGCTCCAATAACAAAAGATTGATTATATATATATATAATCATATATATATACATGTTTATTTTATCAGAATCCCCCTCCCCCCCAAAAAACAGAAAGTAAGACTGGTTTGTCAATAAATATACGGGTGTAAGTAGGATTTCTTTAAGGGTGAAGGACAATGGTAATGATACCTAGTTGTTGGAAAATTCTTTTAGCATATGCGCCGGCAAATTCAATGACGAACCCTGAATTTTGAAATGTAGTCACTAAATTTTCTTTATATCTGATTATTTTAAAAAGAAAAAAACTACTAAAAAATCTCTCTAAATGAGTAAAAAAAGTAGTTTTTTTTTTTCCCCAGAAAGGTTTGTTTTCCCCCCTCTCCCCTCCCCCAATACACTCCTACCAAAAGACAGTATTTTATATTATTATTAGCCTGTTAACGTTCATGTGACTCAATTTTGTTTTAAATATGTGGTTCAAGGGGACAGAGGCGTGCAAATGAAAGAAAAAAGAATGAATTATTTTAATTATCCCATTTTGAAAATTTTGGTAGAAGCTTATTTTATTTAATTTTTCTTCCTTTTTTAAATTTTGTTTTGTTTTTATCCCTGAATGTCTTGCAAGGAAAGTTCTGAGGAAAATAACCTTAGTTAAACTCTTTTCATGTTTAAATTTTGCATTAAAAAAAAAAGGTTGCGAAACACAGGTTCCCTCCCCCCCCCAAAAAAAAATTTTTATTGTGTGTGTAAGGGGAGGGGGGGTCATTCTATGTACACCGTTATTCGTGAATTTCAAATCAGAATTTCGCATGTTACACATACCTATTCTATCAATTGAACTTCCTTAGAAATGCTCTTAATTTCAAAATAAATTTATAATAATGAAATCAGTTATAAAATATTCAAAAAGGAAAACATATATTTTTTATATAGAAAAGAATAGCTCATTTAATATAAATGATTTATTTTTCCTTTAAAAATAAATAAAAGGAAACACATATGTAAATTTGTAACTCTAGTTTGTAACATGTAGACTACGGAATTAATGTAATCAAACTGTAATCATAATCGACTACAGTTTGTTAATCATAATCGAACAAAAAAATGTTAATCGTAATCCAAACGTAATCTAGAAATAAAAAAATGGATAATCGATTATGTAATCGTAATCAGACTTGCATAAATAGAGACATAATCGTAATCGGTTTTTTAAATTGAAAATAATCGTAATCTTAATCGATTACACTCCTCTGTAATCGACTCGAAGTCTGATCCTAAGGGAGGGAGGGGGACGCAAAATCTTTAAAAGGTTGATTACGTTCTATGCATAACCTCATAATATATATTTAGAAAAAACTTTGAAAATATAGTGAAAAACAAAACTGATCTTTTTTTCACTAAGCGAATTGTTTCCCGCTCGCAGTTTCCAGTTGTAACATAACTACGAATAAAATAACACGCTTTCACAAAAATAAATCTACAATAAAAAGAGTGATATAGAAATAAACTGTTCTTTAGCTGATTTTTTTCTTTTTCTTTTTGTTTTCTTTCTTTCTTTTATATATATATATATATATATATATATATATACATAGCACACGCAATATCCGCCGTTATCACTTACAAACTAGTGAATTGACTCCATTGTGTGGCTTACCATAATGATTTCAGAGACGTAACAAATGGAAAGAGAATTTTTCTTTCTAATGGATATTTTCGTAACCAAGAAAAATTTCGGAAATCGTTTTGTCGTTACACATAATGGATTTATTTCTTTCAATCTAATAAGAACAGCGATTATTATTGCGAATGATAATACGATAATTTATGCGACATATAATATTTAGAGATTCATTTTCTCGCTTTTTTAAATCTATGAATTTAAGAATCTTTTTTCGTAAAGCATTAATGAATTTTGGACTTCTAGTCTGTAAAACTTTTTTAAAAAGGTAAAGTTTAATTTTTTCTATAAAATAAATTTTTGCAATCTAGAAAAATTTCCCAAAATTTTGGCCGTTACACATTAACCCTTTCGAGACCAGCATCTTTTACGTGAATTTTATTCGGTTGTCACTGCTTTTTCTCAGACAAATTAATGTTATCAATCAAGATAATGTCTTAATTAAATAAGCCAAATTTAACTTTTCTTTTTCAGTAAAATCAAGAACAAGTACTTTAAGCATATATTGAGGATGTATATATGCACCCATGGTCTAGAAGGGGTTAAAGAATTTTGGTCTTAAAAGAACATTAGATCGTTTTAATTCCACATAATGCGATAAAAATTAATAAATTAATTTTCTGTCTAAAAATATATTTTTGTAGCTTTTTAAAAAAAAAAATAACAAAATTGTAATTTAACAAATTACAACGAGTATTTGGCAAAGGATGTTACCAAAGGCTAAAATTTTAAAAGGCTTATAAATAAACTCTATATTTAAATTATTAATAATAATAAACATAATTTTTATGATGATCATAACGAATCATGTTTACATACGCCGTGCATTAAACATTAATATTTGTAGACCAATAATAATAATAATAAACAGTAGTTTATAGATAATACAATTTTAACTGTTTAAAATGTTCATTTGATGGAGTTAATCAGACTGACTTCTAAAGGCCTTATATTACGTACAACGTACAACATGAATTAAACATTAATATTCCTGGAAAAATCGAAATAAATTTTAAATTAAATTTCCGTTTTACAATTTTCGGAATTGCAAATTTTTAAACTTCTAAACATCGAACATTTTAAATTTTTACACCGTTGCGTAAAGAAAAAAAAATACAATTTTAAATGAAATGTGTTTGAAAAATTTTTTTTTTTCAAATTATCATTTTTTTAAAAAAGTTTTTACTGCTTTTTTTTTTTTTTTTTTTTTTTTTGGGCATTGTGGCAACAAAAGTATCCCATTTTTGGACATTAAACATGGACCATTTAGAAAACGAACAAAATAAAAAACAGATATATTCCATTTTTGGACATTAAACATGGATCAATAAGAAAACTAATAAAATAAGTTGCGGAGTTCAACCAATAAAAAGATTCAAACATACTTCAGATTTTCCAGTTTTCTACTGAAAACTACAATTATTTTCCAAATAGTTAAAAAAAATGTGAAATCGTTTTGTCGTTAAACAGAATTAATAAGTTTTCGTTTTTTAATCTTATAAGAACAGTGGATCGACTCTTTCTTTTTAATTGAGGATGATAATATATGTGACAAGTGCTATTTACATATTCATTTTTCAAAATCATTTTGTCGTAAACGTTAATGAGTTTTGCATTTTTTTTTTTTTTTTTTTTTTTTGGGGGGGGGGGGTCTTTTAAAGACAGTGGATAGAGTTTTTGAGACATTTAAAGTGATAATACGATAAGCAGTGTTGCAGACTTGCCCTTCACCCCCTCTCCTTGATTAAGGACGGATGGGGGGGGGGGGAGAAGACTTTTTTAAATAGATAAAATGTTTTTAATAAATTTTGGTATGAGAAAAATAAAATTTTATTTCTTTAAGGTAAAAAAAAAGATGAGTTCTAAAATACGTATTTATTCTTAAAAAATTCCTGCGGCATTACTAGAGTAAAACTTGTAAAACGTTTGAGTAATTCTAGTGTTTGTGTCTTTCCATATCTTTGCAAGGAACAGAAATTTTCGGTCATGTTCATTAATGTTAATTTTCTTAATATTACGAACAACTTTTACATTGACAAGTTTTTGATAGGATCATTTATTACAAATAAATAAAATAAGGAATGTAGAAGGAGGGAGAGAATTATATCTCTGTTACTCCATCACTAAAACAATAAAAAAAATATCATTGGAGTGACAAAATTTTGACAACTCTCTGGTATTCTGCATATAGAGTTGTAGTTGTATTTTTAAATGGTCACGTGTCTGTTTAAAAAGAACATCAGATTTTAAAATACAGTAGTGCGTGTTGTTCATTTAGTGAAACAATCATTACATGGTTTACATTTATTATAAATCTTCATAATATCTAATTTTTGTGGCAACAAAATTTTGATAAAATAAACTCTTACTGCATTTTTTTTTTTTTTTTGGGGGGGGGGGAGGGTGTATAAGAACATTAAAAACTAGCATAACTTCTAAATTATGAAACATATTGAATATGTATCAAGATTCTGTTTCACTTCCCAGAAAAGCACCCAAAACTAAGTTTATCTTTAATCTTTATTTAGTTTTTGTTGGTGAAATTTGTGCTTAGCTTCGAAATCTACCTGTGGTTGTAAACCCAGCAGGCAGAGATTATTTTCCCCTTTTTTATAAACTTATGTCTTGTTTATAAATTAGGCGAACAGAGTAAAAAGTAATAATAAATCACCGCGTTGCTTTTCTTATTTGCTTGCAGTGCATTTATCTCATTGGTATGTCAGTGTCAGAAGCTAAGAATAAAGCTTAACGTATCTTTCTTTACCAATAAAATGAATCCATCGTACGGCTTTTATCATAACGGGTCTAGAAGTAGTAACAAAGGAAGAAATTTTACATAAAACAAAACTTTTGAGGTAGAAAAAATTCTCAGGTGACATTTATTTGCTGCAGTTGGAACGTTGTTTATATAATTATTCAAGTATAGATTATTATTATTATTATTATTGAACATGTTAATGGTATAAACTTTGATGCCCATTAAAGTTCATCCATATGCAGTCGACTATGCGCTTGACAATATTATCTAAACGAATAACGAAACAAACTTAAACATATGCTAATGTTTTAAATTTATGACTAGCTTTATTTTAAACATAATAATCAGACGAAAATTGATTACACAAATATATTAGAACTACTATTAAAATTCTTTTCGTGTTGCAATCTCCCATGTTTACTTTGAATAGCTTATATGTTATCTCGCCGAATAATAACAAAAATCATTGTGTGAATGTTAAATCAGGTACTGGTATAACGAGAATCAACCGAGTAGATTAAAAAAGGATTATAATATAAATGTGTTAAGCGCCATTATCTCCTTCTAGGTGCTGTAATCTTAAACGTTTTCTTTCTAAAAGAATTTTAGTTCAAATGATGTGTAAAATCTCATGAAGCATTCTTGTAAACAAGTAGGTAAGCGTGATCGAAGATAGAACGGGGATTTCTTTTAATATTTCTTTCAAAACAACTTATATTTAATTAATAAATCCAAATTGTTAATTTATAATTAATACATTCTTAAATAGATGGTAGTACAAACAAATTTAATTTTAAAATAACTATAAAAAGAAAGTTATTTACTTAAATCAAATTAAAAACGTTCAAATTATTTAATTAAAATCCAAAATTCCAAATTTTTCAAAAATTTAAAAAAATTTAGCGGAGATTTAAATAAAATTTAAAATTTGTAAAAACGAAAAAAAACTTGTTTAAACAAAAACTGAATTATTAATAAATCACAATAGTTTTTAAAATAGAAATAAAATTGAATTCCAAAAAATATTATGAATGTCAGATAACAAAACTCTAACCCTTAAATTGGCAAAAAATGCGAGATTTCTTTTTAATTAAATCCATCTTAATATGAAAATTTCAACTTGCAGCGCCGGAGATCGAATTAACAATCTCGAATCAATCCTTTCTAGAATTTTATCAAGATAAACCATTTTATAAATCAGATTTTTTAGGATGGATTTTGGAGCCTTATCTCTTCGCGAGAAGCGGCCTTTTTAAAAGTTTAAATCATTTATCACCAGTAATTCAAAATAGTTATTTTCACCTTATTTGATCTCAGAAATGCTGCAATTAAATGTTCATGGCAAATGTTACAGTTCAAATTTACTAGCAGGAATAATCAAGAATTCAGAGCGAAACACGACCCTTAACAAAATTGTCTAAAAAAGGGGTTTTTTCAAAAAACATTATTTAAATATGTAATATATGAATGAGCCTAGTTTTAATGCAACTATCAACATTTCTAATTATCAGGCATGAGATTGCAAAATGTTAAAAAAAGAGGAAAAGCGCGTGAACCAGAAGATGAGAAATTATCTTAAATGTAACACGTGTAAGACAATTAAGAAGTTTATTTTATTCACAATAAAATCGTCAATACTTTTGTTTAAATCCTGATTTATTTTATTTATTTCTTTATTTTATTTTTTGGGGAGGAAAAGGGGGGAATGGGGGGAGAGGGTCAGAGTAAATCCATTTATGCAAATACTATAAGTAGTTCTGAAATTAAAGTTTCTATTTTTAGTTCATACTTCTGAAGCGATGTTTTACACAGCAATCTTATCTAATTATCCAATTTAAGTTTTAACATGTTTTCACTTAAAAACATCAATTAACAAACATGGCAAGCTAATGTTTAATTTGCCACTCAATTGCAAAATAGTTGTTGAAAAGAATATTACATAGCAAATTTTCTGCAATTCTATCAAGAAATTCGTATTTTTTCGCTGTTACTTCAGGAATTTTCCGCGATTATTTGCCGAAAATTGCGGTTTTCTCGCGATCTTCTGACAGAATCCGCGTTCTTCTCGCAATCTTCTGACGGAATCCGCCGTTTTTCTCGCGATCTTCTGACGAAAATAGCATTTTTCATCGATCTTTCGACGAAAAACACCTTTTTTCCGCGATCTTTCTGTGAAAATCACATTTTTATTCCGCAATATTTTGACAAAAATCTTGTTTTTTTTTCCCCGATCTTTCAGAATCCGCGTTTTTCTCGATCTTTTAATGGAATCTGCATTTTTCTCGCGACATTTTTACGGATGCTGCGTTTTTCTCGCGATTTTTGACGAAAACCGCGTTTCGCGATATTTTGACGAAAATAGACTTTTTCGCGATCTTTCGGCAAAAATAGTGATTTTTTGCAACCTTCCGACGAAAATCGCATTTTTATTCCGCAGTATTTTGACGAATATCGCTTTTTTTTTTTCACGATACTTTGTTAAAAATCTCGTATTTTTCCGCGATCCTTGAAGATATAAAAAAACAAAAACGCGGAAAATGGCAAAAAAGCGGAAAATCGCGGATCCCCGAAAAAATCTCATGCTTGAATTATTCTAAGATCAACATTTCTGCATTAAAACATTCCTTGTTAAAATGTTTTAACACGTGCACATGCTAATTTCACATTCACTAAAATATTAGGTTTTTCACGAGTATAAGAGAAACCAATCACAATTTCACATAAACAGTACCTCCGATAGAGAAAAAATAGTGATAAATCTCTTATTACACATCAATATTATTGAGTAATCGGAGTTCCTCCCAGGCAGTTTAAGGAGGATGCTTGCATCCTCCTTAATTATCCATCCTGCCTTTTGATTTAACAAAAAGCCTTCTTGCCCTTTATCCAAAAATAGCATACTTCTTGCCTCTCAATCTTAAAAATTGAGCGTTTCTTGCACCTAACGTTTAAAAAAAATTGCTGTTTTCTGCATTTGCTGTTTGCACAAGACCCTTACTACCTTGTGTATTGAAAAATTTACTTATAGTAAAATAACTCGCTGTTTTTTTCCCTCTAAAAAGAGTGATTTGATTTTTAAACATTAAAATTGCCTTTAAAAATATTAAAAAACAAGCTTCTTACGAAAGTACAAAGTGCTCGAACGAATATAAAAAAAAATGCCCATACGAATGTAAAAAGTGTTCTTCGAATTAAAAAAAAAAATTACTTTCGGAGCTATTGTTATGACAAGACCTAATATATAACCTGAAGTTTCTCAAACTTTGATAAGAATAAATACAGACATAAAAAATAGTATATACCAAGCCCACTCTGCATTTGCATTAAAAAAATTTTAGAGGACATATCTTGTTAAATTCGAAAGTCTTAGTTTTGTTCTCGGTTCTTTGACCTTTCACGTAGCATCGAGAAATTTCACTAAGTTTCCTTCGAGGTTAAAACAAACCTACACTTCTCAATGCCTGATCATCTTCATCCAAATTTACAACCAAAACAAGTCTATAAAATTTCAAAGACCAACCGCTGAGGCAATGATCCAGCTACATTTTAAATTAAATTAAAACTAAAACCAGGAAGTTAGGAATATTATACATTTGCATAAAAAAATCCAATAAAATATTCCCATGCTTCCTGCCTCTCTCCAGAATATATGATCTTGATCTTGAAGCACGAACAGATGCTTGGAGGTCTTACAAGGAAATTGGGAACGGAGACTTACTCCAGACATTAATAGCAAGAAAGAAAACTATGCAGGAGCGCTTTCAAAAGAAAAATATTTTTGGTTAAATAAAAGCTTTTTTTTTTTTTCATTATCTCCCAACATGTTGGTACATCAATTTAATATATTCCATACGTTAGATAGGCTATAGTATCCTTTAAAAAATATATTTGCTGCTTTTTAAAGAACCGTCACGTCATTGCAAAATTATACATTGTTTTAGTATATTTACAAATTTATTTTGAGCCAAGTTTCTTAACCTCCGATATGTTTTTCTTTCAACTAGCAAACTAAAGTGTTATCGCTCAAAAAACATTCCGTTACCGTTACTACCAGCCGTAAAATAAAGTAGATGTATCAGTGTATTGTTAAATACTGATAATCTCTATTGCAATTTTTTAAAATTTTTGAGCACAACATATTGTCAATTTTTATACCATCATACAGGAGAGAAAAAAAAAAGTACTCATAAATGCAATTTGATTAAAAACTACATCTCAATGAATTTTTTGAGAAATTTTTTTATAGTTTTTAGAGCCAGTTTTATAATTTTGACAACTGAAATACTCCATTTCTGTAAAAAATAAAGGAAAAAAGTAATTGGAAAATAGTAAATTGTTATATCTTTAGGTTGCCATTTTCCGATAACAACTGAAAAAAGAATTAACTAAAATACATGCTAGGTTGCGAAACAAATTTACGATTCCTGATAAAACATGCACTACAATAAACTATATTTAATTTTATACATCATATTAATGTTGCAAACACACAAATCATTATTTTATTTATTTATTATTTTTTTTTTTTTTGGGGGGGGGGGGGGGTAGAGTTTATTTTTTTAATAACACATCGCATTTTTGCTGGATTGTGTATCGACGTCATATGCATACTTTTCTGTCGATGTTTTTTAGGACAATCTTAAAAATGGAATTCTTTAGCGGATGCGAATGACGTCTATTTTATATGTATTAAATAAAATAGTGTGTTTTATGTCTTCAAAATGAATTATGCTTTATATTATCTATATCTGCACATTGTTCCCCATTTTCATAGGGCGACATTAAATTCTGTAAAAACAGAATTCCTATTTTCTATTTTTGTTTATTTTCTAGTTCAATTGCTCAACTGCAGTAAGCGGTCTTCACAGACCATTGCTTTTATTAGTAAAATTTTGTTTCTTTTGAAACGCCAATACTATCGCTAAACAGGATAGGTGGACATAGACCCGAGCCCACATCCAATAATTTGCCTATCTGATTCCCTTTTTCTCTATTTTTTTAAATTGTTTATTTTTCATACGCTGAAAAAATAATTTTATTTGAAAACACAGCAAGGATGCTGTTAAAGTCTAAATTAGCAAACAAATGCTGTCTAATTTAGCAAATAAATGCATACAAATGAAGAAATGCTAGTCTAAAATGGAAATAGCTATTTTCTGACACACTTGCGAATTCCTTTTTCCATCCTAAATGCACAAAAATCTCAGGTGTTCAAATTTGTTTTTAATAAGATAAAACGATTTTTTTTTAAAGAAATGGCGTCAAAGACAATCAAACTGATTTTTGATATGCGTCACTTTTTTAGTCTGCTCAGTATTAATTTGTAGTCATATTCACCGTTTAATAATAAATATTAGAATCCATAAAGTGAAGACCTCATTTGAGAATTTTATTTAGAAAATCACATTAATTTATTTTAATAGAAATTTAACTTCACTGTCATATTTTCCAATCCATCTCCTTATCTTAAAAAAAGTCCATTTTATTTCCACATGGTTGAGCCTAACCAATATTTTTCAAAAATTGTCACCACTGGGTGGATTTTAATTGTAATAGTCTTGCACATAAAACTTAGCACAGAAATAATAACCTATGAGATAATCATTCATCTTTCAACTAAGCAATCTCGGAGACCACTTACAGTCAGCTATGCGACAATTTCTGTCATAACAGTTAAGGATTAACTTTATTTTTTATTTATTTTTTTTCCAAAAGTTAGTTGGCCTCTCGTTTAGTTAGAAAAACTTTGTGATAAAATTCCTCTTAAATTCTGAGGAGGACTTTAGTTTTGTTCAATATTTTTTTGTTAGTTTATTTTACTCTAAATTCACTAATTTTCAGTTTAATTTCGCTTGGGGGGTTTCTGCAACTTGGTCTTTCTCAGATATGAACCGCGTTTGGAACTAAATCTATAAATTCAAAGACTATCCTCTGAGATAATGATCTAGCTACATTTTAAATGAAATCATAACAAAAAACGAGGAAGCTAGAAATGATATATATTTGCATAAAAAAAATCCGACAAAATGGTTCGGTCCTTCCTGCTTCTCTCCAGAGAATACATATGATCTTGAAGTACAAACAGATGCTTGAAGAGCTTACAAGGAAGTTAGAATCGAAGATTCACTTCAGACATTGATAGCATAAAAAAGTAAACGCTATACAGAAGCGCCTTGATGAGAAAATATTTTTGTATTTATTTTGTTTGACATCAGTTTCTCGCTTTTTGCTTAGTTTCAAATGAAAGGGAGGGGATGAGGATTCTTTCAGTCTCTTCCTTCGAAAATTCCCTAGCGGTGGAATTCTAGAACCAAAGCACTTGAGATATCTGAAACAGTGTTTGGATTCAACTGTAGAGAAATAGAAGTTGAAAAGGGGAAAGGAGAGAACCGCGGAATATTTTTTAAATATACTTTTTTTTAAAATCCATATTTTTTATGGTAGAGTAACAGAATTGGATTTGTCATAATCCTTTCACCACAAAAAACTTAAATATATTACATTTATTTGAAAAATCTCACACACACAAAAGAAAAAATAGAGATTTTATATTTCCAGAATTTAAAGTGATGAGGGTAAAAAATGAAAAGAAATGATGATGATGAAAAAATGAATGAATGAATGAAGATGAAAAAAATGAAGTGATAAAAAAAATCACACTATTTTTTTCTGAAAAAAAAAATATATATTTTACAAATAAAAAGTTTTTTATTGCAACTGTATTTTCTTGGAAAATGTTTGTTTAAATTTGTGTGCAAATACATTAAAAAAAAAAACTCCATATGAATTTATTGCAAAAAGAAATAAAATTTTTATCATTTAAAATTTTAGTCTCCATGTTTCTCAAAATGGCTTTCTTTAATTAAGTTATTAAGTTTTAAACATGAAGAACGTCATTTTAGGTACAGACAGAAATGAATGAAAACTTTCAACTGCATATTATAAAATGAAAAATTGTTCGCAGGGTAATGAACCGATTCCTCAACATCCCCCCCCCCCCAAATAATAATAATTATAATAATAAAACTATTTTGCAGTTTTAAAAATTGGTATTTCCTTTTAGTATTCGATATAAATTTGCATCACTGTAAAATAAATAAACGGACGATTTTGCGGAAATTGTACTGGTAACCGGGACGCCAGTACAATTTACTGTTTTTTAACGGAAAAAATTCCCGAAAATTAAAAAAAAAAAAATTCCAAAAAGTTTTTTTTTTTTTTTTTCGGAAATTTTTTTGTTAAAAACAGTGAATTGTGCTGGCAGAATCCCGATTACCAGTACAATCTCCGTAAAATCGTCCGTTTATTTATTTCACAGTGATGCAAAATTATATCGAATATATCGAGGAAATACTAATTTTTAAAACTGCAAAATAGCTTTTTTTTTTCGGTGGTATGTGGGTTTTTTATATTTAATCAGAGAGATAGCCTTCAATTATCTATTTTCAAAGTTTTCTCGTGGAACACTAGATATAAATAAAGAAAAAGCTTCAGAATGTAGCTATTATAGCAATTTGAATATTTTATTAAAAGGAAATTTCAATTATATAACGATCCCTTTTTTTAAGCACTTTTATTTACAGATATTGGTACGATAAAATCAGAAAATTAGTCTAAAATCTTACAATAAAAATATTTTAACTTTTGAAAAAATACCCTAACTAGAGCGGTTTTATTCTACGGCATTTTAATGCCATACAACCGTATTTACTGTTTACAAACTCCCAAACAATCGGTTCAAATGAAACTATACGAAAATAAACTTTTTTTTATATGATATACACCGCACATTTATGCGAGCAACATCGCCCATTTTTTTTTTTTTTTTTTTTTTTTTTTTAATTATATCGTACAATATGAAACTACTATTTAAATATGCTAAAATGGTTAACTTTTAACGAATAGATTTTTTAAAACTAAAAGGCTAAGGGCTTAGCACAAGAAAACTTATACAAAAAGACACAAATCAGCAACTAGTTAAATCCAATCTAAATGCCACTTTTCACTTGGATTTTTTAAGTTAATGTTGGCACTTAAATCTCCAGTAAAAGAATTTATTATGTTATTAACCCTGCGAAAGCAAGGAACTGTATTTAAATTATTATAAGAGCTTCCGGGAACATTAGGCTATAAAACTACAAACCATCGGAGATCTCATATGCAACCTTTGAAGAAGATCGATTGAATTTCACAGACAGGAGCTTGAGGAAAAAGCATTTTTAACATATCTCAGCTGGAAAATTCCGATAAGGAGGAATACAGCGATACCAAAATTAACATATTTTTTTTACCACCTACAGTGATATGCCTACTGAATGGAACTAAAGAATGAATGCTTGTGCTTCTGAGAAAGATGCGTTAACCCTTAAAAAATTGTCACATAACTACTCCGATACTTTATCCGTTAACGCCTGATTCGAAAAATGATTTTAAAAGATCGATTAATTCATAGGATACAGTTATTGTATTAAATTCTATATACTAAATTTTAATATTTAAAATTTGCCTTTTCAGAATTATCGAGAGATGATACTAGGACTAGGGCTCAAAACAAACTTTCACTAGCACCTGTAATTACAGTGAAAATTACAAGTTAAATTAGGAAAATTGAAAGAAAAAAAAAAAAGCTGCTATCTTTGAGATTGCTAGCAGAAGTCAAAAATTAAATTTAATGTAAAGAGTTTAAATTATGTAAACAAAACAACTGTGTTATAATTTGTAATATTGTAATAATGGAAATTGTCAACTAAAGTTTATATAGAACTTTTCATTATCTAGATCAGGGACGTCAAAACCTTTTCAAATCCATTTCGTTCCCTTATGGTTGAATTGGAGTGATTATTATTATTTTTATTTTATTTTATTTTATTTTTTTTTTTTTTTTGCATTTTTGTTACATTATTCTGATTGTGTTGGAAAGCATTTCATATTGTATGCGTATGATTTTTTTTCTTTCTTGTTTTTAATGATTTTTTTTTTTTTTTTTTTTTTTTTTTTTTTTTTTTTTTTTTATAAATGATCATCTGTTCTACCAGAACTTTCTCAAAGTGTATTCGAAACACTGCTGCGATTTCAAACTAACAAAAATAATATTTCTGTTAATTCTGAAACTTTTAAGAAGCACGTGTAAAGAGTCTTCAAAGTTTAATCATACAGGCATTATTCGCTTTATAATTTGCACTCGCGTCTTGAGTCAATCATGACTGGTAGTTATATACAGTGAAGTTCACAGCAAAAAATAAAAAATGTCTCACTGGAACTGATGCAGCTCAAATCTATGAATAATGTAGACAATTTCCAAAAGAAGAAATGAGATTTTTAAAATACAGATAATTTCGGTCCAGCCAAATATTAAGCAGCATTTTCGCCTAAATTCTGATTTTGGGCCGAAAACAGGGGTGATTCTGGATGAAATTTTTTTTTCGGAAATTCACATCGCTTTTTCGGAAATCGGCGGGGTGGGGGGGGGGGTCGTGACTACCTCCCTTCAGCGATCCTCGGGCAAAATCGGCGTTTTTCCTCTATCTTAAAACGAAATCAGCAATATTTTAGGAAAATCGGCGATTTATTGCGATCTTTTGACGAAATCGGCCGTTTTTCCGCGATCTTTTGACGAAATCGGCGTTTTTCCATGTTCTTTTAAGTGAAATCATCGCTTTTTGACGATCTTTAGACAAAATTTGCATTTTTACGCGATTTTTTCTCGAAAACGGCATTTTATTCCCGCAATCTTTTGACGAAATCGGCGTTTTTTCCGTGATCTTTTGATGAAATCGGCGTATTTTTTCAAATATTCTTTTGACAAAATATTTTTAAGCGAATCTTTTATCGAAAACGGCGTTTTTTCCCGTTATCTTCAGACGAAATCAGCAATATTTTAGCAAAATCAGCGATTTATTACGATCTTTTGACGAAATCGGCCGTTTTTCCGCGATCTTTTGACGAAATCGGCGTTTTTCCATGTTCTTTTAAGTGAAATCATCGCTTTTTGACGATCTTTAGACAAAATTTGCATTTTTACGCGATTTTTTCTCGAAAACGGCATTTTATTCCCGCAATCTTTTGACGAAATCGGCGTTTTTTCCGTGATCTTTTGATGAAATCGGCGTATTTTTTCAAATATTCTTTTGACAAAATATTTTTAAGCGAATCTTTTATCGAAAACGGCGTTTTTTCCCGTTATCTTCAGACGAAATCAGCAATATTTTAGCAAAATCAGCGATTTATTACGATCTTTTGACGAAATCGGCGGTTTTTCCGCGATCTTTTGACGAAATCGGCGTTTTCCTATGTTCTTTTAAGTGAAATTACCGTTTTTTCGACGATCTTTAGACAAAATTTGCATTTTTACGCGATTTTTTTCTCGAAAACGGCATATTATTCCCGCAATCTTTTGACGAAATCTGCGTTTTTTCCGTAATCTTTTGATGAAATCGTCGTATTTTTTCAAATATTCTTTTGACAAAATATTTTTAAGCGATCTTTTATCGAAAACGGCGTTTTTTCCCGTTATCTTGAGACGAAATCAGCAATATTTTAGCAAAACCGGCGATTTATTGCGATCTTTTGACGAAATCGGCGGTTTTTCCCGTTATCTTTAGACGAAATCAGCAATATTTTAGCAAAATCGGCGATTTATTGCGATCTTTTTACGAAATCGGCGGTTTTTCCACGATCGTTTGACAAAATCGGCGTTTTCCCATGTTCTCTTAAGTGAAATCATCGTTTTTTCGACGATCTTATGCAAAATTTGCCTTTTTACGTGGTTTTTTCTCGAAAACGGCATTTTATTCCCGTGATCTTTTGATGAAATCGGCGTATTTTTTCAAATATTCTTTTGACAAAATATTTTTAAGCGATTTTTTATCGAAAACGGCGTTTTTTCCCGAACGAAATCGGCGTTATATCCGCAATCTTTAGACGAAATCGGCGTTTTCCCGCGGTCTTCAGAAGAAATCAGCGGTTTATCTGCGATATTTGGTGAAATTGCCGGTTTTTCCGCGATCCGCACAGGAAATTCGTGTTTTTTATCGATCTTTTAACAAAGTTCGTTTACAAAAAAATTGACGAAATCGTCGTTTTTCCACGAAATATTGACGAAATGTATGCTATTTCGGCGACCCTTTCACGAAATTTGCATTTCGACGCAATTGTTTTTTCCGCGCGCAAAACCGTACAAGTTCGCAACTATGCGGAACTGATAACCCAATTTCAAATTTTCGGAAGAGGATGCCTTAAATTTTCGGAAAATTCGGAATTTTCGGACGAGAATCACCCCTGGCCGAAAACGACACCTAATTTTCCATTGATCTTTAGTAACAATTAACAAGAATTTAAAATGGGATTGCTTATTTTAATCAGATTTCTGCTTTCGAATTACTGTTAGTGCTTAAAATCTCAGTAAAAGAATTTATTATTTTACTGACCACGCGAAAGCAAGAGAATGTACTTAATTTATCATTAGTGCTTCCGGGATCATAAAATTGTTGACCTTCAGCAATCGAACGTTCGACTTTTGAAAAAAGATAACGGATTTAATTTTAGAGACAAAAGTTAAAAGGAAAAGCCACTCCTAACTATATCTCAATACGATAATTCTGATAAGTAAAAATATGGAATCTGCAAATCCATTTATACTCTGTACAGTATAATATAACCACTAAGTGGAACTAAAAAATACGAGCATGTAGTTTTTCAAAACATGTGTTAAATTTAATGCAAATTCAGCAAATATTCTAAGATTAGACAAACAAAACAACGAAATTATATTTTCGAACATTACAATAATAGTAATAAAAAAATCAAGGTTAAATAACTTTGTTTTCGATTATCAAGAAATTTTAAATTCACAAATATTTCTATGATATAGTATAATTCCTACAATAAAAATTATCAAAGTATGCATATACACAGGCTTCTACTATGTATTAAGTACAGTACATACATATATTTTAAAAAATACACAAAAAAATTCACAAACACAAAAACACTTCGCATTTTCCATTTAATTTAAACTGCATATGAGGAAAGAAAAGTGGGGCCATATACATATTTTCACAGGAGGAAAAATAATTTTAGGCTGAATGATTGCTTGTGACCTCTTTCAATACGGGGGGAAATGCGAGCGGTATACAAAATAACTTTCGGACTTATTTTTTAGTGTAAAAAGTAAATAAATTAATAAATAAATTTAAAAAAATGTTAATCTTGTGGGTGGCCTGTATAAACTCTCTGGCTAGCAATTAGCTTGTTAATTTATTTTTAAACTAAGTTTACAATTTTTTGTAAATAAGAAAAATCATGGGGATATTTCCCACTAAAAAATAGAAAATTAAGGAGGAAGAAAAACTACCAGTTAATATTTGAAATTAATTATGTTTTAAAAGTAAATGAGTATCAAAATTTTAAAACTAAGCATACAACTCCCGTAGTTCTAGTGTAAATAATCCTATTCATATATTATTTCATGCATAAACTTTTACGAAAGTACTTAATGATTTTGTAGTATCATGAAGAACTCTTGAAAAAGTTTTCATATCAAAATTCCCGGTACTTAATATCTTTGAGCGTTCGTTAAAGGAAGTCTTTTCGGTTTACAAGTGTTAGGATTTCGTTAGTAATTTTACCTCCTTAAAGTACTGCGTTTTGATTTATTTTAATTAAAAAAGACTATAAAGCTCGCAAAATTTATTTAGACCATTTAAACACTTGCTTCCTTTAAATGCACAGGAAGAACGAAGATAAAGTACAGGGGTTGGACAAAAATATGGAAACACCTTAAAAAAAACACGTTTCCTTGCCTAGTATTGTGTACGGTACCCGTTGTTATTCAAAACAGCTTGCAGTCTTCTCGGAATGGATAAATACAGTTTCTGTATGTTTGCCAAGGGAATATTGTACCATTATTCCTGCAAAACGGTGGCAAGTTCAGATAACGATGTTGGCGGTGCATAGCGGGAATGCACTTTCCGCTCCAATGTAGATCACAATGGTTCGATAATATTCAAGTCTGATGACTTTGGTGGCCTGGGAAGATGCGAAAATTCATCCTCGTGCTCAGAAAACCAGTCCTGGACAATGTGAGCTGTGTGAACGGGGACGTTGTCGTCTTGGAAGATACCATCATCATTGGGGAACAAAGCTTGTACCATTGGATGGACTTGATCGGCCAAAATATTCACATAAGTCTGAGCAGTAATACGCCCTTACAGAGTTATCATGGGGCCAGAAGAGAACCACGATATGGCTGCCCAAACCATCACTAAACCTCCGCCATGTTTCACTCTTGGCAACAAGCAGTCTGTATTATAGGCTTGAGATGGCGTTCTCCAGACGTAAACTCGGCCAGAAGTGGGGAACAATGCGAAAGAAGACTCATCAGACCATATTACGCTCTTCCACTGCTCTATAGTCCAGGCTTTAAGACTTAAACACCACTTTTTCCTGTTACAGGCATTAGCATTACTGATGGCTGGCTTTTCAATTGCAACACGGTCAGCAATTCCTTATTTATGAAGCTCCCTTCTAATTGTTTTGGTACTCACAGGATTTGGTAACACGACATTCATTTCAGCAGTAACTTTTGCAGCCGTGGACTGCTTATTTTTCGCGATAATCCTCCTTAATGATCGTCTGTCACGATCACTCAGCACACACTTTCGTCTGCGCTGTGATTTAGCGGATGATGTTTTATCCGCATTTTAAATATGCGGAATAAATCTTCGACACAGTACCTCTTGAAACACTAAAAACCTCGGCTACCTTGCTTACGGAAGCACCCACCATACGCGCGCCAACAATTTGTCCACGTTCGAAGTCTGTTAACTCTGACATAATGCAATGATAATCTCACATAACAGTGCTCCAACAACGACTGAACGGTGCAGCGGTTTTACGAAGTTGTACAGTTGGCGTCAGTAGGCGAAAACTCTAGTGCCATCAACATAGTTCACTATAATCAATCTTTCTTTTCAAACATGCATTTCAAAAGGTGTTTCCATATTTTTGTCCAACCCCTGTAGTACCCCGAATTACGTTATCCCGCATTTATGTCGTCTTATTTAGAAAAAAAATCCTTAGTTAGAAACGTAAAATTTTTTGGAAAATTCTGTTTCTATGAAGAGAAATTTTACTGCGATATTCAAGTGATAGCGCCAAGGGAAAAAAAAAAAAAAAGAAAAAAGAAAAGAAAAGAAAAGAAAAACTTGAAAAAGGATAAAATTTTAGCATTTTGTTTCTAAAAGACACAGAAAAATTTGTCGGTTCAAAGTTTATTGCAAGATTTTTTCACTAACTCAAAGACATGATTGGGGCAGCCAGAACAATAAATTGTAAATAGAAAACTGATTGGTTTGGTCCAAATTTTTGTATTACAAACCAATTTCTTTCTAATTTTAAATGTATGCAACATAATCCCTAAATACAATAGAATATGTTTATTAGATTTTCGAGATTTTTATTACTTACCATTTTTTGTTTATCTACACGTACGTCGACCTATGTTGCTAGTCTTAGAATGAATTGCTGACTTAAGGTATTACTGTAGAAAAAATTAAAATTATTTATTTAAGCTACATATCAACAAGTAGATAAGAGGAACCGAAGATCGCACATATAAGTTATCTTTAATATTAATTTCGAAACATTGTATCCTAATTAATAAATCTAAACCGTTAATTATTAAAACCTTAAGTTTTCAATAAAAACATGGATGGCATCAGCCTTTTCTCTATTAGTGAAGGGAAGCGTCTTTCAGAGCGTTTCTAACACAATTGATAGTTGCACACTCGAACAGTGGCTTATATATATATAAATAAAACGAGGCGAAATTTTGCATACGCATTTTTTTCCCCATATCGTATTTGCATGCTATTAGTATCCTTCTCCCGATAACTCGCAACAGGAATAGAAACTTCAACGTTTTTATGGACCAGGTTTTGCACAAACACCTTTACGCACTATTTCTAACCCATACATTTATCAATAAGTTCCTAGAGTGAAATTTTATTTCTTTACTTAGTAAAATGCTGCAAAGATCTGGAAATATGGCATAAGATCGGATCTAGTAATATTGCATTGCGTCATTCAGCCCAAAAGATCGTTCTGGTCCCGAAATGCTGAATTTAAAACAAAGTAAGCACAAAGTCTTCCAGCAACAAAAGATTATTATAGTAGCCAGAGAAACAGGCTGGTGTAGTGATCCCCCTAACGCGAACACTAACTTTTTTTACATCCTAAGTAGTTAAATCCCCCGAGATCATATTCTATCAAACCATGAAAATCGTTAGTCTTATCGCAGATAAATTCAAAATCTAATGACATTTTTTAGGCAATAGAAGAAGGATGAAAAATGTTTTATATTAATTGTATGAAATAAGCATTAAACCTTTCCAGTAATTTATTTACTAGTTATTTCATTTATCTACTGACAGGTGTTGAGTTTGTTATTCGTTATGCGAAGATTAATGAAATGCAAGACCCTGTTAAATTACAAAAAGAAAGTACTTCAGCTGGAATAAAGATATGTTTTTAACAGGAAATAATATTATTATGAAAGAGAGCTCTTTATATGAGCTAAAACAACGGTACATTAACAGTGAATGAATATATTTTAAATTTGATGAGTGCACAAGTAAATAAATGGAATATAATTTAGGAAGAAAAACTGATTTTGAGTATTTTAAATTATTAATGTATGATTCTACATCATAGCATTCTTTGATGAAAGTTCTTTATTTGGATGTGTACTATCACCTCTTAAAGTTGACCATCTTTTATGAAACACCCTGTATATACATATGTTGGATTTGACAACAGCTAGAAACGCAGGGAAGGCGGTTTCAATTTTTAATGAAAAGAAAAATGCGAAGGAGTCAGAATTCTATTATCAGATTCTAACTGAAAGCAAAAATTTCCCTTAACCCGAAAGGAATGAGAACAAAATACGCTCCAAAAATATTAAATATGAAGCAAAATGGTCCGATCAATCCCAGCGCAGAAGGCATCGGAGAAACATTTACGAAAGAGAAATTAAGCGATTAAATATTAATAGAACAGGAAATCACAAGGTAGGTTGTCCGTCAAAAATTGAAATTTCTTTTATCATTCTTTAATTAAAATGATGGTAATATTAGATCTAGAAAATTTGTCTTAAAATTTATTTTGCTTTTACTCCAGTAAGAAAATTTTTAAAAGCATAGCAAAGAACTAACTATTCGCCTTTAGCTAAAAACTATTTTCTTATCTGAACTCTTATTTGAGACTTTTTAGCGAAGCTTCATTCGTAAATGCATAAAAATTTGCAACTTTTCATATTCAGATATCAATAAATCGAATAAGGCTTTATATTTAACAATAAACGCAAAGTATATTTCAGAAAATGCTGTGGCGTTTCGGCATAAAAGAATGATAAAAAAGAAGACATCAGGAAATGGATAATACTTCAATATGTAAAACAGTATTTGCGATAAAACTGAACACCTTTTTTGTTTTTAGGCCCTTAAAAATAACTTCGGTAAATTACAAATTATTATGAACGAAAATAAATCACCACACTCTAAATATTACGGTCTTAGTGCTGAGACAAAAATGGTGGCTGTGGCAGGCGGAATTTTCTTAAGGATGTTCTCAAATCCAAACATCTAATTTATTGACATAAGTTTTATTTTCTTCGGAAAAGATTGAAACTGGCAGCAGATGTTGTTCAGTAACTATATAATCAAAGGTTTTTCTTTTTCATGTTTTTTGAAAACTCAATAGATTTTTCAGAAAATAGTGTGAAAGTGGGCATTTTGAGCCGAATTTCCGCGTAAAAGAAGAATAACCACTGAAGTGGGTGAAAAACGTCTTTGTCACGTGATCAAAATCCCTTATAACTCAATAGGTAATTTATTTAACAAAAAATAGAAAAAAAAACACAGTTCGATTCTGAATCGCATCCTTAGTCATGCTTTCCACTTTTATATCCTTCTGTTAAAAAGGAGATTTGTAAATTGGTCAAAAACGTTTTGAACTTGTTGAGCAGAGTTGTTGAGCGTTTGGACGATTTCCCCCGACAACAGTATTTTTCAAAAGTTTTCTTTGGCTTATTTGATCTCAGAATAATAAAGTAACTAAAAAAAATTATTAGTGTCCAAACTTAAAAAACATTGTAAATACGTAAAAAAAAAAAAAAAAAAACACCTACGATTGTTGCCAGTTATGCGTCAGCGTTGAGACTAAGAGTTTAAGGGATGGTGATTAACTTGTACTGCCTCAGAAATTGAGTATTGCTAACAACAAGAATCATAAAATTTGAAAAACACCACACTGTTAAAAATTTGACCCATTTGCTGCAACATTACTCCACCGCTTTTATAGAAAACTGTTACTTTACTGTGTCATGGAGCATTCTCATTGGTCATAAAAGAGATATTCTATAAAAGCTGTGGCGAGACGCTGCAGCAAATGGGTCAAATTTTTAACACTGCAATCTTTAAGGCACGCAATAATTATGAAATACAGCCTTTATGATATAAGGATGAAAATAATAATTATGAAATAAGAACCTTTAATCCTTTCGGTAAAGAGGAGCTGGACGCGGTTATGTACATTTCTGGTACGAAAAAGCTTTCCCACAAGAGTGGTTGAGCTGTACAGCAGCGTAAGCCGCGAAAACGTATTTTGAAAGGAAGAGAATTTTGCGGCATTGTTTAAAATTTCGAGTGTGATTGATACTAAATTTTTCATTTGAACAGCGAGCATCATCGGTATTTAATGTGTTTAAAAAATGTTTCTAAAATGTTTATACTGCTTTGTCATAACCTAAGCCAATCCTTGGCTGAAAGCCGATTTCGACGGAATCTTATCTGGATGATTAGACGGAAAAACAAACAAAAGTCTTAGCATTTTGCATTTAAGATCGTATCTATTTCTTCACAATACATGGCATTGGTGTAAATAAAATTATTAAATAATAAATAACAGTACCCAGGGAACATTTCATGGATGCCGCTAATAAGCGACGGTAGTACACAGAGAACGTTTCGTGGCCGCCACCGAAAAAGTTAAAAACAGTTCGCGGGAGAAAAAAATGATTTAGAAGTTATCATTTACGTATTCATTCACAGATCTGAAACCAAGACATTTCTGTACCTAAAATATATAAATCGTATAAACGTGGATAAATTTTAAAAGGAAAAAAGATGTTTCTTTTGTTTCAGGAAAAATCATTTTTATGGCGCGATCACACACACTGTTTAAGCGAATCTTTAGGCTCAACACGCAGCATTAACTGCAACTGCTTCTCGAAAAACGCCAAGTAATTGAGATTGTCGACAGAATAAGCGCAAAACCCTCTGTTGAAGCAAAAAGATGAGGACCAAATATAGTACAAGGTACAATACAATGTATGTATAATTCATTTGGATTCATATTTTCCCCTTCATATTTTTGTTTCCTTTTGAGAACAACGGTTTTTGACCTTAATGTATTGACGATCATTTTCTGAATTTTTAAGCTATGTTTTTGAGACGAATTTCATCAAAAATAATTAAATTAGATAAAAAAGAACTACTTTGATAAGCATTTATGACTTACTTTTTGTGAAATCAGACTGCTTGATTGTCACTTAATATAGTTTAAACCGAAAAGAAAAATCAAAATCACAAAATTCTGTTACCAAATTTTCTAACTGAAATTAAAAAGGAAAACTGAAACACAGAAGATAATAAAATCTGTTCCAAGAACATTACGTATGCAACAAAATGATCCAAGTAATTTCCAGCAGTGGGCATCACGAAGCATTTCCGAAGGAGAAATTCAATGATAAATTTTTAATAAGAGCAGAAAATGATAAGGTAAGATGCACAGAGAAGCGCCGATTTTCTTTTACGATTAAAACAGACGGAAATGGAAAAGGGCATTTTTCAATTCGAAATTGCGTTCGCGTTTCTTTAGGCAATGTAAATTTTAGAGCATTGATTTCAAGCAAAATTTGAAATAATGCACAAATGCAAACTAAATATGAGACATGTTTTTAAATAATTACCATTTTGATAATAAAAAAAAAATAATAATAATAATTTTATTATTTTACAGGCACTCAGAATATTTAATTAAAATTTTCCTTCTATAAGATATTTGAAAATAAGCAAGTTCATATTTTCTAATAAATTCGTTTAGTCAATTATTTTAAACAGATTTACTCTGCGCTAATAAGGTTTACGACACTTATCTTATTGTACGACCAGTTTTTGCACCCCATCCTTGCAGAAATATACTGCCTGTTGCGCTAACAAAGCCGTTTTTACGTCATCATCATTTTAGTGCTAACTGCCAAGATGCTTTACTAAGTGCAGGAGCAAGAGTGGTAATTAATTCACTTGGATCTAAATCAGAGCTATGCAGAGGGCGATGTTTCAATCTCCATTTTTTGCTATTAAACCATATGACGCGATAAGATTTTCGATTTTATGAGCCGTATGAGAGCCGATTGACTACCACTTGTTCCTAAATGAAATAGTTTTCTGTTTAATCTATAGCAAATTAAAGTAAATTAAATTTACTTTATTACTGTATTATTTTTCATAATACAGTATAACGCAAGCCATTAATGAAAAACTCCAAACTAATCGCTTCCTTGATTTGTCCGTACGTCATATGAGCAACGTGTTTTTGCCAATAATGATTTGCCCGTACCACGTACCGGCAATGTGCGGTTATTGTATCACGGAAAAATAATTTTAACATGATTAATTCAACGGAATTAAGGTTAATTGGTGAAAAAATCTGGAAAGAAGGCTTACCTTGCTCCAAAAATTCTCAAATATTACAGTAAGACACACAAATTATAGTTAAAAATTGCAAAAGTGAGTTAATGAATTCCAGCAATCAGACAGCCGCAACTGATCAATGGCTTGCATGCAAATGAGGCTTGGTTTATTTTGTGTCGCCCGATTATCTACGCTAGGAATATAGGCCCAGGGGGGAGAGCCCCCGTTTGGGTCTTTCTAAGGGAACCTAACCCGTATTTACGCAAGGTTCGAAGAAAACCACGAAAACTCGGAACGGTTAGGCCAACGGCCGCGATCGGGTTCGAATCCAGCACCTGCCGTTTACCAATTGAGAGGTCAGAACCTCTCGGCCACTGGTGGGGCCTGCATGAAAATGAGACTCGAAGATGATTTCAAATCATGATATATTATTCTCAACAGTAAATTTTTATTGTAAATTTTGCATTATTTAATCAGAGCATTTTTCTGATTTAATAAGGCAAAAATTTCTGTTTTGAAAAACCGCTGTAAAAGATGCAAAAAATAGACATTATTTGATTAATATTGATCAGTTAAGTTGCTAACATGAGGATTTACTTAATTTTTACTTGATATAATTTTAACTTAGATATAATTTAAAATTACGAAACCTATTCGCAGCTATTTTTTAATATTAAAGATTTTTTTTCTATCGCTAAAAACACAACCAGAATAATGCAAATCGTTTAAAACAATATGCTATTAAAAATGTATGAAATTTTCCAATCTCACACAAGGCATTATTGAAAAAAAAATACAAAAGAAAAATGGCAAATTAAACTTAACGAAATAAAAATTCAGCAATCGAACATTGTTCAAAACAGATAATCACAAAATAAGTCGGGCGCTAAAACTTGATCACACCATCTTTCTTTAGTACAGCAGGAGCTGTCATTTGAAAATGACGCTTCTCTTCTTAAACTTAAAATTGATTTCTCTTTTCCAACTCTGAACAAAATTTAGAAGCATACCGATGAACTTTCTCATCTTCACACGAGGCTTATTTGCGATGCATTATGGATCATTCAACAACTATAAATCAAACTTATCACAGGTATTTTGAATAGTTGGAAGAAATATTCATCAATAATTCTAGAATACATTGTTTTTAAGTCACACATGCTATCAACTATAGGTAGCGAATTCAATGATGATATCATAATATGACCTTCATAAAATGATGCGGGACGGAAACTGCTACATTTATTTAGTAAAAATCGCATATATTAGTAAATACAGTGAAACCTCCGAATAAGGGACACCCATGGGACCGGAACTTTTGTCCCTTAAATAGAGGTGTCCCTTATTCGGAGTTTTTACATTTTTTTAATTAATCATTCATAAGGACATAAAAACACAAAAAATTAAAATTGAAGTTTAAATCTACCCAAAGGTTATAAATTACATTAATTAGGCACAAAAGTAATAGATAATTAATTAATTTAATGTTTAATTGATTACTTAATTAGTAAATGATTTGTTGACTTATTGATTTGTATTTTTTAAGTAAACGTTTCAATAATGTAAAAAGTGTAATAATATTTTCAAAAATCTTACTTGCGAAGTAATCAATAAAAAAAATGACTGTTTTGCAAATTTCAATTTTTCTACTACTAAACTTTTCAGATATTTATTTACCAAACTTATAACTTTTAGTCCTCCATTATAAGCAGTATTTACGAAAAAAAGTATTCAACTGCTTTGCATATTTTAAAGCATCTGTAAAGTTCTTTATTTCATAATTTTCCTTTCTCTTTCATTTTCAGAGTCTTCCCTCACAATTTTCAGCATGCTTTTCAATATAGACTGGGAGGTGGCAGCACAGACAATCACCTCATCGAATTCACAACAGAAATTCCAGAATCAGTTAAAACTCAATATGCATTTTAAAACGCAATCTGTCTACTAAAACACCTAAAAATATGAACTCTGAAAATCTTAAATTTGACTCGTAGATTTACCATTATACTTTCCTGTACTCAAATCTATGAAAATATGGAGGACTGGCTGCAGGATACCCCAGTAATAAACCTATGAACCAACCACTAAAATCGGGTTTATATGTGCTTTCCACCTAGATATGACTTGGCAGACCAATTGTATTTTAATATGTGAATCGAATTTTAAACAATTCTGGAATATCATCTGTGAACTCAAGGAAATTATTGTCTGCACTGTCACCTCTGGCTCTAACTGGGATAAAAGCACTTCGATATCTTCATCTCAATTGTGGATAAATAAATGCGCATCAATTGAGTTGCATACCTCTATACCAACATAACTGCTTAACTCATAAGTTCACAAAATTCTGTATTTTCATTTTCATCACAGACTATTTCATTATCTCCAATGCAAAAATCAAACCCTTTAACATTTCGCACTCGCCCAGTGTGACTGAGCAGCATTTTTCTTTGCAAAATTTGTTTTTGTCATTCCAGTAACAATGGAAAATAAAACTTGTTATTTAATTAAAGTTTTTTTTTTTTTTTTTTTTTTGAAATTGTGTACTTGAAGGAAACTTTTTGTTTTTAAGTGGTGTCAACTGAATAAAATTTGTGTAAGAAACACCCGAGTCGAAAAGGTTAATCTCATTTTCAAGTGTCCCTTAAATCGAGTGTCCCTTATCCAGAGGTAAATACATTACAATTCCTATACCAAGGGACTGGGACCGGAACTTTTGTCCCTTAAATAGAGGTACCCCTTATTTGGAGGTTTCACTGTATAACACTTTTTTGACTTTTTGCTACATTTAGCAGCAGGGCTGTAATTAGAAGTTAATATTAGGGGGTGCTTAAAAGAAATATAGCGGAGGGGGGGGGGGTATACTTTATCTCTTTAGCACAAACTAATATAGAAACACACATACATCTATGATCAAAGTATTACATAGAATGATAAATTTGTGCACTATTCATATTGTAGAGACTATGTTTTTACTTAAACTGTTTATAATAAACTTGTACTAGCAGTAACAGACAACGGAACATGTGAAAATGAGTTTTTCTTCATGATGGGTGTTTTCTACATTTCTCTTATTTAAATTATTTTAAGTCAAGAACCATTAAAGATAAATAGTTCAAACTTGTTACATGACTCTTTCGATTGTTTTACTTTAATTTCGATAAAGCAAAATTTAAAAATGTATCTACTTTTGAAAATGTGATTTTTAAGTTGTATCCTTTTATATTTTTATTTAAAATTTTTATTTAAATTAATGTATCTTTTAAATACTGAATTAAAATTAAAACAAATTTCTGACTATTTAAGAGAAAAAAAAAATTAAATTCTACAAATAATTCGAATTAACGATTTTAACTTGCCCTTTTTTTAATGAATTTTAAAAAAATTATGAGAAGATTTATTGTGATATTTTGTTTACGAATAATATGATTATCCATCACAAAAAATTTCAAACTTTTAATTCAATAAATAAAAATTTTAAAATGTGTCTCGAACCCCCTTAAAATTGATAGCTCTTTTTTTTTTTTTTTTTTTTTTTAAATCTCGGAGCAAACTTTAAAAGTATATTGATGGACATTTCCTCTTCGCTCAAGACACTGAATAATCCACAATGCAATAAAAAACTACAAATCAAACTTATCACTGATTTTTAAAACAGTTGGAAGCAAAATTTGACAATTCATATATAATTTTTATTCACATGTACGCTATCAGCAATGAAGTCAATGATTTTCTTGTCACGATATGATATTCATAAAACAGAGCAGGATGGAAATTGTTATAATTATGTATTTGGAGAAAATCTATTGGGAGAAAAGAAAACAAGTAAGAAAAATCATGCTTTAAGCGTAGATTATGAAACACTTGCCAACACTTCCTGAAATCTTTTACAAAACTTTGTTATTTATGGAAAGAAAATGCTTCTGTCCATAGCCAAATAAGTACTCCAATGCTTTTGAACAACCCTGTATTTGATCCGCCGGTCGAAACATATATAGAAAATAGGAAAATTTAGTTTAGCAAGGAAGTGTCTAATTGCTTGAAATTTCTGTTTCAGCATTTTATTCCATTATATTCAAAATACTTGAATACTTTTATTCAGCCCTGTAATTTATTTAGTACCTTTAATACACGCCAGTTTTTTGTCAAAATTTAATTCAAACAAAAACACTCTTAAAACTACTTAAATTACATTTCCAGAAATGATCATTAATGGGTGACTATGTAGCTAATTCTTTGCGTGACTCTGCATATTATTTTATCTATATTTCACAAACATTAGTAAACTGAAAGCAGTTCAACGTAAAAATGCATAACTTATTTAAAATACACCTTGGAGTTAATGACCCTCACATTCAGTAACCATGAACTCTTGAGTAACCCTGTATATCAACTATAACATTTATACACACCATATAAATTGCAGACATTTAGTAAAACTCAAAAATGCATATCATAATTGAAAATGTATTTAATCTATCCATCAGCTATCATTGATAATATACAGTACTTCGGATAAGAATATAAGATTTGAAATATTTTGTGTGTCCCTGTAAATGCTATCCACTTCATATTATGCTTTAAATATTAAGTCTCAGTGTCGTATATCAATTTTATGATACTTAAAATTGTTTAAAATAATTAAAATATGTTGCAAACAAACTCCCCCTTTATTATTGTGCAATTATATTATTTTGTGTTGCCCTGTAAATGAATAGTAATTATTGTTTTCACTGCGTATTTTACAAAATGCATATTTTAGTGCACTTTGCGAATCCATATAAATTCGCACATGTTTGATAGGGTGCAACACCTTTAAATTTCATTTGAAATTATTTTTTCCCATAGGCCGTAATGTATTGGAAAACTTTTGACAATCCCTGTAAATAAACTAATCATGCTAAAAACTTCAATAGGGTTTGTGCTAGGGTGAATGTTAATAACATATAAAAATTTCATAGCAATCCGAATATATTTATGAGAGTTAGAGCGCAGACGGACGGCCAGACAAATACCAAATGCATAAACACTTTTCAACTTTGCTGGAAAGTGTTAAAAAGATAGAAGAGATGAAAAAATATAATAAAAAAAATATTGCCCAGTTAAACTGATGGCATTGAGCTCACAGGCTACGCATACTAATTGTACATTACAGCCTTGTATTTTCGTTAATTCCGTTCGAAAAAAAAATTAAGAAGGGGAAACAGCTCTCCCCTTTCTCCTTTTTTATACTTAATCATTAAACTTCCTAAACTATCAAGTACATGCTTTATCATATTAAAAAACCTATATCCAAAATTCAGAGCAAATCGGATAATTCTTAATAAAAACCCATTTAGCAGTTATATAATTTAAGGGGAGTTATTTCCCTCTTTTATACTTAACCATTAAACTTTCAAAACTATTCAGAGATTTGAACGAAATCTGACAATTCTGTTTGAAAAATCCATTTATGCAAGTTAAGGGGAAGGGCATTAGAACCCCCGTTCCCCCTGTTTATACTTATTCAATGAACACCTAATAACAGCCACGGACTCGCCTCATCAGAATGATCCTATATCTAAATTTTGAACGAAAACTGTTAATTCTGCATGAAAATCCCGTTTATATCAATTAAGGGGAGGGGCATGAGCCCCCCGTTCCCCCTGTTTATACTTATTCAATGAACACCTAATAACAGCCACGGTATCGCCTCATCCGAATGATCCTATATCTAAATTTTGAACGAAAACTTAATTCTGCATGAAAATCCCGTTTATATCAATTAAGGAGGGGCATGAGCCTCCCGTTCCCTCTGTTTATACTTATTCAATGAACACATAATAACAGTCATGGAATCGCCTATGATCCTATAGAATGATCCTATAATCTAAATTTTGGATCCTATAGAATGATCCTATAATCTAAATTTTGGACAAAAACTATTAATTTTGCATGAAAAACCAGTTTATATCAATTAAGGGGAGGGGCATGAGCCCCCCGTTCCCCCCGTTTATACTTATTCAATGAACACCTAATAACAGCCACGGTATCGCCTCATCCGAATGATCCTATATCTAAATTTTGAACGAAAACTGTTAATTCTGCATGAAAATCCGTTTATATCAATTACGTGGGGGGGGGGCATGAGCCCCCGTTCCTCCTGTTTATACTTATTCAATGAACACATAATAACAGTCACGGAATCACCTCATCAGAATGATCCTATATCAAAATTTTGGACAAAAACTTAATTCTGCATGAAAAACACATTTATATCCATTAAGGGGAGGGGCATGAGCCCCCCGTTCCCCCTCTTATACATATCGAATGAACTCCAAAAACTAATCAGGGAAGCGCCTTATCAGGATATACCTACATACAAAATTTCAAGTGGATCCGATATTTTTATCATGAGTTATCGCGTTACGCACGAACATACGAACGTACATACAGAACGGACGGGCACATAAGCTCTCAGGCTATGATAGCCTGTGAGCTAAAAACTGATTATTCTTCACCTCGGAACAAAATTAAAAAACATACCGATGGACTTATCTTTACTTAAGGCGCAACACTAGGCACAGAAAAAGACCTCGATGATATTGTAAAGTCAATGGGGGCGTTCTTTTCAAATATTTCGCCCAAATTTTAATATTTTTACCTGATTTTTTTTGCACAAGATAGCTGAGGACGATCCACAACCGGCCTAGTTTTTACTTTTTCAGTTTTCGTTTCAGATTTAAAAAAAAATTAAATTAACATTCAAAACCGGTTTATACCGTTTCTGAAATTGAACCTATCGTAATATAAAAAAGATATAAACAAAATCGAAAAACTAAAAACTAGGCCGGTTGTAGATCGTCATCAGCTATCCTGTGCAAAAAAGTCATGTAAAAATATTAAAATTTGAGCGAGATATTGGAAAAGAACGTTCCCATAGATTTTACATTATCATCCGGGTCTTTTTCTATGCCTAGTGTAGAGCCTTAAGACATTGAACAGTTAATCCTCAATGCATCGAAAACAGAAGTATATGGATCAAATTTGTCGCTGGTTTTTGAAATAGTTGGGAGCAAAATCCGACAATTTGGAGAATATGGTTTCTATTCACATGCACTATATCAAGCAAATCGATCATTATTCTGTCACGATATGATCTTCATAAAACAGAAACGGACAGAAATTGCTATAATCATGTACGTGGAGAAAATCTGTCGCTAAAAAAGTGTAAAAAGCAAAGAAACTACAATCTTTTTCCTCTCGGAAATTGAAAATTTGTTGTTTATCTTCACCTAGGAGCAAAACTTAAAAGCATACCGGCTGACTGTTCATCTTCACTCAAGTTGAGTAATCGACAATGCGTCCCAAACAGAGCTATAAATCAAACATATCACGGGTATTTTGGAATAGTTGGAAGCAAAGCTCGGCAATTTAGACAAAAACATGGTTTTTATTCACACACACTATCAGCTAGATGATCTTCTTATGATTTCCATAAAATAGAGCAGAACGAAAATACAAAACCACATTTATTAAGTAAATATAGCAATTTTAAGTTTCAGTGAATACTGCAGAAAGACAGCGCCTCGAGGCTTACAAATGTTACGAACTATTCTCCATTAGGCAAAAGAAAATATTCAAACAGCATTCGAAAATGTTCTAAATGTCTAATCGCATCAATAATCGCATCGCAAAGGTTTACAACTTTTGGTAGAATACAATTTTGGATATGTAGCGTACATTTATAACACGTTCAGTTCACTGGTTTTTAATGTTTCGATTTTAGAAAGACATACGTGAATAACCACAAAGTAAAATACGACAGAAATTTCACAATAAAAAGACAGCTTTAGGCAATGAATCTTACGGTAGCTTTATATATTATGTAATTCTCAGTAAAAACCTGCATTTAAGAATGATTAATTTCTTAAATGGGAATCTAAAGTGGATAAAGTAACAAAAATGTACGAAAAGTTTATACTTTGTGGCACCGACTGATATTACAAAAGAAATATATTGCGGATGAAACAAAGAAAAAAAATACTTCTTAAAGAAAAAGGATTTTACAAATAAGCATTAAGCGTAGTGTAATTCAAAGTAAAAACCTACAATTAAGAATGATGAATTTCCAACAGTGGAATTTAAAGTAACGGAAATATGACAAACATGCAAAAATGTAGTTTTGTTTGTAATATTGCTTTGATGTCACAAAAACGGAATAAGATTTTCGCATAGGTAATTAAACATAGTTTAGTAAGACTTTTGTTTTAATACTAAAGCATGCTTTCACGAACTAAAGAAAATCTTTCCATTCGTTTTAACCCTTAAACCTCCACAGACGACAGGGTTGCAAAAAAGCCGGCTAAAATTTAAAAAAAGCCAGGCCGGTTGGCTTTTATTGATTTTAGCCGGCTTTTTTTGGCCATAATTGGCTTTTATACAGTGAAGCCTTTTTATTATAAGCAACACATTTTTAAGTGTCTTTTAACTAATTTTAATGATGTTTAATTTACTTTGAGTTTAATAAATTTATTTATTAATATGAAAAATTGGGATTTTAATTACGATTCATTATGAGAAATTGGGTTATAGCCTAAATTTTCAATAATGAAGACCATTAATACTAGAATAACACATTGATAGAGTTGCTAATGGTTTATAGTCAGAATTGCATATATGTCAGCTAAACTATAAAATGACCATACCAAGTGCTTTTTCTGATTTACATTGACCTTTAAACCAGGGCTCGAAAAATCTATTGCCCGACATGCCCGGGGCATGTAAAATTATCGATCGGGCATGTATTATTTTTATCAACATGCCCGAACGGGCATGTATTTTTGAAAGTACCACATTTAAATTTAAATAGGTTGGCATAAGCTAAATCATGAAGAAGAATGATCAAACTTCGTAAATTAATGGACGCCTTACGAAAAGTAGACATTTTATTTACAATACTATCGGTCAGCGCCGGAATACGACTGAGCTTTCGTCAAAACAAGTGAAAATAGAAGAGGAGCATAGCCTTTGCTGCGCACATCCGTTGCGCGTACACACCTTTTCTCCGATGGAACGGCAGAGAAAGACTCTCCGCTAGCCGCTACCGCATTGGCTGCCAGGATAGAACGTCACTCACGTAACTAAGTGCCGTGATCGCCGATGTACCAGTGATTCTTTAATAACGGTTTTCAAAAGTTATGGAGCAACATATTTACCCGCGAGCAATGGCGGCTCGCATAATGTACGCTATTGACGATTTGAGAAGGTTAAAAACAAAACATAACACGTAAATAAACTTTAAGTACTTTAACTAATTATGAATAATCACAACATCGGTAACAATTATTATGAATGACATCGCAACTTTTTCTTTCACATCGACATTCCCCCCCCCCCCTTCATTTTTCGCGATCGGTTATCAATAGTCATCAATATTAAAACAATTCTCGAAAATTATTTTTTTTCAGTCTTCTGAAATTTGATTTATATGTTTTATATTAACTAAATGTAACAGTAATTTATAATATAATAAAAAAATGTGTAATAAATTCCATGATGTAAATTTTATTTATTAAATGAGAATTATTTAATAAAGAAATCTCTAATCATACGAGTTTGATATTTCCTTCAATAAAAAATATTTGGTATGTATTTTTATGATTTTATGAACTATGATATATAAAAAATACCAGCTTTAAAGTTACAATCATAAAACTTAGAAGTACAAAAAAGTTGGGCATGTAAATTTTTTATTCGGGCATCTATTTTTCCCTACCACATGCCCGACTGGGCATGTAATTTTTTTCAAATTTTTCTAGCCCTGCTTTAAACCTACCTTTGTTTTTCCATTTTTACTACTTTATAAAATTAAAGGTTATTTAGTTACATGTTTTATTACTTAGCTAATTTTAAGAGTTATTAAAATGTCATGTTTTATTCGCTATAAACATTTAAAATCATACATATAAAAGGGTCATTCCATGCCAAATAAACCAGTGACTCAACCTGACCCTTTCCGATTTCAATGAAACTGCTAGGGATCATTCTCTATGATGATATAAATTAGAACATATTTTTATTTTTTGTTTATCGCTTTAAATTTTTATACAATTAATTATTTAAATTTTGAAAAATCATCATTTTTTGACTTGCATAAATATTTTCAATTTTGAATTTCTCAAGCTCTATCAAACTTAGAAAATTTTATGACCACTCATTTCAAAGAGGAGTTTATAAGGTTTAATTTGATATGCAAGTCGACTATTTATAATTAAAAAAAATTAAAATTTTAAATTTTTTAAAATTTAAAATTTGAAAATTTTTTAGATAGTCATTTTTAAAAATTTTGAAAAAATTGTATGTTTGTTGTAATATTATAAGCTTTAAATTCTGAAATTTTTAGAGTGGGATCTCAATGGAATCGGAAGTTATGAAATAAAAGCTGAAAATTACCATACAAATCATAAATAAATAACAAAATAGAAAGAATTAAATTGCTATTTTAATGGTAATTTTTGCTTTAATTTAATAACTCCTGATCCCATTGAGATCCCACTCTAAAAATTTTAGAATTTAAAGCTTATAATATTACAACATACATACATTTTTTTCAAAAATTTTAAAAATAACTATCTAAAAAATTTTCAAATTTTAAAAATTTTTAAATTTTATTTATTTTTATTATACATAGTCGACTTGCATATCAAATTAAACCTTATAAACTCCTCTTTGAAATGAGTGGTCATAAAATTTTCTAAGTTTGATAGAGCTTGAGAAATTCAAAATTGAAAATATTTATGCAAGTCAAAAAATGATGATTTTTCAAAATTTAAATAATTAATTGTATAAAAATTTAAAGCGATAAATAAAAAATAAAAATATGCTCCAATTTATATCATCATAGAGAATGATCCCTAGCAATTTCATTGAAATCGGAAATGGTCAGGTTGAATATTGAATTTTTTTGGTTGATTTGACATGGAATGACCCAAAAAAACCATTTCTCACTATTGAAAACAGTATTTCGAATTATGCTGATTTCATAATTTATTATATTTCACAATTTATTTCAGCATTCTCAATTAGCATATGCATGAATATATTCATTCATGCAAGTGGGCATATATGCATTTTTAAATAACAAAGAGTTATTCAAAATTTTAATTCAACAAATTTTATTAGAACATTTTTTGTTGTTTAATTTTATGTAATTATGTATTAAACTTTGCTCAAATATTGAATCCTTCCTAATTTATCTTTCAACATTGTTCATTTTATGACTTAATCTTTATATATTGAACTGTAACAATGTTTCCATGAATGCTTTGATCTTTGATGTGTTTCATTTTGTTAGTGTTCATTCTAGGCCATTTTTGAAGGGTGCAGCACCCTGCCCTTTTTAAAAGTAGTAAAATGCACCTCTGATTTTACCCAGAGATTTTTGATAATATTTTTTTTATTCCGTAGTATTTCTAAATTTGTGTGTTCAAAAATGATAGAATTTTTTCATTTCTTTAAGAAAAAGAACATGAAACTATTCAATCATGTTTTAATTTAATTGTATTTCTAATTTTTATATCATAAAATCATTCGAAATTAATGTTACTTGATTTATCATATTTAAAAATATGTATTTTGCTACTTTCTTTTTTCCCTTTCTAAAGGCAATAACAATTTTTTTTCTTGCAAAAGTGTCCTTTTATGATGATGCAGTAGTGCCCTTTTAAGTGAATAGCACCATGCCCTTTTTATATGTATAGGGAACACTAATTTTGTCATAATTCCACTAAATATAATTCTTAAGTTTAAAACACATTTTTTGAGTATATTTTTTTTTTTTTCCAAGATTTATATTTTTCATACATAATGCCTTCATAGTTGACTCCTAGCAGTTATAAAGACTTATTTATTTGAAAAATTAAATAGAAATTTATAACTTTTTTAGTAGTAAATTATTAAAAATGTATTAAAAATAAATAAATCCAAATTTAATATGGATTCAATACAAATTAACACTTTAAAAATAAAAGCCGGCTTTTTTTAAGTGGATAAAACCAAAAAAAGACGGCCGGCTTTTTTTGGCCCGGCTAAAAGCCGGCAACCCTGACAGACGAGCCAAATAGAGCCCTAAAGTTACATTCAAAAATAATTTTCTCGTGAAAAAATAAAAGACAATATTCTGTAAGACTAATTTTCTCAGAGTATTTTCATTTAGAGGAAAAGTCACATTTACAGAATTTTCAGTCTATTTTTCAGATGGATGAAAAAATTGAATATACACGGGTCTATTGCATCTAAGTTTATTATATTTAATGCACAAAAAACATTTAGAAATATTAAATAATGAGACTGGGAAATCTTTGAATAATTAGCCCATAAGATTAAGATTAGCTTGAGCGTTCCCACATAGCTACTCTCGGCTGTATCTACGATGATCGGAAGATGAATAAATTGTCGATTAATTCATAGAATATTGCTTCTGTACGAGACTAATATATGTAAAATTCACCAATTGGGAAGTCTTCAGTAAGTCTCTAAGATCACTTGATCGAAAGATAAATAAACTGTCAATTAATTCATAGAATATTACTTCTGTACCAAACTAATTTTATTAAAATTCACCTATTGAGAAGTCTCTAGCAAGTCTAAGATCATTTGATCGAAAGATGAATAAATTGTCGATTAATTCATGCACACTCAAAAAAAAACTTCCGTCTTTTTACAGAAAATATAATTGTCTGTAGATTGACGAACATTCGTTTATTTTTTCTCCGTCAAAAGAGGTAAAATATCCGTCATTAGGAAAAATTTGGGAAAGATGAATTCGACAGACGTGAGGATCGAACTCACGACCACAGGATTAGAAGGGAAGCGCCCTGCCTCAGCGGCACGGTTATACAGGAGAAAAGCGCTTTGAAGTAGAACAGTTTATTTCATATGAGTGTGGTTTGGTTTATTTCGTTAAAGAGCTTTTAATTTTGAAGTTAATTTCGGGAAGATTTCATCTTTAATGAAACTGTGGCTGTGGTTTTTATACGTTTCTATTAATATAGTATAAAAATGTGAATTTTAAATATATTTACATAGATTTCTAGACGAAAAATATGGATGTTCTATTTTTATTCGATAAAAATTTTCTGAATATTTTTTTTTAATTAAAATATCTTTTAAATGTGTTCACTTAAAGTGTATTTTAAATGCGAATGTTTATTATATAAATAACTTAGTAAATTCAACTTTATTCAACTTATCCAACTTTGAATAACAAATTGTGAGAATTTTTGAATGAATGAAGAAAGTAGGGTAACACCCCCAGTAATTGGCATGCACCAGTGATTAGCACGTCCTACAAACATGTCCTAAAATAAGATTTATATACAGTCTTAAATGCAAGACCATATACCAGTTATATGCTCATTTACGTTAAATATCATAACTTTGATTTATGCTACTAGATGACAATAGTGCCTAGGAAAGAGAAACAACTATGGCTTGTATGAAATTAGCCATTTTTGTTGCAAATGCTTCTTCTTTGTTTTAAGGGAGGCATGCTTTTCAATTCATTATTATATGATTTATATTATATTTTAAATTTTAAATGACAACGGTTTTGTTTAGTTAAAAAGGGTTACTTTAATTGTGTAAAAATATTTTCGACATAATTATTTGGATTTCTGAATTAATGATAGATGCCAATTAATGGTGCTTCAATTTTGCTAGTTCCGAGTAATTGGCACCTATTCTAATTACAAGGAATTCGCAAGGAATTCGAGATTAAACCACTTATTTTGGAAGTACTTTTAAAGTTATAGACTAATTTTGTTTATCATTTGTTTTTATTTGAAAATATGAAATATTATCAGTAATTGGAATCCATTAAAGCTTCATATGACAATTACTGGGGACAGCATGACAATTACTGGGTATTAATATAAGTATATTGTATTGTTTTAAAGTGATCACATTTCAGACTAATATGTTGATTTCTTACTCTCAAAAACCTGAAATATGGCACCTTCATCTACAGTACATTCATTTAAAGTGATTAAACCCAATGCAAAATGTAAAGTTTTTTTTAAATATAAACTTGTGCCAATTACTGGATCACAATGTGTCATACATTGGTGCTCTAAGTGCCAATTACTGGGGATTTCAGCAACTTTTTATAAATATATTTTTATAAAAATACTTTTTCAAATTTTTTTGCTTTTAGTGGGCAACATAGATGCACAGATATGCATTCTTTGATTTAAAAATATTTCCAAGTAAATATCTTATTTCTTTGTAATGAAAATTGAAATAAGTTTAAAGACAAATTCTTAAAGTGCCAATTACTGGGGATGTTACCCTAATTGTTATTTATTTTTAAATTCGAAAACATTTTTGTCTTTTTAAACTAAATTAGACAGTTTAATCTATAGAATATTTTGTTTTTAATTTTAAAAATAAATTCGAATTTATTACTAACAGACCCAATACGCATGGGTGCTAGAAATAAACGGAATCTCTTCCTCATTTTTCGACGTTCGGAATGAATTCACAGATCAAATACGTTTTCTGGGAGTACGGAAATTATTTGTGAAAAAATAAGGATAACTTAGTGTATATTGACGAATTTTTCTGATAGTGTGGAATATTGCTTCTGTACGAGACTAATATAATTAAATTTCACCCCCTATTGAGAAGTTTCTAGCAAGTCTCTAAGATAGCTTGATCAAAAAATGAATAAATTGTCGATTAATTTCATAGATCATTGCTTCTGTCGAGACTAATATAATTAAAATTCACTTATTGAGAAGTCTGTAGCAATAGTATCATAAAGTTCCACAAGTAATAGAAGCTTTTAGTAATACCTGTAGTTTAAATGTTACAAAGCAAAACTGAAAAAAACATCAATCTACGAGATAGCTAACAGCAGTTAAATTTGATATAAAAGCATATAAAAATGTTCACGCGAATAATCCCTCATGCATAATGTTCTCAATCCGTGACTATCAAAGCACTAGTAACACATTTCACACAGATTCTACAACTCAGGGGAAACTATCAGCTTTATTATTGAAACTCATGCAACCCATAGAGAATTCCCAAGAAAAAGTTTTGTTGTTCTTTTGGTCGTCGTTATATTTAGCAAATGATAAAAAAGTACATTGAATCGAAAGAAAAATATTGAAAGTGAGTTACAAAATGTACCGATGTCTTCGTGAATAAATCCTGTAGAAACACCATAGTCCTGTAATTTACACATCAGTTTCATCATCAATCATTTCAAAAATAATAACCCTTACATAGAGATGTAAATTTTCCGGAAAAATATAAGTGGCGGAAAAAACTGGTTTTTTACCGGTTTTTTTCGGAAAAAAACGGAAAAATTGATTTTTCACGACTGTTTCTCCCAAATAAATAACATTTTCTTGGAGAATATTAAATAATAAACATTTTTCCCCATTTATATATATTAAATGAAAATTATTTTCACTTTATATTACAAAATAAAAAGAAAGTAGCAAAGCCTGCTTTTAAAGGTTTAGTTTTTTTTTCCACAGCCTAAGAATTTTTATTAAACGCTATTGTTTGTTATATCATATCTCTGTTGAAATGATTTTTCAGTTACATGTTTAACTACCAATTGACCTAATGTAAAAACCTGAGCCAATATGTCTGCAATTTGGAATGAAATAAATTATGCATTCCATTTACATAAGTATAGTTTTTAAGTAAATGATATTAGTTTAAAGAAATTATTGCAGTTTTGTCATTATTATGAATATCAGTATTCAAAAATTCCATTGTTTGTTTAAAAAATATATTTTTTTACATTAATACTTTTTTTTTCTTAGAATTATAATTTTATTTCCTTTATAAAATATGTTTAGTTTTGGTATATCTTTCCAATCTCAACTCAATGAAGTTTTGATTTAGTTTTATAATCTAAATTCAAACAAAACTAAGTTTTACTTTGGCTTACTCAAATCTGCAACTAAAAAATAGTGTAGGATTTATTGACTGTTAGATTTTTTACTCACTAAACCAGAAATTTTTTTAAAGTTTAATTAAATGTAATTTTTTTCTTTTTACCCTGAAATCTGGTATTCTATTCTTGAGTAAGAAACCATATTCAATAATGTTTCTATTGGGTAATTTTATATTTCTAAGAGTGGAACTCAAAAGTTATGAAAACAGAACACTACAAATAGAAAATGCTCACTATTTGAGGAATTAATAGAAGCAGTTACATACAGAGATAAACTTCTACTGTGCTTTAGAAAACTACAAAAATTCAAAGTTTAATCAAGAGGGAAAGTATAATTTAGAACATAGTTATTTGTAATAAAATATGAGTGTTTTTTTTTTTTCATCGCAGTTGTACTTTTCTAATGCAAAATGCCCATGTTTTTGCAACATTACTGTACATTATGGAAGTAAAATGAAGGTCAATTTTAGATTCAACACCTTGAAAAAACATTCAATTAATCAGCTATACCGAAATCTTGAAAAATGCAGCACAGTAGTGCCACCTATAGGACAATTTACACCAAAAACTAAACATTAATATATATCAGAAACTGTCTGAAGCTGTAGTTTGATTTAAAAACGTCCTTGAGGTAAAGCTATTGCGATAATCATGAATAATGCAGCATAGCAGCGTCATCTGTTGAGCAATTTACACCAAAAAGTAATGAGCACGAAGTTTTGTCAAAGATTAACTTAATCTGAAATTTTATAAAAATACATACATCAGTTTGAGATAGAACTATTGAGGAAATTATGAATAATGCAGCATAGCAGCGCCATTGGTTTGGCAATATACACTAATAACTAAACATCAAGTTTATATCAAGGTGTAACTGAATCTAAATTTTTGTGAAATTATGTGCATCAGTTTTTGAGATAGAGTGCCCATAAAATTTGTCACATACAGATTCACAGAGTGACAGATATTTTCCAAAAACCATCAAAACGTGTTCAGGACCTTCTAAAATGTTTAAATACACCAAAAACTGGAAGTCAAAATTTTCACGAATTCAATATTTACTTCTTGAAAAGATAGATTAAAGTAATAAATGCATACTTCAAAATTTTATGTTGAATTTTTAATTTTTTCATTTCCATTAATCAGCATATTATTGCAATAATTTTACAAATGAATTAATTTTTAAAAAGAGAAGTTGCATTTAATTACGTATCTAGATTTTTTTCATGTAATCAAGTTTTTGTGAAATTGTGAACTTTTTGTATATAGTATTATAGTTGTACAAAATATATTCAGAATTTTTGAATAAGAAATTATTACTATATTTAGGTTCCTATTTAGACATTTTTAATAAGGTTATTTACATACATATATGCAACTTAATAAGATTCAGCTGCTGTATGGCATGAGATTTTTTTTTTCTTCAATCACTGCACTTGCGAAAGATTCAATTTGTTGATTAAACTTTGTCTAAAATGTCTATTTTCAAGAGAAATTTTGCAAAGGGTCTTGTGTTTCAAACAAGAAAAAAATGTGAAGGATCTTTTCAAGTCTTCTCAAACAGGTTTCTGCTCAGAGATCAGATTACCCACATTAAAATTTTCATGTGAGACACTCAACATAAAAATTAATAAAATAAAAAGTATGAGAATGTAGCTATTACAAAATTTTCACTATATTATTTCATAAATGAAATTTCAATTTTTCCATTTCGGAAAAATTGAAAAATAAGCCTTCGGAAAAAAACCGAAAAAAAAACAGTTTTTTTTCCCCAATTTTTCCGGGTTTTTTCCGAGCATTCCCATCTCTACCCTTACATACCTAAAAAAGAAAAAGATTGCAATTAAAAAAGCATGAAAACTTTATAATACGATTAAATAAAAGCAACGTACAAAATACAATGAATTATCTTAAAGGTTTAGTTTATCGTTTGTAAGTCGAAGAATTTTAGACAAAATTTGGAAGTTTAATATGGGGGTGTCGACTTGCACACGAGATAGTAAAAATTATTTGCAAAGTAAAGATTCTACATATCTCTCCTAAAAGCCCTACAATACCAAAAAGCACTATATTTTTCAGTCTAAGAAGTTATTTACTTTTGTAAATAAGGCCTGGATAGATTTTTCTAAGATTATTACTTTTTAAATATCATGAAATTGATGTGAAAAGGTTTCAAAATAGTTTAAACTTTTTTGGTTTTACATAATTATGTAATTTTAAAACGTTGAATTTAAAAAAAAACTGATAAGAACATAAAAAAAGTTTATTAATTTATTGAAAATTTATTAATTTTCTTTATCTGCAATTATAAATCATTTTTCAACATACCACCAGAAATGTGCTTTGATTTGTACAACAAATTCTTTAATTTTGCTTAAAAATTGGAGGATGGACTTATACACGAGTAGATACGGTAGTAATAGCATTAACTAAAATTCTAAATGAAGATGTCATGTAATAATATTATACATATTAATCGTTACACCAAAACACACATTAAAAAGTAATTGGTATATGGAACCAACTAGGGAAATTAAATAAAAATGAAATAATCAGGAATAGAACAAAATGTACTAGAAAAATATAATGAAAGGGAATTAAGATGACAGGCAAAACAACACGTAATCTGTTCAAATGTGTAACGTCCTCTGACAAGAGTAACACGTATTACTAAAAATGTATTTCATATAACGAGCCACTGAATAAGTAAAATACAGTCTCTTACTTGCCAATATAATGCTTCGAAACTCATTACAGATGAGGAAAGAAGAGAAGAGAGTAAGAAAAACTATACAATTATCTGATATATTTTCCTAATATGTATAAGACAAATATTTTTCTCGGGATCAAAAGTTTGACTTGGAAAAAATAACTTGACTTGGCAACTATGTTAATTTCAATTTTTTGCTATCGAATGAAAGAACAAATGCGCGAAATTCTAACTTTTATTATAATCTGGATCCAAACGCAGCCTCACATTCTGGCAACCAATTTTAGTGTGGCGATTTTGGTATTATGATAGATTATATGGTACAAATACTAAAACTAGCAGTCAAGTGGCGCATCAGCAAAGTGCGTTGCCATAGTAACACCACAACCCGTGCAGAAATATGAAATGAATGGCAACATGATTATTACTTATACTGATGATGTCGCTGACTCAAGGTAGCATCAGTTGTCAGTATCACCTCGCTGGGTTGCCAGCAGACTGATAGTTGCGATCCAATTTATCATACATAATATAATCATTGCCAACACATTTGGTTACAAAAATGTGGCTCTGCTTCCAATATTATTATAAAACACAATTTTGCCTGACGATGAAAGACAACGTTCTTTTGAAAGACCTTGAGCATATCTCAATTTTATTACGACGTTTTTACTTTTACCTATTAATACAGGTACTGTTGAATAATAAAACAACTTAAAAAATTAATAGGTTGCATATTCCGCGTTTTTCAATTCTAAGTGCACTAATAATAATAATAATGCTACTGAAAAGTCATTTCATTAAATTACTCGAATCAATAATGGTTACATGCAGTACAATTCGTCAACTTTGATAGAAGTACTTATTTTCAAATACACATTGAAAGAAAGCATTTTGTATACACTAAAACATACAGGAATCGCATTTAGATCCTGCCCCTTCCCAAGATAAATGAACCCATCAATTACAAGAGTTATCAATCGAAATTTGCATTTAACATGCGTCTTTACACATAGCATCATTACTCAAAATAAACGCTAATAAGAGAAACGATCACTTACAAAATAATTTTGACATTAGCATCATTAAGTGTATATCACATTAAACGTTATCCACGCTAAATGCAATCAATTTTATCCAGTTTATAAAAGAACGCAACTTCGAAACAAAAGGTAGAACATAAAACAAAAAGTTGAGGAAAAATGATTTTTATCTATTTTTGGTTATGTACACCTATAAAAATAAACAGCAAACGTATTTAAAATATTAATAAAAAATATTGAAAAATCAAAAGTCACGCATAAATTTTTAGACACTTTCCGATGCTAAAATAAATTCCATGTTTTACATATTGTTCCGAAAAATCTGTTGTAATGAAATTTATAAATAAATGTACATATTTCCATACATTTCTCATTTTGGTGCAAAGAATATCCCCCCCCCCCCCCCACAAAATAATAATAATTCAACTTTCGAAATAAAATTCTGCTAAACAACATGTGAACTTAAAACAAAAATACGAGATACAGAGATAGAAAATTATAAATATAAATAAACTTGTAGAATACTTTTGATATACAAAAACGATTACATATCTTTCAAATATTAACCTATCACTTTATAAATTATAAATAAAAGGTTGCATTTATTGACATTCATGTTTTTTCGTATCATTAAATAAATATTTAAAAATTCTAGCTTATCTATATCAAAATTAGGGATGCGCCGAATATTCGGTATCGATTCAATATTCGGCTATATTATAGAATATTAAATTAGGCCAAATATAAAACTATTTGGTATTCCTAATATCGAAATAATCGACTAGCCCTAACACTTAAAAAGACCTTTTTGATTCTTTAAAATATATATTTTTTTAAACTTTAAAACTACTATTTTTATCGGACAATTAATAAAAATATTAATCAGAAATAGAAATTATATATTTAAATAAAAGATAGTGCTTTTACATTTTTATTTGCTATTTGAAAAATATCACGTAAAAAAATTAATGACGTTTTATTCCCTTAATGACAAACAGTATATGACTGTACAATTTTTCATCCAATTCTTACCAATTTTTACTTTGATCTTGAAATATTTGATTTAGAATATAAAAAATTTTTATTCATTTGTTTTAATTCAGACAGTTAGCCATGAATTAAAAAATTTTATCACTTAAGCTTTTTAAAATAACAATTAAAAGCATATTTTTTTTATATTAAAACTTACATGTAAGAAAAACTTGTTCATCAATATGGAAGTATGTGTATTAAATACGTATTGTGTAACATTTTTTTTTTTCAAAATTTAATTTTAAATGCTTTTAAATTCTGGAATTTAAAACTAGTCGGCAAGCCGAATATTCGGTATTTACCTTGATAATCCCTATATGGTATTCGGTTTACTTATTTGCCAAATATTCGGCATTCGGTAATTGGCCAAAACCAAGGTTTGGGTGCATCCCTAGTTAAAATATGGGTACAGCTGAAAAGTACAGATTTAAAATTTATCGTAAAAAAAGAAGTTATCCCTTTTTCAAATGATTAAAATTGCAGTAAAATTTTAATGCTATTGAAGAGCAACGATATCAAGAAATTAGTGGAACCATTCGATTCAAGGAGCGATATAATTTGCGAAATTTGATTGAAGCACTTATTTTAAAACACATTAAAAAATACATTTTCAACAACGATCGATATAGCAACCGCATTTGATTTCCCTCTTCCGAAAATAAATTAATTCATCAATTATAAGAGTTATCAATCGAAATTTGCATTTTTAATACGTGTCTTTACACGCGTAGCACCATTACTCAGAAATGACGTGAACAAGGGTAAAGAACATTTACAAAACGATTTCGACGACAGAATTTTCAGCATCATTAAATTCATTAGGTTGCACGTTATTGGCGTTAAAATGTAATTAATTTTATTCAGCTTATAAAAGAACGCAAATTCGAAACAAAAGGGGGAACATAAAAGCCGAGAATTATGAAAAATATAAATAGTTTTACTTTATTTTTCCTTATGTATTACGCCCATTACAAATAAACAGCAAATGCTTCCACAATATTAACAAGTTGGAAAATGCACGTGAACGTAGAAAATGGGGTGCGTTCGTACGATAACGAAGTTTTAAAAATATTCAGATCTTGCTGATATAGTAGAGCGTACTCCGGATACAGTATAGTAGTCGAAATCTTTACATTTCTGTAAATATGCAGGAAGTAATTTTTATTACACCTCAGCAACGTATATCTTATTCATAAAATGTGAAATAGTAGAATATAATTAAAACACGCCCCAAACAATGTTTCCCTCTATAGCATTATATAGTGGAATACTTTTGTGTGGCCCTGTAATTTTATAATAAAAATTCTTTGCATCACAGATTGTACAGAATATTTTAGTATATATTTCATAGATTCATGCCAATTCTATTATGTTCGAATGAGTGTAACATCATTAAAATGCATTTGAAACTTTTTCCCCATTGACCGTAATGTAACGGAATCCTTTTGATTATCCCTGTAATTGATCTATGCATCCGATTTTCATAACATTTGAAATGACTCGACAAAATTACGCAATAATTATATGTTTTAAATTCCAAACGATTAAAATGCATTTAAAACTTTTTTCCCTATTGACCGTAATGTAACGGAATCCTTTTGAATATCCCTGTAATTGATCTATCCATCCGATTTTCATAAAATTTGAAATGACTCGACAAAATTATGTTACAATTATGTATTTTAAATTTCTAACGATTCGGTTGGGTAGTTTTTGCGTTGTTATATGCGGACAGACGGACGGACAGACAGGACAGACAGACAGACGGACTGAGCGACAACAATAAGTGCTACGTATTTATATAATTACGAACGCACCTAAAAACTAGCCGAATGTGGCAATCCCAAATCTTTCGTCTATTAATACTGCAAAATTCGCTATCACAGTGTAAAATTAAATGGTCATCTATGTTCATCATGGAGATTCTAAAGATATGAAATCCCGTTCTTAAGATAGGACTGTTTCTAAAGTCATGTAAATTCTGCAAAATGCAACATAACAGCGCCACCCTTAGACAATTAACCCGGGAGAACGCGCGCATATTCATGTACGAGCGGTTTTTAATTTGTCACCAGTAAATAGAAATAAGAATCGTTACTTTGTTTAATCGCAGACAATTTTTTTAAAATATGCGATAACGTAAGTTGAAGGTAAACTTTAAAAAAAAATAATGGTGACAATTGCAAAAACCTTACGCACTCTGGGTCTATTAGGCCGGCGCGCGTACTCCCGTCCTCAAAACCTAATCAGAACAGAGATGAAAACTTGTACATTAGTTCTTGAGATTCCATTGAGGAAATCGTGCAAAATTCAACATCAGCGACAAATATAATGCAATTTACACCTAACGACATCATTAAGTCATATCAAGAACCAAGTGAACCTGAAATTTGATGAAAATCTGCATTAATTCTTGAGGTAAAGCTATTGTGGAAATCGCACTAAATGCAACATAACAGCGCCTATTAGGAGATTTGCATCAAAATAGAAAAAACCTCAACTCATGTTAAGGACTAACTAAATGTGAAGTTTGATTAAAAATATATATATGCATTAGTTTTGGAGATTGAACTATTGCGAAAATCCTGAAAAATGTTGCATAGCAGAGGCACCTGCTGAGCGATTTACACCAAAATACTAATGAGCACTAATTTATATCGGGAACTAACTGAATATAAATTTTCAGCACATTCCGTGCATGAGTTTTTGAGATATAGCGCCCACAAAATTTGTGTTACATATAGACATACAGACAGACTCTGATATTTTGAAAAAATGTTTTTTAGGGCTCTCTGACTCCAAAACTTGTAAATCCATCGAAAACCAGAATTCGAAAATTTTCATGAATATAATACTTTTTTTTTGGGGGGGGGGGGGGTAAAGATAGAAGAAAGTAACGAGAATTAACAGTCGGAAATTGTACATGAAACATGTCAAATAAGATACGTTCGTATTATAACTATTTTTATAAATATTCAAATCTTGGTGCAATAACTATTGCACTCTCATTGAAAAATAAAGGAATATTACATTTATTACGATTATACATATAATTAATTTTATTTTATTCGTTTTCCGATTGGTTCAAGTTTAATGGCCAGAAATGAAATACTTCTGTTTTTTATTTTATTAGTTTTCTGATTGGTCCAAGATTAATGTCCAAAAATGGCGTACTTCTGTTGCCACAATGACAAAAAAGTAATAAAAACTTTTTTTTTTTTTTTTAATAATTTGAAAAAAAAATGTGATAAAGATTTCAAACAAATTTCATTAAAAAGTGCATATTTTTCTCTACGAAAGGTGTAAAAATTTAAAATGTGCGATGCAGGGTTGGAAAAAAATCATGATTTTTTTTAAAAAAATCAAAAAAATCGGATTTATTTGATTTAAATCAGATTTTTTTGATTTAAATCGGATTTATTTGATTTTTTTAGAATTCAAATTTTAATTATTGTGTTTTTATGTTTTTACAATACATGGAGCAGTTTTTTATAAAAATAACTAAAAAAAGAATAAATAATATTTATAATTTATAAAAATAATATAAGAAATAATTATATAGTTCAGTAAATATTATATTCTAGTTACTGATTGGTATTAAAAATTAAACATCTAGGCTTTAATCTAAAGCCATTCTATTATTTTGTAATTGAATTGTGCGCACTAAATAAGAAATAAACTTAAATAGGTTGTAAATAAATAGAAAATGATAAAATTAAAAGAAAAAAAAAATTAAATATTCATTTAATGCAAGCTATTTATTAGGGATAAAATCATAATTAATTCAATAGTTTTTAAGCAAATAGAAATAAATCAGGGATTTAATTGTTTGAACAAAAACACTAATTTAGAAGCTTTGTTCACTCCTAATTTATTACAAAGGCTTGAATGAACTAGTCAAAAAGAAGAAAATTGTCTTTCTCCAGCAGAGAAAGCCACGGCTGTTGTTATCTGGTAAATAAATTCAATTTCAATTTTGCTGATTATCTCTTTACCTCCCATTATCAGGGTTGTTATGATTTTGCCCAGCCCAAAAAAACCGGGTGGGTTTTTTCTGAAAAAACCCACTTGAAAAAACCCAGGAAAAAACCCAAGTGGGTTTTTTCAAAATTTCAACTTTAAATTACATATATAATGTATTTATATTACACATGTAATATATTGTAATATATTTCTTAATATCAGTACACCACTCATAAAGTTTATAACCATCACCCCCTCACCCCAAAGAAAAGAAATGTCCTAATTATACCATTACAATTTTTAAAAGAATTAATTGTTAGTTAATCTCTGTAGCATGTGTAAGTAACACAAACAAATTTTTTCCCATTAAAAAAATACTTTGGTATGTAATCTGGTTTATGTTATACAATAGAAACTCATAACAAAATACCATATATGCTTAGAATCCTAATTTAATTATGTAGACATGTAGAATTACTTGGCTTATTCTATTATTTAGTAATAATAAAAAATACTTTATAAATTACTAATAATCAATTTATCTAAAAACAAAGCATAATTTTGATTACTGTCATTGATTTATATATTTGTAATCAATTAGCTACTTTAAATTTAGTAATAAGTACTTTTTTTTTTTTCAAGCATTCTGAACCACCTCCCCACCTCCCATAACCCCCCCAAAACCTGAAAAAACCCCTGAAAAAACCCGAAAAACCCTGATAAAACCCAAAAAACCCTGATAAAACCCCAAAAACCCTGAAAAAACCCAGTGGGTTGGGGTTTTTTTTAAAAAACCCGGGTATTTAACATCCCTGCCCATTATATAAAAGGACATCCACCAATTATAATCTGTCATAATATCTGAAACTTTTTTCTCAAGCAATGGTAATTTTTGGAATGGGCCATTTTTAGCTTGAAAATATGCTACAATGGTAAGAAGATTTGGGCAATTTTCTTTAATGAAAGCCAAATCTTCATTATTTTCCTCTACACTAAGTGAAATTTCATTTCAATTTAAAACAGAGAGACTTAATAAAACTCCAGCAAAATGACAGCCATTAATAGCTTGTTCATATTTTGCTTTAAATTTCGTAATTATATCTCAGACTTGACAAGTTTTGAAAGTTAAAAATCGGGCAATTTTATTTCAGAAAAAAGGAGAAATTTTTGTCAATGAAAACTTGTTAATTTGTTGATGTAAACATCTTTAGTAAAAGTTTAAGTTTTAATATTGTTGGTTATTACTGAAGATTAAAAAGAAATCTATCACTCTTACTCAAATAAGGAAAGTATGTATTCCATATAAGTAGAACACATTTAAGAATATGATGTTTAGGATGTTTTAACATATTTTTAATTCGACTAAATATTATAAAAAGAGCGATGTTTTGTTACTCGTGAACTTATATAAAACTATATTAAAGATCATAAATAAGTCTTAATAGAGACAAATTATTATTAATTCAACACATGACCATAGTAACAATAACAAACCTTGAAGATTCATTGTTTATAATGAATCTGAGTGTAATTCATCTCATAAAACACTACTGGTCAAACATACTACAGAACAATTAAAGGTAAACTAGAGCTTTTCTCACTGAATCGCAGCACATTTGATTGTTAAATAACAGAATTTTTAAAAAGTGTGAAAAATTAGGAGAAATATGTCAAAAATAAGGAGAATGGAGAAACATCTGAAAATCAAGAGACTTGGCAACTCTGCTATCTTTATGTAATACATTTTCTAACTTTTTACCTAAGAATTTAAAAAATTTGTAAGCTTTTTTGAAATTTGATAGCATAATATGGCAAGTTTTAAAACTTGTTCCTTGCACGTAGAATCCGATTTTTTGGTGAACATTAATGAATTTGTTTAATTATTAACTTGTGAAACAAAAAAAATTCAAATAATTTAGTTGCCAAGATTGGCAAACGAAATATGATTTATAAAGTGTTTCTGTGTTTCGCCACATCGTCTAAAGTTTATTACAAAAGAACAAACAATTAAAGGATTAGGAGGGGGACACCTGGACCTGTACCTGCCACATTCTTTCTGATAGTAATCCTAAAAATACCAGAAAAACACCTGTTACTTATTTATACCTATTTCTTATTTCTCTGCTGACTAATTTCAAAAATGAAAAAAAAAATTGATTTAAATCAAGTGATTTTTAAAAAAAAATCAATTGATTTAAATCTAGATTTAAATCTTGATTTAAATCGGTTGATTTAAATCATGCCAACCCTGGTGCGATGTTTAGAAGTTTAAAAGTTTGCAGTACGAAAATTGTAAAACTGAAATTTCATTTAAAATTTGTTTGTGATGGATCCACGAGTATGAATGTTTACGTAATAGGAGGCGTTCAGAAGTCAATTTGATTAACTCCATCCAATAAAAATGCACATGTTAAAGTTGTCTATCTATAAATTACTTTTTAATCATTGGTCTAGGAATATGAATGTTTAATGCACGGCATACGTAATATGACTCATTATAATCATCCTAAAAATGTTTATTATTATTATTCATTTAAATATAGAATTTATTTATGAGTCTTAAATTTTATTCTTTGAAAATACCATTTTCCAAATAGTAATTTGTTAAATTAAATTTTTTTTCATTTATTTGGCGACAGAGCCTTAATGAATTTATCTTTCATTTCGGTAATTCGGCATACCATTTGTCCAATATGTAATGTACTGGATATGTAATAACATCAGTTTTCCCAGAGAGAATAAAAAATAAAAACGTTTTCCCAAGCGCGTATTTAATGCAATCACTTTCCATGAAGATGGACTTAGGAAGCCTTAAAAAGGTAACTGCAACCTTCAAAATATAATGACATTTTGCTGAACAAACATCCTTACAGAGACATTGACCTACTTCTTTAAGAACTGAAGATAAAAATGTATTATTTTAATCGTAATTTCTCTTTTAATAAAATAACATTTGCAATGTATCATTTTAGAGTGTAGTAAAATCTGTCTTTAATAAATGTAACATTTCATTCACAACTAAATAACATTTAAGACTAATTTAAAATTTGTTCAGTTAAAAACAATACAGTATGTTTATTTACTAGTGTAAAAGTGAAAACTATATAAATCGTCTTGGACCGGGAGGCAGCAGCATCGCCAATCACTTTATCGACGTAACGGTTGAAATTCCAGAATTTGTTAAAATTCTAATCGCATATTAAAACACAATGCGCCTGCCAAGTCATATTTTGGTAAGAAATGCCTAAATATCTGATTTTAGCGATTATCTCGTAGGTTTACCATTGTGTTTTCTTGCTCCCAATCCTCCATATTTTCATACCTTTAGATGCAAGAAAATACAATGGTAAACCTATGAGACAACCATTAAGGCTGTTCTCAACTGGTGCGCTCAACAAGCGCCATACATTTTTCCACGATTACAAGCTCATTTTCAAAGAAAGAAAAAATTGCAAGGTCTGACCATGGATGCGATTCGGAATTGTACGGAATTTTTAATTTTTTTTTATCAAAAATTACATTTTCAGCTTTTTTGATCACGTGACAAGGTGATTTCATCCCAGTTTAACTGGTTTTTCTTCTCTTGCGCGGAAAGTCGGTTTAAAAAGCTCACTTTGACACTATTTACTGAGTAATCTATTGTTTTGCAAAAAAATAGTAAACTGCGATTAGATAGTTTCCGAAAAACAACACCTGGTAGTTTCATGCGTTTCAGAACAAAAATAAATTAAAACTTGTGTTATAAAGTTCCTCTTTTTGATTTAATAACAGCTTTAAAATCAGTATTTTAAGCGATTTCCATCAAAGTATGAATTGGCAGACCGCATGCATTTTAATATGCAAATCGAGTTTTAACTTCTAGAATTTCAACCGTGAATTCAATGAGCTTATTTAATCAATATTTTTCTCATCATTGTAACTATGTTGCGTCATTGAGACGAACACTTTATGGAATATCAGAAACGATGAATTACGCAAGCTAAACGACAACTGGAACTGATGAATCCAATAAAGAAAATAGGTAAGCAATATTCTTTCCTCTATTTACCTTTGAGTATGTAAATATTTAAACTTGAACATATTTTCACAAGAAGTTTTATATCAAAATCAAATAGTAAAAATAATTAGGGAAGAGTGTTGTACCTTGGGACAGTTTTCACATTTTAATTTTTTACTTCAATAATTATAATCAGATTTTAAATTTAAAGGCAGCATTTCAATGCACCAACATTTCTGTCTATAATATATTTTTTTAAAACTCAGGCAGTTTGTAAATAAAGTGTTTCCACGCATTTAAAGTAGTGATGTAGAAGTGTCCCAAGATGGATGTCCCAAGGTACAATACCTTGTTGTACCTTGGAACATACTACAAAATTTAAGCAATATTTATATATTCAAACTAATTTTCTGTCAACAAACTAGAACTTTATTTTTATATAGAAACACACAAAGAGTGAAATTTCAAAGCTAAAGAATAATTTCAAAATACAATTAAATAGCAAAAATTCTGATTATTTAATATTATATGTTGAAAAGTCAACTTCGAAAATCAGTTGTGTAATTTGTCGTTCAGTTTGTCGTTTGTCGGATTTACCTGAATTATTTCAGTAATTAAATGCCGCATCGAAGTATCTGAGGATATAGCAGACATAAATCTTCCAAAAAACAATTGTTGAGTTGAAAATGCTGTCATATTCTTTAAACTGTTGTGCATTCATGGTGAATCTATTCAGGTCTAACGCAATTTGAACAACATTTGTTTAAAATGCGCACACAACTTTTATAAACACAGAAAGAATAAATACATTGAACTATTTTAATATTCAGCTATTCGAATAAACATTATCGTTTGTTTCTTTTAATTTTTCTTCGTACTGTTCTGTTGCCATGTAGATTAGAGTAATTCTTTGCTGCCAGATACAACCACTTAATTAGAATAAACTAAATCAGATACCAAACAAATTAATAGAATCAAGCGATAACTGTAATTACAGAATGAATCCCACAATAAAACATTTCATGTGAAATCAGAAAAGTTATAGAACAGATATTGCGTATCTGTCATATAAATGAATTGAATGCATTAGAATATCAGACATTGGATTCGTCAATATTCTAAGCTTTTAATAAAATTACTTTTGAAATGTAATATTTTTATGCGTAAAGTTGGTTATTAATTTAAAAAATAATGTTTTACTTACAACTAAATATCATTTATGACAAATGTGAAATTTATACAATTCCATCAGAAACAATGCAATATTTAATTTAGTTCATAGAGCATGAATTTAGCTAATGTATAAAATATAAAATAAATCGTCTGCTTACGAAAACAATTGCCATAAACGAAAATATGGAAGATGCAGCATTTAATTATTTTTAATTAGAACATAATACATTTACTCAGATACTAAACAAATGAATATAATTAAACGATAACTGTAAATATAGATTAAATTCTGCAACAGAGCGTTTCAAGTAAAATTAGAGAAAAGTTACAGAAAAAATATTCCGTTTCTGTCACACAAATTAATTGAATGCATTAGATTATCAGGCATTGTATTCGTCAATCTTCAATAAGTTTTAAGTAAAATAACTTTTAAAAAGTAGACTTTAAAAACGTAAAATCGGTCATTAATTAAAAAATAATAATAACGTCTTACCCATAACTAAATGTCATTTATGACAAAATTTGAAATTAATTCAATTTCACAAGAAATAATGCAATAGAGTGATTTATCTAATACTAAAAGTGAAAAATAAATCATCTGCTTACCAAAACAATTGCCATAAACGAAAATATGCAAAATGAAATTTAATTACTCTTAATTAGAATAGATTATATTTACTCAGATACCAGACAAATGAATAGAATCAAGCGATAACTATAATTACAGAATAAATCCCGCAGCAGAACAGTTCCTGAGAAATTAGAGAAAAGTTACAGAAAAGGTATTCCATCTCTGTCACACAAATGAATTGAACGCAATAGAATGTCAGTGATTGTATTCGTCAGTTTTTAGCCTAAAAAATTTTAATGTAGTATTTTAGTGCATAAAATCTGCCTTTAATAAATGCAGCGTTTCACTCTAACTAAGCATCATTTGACAAATTTGAAATTTGTTCACTTTCATAAGAAACAATGCAATATGTTTAATTAACTAGTACTAAAGTGAAAATTTCATAAATCTTCTGCTTATTGAAACAATTGCCATAAACGAAACTATGGAAGATCGGACCTTTAATTATTCTTAATAAAGGAGTATGTTTACTCGGATATAAATTAATAAATTGAAACAATAAATGTAATTACAGAATAAAATCGGCATTCAAGCAGAGCATTTCAAGTGGAATTAGAGAAAAGTTACAGAAAATATATTCAATTTGTACTACACAAATGAATTGAATACATTAAATGGATTCGCCAATTTTTAATACATATATTTTTTTTTCTATCCAAAAGTTATCAATTCAACATTACGCGCATGTAAAAGCACGATTTCATAATAAGTATTATTTTAGTGTGGAAAATCAATCTTTAATTAAAGTAATGTTTCACGCGCAGTTGAATATCATTTAACAGAGATTTGAAATTTGTTCAGTTTCATAAAGTTACAATGCAATATGTTAATTTAAGTAGTACTAAAAGTTGAAATTGAATTGAAAGTTCTGCTTATTAAAACAGTTTTAAAAAAATGCACGAAGCAATATTTAATTATTTTTAATTAGAATTCATTATGTTTTTCGGATACAAAAATCAAGCAATAAATGTAATTAAGGAACGCAATATACAGTAGAGCATTTCAAGTGGAATTGGGTAAAAGTCACAGAAAAGATACCCAGTTTCTGCTAAACAAATGAATTGAAAACATTAGAAAATAAGGCGTTTCATTCCTCAATCTTTAATAGTCCGCCCCTTCCCTCTCAACACAGATGTTTAGATCGATTTTGATAAATTATGATTCATTAACTATTCGCAACGAACATCCATGCTTTATAGACCGAGAGACGGAAGCACAGATAATCAGCTCATCGAGTTCATGGATAAAAATCTAGGATTAGTTCAATCTCGATTCGCATATTAAAACGCAATCGGCCTGCCAAGTTATGTCTTGGTGGAAAACACCTAATAAAAAGAATATTGCCCAGTTAAACTGATGGCATTGAGCTCACAGGCTACGCATACTAGCTGTACATTACAGCCTTGTATTTTCGTTAATTCCGTTCGAAAAAAAAAAATTAAGAAGGGGAAACAGATCTCCCCTTTCTCCTTTTTTATGCTTAATCATTGAACCTCCTAAACTATCAAGTACACGCTTTATCACATTAAAAAATCTATATCCAAAATTCAGAGCAAATCGGATAATTCTTAATAAAAACCCATTTAGCATTTATATAATTTAAGAGGAGTTATTCCCCTCTTTTATACTTAACCATTAAACTTACAAAACTATTCAGAGATTTGAACGAAATCTGACAATTCTGATTGAAAAATCCATTTATACAAGTTAAGGGGAGGGGCATTAGAACCCCCGTTCCCCCTGTTTATAATTATTCAATGAACACCTAATAACAGCCACAGACTCGCCTCATCAGAATGATCCTATATCTAAATTTTGAACGAAAACTGTTAATTCTACATGAAAATCCCGTTTATATCAATTAAGGGGAGGGGCATGAGCCCCCCGTTCCCCCTGTTTATACTTATTCAATGAACACCTAATAACAGCCACGGTATCGCCTCAGCAGAATGTTCTTTTATCTAAATTTTCAACGAAAACTGTTAATTCTGGATGAAAATCCCGTTTATATCAATTAAGGGGGGCATGAGCCCCCCGTTCCCCCTGTTTGTACTTATTCAATGAACACCTAATAACTGTCACGGAATCGCCTCATCAGAATGATCCTATATCTAAATTTTGAACGAAAACTGTTCATTCTGCATGAAAATCCCGTTTATATCAATTAAGGGTAGGGGCATGAGTTCCCCGTTCCCCCTGTTTATACTTATTCAATGAACACCTAATAACAGCCGCGGAATCGCCTCATCAGAATGATCCTATATCTAAATTTTGAACGAAATCTGTTAATTCTGCATGAAAATCTCATTTATATAAATTAAGGGGAGGGACATGAGCCCCCCGTTCCCCCTCTTATACATATCGAATGAACTCCAAAAACTAATCAGGGAAGCGCCTTATCAGGATATACCTATATACAAAATTTCAAGTGGATCCGATATTTTTATCATGAGTTATCGCGTTACGCACGAACTTACGAACGTACATACAGAACGGACGGGCACATAAGCTCTCAGGCTATGATAGCCTGTGAGCTAAAAACCCGATTTTATCAGTTGATTTACCACTATGTTTTTCTGCTTCCAATCCTCGATGTTTTCATACTTTTGAGTGCAGGAAAGCACAGTGGTAAATCTATGAGGCCACCGCCAAAATCGGACTTTTAGGTGTTTTCAATTAAGATATGACTTGCCAGACCGATAGCATTTTAATATGTGAATAAAGATTTAACTAATCCTAGATTTTTATCCATGAACCGCCTGTTGCCGCCTCATGGTCTACTACAGAATTTTTTATCTTTTATCGCCGGTAACATGGAGGCAATACTTGTCGCAAAAATGCTAACCTATATAGTTACAGTTATTGAAATTCTTGTTTAAAGACAGAAAATAATATAATATACTTTTTAAATTTTCTGTTTTTGATCAAATAACATTTGAAATGTTTTATTTTAACGCGCATAATCCATTTTTAACAAAAGTAACATCTCACTCTCAGCTAAATATTCTTTAATAAAGATTTTAAATTTATTCAGTTTCATAAAAAATAATGCAATATGATTATTTAACTAGTACTGAAGTGGAAATTACGTAAATTGTCTGCTTAGAAAAAGAGACGTGAAAAAAAGATGCGAGATCCGAAATTTAATTAATTAGAATTTATTATAAGTTTATTTAAAATAGCCAAACAAGTTAATAAAATCAAGCAATAAATGTAATTACAGAAAGTATCCCGCAACAGAGCATTTCAAGTGGAATATGAAAAAAAGTAAGAAGATATTCAGTTTCTGCCTCTCAAATGAAATGAATGCAACACAATAATTGATATAGTATTCGTCAATCTTTAATAACTTCTCTCTCTCTTTCAAAACAAAGGGTTATAAATGCAACATTGCGTGTAAGTACATAAAAGCACGATTCCATAATGTGTGGATCGATTTTGATAAATCAAGATTCACGAGCATCAATTTACAGAATCTTTTATTGCCCTTTAAAAATAATAATTCTAGTTTGACTAGAATTTTTTTTTATCCAATTGAATTACAAAAAGGCTTTAATTAAATGAGGCAAAACTCTTTAAAAATTACTGATGGGAAAAATCAAGGATTCTGAGCAGTTTATGCAACATGTACAGTGTACAGGTCGAGAAAGAGCTGAATCATTTACATTACTCGTATAACGTATGAGAGAAGCGAATGTTTTCTGGTCATAACTCTTTAGGGTCTGATTTTTTTTTTTTCTATTTTGAGAACAAAATTACTTTTATTTAAATAATGTTAATCGTAGCCATCCAAATACACTTACTGAAGATAAAAGAACATCTCATTATCGGAAATCAGACGAATGTACTTATTTTGTGTACTATTCAATGTATTTTAATATGAAAATATACTAAGGAAGAGTTTTTGCAGACATTTGAAAACTAACGTATTGCAACAGGATTTGAAAGGGTATTACCACTTTGTAATTTTTTTTTTCATTTTATCACATATGATTGGTTAAGAAAAGTTACTTATATCTTTAATTTAAAAACAAATATATGTATAAAGTAAAGGAATCTCTAATGGTGCAAAGAAATTTAAGAAAATATTTATTATTAATGTTATTACTAAATGTCAAAATATAAATGAAGTCATAATAAACAAGTTGGAAATTGCACGTGAACGTAGCAAATGAGGTGCGTTCGTACGATAACGAAGTTTTAAAAATATTCAGATCTTGCTGATACAGTAGAGCGTACTTCGGATACAGTATAGTAGTCGAAATCTTTGTGTTTCTGTAAATATAGAGAAAGTAACTTTTATTACACCTCAGCAACGTATATCTTATTCATAAAATGTGAAATAGTTGAATATAATTAAAACACGCCCAAACAATGCTTCCCCGTGTAGCATTATGTAGTGGAATACTTTTGTGTGGCCCTGTAATTTAATAATAAAAATTCTTTGCATCACAGATTGTACAGAATGCATATTTTAGTATATATTTCATAGATTCATGCCAATTCTATTATGTTCGAATGAGTGTAACATCGTTAAAATGCATTTCAAACATTTTCCCCATTGACCGCAATGTAACGGAATCCTTTTGATTGTGCCTGTAATTGATCTATGCATCCGATTTTCATAACATTTGAAATGACTCGACAAAATTAAGCAAAATTATAAATTTCAAACGATTAAAATGCATTTAAAACTTTTTTTACCTATTGACCGTAATGTAACGGAATCCTTTTGAATGTCCCTGTAATTGATCTATCCATCCGATTTTTATAAAATTTGAAATGACTCGACAAAATTATGTTATAATTATGTACTTTAAATTTCAAACGATTCGGTTGGGTAGTTTTTGCGTTGTTATATGCGGACAGACGGACGGACTGAGCGACAACAATAGGTGCTACGTATTTACATAATTACGAATGCATCTAAAAAGGCATAGCCATACACTATTATTTCTGTATGTAGAAAGTATTTGAGTAATTGTTAAAACAAAATAATACTTGATGAAAAGGCATGTACTGTTAATAGTACACCAGACCCGAAAGGGTTAAAATGAGAATGACGCAAGATACGCGATTGTTTTTAGTAGAGATCGACCAAAAATTCGGTTTCCTTTTTGGCCCAAAATCTGTTTACTTTATACTTATTACAGGTTTCACTTTATTAAAAATAGCACATGGTCTAGATGAGCTTTCACAAGATACAATGTAAAAAACGCTCAAACTGACAGAAAAGAGCTGTCAATTTTGGCGCCAATTTGAAACTGTTTTATTTACAGAAAATATCTGTAATTTTCTGTTAAAACAGTTTCTTCTATAAAAAAATATAGATTGTTTCTGTAGAAATAAAATCCATTTTTTATCCCTGTTTTTCTTTAAAATAGCTTTTTTCTGTGAAAAATGCAATTTTTTACTATAAAATTAATTTTTTTTTTCACAGTGTAAATATTTATTCTTTTCACCAATAAACATAAGGTATAGAATGTAGGAGAAATGACGCCTTTATATGAAATGAAAGACTACCCGCAGACTTGAGCATGAATAGATGCCATTAATAACGACGCTATTAAATTTCGCTTTACGAAAAAAGTCATCCATTCATAATATTCATTTTGGCTTTCGCTCTCTCAGCTATTCCATCCCTTTCCCATACATTTATTCCCCTCGCCGACACCGTGACATTTAAAATCTTCAAAATGAGTTTAAAAGGATAATTTGTTGAAATTTCTCATTATCTATTACGATACCCTTTTGAAACACAGGATTTTAAAATCGGCTTTTACGACAAATTAAGCAAGTTTTTAAAAATGAATAAATAAAATCAATTTTAAATGCTGCTGTGTATATATTCCTAGTCTTTAGGGAGTTACATAAGCTGTCTTTGAAAGTCTCTAGAAAGTTTTAAATAAAGTTGAAAATTTATTTGATAAAAAACGCCCACATTCTGTAAATATTTTAATAAACTACGTCGAGTTTGTAATTGTCATGTCTTGACTACCAAAATCAGTAGCATTAAAACTACTTTTCACTCACTAAATATTTAACTATTACGGCCACATTTTAATCATTTTGTTCAAAATGGCGAATTTTTAGAAATTAAGTTATTTTACAATAAAAATTTTAAGTAGATTTAACTATAAAGATATTTATTTCTTGAAAAGTATTGCGTACGGCTATCATTCAATACCGATGTACGAAGTTTTACTTTTAAAAAGGTACATATAAATAACAAATAGACATACAAACAATAAACCCAACTGGAGTGAAAAATTAGCCAGAGCCAGGAATCGAACCCGGGACCACACAGCATTCCATGCTGTTGCTCTAACCACTAACTAGCCTGGAATGGTGTGGTCCCGGCGTTAATTATTTGTGTACGTGTGTTTTAATAAAGTTTTACTTTTAATTGTAAAGCATCACATATTAAAATTTTTAGATAACGTAGTTTTTTATAAAGAAATCTTTAACTTTAAATTTGAATAACTGATTCAGTGTTCACTCTAGGACATTTTTTGAAAAGCGCAACAACCTGCCTTTTTTAAAATTGGTGAAATGCATCACAAGTTGTACCCAGAGATTGCTAAAAAAAATTTCTCCATTCCATAGTATTTCTAAATCTGTATGCCCAAGAACTTGCAAAATGAAAGTTTTCTCTAATTTCTTTACCAAAAGAAAACAGGAAATTATTCAATCATGTTGTAATTTAACTGTACATATTTTTATGTCAAAATTATTTAAAATTATTATTTTATTTATCATACTTAATGAAATATTTTCTCGCACTTTTTTTTACCTCTCTCTCTTAGCTAAAGGCGATAGTGCATTTTCTCTTACAATAGTGCCCTTTTTGCATCAACAATAGGGGTCGCATTATACAGGTAAAACTTACTGTTCCTTCCACTATTTTGGAAATAATATCTTCATAATATATTTCTATAGTATATGTTATATGAAATGATCACGAAGATAATTGATTAAGGAATTTGGTAGGAAAAATAAAATTTTCTCTAAATAATGTAACCCCTGCTACAGTGTTCTGTTTTTCGTAAATAGCACCCTTCCCCTTTTTTTCCCCCCTCTAGAATGAACGCTAATTGATTAACTATTATAAATGGAAAGATGAAATAAGCGGAACTGATAAGTTGAATAAGTCAAATCGTTCATAAGTTTTTCATACAGTAATTTTAAAAAAGTTAAAATTTTAATCTTTACCTCTTTTCTGTAACGTATGAGCACATTCTTTCCCCCTTCGCCGACATCGTGGCATTTAAAATCTTCAAAATGAGTTTTAATGGAATAATTTGTTAAATGTCTCATTATCTATTACGATACTCTTTTGAAACGCAGGATTTCAAAATGAGCGTTTATGACAAATTAAGCAAATATTTAAAAACGCGTAAATAAAATCTACTTTAAACGCTACTGTATGCATATTTTAAGTCTCCAGGAAGTTTATAAGCTGTCTTTGAAAGTTTCTAGAAAGTACTAAATACAGTTAAGTCTTTAACAGAAAATATTCAACGTTCTATCAATTTTTTTTTTTTTTTTTTTTTTTTTTTTTTTTAATGCAAATACGCCGAGATTGAAAATGTCATGTATTAGCTATCAAAATATTTAGCGGTATTAATTTAGTAATTTTTAAATACATAATTATTAATGCCACATTTTAACAATTGTTGCAGAATTTTTAAATTTAAAAAAATGTATAATTTTTAGAAATTATTTTTTTTTCATATTAGAAATTTTATGTAGATTTAGATTGTCATAGTATATCTAAACATTTTTCTAGTATATACTGCTGACACAAACCCACATTGTAATTTTTCTTTTTTACAAAGTTTTATTATCCTATTAACTTTTTGCACTCGAGAGAGGTGATTCTCACTGACCACTAGTGTCCCGAATTAATGGGTGCTCCAAATGCTCTGGACACCAGCATTTTAAACTAATTTTCTTCCCCTTATCTACGGCCGAAAAATCTGTGAAAAAAAAAAAAAAATGCCGAAATAAACTAAGATATTAATGGTGCCCAAAGCATTTGGCTTCCCGATTTACGAGGGACACCTAGCAACACTAGTAATGAGTGAGAGTCGGGTAACAGCGACTTTTTTTAATGCAATAATACTACAGTTACTAGTTATTATATTTATTGTACGGAACTCTCTGTGCGTGAGTAATACTCGCACTTAAAAGTTTAAATATTAGATTTAGGATTCAACAAGTAGTCCACTGTTTAATTTAAAAACTTAGCCAGGACCAGGGATGTTAGTGGAGGGTATACGGAGGTATACGCCGTGTGTACTTTCTGGATTTTTTTAAAGAAGGTCCGTATGCTCTGTTTCTCAAAGCATTAGCGTATATCCTATCTATGAACGTTGTTAACGTCAGCTTATACCTTCTGCTTTTACCGCAAACTCGGTTATTTTCACGACTAAATTACTGGTCAGGACGGACTTCTTTGAAGCTTCATAATTTTATAACAAAAGATATCAAGGAAAAAACAAAAACGACCTTTTACTATTATACTCTAGTACCACTAAGTTAACAGACAATCCCGAACCCCCTATCATATAATAACCACACGCATGTGCACCTAATATTTTATACTGACCATATGGAGATGCTAGTGAATGAATCTGGATAGAACATAAAACAGCACAAATTTTACGCATGACAGGATTTCAGAGAATGGGTCTCGGGACCGCTGGGGACCACTTCTATTAGTTTTATACAGCAGATGGTCTCGTTGAGTCATAATTAGAAGATCCCTGCAATTGATACCCGGTGATAAATTGATTTAAACAAACTTCGAGAATATTAGATGGTGATACAAAAACCATTAACAATACTCGATGACAAATCGGGCCGTGCTGGAGAAATTCTCATGAATAAAAGGAGGAAATGTTGGATTTCGTAAGTTTTTAGAACTATTATCCAAAATTTTTTCTTACGGATAAAACTTATTTTTCTAAACACTTGCTCATTTTAACCTCTTCGGTCCCTGGGTCTCTGTTGGGGACCTCTGTACTTGCCATAAAAATTTAAATGACAAACTTTTTTGCATCTGTTCTTAAAAGCTGAATGTTTTTGCGTTCAAAGCAAACGAATAAATAACGGATTCGCTAAAAAATAAATGTTATTTTCATCTGAGTTTAAAAAATGCCTTCAAGACAGTGTGAGAAGCGAGAATTTTTTATAAGTATTTAACTTAAATCTTTTTCAATAAAAAAAGTCTGAAGATTTGTAGATTGTTTATTTGTTTAAAGATCTTAAATTTGTGATTGAGTTGACTTAGGTTAATGATTATTAAAGTGATGTTTTAAGAAGGATTTTAGTTTCAGATCCATATTTTTAAAACTAAATTACTAGATTCCTAGAAAATCAATTTCAGTAAAGAATTTTGCCATTTACGATGACATTATATTTAGAAAAAAACAATGAGTAAATATTTGTATTATTATTTTATCTTCGAAACTGAGGAGGTTAAAGAAAACTTCTCTCAGCTAGTCACATTGTAATGCGAAAGCTGTTTAAAATTATAAGCATACGATCTTCGCGTTTCCAAAGAAAAATAAATACATTGAGAGCGCGAATGGAGATTTTTGACGATTCAGTCGCAAAATAATCAGAAATCTATTGTTTGAGATATAATCCAACATACGACATTTCGCAATAATTTTAAATCTAAAAAAATTGCTGAAATTCTTAAAATAGAATTTGCTGATTAAAATACATATCTGGCCAAAGATTCGCATGTCTCAGTCAATCCTAGCCCATATCTGACCACCACACATTTAAGGAATATAATAAACAGATTTTTTTTTAAACTAATTTAAGAGAATGAAAATTTTATCTTCAAATTTTCTTCGATAAGAACATATTTAAATTTTTAAAAAACTATGTTATTACATAAATTTTGTCTAAGGGCTTTTAATTGGCCTTGTATACATCAAAGACTTATGCAAAAATAACGTTTCCTGAAGAAATAGCTTAAATTTTCTTAATAAAATACATACATAAACAAGCTGCAAACTGTACATCAAACGTGGCAAATGAGGTGTGTTCGTATTATAAGCAGTCTTATAAATATTCAGATCTTGGTGCAACAGCTGCGCACTCTTAAACAAAAACGCGCGAATACAAAATTTATTGCGATTATATAAATTAAATTCAGAAGTACAGAAATAATAGAACTTTATCTTAAATAGGACGTAACCACCAAGGTAACCTAGAATCATTACTTATCACTATCATGAGATATAATTGAATTAATTTTGTACAATACGATTTAATCGAATGAATAAACTTTTTATTAATGTATTTTGATTTGATTTTCACAAAACTTATGACAACAAAACTGCAACGATTATGCATATATGTCAAACCACTCAGTTGGGTAGTGGTTACGCTGTTACATGCAGACAGGCAGAGAAGCTGACCGACCAGACAATGACTATAGGTGTTACTTTTTATATATATATAATTACGAAGGTAGCTAATAAAAATCACCACATTCTTCACATAATCAAAACTGGCTTGACACATCATCACACTCGCATAATATCGCTATAAATTCTAATAATAACCATCTGTGTAATGACGAAGGTAACAATACGACACGTGCGATACAACTCTAGATCCATTAACAATCCATTAAACATCGAATTAACGAGAAAGTCAACGAACAAAAGAAAAAGTGTTCGGACTACCATGACGGAAACCAGATTTTATTTATCTTGTCCGCTTTTGATAAGGCTATTCGTAGTCCCAACGTATGTCCGGCCTCTTTCGTAATCGAAAGCGAACACATGCCTGGAACATGTCTTTATCACGAATTCACGTTCAACAGGAGCAGACAGAATGTTGGCAGTTCACTACTCACATTAATGATTAATGGAAGCGTGAAGGATCGCTTACAATTATTTTGTTGATGAATATGTATACGTAATCTCCAAGGGAATATGAGATATTTAAAACCTGGCTAGCATCATGCACAAGTTTCATTAGAATTAAGAGTATCTAGGTTGAAATAGGTGGTAGGTAAGCATAATTTCTCTTCATGTAGCACTCGCCAGTATTGATTAATAACAATGATGAATTCAGACACTTTTCTCCGGGAGGGATTTCCGGGGGGGGGACATTATAGATTTCTGATGGGAGAAATTGCACTTTTTGACTATTGAAAACAAAATCTCAAAATTTTCGGGGAGGGGGGGGGGCATCTCATTTCTCCGGAGAGGGGGGGGGAATGTCCCCCCGGATCACCCACTGAATTAAATACTGGATTAATAATGCAGTTCCGGAAATTTTGATGGATCAGATCTAACACAACCAGAGCCTGAACACTGCATCTGAAATTAATAATAAATCCCAAATATGGCAAAATATTTGTTGACTCACAAACCGATTGGAATCCAAAATGTACAAGCATCATTTATCTTGAGTCCTATATTGGGGTGGATAACCCGATTCTACGCGATAGCGACATGCAATTCCGACTGGATTAACGTTAATGATTTTATAGAAACCATGGTGACTTGAATACCTCGAGTGAATTGTTTGAATGTGCAATGTTTCGAATTTTGAATGTTTCAAGTGTTTGTTTGAGTTTGCAATGGTATCAGGTTGGTTTTGACGCAAATAAGAGCTGCAGCGGCGCTGTAAAAAGAGGTTGAAATTTCATAAGAATCTGGTAACCCATTTTCATTAAATTATGATTACGAGTTACAAAATAACTACTTTAAATAAAATTGTTTAAAAAACGTATTCCTTATATGTATCACATAAGGCGATAGCAAAAGTTCTTTTGGTTTTACTGCAGATTTTTGTAAACAATTTACTTTAAAATAATAAAAATTGACTAAATTTCAAACTGAATAAAATAAATGATAAATTGAGTGAAAAAACAAAAAGTTAATTTAAAACACAACTAACCAAAACTTTAATGCCTCAGCTTCTCAAAGCAAAATAATCTTTGAAAAATACACACATACTATATAGAGGCTGTGCATGTATAACATTATCAACTTTTTGGTGATTTTGGACCCCCCCCCCCCCTCTCCGGTAATAATATCGTTATAACTGCCTTTTTTTTATATTTAGAATTTATTTTTTTTTGTTGTTGTTGTTGTTTGGAGCGATATATAACACTATAAAACTGTTTGCATTTTTTTTTCGCATATTTAATTGGTTCGAACGAAGACAAGTAAATAAAATAACACTTTATATTATGTAACACTTAAAGAAGTTACTTAAAAAAATTTAATAGCTTTTTGTTACATAATACGTTCAACAGAAATAATGTCCTGTTGCTCTTGCCCAGCACAAAGGAGGGAAATGGGGGGGGGGGATTCTTAACAAACAAATCTTAACAAAACAAGTGGGCCAGATTCTTTTTCTTTGATTTATTAGTGAACACAAGCTTTTCAAACATGCTTATCATATAGTTTCTCGAAACAATGATTGTATATAGATACACATATGAAGAAAAATAAGATTGTCAAATGTTGGGGTATTTCATATTTTAGAATTAAAATATCTTTATAATAATTTAGTGATTTAGATTTTATTAAAATCTTTGTCTTTTTATAAAAATAGAAAACAGACTAAGAACGATAACATACTATTTTGAACGAAAAATCATGTTACAAATATTTAAAAAAAAGAAAATTTTGGTTGGATCAAAATGATATCAATATCCAAAGATAACCAACCCACTCCCATTGCTATATCATCTTGCAATATCTTACTATATCATTTGCCAGACCCATCCCCTCCTCCCTAAAATGATAACGTTATATTTGCAAAACCCTACATTTAAAAAAATAAAGGAAAAATTAGATATACCAACTGAAATCTGTTATAAACGTACTGTGACGCAGTCACATTATCTTGGACTCAGAAATATAAGTAATCAACTGTTTTCGAAATAAACATTCATACGATAAATTATATAAGGTTTCTAGGCACGTGAAGTCTTTAATCTAGTATCCAGATATCAGAATTAAGTATAAAGTTCATCTCACCCTTAAGAAAGAAAAAGCTACATCTTAATCACTCGATAAGAAAAATACGCGTAAATTCTAATTAACCATAATCACGCGCGCTTTTAATCTAGAAACAAATAGCAGAGTTCATTTGAGATGCGATTGATATACTCGGATATATATACAGATAGACACGAGAGCAAAACATAATGAATCGATGAATATAATATAACATTACTAAGTAAAGGAGAGAGTAGTGCGTGAGTGTTGTGCATCATTAAAGGACCAAGATGCCTATTGAATCGGCCCCAAAGTCTACGGTCAACATACTCCTGGGTAAGTCCATACTGATATATCTCCATCTCTCTCTTTTATTGTAAATTGTAGATGTTTTATCTTATTAGTATACGTTTAATTAATAAACCAATTTAGTCCAAATTTCTCTACTTCTTTAATAACCACTATACACGGCCCCCCCAATTGGGGCGCTTTTACATTTGGTGCCTTTTATCAGGATTTTTTTTTCCTGTAATCAGAATTTTTAGCCGGGGTTATAATTATATATGTATATATGGTTTCCTACTTTGACCGGGAAGGTCTCATTCTCTCCAATAAAGAATATAGCATGTGCAATGTGCGGAAAGTAAAAGAAATGATTTCCCTTCTTGTGTAAACATATTTTTTTTTATCCTGCTGTTTTATATAATTAGTGGATTCTTTCAAAAATATAAACTTAATCACTGTTCCGAAATATTATATCCTATTAATTATATATGTATCCGTATATAACATAATTATTCCTTCTTTTTTCTGTCTTTTTCTCTTTTTTCCGTTTTGCTTATCATGATGGATTATTGGGCTACATACACATCCTTTCTCATTAATTTTATATGTATTGTCAAGTGTGATGCATAATTATACTTTTTTTTTCTTGTGTATATATGTGCAATTAAGTTTCTTGAATTATTATAATTAAACAATTATTATTATTATAAAGGGAATTTATAGATAAATATACAATGTCAGAAACACCGAATAAAATCGCTGGCTATCAGAATCTTGTTAATAATTTCGATGGGGATTTGTTTTCGAATGTAACATTCTTTATAAATAATATCGAATCTATCGGGACCCTGGCTCAGTGGGATGATGCTGAACTTATTGTAGTTTTTAAAAGCAAACTCCGCGGCCCCGCATTGCAATTTTTCATTGATGACCCAGAATTAAATCAGGAGAAAGTCTTTAAAAATGTTAAGGAAAAGTTCCTAAAATATTTCGATCAAAAGACCACTTTAAGTCAACGTCAGCAGTTGTTTTCAAATTGTAGGCAAGCGCCTGGAGAATCTGTCCGATCTTTCGCTACTAAGGTTGCAAATCTAACCGCAAAATACTTTGGCGCAGGTAATATTTCTAAACCAGACGTACTTCCCATAGTTGACCAGACAAAACTCGCGAAGTTTTTAGAAGGGTTGCAACCTTCCCTCAAAAATTTGGCTATTAATCGCAATCCTAAATCATTCGATGAAGCGGTCGAACAGGCTCAATTGGATGAAATTAATTCACAGTTTTCAGCGTCTGAGATCGTTCCAATTAATACATTTAATTCAACTCAACAGAGCAACATAGAAGACAAATTAAATAAAATAGTTGAGAACCAAAATAAAATGACGGAACGTCTAGTTCATTCGCTTTCAGAGCAAATGCAAAACTTACGTGTCCAATATACCCCCCGTGCTCCGCGAAATTTTACATTCGCACCCAGACATACGCAACCATCATCGTTGCACTGTGTTTTATGTAATCGCAATAACCACCTATCCCATCAATGCTATTCGCGAAATCGAAATTCACATTTCAATCAACCCAGGATTCGCAATCCGCAGCAGAATGCGAGATCAACAGACTACGTTGGTAATACACCTTATCAGTCCAGGTCATTTACCCCTCGCCAGCCACAAACTACCCAATATAATAGAAACAAGCCTTTAAACTCCAATCGGGGTCGATAACATCAAAAGGGCCCCTATCACCTCAGGTTAAAACAAACACATCTTGTTTATCAGGAACAGCGGAATATACTATAGGCAAATACAGTCCCTTGCCTATCATTGAAATTAGAATTGGAAATAAAATTTTTAATGGGTTATTAGATTCTGGAGCAAGTGCCTCTTTGTGTAGTTTTTCCGCTTTTAAGCAAATAACTCCATATCTCATACAAAATAATAATACAAATCCCTCCATTAAAATTTCAACTCTGACTGGCAATGAAATAAAACTACATTCTACTGCAAACATGCCCTTAACTATCGGAAATAAACGTTTAAATTTTAATCACACATTCAAATTTCAGTCCCGAATATGACTTTATTTTGGGATTCGATTTCATGTCTTTATTTAAATGTCACATCAATTTTGATAATAAGACGGTTTCATTTCGGGGTGATCAGATTCCTATATGTAAATTTGGACAGCAGAAAATTAATGTCATACATGTAAAATCTTATGCAAAATTAATTCGCAAACTTAAAATTCCTCCACTGCAATCCGCAGTTGTTCAAATTAAATCTAGCCAAAAATTGCCTATTGGTACGCCTGTATTATTAGACCCCCTACCTTCTCGTCACGACTTAGAATTACATCACTCTGTTTCTACTATCACTAAAGAAGGAACAATTCCGCTCATTATTAATAATTTATCGCATAATTCTACCCTTCATTTGAATAAAAATACCAAGATAGCGCATATTGATTCACATATCGATATTGCTTCAAGTACCTCTATAGCAGACAAACGGAGGCGAGATTTAAAAATTTCCGACTTTAATTTATCTAATATTCCAATTGAAGCAAAATCAAAATTAGAGGCGCTCATTTTTGAATATGCCGACATTTTCAGTACTTCCTTAAAAACTATTGGAAAATGCACTTTGGAAGCCCCCCCTATTGAACTAACTGATACTTCACCTATTCAATGCCGATCATTTCCTGTACCAGTTGCGTTACGCGATACTCTTCGAAATGAGATAAAAGAGTTATCGGAGGCCGGCATTATAGAAAAATCTAACAGCCGCTATTCTTTTCCTCTTATTTTAGTAAAAAAAAAAAACTGAAGGTAAATTTAGACTTGTAATTGACTTTCGCAAATTAAATGAAGTAACAATTTCTTCAAATTATAAATTACCACTTATTTCTGATATTCTAAATTCTTTAAGAGGTGCTAACTATTATAGTACTTTGGATGCAAATTCCTCCTTTCACCAAATAAAATTACGCGACGAAGACAAACAGTTAACCGCGTTTTCAAGTCCTTACGGAAATTTTCATTATAAATTCCTCTGTTTTGGATTAAAAAACTCAGCACAGGTCTTTCAAGAAACAGCAGATACAGTACTAAATGGTCTTCAACCAGAAAATATTGCTACATATATCGATGATATTATTGTTCCTGCGAACACCATTGATGATTCAATAAGAAAATTAAGATTAGTTTTTGACCGTTTTCGGCAATACGGTTTAACTTTAAATCCCTCGAAATGTCAATTTCTCCAACCTAGCATAAAATATTTAGGACATGTTGTTGACAAAAATGGACTGAAACCCTTACCTGAGACTCTCACATCAATCAATCATTTCCCAGTACCTACCACGGTACGCAAATTAAAACGGTTCTTAGGTTTGGCAAATTATTATAGATCGTTTGTAGAAAATTTTTCTGATATTGTTATTCCACTAACAAATTTAACGAAAAAATATTCTAAGTTTCGGTGGACGGACGAAGCTCAAACTGCCTTTGACACAATTAAACAAAAATTACTATCTGACGTCATGTTGAAACATCCGAATTTTAATGATGTCTTTTATCTAAATACGGACGCTTCTTTAGAGGCTGTGGGTGCAGCCTTATTACAGAAAGATGAGAATGGAATTTTGAGACCCATTAACTATTTTTCTTGTAAGTTGAAACCACATCAGAAGAAATGGCCCGCTATTGAGCTCGAGGCATATGCTATTTTATTGGCGATTCGACATTTTAAAGTTTACTTATATGGTCGAAAATTTATTTTACTTTCTGATTGTAAATCACTTAAATATTTAAAAACTCTTGATTCATCTGCTAATAGATTATCCCGTTGGTTACTTGAATTGTCGAATTATGATTATCAATTCGAACACATTAAAGGTTCGACTAATTATTTAGGCGATTTGTTATCCAGAGATGTATGTCACTCCGTCAACGTTGTTAAGGCAGATATTCCAGATCTCGAAAAAATACGATTCGAGCAACGTGCAGATCCATCTTTGAAACTTATCATCGATTATTTGGAAAATAATTCGCAAACATGTCCAGAGAGAACGGATGACTATTTCCTCGAAAAGGGTATTCTTAAACATTTGTCTCATAGGAATAGTCATGCGGCCCGGAATGATTATTTTGAACAAATCGTAATTCCAAAAAAATTAATTCCTTATGTCTTGGAAGGTTCAGAAACAGTGCATTTTGGTTTTTTCAAGAATTATCGAACTATTAAGGAAAAATTCTATTGGAAAAATATGTATCGCGACATTAAAAACTTTTCCTATTCTTGCACTAAGTGTATTGAAAAAAAAGGCTTTAATATTACCAAATCTCCCTTGATGAAATTCGATACACCAACCCAACCTATGGAGCGGTTAAGCCTCGATATCCTGGGACCCTTAAGTATGTCTGAATCCGGGAATAAATATGTACTTACAGTGATAGATCACTTCACAAAGTATTCTGTATTTTTTGCCCTCTCTGACATTACAGCAGATACAATTTCGGCAAAATTACTGCAGGTTATAACTGTTTTTGGAGTACCTCAAGCGATTTTGACGGACCTTGGAAGAAATTTTCAAAGTCAATTATTTTCTAGCCTAGCCAAAAAACTTAATATTCGCAAACTTCGAACTTCCCCGTATCACGCCCAAACGAACTCAGCAGCAGAACGCCTCAACTCCAGCATTAAAAACAGCTTAACATGCCTTTCAGAAACAATTACCGATTGGGACACTTATTTAGATTATTATAATTTTATTTATAATAATTCTTATCATGACACTACACATGAGAAGCCATCCTTCCTCATGTTTAATAGAGACTTAAATTTACCATTTCATTTATTTGAAAAACCACCACGTCATCATTACTTCCCATGTGAAAATTATGTCGAAGAGAACCTTTCCAAATTACACTATGTATATCGTAATGTATATAAAAATTTGGAACAAGCTTCTGAGAAACAATCTCAGTTTCGCGAAAAGATTGCAACGTCTAAAGTATTTCATATAGGTCAAAAGATTTATCTATATACCCCTGCTACTACACAATTAACGGGAAGAGCTTTTTCAAAACATTTTAGTGGACCATATCGTGTAATCGAGAAGCATTCTAACCTAAATTATACGATAATTCACGTAAATAAGCCTTTCGCCAAATCAGTCAAAGTTCACGTTGACAGAATGTTTTCATATGTCGAAAGACGGCCTGATCTGCAAATTCCCACGACTCCAGGTAGCACTGAACATAAATCATCATTTCCATCCTCCCAAAATGATAATCTCGCACCGCCTCAACCTAAGAATGACTTTTCTCTTTATGATAGTGATACGGAAATTGATGAGTATATTCCACCTTTTATCGCATCCTCTAATGCAAATAGAAACCAAGATGGGCCCGAAACCAGTCAAACCTCCACAGATCCCTTACCGGAAGTTCCCCTTGACACACCGGCAGATAATACGCCTCCCCTGTCGGATCAGCAATCAGTTACTCCTTTAAGGTTACGTAAAGTTGACGATGGGACTTGGAATTGCGAAAGAGCTCGCGGGCGAAATCGTGCTTCTAGTTCGGAGATAAACACTAACTCTTTTTCTGACAGACTGATAAATTGGGCGATTGGTTCAGGCACGGGCACACAAGAAAATAAAAACATAATTGATAAAATTTCCGATGTCCTAGCGGACAAACTAGATACAGTGGGTAATATTCAGAAAAAGTGGATAAAACCTCAAAAGACTAGATATTTTTATCGACGGAATTAAATATCACAGTTATGAAAGAAATTTTCTTTATTCGTTTTTTTTTCTGCCTCTTTTTCGTTCCAACAGCCCAATATTTCATTTATTTAACTATACTCTCTAATAGATTATTAGTTCAACAATATTCTCGAATATTCTCAACAACAAATAGTACTGATTTTAATAATATACAGCCGTTCTTACTTGGTTCTCTATTAAATATGATCATTTACTAAATCCTTATATTTTAGTGTACTATAGTTTTAGTTTTCCGGTATCCTTTGTCAGATGCGCGCGACCTGTCATTGGATTACTAATTGTTTTTTTTTACATTTGGAATTATATTTTGTGCTGGCGTAAAATCAATTCCTTATGTGATTATTCAGTTAGATAAGGAAGACTAAATATTCTTATAATTTAACATATCCAAAATATATAATAATAATAATAATAATAATAATAAAGCATTCAACAGTGTTCCAGTAAATTATCCTGAAAAAAAAAAAAAAAAAAAAAAAAAAAAAAAAGAAGTTTGATGTCATTCAATTAACATAATTATAAATTCATATGTATATAGATTATTTACCCCCCCCCCCCACAATTTTTTTTTTCAGTTTCCTTGTGTTATTTTTTTTTCTTTTTCATCTTCTTAGTTAAACAGTTACGGTTTGTTATCGCCAACTATCATGCAGAGGCAGTGTAAACAAATTTATCGAAGATAACTTTCGTTTTTCTCCTTTATTTTCGTCTTCTTGCTACTCCGAAGCGATATGTTCAGATTATCAACTATTGACAATTCTTTCATGTATAAATTAATAAACAGATTAACTTTGTTTAAACATTTTTTTTTACAATATTTTTTTTATCTTCTCTCTTTTCCCCCCAATAAAATAAACTTGTGATTTTTATTACAATTTTCAGCCTTTAAGTTTTGCATTTTTTATTTTTTTTTCCTTTCATTTTCCCTTGCGTAATATGGGAAATCATTTCTTGCTTATCTCATTCAGATAATCTTTGTGCTAAAATTTTCTTTCAAGTAAGAGATAAATTTTATAACACAATATACTAACCTTAATTATAAACCGATAATTAAAATAATAATAATAATAGTAATAATAATAATAATTTTTCGAGAGATAAGGCTAATTAACACTATCATCAGTAGCATTATTAATAATAATAATAATAAATATTTTCTCACTTTGTTCAAAAAAAAAAAAAAAAAAAAAAATCAATTAATAGTTTATGGAATTTAATCTTAATACATGTTTAAGTTTTATTTTGCTAGGATAGATAAAATAAATAAATAAATAACATATTTAAATGTGAGATGGAGTATTATCATATTCTTCCCAGGAGGATTCCTCTTCATTTTTATGATGGTCCCTCAGGTTCTAGCCATCCAGATTTGCCACAGAAATGCAACATCAGCTAGTTATGACTGCGGAAACATTACGGCTAGCACCTTGGAACTTTTGGACCTACCAGTGGATTCCTGCCAGGCCATTAACTGTGAATTTTGCATCACAGGAACGAGGACATACATCCTACATCAAAATTCTCTCCTACACCCAGCTGCCTTCTTTGAGAAACCCACCAATGCCGACGGTATTCTGGACACTTTCCTATGTTCAACAGCCGATACCAGAGGTGACATGATTCCTCTCCCATGCGAGTGTTCAACGAACTGTTCAGGTACAGCAGATTTTTGTTCAAATTTTCCCTGTGTCGATGAAGCCCCATGCCGATGTAAGGTTCGGAAAGTACTATACGAGATGTCTCATCTCTCTTCTACCGGTATCATCGTCAATCCTACCTTGATATCTTTACAGGTGTGTCTCTTCAAAATACCCAAGAAAACCCGGCGATCACGTCAACTTCAGGAATATGAAGGGGCTACATTTTCTAATCATAATTTATCCATTTCGTTTCAAGATCCAATCGTTACACTTCCAGAACCAGGAAAACTCATAGCACGAGTGTCTGGAAATGAACTAATTTTATCTATCCAGTCAGAATTACAGGTTGTTTTGCCACCTGAGTTCGTAGCATTTAGAGACACCCTTACATTAATTTTTATTTCAAATTCAGGGAAGGCAGTCCATGGCGACATTTCCCTTGAAGGAAAGACTGTTTGTCGATTATCAAGCTGCATCCTTTGCAGAGACTTTTTGTTTTATATCAAATGCTGGCCTGCATATATCACTTATTTGTTTTATGGTACTGTTACAATTTTCGTGCTAAGTATATTGTGCCTTCTAAAATGGGCCTGCAAAGGAATTTTGATCTCCCTACGGTCAGTGATCCTCTTAATTCTTACTACCCTAGCATTTATTAAATCTTTACTTCGATTTTTTCTTCTAGTCGGAGCTTTGCTAGGTACGACAATAAGAAATTATATTCTCTCATTTCACCAATTTTTGGAAAATCGCAACCCCCAGCGTCGACCAGCTATGATGCATTCTATACTTTTATTTTTAAGCCTTCTAGCTTTAACTCAGGCTGACTGTTCAACTCATGCACTTTTGAGCTCAGACATAAAAAATTGTCAAAAACAAACTGACCATCAAACTTGTCAATTATTCACAACGGCAGAGATAACGTTAAAAGGATTAGGTTACGAATCATGCATTTGGTTCCAAGATAAAAATGATAATGATATTTTTCACATGAAACTGAAACTTGTGTCAGCCCAATGTTCGTTTTCTTCGAAGAGAAAATATTTCACATTTCCTGTGAAGCATTATACCATTTCGCAACTCGCGTGCCCTCAAAATTATTATTGCGCCTGGGGCGAACATTGTAAAAATGATAAACATTTTGAGGCACTCACGGAAGAAAGTTTAGAATATCCAGGCTTCACGAGCTGCCAGCCGTCTAGCGTGGGTAGTGGATGCACAATTATTTCCCGTATGGGATGTTTATTTTATAGGGTATACTTTATTCCAGACTTGCTGCATTCCTATGAAGTACGACAATTATCAGGTCACCAATGCACATATACCATTTCAGTGGAACGTTCTCTTAACAATACTGTTGAGACTATGACATTTCATTCTTCTACAATAACAGCTGACGGTATTAACATAGACATCCTATGAGCATATAATCAAGCTCCTATACATATTTCGGATTCGCTCTTATTACGAGTGGGAGATGCTTCTGAAGCTTACCTAGTCCCATCAAGTCCTTCTAATCGTCCTATAGCTGGATTAGTGGGCCAGGTTCAAGCAAACACTAGTTATACTACAAACTTTTTATTTGACCGAAATATGGTACAATGTACTTTTTTCGAAACTACTCTTCGATGTATGCAAACGCCAGATGCGTTGGAAGCACTTTATGCCACAAATGAGCGGGCACTGCCTCTTACACATGATTTACATCTTCTTTCTATGGAAAAAGGGACTTTAAAATCCCAACTCCTATCTTCAGCTCCGGTTCGCCTGCAACTTCATTTTCAGGACTATAAAATAACAGTACAGAGCATTGATATCTGCCCACGTCTAACTGATGCTGTTTTTAAAACGAAAGGATGCTATGCTTGTCAGATTCTTTCCGAAATGACTTTTTTCGCTTTTTCATCATGTCATGCAGGGACTATTTCTCTAGAATTTCAAAAAATTTCAATTTATACACGTAGTATTAATTTAGGAACTGAGCCACAGGAATATTCTATAAAATTTTTAGCTGATGAGAAATGCTACGATGAAAAGATTTGTTTGGTTTCGAGAAATATGAGACAGTGCCAAAAAATTTCCTTTTGTCTCTCTGAACCCAGCCTGCACTTAATTCAGTTAAATACTTCATACACTAAATCATTTTCTAAAAGTGATTCCTCGGGCTCAGGCTTCTTTAACTTTTTCTCCCTCCCCACTTTCAATAATGTTTTTATGTCATTAAAAATGTTGGGAGCGATTTTGTTGATTGTCTGTCTCACCATCACGATTTTTTCTACTTGTGTCACCTGTTGTAGAAGATAAGTTCTACGAATGTACTTATATATATTATTACTGTTTTTATTATAACTGTTTTTTGTTTTCCTCATAACAAACTCTTAAATGTCTTACCCTTAAAACCACTACTGCTAGTTTCACTAGTTATCATTTTTTTCCCTAACTATTCAACATGATTTATTCGTTATTCACTGTTTAAATTTTTTTTTTTCCTTTTTTATATTTTTATTTGTAAAATATATAATCAAAAAAAAAAAAAAAAAAAAAAAAAAATCCTTTTTTTTCACTTTTTATTTAGAATTTCAATTTTTTTTTCCCTAGTAGTTATACTCTACAAATTGGATATTTACGAGTTTGTATGTTCTTGCATTTATAGATTACTAATGGATGTATAACTTATATATATATATATTTTTCTTTTTTTTTACCCATTAAGTAGTTCTGCGAAACTACTCTTGTACTGTTATATGTATTCCTTTCAGAGAGATGGAGATTTCGGTAGAGAACCCTAAGCCTTAAATTATTTTTTTTTTATTGTTTTTTTTTTTTCGCGTGTGAATAGAGATGTGACGCAGTCACATTATCTTGGACTCAGAAATATAAGTAATCAACTGTTTTCGAAATAAACATTCATACGATAAATTATATAAGGTTTCTAGGCACGTGAAGTCTTTAATCTAGTATCCAGATATCAGAATTAAGTATAAAGTTCATCTCACCCTTAAGAAAGAAAAAGCTACATCTTAATCACTCGATAAGAAAAATACGCGTAAATTCTAATTAACCATAATCACGCGCGCTTTTAATCTAGAAACAAATAGCAGAGTTCATTTGAGATGCGATTGATATACTCGGATATATATACAGATAGACACGAGAGCAAAACATAATGAATCGATGAATATAATATAACATTACTAAGTAAAGGAGAGAGTAGTGCGTGAGTGTTGTGCATCATTAAAGGACCAAGATGCCTATTGAATCGGCCCCAAAGTCTACGGTCAACATACTCCTGGGTAAGTCCATACTGATATATCTCCATCTCTCTCTTTTATTGTAAATTGTAGATGTTTTATCTTATTAGTATACGTTTAATTAATAAACCAATTTAGTCCAAATTTCTCTACTTCTTTAATAACCACTATACACGGCCCCCCCAATTGGGGCGCGCGCTTTTACAGTACAAAGAAATTCAAGGTCAGTGACATGAAACGACGCAGCATGCGGGCAATCGTAAAATTATATGCGACTAGCAATTTAAATAGCACAAGGAAAAAATTGCATGTTTCTCAAGATCGGGATTCGAGATAGCAAAAGTTAAAGCAGTCTTCTGAGTAAAAGTTGACTTCTATAACTTAAAAGATAGTGGGTAGTCAAAATTGTCTATTTTAAAAGATATGCTATGGGATAAAAATGTTTTGCATTACATTCTAAGGGACGGAAATCAATTGCGTTGCATTTTAAGCGAAGAAAATCTATGGTAAACGTAGGTGGTACAACAATTATCATCAGAGATATGCACAGGCCAAAATTTCCAGTCCCGGTGTAAAACTCAAAAGTTCGGCCCGAGCACGGTCCGTTTATATTTTTACATTTTTTTAAGCCCGGCCCGTAGGGAAATCAGTGAAAACAGGCCCGGCCCAATTTGGCCCGACACAATTTCTACTATTTCGAAAAAAAATCCGATTTTTATCATATAATTAAGATTTTTTTAAATAATATTGCATAATTATTTATGGAATGCTTTCACAGTATATTTTACAGAAAATACATAATAGCAACATAATGATTTACTTAGATTAGCCACAGTCAACGTTTTTTTCTCGAGAGCCGCAATGCACTTAATAAAAGGTTTGAAAAAAAAACAGTAATTAAAATAACATAAGTAGTCTAACAATACGATAGAACAAAGTTAATGTTATCACTAGGTTTGTCGACGAAGAAATGTCACCAAAAAATTTAACAACGATCTTTCAAAATAATAAACTTCATCGAAGAATTCTATTGCATGCAGTAGAAATATGCCGCGAAGTTTGTTTGAAACTGATGCTGTAAAATATTTTCGCTGCCAATTTTTTTCTGCGAAAAACATTCAACCCTAAAAAGTAATTAGCTGTATAATAGATATGACATTATAACAATATAGAGTTTCCAAGGAAATTTTTCTTAAAGAAATCCACGTATCGCTTAATAATGAAACAAAAAAAAAGTAGAAATATATGGGTGATTCTACGATAAGAGGTTTCAAGTACATAGAGGATACGGCCAAAAAGAAATGTTTGAGTTTTATCAAAAACCTTTAAATTAGGATTTTTGTCCCGTTTATTTACCTTTTCATATAAAGGCAAGTCACTTTATACATATTTTATAACTTTTACTGGTCAGCGACTCTCTCCCCTGGCAGTTATCTTGACAATAGAAATACGGCAGGGGAGAGACATTTTCATGATAAATTCAAATTTTTTAACTGACTGAATTAGTTTTTGGGTTAATTGTATATTTCACTTTAATTATTACTGTATTGTTTAATTAGGGCAATAAATGAAATTGAATTAAATGAATATTATAAGTTTTATGACTTAGCAGGGGAGATACACGATCACCTTGCGAAACCACTACACCGCACGGTCGCGTCACAACAACTAAAAATGGCGACGCTTAAATGGCTTGCACGTTTAGTATTGCTAACTTCAAACCGATAGATGTCCTTAAGCGCTACTTCCAATATAGCCATCCTTGAATTTATATTTGTTTCAGCGGAACGAAATTTGACAGGGTAGATACACAAAAAAAGCGGGACAAAAGTTAATTAAAAAAATTATTTGAAATTAACAAAATTATTTTATTTTTTATTTTATAATACGTAAGTATAATTACTTAAATTCCAATTAAACATACTTTAGTTAAGCATCTGATGGAAAAAATATATGTATTGTTTGAAAGTTAAATTGAAACCAGCAAGGGGACATGCCAGGGTAGAGACTTTTAGAATTTGTAAGAAATTTCAGAAAATTGTGTTTTAATTAGGCATTCAATCGTGATGTTATTTAATGAAGTATATTAAGATGATGCGATTCATTGCAAAAAGTAGCAACATATAGAATAAAAAATCTGCTTTAAACGGATTGCCGTACAAATTATTACCTCTTATCGTAGAATCACCCATATAGTGCAAATTTAATTTTGAACGGCGTTTGGTTATTGTTGAAGATTAATAAATGTGTACATCACTGTCGAAAAATAGTACTATATAAGAAAAAAAGAAAAAACTATTTTGACTAAGAAAATGGTTTTTAGCACAATTTCCAGATCTGACCTGTAATATATAATTATCTTCCCATAAACATATATAAAACAATGCTGAAGATGATACTTTTTTATGCGCATCTAAATTAATTGTATAAATATGGATTAATGATTATGTGCTCGGGCCGCAAACAAGATGTCCCGCGGAATGAGTATGGCTGACTTGGATTCATAGGCTATCAACTTTCAAATAAAGAATCATTAAAAAAAATTATCTGGTTTAGAATAAAAGAAAAAGAAAAAAGTTAAAAACAACTTTTGAAGCTGCATAATAAAAAATAGATTTATGAAAATATTTCTATATTATTTTACTAAATATTTCTCAAACCCAAAAAAGTTACTTTCTGATACACTATTTCTGAATTCATTTCCTTTCGGAAACGCATAAGATTGACAAGTGTTTTTAATCAGAAACTACATAATCGAATGGCGTTATTTTTTTTTTTTTAATACAAGAAATTTAAGAAAATGCTGTCAAAGTTGGCATTTTGAGTTTAATTTCCGGAAGCGACAGCATGGAAAGGGAGAAAACAACTACGTGACAAGAATCGCTTATATCTCAATAAGTATATACAAGTATTTTATTTGCCAAAAATGGAAACCGCTATTTGAATCCAATTCCCCTGAGTAGTCAGGGTTGTCAATTTTATACCTTTACAGTTAAAAAATTAATCAAAAAATGTGTTAAGCTTTTGCGTCATTGCGAAGTGAATTTAAGAACCTCCAAGAAGTATATTTCCAAGGACTACGTTAACATAACTTTTTTATCGCTATTAATACTTTTACAAATCATGTCTACCTTACACATCTTGAGAACAAGTGTAGTACCGACCGGGCTCGACTATACTTAGAAAAACAATGCAAAACTAATTTTCGCCTGGGACGAGTCTGCTAAAAAATAATTGAGCCCGGGTTAGACAGAAAGTAAGTGTCCTCGGCCCGTCATGTTAGAAAATTTAGAACCATTCCACCGGCCTTTCTGAGCACGGGCTCGTGCAGATCTCTATTTATAGTATATAGAAAATATTTGTAATGCGATGGTTGATGTGGAATATTGAAACCAAATGTCTTAGGTGTTTGTATGTTCATATTTTCAGAACCGTAGTTGCTATATTAACCCTTGAGACTCCAGTGCCGCTTACAAATTTTATTCGATTAGCCCCAAGAACTTTCCTTGAAGTAGACAATTTCAAAGATTCTGATTAAATAAGCCTTTATTACTAGTGCCAGAAACAAATTTTGGAAGGAAAGATGATGTCTCCGCAGCGGTGACAACGGAGTGCCAAGGGTTAACGTGTTTTTGGAGGAAGGAGTGAGATAGGATAGAGTTGGGGGTTAAAAAGGTTGGTTTAGAGCTTATAAAAGTAGATTTGTGGACAGTGGATGAGACGTGGCTATTGTTGTTTAGACTCGGGATCATGGAGCCACGTCTCTTACCCCTCCCCATTAAAAACTCTTTAAAAATAGATCTTTAAAAATTCAGCCCTTTCTCCAAAATTATGTTAATAGAGTAGCTACGGTTCTGAAATTGAGCATATATTCATCTAAGACATTAGGCTTCGATATTCCACACCAACCACAGAGGTACAAATAATTCGAATAAACCACCCACGTATTTAAAGCTAACTGTTCCCAACTTGGATACGTGAAAAGAATATTGGTAATGGCGGAAATCACAAAAATGTTAATTTATTTAATATCGATTTAATATTTAATAGTGATAAGAATATTACTAATGAAAAAAAATCATGTTTGCGTTATGTAGTTCAGAGGAGGGATGAGTTTGTGATAAAATGGGGATAATCCGAAATGAAAAGCCTAAGAAAGGGATACGTGGAATAAAAAAGGTTTAGAAGCACTGTTCTAAGCAATGAAAATGTATGCCATTACATTCTAAGTGATAGAAATTATGGCATTACATCTTAACCTCTTCGCTACTGGCGATTATTACAGTATTTTTAATTATTACTGAATTATTTCTTCTCTCGTTTGACTTCAGAGTGAGATTTTTGTTTTATTTTCATTAGTTCGAATCTTAGAATTCGAAACATATTATTCTTATATCAAAATTTCATTTATATTTAAATATTATTAATAAAATGAAAAATGGGACAAAACTGATGTACCCATTTGGGTACTCAGGGACTGAAGAGGTTAACAGATGAAAATCTATGCATGCCTGCCATTATAAATCATTTCCATTTTTAAATACGGTAAAGCTCCGATTATACAAGTTAATATGGATTAAGCTCAAATAGTTCTCAAACATACACTTCTAATGAAAAATTGTGAAAAAAAATCGTGAACTGTGAAAAAATGGCAGCTATTGACTATAAATGAGGGGGTTAAACATGCATGCGATTCAGACATTTCAAATGTCTTAAAATTGAGACGCATATGAGTATCTTAAAATTTAGGAGACTATAAAATATCTAAATATCGAACACTCCGTTAAAGACATTTATGTGTATCAATTTCAGACCTTAAGTTTACAGTGCACAGACTCTGTTGAGCCACAAGTATCTGGACTTAATTTGAGTGATTATAACTGGTTTCAGGGTTATACTTTTAACATCACACCAAACCAATTTCTGTCTCTCCATGGCTGGTGACATTTGCGGCTGCAAATATTGGCATTCCAGTTGCTAGACAGTTACTAAAATATTGAATTAAAGTAAGACCAGCTATAAGATATCACATTCCGTCTGCATAAACCGAGGGTAACGAAAAAGACTGACTACTGCGGTGCATTTTCACTTTAACAGACTACAAGAGTGACGTGATTCTCTTTTCGTACACTCGTATTGGTGTATTCAAGCAACACGCGACTCCAGTGGCTTCTAAAAAAAGGTGTCATGCAACACCCTCCTTCCAGCCCTTTTTTTTAAAGATAAAACGAAGTGAAGAGAGGAGCGCGGGAGTAAGTAACAGAAGTGTTCGGGTGTTAGTAGGATGCGCGGAACACACCCGAGGTAAAGTTATTCTTTCTGAAAGTTTGGAGTAATTTGTTAATTGTTACTTAAAGAATGTTATTCATGCACATAGCCATCCCATTTGTATATATTGTAAATAATTATGTGTATTAAAATCAGTAATAAGATATAAAGAGTGATTGTCTAGCCATCGGACACACCGACATTACAAAAGGTGTGTGTAAATCCTCGCGATAGCCTTTCCTTTTTGCTAGCCTCGTCCATAAAATTCATTGCAAAGATTGTTTACTTTGTTGGATGTTATCAAGCCCTTTTTGTTTTCTATTATTGATACACTGTATACAAGAAGAAGCCACCTAAGTGCAAAATTCATTCGCTTCTATTTTAAGACAAAGGATGTTAACAACCTGCCAGTTCTGCTTCTCATTTGCACAAGTTTCACCAATCGATAACTCTATACATGTTTCTGGTTAATATCTGATTACAAGAAGGCATTTTCAGTGGCAATATTCATTCACCTGATAAATTATTAATGCGCTGTTTTAACATAATTGATTTGCTATTCAAATAAGAATTTGCCGAAGAAATGTTACGACAATGCTATTTTATAGCGGTGCATACAAATAAAAATTAAATATATTCTCAAAACACATATGCATTGCAAATGAATAACTAGTCCTTTATTGTGTTTGAATAAAACAAACAAATAAATAAATAAATAAAAATAAAAAAATAAAAAAAATCATTCATCAATAATATGCAAAGATAAAAAAGTTTTTGCAATATGAAGGTGGCTTTTGCTCAAATTTAAATATCCATCATTCGGTTCAGCCGCACACATATTATGGCGTCACAAATATTTGGACTAAATTTTGGACTTTGATCCGTTTGAACCGATTTCAAGTGTGTATTTCATCAAGCTAAATCAAGACGCTTCATCTCCAGCTATCTGTTACTTCTGTGGCTGGTGATACCTGCGGCTACACATATTGGCATTCTGGTTTCTAAAATTGCCGATCAGAATACCACCTGCTATGGGGTGCGATGTCACATATGCATAAAGCGACACGCATAATTCTAAACGCAAACGAAAAAGAAAGGTTACCGCGGTGCTTTACACATTCATTCTTTATAGACCGCGGGAATCAAATGATGACCAAATGCACCAATACATATGTACGAAAAGTATTACATCACTCTCGCGATCTGTTAAAAAAAAAAAAAAAAAAAAAAATGATCTGTGGAATGAATGCGCCGCGGTAGCCTGTCTTTTTCGTTACCCTCCTGCATAAAGTCTATAGGTCACGTGATCGCCTGCCTTCCAAATTTTATCTAATCAATCAAACAACAATTTATAGCCCGTATTTTGAGCTAACCAATCACAATATCACCCAAATTTGGAGGGCAAACAAAAAACACGTGTGGTTACTAAGTTGGTTGTTAGGGTACGACGTCAGCTGAAACTGGTTTATTGCAAAATTTGTTTACCTTGTTGGGTACTATAATCCTCCACCCCTTTTTTTTTTCCAATGTTGATATATTGTATACAAGAAAAAATCGCCTAAGTGCAAAATCCATTCGATTCTATTTTAAATAGAGAATGTTAATAGCCTGGCAGTTCTGCGTCTCATTTACACATATTCCATCAATCAAATTACTCCATACATGTTTCTGGTTAATATCTGATAACAAGAAGACAATTTCAGCGGCAATGTTCATTCATCTGATGAATTATTAATGCGCCATTCTAACATAATTGATTTGCTATTCAAATAAGAGTTGTCTAAAGAAATGTTTCAGGATGTTCATTTTAAAGCAGCACATACAAATAAAAATTAAATATATTCTCAAAATACGCATGCATTGCAAATGAATAACTAAATGTTCTCATTGTGTTTGAATAAATAAAACATTCATTAATATGCAAACAGTAACATACTTTTATTCATTAAAAGGTAAAAGAAATCATTTTTATAAATACTATGTCAATTTTATTACACATAAGTTCCCCCCCCCCGCCCCCCGTCATTGAAACTTATTTTAAACTAGACTTTAAAAATATCTGACATGGATTATTTAAATAAAAGAGAAATATACTGGATAATAACGAATATACGAAAAAATAAATTATGGAGCTGTTTACTGATTTTTATTTTTCATATATTATTATAAAACATATTCGTGTATTTGGAATCAAAATTTCATTTAAATGAATTCTATATTTATATTTGAGATCAGAAAAGCGCATAAATTACAACAAATAAATTCCTTCATTGGCTTCAAAGGATAATAATAAACCAAGATTTCGTTATTATTAAATATTTTTCCAGTTTCTGTGTTGCTCCGTTAATTTTAAATGAGAAGAAATATAAATTTAACTCTTAATTGGGACCACCTAAGAAATATTAAGTCTTTATTATTGTTATTTATTTATATGATGAGGGGGGATGCATATTAAATTCTAAAACAAAGATAAATATACATAGAAGTGAGAAAAAATTGTATCCAATTGAGAATTAGTACTTATTTAATTGGTTAAAAATACATTCTTTTCTTTAATTAAAAGAAAAAAAGAAAAGAAAAACAAGTGGGTAAATGTAATCGTAGATCACACAAAGGATTTAGTTTAATATTTCTTTGAAAAAAAATTTCTTTTAATTAATAAACCCAAATTGTTGATTTATAATTATTAAATTCTTACATATATAGTAGCACCAATAAATTTAATTTTTAAATAATTATAAAAGGAAGTTATTTATTTTAATCAAATTAAAAATGTTCAAATCAAGATATCTTTTAAAAAATCCAAAATAAAAAAATTAGCAATGATAAATAAAATTTCAAATTTTTAAAAGCGAAAAAAATAATTTCTAATTAAATTTAAAAATCTAAATCATCCATAAATCGCAAAAGTTTCAAATTAGAAAGAAAATTTAATTCCAAAAAATATGTCAGTTGAACGAAACCCTTAAATCAGCGAAAAATACGAAATTTCTTGTTATTAAATCTATCTTAATATGAAAAATTCAACTTCCAATATCGGGATTCGAAATAAAAACTTTCTATTTACTAGCGATGTGCTTTATTTCCAAGTTATGTCCTACACGGAAAACGATGAAATAAATATTCTCTTAAAATTTAAATCTCAAAAACGACTTTTCAAAATTTGCATGATTTGTCATTTGACACGGAGTATTTTAGCAGTACATACACAAATTTGAAGTTCTGATTCATACAGTTTTTGTGTACGACGTGACGGACGGACAGAGAACAAAGAGGAATAAAGTCGCGTCAAATGAACGTAACCCTAAAAAGTGGAGTAGAGAAAAGAATTTTTGACACAGAAGATACTTCCTCAGCAGCTAATTCATTGGGTTAAACACCGGGAATATCCCTAAAACCCAGAATGAAATAAATTTCTGACAAATGAAATCAATTGATGAAATTGGCTGGACTTGAGTGTTAGACCACGCATTTTGAAACTGGGGACATTATTTCTGCGTTACTATTGATTTTTTTTTATACCACTGCAACTTTTATCAACAATTTTTAACAATTTCGCGTTGATTTCCCCATAAAAAATTGGTCACTAAACGGTTTAAAAATTAATTAAACACTGAATACGTCAGCCGATTTATACAGAAACCTATAAACAATTCTTCTGACAGTATTTAATAACACATTCGCCTAATGAGAGCTTAAATAGAAGGACCGTTAAGGAGCTATCGTGTTCACTTACACACAAATCATGATTACAATAGTTTCCTTACACACCAGGTGTTTGGAAAATAAATTATAAGCAAAACCAATTTTAGAGACAAGATTTTAATATGTATTAAAAAAGAAAAAAATGTTAAAAGGAAATTACTTAAAATAGTAAAAAAACAGATCAAACAACGTCCTTTAGGGTCACTACATTCACTCACCCACTGTACGGAACTGAAAAATGGTGCATTTACCAACCATGCCACGGTTCCATCGAAAATTAACAATTTCTAAAGCAGTCATTTTACATTTACGTGATCACATACGTATGATGACATTTACATACCTTAATTGGACAAATGGTTTTGCACTCTGAAGATAGCAGAGACCAATTTCAAACATATGTATTTATAGAATATTGCATTTTCACCAGAAATACGTTACACTATCCAAAATTAGGTTAATTGTAGCATAGGAATATAGGTGAAAATTAGCAGTCGCCACGCGCCACATGGCAATTAAAATTGTAAAAGTGGCTATTGAAAAATAGACCGTCGATCACCATCCTTGTCGCCACTCACCAAGTGGCGATTAAAAAATATTATCAATCGCTAAATGAAATACCGATTTGTTCGTGGACACATGCATATCTACTTTCATTACATCTAATTAGCAAAATGATTAACTCCTTTTGCAATCAGATGTAAAAAATTTCCATGACTTAACATTATTTTGGCTTTTTGCCATGTGATTGTTCTTCAGTTTATTTATTTTTTCAAGAAATAGAGTTTTATTCTGCAAAATATGTTCATCAGGATTCCACATACATTTCAAATAATTTATTACTTTTTATCCACTGAATGCAAACAGATTTGAAGGATATAGCAATATCTTCATATTTTAATTCCTGTTACATGACATCAGACAGCTTATTTTTCTTTAACAGATACTTTTAATCCTGTGAAATACACTGCTTTGATTTCAACTGTATGTAATGTGTGCAGCGTATTAATATTATTTTTTTTACTGCTTCATTATTTTTATCAAATTGATTTATAGAAAAATATATGCATGTATACTAAGATTAAAGTTTATTTAGATATCAAGAAAGTTTGTCTAACGGCCACTGACTACGAACTCATTTTTTTTAATTTTTACATATATACGGGACGTTCTCAAAAGGTGGGCACTGTGTGTACACACATAACTTTTAGCTTTTGAATAAATAAATTTAATCATGATTGACTTTAATTTTTATTTTCACTGAATTCTTAATTCTATTCAGAGACAAAAATTTATATAAATTTATTGTAAAAATTTTGTATAAATATCTTAAAATTTTAATTTTTTTTTACTAAAGTGGCCAATTTTGGACATTCATAACGTTAACTGTGCCAATGTATCAAGAAAAAAATAATTAACTCTTTTCCAGAAGATTCTAATGATATACAGCGAATGCATAAAGGAAATGGATGATTGTTTAATAATTTTGTTAACAAATGGCACTACCGATTTATTGCTTTTTGAAGTTAGAAGGACTTTTCTAGAAATACTTTTTATGTATTTTCTTATGTCCAAAAGTAAGGATCGAAAAAAAGCTGTTATTTCCACGCAAAAAGAAAAAAAAAAAAAAAAAAAAAAAAAAAAACGTTAAATAAGTACTTTAATCTTTTTTATCTATCTTTAAAATCATTTTTGTTTAATTTGAAAGTATCTATATGTATTTCCGTAACTTTTTTTGCAATAAATGCACTTTTCTAAAATAAGAAATTGGAATGTCCAAATAACGTAACGATCTAAACGCCAATTTATTTATTTTTTCCCCGTAAATTTATTTTTAAAGATGATCTGATGTCCTGAAACGTATAATAAGATATTTATTATAATGTTTTATCATAAATAATTATGTGTTTTGTGTAAATAAAGCGTATTTAGAACCTGTAATTATATAATTTTACTTAGAAGCAAGCTCAACTTTCACGTGTAGATTGACTAATTAAATTCTAATAATTGATTTTCCAGAAAAATTGCTGTCTTTTAATGTTTGTATGTAAGTTTATAGACTTATATACTGAATTGTAAAGAAAAAAAAATGGCCTTAAATTTGAAAATTTTAAAAATCACTAATAGTTAACGTTTAATGATCCCACGTTTTGATAATTCACCATACATAGGAAGAGTATTTATATTGGATTATAAAACTGGAGTCGAACAGACAAATAAATGATGTTCAATAAAAGCTTTTAAAAAAGCTAATAACGTCAATTTATATTTTTTAAAAGCGTCCTGCTATCAAACTGTAGTAATTATTGGTAGAAAGAGCCGACTTATTTCCAGCTCAGTAATACCAAAAATAATGCCTACCTTCTGATAAATAATAATAACTACACAAATGCTGCGGTCAAAGAACACTCATTAAACCCCTATCGAAAAATAAGACGAAACAGGTCGCGGAATCATAGAACATTGCACATGAATGAACCTACCAGTAAGTTATTGTCCGGGGACATTCAATATAATAACGAATATGAGGGAACTTATAAGGATTTATAACAGAATATTGGGATTGTAATATCGGGGTTGCCCACTAATGAGCACTTGAAGCCAATATGAGAGTCATCAGTTTTCTTTCTTGATACTATGAGAGTAATAAGGCTTATATCAGCACTATATACAGGGATGCCACTCAGAAAATAGCAAAAAAGAGGAAATTAGGCGTAAAGTAAAATTTGCGACATTTTTCACAACTTTATGTGTGAATTTTGAAAATTATATTGTTTATAATAAACTAAATAAAAAATTACAGCTTTTCTTTTGTTGTAAACTTTTAATTTATAAGAGTAAGTTAAAATGATTTTTCTTTAGTTCACAGTATTTTACATCAATTAAGGTAACCCAGCAACAGGTTCAGTGAAGAATTTTATGTATTGCATCATTTTAAACCAATTCAAGTAACAGAGCAATAAATTCAATGATTATTCCGCGAGTGAATAGCAAAATTTTGCAGGGTTTTTTTTTTTTAATTTGACAAAAATAACTATTTTATTTCATGATCGTTTGGCGAAAATCGCCGTTTTATTTAGCGATCGTTTGACGAAAATCGCCGTTTCACATCTTGATCGTTTGATGAAAATCATCGTTCCACATCGTGATCTTTTGACAAAATTCGTCGTTTCACATTGCGATCGTTTCAGAAAAATCACCGCTTCATTTCGCGATCGTTTGACGAAAATCGCCGTTTAATATCGCGATCGTTTGACGAAAATCGCCGTTTAATATCGCGATCGTTTGACGAAAATCGTCGTTTTATTTAGCGATCGTTTGACGAAAGTAGACGTTTCACATCATGATTGCTTGACGAAAATCATCGTCCCACATCGCGATCGTTTGACGAAAATCGCCGTTTCACATCATGATCGTTTGACAAAAATCATCGTTTCACATCGCGATCCTTTGACAAAAATCACCGTTTCGTTTCGCGATCGTTTGACGAAAATCGCCGTTTTATATCGCGATCGTTTGACGAAAATGGCCGTTTTATTTAGCGATCGTTAGACAAAAATCGTTGTTTCACATTGCGATCGTTTCAAGAAAACCACCGTTTCGTTTCGCGATCGTTTGATGAAAATTGCTGCTTTATATCGCGACCGTTTGATGAAAATTGCTGCTTTATATCGCGACTGTTTGATGAAAATTGCTGCTTTATATCGCGACTGTTTGATGAAAATAGCCGTTTTTTTCGATCTTTTAACGAAAATCGATGTTATATTTCACGATCGCTTGACGAAAAAGGCTGTTGTATTTCGCGACCGTTTGATGGAAAAGGCTGTTTTATTTCGCGATCGTTCGACGAAAATCGTTATTTTATCTCGTGATCGCTTAACGAAAATCGCGAATTCTTAAAAATTAAAAAAGCGGAAATCCGCCAAAAGGCGGAAAAGTGGCATCCCTGTATATATTTAAGAAAAATAAGACGCTTTTAACAAAAATTAAGAATTAAGAAAAGAAAAGAAAAGAAAAAAACTATTCTGATTGCTAAGGAAGTCGACAATACACAAATGTATAAAAAATTTTACTAAAAATTTAAAACTGTATAGTTAAATAAGCTGAGCAATTTGTGATAGTTAGAAGTTTTATCGATCAATTACAGCATTATTATAGTGTGATTTTTTTTTCTTTTAACTTAATTTTGATCTTTTCTAAACTCATTCAATGATACTTATTGTATACTTTTGAACAATTTATACGAAATTTGTTTAGGGGGTTACCTACATATCGAAACAAACTCAAACCTTTTCCCTAAATAGCAATACCCAAGTTTGACACTATAAACAAATTCTACATTTTTCAATTAGCCTAATAACAAATTTTCATAAAACTGATACGATTAATTTCAGAAAAAATAATTATCTTAAAATTAGTCTGTTTTAGGGGTTATATACAAATTGAAGTTGATAGTCGATTATTGAAATGCTACAGAATGACTAATGTTACTTCTATTAATGCATTATTTCTAGCGAAAATGACCATCTGACTCCCATTTGTCAAAATTGAGTGTTGCCATTGAGAAATAAAAAGTTTGTCTGGTTTTGATTTGTAGATGTCTCCTAAACAAATTTTATATATTTAAACATAAATATTATTACATCATTTAAAAATAGTTTTCTAATCGCTTGATGGCAGTAACATTCTTCTATCATAATGAGTTACAGAGTTTGTTTGAGGTATTTACTATCCTGAATGAGATTACTATCTGAGGTATTTACTATTTGAATTCCAATTTACAATTCAAAAATTTATTCAAATAACTTGAAATTTGGTGTCTATGCATAATTTGAACCGAAGATTTGAAATATCTTGTTAAAATTGGGTGTTGTCATAAAAAAAAAATGAATTTTTATGTTCGTTTTCCCCCTAAGCAAATTTTATGTACATCATTTAAAACTAGACTAGTACCAGTAACTTTCTTTTACGATAATTTGTTGGAGAGTTAGTAGGGAATGTTTACTTTTTTTTTCCACGACTGTATGTCGGAAATGTTAGAGATGCTGAAGTCATTACAATAAAGTGATGATTAATACAGTTTATTGGTGTCTTCTCGGTAATGACCTTCTTAATAAGGATCATTCAAGGGAGAAAAAATATTTGCTCTTGTGAGGGTTTTTTTTTTTTTTTTTTTTTTTTTTTTTTTTTTAAGCAATCATCTTATTTACTCCTATGCGTAACGTTAAACAATCAGGAACTAAAGACTGAAAGTAATTAACGAAGAGTCAACGGAATCTAATAATTGTCTTATAGTTGCCAAAATATTATACTTAAGTGTCATTTTAAAAATTACTTACAATGAAGAAAAATACATATGAACATGAATTACATTGTTAGATTCAAATTCATATCAAACTTCATCCTTTCATGAACTTTCGGAATATCACCGTTGCATCATTATACATTATATAGCTAAAGAGACCGACCACTTGCGATTTTAGACATTTTGTTAAATATCTACAAAAATGCATGAGGAATTATCCTGAAACTCTAAGCGTGTAAATATAATAGTATAGGTCATACGTTTCCATGAAGATATTTTCACGAAACTTTATAGGGGACCGTCAACAAATTGAAAAAAAAAACGAATAACTTTTGGATAACCCTGTCAAAACTAATGTAGCAAAAGTTCTATAACTGTAGATTACGATTAAGTGGCTTATTGTAACATACTGTGTTCATTTTTATATGGATAACATGTATATTCGTAGAGAAATTAAGATTTTTATAAAAACAGTCCCAAAAATTTCCAAGTTTTTTGTTTATAATTTGCAGAGTTCTCAATATAAAATATTGTTCTTTTCTGAAAATATGACAAACAACATTGTACATAATACCTTGCCATCAGAATTAAAAAATAATTGTATGAAAAATGATCAGGTTTATTAAATAATTTTTCAGTGCGTATGCGTCAACGATATCAAAATTCCATTTACATATTATGTTAGCTAAATGTATAGAGCAACTTTTGTAAATATTTCAAAAGCGTAGCTTGAAAATTCAGATATTAAAAATTCTGAAAGCGATCGTCAATAGAATCACAGCTCAAAATCCGTTATTCCCAAAGTGAGGCAAAAAGATGAGGGGTTCTATCCATATATCCATTGATTAATGGCAATATAGAATACACAATATGGCACTTACTACTGATAAAACCCCCGTTCATTTTGCTTCATTTTGGGGATAACGGATTTTGAGTTGATTCTATAGACGATTACTTTCAGAATTTTCAAGCTATGTTTTTGAAATTTTTTACAGAAGTTTCCCTATACATTTAGCTAACATAATATGCAAATGAAATCTTGATATCCTTGACGCATGCGCAATGAAAAATTATTTACAATGTAAGCAATTATTTACAAATAAGCAAGTTTACTGCTAATTTTTCTTATTTTTTAATTCTGATGACAGAGTATTACGTACAATCAGAGATGGGCAGTATCGAAAATACATGTATTTGAAATACATTTTCAAAATACATTTGTATTTTGTATTTTATTCCAAAGAAATAAAAGTATTTTAGTAATGTATTTTGAAACACTTTTTCCAAGTATTTTGTATTTTGAAAATACATTTCATCCTCAAAATACATTTCTGTAGATTTCAAGTTGCTTCGTTTAAACCACTGCAGATGTAAGATTCACAAAAGCAAAACAGATGCCTCTCTCTTTTGTTTTGTCTGATAGGATTCGTTTCTAGAAGTTAATGTAAACATACTTTTTCAACTATTGCTATGATAAGGATTAGAATGAATGGTTCTGTTTTACTTAAGCATTTTTGCTGAACTGTACATTTACAATTCTAACGTACTAGTATTTATAATTATAACGTTGCTGTGGGAACGACAAAAACTATTGTGTGATAAACAGGAAGAATCATTCAGAGTTTTGCTGTGTATAATACTTTTTAAGAACCATAGAAAGAAAGCTAATGTGGTAGCAGAAAAAATGTATGTTTAAATCTCGTGAAAGAATGGTTGATATTGCCCAGCTCCGAATAACATATATCAATGAATTGCGATAGTGCACGTTGCGCTATATTAGACGAGAATTTTTTAAAAATAATTTCCGTTGATAGTAACGGAAAATTAAAGCAGCATGCCAAATGTGTACTACAAAGTCTACCGTTATAAGTGGAACCTTCGACGCAACAACGCATTTTAAAACAAATTTAAAGGTAAAATTTTTAATTTTATACCGTTATACATTGATTGCAATATTTTATCTATTTCTTTGTGTCCTTTTTATCAAAGTTCGGGCATATTTTAACCTACCCCTGATATTCATTTAATTGGGAGATAATTTTATTATATAAATAGTTCTATTTATTGATATAGAGATCCGATTTTTAATAATTGTATTTACGATTGAGTGTGTCAAATACCGGAGTTTTGGCTATAGACCTGTCGTTAATGGAGATACATGTTTATATAACGTGATTTCGCTTTTTTTATTATTATTATTTTATGTTTTATTTTATAGTGCTTTTTTAGTAAAAATATAAAATATGAAATGGTGTCCGACCGAAACGAAAGTTGCTGTCCGAAACCTAAGTTTTATTCCTTTTTTAATTTATAAGTAATAAAACTTCGAAACGAAATTTTCAAACGAAAATTTCTCAGATGAAAATTTTATTATTGATAAAAATATTAATCAATTTAATTACAAAATTATTCCCCTACAGCAGATTTATTATATATTTATGATTTTGATATTTATTTTGATATATATTTATGATTTGAAATGTGAGGATATGTGTAAGGGCATGTGAAGAGAAAACCGCGCCCGGAGCAAAGACTCAGTTTCGCGCAACCCCGCGCCAATTTTTTCTTTTGACAAGCTAAAAATGACATTGGCAGTATAAATCTGACGCCCCCTAAATTTCCGCGCCCATGGCGACCACCCCCTTCGCTCCCCCCTTTCGCACGGCTCTGGGTATGTGCATTATTTTTCTAGAATAAAATTCAAATAATAATAATAATTAAACATTATTTTGTACCGATTTATAAGCACAGAAAATTATACATTATTAATTGTGAAATTATTTATGTATCCCGTGTATTCTGAGATTATTTATGTATCAAGCGATATTGATGTATACTGTACAGAGTTCCAAAATTTTTAACATTTGGTTTGCAAATTAATCAAAAAGAAATATAAATAAAACATTCTTTAAGAGAATAGTAGTGTATTCATGCTTAAAGAAAATGAGTAGCAATTTTTAATTTGCAATCATTATAACAAATATAGTATGCATGAGTTTTAAATGCAAATTTACAATGATGGAAAAAACGTTATGAATATTTAAAGTAATTTTAATGCTATGACCAGTTCAAGATTGTCTTTAACTTCTTGAGGGGCAGTGAAATATATTATACCCAGTGTTTAATTCAGGGGGTGGCCCGGGGGGACATTCCCCCGGAGCAATAAAATGTCCTCCCTCCCCCCGTAAAAATTGAAATTTTGCCTTTTCAATAGTCAAACAGTACAATCCCCCCAGAACTTTATAATGTCCTCCTCCGGAGCCACTAAATTCCCTCCCAGAGAAAAGTGTCTGAATTCAACACTGATTATATCCCACTTAACTTTAATCAAGATTCACACTATAAACTTTTAACTAAATTTTATATACTTAACACTGGTTCAAAAATGTTTCAATTTTTTTTTTTTTAATTAAAAATTTTTGATTATTCCGGTGTGAATTTAACATTACAGAGACACAATTACTTGTCCCTGAAAGTGTTGAAACAGACCATGAAGAAGAGCGATGCACAAATAGAATACACTGATTATCTATTAAACACTAAACACCATCACTTAAAAAGCAACAAAAAAAAATTATTTGGTGTCATGATATTCCGTCGTATTGTTATATGTTATGATATTTCCAGGATTTAAATGAAAATGTTTAACATGTTGTTTATTTAATATTTCTTATAAAATTTTATCGTATTTATTATTCATGGGAAATATATCTGCGTTGTAGTGATCAAAGCTCTATCGAATTATATATACTTTTTTAAAAACTTCCAACGAAAGAGATTATACAATTCTTTTATATATGTGTGTTTATGTATGCGTGTAAGAATAACTACTGAACTGACACTTTGATTTTCAATCTCTCGCTCCTTTTACTTTTCTCTATCTTTACAATAAGAAAGTATTGGATTCGCGAAAAAATCTATTTCAGGTTTTTGATGGATTTATATGTTTTAGAAGGTTCTGAATATCATTTGATTGATTTTAGAAAGTGTCCATTTTGTGAGTTTGTTTGTAAGTGACAAAAATTTTGTGGGCGCTCTATTCAGCGCCGTGAAGAAAAAAAGGGGGGGGGGGGGCGAAGGGGGCGGTCGCCTCGGGAGCGGAAATTTAAGGGGCGCTAAATTTATATTACCAAAGTCATTTTTTAGCCTGTCACAAGTAAAAGTTGGGGGGGGCGCCAAATTGAAACGTTGCCCCGGGCGCAGTTTTTTTTCGCACGCCCCTGGCTCTAAAATGTAAAAAGAAAAAAAAAACCTATAACAGATTTCCTTTCAGCTAATACACAGTTTTCTCCAAAATTATTATATTCTTTTTGCTTGTTATTAAATCCATTTTGCATGAATTAACACATTTGCATTCAAGGCTGTTCTCATCTAACTCTGCTTAACACTAGAACCGCGGGATTTTTTTCTCGAGATTCATAAAAATATTTCGCACCAGAATGTTTATCTTAAACTAAATCACTTATTTATTTAAATTATTTTTCTGCATCATGTATATAACTTATTTTATAAAGAATTTTCTGGTTCGAATTGACATCTCTTCTTTTGTTACGGGTCAAAATGACTCGGTTCCGCGGTTCTAGTGTTAACAAGCGCAAAACATTTTGACACATTTACAAACTCATTTTTGAACGAAAAGCTATAAATTGAAAGACCCAACTATGGAAGCGATTTGGAATCGAACTGTGTTTTCGATTTTTTGATCAATGAATTATTGATACATAAGCGATTTTGTTCATGCGACAAACACGTTTTTTGTTTCTGTTTGAGTGGTTAATCTTCTTACGCGCACAAATGCAGTTCAAAACGCTCACTTAGACAATATTTTCTGAAACACTTATTGTGTTTGTAAAAACACGGAAAATGAGTGCGATTCCATTACTTTTGAATAACAACACTTGCTACTTTCATCCATTTCAAATAAAAAAGAAAAAAAAAAAATCAAAACTTATTTTATAAAGTTAACCATTTGGATTTAAGAACAACCTTAAGACAGGATTCCTGGACAGATTCATTTTCAGAGTTCCTTTTATTGTGCTTTAATTTTATTATCCAGAAATATATTTACCATTCTTTAAAAATGATAAAATTAAAACTTTTAAGGGAGATCCGAACCCCATTTTTGGCCAAAAATCATCAAAAATTCAATTTTTTTTTTTTTTTTTTTTTTTTTTTTTTCCCCTCAGAAAACGATAAAATACATATTTGCGAATATCCATGCAAAATTTCAGAACTCGGGGACACTTGGAACAGGTAGAAAATGAGTTTTTTAAATTGTACTCACTATAGAGTTTAAAGGATTAGCGGCCATTTAAAACGTCTTTTCCTGAAAATGACTTTTTTCATATTTTGCCTAAGTTCAAAGTACTAAGTCTCATTGGTAAAATGATTTAGAAACAAACTGTTTATGTTTTTAGAATCTTAAAAAAATTTGCAACAAAAGTAAGGAGATATATATATATTTTTATCTATTTCTGAAAATTTTGCATAAATTGGTAAACATGAAAATTATAACGAATTTGAGGAAATTTACCATTTATTTATTTATTTATATAATTTTTTTTTTTTTTTTTTTAGCTGATTAAAATAGAAAATTAAAAATATCTCTCCTTAGTTCTTTTCTATATACCATTTAAGGGATTTTAGTGATACCAAAATATTGAAAATTGAATGAGGAGTAGTAATTTTAAAAAGTGTATTTTTCGACAAAAAAAATCATAAAAATCCCCATAAAAAATATACTTTTTAATAAAAAGTGAATTTTTTTGCTAATTATTCCTTACAAGAAGATTCTTAAATAGTACACAAAAATTCATTACTTTAAAATCAATAATAAAAATTTTGGGTTTTTTCTTACGGGTCTCCCTTAACTATAAAATTATAGCAATTTAGAAATACATACATTATTTGGAAAAAAAAAACTTGGGTCGGGCCAGATTGTACTGATTTTTGGACAGTTCAGACTAGGACGGGATACCCAACTTACGGGCTGGATTCGGAAAAATACCACAATTTTTGACTAATTCAGACCTCTAGGAAGGATGAAGTCTAGTCCTGGTCAGGTCTGGACAGAATAATCAGGCCCGGCCCGAATTTGCAGAGAAAAAACTAAAGCCCGGGACCCGAAAGAGTAATGAACAGATCTTTTTGAGACTATCCTTCAGGAAAATATAAATCGGATATCTGGCCCGGACCAGCCCAAAAAACATGAAGAGCAAGTCCGGCTTGGCCCGGCCAGAGTGTTGTGGATAAAAAAATGTCCGAAACCGGACTGCTGACCGTGCCGGACACGGTCTGTGAAAACCCCAAGTGTTATACACAAACTTTTAAAATTTTCAAATGTATTTTGTATTTTAAATGTATTTTCAAAATACATGTATTTTGTATTTTGAATTTTTTTGAATAGGAAAGTATTTTGTATTTTGTATTTTAGGTTCTAAAACTAATGTATTTTGTATTGAAAATGATTTTTTGATGTATTTTGCCCAACTCTGCGTACAATGTTGTTTTTCATATTTTCAGAAAAGAACATTTTATATTAAAAACTCTGCAAATTATAAGCAAAAAACTTGGAAAAATTTGGGACTGTTTTTATAAAAATTTTATTTCTCTACGAGTATACGAGCTATACAAATAAAAATAAACACAGTATATTACAATAAGCCACTTAATCATAATCTACTGTTTGAGCGCTTTTGCTACATTAGTTTTGACAGAATTATGCAAAAGATATTCGTTCTTTTTCAATTTGTTGACGATTCCCTATAAAGTTTCGGGAAAAAAAAAAAAAAAAAAAAAAATCTTCACAGAAATGTGTGACCTGTACTATTATATTTACACACTTAAGAGTTTCAGGATAATTCCTGATGTATTTTTCCATATAATTAACAAAATGTCTAAAATCGCAAGTGGCCGGTCATCTTTGGCCATATAGTGTAGCTAAAAGACAGTTGTATATATACGTATTTCCTATCGTTTGAATTAGGTGTAAAACATCCAAAAGTTTTACTTCAAAAATAATAATTTATGCGGTTGATTATCTATTTAATACTGGTACAAAGTAACAACGACAACAAAAAAAATAAGGTAACTTATTTTTAAAAAGGCCGAATACTGTAATATCTCCTCCCTCCCCCCTCCAACCATCAGATACAAATACAGTACACAGTCAAAAATATCGGGAAAAATTACTTCTGTTTTTTAAGGCTATCGATTTTCTGACCAATCAGAAGCATTCTCATCTGTCAGGAAAGACAGCCTTTAAAAACATCTAATTTTTCAATATATTGTTATGTTTTTTTTTAGTAATTTTTTTTTTTTTTGTATAAATTATTTTAATATTCGAAATTTAAAAAGAACTCTTGTTAAGATATTTTTAATACGGTTTTTTATAATGCTTTATGTATCTCATATTTAAAAATATTTTTTTTTTCTTAGTAGCGAAAACCCTGGACATTTCCTTTTTTCTATCTATTTTATGATCGTTCTCACGAGTGTATAGGCATTGGTGTGAAAGAAAGTGAAAGCTTCCCATTCCCTTATCTAGCGTAAATAACACCCGTTCGTACGAATGCTTTTACTGTCCTGGAATAATTGTACTATTTGAGTAAAGTGGTCCTTTGTTGATTTTTTCGAAGAGTAGCTTCTGGCTTGCTTGTAAAGGGCATATATTCAGCCTTGTAAAAATTGGCCCACACGCATAGTTTATTGCTTGCGTACGTGAATGAATAGTACCCTAAAATTTTATAACCCATGACAAACGTTGACTGTCATTTGAGGCGGAGTAGATATTTCCCAGACCCTTAAAGTTATTTTATGACCGATCTGAGATAAAAGTGCCAATTCACGGTTATCGGCGGGCACTGGTGTGCAAGCAGGTGCAAAATTTAGAAACAGCTGTCCCTGCTATCTGACCACGTGATTGAGAGGAGGGGACGCAAGCGATGACCATATTTGGTCATGAGAAAGGGTGACTGTTGCATTGACCAGTGAGATGGACCCTAGTAGCGGGAGAGAAAGGGGGAAGCAGTAGTCTTCCTGGTATTTGGTGCCCCTTTTTTGATTGCAGAGGAGCGTGTAATTCGGTTTGGAGATGAAGTAGTTCCCTGCTAGCAGTCTAACGAAGAGGAGGTGAAAAGAAATAGTCCCGTCCTTCACCCCCTCCCCCTTTTTGATTTCTATCGGGGTGAGGGGAGTTTTCGGCAGAAAAAACAGAACTTGAGAAGACGTGAAAGTCGACGGAGCGAAATAAGCAGAGCTCAAAGATTGGAGAATGTGGCCCCCTAGCCCATTATAATAGAAGGAGTCGGGTGAAGAGAAACCTGTTAGTTCGTAATACGTCGCTGTCCTCCCTTTTCCTGACATGAAGTTAAGTCCAAACTATAACTGTTAGCTAATGCCCAAAGAAAGACTGCAACTCTGAGGTGAAAATAGCAATTGCGTTGTATAGATGGGATATGGTCGAAGAAAAAATCACGTATTATAAGTTTGCAAGGATGACTCAAGTCTCAGCGAATTGATTTCAGCCCCGTGCCCTCTCGGAGGAATAAGAAGTCGAGGCAAGTGGTATTTGTGCTATGCAGCCGAAATCTACTTATCGACTGGTAGACGCGGGTACTCCAGAAAAACCATAGAATGTATATAGGAATCATTACTCACCTGTATGCTTGGAACTAGTCTTATGTGTCAAGCCAGTGTCGCTATTTTTGAAAAGAGATCAGAATAGTGATTTTAAAGAACTGGTTAGCTGTAGTATCGACTATTCCCAAGACTATCTAGAATTATTGTGACACTGAAATATATACTACTTAGAGCTCGGAGGTAAGCTACTCTTAATGTGTTGTTAAGTAATTGAGTATAGTGCATAATAAGTTGTTATGTTTTTGTAAATAAGTGTACCTATTATCGGATGTTATACATCCCTAAGAATGATATTCATTTACAAATGCTCTTGTCCATCACTAAATGTATTCAATTTAATTACCGTCGATCTAATATGGAAAAGAAATAGTTGTTAGTAAATCTCACTTCAACATACATTGTATTTTCATCGAAGTGAGAGTGGGTATTATTTAATTAAATAAAAGGGTTTTTTTTATGTGAAAAACAAGTTGTTATTGATACATACCATTTCAATATGTCTTATACTCTCACTCTGTTTAATAGAATTAAAAAAAAAAAAAAAAAAAAAAAAAAAAAGGAGGAAGAAAATGTATACTTCATGTTGTTTTATTTAGAAATCCATGTTAGACTTGACTAGAGATGATGAATATATACCTTCTTATTAGTTTTCTTTTCACTATTAAAATGTTGAGGTGAAATTAAGTTTTTAAGTGATAATTTAACTCAAAGTTTAATCCTAGTTTCATTTAGTCTTGAATAAAATAGTTTTTTAATTAAAGTTTTAAATTTCTAAATACAGGATTGGTTTAGTACAATCATGTGATAATTTTTGAAATTGTAGAGATTCTTCTAAATGTTTGTAAGAAAAGTAAATATTACATTTGATTTCTTACTTATAAATCTAAAGTAATTTTATAAGGATTATATCTATCTCTACATAAACTAATTTACAAGACTATATTTTTGTAATACTAATCACTATACGAAATTGGCCAAAATATCATTGTTGATTTCTGGGGTGTTTATTTTTATTATTTCTAGTGTTTTAATTTTTTCAAAATTATATCTTTCTTTGCCTTCTTGAAAATAAGAAGGATTTCAGGGTCTTTCTTTTCTCTTTTGTAATGTTAGATTGAATCTTGTATTTTTAGATTATTAGTATGGGTTTAATATCTCAGGAATCAACGTTGATAAGTGTTGGGTTCTACTGCAGATCGAGGTTTAGTACTTGAGACTGGGTCAGATTGAGAATCCTGTTGTGTTTTTTCTTATTTACTTATATTCATTAAATTTTAAAGAATCTTAAATAATATTTGTGTTTATCCTTTTTATCGTTTTAATTTGTCTTTTAGTTTATTTATTTTAGTGATTTCTTAATGTTAACTGGTGTAATCTTAATTTAATTAATTCATTTTTTTATATAAGCACCTAATTTAATTAATTAAATCAACAACAAGATTCATGTGATTGGAAATTTGACCCAAATCTCATTGTATTCTTTAATAAAGCCGAAGAATATTTATTGATCCATAATAACTAAGTCAATTTGCTGAGCAGAAGTTGCAATTAATTAAAGTAATGATCTGTAGCAGAAGTTTAATAAAAAGAACCCAACAATATTTTTAACAGTTTACAGTTATTTCAATGGTTTATTATTACTCGGGAAGTATCGGAAGCCGATTTTGTTTTTAATTATTTACGTATTGAACAAGCAGTAAACAACATTCTCGACACGCCATACGTGCATCAAAAAAGATAAAGATGCTGAAGTCACTAATATAAAATGATATTAATGCTGTTCATTGATGGCTTCTTGATAATGACCTACTTAAAGATCATCCCAGTGAAATAAAAAAAAAGTATTGCTGCTCTTGTAAGGATTTTGTAAGATATTAATTTCATGTTCATGATCTAATCCGCTTTGAAGAGAACTAATCATCTGGGAAGTCTCTCCAGGAATACAAGTTTACATAAACGCTATCTGTGTAGTGCTATTTTACTGTAAATGTTTATAACTGATTATGTTTATTTTGATAGATTTTTTTAATCATATAGTTTTCATTATATGTTGCGACATGTTTGTTCTGTTTATGTATTTATAGTTGCTTGTGTATATCATTAGCTGCCAACGTCCGTCCTTTCTCAAACATTTTTTGAAACTAGAAATTCTATTTGAAGCAAAAAAGAAGAAAAAAAAAATCCCGCCTAAATATTCAAAACTGACACATTTTATGACTCGTTTTTAAACAAAAATGTGACACTCGCCGGCCTGACTGTTAAAGCAATTTGGAATAAAATGGCATTTTCCTTTTCTTTTAATATAAATAAATTACTTGAGTTATGTTATAAGACATTGCTCTCACGTGACGACAGGTTTGTATCGTGTGAGGAAATTAGGTTCAAAACGCCATTTTCGACAATATTTACTGAAAAATCTATTAAAATGTAAAATACTCTTTCATTACACAGTTTCTGAATAATTACGCAAACTAGTTTCCAAAGAAAAAATGACTTCAGAAAGTAGCTCCTTAAAGGGAAAAGTAGCGACCTGATAACATCTTTAAAGAGTACTACATAGAAACAAGACATTTTACTAAATAAATTGTTTGGTCTCAAATATGTTTATTTAGTTTTGAACAAATATATATAATAGGAAGGTTTGCTAATTATGGTATATTAGTACAAGTGCTTGAACAGCTAATGACAACATTTTAGCAATGTAGAATGATTATAAAAATGGATAGATGTATTGTGAAATTGCGTTAAGGATAGAACTTAATCAGTATTTTATATTTGTAAAAACATAAATGTAATTATATAATTTGAATATTAAATGCAGTTTTGTAGAATTAAGCTGCAAATATTATTAAGCTGCAAATTTTTATTTATCTTTTAATTTATTTATATCATTACATTTTCTCTGGGGCTTTAGTTTAAATCAATCGATTAAAAAAAAAAAAAAAAAAAAACTGCTTGCTTTTTTTTTTTTTTTTTTTTTTTTTTTTTTTGTAGTTGGACAGAGTTAATTGATTAAGAATGGGAAGAAAAAACTGCATGTATAATTTTTTAGTTGGATATATCAATCGATTGGCAAAAAATAATAAATAAAACTGAATGATTTTTAGGCTGTCACCATTCATAAACCACTTAGGAACCATCGATAAATGATGCCACGTTTGAAAGGGGGGGGGGTGGAGGGTTTTCGTGATATTGTGACCGTTTGCGACAAGGGAATGGAAGCGGGTAAGAAGAAGTGTGATATTACACATTTGATTTAAAAAACACATTGAAAGTTAACAGATTAAAAATTGTGAAATTTATATTCATTAAGTAAAAATAAGAATTAAAAATGTATATATTAAATTCCATTTTAATTTCCAAAATACGACTGTTTTCAATTCTTTTCACATTATAATATTTTGTTATTATTCTTGCTTGTTAATTATGTTTTTTGTTGTTGTTGTTGTAAACCTTATTCTTAGATCCTACAAAATAAGTACACGAAACATTTTTATTGTTAAAACATAGTTAAAAGTTTAAAAATAAAATTTAAAATATGATCTGTAACATAGTGCTTTGTAGTATTGTAAGTATATGTTTACGTAATATAGCGTGATATGTGATAAGGGCGGGAGGGAGGGGGTAAGATGAAGTATGACACTTTGTGACAAAGAGGGGGGGGGGGGGTAAAAAATGCTGAAAAAGTGTGACATCATTAATGGATGGTCCCTTATTGCTTTAAAATGGATGATCAGATGTTTAAATAACAAGTAATGATCAGATGTTTAAATAACAAGCAAAAGAAGTAAGAAATTGTGAAAGTAATATTCTTTATTAGGTACTACTGACGGCAAAAATCGTTTATAAATGGGTTAAATATAAGCAGATACATGACTTAAGGGGCTGTCCATAAATGTCACTTTTTTTCCCCTAATATTTTTCAGGCATAAAAGTAGTAAAAGAGAAAAAAGGTGGAAATTGTTTTTCATCATTACAGTGGTACAGGCAAAACTCTTATAATTTAAGTGCCTTCTAACAGCTACCTATACAAAAAAATTAAATGTAACTGTACTTGTGATTGATTTCAACAATGCTAAAGGTATAAATCCAAAATTATTAATAGCACCTAACGCGAAACAAAAACACGTAGTGTTAACAAAATTAAAACGTCTATTTTATGTTGCAGTATTTTTTTCTTCAATTGTTTGGGAGGGGGGGGGGTAACAATCAGTTGTGAAAAACTATCATCTAGGAAATCGTCTAATAAATGCAAATTTGTATAGCGTAGTGTTATTTTAAGTGAAAATGTTGATAACTGATAAATGTCGTTTTGATATTTTTTTTTTTTTAATCACTCACAGTTTATATTTTTTATCTTGTTTATTATGTATTAACTATTTCAATAAATATTTAATCAGCAAACGGCAGTATTTTAGCAATGCAGAGAATTTGTAAAAATTGACACAAGCCGTTATTAATCTTGCTAAAGATAGAATTTAACAACGCTTTATATTTGTGTTAAAGTTGATAAAGGTGTCACTACATATATATTTATTATGATTAATTTTAGGCGGAGGAAAAGAGAAATTTAAGAAAATAAAGTCCTGTAAAGATCCTGATTTTCCGGTATGCAAAATAGTCATTATCTATCCTATCAAAATTTTGAATCTCAAATTAAACTTTGACTAGCATATGGGTCATTCCACACGAATTCAACCAATGGGTGTTGCATCATAGTCAGATTTTTTTTTTAATTTTTATCATAGACAGACATAGTAGTGAAACCCTCAAATCTGAAATTTAAAAGTAATTTTTGCAATATTGGCTGAGATATAGCCATTTGAAAACTGACCATTTTTGCTAAATGGCAGCCATCTTGGAATCTTATCATTATCTGAAAGAGGCCATAACTTGGCAACTAAGGGTTTAATTTTTATATATCTGGTACCAATTTGAAGCTATTTGTAAAAAAATGCAAATTTCACATCAAAACAATATTAAATTTTCATTTATTTACTTTTTATTACGGTCAAACTGAAAATATCACCCAAAAAAAGGGCTGACTGTAATGGCCCATAAAAAAAATGAATCATCATGAATTTAAAACTTGGTAAAAACATTGCTTCATCTGTGGACTTTAAATAATAAAAAAATTGGAGAGGTAAAATCTTTTGTTTAAAAATAAATGATTTTTTACACATAAGGTGTCATTAACTAAATAATGATAATTTTAGAATCTGAAACTATTGCTAATTCAAGAAATAATGGTTAAAATAATTTTTTTTAACATTTAAATTAGTATATTGTGTATTTATTATATAATTCAATGAAGAGATATCAATTTGCAGCTGTTTATACTAAATATTCATATATTAAAATACAAATAAATTTTCATTTCTACAATGCTTTTTATATTATATTAGAGAAATACTAGCTGTAAATCACAGTTGAATTCATTCAATTGTGTGATTTAAAAAAAATAAAAAAAAATATATAAATTATATATATATATAAATCTGGCCACATAAATTTCATTTTTTAAGTGGAAAAAAATGTCTTAAATAGGTTCTATATATAGGGGAGAGTGGGGAGGAATAGGACACTTTTTACAAAAATTAGAAAATCATTTTATTATTATTATTATTATTGTTGTTACACAAAAACAAAAATTTGATTTTTTGAATACGAAATAAAATACTTTCTAATGTTCTTGAACAATATAGCAAAACAATTTTATTAAAGAAATTGTAAATTTCAAAATGTGTCCCATACCTCTGCACTAACAAGCAGGAATGAGACAATGATAAAACAGCGTATTAAAGGAAACAAATTATTATAATGTTGGCTATATTTACTATCTAACAAAGATTAGGTTGATAATGTCTGTGCTACCATAGAATTATTAAAGAGAGTTAATCTCTCTTTAATAATTCTATGTGTGCTACAACATCAAATTCCAGTATCTTCATCACTGGAAATATGATTCAAAATTGTTAGAAATATTGTTCAAGAATATTAGAAAGTATTTTATTTTGTATTTAAAAAAAAATCAAAATTTGTTTTTGTGTAAAAAAAAAAAAGAAACCAACATTATAATAATTTGTTTCCTTTAATACGCTGTTTTATCGTTGTCTCATTCCTGCTTGTTAGTGCAGAGGTATGGGACACATTTTGAAATTTACAATTTCTTTAATAAAATTGTTTTGCTATATTGTTCAAGAACATTAGAAAGTATTTTATTTCGTATTCAAAAAATCAAATTTTTGTTTTTGTGTAACAACAATAATAATAATAATAATAATAAAATGATTTTCTAATTTTTGTAAAAAGTGTCCTATTCCTCCCCACTCTCCCCTATATATAGAACCTATTTAAGACATTTTTTTCCACTTAAAAAATGAAATTTATGTGGCCAGATTTATATATATATATATAATTTTCTCCCCACTCACCCCTACATATAGAACCTATTTAAGACTTTTTTTTCCACTTAAAAAATGAAATTTATGTGGCCAGATTTATATAATTTATATATTTTTTATTTTATTTAAATCACACAATTGAATGAATTCAACTGTGATTTACAGCTAGTATTTCTCAAATATTTCAGGGGAAAATATTATGTGGCCTTTTTTTATGTAGTTTATTATAGTAAGGTATTTAATATTTATGTAAATATGTTTTGAGAATCATATTTTCATATTTTAAATGAAATAAAAAGCTTTGTAGAAATGAAAATTTACTTGTATTTTAATACATGAATATTTAGTATAAATAGCTGCAAATTGATATCTCTTCATTGAATTATATAATAAACACACAATATATTAATTTAAATGTAAGAAAATTTTATTTTAACCATTATTTCTTAAATTAGCAATAGTTACAGATTCTAAAATTATCATTATTTAGTTAATGACACCTTATGTGTAAAAAATCATTTATTTTTAAACAAAAGATTTTACCTCTCCAATTTTTTTATTATTTAAAGCCCACAGATGGAGCAATGTTTCTACCAAGTTTCAGAAAAATTCATGATGATTCATTTTTTTTTTTTTTTTTTTTTTTTTTTTTTTTTTTTTTATGCGCCATTACAATCAGCCCCTCTTTTGGGTGATATTTTTTAGTTTGACCATAATAAAAAGAAAACAAATGAAAATTTAATATTGTTTTGATGTGGAATTTGCATTCTTTGTATAAATAGCTTCAAATTGGTACCAGATATATAAAAATTGAGCCCTTAGTTGTCAAGTTATAGCCTCTTTCAGATAATGATAAGATTCCAAGATGGCCGCCATTTAGCAAAAATGGTCAGTTTTCAAATGGCTATATCTCAGCCAATATTGCGAAAATTACTTTTAAATTTCAGATTTGAGGGTTTCACTACTATGTCTGTCTATGATAAAAATTAAAAAAAAATCTGTGACTATGATGCAACACGTTTTCTTTAAATTGGTTGATTTCACGTGGAATGACCCATATAGTACACGGGAAAAAATGTTTTAAAAAGATACCAAATGTTTTGAAACTACCAAATTTTTGTTGAAATAGCACCAACACCAATCAAATATTTTGTTTGGAATGACCATTGTGTTTAGACTAACCAAATGGTTTTGTTAATTTAACAAAATCTTGGCTAAAATTTGGTCGTTCCAATTTTTGGTTGGTGCTATTTCAACAAAAATTTTGTTTCAAGTGGTTTTGTAGTTTTTTCAGTGTGAAATTAGAAATAAATTTAATATTTTGAATACATTAACAAAATACATTGAACATGTATTTCATCAATTAGTTTTTCTTTTTTCTATCATTTAATAACGATTTATATAACGTAATTGTATTACGTTTATGATACGTGAATTTGTGACATTTTTTAGTTACATGAAATATATCATTTAAAAAAAAAAAAAAATACCTATCAGTAAATTGATTGCGCAAAACAAATTGTGATCAGAGACCTCAATAGTGTTTTGTCTCTAGATCAGCCCGCTTTTTAAATTGTAGATTCTACGGATAATGGGGTGGAAGGGAGGACCTCATATAATCACAGGGCTCCATATGATTTGAACATGCAGGTGGTGTAACCCACATTTTTAAAACCGTGTGATATTCGAAAAAGTTGCAAAATATAAATATTCATATTACAATTTTATGCAATATGAAATTAAATTTGTTTTTTTACAATAATAAACTGGGTAAATATATTCCAAGAACTAACATTATTTATGTTGATTCCTCGGTTAAATTTGCGAATTTGATTAATTTTAATTATTTCGGGTCTGAATTTTTTTTCAATTTTGAGAACAAAATTAATTTTAATAATATTAATCGTAGCCATCCAAATAGACTTACTGATGCTTGAAGATTATTTCATTGTCTGAAATCCAATGAATGCGCTAATTTTGTGTATTATTCAATTCAGATGATAATAAGCTAGAGAAGAAGAGTTTTTCGAAGTCGTTTGAGAAAAGACATTATAACAGGAACTGAGAGGGTAGTACAATTTTTTTTTTTTTTTTTTATGTTTTTTATGTTTTATCACACACAATCAGTTCCGAAACGTAAATTATATATTTTAAAGTGTGAAATTTATGTATAAAATAAAGGAATCGCCAATGGTGCAAAGATAATTAAGTAAACTTATTATTATTGCCAAACGTCAACACATAAATGAAATCACGAGAAAGAGCCTTATACTATTATTTCTATATATGTCGAAAGTAACTAAGTAACTGTTAAGACAAAATAATATTCGATGAAAAAACATGTAATATTAATAGTACACCAGACCCAAAAAGGTTAAGAATTTATTTCAGAAAATGTGTGTAGAAAATAGGTAGTTCATCAATCATATTCACAGGAGGAGTTACAAATCACTGAAATAATTCTTAAAAATTTTAAACCTTTTGAAATAATTTTAGAAATGTATAACATTACCAGAAATAATTTTAATATGCTATAACTTTACTGTAAAGTTACCAAAACTACAATAAAACACCGTTAATCCGAAATTCTGATTAATCTGAACCGATTTTATTTTCGAAAATTATACTTGAACAAATTAACTAAAAAGATCAGACGAAATTTTCCGGATTACAGGGTGAATGTCGGAAAAAACATGTAGAAGTTAGAATTAAGCAAAAAATGGCATTAAAGCATATTTAATTTTTTAAGCAGCTTGACAATAGTAAAAAGATTACTTAATGATGTGAAGTACAACATATACATATGTATATGAATGTAAAATGAAAACGTGCGCTGCACCGTAGGATTACTCATAAAAGTCATCTTTCACCCTTTATGCACCGACAGTAGTAGTAATAAGTTTAAAGTACCATTGAAGAAAATTTAATGCAAAATTTATTTGCTGAGTCTATTTTAAGAAAAGTTTAGTTTTCTTTCAACACAAAATACGTAGCTTGATCAAATTTAAAAAGGGTAGAGAAACAGTCAAAGCTCAATACTTACAAAAAGTGGTGATTTTCATGATCATTTACATAGGTGCATCATTTACTGCTTTTATAACAATTGCGATATTTCCATAAGAATATTTTTGGTTGTTTAATCCGATTATTTTTGTAAATATTTTACAAAATTTCGTAACTACCGATATATTTAATCTGTTTTGATAAAAAATATGCCTAAATTCCACATTATTGTTATTTAGAAACTCCAGTATATCTTCAGATATTAAAAAAGAGAAATTATTGAGGTGAAGCAATTTCTTGATAAGTAATTCGGTAAATAAAGGGTTAAAGAAAATCTCGACTACCTGTGTGCAGTGTTCTCGCTGTCGCTCGCCTTTGCGCCAAATTGCGACTAAATTTTTCATTTGGCGAGTAAACAAGCGATTAGATTCGCCGAATGGCTAGTGCTCAATTTTTGCTTTTTCTTTCTTTTCTTTTTCGCCTTTCATACATATGCACACATACGTATTTTTAATATATACATATTTTTAATATATTTGTAGCGGATAGTTGAAATTAGATTAATAAAAATTTTTGTCGCAGATTTAAAAATTTAGGTTATTTTAGAATATATTGAAAAAAGGAGGCTACATTAAAGGATTAAATAAATATATATATATATATATATATATATATATAATTTTTTTTCTTTTTGTGATACAGGTTGAATATATTTTGCGAATACTTTTTTCATTTGGCGAATGTTTTTTTAATTTTAATTAGCCAAATTACTAACGTTGGTCAAATGTCAGCGAGAACACTGCCTGTGTGTCAGTCGCTATAAATTTCTTTTTTAAAATCCAAAAAGTATTTCCATTGGATTATTCACCACTGTTGAATTCAGACATTTTTATCCGGGAAGACTTTTGTAGCTACAGGTGGGGGTGGGGGGGGACTCTTTTTGATCATTATAAACACATAATCTTAAATTATCCGGGGGAGAGCATTTCATTGTTCCCCACCTCTCCCGGGATTCACCCCCTGAATTCAACACTGAAATTATTATAAACATTAGGAATGATTAAACAAGGAATAATACATTTTTTCCCCCGAAAGTCGTGCTGTTTTATCCAGCATGCCGGACTTGAGGGTTTCGGATTAGAGAATGTTTATTTTACTTCTGAGTACTCACAACTTATATTTTTTAACACGCATCTTTTTATTTTCCACTTTTATCATAATTTCGGATAATCAGAATTTTTTGTAATCCGAACAGACAGCGGTCCTAATCAGTTCGAATTAGCGAGGTTCTACTGTATTATAAATATAAATAATATGAATTATTAATATTTTATTTTAAATTTACATACAAACTAGACACGTCTTTTCTGTATGAGAAACATAATATCTTCCAAAAAAAAAAAAAAAAAAAAAAAAATCTACAAAACTGAAAGACACAAACGAGGCTTTAAACTTTGATTTAAATCTCATGAGAAAAAACATACCCAACAATATCATGCTCAAGTCAAAACAAAATTCTTTACAACATAAACGTGTTTTACTCCGCACAAAGCGAAATGTTTATTAAATTTCCGTAAACTTATGGATGAAAGAGAAACAATAACTACACTAATATACAACTTTTTTTTCTCTGTCTCTCTAATGACCTCTTTCTCACGATCTTTAACTTAACTTCAAATAGCATTGTTTTCACGTGTCTGTCTTAACGCCTCTGAATTTTAAAACAGGCTTTAAAAGTAATACTTAACTTCCTTTTCTTTTTTCTTTTTTTCTTAAGTGTCAGTTTCTGCCAATTCCTCTGTTTAAAGCACGGGTTAATGGATCACGAGCATCAATTCATCATCTTAATTTTTTACATGAAATAATTGTTCGAAAGTTTTAATCTTCAGAATTTTAGATTGATTTTTTTATAAATCAACCTTCTACATTTTTCTTTTTTTTTAAATTTATCATGATAACGCCCGAAATATTAAACTAATTTAAACCTAATTGAAACAGTGTATTCATCTTGAAAGCATCTTAGATGAGTTCGTGAATCAAGTATTGTTTCGATACCCTTCAGCCTTTTGAGTTGTTAGATTCTATAACTTTTTTGCCTAAATAACGTGGTTTTGTGCCAAACGATTAACCTTTTTGTTTCTTGGTGACCCTTTGTATTTAATTGAATATTTTGGTTTTTCATTTTTTATACATATAAATTTAAACAAAAAATAAAAGTGCGTGTGTTTCTGAAGGGAGGGGATAAAAATATGGAATAAGATCCTCTTTTTTATTTCAAAATCACGAAGATTTCGCTACAAAATAGTAATGGACAAACTAAATATGCTTATTTTCTAACAAGATAAGTTATTTATTCCCCAGTTAATTTTAACTTAATAACCAAATCACATTAAGTTAATGAGATAGAAAGGCGCGTAGATTTAATATTACTGCTGGATACCAAGCAAGAAATATTATTCAATTTCCCTCCTAATTACTCAAATAGCTAATCTGCGTAATTCAATCTCTAAAATTGCAATTTATAAATAAGATGGATTATGTGATCTACTGTTATAATGTGACAGATGTAATCAATAGCTGACATTTTAATTGATTTTTATAAAAGATATGCAGAACCGAAAATTTGATTTTTTTCACCAGGAGCAGTCTATTTTTTGTGTTTTTCCCCACCCATTTCTAAAATAAATTTATAAAGAGCCGTTTTCAATCCGTTCATTTTTTTAAAAAACATATGTATTTTTTAATGCATTAATCAGAAATTAATTCTAAAATTCACATCAAAATTTCTGAAAGATTTCAACAAACGGTGGTGAGGGGCATTTTTTCGCGATCTATTGGCGAAATTTGCCTTTTTCATGATCTTTAGACGAAACTTGTCTTTTTTACGATTGTTTGAATAAAATTTGCCTCTTTTACGATCCATTGACGAGTTTTGCCTTTTTACGATCCATTGCCTTTTTTTTTCACAATCCTTTGACCAAATTAGTTATTTTTCTTCGAACGATTGACGAAACTGATTTTTTTTTTTTTCCCCGATCATTTGTCGAAATTCGTGATATATTTTATGTCCGAATTTTAGGATTTATGACCGATTTTTGAAATTTTGCAAATGATCGTCTTAATTTTTCTGAATTTTCTGATAATTTGGATTATAATCACCCCTGATATTAATCTTAAGACATCTGGGTGGTATTCTTCAGAAAACGACCTATTGCAACCACTTTGTTTATATCTCTATATAAGAGGCTATAGGGCAAAATTGGGAAATTTCATCAGTGGCCACTGGTCAGTAAGACTAGTTTTTCAAGTGGCCACTTTGTTTAAACTAGCAGCCACTTTTTTATTTAAAAATGCTAAATAGTTAACATTTCTATAAGTATTAATTTAAGACAGAATGGTCCAAGTAAATATGCTAATAAAATGTATTGGAACCTAAAAAAGTAGAATCTTTAATGAAATGTAAGTAAATTTTATTCTCATTGTATTCTGTCCTTGTACAAAAGTGGCCAGAAGGTGGCCACTGATAGGCAATTTTTCACTGGTCACTTATTCTCGTATACTGGCCCTGTGGCCGGTGGCTAGTGCTAATTTTGCCCTTTATAAGAGGCCCACAATCATACTAGACCAAGTCCATTTTTGGAAGAAGAAAAAATAAATAGAGAGATAGTCCATATAGAAAGTAAATAAAATCTGTTTTATCCACTCCCTCAGTAAACCAAATCTGTAAACAAATGACATACATGAGAAAGTATGTGAAAACAGACTCTGTTCACTGTGGAAGTGAATAAAACTGACTTTATGCACCTGCTAAAAGGATTCTCATTTTTTTTATTAATCTTATTTTTCTGCTATGGCTGTGAGCCCCTCATAATGTATGCCCTGTCATCAAGTCCGAAATATTGTATCAATTTAAATCTAATCGGGACTGTGTACAGGTTTGTAGTGGAGGATAGGTATACGACGTATACCTTCTGATTTTTGTCAGAAACAACGTATACGCTTTGTTTTTCAAGAAAGCTATAGTATATGTACTCTAGGGTAAGGGTATACCCTCTTCTTAAAGCGTATATCCTTTGTACTTTTTAAAAATTACATCACTGACTGTGTATTGAAAAACTGCGAAGAAGGAACTTGTTTAAAACGGAAACCTGTCTTAAACGTAAAAACTACATAGTCCATAGGAAAAATATCACACAATTTTACTATAAGAAAGCTCCCGAAAACTGGTTTTGCTCAAACTTCCAGCGCTGCCTTTTTACAGACTTTACAGTATAAGATTACTTGTGCTTATTTAGTAAATGCAATGAATTACAACGACGAAATTTCAAATAAATAAAACTCAAAGAAATTTCCTTCGCGGACACTTATTTAGCCAACACACTTTCAACCCCAAACACATATTTAAAGTAAAACCTAAATAACAGATACCGACACTCTCGAACAGCGTTCACCAATTTAGACTCTTTTTCAACGTCCAACACATTATTTCAATTATATATTTCAAAATGGCAAACAAATTCTGTCCCTCCCGAAATTTACAGTTCTTTAAAGGTTTTACTATTCTTCAGCATTTATAGGATAGGAAATTTTACAGCTAATAGAGTCTTACTTGTCCGACTGTATAAATATGGCGATGCCGAAAAATATAAGGGTGGGGGCAGATAAATTTTAAGGAAGAAGTAAATATTAGGCTAAAGTTTAAATTATTATCTATAGCTTTAACCCAATCATTAAATTTTAAAATAGGAAGAAGATATTGTCTCAATATGCGTTTCTGAAGACAATATAACAAATATACAATTCTAAAACAATTCTGCAAAGCAAAACGTTTTTATTGAATGTCAATTTGATAATGACTGTAGTACAAATTCTAAAGAACTCTCAAAAATAATAAAAATTTTGACAAAAGCATTCCCAAATGTTGAATTATACTGAAAATTAAAACCAAGTATCATAAAAAAAAAGCAATCAAAATTTTTTTATAATAAGCATAATAAAATCAGTATGATATATATACTTTTATTTATTTATTTTTACTTTTGAAAAAGAGTTTATAAATTGATTAGGTATGTAAACTAAAATGAAAAAAATTATATGCACAGTGGCGCCAACTTATAAGGACCCATGGGACGCAAGTCCACCCAATAATTTGATATCTCTATCCACCTATTATTAATTTAGCAAACCCAATATTTACATATTTGCTCAAAAATTTTTTGAACCCACCCAACATCTTTCAAAAGTTGGCGCCACTATATATGCAGTAAATATATGCGTTATTTACGTTATATATACATGAGAACATGAGAAACATAAAAATATTAATACATTTTACAGTTTTAAAAAATTGATAATTTTTAAATATTAATATTAATGAATAAACAAGAAATGAAACCAGCAAATTATAAATTAATTTTCTTTAAACTGATTTACAGTAATAACACATACTTTAAATTTATTGCTTGTTATTTCTAAGAAGTATAAACAATTGATTAAAAGCTTTCACTAAAATTAAACTTTCAGTATAAAAAGTCTACATTCTTTACTTTTATAAAGGTTGAAAATTCTATAAATCAAAATGCTCTTTCGATGTCATCTTAAATTAACATTAAAAGTTTAAATTAAAATTATAACAAATGTGAAATCCATACAATAAAGCATTTTATTTATTTATTTTTATTCAATTTTAAATTGCACTATTTTGAAATTTATTTCAAATCTCTTAAAAACAATTTCAAAAAAACTGTTCACATTAAAAGAAAGAAAAAATGTCAATATATATTTTTTATCATAAAGGTTTAATACGTTATAATGAAAGTTTTCTTCTTTGGGATAGTATTAACTATTGATAATTCGTATTAATTTATAGTACATCATTAATAACTATTAAATCAGCACTAAAACACCATCAACGTCTCTAAAATTGTAGGGCATTTAATAATTTCTTAGTTTAAAAAACTCTGGCAGTTAATTAAAAATCTTCATATTAAAAGAATTTTTTTCTTTGTCTTTCAAACGTTAAATAAGACTATAATAATGACACGTAAGCTATGCTAATCAGCATTTAGTTTACATTAAGCATTCACAATAAAACATTAAAAAGGGACAAACATGTCAAGATGCAGCCATTTAATAATTTGTTTGGATATGTATTAGTTATTTTTTTTGCAAATTTGTTAAATTTTATCTACAATATTGAAATTGACATTTTAGAAACACACGATCGCACATATTTTAAAAATAAACAATTAAAGGATATTCAAATCAAAATAAATATGCCTACATTTTTTTTTTCTTCTTAAAAAGATAAAAAATGCTCTTTCTGTGCGATCGTAAATATGTACTAGCATAATTTGTATTAAAACATTTACTGAGAACCAACATTAAAAAGATAACTAATAGCTTTACCTGCAAATCGCAACCATCTAATAATTTGTTTTGATAAGTGTTAGTTACTTTTTCTTTATAGTTAGCTAAATTTTATCCACAATATTGAAATTGATATTATTGAAACATTATCATACATATTATTTTAAACACAAACAAAGAATTTTTAAATCAAAAGAAATATGACTACTACTTTTTTCTTGTTATAAAGATTGGAAATGCTTCTTGCGATCGTAAATAAGCATTAACCAAATAATTTATATTAAAACATACACTGAGACAGCTGATAGCTTTGTTTGGAAAACGCAGCCGTTTAATAATTTTTTGTTATTGAGTTGGGTTTATAATTCTGTAGCCTTCACCAAAACGATTAAACTGCCATTCTTTAAACATAAAAAATTATAATGCATAAAAATATTGTAAACATAAAATTATTTTCATTAAAACAAACTACTTCTTCCATCATAAATATTGAGAATACTATAATAAAACCGTTCTTCTTAGAGATCGTTAACTAACACTAACGATTATTAACATTAATTTTTTACAAAACATTCATTAAAGTATCATTAAATGAGGGCAGAGACCTTTGTCAGAAAAACCGCAACCATCTAATTTGTTTTAGTTTGTTACTTTAAAAAAAAGCTTAGCAGTTTATTTAATTTTAATCAAACCGCCATATTTTAAGGAAAACATTAAGCATTTTACACATGATTAAACTAACAATGAATCCACACAGGTTTATTTTAATATCTTCACCGCATAAATCACCACGGAAAAGAGAAGCTACAGTTCCCGATAGCTTGACAGCCATACGCCGGTGAGGATAAGTTAAAAACCGATAAACAAAAACACAATTTTAAATGTAATTACCTATGAATCCCCGATCGTATCCACAAGTAGTGGCCATGGCGAGTATTCCAAAAACACCTAAAGCAGCATAGTATTATCCTTTGCGTATAAATATCATATTTTTAAATACCACACCCTCAATCTTGCTTCTATAAACTCCATGTCAATTTCTGGACCGCTCGTCTCTTTCTCAGAGATGGCCGCTGTACGCAGGGTTGCTGCTTTTTAGATACGTCGCCAATTTGGCTGCGAAACTCCTGGCGACATTTATTTTTGCTTTTACCAGCAGAGGAAAGGTGAGTGATATTGAAAAGGGATTTTAATTATCGAAGCGCGACAAAACTGTTTTTTCTTTCTTTCTTTCTTTTTTTAATCCAACGGTAATGTAACATTTTTAAATATTATATGTTTAGGGCATAGTTTATTTGTCTGTAAAAATATTTTTGCAGTCAAAACATTTCAATAGCTGGTTTTGATAAAATTGAAATAAATTGAGAGAAAAGGAAATTTAATTTTTTATTGAATCTGTAGAAATAGAAGTTTTAATGTAAACATTCATAAAATGTAATTTTCAAAAAAGTCCTTCAAAAAAAAAAAAAAAAAGAAAAGAAAAGAAAAAAAAAGTATTTTAATGTTCTCCCCTATGCTTTGGTTTATTTGTTTTATAGTAAATTTTTAGATATCGTTTATTTGTCTGTAATATTTCTCCTTGGAGCACTCAGTAGTTGGTTTTGATTGAAATAAGATAAATAGATTGAGACAATATGAAATTTCATTTTTATTGAAAATGCAGAAAATGAATTTTTTGTAAATAAAACATTTATAAAATGTAATTTTCAGTATTTGTAAAAATTGCCATTTTTATTTTATTTTATAGTTGCTTATTCCTTTTGATCTCTTTGAAATAGTCATATTATTTACAATAAAATTCTTGCGATTACGAAAAAATATATTTTTATAACGATTGTTTTGTTGTTATGGGTTAGGATTTTATGGGAGTTTCTTGATTAGTTACTATTACTTTCATATTTTTTTTAAAAAAATTGCAATTTCTGATGTATGTAAAGAAAGTTGTTGTAAAATACGCATGTACATTATATGGCAGCACTTTTAATTTTAGACATTTTGTCGATTATTTAAAAATATACTAAGAAGAGAAAATTAAAAATCAGCTCAATCCTATCGCCGATATCTCTCGGAATTTTCACGATATTTGACTATATTTTTTTATGAGTTGCTCGATAGCGTTTACTATTAAAGTATGTAAAAAAGATCATTGTTATCATTCGCGCGGGTGCAGATAAAAAAATATTTCATACAACTACTCATATTTCACAAAATATTTAGTAATTCACAAAATTTCAATTGCACTGTACTGTTTCTACTGCATTTTGCCAATTTTCCTGAAATGCGGTTAAATTTGGTGGAAAACACTAAACGATATAAGCCGCAAGCAGGCCAGAATTTTTTGAACTTTTCAAAAAAAATCGCAATATATTCTATATATACATGCTATTCTTACAAAAATCAAATGGGTATGCTGTAAAGTATCAACATATTTGTACTCTGCAGCGATAGATCATTTCATGTATTTTAATGCACAGGGTGATTCCAAATATTATTATTTTTCATAGATTTTTTGTCGACCCCTAATTGTCCTCCTTATCAAGTGGGCGTTTATGAATAGGAGGGCAAATAAAATTTTTATAATCATGAAGTTCCAGAAGAATCCGACAAGTTATATATATATATACAACAAATTGTCTAAAATTGAAAGTGTGCGGTCATTAATTCCCATGCAATGTGTATCATAAGATGTGAAAAAATATGTGAAAGAAATAAAATAGTTTATAATTTTTTTATGATTTTGAAATAGACCGAGGCAGAAATAGACTTTTAATGAATCTATACAAATTTAATGCTTGTAAATAAATATTTATGAAATGAAATTTTCATATTAGAAATTACGTTTTTTGAATATTTAATTTTACAGTTTGATTAATTTATTTATTTGATTAAGAAAAAAATGCAACTATTTGTCATGTTATTGAATTTTTATACCTTGTTATTGAGTTATATTTCATATTATTGATACTATTTTGTCCGATACATTTAGAGACCGGGAGCCAGCAGCACAGATAGTCAGCTCATCCAGTTCACGGATGAAAATCTAGGATTACTTGAGTCTCGATTCCCATATTAAAGCGCAATCGGTCTGCCAAATCATATCTTGGCGGTAAAACACTCAAAACCCCGATTTCAATGATTATCTCGAAGTTTACCATTGTGCTTTTTTTTTTTTTTTTTTTTTTTTTTTTTTTTGCTCCCAAAAGTATGAAAGCATGAAGGATTGGGAGCAGGAAAACATAGTGATAAACCTATAAGTCAATTGCTAAAATCGGGTTTCTAGGTTTTTCCACGAAGATATGAGTTGGCAGACCAATTGTGTTTTAATATGGGAATCAAGGTTTAACTAATCCTAGATTTTCATCTGCGAACTGGATGAAGTGATTGTCTAATCTACCACTTCCCGATCTATTTACCTTTAAATTATTTCTTTTGCGTGTAAATTCAATATAATTCTTAGTTTTAATGAAATTGCGATAGAGAGAGAAGGATGTGGAGAACAAAAGAAGGAAATCTTCGTTGAATCTGTAAAAAAGATTCTAAAATAAGTTTCTAAATAAATATCCATTAAAAATATTTTTCGAAAAGTAAACGTTTTAAAATTCCAAATATTAGATCTTTCCACACTTTTATTTCTTTTTATATGTATTTATATAACATGTAATTATATTTATTTATAGACTATATTTCATGTTTATTAGTAATACAATCATTTTATTTATTTTTTAAATATTTCTTGAAGAACAAAATAATCTTTTTTTTTTTTTTTTTTTTTTTTTTTTTTTTTTTTGAGAATATTAAATAGATGTATGGAGAAATATATATATTTACATTTTAATTGAATTTATAAAAATTGAATAATGTTTATAAATAAACTTCAACAAAATTTTTCTTGCAAAAAAATTTTAATTTGTTGAAAGTTTTCTTTTGTTTTATTTTCTTCATTAAAGCAATTTCACCCTTTCTCATGCTGTACTATTATATTTAGTTTATACGCGTTTAAAATATTTAATTCAGAAAATAAAACATTAATTAAATAAACATTAAACTTGTGGTGTAGTTAGACCCGTACAGAGGGAATTACAGAAGGTTCAAATTACCAAGGCTCTTTCGGCTAGGAGGGACATCTTCCATCCTGGTATTCCTTTATGAAGTAGGTTCGCTCCTTTCTTACGTCAAAATTTTCAATTAAAATAGCTAACAAAAAATAAAATTCAAAAGTCAGAATTTGTTGGCATGTCTTTAAGAGTGCTCAGGTCCCATACTCCTGGTCGTTGCAGCAACTGAGAGTTGTAAAGTTAAAGCATGCTTCGTTAAGCTCTGGTTTGCCGTCTGCTAGAAAATTAAAACAGAGCAAAAGATTGTTGTAATGTCAATCGGACTTATTTTTTGAGACGAAAATTTACATCAATCATTTTCGAACCGCAAATGAAAAAATTTGAAATTTACAAAAAAATATATATTAAATGCGCATTTTGTCGCTCATATGTAATTTTTAAACTACAAAATTTTGCATGTTTAAATGTTTAAGACAAGTCAAATAACAATAATAAACAAAAAAAATATTTATGTTTATAGACCAGATTTTTTGTTTTCATTTTTTGGCTCTGTTGTTGTTATTTAGAACTATTTCAATGCCTAATTTACTATTTTTAACAAATAAATAAATTTTTATTCCGAAAGATAAGTGCGAGCGGTATTTGAACTCACATAGAAAAATCTCAATTCCGGTATGCTACTGACCATGCTACAAAGCTGCTTACCAATGAGGGAAATTTATCCGAATATAAACTGTAGCGTTGTTTAGATTTCGAGCAGATGACAAATCAGAGCTAAAGACGCATACGTCAACTTTTTAACTCTCAGTTGCTGCAACGACCGTTTCCTGTACTCATGAGTATATATCAAATATTTGAAATTAATTTGATATCAAGAAAGCTTTGAATTAGTGATCCTGTTATAACCTATTCAGACTGGAAGGTAAAATAACAATGCGAATGCACATTCATTGATTTTGCATAAACAAAAACACGCCATAGATGGTGCAAGAGGACCTCTTCCTGAAATTGATACTTTAGGGGGCTGATAATTTAGGTTCACAAATACGGATCTAAAATTACCAACATTTTAAAAATACCTATTTAATTATTTATAGCCTAAAATACGCAATAACAAATTGAAGACCTTTATTTTGTTGCATGATCTACAAATCCTGTGTGTATGTAAAACGTTTAAGTTAATCAATTATATAGGAAACGAGAAGGAAGAGGAGGCAATTAAAAAGAAAATAAAGTTCCAAGATGTCACTTTATCGATGTTTAATTAATAGTTCTTGGCCAAATATCAGCTTGCAATAATTTGCTTGGGCCTTGGACTTCGTGTAGCTATTGAAATACAGTTACACTATGAGTATGCTTTTGTGATTTTTGAGGCGAACTCGCCTCTACAGTTATGAAAATTTCTTATTTTCTTGGACACACTGTCTGGAATGCATTTTGCAAACTTAGATGATAATAAAATAACACTTATTGTATGCGGAAAAAGCATCAGTGCTGATATTTTTTGGTTTTGATCCAAAGCCAGAATAATACAACTATATAGACGTAAAATAAAAAAGTAAGTTTAGTTTATATCCACCACTGTTCGGAAGTATCTCTGTGATACTTGATAACCGAGGAAGATAATGATGTGACTAACTTCAGACGCGCGAACAGGAATCTAGTGGAAAGTTGTCTGAAACATACAGGTTAAGGTTTCGAATTTGATTTCTTTCATACTTTTAAACATTTTTATTCAAATTGAATTTTTAAATTCAATTAAAATGTAATTAAGTTTTCAATATCTTAATTTTTTTAATATTTTTAGATAAAAAAGTGTTACAAATAAGAGATCGAAATTGAAAAATTCACGAATTGGGACGCTATTTCAAGATTATCGTTATATATATTTTTTTAAAAAATGTATACAAAAATGTATACAAAAATGTATCTAATCATACAAAAGCAATTGAAGAAAATGCATTCAAGATTCTCTATAATAATAATTAAAAAAAAAAAAAAAAAAAAAAAAAAACTTTCACAGACAACACAATAAGCTGTATATTTAAAACTGTGATAATAATTGCACGAACCGGAAGGATATTTACCATAATTTAACCCGAACAATATTTGTCTTAATTTCGCGAACTGGAATATCGTTCCAATACATTTCAAGCCCTGTTACAAATCATCATGAACTGTAAAACTGTAAAAAAATGTGTAATAAGACTGCAAGTAACTACTACATAGATTTTTAAAAAAAAGTACCATTAAGCAAATTTATTTTTTAATGCAGTAATCGTATTTCATAACGAAATCCTCCCCCCTCCCCCTCCCCCTCCCCCCCCCCCCAAAAAAAAAAAATCCAAATATACTTTTTAAGATGGAAATAAGATGGAATTTTTCACTGGTCGTTTTCGTTTGCGTCCAAGCAGATTTTATTGTATCATGCTTGTGGTAGGGTGAGGGAGGTGGGTTGTTATTGGAATTTACCAAGTACTGCTGTGTATTTGTGCGGAGCTATTTGTTGTTTGTTCAGAAAATAACAAATAATTTATTACTTTTCTTTCAGAAATACATACGTAGCGATATTAATAATTAACGTTCTTAATTGGAACAAATAAATACAGTCGAACCTCGTTAACATGAACTACAAGGGAATCAAAATTTTGTTCATATTAACAGTAATTCATGTTATCAGTATCAAATCTTTATATTCGTCTTTATAGAGGACTGTGAAAACAATTCATGTTAAAAGTGATTCACTTTAAGCGTGTTCATGTTAACGAGGTTTGACTGTAATGATATTAATAATTAACATCCTTAATTGGAACAAATAAATATTTAACAATAAACGTAAAAAAAAAGTAAAAATTATTATAAAATTATCATTGGTACACTTCTGAGGGAATTGAAAAATATCTCTATTTCCGAAACACTATTCATGTTACCTACGGTCCCAATACAAGTTTTTAGATTTACCAAACAGAACCGATGGACTACGACATATTCGTTGCGGCCGCGCAGTGCTTTTCTTCTTTTATGACTTTCAACAAATGTGTAGAGGTGAGAGGTCATAGCGGAATTCACTGAGATGTCTATCTCCGACTCTTTCTTCCGTTGATGATCACAGAACACTCGAAAAAGAAAGGCCACTTGAGATATTGATGTTTTTCGTATTACTTATTCAGTTTCATACTAAACAATTGTTACCAGTTTATAAATACCAGACTATAAAATGTATATTTCATCAGCTAATGCAGAGTCCAATAATCAGCTTTTGATTAAGCTCAAATAATTGATAATATAAAAATAAATTACATGAAAAATACATGTATTGATTCTAAACAATGCATCACGTATACATTGTTTATAAATAATAATTATAGTAATAATAAACCAAATCCCCTCCCAGGTAGAACTTCTGGCTATTACTTTTAAAATGATATTCCAATTACAGGAGCCGTATTCACTACAATTTTCATTTACAAAGAATAAAAACAAATCTAAATTTCTTTTCGATTGCAAATGCATTTTATCAGAAACTCACCCTTCCGAATGTATATTGTTTGAATAGTCATTCCTTCATGCTTTGATCGAATTTCACACAATAATGGACTTTTGTAAAACTTGTTTTGCATGCCAAACGTATCAAACCGGCAAATAGCCTTGAACTATTACCACACTCCGCAAGTTGAGTTGTTTTTCTTTTCCCTCGATAAAAATGATGGATTATGATTCGATGACAAATTCATAAGGAAGCCAAAACCTGTTTGTTCTTCTTTGGCAACAATTGTTATTTAACGCATTCCGTTCCGATGTAATTTACGATCGCGAAACCCTTTATTACATATCATGATAGTAAAATATAATAATTTGAAACAGGACTGTCGCAGGAAATGAATAAAGGGGAGGGGGGGGGGCTCATATTTTCACTCTATCTCTCTGATGCAGAAAGATAAATTAGTACATATTCACAGCGTCGATACTATGTTTCTTATTAAACTATTGTAATAACTTCATTTTATGCTAAGAAAAGAATATGATGATGAAAAATTCGAGTGTATAACTAGTGCAATATTAAGCACATGTTAGCCTCATATGTGCATATCGGATAAGTGAGTGTTGAAACACTTATTTTAGCTACAATTTAGTATCTCTGCAAAACTGTGTGTGTTTAGTCACAAAACTAAATTAGATTTTTAATCAGAATTTTCTTTGGATTTTCAAAACATAAATTCTTTTAGTGACCTTGGAATCTTTTTCAGGGGAGGCTTAAAATGTTCTATGGGGAGCTGAACCGCCCCTAGTACCCCCTTAGCTACGGTCCTCATTTGAAATAAGAAATAATAAATGCTGTGAGGTCTAATCTAATGCTTCCAAATTTTAAAATCGCGTATCATTGACAAATAAATTTTCTTCTCCAACATTTGTTTATACCTATGTTTATTTAAAATCTAAATTTGAATTTCAGAACTGTCAATGTATCAAAATTAAATGGTTTTATTCATTTGTTTATTTATTTATTTATACAATCAAGCTTATCATGTCTTCTGTTTCTGAATTGTTAATTCTTTCAGACTTGCTAAGTTGTTTCAGATAATTTGTTTTTTCCCTCTTACTGATAGATGTCTTAACCTCTTCAGACCTGACACATTTTAAGCCTTCATAAAAGCTATTTCACAGTTTTTTCCATCTATTTGTACATACAGAAACATAATTTTGTTATAAAAATAAAATAATTATTATTACCGTATTTTCGGGTGTATAGCCAGCACCTTGTGTATAGCCCGCACTCCTAAATCGAGCAGTGCAGTAAAAAAAGTTCGTGTATAAGCCGCGGAAATGCATCGGTGTATAGTCCGCGGGCTATACACCATTTACGAACGTATATTTCGATCACGGCTCGAAGTTAGAAGCCATTAAAGTGTATACTCGCGTATAAGTAGAGAAATTTTAGACAAAAATAGAATTTCAAAGTGGGGAGACTTATATGCGGGACCTTAAAAAAAATCTATGAATAAAATATCGTAAAATAGTTTGCTAGCGAATCGGTGCTGCAGCAGCCAGCTGTGTTTGTAGAGTACAAAATCCAAAATCTGGAACCTTTCCTACCTTGACAATTCTGAGTTTAAGATCATTTTTAGTTTATTTCTCAAAAAAAAAAAAAAAAAAAAAAATCTATCCTGCCCTGTTGCAAAGAACAAAAAAAAAAAAAAAGTGTGTGATTTATGTCATTTCGGAACGATTCAGAGGAGTCGGTCTTTTTCGGAACGATTCCGATAAATCCTTCCTTTTCAGAGTCGTTTCATAATGGAATGAGTCAGAGGAACTGCTCCTTTTCGGAACGAGTCTGAGGAATCGAACCTTTTCGGAGTTGTTTCATTTCGGAACGAGTCCAAGGAGTTTGTCGACTCGGAATCGTTCCAAAAAGGACGGATTCTTTTTTGCAGACTGGAATCGTTCCTTTAGTTCAACTGCCGGCATCACTCCTTTTGAATCGTTCCTCAACAAATGACACATCTCTGCTAAAAAACCGATTACAGTTTACGTTAGAACGACTTATTCAGCAAAAAGTAAGTTTAAAATAAGTGACATGTTATACTGTTGTTTTTACTCTCTCAAATCAAGAGCAAACTGTGTTCGAGCGTCATTATTTCTCGCTGCCGGTTAGTGCAATACTTGGCGATAGTTGCGACAGTTCTTCCAAACCCAGAAATAACTGTATTTAAGCAGTAAAAAAAAAAAAAAAAAAAAAAAAAAAAAAAAAAAATGTTTCTACAAACATGAGAGAACTTTCTATATTTTGCGGCATAGCGAAAAAATTTACAAATTTCGATGTTTTTTCAAATTTTTTTAGGTTTAAAAATTGTAGAAAAAATACCACGATTTCCATTAAAAAAATCTTTGTATAACCCGCACCGTGTATAAGCCGCAGCGGCTTTTTCGAAGGTTTTTTCTTGTATAAGCCGCGGACTATACACCCGAAAATACGGTAGTTTATATTTACTTGCAGGTACACATATGTGCACCTCCGGTTCATACTGCAAAAAACACTTCATTTTTTTAAAAAATTATTTAAACAAGGAATTATGTGGACAATTGATGCATATAAACTTATTTTACATGGCATTTTTGTAACCTTTTTTTTTTTTTTTGTTTTTTTTTGTTTTTTTTTTTTTTAATACAGAGATATATATGGAACTTTGTACAAATAACTCGTGTTCTTGATTTGCAGCCTTCATACTTACATTTCGAAGCAAAGTTATCATTTATATTGAACGAGGGAACTGTCCAATTTTGTCGTATCTAATATAATAAATTGGCTGCTGAATACCCTTACGTAGTTTTCGCTGTTTTTTTTTTTTTTTTTTTTTTTTTTTTTTTTTTTTTTTTCGGAATCGTCTTCAGAATCATTTTCAGGTGAATAAATTTTGCGTGGTCTCCCTCGTCGTCGTTCTTTACTTACTCTGCTCTCACATTTCATCAGTACAATCTATAAAAATACCGTAAGAGAGTCTTTTCGAGGAACTTCACCTATTTTGCAATTTCTGATATGCATTATCCAACAAATAGAAATAACCAAATCTATAAAATAACTCTTGTTGCCTACTTTTTTTGTGCGAATAGCACAACGATAGTAAGCTAAACACCCATCATTTCAATCTGTACCACCCATACACGTATTGTATGCATTCACAATTGCAGGTTGTATTACATTAATTTTACAGTTTTCATCTTTGGACCACCTAATATAACTGCTCTCGGGATCACTATCTATGCAAGTCGAAAGCAATGTTACACATTTGTTATCTTTCCATTTTTGTATGAACATATTCTTTCCTTTCTTCACATATTCTCTCATCCCACTCTCCATGTTACAAATCTCGATCATTTTTTATTTTTTTTATCTGCTGCTCCAAGTCTTTTGTTCATAAACATTCCAGTTTGGTAGATATTGTTCTATAATAAATCTTCATTTAATTAATCCAGAAATTATTCAAAAGGATTTACGATGTTGGAATCAGCTTTTAGATAATCATCATCAATCAATGGTCCTTGGAATAAGATTAAAAGAAAAAAAATAAATAAATATTTCGAAAAGATAAGGTTTTATTTACAGCATTAAAATTCTAGTTTGCTGTAACACAAGTTTTAAAAATGTGCTTATTTTCAGCTTTCCATAATAAAGATTTTTTTTAGTTAAACTTTATTGCTACATGGATTCGGAATAGGAACTGGAGCATTATCCTCAATGGTTATATCTGTGTCACCTAAATTTTCATTGTCAGAAGACTGACCATAACTACTGGCGTCATCAGTTTATTTACTCTTATAAAGATATAATAATTATGATTTTTAAAATTAATGTTTAATTTAAAACATCAACAAAATGAATTCTTATTTATAATTAAGTATAATTTTTTAATCATTCAACAACTTTAGCACAGCACCAATTAGATATCATTCAGTACACATTTTTTAGTGAGATGACTTCTTTCCAAAAACACAGAATTGTAGCCGGAGGTGCACACACGAGCACCTTACAGTTTGCATCTAATTTAAATAGATATTATAATCTAGCTAAAAAATTTAAATGATTTATGCAAAACTGAAGAGTTTATAAGCATTCTTAAAAATTATTGTAAATAAATATTAATTTTCTAATTATAAAAATGTACTTACTTTTTCGGAGTTTTATATTTTTCGCCATTGATGGTTTATTTCCTCCAAAATCATATGAATTAAGACTGCTAGCGCCATTTCTTGCTGAAACTAGAAAAAGCTAACGTACACAAATGACGCCCTCTCGTCTTAATAAAATAATTTCAAATAATAAGTAAGATATTCAGTTGAAACCAGAGGTACACAAATGTGCACCTTGGGTCTGAAGAGGTTAAACAATATATTTGAAACCCTTTCAATCCTGTTTATTGTTTCAGATATTTTTTTTTTTTTTAAAGATTGGTGTCTTAAATAACATATTCGTAACCCTTTCAGATCTGCTTATTATTCCAGATGATTTTTTTACCCTTACTGATAGATGCCCTAGATAATACATTTGAAACTCTTTTAATCCAGTTCATTGTTTCAGATAGTACTTTTCTTTTTACTGATTGGTGTCTTAAATAACATATTCGTAACCCTTTCAGACCTGCTTATTATTCCAGATGATTTTTTACCCTTACTGATAGATGCCCTAGATAATATATTTGAAACCCTTTAAATCCAGTTCATTGTTTCAGATAGTACTTTTCTTTTTACTGATTGGTGTCTTAAATAACATATTCGTAACCCTTTCAGACCTGCTTATTATTCCAGATGATTTTTTACCCTTACTGATAGATGTCCTAGATAATATGTTTGAAACCCTTTAAATCCAGTTCATTGTTTCAGATAGTACTTTTATTTTTACTGATTGGTGTCTTAAACAGGGTTGGCAAGTTTTTGACAGTGTGCGGTTTTATCCGGTTAAAACCGTGGTTTAAACCGTCATGGCTAAAACCTCTTGTCAAAAACCTCGTCTTAAACCTCAAATACTACACTGATCTGTAAAATTTCACATTAAACATCTGTCACATATATACAACATTAGATGTAATATTAAAAATTCACTTTTACTGTATTGTAATTATCATTTCCAGAAAAAGAAGTAAAAGAAATCTGTCATAAATCTGAAAATTTAGCCTGCCTCCAAACTTATCAACTAGCAATGCTTCTGCTATCAAGCCCTACTAGCACAGAACCAATTGAGAGAGTATTTTGTAACAACTTTAGCTTCATACACTCTAAACTCAGAAACCATTTGGATGTAAATAAATGTGCTAATTGGTTATGTGCTATAGGATGCTGTGGGGTAAAACTGATCCAGATTATTAACTGTACAAAATCATTTTCTTCTGTTTGAACATTCTAAAAAAACAATGTTTAATTGCAATTAAATTAATTTAATTTTTTTGTAATTATTAAATTACAGTATAATTAATTTTAAATAAAAAATTACTTAAATCATTAAGACTTGTTCAATGTTTCTCTCTTGTTCTTAAAATGTTTAAAGCGCATTACACATTTTTGACGGTTTAAGCCAGTTTTTGACGGTTTAAACCAGTTTTTGACGGTTTAAACAAGTTTTTGACACTTGTCTTGTCAAAAACCAGTTTCTGACGTCAGAAACCCAGCCCTGGTCTTAAATAACATATTCGTAACCCTTTCAGACCTGCTTATTATTCCAGATGATTTTTTACCCTTACTGATAGATGTCTTAGGTAATATATTTGTAACCTTTCGATCTTTTTTATTGTTTCAGCAAAAGATAGTTCTTTTTTTTTTTTTTTTTTTTTTTTTTTTTTTTTTTTTTTACTGATTGATGTCTTAAATAAAATATTTGTAATCCTTTCAAACCTGCTTGTTGTTTCAGATGGTTTTTTTTCCCTCCTCTTACTGATAGATGTCTTACAATATATTTGAAACCCTTTCAATCATGTTTATTGTTTCAAATAATACTTTTTTTTTTTTTTTACTGATTGATGTTTTGAATAATATTATAACTATTTCAAACCTGCTTATAATTTCTGATTTTTTCCCTTTACTGATAGGTGTCTTAAATAATATATTTGTAACCCTTTCAATCTTGTTTATTGTTTCAGATAATTTTCCCCTTACTGATATATTTCTTAAATAATACATTTGTAATCCTTTCAAACCTGTTTATTGTTTCAGATTTTTTTTTCTTTTTTTACTGATTGATGTTTTAAATAATATTGCTGCTTATTGTTTCACATGTTTTTTTTCTCTCTCTCTTACTGATTAACGTCTAAAAATATATTTGATATATTTGTAATCTTTTCAATCCTGCTCATTGTTTCAGCTAATACCTTTTTTTTCTCATTGTTTTTTAAATAATATATTTGTAACTATGTCAGTTCTACTTATTGTTTCAGATGATTTTTTTAATTTATTAAATTATTTCCCCAATAATATATTTTATTCCCTTAATATAATAAAATATTTAATTATTTAATAATATATCAATAATATATTTTTACCCTTTCGGTCTTGCTCATTGTTTTAGAGATTGTTTTAAATTGATTGATGTCTCGAATAATATACTTTTAAGTTTTTCAGGCCTGCCCATAGTTTTAAATGATTCTCTCTAAAGATTCAAAATATACATATTTAAAATGAACATTATCATTTTTCCCCTAATGAAATATATGCTGTATGGATTGTTTCAGATGATTCTCCACACATTCAAAATAATTAAAATGTAGGGGAAAGTTGGATAAAACCGGGTAGGTGGATAAAACAGGCAAACAGGCTTTATGGCTTTATTTTTGACGGTATTCTGCGGAAACTTCTAGAATTATTTCTCGGCAAGCGGCATGCCCAATCCTCGTAAGTAGAAGTTGGGTAAATGAACTCATTTCGCAGTAGTGATTTTTTTAACGATTTCACTTGAAAAAGTTAAAATTCGACGTCCGCAATATTACATTACCAATCCTAAATACCTAAAGATTTGGTTTAGATAAGTATAACGTATGATAGCATATTGTTTACTTGTTAGTTTAGCGTTTTGTATTGATGTCTACGAGTTATCGGAACAACGCTAGAGTAATATTTCCTCAAAATGGCGTGGTCGGACAAAACTGGGAAATTTCCGGTTGTTCTACGTCTTCTCAAGGCAGAGATATCAAGCGCCCTTTTTCCAGTCTCACCACACGATATAAAGTCTGATCCTGTACAAACGGATCATAGGGCAATTAGGAAATTTGGCAAGCGACGAGGGAGAACAGCTGTCCTTATTTCAACCCCCTACAAATTAGAACTTGAACATGAAGAAAAAGAAAGGATGAAAAAATATGACAAAAATAACTTAATTCTGAAGCGAAAACTTTCCATGATGACAGAAAAAAGTTAAAAAACTGATGTAAAAAAGAAAAGAAGCAAAAGAAAAAAAATCCTTCACATCAAACGAGGAGGAAGATGAAAGTGAAGCATACATCTTTTGCAATGGGAGTTATATGAACAATCTAAACCTAAGGAGAATTCGATACAGTGCCTTCACTGCAGAGGGTAGACATATAAAGCATGCAGCAATGCAAATGAACAAGATCGAACTTTCATTTCTGATTTTTGTGTCTAACAATTTCAACTTTTAAGTATAATTAAACTCATTGTTATTTTATGTAGATTTGACTTAGATTCACATTCTATAAGTATAAAATTTTAATTTTTATTCAATACATAATATTATAGCTAAGTTATTATGTGCTTTTAATTACTTTTCGCATTTCCCGGTTTTGTCCGACTTGGTCGGACAAAACCGGGACATTGCACACTTTTAAAAAAAGGGTAGTTATGATCTCAATTGCTATTGTTCGCGACTGAATGAATACTTTTTTTATTTGCAAGGAATCAATTTATCGTTTTAATATAAATTATGACTGTTTTGTTCACATAGTGCGCAATAATAAAAAGAAAAGCATTAGGGTCCCGGTTTTATCCGACTTTCCCCTACATTATAATTTCTTTTTCTAATAAAATATGTTGTATGGATACAAAGCAAAGTAGTGACTATCTATATTTCGATATTAAAAGCCCTTATTTTGAAAATCAGACAAAGTGTGATAGTTGTATTTTTTGAGTTGCTTCATTTTTTTATATGTTGAAGTAGATCTTATTTAATGAATAGTGTGCAATTTTGAAGCTCTGAAAAAAAATTACTCTTTCCTATAGAAAATATCAAAGTTCGAGGCTGTGAATGCCATTTTTATAAAAAATGAAATCCCAATATGTTTGGAGTGGTATATATCTCTGGCAAGCAACAACATCCCAAAATTCTTTTGGCATAAACTTAAAGTATAACGCTACCTGCTTATTAAAATTTATTTGTTTCCATGGGGCATTGTTATTTTACATTGGTATGTTGCTACAGAGTACAGTCAAAATGACGTTTTTGTTCATTTTCCGCTCTTAATATCTTATTTAAGCTATAATAGCCCAAAGTTTTTCTTATAGAATATGAAAGTGCACTACTAGGATAAGCTAAATAATATAGTACTGCACGCAGATATTGTTGCTGTTAGTAGCTATAACCTGTTAAATATTCAAAATTTCCAAAATCTGCAATATTTAAAATAGTTTATTTCAAAAAAGCGCCACAGTTGGATGAAAAAAATATGTCACGCAACAATTAAACATGTGTACAAAAACATGGAAAAGAAAAAGAAGTGGGGCCTCGTGATATATTTTAGTAAAAAAATGACAAAATTTATAAGAAAAGCAATGTCCATCATCATATTTTTTCCCTAAGAGAAAATGAAACATCCCGTTTTTCTTTCGTCTTTCTATGATTTTTCCCTATGAGTAAATGAAAATCCCTTTTTTGTCGCCTCTTCCGAAAGAGGAACGGGATGTTTCATTTTCTCTTAGGGAAGAAATGTGATGATAGACATTGCTTTTCTTATAAATTTTGTCATTTTTTTTTACTAAAAAATATCACGAGGCCCCACTTCTTCACTGCAAACGCGTGAAACACTTTTGCAACACTAACTGAATACAAAAATCAACACTTATGACTAGAATCGTGTTCGATTGTGCTGTTTCGATTATGCATGGTTCTGTTCATTTTTAAAATTTTGTAATTTTAAAGGCACCATCTTGAAAATATCTTGAAGATTTGTTGCATATGTTGTTTTATAGTGTACTAAATTGTAAAAGTTTACGATGTGTTGTTAATTTGGGGACAAAGTGTTGTGCTGCACAACACTATTTTAAGAAACTATTTTCATCAACACTATTTACAACAGTTTTCTACACAATTAACAACATTATTTTTAGAACACATTTCTGAATAGCAATACTTTTGCAACATATTAAAAAGTTATTTCTAGAGAGCAGCACTTTTGCAATATATTAAGAACACAATCACAACACAAAACACATTTCGCAACATAATAATGTGTTGTGAATTTGAGGACAAAAGTGTTCCAAAATGTGTTTATTTTTGTGTTTTGAGTTTTTGCAGTGTTTTTCTTTTCCATGTTTTTGTACATATGTTCAACTATTGCGTGACAAATTGTTTTTCATCCAACTCTGGCGCTTTTTTGAAATAAACTACTTTAAATATTGCAGATTTTAGAAATTTAGAAAATTTAACAGGTTATAGCTACTAACAGCAACAATATATTCGAGCAGTACTATATTATTTAGCTTGTTCTAGTAGTGCACTTTCATATTCTATAAGAAAAACTTTGGTGTATTATAGCTTAAATAAGATATTAAGAGCGGAATATGGACAAAAACGTCATTTTGACTGTACTCTGTGGCAACATAACAATGTAAAATAACAATGCCCCATGGAAACAAATAAATTTTAATAAGTAGGTAGTGTTATACTAACAGTTTATGCCAAAAGAATTTGGGAATGTTGTTGCTTGCCAGAGATATACCACTCCAAACATATCGAATTTCATTTTTCATAAAAATGGCATTCACAAACGTGAACTTTGATATTTTCTATAGGGAAGAGAACATTTTTTCAGGGCTTCAAAATTGCAGATTACATGGTTTTACTTCAATATAAAAAAAATTCTCAAGGCAATTAAAAAATACAACTATCAAAACATCACTTTTTTGTCTGAATTTCAAAATAAGGGCTCTTAATAAATAAAAGATGTTTGTAAATATATGAGGAAACAAACTGCACATAAAGTTCTTTAAATTTAGTTCCTCATAGACTAAGACATGTCACAATTCTCTATCAATACCCCTGAGGTTCAATTTTGTTATTTTTTAATATTTCGCCGAGATATTAATTAAAAACCATCATAGAATGCTAATTTTCTTTCTTTAGACAGAGGTCACGTCAGGGCAAATTTTTTCACGACAGAATCGGACCGAGAGGGGGTGGGACCACATGGTCTTTTAAATTATACTTATTTATTTTATTCCGTTTATTTTCGCTGCTTATTTATTTTTATTCTCGTTAGATTGAAGCAGATCCCCGACTCGGACGCATAGGACTCGAGCAAGTTTCTTACCTAGATAAACGAAGGAGTGAAGTTGAATGATGAATTTTTATCTAAAATTCAAAGTTTCATTCCTATTTTATTATTATTATTTATTTATTTGTTTACTTGCTTATTTTAAATCCTTTTTTTTTTTTTTTTTGTTTTTTTTGTTTTTTTTGTTTTTTTTTTTTTGTTATTTAGTATTTGAATTTTATGTCATTGAGTGTTAATCAATTTAACATATTTAGGAACTGAAACTAAAACAATTTTCTTCTGTCCATTAATATCATTATTAATCTTACTCTAAACTCTAACGATTGTTCCTAAATTAAATAAAAAGCGAGATAATTTTCAAGTTTAGCGGAGAATTAATTTTTTTTCTTTTTAATTCGTTTAAAAAGCGTTACTTTCTTATTTAAAACAGTTCTTATGTTTTTGTGCGACTGAATTTTGATAACTGCAAACTAAAAACTATTGAGTAATATGATAGTTTTTATCATTAATGATGTCAATAAACTGGAAAATATATTTTGAGCAATTCCACATCAGTAATTTATTAAAATTTTTATAATTTTTTCTACCTGTTTTTTTCTTTAAATAATATTTTTTTTTTTGTTTAAAAAAGCTTTAAGACCATAAAACCATAACATTTTTCTACTTTTCACTATATTTATGATATAACTTATTACTATTTCTGTCAAATATTTCTAAATAAAAGTAAAGCTAAAGAAGTGCTGAAGCATTGAAAATAAATCCTTTAAACACAGTTTCAATATTTGCTGTTTATTTAAATGATTTTATTTTTCTTATTTAAAATCATTCTTTTAAATTTCAACGTTTGATTTTTTTTATGTCAACAAAATAAAAATACGTATTTTGAATAATGCCATATTCAAGAATGTATTAAAATGTAGGTTTTTTTTTTTTTTGTGTGTGTGTGTGTGTGTGTGTGTATAGTGTGTGTGTGTGTGTTAGTGATTTGAGTATGTTTTTGATTAAAAATAGGTTCAAGAATCAAAATGAAAATATTTTTTTGCTGTTCATGGATATTGTTCCATTAGAAACTCCAGCAAATATTTTAAAAACAATATAGAAAAGAGCACTTTTGAATCATTGAACGAAAATCATTCATATCCATATTTTATATTTAATGTTTGTTTAAAATAATCAATCGATTAGTTTATTATTCAACAATGTTTAGTCATCATCAGCATTCTATTGACATTGAAATTGAAGATTGCACACTAAAAAATATATACAGTGGAACTTTTTCTTAACGAAGTCCCTATTAAACAAAGTTTTCTACTTAATGAAACTTTCTTCCGAACCTTGACTTTAAACACCATTAACGTGTAAATTAATCTCCATATTACGAAAAATATACTCTATATGACAAAATTTATTCAACTTTCGTCCATGTACAGAGTTCAAACGGAGAGTTTGCTGTTGCGATGGATGAATGAGGTTATTTCAGCGGATTGTATGAAAATGAAATTATTTATTTTTAGAGAAAGTTGAAAGAAAGAAAGTTTTCACAAGAAAAGTTGAAAAAAATTTATGGTATTAAGTAAAAAATTAAAGTTAAGAAAGTTTGGCAACTTAAAATAAATTAGCGATGGAAAAACTTTCCGCTACAAATTATTCGACCTGGAATTTTTTAAGGCAGAAATTTTATTAACAAAAGAAGATTTATTTCATGCAATTACAGACGACCCGCCTAATCCAATTACGGATGCATAGTTTAAATGTGATAAAAAAAAGTGCGAGCACTTACCAGTTTAACAATTGGTGATAATAAGATTACTCATGTGAAAACTTTACAAACACCCAGACACATTTGGCAAGCACTACGCGAAATCCATGAGCAACATAATCTATCAAGTAAGTTATATTTAATTAGAAAACTGTGCAGTATTAAATTAGCAGATGGAGGCAATGTCATAAATCACATTACAAAAATAATGGAAATAGTTGACACACTAGGAACCATAACTAGGAGTCATATTAGAAGTCATGTTAATGCTGTTCATTTATCATTTTTTCCTGTAGAAAATGTTTGAGGAATTTTAAAGTGTTTATTTTAAAACTAAGTGTATAATATATATAAGGTACCCTGGGGTAATAACGCCACGTTAAGGTTCTACCAATTTTCACGGCTTAGTTTTAGATTGTATTTTTCAAACAAATATAGGATCTGATACAGCAACTCATTGACTATCTATATAAAATAAAATAATTTAACAGATATGTATTCATAAAATGTAATGGCGGTTTTTCTTGACCAATGCTATTTGGCGTTATTACCCACCTATATGGGTAATAACGCCATGCAAACAAAACTATGAAATAAGATGGAATAATTCCATGTAGATTGCCTAATTCTAAAAATACAAACTCTACAAACTTAGAAATTGACAAATTTCATTCTAAGCTATTGAAAATGTTCAATTTTTTGAGAAAGTGTAAGAAAAATAAAGGTGTGGTGTGGGAGGGGGAGGATGAGGCAAAAGAATATCAGACCGTGAGCTTCTTTTTGCTTAAAAAAGACCGCTTAAATAGAAATATGAGAAATATTGCACAGTTTTAACTGTGTTTATTTGAATCAGTATTTAGGATGTAGCTCGGCCACTGTAGGGAATCAACCCGGCTATTAATGTCAAGGATTGGCGTTATTACCCCGTTATAGTTATTGCGCAGTACATTTTAAATTACAAATTATCTCGAGAAGATATCCAAAATCTTCAACAACATTTTAAAAGTACATGAAATGCACTACCAATTTATGTAATTAACAAAGTATTTCCGGATAAAAAGATAGTCTTCACATCACAAAACGTATCTCGCAAATTTTAGATCAAGCGTTAATTTTAGTTGTTTGTAAAAACAATAAGACCTAAAAATGAAACAAATTAACTTGAAGCTGTTTTTTGCGATTTATACGACTCAAAACCCTTCTGCACAGAACACATGGGTGTCATTTACCTGATTATTTCATAATTATGCAAAATATAAGCACTTGGCGTTATTACCCCGCCTGGCGTTATTACCCCAGGGTACCTTATATAGATTCCAGGTTTAGAAAATTGATTAGTACAATGTAATAAATATTTGAAAATGTTTCCGAAAATCAGTGGCAGCAAAATAATATATTTTTAAATGCTTCTTTTATTCTCTAAAATATATTAGTTTCTGAAGTTTCTAAGGATAAAGAATGCTTACGGAACCGTAAATAAATGGGAAGACGTCATCGTCTATTTTCATCGGTTAGTTATACAAGCATCCTTCGACTTACGTATTATGCGAATTACACAAATTCACAGTTGTGTAATAAATTTAATATTACATTTATAAACACACTAGGGCGTTTGATATGCATTTGCATATTTCTAATAACTATTTTATAAATAAAATATGCAAATAAAAACCACAACCATCATCATAATCAAACGCTTTCAATCCATTGTTGGAAGTAGTCTCCTCCAGATTTTTCCAAAATTTCCTGTCTTGTGCTTTAATCATCCAATTTACATCGGCCACTTTTCTGATTTCGTCACTCCACTTTCCTTGGAGTCGTCTAGAGGCTGTTTGTGCTCCACCTAATATCTTGTCTTCAATGTGCTTATCCCATTTCTATTTTAGCCGTTTAATTCTTTCAATGGTGTCAAACATTTTCGTCTGACTTCTTATCCAGGTTATTCTCTTTATGTCTCTTCTAGTTATGCCTAGCATAGATCTTTCCATAGATCTCTATTTTGTGTGTAATTTTTGTACCATCCGTTTTGTTAGTGTCCATGTTTCTATTGCTTATGTTAGTGCAGGCAAAACACATCGGTTAACCGTCTTTCCTTTCAAACAAAGACGCATATTATTCTGAAGAATAATATTGTTCTTTCCAAAAGTACTCCACCCATTTCCTATTCTTCTATTTCATTCATGATACTATTATCCGATGATATTTTCTGTCAAGGTACATATAACCTTGTTCTTCTTTAATCTCAGTGTTCTTGTTGATAATTTTCTTTTTTGATGTAAATGAATTGAACACCACATTAGTCTTTTCCAACTTTAGTTTTAATCCCAAATTAGTGCTAATTTCTGCGAAATATTTTAGCATGTTTTTCAATTCTTCAGGGGTGTTACTGAAAATTAAAAAGTCGTCAGCGAACCGCAGATGACTTAAATATTCTCCATTTCTTCTAATCCCTTTGTTTTCCCAATCCAGCTTCTTGAAAATATTTTTTAAGACAACAGTAAAAAGAGCTATATATATATTAGTTGGAGTTATATTTTTATTAGGATATAGATTCAAATCTTTAACAAAACAAACCCAAATCTTGTTAAAATGAGACAAAAAATCTGGGATCCAACCGTACGATGATTCTTTTTTATCAATTAGCCGAATTCAAAACAAAACGAAAGCTAATTTTAAAGTTTCAATGAAGAAGGACGAGTGTATTTTTCCTTTTAGCTCCACTTGTTTTTTTTTTTTTTTTTTTTTTTTTTTTTTTTTTTTTTTTTTTGATGAATAGATTGAAAGTTGTTTAAACCAATCTATCAATTTAATTTTATAAATCCTTCATTCCATATATAGATATATATAACTATTAAATGTAATACAAATTACCACATTGAAACATGGAAAAAACAAGTTAAAATGAATATAATTGAAATTTGTAGAACCAAAGTAGATTCATTAGGCGCACAAAAACTTTGGAATTACAAATAAAGTGTATGGTTTCATCTTCGTATTAGTCATGAAAAAGAAAAATAATACGAATTTGGGGATACCAACACTCATAAACCCAGAAAAAAATTGAGAAAATTTTCAAATTAAAATGTAATAGAAAGATTAAATTTGACAGAAAATGAAAAATCATACCAAACGCTCATCCCCTTCAAAAGATGCATAAAAATATACTAGCATACATATATATATACACTGGTGTGCAAAATTTAAGGACGAGTCCCAAAATGCCAATTTTCAATACTAGCATACATATATATATACATATACACTGGTGTGCAAAATTTAAGGACGAGTCCCAAAATGCCAATTTTCAAGGGATTTTCAAGCGATAATTTTCACGCGAATATTCAAAAGGAAGTAATATAATTCAAATAATTACTATCTTGCATAACAGCTAGTCCATATAACATCTCATTCAAGTCACACATGGTCACAAGAGTCACAGTCACATTACGGTGAAACAAAAAATAGGAAATTCCATATGTCACTTTTATGAGTCTCAAATGACCACTATATATGACTCCACTGACAGGTCATTCTGACTGCTGCTTTGTGGCGAGTCACCAGGTGACTTTACAATGTCATTTCATTGAGATTCATTCAATGTCATTTCATTAAAGTCACATGGTGACTTTCTATCACAAGACTTTGTCAAATGGGGACAGAGACCCTACTGTGAAGTAACACTGTGAAAAGTCATCATGTGACTTTAATGGGACATTGTTTGGTAATTTATCATAATTCAACTTCACAATGACTTTGAGTCTCCAAATGAGAGGTCACACGAGAGTCTTAATGAAACGACATTGTAAAGTCACCTGGTGACTCGCCACACAGCAGCAGTCACTATGACTTGTCAGTGGAGTCGCATATAGTAGTCATTTGAGACTCATAAAAGAGACGTATGGAATTTCCTTTTTATTTCGCCGTGGTGACTGTAACTCTTGTGACCATGTGTGACCTGAATGGGGTGTTATATGGACTAGCTGTTATGCAGGGATAGTAATTATTCGAATTATATTACTTCCTTTTGAATATTCGCGTGAAAATTATCGCTTGAAAATTCTTTGAAAATTGGCATTTTGGGACCTCGTCCTTAAATTTTGCACACCAGTGTATATATTATAATCAGAAATAAAATACTACACTAAATTCTAAATCGTTAAAAATCATCGTCGTTCTTATTGGTAGTATTTACATTGCATATATAATATTGCAGTATAAATATTGCAGTTTCTTACATAATTTTGTTTAATCAATTTACAAATTTGACTTGCGTAAAATTCAAGTTTACATATAAGTTTGTGGAACTCATTACTTACGTAAATTGGAGGATGCCTGTATTATATTACATTGCGAAACATTTTTCTTTTTTTCTACACTGTTATAAATGTTTCTATATTCATGAAGAAAGACATATTTTGAAGCGTTGAAGGAAAATCATTCGCATCTATATGCGTTATATGTTTAAAATAAATTTGTTTCTCCTATTTAAAATTACTCCATCAGCTTCATTCAATAATTTTTACTTGACGTCAGCATTTTGTTGTCAATGAAATTTGAGAATATACGTAGAACTACGTTAAATTCAGTAACAGTCACGAATTTGCGCTTCTTCATTCGGAATGCAACTATTAATTTAGAACTGTAATGATTTATTGAAGACGGTAGGTAGGTAGGTATTAGGTAGCATTAGACATGCAGCGCAGAGAGATAGAGCAAAACGCTCTGCACGAGCTTGTCGGAGTGAAGATGAATTCGGAGAACGTGCTTTAGAATTTAGTGACTCTCCGATTAATTCCATGGGAACAGCGAGTTAATCGAGTACATGTATATCGAAACATAGAATTATCCTTAAGGCTGTTGTCAACTATTCTGCTCAAAGAGCGCAAAATGTTTTGACATATTTAAAAATTCATTTTTTTAACAGAAAGATATTGGAAGGCCTGACTATGGAAGCGACTTGGAATCGAACTTTATTTTCCATTTTATGATAACTAAACAATCTATCGAGTTATAAGCGATTTAGATCACATGATCATGCGTTTTTCTGTCTTTGTAAGACTTGTTTTTTCTTCTTTCGTCGGGAAATGCTGTTCAAAGCGTCAACATGATGTCTTGTTCAAAAAGATCTTATTGCGAATGAAAAAAACAATAATACATGATAGTTTCATGCATTTCCAAACAAAATTAAAGTAAAACTTATGTCGCAAAGTTGCCCTTTTTGATTTAAGAAGACCCTTAACAGGAATTTGAAAATAACGATTCAGAGTGTCTATTGTTTTAAATATAGCACCAGAAGAGCACATTTAAGTTTTGCTCTGTAAAAATATTATTTTTACAGAGTACGATTTTTTATAATGTAACGATTTCTACAGAGTACAATTTTTACAGCGCAACTTTTTCAATCATACTCATATTTAATAATTGATATTTGTTTAAAATAAGCTCGTTTACCTTCTTTAAAATTATTTCATCAGCTTGTGTCAATAGTTTTTAGTTGCCGTCAGCATTTTATTGTCAATGAAATTGGAGAATATACGTAGGGCAACGTTAAATTCACTAACTGTCACAAATTGACGCTGTAACTATTAATTTAGAACTGTAATGATTTATTGAAAGGTAGCATATATCCATTCAGTGTACAGATATAGAGCAAAACACTCCGCACGAGCTTAACGGTGTGAAGATGAACTCGGAGAATGTGCTTTAGAATTTAGTGACTCTCCAATTAATTCCCTGGGAACAGCGAGTTAATCGAGCACATGTATATCAAAATATAGAAATATCCATAACAAGAATTTGAAAATAATGATTCAAAGTGTCTATTGCTTTTGAATATAACACCAGAAGAGTACATTCAAGTTTTACTCAATAAAAATATTATTTTTACACAATACGGTTTTTATTATGTAACGATTTCTAAAGTAAATTTTTTATAGTGTAACTTTTTCATTCATATTTAATGTTTGATATTTGTTTAAAATAAACTCGCTTCCCTTATTTAAAATTATTCCATCGGCTTTATTCAATAATTTTTAGTTGACGTCAGCATTTTGTTGTCAATGGAAATTGAAGAATATACATAGAACTACGTCAAATTCACACACAGTCAAGAATTTACGGTTCTGCATTCGAGGTGTAACTATTAATTTAGAACTGTAATGATTTATTGAAAGGTAGCATATCTATGCAATGCAGAGATATTAGAGCAAAACGCTCCGCACGAGCTTGTCGGACGAAGATGGAACTCGGAGAACGTGCTTTAGAGTTTAGTGACTCTTCAATTAATTTCATGGGAACTGCAAGTTAATTGAGCACATGTATATCGAAATATAGAAATATCCTTTACAGGAATTTGAAAATAATGATTCAAATTCCTGTATATGATACATGATAACATTCAAGTGTTACACTGTAAAAAAATTATTTTTACAGCGTAAGATTTTTATAATGTAACGATCTTTACAGTTTGTCTTTTACCTTACCGATTTAATCCAGCATATGTAAATCTAAATTTAGAAATACTGTAAACAAATATTTTGGTATAATGTTTCAAAATGTCTATTTCTTTTATTTATTTCTTTTCTTTTTTAAAAAACAGGAAGAGGCATCGAAGTGCTACAGTGTAAAAAAAAATAGCGTTACAATGTACTATTTTTACAGTTTAATGATTTTTACAGTGTAAGATTTTTACATTTTATTGATTTTTATAATGTAAGATTATTATAGCATACTGATTTTTACACCACCGAATTGATCGAGCATAAGTAAATTGAAATACAGGTATATCCTTAACAGAAATTTGGAAATGCCTCAAAATTCTTTTTTATAACAGGAAGAAGTATTAAAATTATACTGTTATACTGTACAAAAAATAATTTTACAGTGTACGATTTTCACAGTGTAATAATTTTTACAGTGTACAATATTTGAGCGTAATAATATTTATAGTGTATGATTTTCACAGTTTAATGTTTTTTACAGTACCGAGTTCATCGAATACACGTAAATCGAAATTTAGAAATATTGTCAAGAAAATTTTTGGTATGATGCCTCAAAATGTCTCTTGTTTTTTTATAACAACATAAAAAGGCATTCAAGTGTTACATTGTAAAAAAGAATATTTTTACAGTATATGATTTTTGCAGTATATACGATTTTTACAGAGCAAGGATTTTTACAGTGTCCGATTTTTACATTTTAATTAATCTGTTTGGATAGCTATGTTATTAATGTAAAACTATATTTTTCTAAAAACTGAAAAAAAAAAGTAGGACCCGATAGGGTTAAGAAACATTTGTCTTTTTTATACATTGTAAGTTGGTTTATTATTGATTATATTGCATGCATTAATTTTAAAATGAACTTGTTACTAATTGATATAAATAAAATTTGTCCTTAATTCAAAAAATTTACTTTTTTATGTTTGAGTTGCTTAGTTGTTTTTCATTAACTTTCATTAACAGCGAGCTTCATTTACAGAAATTTAATTCTTTAATCATTAATTTTTAAAAGACATATTTTTACCAATTTTAATTTCCGAAGTACTTTGATTCAAAATGGATTCAACAAAATTCCCAATTAAAAATTATGGGGGATTCCAAGCAATTTGTGCGTGATGCTCGTTGCTAAGGAGTAAACTAAAAATTAATTTCAAGCTTTTTTTTTTTTTTTTTAGTTGGTGTAAATTTAAATTTGATAAGTGATTTATAATTAGAAACTTTATAATTTGACAACATTTAACTTCAAAAGGATTTAGGAAAAGTGCATATATGATTTATTTTCTCTGTTAATTTAAACCATATTCAAATAAGTATTCAAAAATAAATGCCACTATTTGAAAAATTTCGAGATGATGCAATTTTTAAAACGTAAATGGCTTCTTGGCATAAAAAGAAAATGCATTTATATTATGAAAGAATATATTATTACAAGGCCAATCATACTGTAATATATATTTTTTAAATAAACAAATGAAGAATAATAATAAGATTTTTTTAATTATAAAAAAAATACTCTTGTATTAAGGAAACTCCGTACAAACAAACAAAAATACTGAACTTATGAATTTAAAACTTAGAAAACATTTTCAGATATTATTATGCAAATTTTAACTATATCGATTTAATAAAAATAAAAAAAACTTTAAAAATTAAAATTATTCAATAATTTTTAAACTATTCATATTTTAAAATTACTTATTAATTTTTAAATTATCCATATTTTATTTAAAACTATTTAATTATTTTTTAATAGCAATAGCCTTAGAGGGAAAATAATAACTAAATACAAGCAAAAAGGCTGACTTTTCCCCCCTCCCCCCCTTAATATAAGAGTTACCAAAATATTAAAAAATCTTATCCTTATATCTGGTATATGCTCAATTAGAAAAAAAATGAAGTCACCCATAATCTAGGGTAAGAAAATCCTTAAAATATTGTAGGCATGGTAAATGTGAAAGAACACAAACTGAGATAAATGAATTTAAAGATTCTTTTAAAAGGATGAGTATGATATTAGATGTTTGAATATGGCATAACTGTGGTTCTAGGTGCAGTATTAATCTGAAATTTCGTTAGGATGTAGGAAAATACATGGCATGTGATAAGATAAAAAGCTAAAAATTGAAATTGTTACAAAATTTCTATATTGTTTAGTTATGAAATCCCTTTAAATTAAAATTAACATTCTATTTGAAATACTAAATACTTTCGATAAGAAATGATAAGTAAAGTAATAAAACATGTGTAAAAAAAAGTTATCGTAATGTAAATTAATTCCCTAAAAGACAGCAAAATAATTAAAATTTATTAGAATTGCTGACATTTAAATAAATAAAGCTATTAATATCAAAATTAAAGTCCTTTCATTGATATCTAGGGGGAAAAAATCCTTAGAATTTTGCAGACATGATAAATATGACAGAACGCAAAATGAGATAAATGAGTTTAAAGATTCTTTTAAATGGTGAATATGGTATTAGATGTTTGAATAAGCCATAGCTGTTCTATATGCAATATCAGTTTGAATTTTTGTTAGGATGTAATCGAAAATACATGATATGTGATAAGATAAAAAATCTAAAAATTGAAACTGTTACGAAATTTCTATATTAATAAGCTGAAGAATTCTTTTAATTTAAAATTAAAATTCTGTTTGAAATACCAACTGCTTTAAAACATATATAATAAAGTTATCTAAATATGAATTAACTCACTGAATAACAACAAAACAAGTAAAAAATTAGCAATTCTTTTAAATTAAAATCATGTTTTAAATACACTGCATTCCAACAGGAAATGATAAGTTAATTAAACATATATAGTTAATTAAACAACACAAAGCAGAAACTTTTTAAAATGTGAAAAGTAAATTTTATTGTTTTATTTGTTTTTCGTTTTGAATATTAGGTTTTGTCAGATGTATATAATGGGCAGAAAAATATTTTAACTTTTCATCCCCCTCCCCTCTCATTATCCTCTACCTTTTTATATTGCTTTTGCTCAATGTTTCAATGAAAAAGAAATAATAATAATAACATTTATAAAACTGTTTCACTTTTGTAATTTTATTATTATTGAAAATATCATCAATCACCATGTATAATATGTTCTGTATCATTATTATGCTGCCTTTCTTATCTTTCCTATTTTTTTTTTCTCTTTTTATAATATTGTTAGCTTTTTGTATTAGCTTTATATTATTATGTGTTAACTTTATTTAAAAAGATAATTAAATAAAACAGAAGACATTTGAAAAATACATTCGAACTCTAAAGCTTTATTTGTGGGATTAATCCCAATGCAGACAATGGAAAAAATAACTATAAGATAAATATTTCATACAAAATGCTAATTTAAAAAGAAAAAGAAAAAACAAAACAAGATATTCAGCACAAAACAAATATTATAAGCTCCATGTTATAATCCATGTTTTATTTCTAAAGCGCTACATAACAATATATATGGGATTAATAACAATACAAAAATAAATAAAAATATTTACCGTAAGATAAATAATTCATGTGATATGTTATTTTGATGTCGAAAAGATCCATTGCTTTTGCTATGCATACATGCATAAGTACTTATGGGATTGATATAGATTGTATGAATATACATGCTTCCGTTGATGTACTTTCTCTTAACTTATTTACATTTAGAATATTTGGAATGGAAATTTTTCGAAAAACTAAATGATCATTCAAAAAGAAAAAAAATATATTTATGTACTGTAACATAAATATTTTCATCGTAATTTGTAAATATTTTTTGCTATTATAATGTTTCGAAATGTTTTTGTTTTACTTTTATATAACAGATTTATTTTTATTGTTCGTGTTGCATTTATTATGTGCGTTCGTAATTATGTAAATACATAGCACCTGTATTCGTCGTTCGGTTCGTCTGTCCATCTGTCCGTATGTGCCCAAATAACAAAGCAAAATACTATCCAATCGAATTAATTGAAATTTAAAATAAACAATTGTTGCATAATTTTATCAAGTCATTTCAAACTCTATGAAAATCGGATGCATAGTTTAATTACAGGGACAATCAAAAGTATTCCGTTATACATTACGGTCAATGGGAAAAAAAACTTCAAGTGCATTTTAGTGATGTCACGTTTTTTTTTTTTTTTTTTTTTTCGAACATTATATAATTGATATGAATCTATGAAGTTTGTACTAAAATATGCATTCTGTACAGACAGATGGGCGTATTGAACTATGATTATAGGTGCTACTATTTACATAATTTATTATGCACCTAAAAAAGAATAAGATATTGAACACAATACAAATATTATAAGCTCCATATTATAATCCATGTTTTATTTCTAAAGCGCTACATAACAATATATATGAAATTAATAACAATACAAACCAAACAAAAATGTTTACTGTAAGCTAAATAATTCATGTGATATGTTATTTTGATGTCGAAAAGATCCATTGCTTTTGCTATGCATGCATGCATAAATATTTATGGGATTGATACAGATCGTATGAATATAAATACTTCCGTCGACATACTTTCTCTTAACTTATTTATATTTAGAATATTTCGAATGGAAATTTTCGAAAAACTAAATGATGCTTCAAAAAATGTATATATATATATTTATGTACTGTAATATAAATATTTTCATTCTAATTTGTGAATATTTTTTGCTATCATAATGTTTTGAAATACTTTTTATTTTACTTTTATTTAACATATATAAATTTTAGTTGTATTTATTTTAATTTTTTTGTTGAAATCTTACAGAAATAGTGAAAGAAATGTCATACATTAAATTAAATTAAATATAACTGAGTTACATCATTTTCATACCATTTTTTAAATTAATTAAACTGTTTTATTAGTGTCAAGTAATAAATATACTTTCATTTTTTATTTTATTTTATTTTATTTATTTATTTTATTATTTATTTATTCATTTAATTTCGAAAGGGAGGGGGATATTTTTCTGATAGGCATTATTTTCAATATTTTCTTTACTTTTCACATTGCATTTTTCTCAAAATGAAAAAAAAAAATCATTTATAAAAAATTAATGTTTTTGTTATAATTTTATTGATTTTCCTAGGTTAAAATAAAATATTTTAATCAGTGTAAAAGTATAACTATCAATTGTTAAAAACATTAAAATAATACCAATTCTTAGAATTATAATGAACAATACGATTATTAATATATTAATTACTTTTTTGGTACCATATTAAGGAATCATCAATATTGCTCTAATATTAGATTCATTTAAAGAATAATTGAATGAAAATACAAAGAATGAAAAGAAATAAATCTGTCTAAAATCCATGGTATAAGGCATGTTCTAATTCCAAAGTTTTATGTAATAGAACATTATTTATTTATTTATTGGAAGGGAGCTTTTTTATAGTATAATGTAGTTTTTTTCTGTGTTTTCTTTATTTTTAAAAATTGCGTTTTGCCAAAAGACGAAAAAAAATCCCATTAGTAAAAAGGCTATTAATATTATAATTGTTAAAAAGATTAAAATATTACCATTAAAATAAATATTGATATTATTATTACTAACACATTAATTATTTTTGCATCATATTATCGAAACATTAATAATTTGCTATAATATTAACCTCATTTAAAGGGATACTTGAATGAAAATATCAAAAATGAAATGTAGATAAGTATTTCTAAAATCCTCGTTTTCTTTCTAAAGTACTATATAACAATATATATGGGATTAATAACAATACAAAACGAAATAAAAATATTTACTGTAAGATAAATAATTCATGTGATATGTTATTTTGATGTCGAAAAGATCCACTGCTTTTGCTATGCATACATGCATAAATACTTATGGGATTGATATAGATCGTATGAATATAAATGCTTCCGTCGATACACTTTCTCTTAACTTATTTACATTTAGAATATTTCGAATGGAAATTTTTCGAAAAACTAAATGATCATTCAAAAAGAAAAAATATATAAATTTATGTAATGTAGCATAAATATTTTCATCGTAATTTGTGATTTTTGCTATCATAATGTTTTGAAATATTTTTTTTTACTTTTATTTAACAGAAAATATATTTTTAGTTGTATTTATTTTTATTTATTTGTTGAAATCTCACAAAAATGGTGAAAGAAGTATCATATATTAAATTAAATTGAATATTATCATTGAATTACATTATTTTCACACTAATCTTTTAATTAATTAAACTGTTTGATTGATGTCAAGAAATAAATGTACTTTTATTTTATTTATTTATTTATTTTTTTATTTTTTTTTTAACTTTGAAAGAGAGGGAGAGGAGGGTATTTTTCTGATAGGGATTATTTTCAATCTTTTCTTTATTTTTCACATTGCATTTTTTTTTTTTTCAAAATGAAAAAGAAATTATTTATTAAAAATAAATTATTTTTGTTTTAGTTTTACTGATATTCCTAGGTTAAAATAAAATAATTGAATCATTCTAAAAGTATAACAACCAATTATTAAAAACATTAAAACATTACCAATTCTTAGAATAAAAATTAACACTACCATTATTAGCATATTAATTACTTTTTTGGTATATTATCGAATCATCAATAATTTGCTCTAAAATTAACTTCATTTAAATGAATAATTGAATGAAAATACAAAGTTGAAATAAAAATAAATCATTCTAAAATCCATGATATAAAGCATGTTCTAATCCCAATGATCTATATAATAAAACATTACTTATTTATTTTTTGGAGAAGAACATTTTTCTCGTATTATGCATTTTTTTTTCCAGTGTTTTCTTTATTTTTTAAAATTGCATTTTTTCAAAAATGAAAAAATTACCATTAGTAAAAAATTAATGATTTTGTTATAACTTTATCGATTATTTCACTCTAAGAGAAAATAATCTAATCATTGTAAAAATGCTATTAATATTATAACTAATTATTAAAAACATTACCATTAAAGTAAATATTGATGTTATTATTATATTACTAACACATTAATTATTTTTGCATCATACACTCTCAAAAAAACTTCCGTCAATTCACAGAAAAAGTACTGGCAGCAGTGCTGCCAGCAAGTTTCTGTAAAAAGACGGATATCCGTCTTTTTTTTTTTCCGTCGCAGGAAGAAAATGTTCTGTTTTTTGAAGGAACGTCCGTCATGTTTTTCTTCTTTAAAAGAGAGAAAGTTTCCGTCTTTTGACGGAAGTCCGTCATGTTTTTCTCCGTTTTAGAGAAGAAATTTTTCTGTTTTTTGAAGGAACGTCCGTCATCTTTTTCTTCGTTTTAGGAAAGAATATTTTCTGTTTTTTGAAGGAACGTCCGTTATATTTTTGTCTGTTTTAGGGGGGGGGGGGATTTTCCGTCTTTTGAAGGAATGTTTTTTGAAGAAAGTCCGTTTTTTTGCTTCGTTTTAGGGGGGGGGGATTTTCTGTTTTTTGAGCAAATGCCAGCTATGTTTTTTTTTTTTTTTTTTTTTTTTTTTAGATGAGAAAGTTGGTTTTTTTTATTATTTCATTAAAGATGTTCTTTATAGCCAAAAGGATCTACACTTTAAGACACAGAATTGGCAGGTATCATTCAAAAAATGTTTAAATTTTTGATAAAAATCAGATCATTCATAAAATGCTGTCATCTTTGGTGTTTCAAACTTAATACCAAATGAAGTCGAAATGGAAGACCTGTTTCATCTCAGTTTTCCATTTTAATGCAATTTAATTACCTATCAAATTATTAAATATTTAGATCATGTGATTATAACCCCCCCCCCCATTTGTTGGACTGGTTTTGCTTTTGTCGGGAAAGCGGTTCAAAATGACAATTTTGATGGCTTATTCCGAAAGATCTATTTTGTTTACAAAAAATAGAAAACTGAGTGCATTTCGGTTGTTTTTGATTAACACCTGTCAATTTCATGCGCTTCTGAACAAAAATAAATTAACATATGTCACAAAGTTGCCCTTTTTGATTTAAAAACAATCTTTTGAAAAAAATATCTTTTAATGTGTCATCAAAGTAACTTCAAAAAACCATTACTATAAGTTTCTATTGCAAATATCATAAATATATTTCATAGATGAGTAGATATTGAGCAAAATATTGAATATAATTAACAATTTTTTCCATGTAAGGAATGGGAATGATTTGTTTATTTCGAATCTGTTCACTTATACTAGTATCCATTCACAAAATTGCCAGTCATTGAAGAAACATTCACTTACCTTCCAATACCTTAAACTTTATTAATGAAAATTGAAAAACAAATTTCTCCTGAGAAGTTATTCTATTTTAAAGCATATGAACGTTTAAGAAATTTTATTCTAAAAACAAAAAATATCCATAAATCTTTTTGGGAGGGAGGGGGAGGGGAGATATATTACAGGAAGCTCATTTCCTAGAAAATAAAACATTGATGTTTTCATAGGATTTTTTTCAGAAATTACCTTTCTCCGTGCCTCCATAAAACCAAAAAGATTGAAATATAAAGAAACTACATGCAGATTTGCTTATTACATTACGATCACTTATTTAAAAAATTCTAGAATGTCTGGATCTGTTTTCTTCAATTACATCATAACATGTTACTTTGCATTTAATTTATATTTTTTTATGATATAGAACTACATTTTTAAAAGTATTTTTACTTCAAAATTATGACAAGTTGAATATAGATTCTGCCATTGCAGAATTCAGTTTCGCCTCCGATTACAAAAAAAAAAAAAAAAAAAAAAAAAAAAATCGATAGGGTCTTTTAGAAGGGCGACCCTGTTTAGAATGCAATGAACTAACTTCATTTTTCTTATGTTTATTAATATAATAGCAAACAGAACGGCGTGAAATACCCCAATTGATTAGCAATTTCTCTCTGAGTCATTGGAATTGCGGAATAATAAAGAGATGCAATTTGACGTGCTACTTCTTCATTGACTAGATTCATCAAAAACGGATTTTTTCTTTAATTTAAACGCTTTTTTATTGACGTTGAGAAAAAGGAAATGCATTTTAACAATAAAACGAATGGAATCCCATCGAATTTGACGAATGAAATATTTAAAAGACCCGATCGATTTGGTTTAAAAAAAATCAAAAGTAATTACTTTATTGAATCAATGTATAGTAAATATATAAATATTTTTATAAATACATCCAAAGTTATTCAGACAATACCATTAAATAAACGAATATTTCCAAACTTAATGTCAAGTTTGTCAGTTACAATTTTGCATGCAAATATTCGCACATTTTCAGTTAAAATTGTAATCTGAGTGCCGACGAAATCCAGAAATTTTATTTTATATGCATTCACAGAAAAATTGTTTTATTAAAAAAAAAAAACTAATTTTATTTTTACTGTGACATTATTTTCACTAACTGAAGTCATCTGAAAGTAAAATCTCAACTCAGTGTCCATAATGAAAAGAAATATTTAAACCTAATATCGTTATGAGTAAAAATGCGATGTTTTAAATAGTGATGTCATTTTCTCTTCAAATGTTTTTTAAAAGTTACTGTTATTAGTAATATGAAAAAGGCATCCGTAATAATATTGTAATTCATATTTATCTGGTTGCTGAATGACATCATTTTCCTCATTTGAAATTTTTATTTAGACATTAATTTTTATCATAAATTATTTTCTATTATTTTATTTACATTATTATTATTATTTCTCAGTAAATATAATTTTTTTTTTACCTCAATTAGTGCATAATTATACGCAATCATTTTATTGTGGTTAGATTTTACGAAAACAATTGACTTTTTTCTTTTAAATGCAAGGACATGTTCACTGATGAAATAAAGCTTCTGACTCGTGGAAAGTGATAATGGAAAATAAATTTTTATTATCGAGAGAAAGGGAAAATTGAGTTGCCACCATATTTAAGAAATATCGTAAAAAGTATTTAAAATTAAAAATGAAGTATAAAAATGGAAATAAATTAAAAAATAGCTAAAATGGGCACAACTACAAATAAATAGCTTTCATTTCAAAAAATAATTATCAAAATCTGTTGAGTAGAAAATTTTGGGCTGACGACACGACATTTTTTATCATGTCTGAAAGAAATAGCATCGGAAGCTAAAAAGAAAAATGAAATCGAAGCTGAAGTATATTGTAATAAATATTCTAAGTTTCACCCCCTCACACTCAAGTTGTGAATTCTTAAATTCTAGATCGATTTTAATATCAAATTTTAAATTATACAAAATATTGCACATTTCAGATATTTAACTTTAATTTCAAGATATGCATTACACTTCTTTCTAAATAATCAGCAATAATTTTAAGAGTAGTATTAATAATTTATATTTTGTGGTATATATATCCATCCAGCTGCATTCCATATATTTTAAAAAATTCAGCTCTTTTATAAAACACATTTAGCTAAATATGTCTTTCAACTTTTGTCTTATCTTATTATTGGTCTTATCACACATCAGAATTCATGATTTTTTTAAAACTCCCACAGTATTGTTTTATGACTTTTCTTTTGATTTATAAAATAAACATTATACACAAAAATATGCATGTCAAAGTATTACCAATATATTATTAATAATATTACACAATTTATGTAAATGATTAAAAGGCAACATTTAGGTTACGGTAAAAAATTTTATTGTACAAAATACATGGTAAACTACAAATCAAATGTAAAAAATTATAAGACAAGAAAAGGACAAGCAAATGCTTTAGTCAGAGTTTTCCCCAGAGGGTTTCAGGGGGGCGCTCCGCCCCTCTTGCCCTTTAGTTTAAAAACTAGCGCCCCTCTTGCCCTTCATCCAAAAACTAGCGCCCCTCTTGTCGCTGATTGAAAAAAAATATCGCCCTTCTTGCCCCACATTTGAGAAAACACAGAATTTCAGCGATGATGCAGACGCGCTATAACGCATAAATTACATAAAAAATCGGCGTCGGAACGCAAAAAAATAGTTCTTAAACGTCCCACAGGACGTGTAATTTCGCCAAAAAATTGCGAAAAAAAAAGTCAAATTTCACTAAAAAAAATCACGAAATAAAGACTCATTTCTAGCAAAATTCACGACAAAATGGCTAATTTCGTCACAAAATCCCATAAAAACGGCAGATTTCCTTAAAAGATCGTAAAAAAAAAGGCCAATCTTCATGCAAAAAGCGCGATAAAACGGAAAAATTTGTCAAACAATTCACGAAAAACGGCAATTTTCGTTAAAAAATTGCGATTAAACGGCAGATGTCGTCAAAAGATTTGCAAAAAAAGGCAAATTTTCGTCAAAAAATCGCAATAAAGCGGAAAATTCTGTCAGAAAATTTCCGAAAAACAGCTACGTATTTTTGCCAAAAGTTCGCGAAAAAACGCAAAATATCTCGAAAAGACGGTAGATTTTGTCAAAAGATTGTAAAAAAATGCAAATTTCCTCATAGAGACACACACACACAAAGTTAATGCCAGAAGTGAATTTTTCTGTTCTACAAACTAATTTTCCTGCTTGAAAATTGTGTTTTTAATGCTCAAAAAGCGGATTTTCCTACTTCACGATCTAGGCGTGTGAAGGGAAAATTACTCCTGGAGCATAATTAGAATTTGAGGCCTGCCCCCCCCTCCCAACTTTTTCTTGTGACAACCCAATAGTGACGTTTGTAGCATAAATTTGGCGCCCCCTAAATTTCCGAGCCCGAGGCGACCTTCTCCTCCCCCCCCCCCCTTTGTTCACAATCCTCTTTTGACTGTACAAAACTTTCTAAATGTGAATCCTGAAAGCACCCGTTTATGAAACAAAAAGAACCCTTTATTGAACAAAAGTATTCTTTTTTCTCAAAAAAAAAAAAAATGTCTTTTTCAATAAATCAGGCCTGCCCCTTAACAATCTTTTAACAAAACCGGCCGTTTTTCCGCGATCTTTTAACAAAATTTGCCTTTTTTCGCGATCTTTAACAAAATTTGTCGTTTTTTCGTGATTTTTTTTAACAAAATCTGCTGTTTTTCGCAATTTTTTACCAAACTTTATGGGTTTTTTTTCTTTTTGCTCAATTTTTTGGCGAAATTTTTGTTCTTTTTCGATTTTTTGACGGAATTTCTGTTTTTTTTCACGATTTTTTGAACCGCTAAATTCTAGATTCGACTGTATAAAAAGTGCCCTGAAGAATGTAAAAAGTGCCCTTTTCAAAACAGTAGCACCCTGCCCCTTTTTAAACCTGGGGGAAACTCTGCTTTAGTTAAGATAAAAAAAAATAACTACAGTATATAAAAGACATTAACACATTTTAAACAAATTCGGAAGCGAATAAGATATAAGCATTTGTTTAGTTAAAGTGCTCGTACAAAAAAACAAGTTTGGCAACTCGGTTGATTACTAATTTTTCGAATATACCAAGCCAAAGGCATATTCGTTCTACTGAAAGAGATTAAGCTATGGTGAGGTAATCAGCTTGCTTATCATTCATATCATCATTATTCGGTGACAATTATAGACTTCTTCCACCATTCAAAATAATTGAGATTCACTACATCAGCCATTAAGCTGTTTACAACAGAGATACCTGTTTTATAAAGAATAATTAAAGTTATTGTGTCTAGCATACTTTAAGATTTTTTAAATAAAAACACAAGTTACAGAATTTATAAACATATACATATACATATAATTACAATCTAATTGTTACAGCTCAAGAAAGAAAAAAAACATTAAGCAGTTCCATTCGGTTAATCCAACAGATCATGCAACAAATAAATGTAGTAAAAAAAAACAAATAAAAATTGAATTCAAACAACACACTTAAAAACTTATAGGACCAACTATTAGGTTTAACTCTCATTGCATTGTGTACCACATATGGCACATACCTAAAAACATAATTCTCAATGTGTGCCATAAATTTGGCCAATATGATTACTGTAATTGATCAAGAATAGTCCAAAGAATGGAACAACACTAATTTTGCCCATATCAAATGGCTAGATTTGACAAAAAAAAAAAAAAAAAAAAAAAAAAAAAAAAAAAAAAGAAGAAGAAGAAGAAAATGTGCAGTTAAGAAGTTGAACATCTAAGAAGTATTTTTTATTTGCTTTAGAAGTTGATTTTATTTATTGTTATTAAATAAGCATTTCATTAAATTATAAAATATTATTCCACTGAGATATAGCTTATATGATATAAGTTCACTCTCTCTAATCCACAATAGCCTATAATCCACTAAAAACCTATAATCCACAGTGTAACTGGATTCAGACCATAATAAAAGTTGATTGCCCTTATGAATTAAGAAATTTTTAATGCATTCTTTAGACCGAGATATTTTATGTACATTATGAATAATGTGATATATTCTAAACACATTCACTAGCTATATAAAAAGAAAAAAATTCTTAGAAGGGATAAGTATCCCATGAGTAAAAAACTCAGCTTTTTAGGAAAACAAAGTTTTGTTATTGATCAAGATAGACTGATCTCTAAAGGTTTCAGGATACAATAAACTAAAAACCTATAAAGCAAATAGAAATTTGTTCTAATAGTTTTGTATTATATCATTTGAATAGTTTCATAATATTGAATATAACCTTTTTTTATATTAAAAATCATTTCTTTCATTTCTGTGTAATTTATTTGCAGTATGATTATTACATTTGTTGATACATTCCTAATATTAAGATGTAAACAAAGAATTGACCTATAATCTGCACAATTCTATAATTCACAAAATCCTTGATCCCAACATGTGATTAGAAGGAGTGTACTGTAATTATTATAAATAATAATAAATTACCTGCCACAGAATAAATAAGCAATGAAAACATAAATAGTTTTATTTTTTACTAAAAACATACATTTCAACTATATGGAGATCTGCCAACTGCTATGAAAATAAACCTTAGTTCTTACAAGCTTGAGTTATTATAAACTGCAATGCTATGAAATGTCTTAAATCACAAACACATTTTTTACATTTGCAATTTTTAGTCCATGAAACATTTTTAAGGAGTGGTTTTGATCTGAAATTTCCAAAATTTTAAAGCATTTGTTCCGGAAATTTTAAAATAACGACAATTAGTTTAAAAATTTGGACAAAAAAAACTGGATTGCACAATAAAGTTGTTAACATAAAACCCTCAATGTTTCTTAACCACCAATAAATCGTGTTTTCGTAAATGTTAATATCAAGAATTTTCTTCTTTAAAAATTTTGTTGCCATCTCAGAAAACACACAAATGTTCACTTCGTAGCTGAGTAAAATCGCTAATTTCATTCGAATTTAGGAAAAATAGTGCAAAAGTAAAAAATAATGAATTTTGATAGATTATGAAGGGAAAATATAATCAATTTTCGCATTATCGCTGCAGAGTTGTGTTTTTTCAAATATGGGGCATAAAGGGCGCTTTTTTTTTCTTTGAATGAGCGATAAGAGGGACGCTAGTTTTTGGATGAGGGGCAAGAGGGGCGCTATTTTTTAAACTAAAGGGCAGGAGGGGCGGAGCGCCCCTCTGAAACCCTCTGGGGGAAACTTTGTAGATATTACATCTTAAATTTAATACAGACATAATTTAAAATAAATATTTTGGCGCAATGAGGTTGCGAAACTTCCTTTTAATTGAGACATTTTAATAAAATATACATTTTAAACAACGAAATTTCCTATATTTGCATGCTTAAAAATATCTTTCTCATAGGTTAATAATGCGTCAAGTAAGCTAAAAAACATATAACTAATTTTTTATGAAAATATTTTTTGTTTGAGTTCGGGCAAACATCATGATCACACGTTATAAAATATTTTTGTAACAAAAATTATAATTACTTGTAACTATCACTATTAATTTAATTCGGAGTTTCTAGTTTTTTTAAGAAAATAACAAACATAAGCTACATATGATATTACATTATCTCACAGTTATACAATTTAATGCATAGCATAAAAAATGCTAAATTATGCCAGATTAAAAGTAAACAAAGCTGTATAAAAAAAAGTTGATTACAACTGTTATACTAAAGACATACTTTTCGTTAAATTCGATAATGTCGACATTGTTCTTAAAATGACAGTGTACTAGTGCACTATTAAAAACATGATCTAATTAAAAAAAAAAACACATGCAAGCATTATTTAGCTTACGTCTAAAATCTAAAAAGAATAATAATAATATTGCTTACATTATGTTTACTTTTTCACCTGCTAAGTTTGGAACTTTGAAAGCGGATGTAAAATGGCGCATGTCATCTGATAACTTACGATTCGTAATCAAAACAGAAAATCAATTTCTTTCCACTGAATTTCGTGTTACATAACAATAATTTCGACTTTAGAATAGAATACTACCAATCTGAGTTTATTATTACGCTGAATTTGTTGATTTATTGGAATGAATTGCGACTAAAGAATAGAATACCATCATTCCGTGATTATTCTTAAACTTTTTACGGAGCTGCTACAGAAAATAGTATAAAGTTTATTTGGCATTTCATAATTCCAGTTTAAATGTAATAATGCTCCTTTGTTTTTAAAATGTAGATAATAAAAAAGATAAATGACATGTGCCAAAGAAATGTCTAATAATTTAACGGTTATACAATGAACACATAGATATGATTAAAATCAAATTCTGAAATAAGTACTTACCCATTTTTGATATATTATCCGAATTTTGCAATAATTTGTCAAACGTGGCGCAAGTACACACACAGTCAGCAACACATATATAATTAGCGACTTATATAATTTGTTTATAATCAGAGCCATAGATTAGGAACAACAGAAGCAGGTAACATCAGACGTAGAGAAGAAAAAGACAAATGCGCATGCGTGCGGGGAATAAACGAAATTATTCGTCTTCTTCAGCAACGATTCACAGAAAAATAACCTTTCCAAGGAGTACAGAAATTATTTGTTCGAGAATGAGGCAAAATGTAGTGTATAAAGACGAATATTTCTGACAGTGTATTATCGTAACATTAATAAATTATTACAATATTAACTTCATTTAAAAGGATACTTGAATGAAAATATGAAATATGAAATGTAAATAAGTATGTCTAAAATCCATGTTTTATTTCTAAAGCACTACATAACAGTATATATGGGATTAATAACAATACAAAACAAAATAAAAAATATTCACTGTAAGATAAATAATTCATGTGATATGTTATTTTGATGTCGAAAAGATCCATTGCTTTTGTTGTGCATGCATAAATACTTATGGAATTGATATAGTTCGTATGAATATATTAATGCTTCCGTCGATATACTTTCTCTTAACTTATTTACATTTAGAATATTTCGAACGGAAATTCTTCGAAAACTAAATGATCCTTCAAAAAGAAATGCATTATATAATATAAATAATTATAATATAAATATTTTCATCGTAATTTGTGAATATTTTTTGCTATCATAAAGTTTTGAAATGTTTTTGTTTTACTTTTATTTAACAGATCTATTTTTTATTCGTGTTTTATTTATTAAGTGCGTTCGTAATTATGTAAATACGTAGTACCAATAGTCGTCATTCAATCCATCCGTCCGTCCGTCTGTCCGTCATCCACATATAACAAAGGAAAAACTACCCAACCGGATTGCTCGAAATTTAAAATATATAATTGCTGCATAATTTTGCAGAGTCATTTCAAACTTTATAAAAATCAGATGTATAGTTTAATGACAGGGACAATAAAAAGTATTCCGTTACATTACGGCCAATGGTAAAAAAAAAAGTTTCGAGTACATTTTAATGATGTTACACTCTCCCGAACATAATATAATTGATATGAATTCATGAAGCATGTACTAAAATGTGCAATCTGCAGTGCTAAAGAATATTTTTTATAAATTTACAGAGCCACACAAAAACATTCCAACACACAACGCTATCAGAAAAACATTGTTTGGAGAGCGTTTTAATTACATTAAACTATTTCACATTTTATGAAATTGAATACGTTGCTGAGGTTTACTACAAACTACTTCCTGCATAATAGAAAGCAAATAATATTTACTGAGGATTTTTTCTAATATTATGCATTTTAGCATAATAATATATATTCTAAAATGAAAAAGTCCAGAACATGCACCAAAAATATTTATTTACTTAAAAAACGTCACTTTAATAAAAAAAAAAAAAAATAAATAAAAAATTATACATAATTTATATTTATATGTTTCAACTCATTAATTTAGTCATCATCAGAATGTGTAACAGAAAAACTACGAAACACAATGCACACGAAAACCAGAAATAATAGACATTCTAATGGTCATTTTTTTCCGATTTTCATTTATTAAAGTTTTACTCGTGTAATCCACATGTTTCGAATATTACGTTAATATTGCGGTACTAATTAACCCCACTATTGAAGGGAAACTATATCTTAATTAATTTTTTGTTTCCTACAGCATATTATAAAATAAATTTAATTAATTTAATTTCAATAAGTACAATGAAATGATATTTAATCTTATTAAAATAATTGATTAACGCGGATGCTAAAACAAGTTTCAATGTATCTTTTTCATTTACCAAAATTAATTTACTGGTTAACATTGTTTTTAACAAATAAATATAAATATCTCTTTATTTATTTACGTATTTATTTATTTATTTTGAAGGTAAGAGGGGGGACTGGACAATGTATTATATAGATAATTATGTTTCAGTTGATTTAGGAATAGCGTGTCAAAGTCTGTGTTGTAACTTTATTTTCACGAAAGAAGAAAGAAAATAAAAACATCTTTTTTTTTCTTTTTTTCATTTCTTAAAGACAATACTACACAATTATGTTTTAACAGAAACTTAAAACAGTAATTCACCGGCTATTACTGTTGAACAGCTACAGCATGCCCAGAATACCATAAAGATAAATATTATCTAAACTACTCTAGGGTAACATCCCCAGTAATTGGCATGCACCAATGATTGGCACATCCTACAAACATGTCCTAAAATAAGATTTATATCCAGTCTTTTAAAAATGCAAGACCATATACCAGTTATATGCTCATTTACTTTAAATATTATAACTTTGATTTATACTACTAGATGACAATAGTGCCTAGGAAAGAGAAACAATTATGGTTTGTATCAAATTAGCCATTTTGTTGCAAATGGTTCTTCTCTAGCTTAGGAAATGCATGCTTTTCAATTCATTATTATCTGATTTATAATATATTTTAAATTTAATTGACAACAGTTTTATTTAGTTGAAAAGGGTTACTTTAATTGTGTAAAAGTATTTTTGACACAAATATTTGGATTTCTGAATTAATGATAGATGCCAATTAATGGTGCTTCAATTTTGCTAGTTCCAAGTAATTGGCACCTATTCCAATTACAAGAGAATCGCAAGATTTAAGATTAAATTACTTATTTTGGCAGTACTTTTAAAGTTATAGACTAATTTTGTTTATCAGTTGTTTTTATTTGAAAATATGAAATATTATCAGTAATTGGAATCCATTAAACTTCATATGACAATTACTAGGGACAGCATGACAATTACTGGGTATTAATATAAATATATTATATTGTTTTAAAGTTTTCACATTTCAGACTAATATGCTGATTTCTTACTCTCAAAAACCTGAAATACGGCATCTTCATCTACAGTAAATTCATTTAAAGCGATTAAACCCAATGCAAAATATAAAGTTTTTTTATATATAAACATGTGCCAATTACTGGATCACAAGGTGTCATACATTGGTGCTCTAGGGGCCAATTACTGGTGACTTCAGTAACTTTTTATAAATATATTTTTATAAAAATACTTTTTCAAGAATTTTTGCTTTTAGTGGGCAAAATAGATGCACAGATATGCATTCTTTGATTTAAAAATATTTGCAAGTAAATATATTTCTTGGTAATGAAAATTTACGTACATTTAAAGACAAATTCTTAATGTGAAAATTACTGGGGATATTACCCTACTCTAGTTCTTTTAATTCTAATACAAAAATTTAAGGCTTTTCTAAATTCCCTTTGTAAGTTCTCGAATCCATTTATCCGCTTCGACGACTTGAAAAGTCAGTTAGGTTAACGTGAGCTATTTTCGATACGATTAGTTAGTTGGTTACTGGTGTGAAAAGTAGAAATCTATTACTTTCCGTTGATCTACACTAAGTTACTACCTCATATGTTGCTGGAAATTTGAATCATATTAGTCTGCAGACTAACAAATTTTCCAATGTTTCCAATATTCGTTATGCAATGAATAATTATTTGTACTGATGAGGTCTTGCGTGCGAAACGTTTACTCTTGTATTTTTAAATGTTTTTTAGTCTTTTATTTTTGTGTATAAATTTTTATTTATTTTAAAAAATGCATTCAAGTCTGTCTTAGTTTATATTTTTCAATTTTTTAATAGACTAAAAAATAGTTCGATTTTTCAGCTAATAGCTGGTGAGTTGACTATTTGGAGTGATGAAAGATAAAGATTCATTATAAAGATGTAACGAGATATAGGGTCAGAAGGGATAATTATGACAACTTTGTTTATTTTCAACATTGTAATTATTATTATTATTTTTTTTTTTTTACTTTTATCTATTTGAAAAGGTGGTGATTCTAGTACATAAGAAGTAACTATGACAATTTACAAATACCTCTTAAAAGTTTTCATTCTCAAAGTTTTTTTTTTAATTTTATTTGTTTAATGCATGTTTCCAATAGTGCGTTAATATTGCGGTACCAATTAACCCCACTACTGAAGGGAAACTATATCTCATTTTATTTTTGGTTTCTTACAGCATATTATAAAAGAAATTTAATTAATTAAATTTCAATAAATACAGTGAAACCTCCAAATAAGGGACCCTACAGGACTGCAACTTTTGTCCTTTAAATAGAGGTGTCCCTTATTCGGAGTATCCCTTATTTGGAGGTTTCACTGTACAATTAAAATAATTGATTAACGCGGATGCTAAAAGAAGTTTCAATGTATCTTTTTCATTCGCCAAAATAAATTTATTGGTTAACATTGTTTTGAACAAATAAATATAAATATCTATTTATTTACTTTTTTTTTTGAGGGGGAAGAGAGAAAAGGGGGCAGTGCACAGTTTTAATATGTATTATACAGATTATTATGTTTTATTTGATTTTGGAATTGCGTGTGAAAGTATGTGTTTTAATAAACTTTTCGTAAAAGAAAAAAAATTAAGAACTTTTTTTTTTTCATTTCTTAAAAACAATACTGCACAATTACTTTTTATCAGAAACTTAAAACAGTAATTTATCAGCTATTACTTCGTTAACTTTGTTCAACAGCCCTCATTATGTTACCAGAATACCACAAAGATGAATATTACTTTAACTACTCTATTCTAATTCTTTTAATTTGATTCTAGTACCAAAAGTTAAGTCTTTTCTAAATTCCTTTTGTGGATTCCCGAGTCTTTCGTTTATCCGCTTCGACGGCTTAAAAAGTCAGGTTAAACTGTGCTATTTTCGATACGATTGATAGTTGTTTACTGGAGTGAAAAATAGAAATATATTACTTTCCGTTGATTTACACTAAATTACTAGCTCATCTGTTGCTGGAAAACTTGAATCATATTAGTCTACAGACTGACAAATAGTTCGATTTTTCAGCTAATAACTGATGAGTAGAATATTTGGAGTAATGAAAGATAAATATTCATTATACAGAAATTACGATGTGTAGGGCCAGGAAGGGTAATTATGACCACTTTGTACATTTTCAACACTGTGATGTTTTTTTAAAACTTTTTCCTAGTTTAAAAAGTGGTGTTTTTAGTACATAGGAAGTAATTTTGACCGTTTAAGAATACCTCTTAAAAGTTTTAATTATCATAGTTGCTTCTTTTTTTAATTTTTACTTGTTTAACACATGTTTAGAATAGTGCGTTAATATTGCGGTACTAATTAACCCCATTACTGAAAGGAAACTATATTTTATTTCACTTTTGGTTTCTTATAGCATACTAGCTGTTACCCGTGACTTCATTTACGTAACATTTAAAAAAGAATTAATTGATTAATCAAGCAAAAGAATTAGTTAATTAAAAGCATGTGTAATTAACTTTTTATCGCGATTTATAATTTAAAGCTACTGATGATCCCTATTTGCCGATTTTTTTGCTGGTTGAAATTTTCCTTTCAGTAATTTATACTAATAGATAGAAACATTCTTGAATACTTTTGTTCAGCCCTGTAGTTTATCTAGTACCTTTAATACACGAAAATTGTTTCTAAAATTTAGTTCAAACAAAAATATTCCTTATTACTACCTAAATTACATTTTCAGAAATTATCATCCGAAGACAACCATGTATCCAGTTCTTTGCGTGACCTATATCATTTTATCTATATACTACAAACATTTCTTAGTTTATTGAATGATGTTCAAAATAAAAATGCATATTTTATTCAAAAAACACATTTAAGTAAATTACTCTCATATTCAGTAGCCTTTCAGTAGCCCGAGATCTTTTGTGTAACTCTGTATATCTAAATTGTGTAACTATTAGCATTTATACACACCATTTAATATGCATACATTTAGTGAAACTTAAAAGCACATATCAAAATTCAGAATGCTTTTCATCCATGCAACAGTCCTCATCTATCATATACAGTAATTCGGATAGAATATATACTATTTGAAAGCTTATTGTGCGTCCCTATAAATGCTATGCACTTCGTATTATGTATGAAATAACTCACATTAAGCCTCAGCAACGTGTCAATTTAATTGTGCATGAAATCGTTTACCATAATTAAAATATGTCACAAACTGTTCCTCTTTTTATTATTATGCAATAGAATTTTTCTGTGTGACCCTGTAAATGAATAATAGGTGTCCTTTTCACTACAGTTAGAAAGCGGCCAGACGGACAGACAAACTGAAAGCATAATAACTTTTCAACTTTGTTGCAAAGTGTTAAAAAATAGAGTCAAAAATATATTGGGTTGGGGAAAAAGTAAATTCGTTTTTTTCCAATAGATAGCTTTAAAGTCCCATATCTCGAGTAATACTTACTCAATTAAGTCATACTATACAGCGTTTGAAAGGTAACAGTTTCTAAAAAATTCTAGATATAAAGATAGCGTAATCTGTTTAACCAGTAAAAAGTTATTGCGTTTTAAAAATAGAGATTTCAGAAGATCATTTCGTCACATTTTAGTTTTTTACTTCCAAAAAGGGAAAAATTGGTGCAGGCTCATCGAAACTTATGTGGCATTTATGGTGATCAGTGCTTAAGTAAACGCCAAAGTCAGAATCGGTTTCCTCTTTTTCCTTCCGAAAATTTCGATGTTAAAGATGAACCTTTCCCTGGCCGGCCAATACTTGAAAAATTCGATGAAATTTTAAAAACAATCCAGGTAGACTGACATATTTCTTCCCACGACATTGCTACGGAACTAAACATTAACCATAAACCACTTTTGAACCATTTACATAAAATTGGATACTAAAAGAAACTCGATACTTAGGTTCCCCATAAACTTACAGTGAAAAATTTAATGGACAGAGTTTTCATTTGTAAATTGCTACTGAAACGGTATGAAATCGAGCCATTTTTCAAACAAATCATTACGGGTGATGAAAAGGGAATCACGTATAACAACAATGTGCTAAAAAGATCGTGATCGAAGCTTCACAAATGGTGGCAAAGCCCGGATTGATGCCTACGAAAGTGATTCTGAGTGTTTGGTGGGATTGAAAAGGAATTTTCCATCATGAGCTGCTCAAACCTGGCCAAACCATCAATTCAACTATCTTCTGTAAACAACTAATGCGATTGAAACAGGCAAATAAAAAACCCGGTCAAAATTGATCGAAAGGAAAGGCGCTCTCTTCCATCACGACAACGCTAAACCACACGCATCTTTAGTCACTCGGCAAAAACTGAAAGAGCTTTGTTGGGAAGTTTTGATGAACCCATCATATAGTCCGGACCTGGATCTGACGGATTACCATTTGTTCCGCCCTATGCGGTACTCTCTTGAAGGTGTTAAGCTGGTTTAAAAAAAGGCTTGTGAAAATCTCCTTATTCAGTTTTTTGCCCAGATCTCTCAGAAATTCTACAGTGACGGAATTATTGTTTTACCAGAAAAATGGCAAAGGTCATCGAACAAAATAGCACATAAATTTTGATTAGTTTTGTTTTATTTATATAAATAAATTCACTTTGAAAAACACGAAAAAAATCGAACTTAATTTTTCCCCAACCCAATATTATTCAGTAGTTTTATTTTCCGCCTTTTCCCCCACAAAAAATGTCTTGAGTTTTGAATAAAAATTTTCATTTGTATGTAACTTGTGGCGACCATCTTGCGCGGTCAGTAAAACGAGTTTCTCGCAGGAAGCGACTGAGGTACCCTTTTGCTCGGCGGATAAGATGCTCGCTTACTGACCGTGGGTTCTCCAGTTCGATCCCTGCCCGGGCACCGTCACCTGCATTGGTGACCTCGGACAAACGAACACACTTCACCACCTTCGCTCTAGTCCAACAGATGGCAGCGCTGAAAACACCCCCAGCATCCAAAGCCTGCGAAACGCTCGCAGCACGAAAGCCTCTGTAACGCTCAGAGCATACGACCAAAGCCTGTGTAACGCTCACAGCAGCAAAGCCTGCCACGCCGCGCATCATCGATGGGTCACACGTGCAATCGGCGGCAGCACGACAACGACAACGCATCTGGCACGCGCCAGCGCAACACGAGTGCATATCGCTCGTCCAACGTCAACGCGACGTTCTTCTCACTGGGGGTGGAGTACTGTGGTGACCATCTTGCGCGGTCAGTAAAACGAGTTTCTCGCAGGAAGCGACTGAGGTACACTTTTGCTCGGCGGATAAGATGCTCGCTTACTGACCGTGGGTTCTCCAGTTCGATCCCTGCCCGGGCACCGTCACCTGCAAACTTATAACTTCTTAATTAGCATAAGTAAAAAATATTTCTCATTCATTTTAAATATGATGTCATTATTTATCTAGCTCCATTAGCTACTGATATCCATGCCACTTGTATTTTTAACGACTATAAAGTACCTTGTTTTATTTCAACTATGACGTCACATTTTTCCAAGTGAAATATTTCAATGAAAATATTATTCTTTTTCATTCTTTTTTTACTTCTAATTATGTCGCCATTTTTGACAGAAAAATTCTTGTTAATGAAAGAAATATACATGTTTAATATAAAACAAAAAATACTCTATTTCAAATATGACGTTATACTTTCAATTTTTTTTCCTTTTCATTTATTTTATTTATTTATTTATTTTTTATTTATTTATTTTGTACGGAAACTGCTCAATTGAAAATTTATTGCCGCTGAGAAATTATCATTCCAGATTTCTATTTTATTGGCAACAGGAAAGGAAAATGATTAAATTTTATCTAAAAAACGCCTATTGATTATGTATGAAAATAATGAAATTTTGAATTATTAAGGAAAATATTTGAATAAAATGAATAAAACATAGCCTATGTTCATTTCCGGGCTATAATTTATCTATAAGCAAAGATTCAAAGACATTAATCCATCCGTTTTGAAGCTAATTTCATTCGAACTTTTCGGACACACTTTCACATTTATAATATATATATAAGATAAGATTATAAAAAAAGAAAAATTAATCAATTAAATTTGAATAAATATAATTGAATAATATTTAATCTTATTAAAATAATTGATTAACGCGGACGCTAAGAGAAGTTTCAACGTATCTTTTTCATTTACCAAAATTAATTCATTTATTTTGAGGGAAGGGGGGAGGGCGTTGCATTGTATATTACATTCAGATAATTGTGTTTCAGTTGAATCAGGAATAGCGTGAGGAAATCTGTGTTTTAACATTCTTTTCGTAAAAAAAAAAAAAAAAGTAAAAACTTTTTTTTCCATAAAAAAAAAATAAAAAAATACTGCACAATTATGCTTTAACAGAAATTTAAAATAGTAATTCACTAGCTATTATTTTGTTAATTTTGTTCAACAGCTCTCATTACGTCCCCAGAATACCATAAAGATAAATATTACCTAAATTACTCTGTTCTAATTCTTCTAATTTGATTCTAATACCAAAATTTAATGCTTTTTTAAATTCCCTTTGTAGATTCCCGAGTCCTTTGTTTATCCGCTTCGAAGGCTTGCAAAGTCAGCTAGATTAAATAGCGCTACTTTCTATACGATTAGTTAGTTGGTTACTGGTGTGAAAAGTGGAAATCTATTACTTTCCGTTGATCCACACTAAATTACTAGCTCTTCTGTCGCTGGGAATCTTGAATCATATTAGTCTGTATAGGCAGGTAAATTGCTCGGTTTTTCAGCTAATAGCTGATGAGCTGAATATGTGGAATGGTGAAAAATAAACCATAAATTACGATGTGTAATTTATTTTATTTTTTCAACGGATGGAAAAGCCGCGAAACTGCACTGCTTTCGACAGGATTATTTAGTTGGTTATTGGTGTGAAAAGTGGAAATCTATTCCTCTTCGTTGATGCAGACAAAATTACTTGCTCATATACCACTGAGAAACTTGAATCATATTAATCTGCATTCTGATAAGTTGTTCGATTTTTCAGCTAATAACTTATGAGTTGAGTATTTGGAATGGTGAAAGATAAACATTCCTTATACAGAAATTAAAAGGTGCACATTTTACAGAATTTTTCTGTTAAAAAAAAAAAAAAAAAAAAAAAAAAAAAAACAGTAAATCGTACTGGCATGCCGATTACCAATACAATTTCCGTAAAAATGTTCCTTTTTTTTTTTTTTTTTTTTTTTTTTTTTTTTTTAAAAAAAAAACATTGAAGTAAGTTTTGTCATCAATTTTTTAAAAATGAGATTTTCAGAAATCCTGGAAAACAAGATAATAATAAGAGAATTCGAAGAAGCATTAACCCCTTCGCGACGGGAGCATTTTACTAAATATTTAATGTTTTGTCACCGGTTTTAAAATACAGAAATTTGTGATTTATTAAATCAAGAAAATGCTCCGATTAAATAAGGCAAAATTTACGGTATAATTTTACTGGTGGCGATAAACGCCAATTCTTAAGCCTATTTTCGGCACGTCTACGTGCCGCTCGTCCCCAAGGAGTTTAAAAAACAGAAATTCCTTAACTTGCATTTTATGGATATCAATGGCAGTAGAAGAATGCTAATGCACCGATTTTTCAAAAATCAACGTTTGTGTTACCACAAGATGTATTCCAAAAAGAAGAAAGCAATTGCCAATTTACGAGTTTTTGATTAAATAAATTAAAATGTGTGTAAGTCCAATGCAATCAAATTGTATGGCAGTATGTTTTAAATCAATATATGCATTGTTTATTAAAATATGGTTATTTATTTTAAATTAGCCTAGCTTTAAATAACATAAATTGCGTTTATTATGTATTATGTTAATATAATTTCATGAAAATTAGATAAACTTTTTCATTTTTTTCAAATCCAGCTGATGTATATGTAATATGAACTTTTTAGTAATAATGCATCAAAAAATTTGTCATGCTGTATTATAAAATTGTTTATTTATGATTATTGGATTTTTTAAAAACGTTTTACTCATTTAACGCATGCTTCAAATAGTAAGTTAAAATTGCGATATTAATTAACCACACTACTGAAAGAAGATTATTTTTTATTTCACTTTTGGTTTCTTATAGTATATTATAAAATAAATTTAATTAATTAAATTTCAATAAATGTAATGAAATAATATTTAATCTTATATAAAAAAAAATTAATAAACGCGGGCGCTAAAAGAATTTTCAATGCATCTTTCCCATTTACCAAATTAAGTTATTGGTTAAAATTATTTTTAACAAATAAATATCTGTTTGTTTGTTTATTTTGGGGGAGAAGGGGGGGGGGCACTGCACTGTATTACTACTATACGTATTATACAGATAATTAAGTTTCAATTCAATAATATTAGCATGTGAAAGTCTGTGTTTTAACAAAGTTTTTGTGAAAGGAAAAAAGAAAGTAACTTTTTTTTTCCATTTCTTAAAAACAATACGGCACAATTATGTTTTAACGGAAATTAAAAACAGTAAACTCATCAGCTATTACTTCGTTAACTTTGTTCTAAGCTCTCATTACGTCACCAAAATACCATAAAGATAAATATTACATAAACTACTCTATTCTAATTCTTCTAATTTGATTCTGATACCAAAATTTAAGGCTTTTCTAAATTCCCTTTGTAGAATCTCGAATCCTTTGTTTATCCGCTTCGACGGCTTGAAAAGTCAGTTAGGTTAAACTGCGCTATTTTCGATACGATTAGTTAGTTGGTTGCTGGTGTGAAAAATAGAAATATATTACTTTCCGTTGATCTACACTAAATTACTAGCTCATCTGTTGCTGGGAATCTTGAATCATATTAGTTTGTAGGCAGGTAAATTGTTCAATTTTCCAACTAATAGCTGATGAGTTAAATAATTGGAATGAAGAAAGATAAACGTTCATTATTCAGAAATTACGAAGCTTCATTTATTTTATTTTTTCGACGGATAGAAAAGCTGTGAAACTGCACTGCTTTCGATACGATTATTTAGATAGTTACTGGTGTGAAAAGTGGAAATCTATTGCTCTTCGCTGATCCACACAAAATTACTTACTCATGTACCGCTGAGAAACTTGAATCATATGAATCTGCAGACTGATAAATTGTTCGATTTTTCAGCTAACTGATGAGTAGAATATTTGAAGTAATGAAAGATAAACATTCATTAGATTAATTTTTAAACACGATTATTCAATCGATAAATTAATTATAACAGAGTAATTTATTCCATTTTTCAATATTGGATGAAAAAAGTCCGGGACAGGATTCGAACCAGGGATGTATTGGCTGAAGCCGCCAATGCTCTACCAACTGAGCTATCCCGGACACGAACACTGGAGGACTATTTCACCCAATTAACCTCAACGATTACTTTATCTGGTCTGATACTCTGGATCAGCACAACAGAATAATTCGAAGGTCAGTATATGGAACTGCAGAAAATCGCTGCGATTTTCTGCAGTTCCATAGTTAGGGTTTTAAAATATTGTATTGTTATATTTTGTAACTATATGAGCTTAAATTAATTCATTTTATCTTATTAACACTTTGCAACTTTTTTTTTTTTTTTTACATTAATATTTTCAAGTATTTAATACAAAGAAATCGAACAACTTACTTGTATTTTATAAAAGTGCGTGATTTTTCAGAAAATTTTGTTGCAAAAGTGGCATTTTAACCCCTTTAAAAGCTCAGTTAATTCCAAAATGCCACAATGAACACCGGAATTTTGTTATAAAATTTTGCTTATCTTATGTAATCGTCTATCTGCAAGTGACAGAGTTATAGATTTTAAAAAATCATGCTTAAAAAATATTTTTAAAACAATAAAAATTCAGTAAATTGTAATGCGATCTGCAAACAAATTGTAATTATGTTTTCAAACAATCGCATTTAAAAGTATTATTATTATTATTATTATTATTCGACAGTGTGAAATTTGAAAGCCTGTGGTATTTAGAAATTTAAAACATTGCAATAAAAGATAATAAAAGTTACATGAAATTCATTTACAATTGAAGCAGTGCCATATATGTAAGTAAAATGAAAACATTGTTCGATTTGTTTGGCATTTAAAGAGTAATCTCTGCAATTTTCAAACATTTACTATGTTAATTACTTTCTGGTGTAGAAAATATTTTGGGAGATGGTTGAACGGGATTTTATTTATATATTTATTATTACTTTTGTGTGGGGGAAGGAAGGGGGTACTTTAGTGTGCATATGTAAAATATACAGTGAAACTTGGATAATTCGAACTTATTTAATTCGAAATTCTGGATAATTTGAATTGGGGCCGTGCCCTGGGCACGAAATTTCTAAGGGGCACAAAATTTCATCTTAATTTAAATTAAATAATCATAATTGTGAAAAGAATGTAATATTTGAGATACTAATGGGATGAAATGACAAAAATATGTCTCAATATATGGTTAAAAGCACGTTTCAATAAAAAATAGGAATTTATACATATTCCTGGAAACGCTTTTAAAATTTCGGAAAACTTAATATTTTGTCTAAAAATCACTAAATTAACTAATCAAAGGGGGCATGAAAATTTTAAAGTGTCCTGGGCACAAAAACTTGCAAGTTAGGCCCTGGTTAGAGGAGCCATGACTCTAGTGACTAACCCTTGAATCCATTCTTGATAATAGATAAAATCAACTTCAGCCCTTAATAAATTCTATTGTTAAAAATAGTGTATATAGCACTCCTCCAAGAATGAAGACTGCTTTCAATTATATCGACTCTCCACTCCTAGCAATCTTCAGAATACGTAAGAAAAGGTCTATAGGCGGAGAAAAGAAGGTAGGGGGGGGGAGACGAAACACACACATACTGAGAGTAGAGGATCAAGTGTAGTGAATAATTTTCACTGTCAAAGTGTGTATTGCATACCACAAACGCTTACTTAGCGGACAAGTTAGTGGCTGGAAGCTGGAAAGATACACATTTTCTGAACGGCATAATAGTGAGTCATTCATTGACCGAGAGATCATTTCCGTTCACCAGGCGGCGTTGGATAGATACCTCAGCTCAGCTGGTAAGTTTGGGTTGCCAGAAATCGAGAGTTAGCGCCATGTTGGCAGATTTATTTCGATTTGTATTTTTTCTCCCTTGCTGTTAGTTCTTACTCGCTGTTTTTAGTAGTAATAATAATAATTATTGTTATTGTTTGGTGGAAGAGGAAGAGGAAGGGAAAAAAAGGGAAGAAAATAAATAATAAAGTCATTGTTATGGAGTTATAATATTACGAGTTTCTTTTAAGGTAATTGTTAACATACTTGTTTGTTTGCAGTTTCTTAGACATTTTAAGATTGATTTCACAAGAACGAGATAGGTAACTAAAATGCGTTAAAAAAGTATAAAAAAAGGGGGTGGAGCTAGGTATTGAAAACAACTGGAAATGGTCAGGGATGGAATGGCATATGACACAGACACAGTATATGTATGAGACAAGACAATGTACAACGGAAACAGCGTGAAAACTTACAATTAGATTTTGAAAAACGAACTTTACTTTTATTTACATTTTGTGTCTGTCTGTGTAATTGCATTCATTAACCTCTTCAGTCCCTGAGTACCCAAATGGGTACATCAGTTTTGTCCCATTTTATTAATGATACTCAAATATAAATGAAATTTCGATATAAGAATAAATATGTTTCGAATTCTAAGATTCGAGCTAATGAAAATAAAACAAAAATCTCGCTCAGAAGTCAAACGAGAGAAGAAATAATTCAGTAATAATTAAAAATACTGTATTAATCGCCAGTAGCGAAGAGGTTAATGACCTCGTTAATATTTCCTCACCTCGTTTTCTATCTTTCTCTCTCTTTGTCGTTCACGAGAAATCGAAAGTATTCATCATTTTTTGATAAATGTAAATGCAACTGTAATTTAATCAATATTAGGTAACCCAATGAAAACGAGCAACCATACGTGCTACTGGAACTGGAAATCTTCCATTATTCCCACTAGTTATTTTTAATTGTGAAGTTTAGAATATTTAATCAGAACATTCTCGAGATTCAATCACAGAAAAATTTCTATTTTGAAAACCGGTGGAAAAAAATAAATTAAGCATAGTGTTTTGATCACGAAGGGTCTCAGAAAGCATCCATGATGTTAAGGGGCTACTTCAATCAAATGAAAAGACCCATTTGATAATGCTAATCCTATGGGGGAAATTTATAAAGATATCTCGGTTGCATTCCAATATTTTTAAAAGATTTTATTTTCATTGAATAGCTGAGATTGATCTGAATGCAGGCCGTTTTTTACTTTTTCGATTTTGGTTGTAGATATTTTTTATGAGAGTGCTTTCGCTTTACAAACCGTTTCCGAAAATGAAAGCGCCTCATAAAATATATCTGTAAACAAAATCAAAAAAGTAAAAAATGGCTTGCATACAGATCGATCTCAGCTATCCAATAATAATAATAATAATAAAATATATTAAAATGCAACCCAGATATCTTTATAAATTTCTTCCATAGGATTAGTATGAGTGAACAGATCTTTTCATTTGATTGAAGTAGCCTTTTAAGGCCCCTGCCCTCGCTGGAGGAAATGTTCGCGAGCTAATGCTATTCCTATGGGAAAGCATTTTTCTAATAACTCTTTCGCATTTTGACATTTTTGAATAATTTTTTTTTTTTTTTTTTTTTTTGCATTGGATAGCTGAGGTGCATGCCGATAGCGCACCTTTTTTCCTTTTTCGATTTTGGTTGCAGATATTTTTTAAAAAAGCGCTTTCAGTTTCGAAACCGGTTTTGAAAGTGAAACTAACTTTGTAAAAAATATCTGCAATCAAAATCGGAAAAGTAAAAAAGGTGCGCTGTCGGCATACACCTCAGCTATCCAATGCAAAAAAAAAAAAAAAAAAAAAAAAAAAAAAAATATATTCAAAAATGTTAAAATGCGAAAGCGTTATCAGAAAAATGCTTCCCCATAGGAATAGCATTAGCTCGCGAGCGTATCCTTGAGCAAGGACAGGGGCCTTAAGGGAAATGAAGGCCCCTGTCCTCGCTGGAGGAAATGCTCGCGAGCTAATGCTATTCCTATGGGAAAGCATTTTTCTAATAACTCTTTCGCATTTTGACATTTTTGAATAATTTTTGTGAATGTCTGTGAAGGATACAGATAGCGTTATCGGGTCCATTGTCCCAAAAAATGGGACAAGGGGCAAAAAAGGGGAACACGGCATTTTAAGTCGAAACATAGAAATACAGTAAATCCTATGAAAAATGAAACTGTCTATAACAGAATCCTGTCTTAAATGTAACGAATTCGTGTTCTCTACTGAAGAAATATTATACAATTAATACCCGCTAAGACGGAAACCCATCTAAAACAGAATTGTTTCTTCGGTCACTAGAAATTCTGTCTAAAAAAGATTTTACTATAAAAATATAAATAATAATAATTATCCCTATGTAATCAAATCTGTGAAAGCGAAATCGATAAAAGCAGAAAAAAAATTCTGTCTTGGAGAGGTTTCAGATTGTACAATTATGGATGCGTGGTATTCCTTAATTTGTGCTTATGAAATTTTTATATTTAAAAAGCTACTAAAATATTGGAATGCAACCTAAATATCCCTATAAATTTCTTCCACAGGATTAGCATTAGCGAATGTGTCTTACAATAAAGCTTGTAAAAACATAATCGTTAAAGACACTGAAAATATTCCATATTAAATAGGTTTCTGATTTGGAAAGTATATTTATACAGTAATCATTACGATAGAATCGTAGAAAATTCCCTTATTTATAGGTTTTGTTTTCATAGGTTTTGCCGTATTAAATTCCGTTTGATGAAGACTAACAAACTGCATTTAAAGAAATTTAAAAGAATGTATGCATCATGGAAAAATCAGAGCTTTTGGCATCAGGACGAGTCTTGGAATTTGGAATAGAACGAGTTTACTTTCTATCCTCATATATGAACACACTTTATTACAATAATCCACTTAATCATAATCTACAGTTTGAACGCTTTTGCTACTTTAATTTTGACAGAGATAATCCAAAAGATATTCATTCTTTTTCAATTTGTTGACGGTCCCCTATGGGGCTTCGCAAAAAAAAATCTTCGCGGAACTACTTGTTCTGTACTATTATCTTTAAAAACTTAAAATTTCAGAATAATTCTTCATGCGTTTTTCTAGTTCTTTAACAAAACGTCAAAAATCGCAAGTGGCCGGCCACCTTTGGCCATATAATGTTTATTACTATATCTGTCTTTTCCTTGTAATTTTCTAAATATTTTAATTATTATGTTTTTAATTTATTTCGCTGTCATAAAAATTAAAAATGCTTCTTATTATTAAATGATGTATATTATTTAACTTGTATATGAAATTTAAATTAAACCCTTTTTGGAAAATTGTGCCTAATTGACCATAATCAAATAATTAAAAATTAAGCCCTTACATTATATTTATATAATTAAATAAATTATAGCTCATGAATTCTACATAGTTAAAATTCATCAACTCATTTGTTTTGTTATTTTAACCAATCTAAACTTTCAGTTTGATAATTGTTAGGTAAAAAACCGAAATAAACAATATTGAAAATAGCGGGTAACATTTTAAAAATATTTAACCAATAATTCAAGAATATTGGATCGCTAATATAACGCTATTAAAGAGATAAATTTATTTCCTTTCGACACAATCAAAATAATAAATATAACATAATAAGGTATGATATACAATCGTAAGATAATGTAATCGTAAGATAATCATAAAATGTAATATATAATCATAAAATATAATATGCAACTGATTGCATATCATAAGGTGTAATAACAAACAAAGTAAATTGCACTTAAATAATTCAGATTAGTTAAGCTTTTCAATTTTATGATTTAATCTTTTCGCCAATCATTTATAGAAGAATCAAACAAGTTGTCATTTTGTAGACAGAGTAAAACGTTTCAAGTTTTCCAGCGGCAGTAATTTTCTATGGATCAACGAACATAATTGATTTCCATTTATCATACCAGTGAGTATAACCGGTTAACTATAATCGTATCGAAAGTAATGTGTGTTTTGTGTACATCTCATTGTCGTGTGTCATTTGTATTGACCGTGAGATGGTTTGTATTTTTATTACTTTCTTTTATCTTTACAAGAAGAAATTATTGGATTCGTGAAATTTTTCGAATTCCAGTCTCGACGGATTTACACGTTTTAGGTGTCAGAGAACTCAAAAAAACATGTTTTTACATAATGTCTGTCTGTGAGTCTGTAAGTCTGTCTGTATGTGACATAAATTTTGTGGGCGCTCTATCTCAAGAACTAATGCATGGAATTTCACAAAACTTTAGATTCAGTTAGACCTTAATTTAATCCCAAATATTTCTGTTATTCTTTAATTTTTTGTCAGCCCCCTAATTGCCCTGCTTATCAAATGGATGTTGATAAATATGAGGTCATACATAATCTTCATAATCCTGAAGTTTCAGAAGAATCCGACCAGTATATTTTCAAATATTTGAGAAAATGTCAAAAATCGAAAATTTTCAAACACTTATTGGTAGATAGTGTATATCTCAAGAACTAATGGATGGATTTTCATAAAACTTCAGATTCTTTTACTCCCTGATATGATATGGTTCTGATTGCACTTTAGTGTAAATCACACAACAGGTTTCGCAGCTATGTGGTATTTTCATGATTATCGCAATAGCTCTATATCAGGAATTAATGCAAGGATTTTTATCAAACTTCAGATTCCGTTAATCCCTGACATAAATTAATATTCTGTAGCTTTTGGAGAAAATCTCTCAACAGGTGGCGCTGCTATGCGATATTATTTATGATTATCGCAATAGCTCTATCTCAGGATCTTATGCACGAATTTCAATAAAACTTCAGACAGATTCAATTAATCCCTGATATAAATGAGTATTCTTTAATTTTTTGGAGAAAATTGCTGAACAGGTGGTGCTTTATTGGAACCAGTTTTTTACGATTTCTACGATAATTCTATCTCAAATACTAATACACAGATTATCATTGAATTTCAGATTCAGTTTGAATTTGAAATAAATTGTTGCAGATTAGATTTTGGTGTAAATTACCTAACCGGTAGCGGTGACGCTGCTATGTTTCATGTTTCTGGAAGTATTAACGTGTATGAGATATAAAAAAAGTTTTGGGATTGACATTCGACTAGTTTTATATTATGATTATGATTCTTATCTGGATTGGAACCGGAACATGTCGAAAATGGTTTGTTTTTAACATATTTTTTAACACGTTTCGTAATTAATAGAAAATGTTCGTTCAAAAATTACAATACAATTTAATCAAGCCAGGTGATTAAGTCTTTGAAGCGGATAAACATTGGGCTTTGGTATCTATAAAAGAAATTTGCAAAAACCTTAAACTTTTATATACAATCCAATAGTAATAATAAAAAAAATAATAGAGTTGAAGTTAAAGTATTGTAAAATACCGTTTCACTTTTATTTGTAAGACAACATTTAAAAAAAATAATAATAAAGGCAAAATCAAAAGTATTTTATTACATTACGGCCAATGGGAAAAAATAGTTTCAGATGCATTTTAATTATGTTACACTCTTTCGAATGTAATAAAACTGATATGCAACTGTGAAGTACATATTAAAATATACATTCTGTGCAATGTGTGGTTGAAAGGATATTTGGTATTAATGTACAGGGCCAAGCAAAAGTATTCCATTACACAGTGATATTCCGGGGAAACATTGGAGCGCGTTTTATTTATATTAAACTGTTTCACATTTTACGAAATTGATATATGTTGATGTTGCTGAGGTATACTACAAGTTACTTTCTGTAAATAGAAATCAGATATTATTTACAGGGACGCACATTAGATTTCGGTTGCTATATTGTATTCGAAGTACTGCATACTATTATACCAAGATCGAAATATTTTTTTAACTTTGTTATAATACGAACGCATCCCATTTGCTGCGCTTGACGTGCTATTTCCGACTTTTTTCCTCTTCCAAAGGGAATCGCGTTTTTCAAGTCATATTGTTATTATTAAACTTAAAGATCTGACAATTGGAATTGTAGATAGCTCATTTCAATTTATATTACACTTTTTTATTTACACCAGCCTGGTTTATATATATAAAGGTCTAATATTGTAATAATTTTCTCATTAATTTCTTGATACCAGAATTATAAAAATTATGTTCACAAGTATGTTTCTGATGACAATACGATATTTTTGGGGTTTTAAAACATAATTATACACAGTGCTGTAGTTGTAGTCGTAAAAGTAGCAGAGAGTATATCGTATATGCCAAAGGTATACGCTGACGTCATGATCGTTCATAGATAGGGCATACGCTAATGCTTTATTTGAGAAACAGTGGGCATATATGGAGCTTTTTAGGTAGATTTCGTAAGAAATACTATCTGTTGCAATCGTACCAGTTTATATATCTATCTATCTATCTATCTATCTACATATATATATATCTCACTTTTTTATGGACACGATAACTTTTATAATTCTTCACCAATCTCCACCAAACTTGCACATAAAATCAAAGGGGATAAAATCTTGGTTAAGTTCGTTAATGGGCAAAATCGGACCAAGGGGGTCGGAATAGGGGGCGTTTTTGTGAAAACCGAAAAAACGCCATAACTTCTTAATTAAAGTAGATATCAAATCGGTTTAAAGTTTATATTACTTCTTAAAAATGGGCCAAAAGTATATGCATGACAGATTTTTGATAAATTTAGAAGTGGGCTCAAGGGGCGAAAAAAACAGGGATTTTGAGAGAAAAAAATTCATAACTTCGTCAATTTTCAAGATTTCAAGTCCAACTAAATTTTTTGTAAATGCTCTTAAAATTATCTAAAACTTTTGTATTTACAAGTTTTTGATAGGACCAACTTTTACCGATGAAAAAAATTAAAAACGAAAAGAAAAAGGGCGCTGAAAAAAGAGAAAAATCCATAACTCCGTCAATTTTTAAGATATCAAATCCAATTAAATTTATTTTACATCTCCTCATCAATACCTACAATTTTTATATTGACAAGTTTTTCATAGGACCAATTCGTATAGCAAAAAGAAATTAAACAAAAATAGGAGTTGCAGAAAAAACCTCAAATCCAAACTGCTTATATTCTGACTCATTTTTAAATTCATTTTTGATTTTAAACGCATCCAAATGGTAGATCCTCTTATTTAGAAACTGTATAAAGTGACGCATTGGTCAATTTTCTGATAAAGATAGAATATATTTCAAAAAAGGCTACCAAAAAGGGTATTTTGAACAGAATTTCCGAAAGTCATCGGGACTGAAAATTGAAGGAAGTATTCAAATAAGAAATTGCGTTTTTTTCTGACTCGTTTTTAAATCCATTTTTGTTCTCAAACGCATCCAATTTACAGATCCTCTTATTTAGGAACTATATAATGTGATGCATTGGTCAGTTTTTAGATAAAGACGGAATATATTTCAAAAAAGGCTACCAAAAAGGGTATTTTGAGAAGAATTTTCCGAAGTCTGTGATTTGAAAATTTAAGGAAGTTTTCACATAGCAAAATGCGTTTTTTATGACTCGTTTTAAAATCCATTTTCGCTCTCAAACGCATCCAATTTACAGATCCTCTTATTTAGGAACTATATAATGTGATGCATTGGTCAGTTTTTTGATAAAGACGGAATATGTTTCAAAAAAAGCCTACCAAAAAGAGTATTTTGAAGAGAATTTTCCGAAGTCTTTGTGATTTAAAAATTTAAGGAAGTTTTCACATAGCAAATTGCGTTTTTTATGACTCGTTTTAAAATCCATTTTCGCTCTCAAACGCATCCAATTTACAGATCTTCTTATTTAGGAACTATATACTGTGACTCATTGGTCAGTTTTTTGATAAAGATAGAATATATTTTTTAAAATGCTGTCAAAGTGAGTATTTCGCACAAAATTTTCCGAAGCAATCATGATTAAAGAATTAAGGATGTATTCAAACAACAAATCGGTTATTTTATGACTCACTTTTAAATTCAATTTTTTTCTCAAATGCATTAAACTGACAGTTTTTTGTTATTTAGGAGCTGTATAATGTACTGTTTTGGTCGATTTTTTTAATAAACTCAGAATCTATTTCAAAATATGTTGTCAAAATGGGCATTTGAGCTGAATTTTTCTTAAGATGATTCTGATAAAACCAGTTTTTGCAGAAAAATGAAATTAAAAATTTTTCATAAACGACCAAATGAAGTTATTAAACTGGGTTTATCTCTAATCATATATATATTTTTTTATTTATTTATTTATTTATTTTTTTTTTTAATGAGCACTCTTCGAAATCTACCTCCGCTTATAGGCCCAGCCGACAGGGATTTTTTAAATCTAGAAGACCCATGGCTTATACAAGCGTATACTCACCACTACATTCCTGATTATACATTAATAAATTAACCTTTTACAGGACAATGTTCGCAATTGGGAACATAAAATTAAAAATTTAGTAAAACCAATCAAAATTGACTTGAAAAAAAATAGCAGAAACAGTAAAGAGATGACTTGTTTTTTTAAAATAGAAGTTACATTTCTATCATTAATTTGTAAATGTACAGAAAATCATAAAAATGATCAATGGCCACCGCAAAATGACCAATTATAAACATGATTTTTTGAATTAAATTTTTTTGAAACACATAACTTGATTTTTTGAAATACAATTTACATTCCTATTATTAATCGAGAAATATACAGAAAATCATAAAAATGACCTTATGACCACCAGAAGGGACCAACGTTCCCAACTGGAAACATTCCAAACATTCACCTTTTTTTTTTTTTTTTTTTTTTTTTTTTTTTTTTTTTTGCATTATATTAATGACTAAAATCCTTTAACTAAAGCATTAGAAGGCATAATGGGGAATATATACAGTGTCTCACATAAGTGATGGGACACTTGTGCTTTACAAAAGGAAACTAATCAAATAAATTAAAAAAACATGTATACTTTTTTTGTGGGTGTGTTTCATACTTAAATTTAGTAAAGATTATTACATAACATACATTTTGTCAAAATATTAAAATATTAATTTAATAAAAATACAAATGTTTAGAACGGAGCAAAAAATAGCTCACATAAGTGATGGGACACCATTATATATGCAACAAAAATCGTCTGAAATAAGCAATAAAAATATTGTTGGGGGTTTTATTTTTACTTAAAAGCAATTGGCAATAATTTATAAAATCGTCTGCAGTATTTCTCTCCAGTTTGTTTGGGAATTTTTGTGTTTTTTAGCTCTGTGTAGCCATGAATGCTAAACGAAAAGAAACTTCGCCTGAAATTCGAAAATTAGTTATTAATTTGCATATTGAACGTGGAAAATCTATTAGAAAAACTGCTGAAACAATTAACTTGAGTCGTTCAACAGTTTTCAATATCATTAAACGATATAAAAAGAATCATATGATTCAGGATAAAAGAAGACCTGGCCGACCATCAAAGCTATCCAATGGAATAAAGCGAATTATCGTTCGAAATATTAAAAAAAATCCAAGAAATAGTGCTTCAAAAGTTGCTGCTGATTTACAAGCATTATATGGAATAATTGTTAATCCTGAGACTATTAGAAGGGTAATTCGATCTGCTGGATATCACGGTAGAGTAGGCAGGAAAAAATTCTTCGTAAGTGAAAAGAATAGAAAACTCAGACTAGCTTTCGCAAATCCAACATAAATAAGAATTCTGATTACTGGAATAAAGTTATATTTGCAGATGAGAGTAAATTTAATATATTTGGTTCTGACGGTAGAATCTTGGTGTGGAGAAAACCCAGGGAAGAATTTCGCAAACAGAACTTGGTACCAACAGTAAAACATGGTGGAGGAGGAGTTATGGTATGGGGGTGTATGTCGTCCGCTGGAGTTGGTAATCTTGTTTTTATTGACAGTATAATGGATCAGTATAAGTATATTGATATTTTAAAGGAAAATTTGAAATCTTCAGCACGAAAATTGAACCTTCATAACAATTTTAAATTCTACCAGGACAATGACCCCAAGCACACTGCTCTGAACGTTAGACTCTGGCTGCTTATAACTGTCCTGAAATAATAAAAACACCACCACAATCTCCAGACTTAAATCCCATAGAGAATATTTGGCAAGAATTCGCAAAAACACCATTTCTTCAAAACAACAACTAAAATCGATGCTTCAAGAAGAATGGGGTAAAATCACTCCAGAAATCACAAAAAAATTAGTCGAATCCATCCCAAAAAGATTAAATCATGTTTTAAAAGTAAAAGGAAATCCAACAAAATATTAAAACCTTTTAAAAAGTAAAATTTTTGGATAAATATTTGATGGAAAAGTAAGTGTCCCATCACTTATGTGAGCCATTTTTTGGTCCGTTCTGAACAATTGTATTTTTACTAAATTAATATTTTAATATTTTGACAAAATGTATGTTATGTAATAATTGTTACTAACTTTAAATATGAAACACACCCAAAAAAATTTTGCACATGTTTGTTTATTTATTTTATTGCAGTTTCTTTTTATAAAGCACAAGTGTCCCATCACTTTTGTGAGACACTGTATATCTATATATATATTTATTTAAATTATTCCTGGATCTGAATTCGGCTTGTAAAAGGTTAAGGTACACTGTTAAAAATATTCGTGTAAAATTTCGGGCAGAATCCGGCTGCAAATATTCTAACACCGTAAAAAAAAAAAAAAAAAAAAAAAAAAAAAAAATCTGTATTTATTATTTTGTTTCGCCCGTAAAACAGGAGTAACTTTAAACTGTATTAACACTTACCGTTACATAGCTTATTAAAACATTAGACAATCATCACAGAATCGCTCTTTTGGCGGGTTAAAACTGTAAGAATATGTGGATTCCTTTAATCTTCCAAGTATCTAAGAGATAAGAGCTCTTAATAAGGGGATCAGACCGTTTTTCCTCAAATAAGGCTGTTGCCCGTAAAAGTTTAAGGGCTAACGCTCTAATTACACATTTTCTGACGCTTAAATTGCAATAAATTTACAGTTTTTTCTAAGAGTATGTGCCTCCCTTCTGTGGCAATTTTTAAAAATATGAAAATTTTATCAAACACATGGGTTTTTAGTTAAAATAGAAAAATTTTCTAACATATACCAGATTTTATATACAAAACATAATAAAAAAAAACCTATTTTACAATAGAAAATAATAATATATACAAACTTACAAACTATATTTTGCTTCATAACATACCAATAAAGGAGTAGCATTTTTGTGACAAAATTTTATTACAATATGTAAAAAACTTTATTAAGAAGTAATATAACTCGTAAACGTACACAATGAAAAACCTAATTTTCCATAAAATGCAAATGAAGATTTTTATAGAGTGCTAAAAAATGCGTATAAAGTGTACTTTAAATTACACCATATTTGTTGGTGTTTACATAAACTAAACTCTGTGGCATTACAATTCATGGAGGATGAGCATCGACAAGGCCCATCCCTGTTTACTAGACCTTGGGCCCCGAGGTGCTATGCAGCATATGTTCCGGCCAGGTGATCAGCCTAATGCGAGACTCTCGGCGTTTAGTTCCCAAATAGGCTTGGTAGTCATTTTATCGCCCCCGAAGGGATGAAGGGCTGAGTGCACCGTGCCCAGTCGGGAGTCGAACTCATTACCTGCGACGCCGCAGTCAAATTTTCTGACCACTACGCCACTGGGATGTATTTATATCGTAAAATCATGTAACAATTTTATTAAAGAATTTTGCAATGTATATGTACACCTAATATTTACGTAATATAATATATACCTAATATGTATATATTATAAACATACTCCTAATATTATGTAATTATATATTTACGTATATTAAAATGTATTGTTTATCTTTCTGTGCTCTTTAAACGGTCATTTTCGGTTACAGAAAGTTCTGAATAAAGCTGAACCAAAAGCAAGGGAATTTTTGAATCCTAAATATTTGAATTTTAATTTAAATGATAAAAAATGAATCGAAACTTTAGACAAAAACAGTGATTTGATAGGCAATTATCTTTTAAAAGCCTTTTTCTTTTAAAAGCATTTCATCTTTTTACAGCATTCTTATCTTTTTAAACCATTCTTATCTTTTTAAAGCATTCCTTTCTAAAGCTACGGCTTTAAAGTCGATCGTAAGTGATAAATCGCAAAATATTCTTCATATGGTTACAAGTATTTACGAGTTATGAAAGCAATGGAGTTAACTCTCTCGCCAAAGTATAAATATTGGCAATGGAACTGCAACAACGAAATACCTTAAACACCATAGAATGGACATAAATAAATAATAAAAAAATGTTTTATATATTATTTAAATAAACTTTTATCAATTGCTAGTTTAATGTTAATAAAATAATTATTATAGAAAATAGATTGATTAAATAATATTTTTAGATACGTTCGTAACTATGCAAATATATAGCACCTATAATTGTCGTTCAGTCCGTCCGTCTGTCCGCATATAACAACACAAAAACTAGCCAACCGAATCGTTTGAATTTTTAAAATATATAATTATTACATGATTTTGCCGAGTCATTTCAAATTTTACGAAAATCGGATGAATAGTTCAATTACAGTGACAATCAAAATCATTCCATTACATTACGGTCAGTGCGACAAAAAGTTTCAAATGCATTTTAATGGTGTTGCACTCTTTCGAACATAATAAAATTGATATGCATCTATGAAGTATATACTGTAGTGTACATTCTGTATAATCTGTGATGCAAAAAACATTTTTTATTGATTTGCAGAGCCACAAACGTATTCCATTACATAATGGTTTAGGGAGAACATTGTTTGGTGCGCATTTTAATTGCATTAAACTATTTAACTTTTTATGAAATTTATATACGCTGCTGAGGAATACTACAAGCTATTTCCTGTAGAATAATAAATCAAATAGTATTTGCAGGGACACATAAAAGATTTCGGCTCCTATACTGTATCCGAAATACTGTATGCTATTACATCAATATCAGAATATTTTTAGGTGCATCTGTAATTATATAAATACGCAGCATCCTAGTGTCGTCATTCAGTCTGCCCGCCTGTCTGCCTGTCCGCATATAACAACACAAAAACTAAACAATCCAATCGTTTGGAATTAAAAATTTATAATTATTGTACAATTTTGCCGAGTCAATTCAAATTTTATGAAAATCGGGTGAATATTTCAATTACAGTGACAATCAAAAATATTTCATTATATTACGGTCAATGGGAAAATAAGTTTCAAATACATTTTAATGGTGTTACACTCTTTCGAACATAATAAAATATATATGCATCTATGAAGTATATACTTGTAATGTACACTGGTGTCCAAAATTTAAGCAGAATTGTTAATTAAGTAATTATTTTTAAGTAATGAAGAAATATGAATCGGAATGTGCTGAAACTCCAGGTGTGTAAACAAAATAGTACGCGTCACATATTTTCGCGAAGAGTTTTCCCCGAAATCGAACAGGGGACCGTCAACAAATTGAAAAAGAACGAAGATCTTTTGGATAACCCTGTCAAAACTAATGTAGCAAAAGCGTTCAAACTGCACATTATGATTAATTGGCTTATTGTAATGTACTGTGTTAATTTTTACAAGGATAGCATGTATACTCGTAGAGAAATTAAGGTTTTTATAAAAACAGTCTTAAGTTTTTCCAAGTTTTTTGCTTATAATTTGCAGAGTTCTTATTATAAAATAATGTTCTTTTCTGAAAATATGACAGACACCGTTGTACATAAAACCCTGTCATCAGAATTTAAAAATAATAAAAATTGTATGAAAAATGAGTATGTTTAGTAAATAATTTTTCATTGCGCATGCGTCAACGATATCAAAATGTCATTTGCATATTGTGTTAGCTAAATGTATAGAGCAACTTCTGTAAAAGTTTCAAAAACATAGCTTGAAAATTCTGAAAATGGGAGCCTATAGAATCAACTCAAAATCCGTTATTCCTAAAGGAAGCAAAAAAATCAGGGGTTTTACCTAAATATAGTTGTACGTGCAATATTGTGTAGGCACTAAACAATGGAATATGGATACAGCCCCTCATCTTTTTGCTTCATTTAGGGAATAAAGGATTTTGATCTCATTCTATCAACGATAATTTTCAGAATTTTTAAGCTATGTTTTTGAGACTTTCACAAAAGTTGCTCTATACATTTAACTAACATAATATGCAAATGAAATTTTAATAGCGTTCACGCATGCGCAGTAAAAAATTATTTAGTAAACCTGCTCATTTGTCACACAATTTTTATTATTTTTTAATTCTGATGACAGGGTATTGTGTACAATTATGTTTGTCATTTTTTCAAAAAAGAACACCATTTTATATTCAGAACTCTGCAAATTATAAGCAAAAAACTTAGGACTGTTTTTATAAAAACCTTAATTTCTCTACGAGTATACATGCTATCCTTGTAAAAATTAACACAGTACATTACAATAAGCCAATTAATCATAATGTGCAGTTTGAACGCTTTTGCAACATTAGTTTTGACAGGGTTATCCAAAAGATCTTCGTTCTTTTTCAATTTGTTGACGGTCCCCTGTTCGATTTCGGGGAAAACTCTTCGTGAAAATATGTGACGTGTACTATTTTGTTTACACACCTGGAGTTTCAGCACATTCCGATTCATATTTCTTTCATTACTTAAAAATAATTACTTAATTACCAATTATGCTTAAATTTTGGACACCAGTGTATATTCTGTATAATCTGTGGTGCAAAAAACATTTGTTATTGATTTACAGGGCCACATAAATGTATTCGACTGCATAATGGTATACCTGGAAACATTGTTTGGGGCGTATTTTAATTACATTAAACTATTTTTCATTTTATGAAATTTTGATATACGTTGCTGAGGTTTTATACAAGTTACTTCCTGTACATTTACAGGAACATACAAAATGTTTTGATTACTATACTGTATCCGAAGTTCTTAATATTAGTATCTTAGTATTAGCATCTTAATATTTTTAAAACTTCGTTATAGTACGAAGCGTACGCGTTATCGCTCAAATTTAAATCAATCATTAGGCCCAAACAGAGGAGTCGCGTGGATCACGGGGTCACTCTTTCACATTAGCCGTGCGTTTTTTCTCTAATTGAAAATGATCACTTATATTTAAACATTCTAAAGTAGACTTTCAATGTATTATGCACTAAAAACTGTATTATTAAAGTTTTCTACTTTTTTGCGAACGCACATGGTTGTGTTTGGGCTTAATGTGGCGGATTTTAGGGTTACACTTTTGGCGTTGCACCCATCCACTATACTTCACCTGTATCCTTTCTTTTTACTCTATGTGAGAAATCATAGTATTTGTTTTCAGCGAAGCCTTTTCAAAAATCGTTTGAAAATTAAAATAGAATGACAACCACTATCGAAGTTAGGTTTGGCAAGTTTTTGACAGTGTGAGGTTTTATCCGGTTTAAACCGTCATGACAAAAACCTTTTGTCAAAAACTTCGTCAGAAACCTCAAATACTACACTGATCTGTAAAATTTCACATTAAATATCTGTCACACACATACAACAATAGATGTAATATGAAAAATTCACTATTACTGTATTGTATATTATCATTTACGGAAAAAAAGAAAAAATATATCTGTCATAAATCTGAAAATTTGGCCTGACTTCAAACTTGCTCAATTAGCAATGCTTCTGCTATCAAGCTCTGGTAACTCAGCATCAATTGAGAAAGTATTTTCTAACTTTAGCTTCATACACTCTAAACTCAGAAATCGTTTGAGTGTAAATAAATGTTCTAAATTGGTTATGTGTTATAGGATGCTGCGGGGTAAAATTGATCCAGATTATTAACTGTACAAAATCATTTTCTTTTGTTTGAAAATTCTAAAAAACAAAAATGTTTTACAGTAGACTCTTTCAAATCCGTACAGCTTGGGACTAGAGTCTGTGTGGGTTTTAGAATTTCGCAGATTTCTGGTCATTGCTTTGTTTATATTTTTTAAACAGTAATTTGAATGTAATAATTAATGCAATCAACATTATAATGAATGCTTACAATATAATAAAATATAAAAATAAGTAATAAACTAAAATCATAAAAATTTAGATAATTTTTAAAATTATTAAAATATTAAAAGTAAAGATCAAGTAAATAATCAATAATGTATGATTAAATATTCATTATAAACATTTACTGTATTTTTCCTAAATTATTCAATGAAACTTACCGTATAAAGGTACACTGTTAATTCAGATCAAAGTCATAAAATAAGGAAATTTTATTTCAGATTTAGCCAGACTTAATAGCCAAAAAAGCTTGATTAATACAGAAATATATTTGGTATGGAGATTGTCATTAACAATGATATCAGCAATATCTTGAATTTTTTCAAAATAAATTTATTCTTCCTTCATGAAAATACATGAATTCAGTATTATTAATGAAAATTACAAAATAAAATACGTATTGAATTCGTATAACACTAAAAAAGTCAAATTCTGTCTTTATATCTGAGCTGAATGTTTCATTGTTTACATCCATAAATTATGTGCGGGTTTTAGAGAGTTGCGGATTTGAGGGAATCTACTGTATTGCAATTAAAGTAATTTAAATTTTTTTAATTATTATATTATTTTAATTAATTCTAAATAAAAAATTACTTAAATCATGAAGACTTATTCAATGTTTCCCTCTTGTTCTTAAAATGTTTTAAAGTCATTAGATTTTTTTGACGGTTTAAGGCAGTTTTTGACGGTTGTCCTGTCAAAAACCTGTTTCTGACGTCAGAAACCCAACCCTGATCGAAGTACTTAATAAACGAGATTTAAAAAGCGTCTTAGATGACATAAAATTTTATTATTAAATTTTCATCTAATAAGAGAAAGACTGAATAATATTATTTCTTGCTATTTAAATTCCGAAATTTTCTTTTTAAGATTGTGACAGGAGATTAAATATTTAAAGAAATTGACTTTAAAAAGTATTTGAATAGTTATTTAAATCTAATATATAAAAGTAATAAAAGAAATGCAGTTTAAATTCACGATGAAGTTAACAGATAGAAAGATAATAAAATTGAAAACTGGGAATTCTAAACAGGGAAGAATTTTAAATTAAACATCATATTTCGAAGTACGACTAAGAAGCTGTCTTTGTGCAAATGTCACAAAAAAAAAAAAAAAAAAAAAAAAAAAAAAAAAAAAAGCCAAATATTACTGACATGTTTAATTTACATATTTATGTAAAATAGAATGGAGGTATTTACTCTCTCACATTAAAAAAATCTGCATCGCATAGGACATCGCTTTTACTTAAGGAAACCATCAATAGGTAATGTTTAAATATGCATCATTTAAAACTGTTTGTGATAAATTAAAGGGTATTATCGAGTCAGATTTTGTTAAGAGAGCTTGTTAGTTTTCTTTTGATTTTCAAAGGTATTATATTTATGTGTATACACACACATAAATAAGATATTTTAAATGTTACTTAAATATCTATAGTTAGAATATGCATAAGACATCTTCCAATAAAATTATAGTTCATTTAATTAATAAATAAAAAATAAGTATCTATTCATTTAATATTGCATTTGTTTTACTAATTTCTCAATAGATGACAGCACTAACTTGTTTTATTTGACAACATTGAAGTTTGGTGGTACTATAGAAGACACTGGTACTATACATTGTAGTTTGTCTGTTTGATATTGGGATATACCCCTTGCTCCAATTTTTGAAATATCTTTATTTTTTTTTCTGGCAACAGTTGAATGTAATCATAACAGTCTATTTTTGATACATTATTTTAAGATATTATTAGAAAAAGAAAAATATTAATATTGAATAATAATAATAATGATAATTTATACCTGTTTATCCTGTAAAACATTATTAAAGTATAAATCCATCAGTAGCACATGTTATATTACTTCTAATAATGTAAATTTACCGCTAGTATAAATATTATCAGTTACAGCTTGTAAAACAGAAATTTATGAAAAAATAAAAATGAATAGTAAAATCCAATTTCATGAAGATTCAGATGCAGAATTCAAAGTTACAGCTTTTTTCGACACAAAAATATGAGTTATGTGCAAAACACTATCCACTTTGCAATCTATTTTGCAGCGATTAATTTGAATTTAACATTAAGAGTTTCAATTTTTTCTAACATGGATAAATCCTAAACTTAATCCTACTTGACAGAATGACATCTCATTAGTTGCTCAAATGTACAATTTTCCGGAAAAAATCAAATATATCATCAAAATTAGATGTTAGTACTGAAAGCTTAAAGTTTGTTATAATTTCTGTACGTAAGACAACAACATTTTAAACAAAATGTAAGTGTAGCATGCATTCACAGACTTTATCCCTAATGAATCGATACGCAATCATATTTTCATAGATGTTTTCTGGCAGTACTAGTGATGTTTTATTATTTTTTCCCCAGGAATGTACATTTCAAATAATTTTAATGTTCTCCCATGTCATAAAGCTTTCAAATTTCTGAAAATGCATTAACTATTTATCACTTGTATTCTGTACATTTTTCTTTTATTTTTCCTAATGTCTTTTTATGGCGATTGCATCAAATAAATAAATTACTAGATCAAACATTAAATTTGATGCAAAAAATGTGCTTTCAAAGAACAAAGGAGAAAAATGAAAGTGTTAATAATTGCTTTCATTGTCGAATAAATCAACAAAAAGTATAGCTTTTTTTATTTTACATGAATAACTTATTCATTTTTGTATATTTATTTATAACATTTGCATGTAAATAGCTCCTATGTCCCACATCGAAACATAATACATGATTTAAATTTCTTTATCTGCTTAAAATTCTCCGTATTCCATTTAATTATCTTTCTCTTTTAATTTTCAAGTACATTTGAATTGCATTTCTGACGTCATAGTACTAACAACTATCTAAATGTTAATTTTCACATTAAAATTAATTGTCTAAGATAATTCATGCTCCATGAAATAAAATACAAAATTAAAAACAAATTGACGAACATTAAAATTTGAAAAAAGCTTATTTTATTAATCCATTCTGTTTCTCGTCAGACATTTTAGTAATGAAATTTATTCTGACAAAATGCTTTTGTAATCTGTTTTATTTTAAGTAAATCAATAATAGTTACCAATCTATTTTAATCTTCAGACGATATAAGAAACAACTTGAAATAGTTCTTCTTTAAAGGCAATGTTGTATTTTTAAGTACTTTTAAGGATCTTCCTTTATGTAAAGCTCTGAAATTTCCGAAAATACATTAGCTGTTTATAGCTCGTTTCCTAGATTTTTTTTTTTAAATTAATTTTCTTTTATGATGATACTACAAATAAATAAACGACTGGATTAGAAATATTACATGATTTAGTGCATAAGAACAATGAGCAGGGAAAGAAAAGCATCAACGTTTGTTTTATAGTATTTTAACGAAAATAGTTACTCTATCGTAAAAATACTGTATGATTTTACTTTTTTATATAAAACTTCCCATGCCTAATTGTATTATCTCCTTTAAACTCCCCGGTACACTTGAACTATATTTCCGCGGTTACTTTATTTACGTATATTTGATTTTAAAAACTCCATTAAAGTCAATTTATTTATTTATTTTGTATTACAATCAATTGCTTGAAATAGTTCAATCTCAGTCAAATAACGAAATAAAGCATAGCAACAAATTGTCGAAATTTAAATTTAAGAAAATGCATATTTTATTCATGCATTCTATTTCTCGTTAGAAATGTAAGTAATATAATTTATTCTGTCAGAACGCTTTTGTAATCTGTTTTATTTTAAGTAAATCAATAATGGCTTCCATTCTATTTTAATCTGCAGACGATTTAAGAAAATGATTGGAATATTTCTTTTTTAAGGGTAAATATTGTACTTTAGAAGTGCTTTTAAAGATTTTCCATTTTATAAAGATTTAGAATTTCCGAAAATACATGAGCTATTTATTGGTTGGTTTTTAAACCTTTTTTTTTTTTTTTTTTTTTTTTTTTTTTTTTTGACAAATGTTCTTTTATGACTATTGTACGAAATAAATGAAAAGCTGCCAAATTAGAAATAATAGGTGATGCAATATACTATACAGGGTGTATCTAAACTACTGGGCAAAACTTTAAGGAGTGATAGTACACATAAAGACAAATAATATTAAATGGGAAACTAAGGGTCCCAAACGTCTTCCGAAGGAGATAGCCGCCATCAAAGTTTAGGGTGCAAAATTTGAAATGATTATAAAAAACGGAAAAATTGGTCGATTCGTTTGCGGTTTTCACGAAAGCTATTCTTTATGTCAGTATTTTCTTGAAAATAAATTATAAAGATAAATTTCAAAAAATGACGATAGAAGGCGCTATAGACTTTGGAGTAACGAAAAACTATTTTTTACCGTTATTTTTTGCATCTCAAAAATTTTTTTTTAGAAGTTTAGACATAAACTTAAATTTTGAGCTCAAAACCTGTGGTTAAGTATCGCAAACTGAACTGTGTTCAATAGGAGTGGGTAGGTTCAAATTTCAAATGATTATAAAAAACATAAAAATTGATCAATTGATTTGCGGTTTTCACTAAAATTATTCTTTACGTCAGTATTGTCTTGAAAATAAATTACACAGATAAATTTCAAAAAATGCCGATAGAGGGCGCTTTAGACTTTGGAGTAACGTACAACTAGTTTTTATCGTTATTTTTTGCATCTCATTAAAATTTTTTAAAGCTTAGACATAAACTTAAATTTTGTGCTGAAAATCTGAATCATTGAGAGTGGTTAACTAGCGCTAGCTGAACTGTGTTCAATGGGGGTGGGAAGGTTCAACTTTCAAATGATTATACAAAACGGAAAAATTGGTCGATTCGTTTGCGGTTTTTTCTAAAAATATTCTTTATGTCAGTATTTCCTTAAAAATAAATTTTAAAAATAATTAAAAAAAAATCCGTTAGAGGGCGTCTTAAACTTTAGAGTAACCAACAATATTTTTTAACTGTTATTTTTGTATCTAATTAAACGCTTGCAAAAGCTTAGACTTAAATTTTTAGCTCAAATTCTGAATCGTTGAGAGGGGTTAAGAAGCGCAAACTGAACTGTGTTCTGGAGTTGAAATGTTACCCTGCCCACCCTCCGAACACAATTCACTTTTTCGCTTCTTAATTACTCACAACGATTCAGATTTTGAGCTCAAAATTTAAGTCTAAGCTTTTAAAACATTGATTTAGACAAAAAAAAAAATAACAGTTAAAAATAATTGTTAGTTACTCTAATGTTTAAGGCGCCCTCTAACGGAATTTTTTGAAATTTATCTTTAAAATTTATTTTCAAGGAAATACTGACATAAAGAATGTTTTAGAGAAAACCGCAAACGAATCGACCAATTTTTCCGTTTTTTATAATCATTTGAAATTTGTACCTCCCCACCTCCATTGAACACAGTTCAGTTTGCGTTACTTAACCACTCTCAACGATTCAGATTTTCAGCTCAAAATTTTAAGTTTATGTCTAAGCTTCTAAAAAATTTAATGAGATGTAAAAAATAACGGTAAAAACTAGTTGTACGTTACTCCAAAGTCTAAAGCGCCCTCTATCGGCATTTTTTGAAATTTATCTGTGTAATTTATTTTCAAGACAATACTGACGTAAAGAATAATTTTAGTGAAAACCGCAAATCAATTGACCAATTTTTATGTTTTTTATAATCATTTGAAATTTGAACCTACCCACTACCATCGAACACCGTTCAGTTTGCGCTACTTAAAAACAGATTTTGAGCTCAAAATTTAAGTTTATGTCTAAACTTCTAAAAAAAATTAATGGGACGCAAAAAATAACGGTAAAAAATAGTTGTTCGTTACTCCAAAGTCTAAAGCGCCCTCTATCGGCATTTTTTGAAATTCATCTTTATAATTTATTTTCAAGAAAATACTGACATAAAGAATAGTTTTCGTGAAAATTGCAAACGAATCGACCAATTTTTCCGTTTTTTATAATCATTTCAAATTTTGGACCCTAAACTTTGATGGCGCCTATCTCCTTCGGAAGACGTTTGGGACCCTTAGTTTCCCATTTAATATTATTTTTCCTGATGTGTACTATCACCCCTTAAAGTTTTGCCCAGTAGTTTAGATACACCCTGTACAATAAACAATGAAAATAAATAAAAGTAATAATAACGATTGTTTTTTGTTGATAATAATTTATAAGGGCTACAAATTTAATCTAATGGTTTCATTTTCAATCAAATAGAGCAGCGGTTCCCAAACTATGGGTCGCGGAACAATCGAGGTTTGTCACAGAATATACATTGTATTTCAACTGTTTCAATAATACAGTCGACTCTGGTTAATTCGAACTCGTCGAGACCGCAAGAAATGTTCGAATTATCCAAAGTTCGAATTATGAAAAGTGTGAGAGGAAAATATGTTTAAAAGTGTACTGTTAAAAAGTAATTAATATTATAGTTTTTTTTTAAATTTATTTCGGTTGTTTTCATCTGAATGTAACTTAATATTAAATTAAAAGATATAAATACATAAACTAATTAATAATATTAAAATAATATAAATAAAATATGAAAATTAATAATACGATATGAAACAATTACTCAAATGTTAATTGTACTATAATTTTCTTACCTGAAATTAGATTAACATTTAAGAAATTATTTACACTATTTATCATCATTATGGGAAAAAAATATCAATTGTTGCTTGCATAGTCCTATTCATTTTTTACTTTTTAGTCAGTTTTTCTATTTGTAACAAGCAGTCAAGTTCTTTGTCCGCTGACGGACAGACAAGCCCCCCCCCCCCCAAAAAAAAAGGATATTAAATGCATGGTATTATATGTATACTAGTTCAGAACAATTCTGTCAAAAAAAAGAAGAAAGAAAACTTTTTTTTCAAGGATCTGTAATCCACGAGAAAGTAAGGAAAAATGAAAAAATTAAATTCTCGTTTGTTCGAATTAAACGAAGTGAAGAGAGAATGGGTTCGAATAAATGGAAAATTTTAACCTTATTCCGGCATTGAAAATTTTAGGACTTCATTCTTAGTTTGAATTAAACGAAGATTCGATTTATCCGACTTCGAATCAACAAGATCCGACTTTATAACAATTTGAATAGCAAGGTAAAAATCCTTAATTTCATTCTTTATGAATATATGAGCAGAACATCCATAAATATCAAAATCAGTTTTGAATTCCTTAATGTAATTCAACACGACATACTTTTGTAGATATGTAAAAAAAAAAAAAAAAAGAAAGAAAAAGAAAAAGAAAGAAAGAAAAAGAAAGAAAAAAAGAAACATTTGCGTGTAGAAAGCAACTTAAGGTTAAAATTACCTAATTGTTATCCTGATTTAAATGTCCTCATCAGTAAACACTATTGTTAGAAACCTCACTGGTTATAAAGTTATGTTTTGGTAATAATTAAACAATTTTAAATTATCTTTGTTTTTTGTTCTAATTATTATTCCACTTACACACACTGGGATTACCAATTGTTTTTTTTATTGGTAGTGTTTTTTTCGTACGAAAATTGGCCTTTTTCGCAGGAAAATATCTGATAGTTTATAGAGGTCATACAATATCCATACCGGTATAAACCCTTATATTAGGTGGGTCACGAAAAATGTTTTTACTTGAAGGTGGGTCGCGTACCGATAAAGATTGGGAACTGCTGAAATAGAGTATTTCAAGTACTTGAAAGATTCATATGTTTTAGTTATGCATATTTCAATAATATTAAATCTTTTCACAGAGTTGTAATTAAGGGGGTGCAACAAAAGTGCCGTGATTTTTTTTTTATATTCAATTAAATTAATTTTACGCCTGATACGAATAAGACTTTTCCTACTATGGTTGTTATTGTATTTTAGTCGCTAAATTTAACACTGAAAAACGATGTTGAATCTGTGTAATAAGTGTTATATCCAGCGGTCAGAAGTAGCGCGCTATGCATTAATTAAATTGGTTCAAAAGTATAATTGTGCGCAAACGTATTACATAGGAAAGTGGGATCGCATAACATCTCTCGTACATTAAGCGATATGCATATACAGGGTGTCAGAAAAGTCTGGAAACGGCCGAATAACTCGAGAAATACATATGAGATTGAAAAACGTAAATATACGTGTTAAATATTTTTAAATAAGCTACTCAGTGATACCAAATTTGACCTTCGAAACCGACCCCCTGGGGGTCAGAGGGGGTCCAACTTTGAAATCTTAAATTATAACCCCCATTTTTTATTGCAGATTCGGATTCTACGGACAAAAATACGTAACTTTTGTATTTAATGTTTATTTCAAATCTTCGTTTATCACGGTGTAATCGAGCATATTAAATCGATACATATTCCCGCTTTTCCAACGGGATTTTCCCTAATCGAAACTGATTGGGCAGAATTTTTGACGTCAAATTCCTTGTCTTTTGTAGGAATAGCGTTTCCTGAAAATCACCCGTGGCGATTATTTCAATAGTGCTACACTGTTAAAAATTTGACCCATTTGCTGCAGCGTCACTCCACAACTATTATAGAATATCTCTTTTGTGACCAATGAGAATGCTCCATAACACAGTAAAGTAATCGTTTTCTATAAAAGCGATGGAGTGACGATGCAGCAAAAGGGTCAATTTTTTTACAGTGTACTTTACTGTGTTATGGAACATTCTCATTGGTCACGAAAGAGATATTCTATAAAAGCTGTGGAGTGACGCTAAAGCAAATGGATCAAATTTTTAACTGTGTAGCACTACCGAAATAATCGGCACGGGTGATTTTCAGGAAACGCTATTATTGCAAAAGACGAGGAATTTGATGTCATAAATTCTCCTCAATTAGTTTCGATTAGGGAAAATCCCGTTGGAAAAGCCGAAATATGTATCGATTTAATATGCTCAATTACACCGTGATAAACGAGGATTCGAAATAAACATCAAATACAAAAGTTACGTATTTTTGTCCGTAGAATCCGAATCTCCAATAAAAAATGGGGGTTATAATTTAAGATTTCAAAGTTGGACCCCCTCTGACCCCCAGGGGGTCGGTTTCGAAGGTCTAATTTGGTATCACTGAGTAGCTTATTTAAAAATATTTAACATGTATATTTACGTTTTTCAATCTCATATGTATTTCTCGAGTTATTCGACCGTTTCCAGACTTTTCGGACACCCTGTATATATGATATCATAGTTCGCACACTCCTTGGACTTTCCAAGGACTCTGGCACCACTATTAATGATAAGAAAATTTATATTTAATTTTTAAGTAAAATAATTCGCAATTAGCATCTTTATTATCAAATTTTACAATATTTTTCTGGAATGAAATACTTTGAAAATACTGTTAAAATTTTCTGGTAAAGTTGTGCGAACCCTGATATATATATGATGCTATAAATAATGGTTATCCTAAAAAATTCATATATTCTTTAATTTATAATTAGATATTACATGATCTTATAATTAATTATTTGCTTAAAAAATGTATAAAAAAATTATAAAACATACAAATAATAATAAAAAATTAAAAATGTTAAAAAGTAATAAAAAATTATATTTATAGGTTGGTTGGGTGGGTAGATGTTAGAGTACGGAGGAGGGTGGTATTGTCTGGAGAAAAACGCAAAAGTTAATTATTAAAAAAAAAATTACACACACACACATCTTTATATATAAAAATCTTCTGTGCGTGTGTATGTAACTGAACTCCTCCTAAATGACTGGACCGATTTTAATGAAATTTTGTGTGTGCGCTCCAGTGGATTCGAGAATGGTTTAGATTCACATTTTATCGAAATTGATTCAGAACTTTTTTAGTAACTAGGCAAAAACTAATAGTTAGTGATTTTTCGCTAATTAAAAGTGCTATAAATATAAAAGAAAGTCTGGATTTCGTATTAATCACAGCACAAAAAAATCTACCGAACCAAAAATCTTGAAAATTGGGGTAAAAATACTTCTTTTAACATCGAGTGCCGCTAAGAAGGGATTTTCGAAAATCCCCCCCCCCCCTAAGGAGGGTAAATAAAAGAACGAACTTAAAAAAAAATTCCTTTAAAATCGGCTTTTGTAGATATTTTTCAACTGATAACATATTTTAGTGCATTTTTTCATTCTCAATCGAATGGTACTAAGCAAATTCGTTTAAATCCAGTAGTTCGTGAGATAATTCACATTTTCCTAATTTGGCGATGTCTGCGGCGCAAAAACCTGAAATTTCCAATGCTTATCTATATATATAAAAGAAAGTCTGGATTTCGTATTAATCACAGCACAAAAAATATACCGAACCAAAAATCTTGAAAATCGGGGTAAAAATACTTCTTATAACATCGAGTGCCGCTAAGAATGGATTTTCGAAAATTCCACCCCTAAGAGGAGTAGAAAAAAGAGCGAACTTTTAAAAAATTCCTTTAAAATCGGATTTTGTAGATATTTTTTCAACTGATAACATATTTTAGTGTATTTTTCCATGCTGAATAGAATGGTACTAAGCAAATTCTTTTAAATCCAGTAGTTCGTGAGATAATTCACATTTTCCTAATTTGGCGATGTCTTCGCCGCAAAAACCTGTAATTTTCAACGCTTATCTATATATATAAAAGAAAGTCTGAATTTCGTATTAATCACGGCACAAAAAAATATACCGAACCAAAAATGTTGAAAATTGGGGTAAAAATACTTCTTATAACATCGAGTGCCGCTAAGAAGCGATTTTCGAAAATCCCCCCCCCCCCCCTCTAAGGAGGTTAAAAAAAAGAACGAACTTTAAAAAAATTCCTTTAAAATCGGCTTTTGTAGATATTTTTCAACTGATAACATATTTTAGTGCATTTTTTCATTCTGAATCGAATGGTAAGTGTAATAAGATTACTAAGCAAATTTGTTTAAATTCAGTAGTTCGTGAGATAATTTACATTTTCCTAATTTGGCTATGTCTTCGGCGCAAAAACCTGAAATTTTCAATGCTTATCTTTATATATAAAAATCTTCCCTGCGTGTGTATGTCACTGAACTTAAACGACTGGACCGATTTTAATGAAATTTTGTGTGTGTTCCAGTGGTTTCGAGAATGGTTTAGATTCACATTTTATCGAAATTGATTCAGTACTTTTTTAGTATTAGGCAAAATTAATAGTTTGTGATTTTTCGCTAATTAAAAGTGTTATATATTAAAAGAAAATCTGGATTTCGTATTAATCACAGAAAAAAAATATACCGAACCAAAAATCTTGAAAATTCGGGTAAAAATATTTCTTATAACATCGAGTGCATCTAAGAAAGGTTTTTGGAAAATTAACTTTTAAAAAATTTCTTTAAAATCGACTTTTGTAGATATTTTTCAACTGATAACATATGTTACTGAATTTTGTATTCTGAATCGAATGGTACTAAGCAAATTAACCGACTTCAGAAAATCGTTAACTTTTAACTAAAAAGAGAAAAATAAACTTTTCTATCAAAAATTGAACCGACTTCAAAAAATACTGAAGAGTGAAAAATAATTTCGTTACATAATTGTAATAAGAAATTAAATTAAGAGCGTAGTGTTTATCGTGCCTATTACCATATTTACGTACATTTATTTGATTTCCTGGAGTCGGTGCCAAGAAGGGCAACGTCGGTCGGTGACAGGACAACGTCTGTCGGGTCCGCTAGTATATATATATAAAATTGAGAGTGGGTTATTTATTTTAGCATACTTTTTAAACTGTTTAATTGACACCAATATATGGATATTTGTCTAGTTATATCTATAGTTAAATAGCTAATAAATGTTACTGATTAAAGTAACAAAATGGTATTTTAAGTTATATGTTAATATGAATGTTATCTCTTAATTCTAATTTTAATTATTTTATTAATTTAATTTTATGTTAATATCGATTATTAATTACTTTCTCCGGTTCAATTATATTTCCATTCAGCTTTATCTTTTTTGTTTGTTATGGATAACTATTATTTTTACTTATTTTCAACTCCTTTTTTGTAAAATATCTTTGTTCCTTGTTTAATAATTTGGTTTTTGTGTGCTGGTAGCCCCAAATACGTATTATTTTGCTATTTCATGGCTAATACGTGGATGAAACCGCACACTTCATTTGTAGTTCCAGAGCATTTGGTGCCTGATGAATCTGCTTTTGGGGCTACAAATTCCATTTGCATTCATTATATTTATTTATTTTTTCAGATTTACTCGTTACACTATTTTTTTATTTTATTATAATTCAATTCAATTCTAATTCTTCGTTTTGGTTTATTGTTTTATTGATAAAACACATTGGTGAATCTTGTCTACTTTTAATGGTATTATATTAGCATTCAAATTTTTATGCTGCTCCGCGCGTGTAATTATGAATGTATACAATTTGATATTTAATTGATATCTTTCCTTCTTGAATAGTCATAATGAATTTTTTCCTATTGTGGTATCTTATATATAATTTATATATAACATCCGTTGCTAATAGCAATTTTATAAATATGGTGCGCATAGGTAATTGCTTCTATCCGCATAACCTTTGTGTATTGTCTGTGAGATTTCTACAATGTAGTTTTCCGTTACCACTTAATAGGATTTCCATTAAGAGTTGCAAATCGTTTCATCATGAATATTATATATGGTATATTTATAATATTTTATCTGTTAATTTTGCTATTATGTTTAATTCATTGTCTTGATATATGGTACATTAAATGTCAACATCAGTATTCATTATTTATTATTTTTTAATATTAAAGTAATACATTGAAATTATCATTATTTATTATTTTTTGATATTAACTAAATACATTGAAATTATGATTATTTAAGCCTATGTGAAATGTAGTAACAATGTGAGGATTGTGCTGAGATGTTAATTGGATAAGTTGATGGTTTATTATGTACGGAGATTATTTCACTTTTGAATGAGTCGATTTTGGGATTTTGCCTTTATTGTACTGTGAGTACTATGATTCTTATTATATGTGGTGTGGGATGGTAGTATTATGGTCGTGTTTTTTTTTTTTTTTTTTTTTTTTTTTTTTTTTTTTTTTTTTTTTTTTTTTTTGAGGTTTGAGTACTGCTTTAAAGCTTTGTACATATTGTATCTATTTTCATTTTATAGTTGTATTATTCTAGATCCTTTTCTTTAGTAAATTATATTAGTCAAGATACTCGATTATTTAATTGTAATTTTTCTATTTTTATCTTTTTATTATATTTGTAATATCTCTTATATTATGGCAGTACTTAGTAAAAATCTCGATCCTGGCAAGATACACAATGCTTCTTTGCAGTGTAGTGCCCGGTACAGGAGCAATAATAGGGTTACTCCTGGATCGTCATCCAGTTTCCATATACATGCTCCTCCTCCTCAATTATATTTTCAGAAATGTTCTGATATTTGATGTAAAACTTGTCCATCTGCTTCTCAGTCACAAATCGTATCAGATACTCATATTTCTATTTTTTGTAAGGCTTTTAATGTAATTTATAGTATAAAGAGTAACATTTGCAATTTGAAATATATTGGTGAAACTTCTGGTCCTCTTCATATACGCATGAATCAACATCGGTCAGATTCTGATAAAAATTTAGCAAAAAATATACAGTCTACAGCTGAAATACAGCATTTTCATAAACATAAATTTAAAAATACTACTATTGAAATAATACAAATTCAGAAAAATAAATCTGAGCGTCTGTATTTAGAGTCTTCATTTATGAAATATTATAATACAATTTATCCTTATGGTCTTAATAGTGAGGTTTTTAAAAGATCTGTTAATGTTTTTTCATCTATAAATGATACTACAGATTATTCTCCCATTTATCATAGTTTAAATCATCTTATAAATCCTAAAACAACACGTAACAAAAGAGGAAAATGATCATCTTCTAGTATTACTCCTAAAAGCATTATAATTCAACAAATTAATAATCTTCATCGTAATTATTTAAAAAATTACAATTGGTTTCTAATACGTAAATATATTTTTGGAATAAAAAAGAAACATATAGTACAATATTTAAATATTTTTCTCAGTAAAACTTACTCTAAACATTTTTCAGATGTTTTTTATGATCTCATTATGACTCGTATCAACCTTTACAATATAAATTTACTAAAAAAACCTAAAAATTTACAAACTAATACTCAAATGGTAATTACTTTTTCTAATCCAATATTTAATAAAATCAATATTAGTTCCATATTAAATGATAAAAACTGTCAATTTCCTATTAATAATATTCATATATCTAAAACCTTTAAGTATCCCATATCTATCGGAAGAACGATTTTTTACTATAATTCTTTCTCTAAATCTTCTTTTGATGCTAGTACATTACCCTGTAAATGCAATGACCCCTCCCTACAAAAATATATAAATAATGATCATGGACATATTATTACTGGTAATCTTAATCTAGTAGATGATTTACAACTTAGAAGAATTATGGGTTATGGGACCAAGTATAGAATTTCATCCAAATTAAACATTAAATCTATCATAAAAAAATTTACCTATGATCTTTATATATAAAAATCTTCTGTGCGTGTGTATGTAACTGAACTCCTCCTAAATGACTGGACCGATTTTAATGAAATTTTGTGTGTGCGCTCCAGTGGATTCGAGAATGGTTTAGATTCACATTTTATCGAAATTGATTCAGAACTTTTTTAGTAACTAGGCAAAAACTAATAGTTAGTGATTTTTCGCTAATTAAAAGTGCTATAAATATAAAAGAAAGTCTGGATTTCGTATTAATCACAGCACAAAAAAATCTACCGAACCAAAAATCTTGAAAATTGGGGTAAAAATACTTCTTTTAACATCGAGTGCCGCTAAGAAGGGATTTTCGAAAATCCCCCCCCCCCCTAAGGAGGGTAAATAAAAGAACGAACTTAAAAAAAAATTCCTTTAAAATCGGCTTTTGTAGATATTTTTCAACTGATAACATATTTTAGTGCATTTTTTCATTCTCAATCGAATGGTACTAAGCAAATTCGTTTAAATCCAGTAGTTCGTGAGATAATTCACATTTTCCTAATTTGGCGATGTCTGCGGCGCAAAAACCTGAAATTTCCAATGCTTATCTATATATATAAAAGAAAGTCTGGATTTCGTATTAATCACAGCACAAAAAATATACCGAACCAAAAATCTTGAAAATCGGGGTAAAAATACTTCTTATAACATCGAGTGCCGCTAAGAATGGATTTTCGAAAATTCCACCCCTAAGAGGAGTAGAAAAAAGAGCGAACTTTTAAAAAATTCCTTTAAAATCGGCTTTTGTAGATATTTTTTCAACTGATAACATATTTTAGTGTATTTTTCCATGCTGAATAGAATGGTACTAAGCAAATTCTTTTAAATCCAGTAGTTTGTGAGATAATTCACATTTTCCTAATTTAGCGATGTCTTCGCCGCAAAAACCTGTAATTTTCAACGCTTATCTATATATATAAAAGAAAGTCTGAATTTCGTATTAATCACGGCACAAAAAAATATACCGAACCAAAAATGTTGAAAATTGGGGTAAAAATACTTCTTATAACATCGAGTGCCGCTAAGAAGGGATTTTCGAAAATCCCCCCCCCCCCCTCTAAGGAGGTTAAAAAAAAGAACGAACTTTAAAAAAATTCCTTTAAAATCGGCTTTTGTAGCTATTTTTCAACTGATAACATATTTTAGTGCATTTTTTCATTCTGAATCGAATGGTAAGTGTACTAAGATTACTAAGCGAATTTGTTTAAATTCAGTAGTTCGTGAGATAATTTACATTTTCCTAATTTGGCTATGTCTTCGGCGCAAAAACCTGAAATTTTCAATGCTTATCTTTATATATAAAAATCTTCCCTGCGTGTGTATGTCACTGAACTTAAACGACTGGACCGATTTTAATGAAATTTTGTGTGTGTTCCAGTGGTTTCGAGAATGGTTTAGATTCACATTTTATCGAAATTGATTCAGTACTTTTTTAGTATTAGACAAAATTAATAGTTTGTGATTTTTCGCTAATTAAAAGTGTTATATATTAAAAGAAAATCTGGATTTCGTATTAATCACAGAAAAAAAAAATATACCGAACCAAAAATCTTGAAAATTCGGGTAAAAATATTTCTTATAACATCGAGTGCATCTAAGAATGGTTTTTGGAAAATTAACTTTTAAAAAATTTCTTTAAAATCGACTTTTGTAGATATTTTTCAACTGATAACATATGTTACTGAATTTTGTATTCTGAATCGAATGGTACTAAGCAAATTAACCGACTTCAGAAAATCGTTAACTTTTAACTAAAAAGAGAAAAATAAACTTTTCTATCAAAAATTGAACCGACTTCAAAAAATACTGAAGAGTGAAAAATAATTTCGTTACATAATTGTAATAAGAAATTAAATTAAGAGCGTAGTGTTTAGCGTGCCTATTACCATATTTACGTACATTTATTTGATTTCCTGGAGTCGGTGCCAAGAAGGGCAACGTCGGTCGGTGACATGACAACGTCTGTCGGGTCCGCTAGTATAGATATATTTATTTATAAACTTGCAATTTATTATAATAAACCCATTGAATATTTTAATCAATGGAAAATATTAGTTATCGATAAATTAACCAGGTCCTTAAAATATAATATTTCACAACTAGAATATGTAAATACACAGCATCTGTTTAAGCAAATCAATAAATTACAACAAAACTTTGTAATAACTTATGTTGATAAATCTCCAAATAATTATGCAATTATTTGTAAATCTTATTATCATCAACTGCTTAAATCTAGTATATCTAATAATAACACATTCCAAAAAATTAATGATAACTTACTTGCCAATAATCGTAAAATTAAAGGATTTTATAAATTATTAGACATTAACCCTACTAACTTTAAATATCCTTATCTAGTCCTTATACCCAAATTTCAAAAGCATCCTGTTAAATTCAGAACTGTTACAATTGGTTGCAATACTTATAATAATGCTGCTAACAAACTTCTATTAGTAATTCTTAATCAAATATATAATATTACAAAAAAAAGTGATAATACACATTGCATAAAAAATAGTTATGAACTGGTCCATATTATGAAAAATCTTAAATGTATAAAAAATATCACTACTTATGATTTTAAAGATTTATTTAATAATATCGATTTATCGGATTTCTATAATATCATAAACGAGCTTTTTAAAAAATATCAACACGAGTTGGATGTATCACATAATATCGATTCTGATTATTTTCATACCTTAACCAATTTCATTATCTATAATAATTTTATCATGCATGATAACAATATATATATTCAAAATGTTGGTATACCACAAGGTGGTAGTACATCTAGTGTATTATCTGACTTATATTACTATGAACGTCATTATTTAAATAATAAAATACATTTATATCGATATATAGATGATGTAATTTTAATTGATACTGTTAACACCTGTATATCTCAATTCCCTGTTGATTATCCTTCTAATCTAGAACTTTCAAAAAACCTACTTTTTAATAATACAATCAATTTCTTAGATATTAAAATTATATTAAAAGAGAACAAATTTATAACTGATATTTATGACAAAAGGAAAGAATTTAATTTTAAAGTTAATACCTTTACTAATTTTAAATCATGTCTTCATAATTCTGTATATCGTAATATAATACTTAACCATTTATATAAAATAAAATGTCTATGTTCTTCCCATTTAATTAATACTAATATTAAGAAGCTTGTATATGATGCTATAAATAATGGTTATCCTAAAAAATTCATATATTCGTTAATTTATAATTAGATATTACATGATCTTATAATTAATTCTTTGCGTAAAAAATGTATAAAAAAATTATAAAACATAAAAAAAATAATAAAAAATTAAAAATGTTAAAAAGTAATAAAAAATTATATATATAGGTTGGTTGGGTGGGTAGATGTTAGAGTACGGAGGAAGGTGGTATTGTCTGGATAAAAACGCAAAAGTTAATTATTTTTTAAAAAAAATTACACACACACACACATATATATATATATATATATATATAATTGAGAGTGGGTTATTTATTTTAGCATACTTTTTAAACTGTTTAATTGACACCAATATATGGATATTTGTCTAGTTATATCTATAGTTAAATAGCTAATAAATGTTACTGATTAAAGTAACAAAATGGTATTTTAAGTTATATGTTAATATGAATGTTATCTCTTAATTCTAATTTTAATTATTTTATTAATTTAATTTTATGTTAATATCGATTATTAATTACTTTCTCCGGTTCAATTATATTTCCATTCAGCTTTATCTTTTTTGTTTGTTATGGATAACTATTATTTTTACTTATTTTCAACTCCTTTTTTGTAAAATATCTTTGTTCCTTGTTTAATAATTTGGTTTTTGTGTGCTGGTAGCCCCAAATACGTATTATTTTGCTATTTCATGGCTAATACGTGGATGAAACCGCACACTTCATTTGTAGTTCCAGAGCATTTGGGGCCTAATGAATCTGCTTTTGGGGCTACAAATTCCATTTGCATTCATTATATTTATTTATTTTTTCAGATTTACTCGTTACACTATTTTTTTATTTTATTATAATTCAATTCAATTCTAATTCTTCGTTTTGGTTTATTGTTTTATTGATAAAACACATTGGTGAATCTTGTCTACTTTAAATGGTATTATATATATATATATATATATATATATATATATATATATATATATATATATATATATATATATATATATATATACTACAATTCAACATCTACAATGAATATAGAATAACCCAATGTAACAAACTTAAACATGACAAAACAATCAAATGGAATTAGCAATATTGGAACAATTGCAAATAAAATTGGAGATTGTGGTACGTGGCTCATCATCAAGGGCAATGCCACGTAGACACAACAATTACGATTAATTTCTGAGATAGAAATCAGGAAAAAGTCCTAATGCATAGCTTCTACATTGCCCGATCAATCGTAACTAAAAAATGTAAGTTAAAAAAGACGGACGGACACACATATATATATATATATATACTTTTATAAGTATAACCAAAGTAATTCAGATATTACCATTCAATAAACCAATGAAACCAGTATTTTTACAATCATCTTATTGAAAACAGTCTAATAAATAATAATATATATATATATATATATATATATATATATATATATATATATATATATACAGTGTTCTCGCTGTCGCTCGCCAATGCGCCAAATTGCGACTAAATTCTTCATTTGGCGAGTAAACAAGCGATTAGATTAGCCAAATTGCTAGTGCTCAATTTTTGCTTTTTTTTTCGTTTTTCATACATATGCATATATACATATATTTAATATATACATATTTTTTATATTTGTAGCGAGTAGTTGAAATTAGATTAATAACAATCGCTGTCACAGTTATAAAAACTATATTAAAAAAAAAGGGGAGTACATTAAAGTATATATATATATATATATATATATATATTTCTTTTGTACTACACGGCGAATCTATTTTGCTAATAATTTTTTCATTTGGCGAATGTTTTTTATTTTTAATTAGCCAAATTACTAACGTTGGTCAAAAGTCAGCGAGAACACTGTATATATATGTAAGTGTGTGTGTGTATGTGTATGTAAAAGAAAAGCAGGTTATCGTAGAATAACACACGATGATATGACGAAACGAAACTGATGTCGATTGATGAAATGAAGGCCATTTATTACAGGGGAATTTCTTATTGATTTAGTGGCCGAAGTCATAGGCAACAGAGATGACGTGGATGGAAGTTTCCCCAAAAATAATGCAAGAGATAAGCTATTAGTCTTTTATTTTTTTATCAGTTTAATAAGATACTACATATTGCAAATGAATGAAATGAATTGCCGTCCCCACTCAAAAACGATGAAAAACTCAAACTCACATCTTGAGAATAAAATAACAAAAACGTTCTTTTTTCGACTACTTCCATCGACAGTTCATTTTAACAGTTAAAAAATGAAGTAAATTCTCTATACTAAACTGTGTCATCGCGTTTTAAAGGGAAAAGTAACTCCGAAACTCAGCATCTTGGAATAAAATGGCGAATCAAAAACAATCGAATTAAGTTCTTCACTTGGCGTGAGGTGTTTGGCAGTCTAGAGGGCAGATGAATTCTCGCTTCTAACCTCTCATCAGTGCATGTTAATCGCGGTATATTACAGTGTTGCCCAAGCTGAAGGCCGAGCCTATGCGCCGATCACCCAATGAGCGGCGCGCGGCGTCAGAGATCGTAGAAAGAGCGTATCCAATTACGTTATTAGCTAGTAAGTAGAGCATCACGTTCAAACTATTTCCAAAGTCGCGGAAGCTGGCAAAATTGAACAGAGGTACAAGGTCCGTAAGATTGCAAAGCATTATGAGTAAGCAGACGATATTTAATAAAATATCAATAATAAAAATTCCGAATGAATATTTTTTATTCTAAAAAAGAGGAATGAAATAATAAAATAGATTAATAATTCTAAATACAAGATTGACTTTTTAATAAAACAATTGAGTTCTTTTAAAAAAATTAATAGTATTTAACGCCTAATTTAGCTGATAATTAAAATTTAGAATATTACTGAAATATAATTAAAAGTATATTTTTATAAGAATTTAGAGCGAAGCCGAAACGGGAAAATAGCGATAAATTTTTATTATTACACACGCACGCACACATGTATATATATAGCTCTGATTTTATACTTCTCGAAAAATCAGGTGTAGATTATATATAATCGCATGCATTTCGTAAACACGAATTCTAAGGAGAATATTGTAATCATGAGGATTACGCAATTATGGGAAAATAATATATTTTTAAGTTTAACCCTTTCAGGTCCGAATTTTTTTCCATTTTGAGAATAAAATTATTTTTTCTTCAATAATGTTAATCTAAACTATTCAAATAGACTTACTGAAGTATAAAATTTTTCTTATTTTCTGAAATCTAACAAGTGTACGCATTTTGTGTATATTTGTGTTTTCAGTATATTTGTATGATTAATAGACTAAGGAAGAGTTTTGGGAGACGTTTGGAAAATATCATATTACAACAGTGTTTAACAGATATTACAACTTTCTAACTTTTTTTACGTTTTGTCACAATTAATTCGTTCTAAAAAGTAATTTATATTCTAAATTAAAAATATTAACTATTAACAAAAAATAAAGGAATCGCCAACGGTGCAAAGAAATTTAAGAATATTTTTATTATTAATGTTATTACTAAATTTCAAAACATAAATAGCGTCATAATAAGAAAGACATAGTCATATACTATCATTTCTATAAGTTTAAAATAACTAAATCATTGTTAAGACAAAATAATACTCGATAAAAAAATGAGAGAGACACACTAAGAGATAATTCCGTTTTATATATTTAAACCTAAGGGCACTTCGAACACCTGACCTTAGCTATTTTTCGCTCTCCATTTGACCTACTTGGTGTTACATTTTACAAAATACATTTTAAAATACATATCTAGGAAATATGCTTTTCATTTTGGTATGATGAGCCCATTGGAAGATTAATAGTAGACCAGACCCGGAAAGGGTTAAGGTAAGAGCTTTGAATATGGTTTAGTTATTTCTACGGTGATTCCATGTGTATATGTGTGGTTATATGTGTTTATATTAAAATTTTATCACATTTTCACGTCCCCGGATCTAGTCTTTGTAATATTAGATTCTAAATTTATACCGCTATTTATATTTACCTACAATCAGAGCTGGGCAAATTCGAAATCTAATTAATCTGTAATTACAATTTAATGGCCTTTAATGCATTATAATTTCAAGTACATGCAATGGTAATAGTGAATTTGAAAATAGATTGACATTGCAATTGTTATCACAAACGCTATGATGATTATCAAATGCAATTGAGGTTGTTTAATGTCTGTTTAGTTGAATAATTGTAATTTAGGACACATAGTTACAATTAACTGTAATTGTAATGGCAAATTTTAAAATAAGGTGGATTTATAATTGTACTGGAGAAAGTTGTGATTTTTATTGCGATTCGGTTGCTGTAAAATTCTAGTTAAAATGGAAAATTTTTAGATAAGATGTTATTATTATTGTGGTGCAGAAGGGTATGATTATCATTGCATTGTTGGAATGGTAAAAAAGAAATTTTAGTTACAATTACGTGTAATGAAAACTGTAAAATTTTAAATTAGATTTTATTACAGCTGTACTTCAGAAATTTTTCCATTGCATTCTTGTAATGGGAATTGAGAAATTATAGTTATAATCGCGTCATAATGAGAATGGTATTTGATTATCTCCATCAGCAGCGCCAACTTTTCAAAAATATTAGGTGGGCTCACACATTTTTGAGTAAAATAACACATATAATTTTTTCTATTATTGTGTATGTGTGTGGGGAGAGAAAAAAAAAGCAGTGCCCGAGCCGTCCACAAACGTTGTTACGCTTGGAAGGTTGGGGAGATGGGGGGGAGGGGGGAGTTCGGGAAATTATGACAGTTTGTAACAAGGGGTGGGAGAGGCTAAGGAAAAATGTGACATCACACATTTTGGTTAAAGTAAAAGCGTTAAAAATAAGCAGATTAAAATTTGAGGTTATTTTGAAATCAGAGTATTTTTTATTAATAAATTAAAGATAAGATTTAGAGCAAAATATTCCATATAAATTCCATTTCAAATTCTAAAATACTACTGTTTTCATTTGCTCTTTCAAATTAACATTTTATTACTATTGTATATTAATTAATTTTTTTTGTTGCAAACCTTAATCTTTTTTCATATAAAATAAGTATATGAATAATTTTTATTGTTATGCTCACATATGCCATTAAAATGCATAGTAAAAGTTTAAAAATGTAATTTAAAATAGGATCTATAACGTAGTTCTCTGTTTATAAACTGTAAGTAGATGTTTATTTAAATACAGTGACATGTCTAGTAAGTTTAAGTGAATTTGATATCTTGTGAATAGACAAAGTTATGGATTCTTTTCCTTTTTCACTTCCCCCCCTCTTTTGGTTTTCGTTTTTAATTTTTTGTTTTGTTAAGAGTCGGTACCATGAAAAACTTGTCCGTATAAAAGTTGGAGATAATATTAAGAAGATTTATAATAAATTTGATTTGGTTGGATACCTTAAGAATTGACAAAATTGCGAAATTTTTCCTCAGTAAAACCTTATTTTTTTCATGCCGATTCAGCTCATGTTTAGTTTTATGAAAAATCTGTCGTGCAGAAATGTTTATCCGCACCTATAGATGTATAAAAAACTTTAAACTTGTTTGATATCATCTATATAATAAAAGCCTAAGTCATGTGACTGTCATCAACACTTTCGGGCTTACCCACTTCACTCTTTATATGCTAAACGGCTATTTCGGTTCGTTTATGTTAGATCCTTAGCTAGAAAAAAAAATAGCATCGTATTTACGGAAATTTCTATCTTATTTTACATACATAAGCAATTTATTCCACATGTATAAAATTTATTTAATTTAAAGAGGTCGTTAATCTATGTTTATATAGAAACAAAACTAATTTAGATATCATCAAATATATATGCTGTATATGTTTATATGCATACAAATACATAATACATATAAACAAAACAAAAAACAAACCAGGTTTATTTTAATAGCTATTCACATATTTTGGAAACGGGGGGGGGGGGGAATTTCGGGTTTCATTTTTTGAAACCCGAATTGCTCAAAGCTTTAAAAAAAATGCCAAGGCAATTGTAGTGGAATAAAGCGTAAATAAATAATTAATCGTAATAATAATAACATTTTTTTTTTTTTTTTTTTTTTTTGCCTGACACGGCGACATCACTATTGTTGTTTATTTACTGAGAAATTTTCTTTTTTCTTTTTTTAAAATGACAAAAATTGTTTTGTTCTATATAGTCATTGTATAAAATATCGTTAATTTATTGTTATTTCTTTTTCAAATAATAGAAAATAATTTTTAAATATGTGTGTAGCTGGCATTCGAAAATGAAGTTTTCGCCAAGTTGTTGTAAAAAACATCGCGCCAAACTAACACCGACTCCAATAGTGTAATAGCGTCGGAGTTGGCCAAACCCGGTGCATATACGACATCTATGCTAAATATTTCATTTAACCTGGCTATTGCAGTCTATTTATTAGGCAATTTTTTAATGATTTTAATTGTTTTACTCTGCGTAGTTGTTGTATGAAATATCGTTTACTTATTATTTCCTTTTTCAAATAATAGAAAATAATTTTAAAATGTATGTATAACTGATATTTAAAAATAAAATTTTAACCAAATTAAAAAAAAAAAAAAAAAAAAAAATCAAGCCAAATTTAATGTTTTAGATGGTACTGATTTTTTACCTGTTTGTTGTACTTACTTATGAGATTAAAATTGTGAAGTTTAATTTTTTTTCGACAGTTCGTTTTAAAGTTATAAATTTTTGAAATTTTGAAAATTTTATAAAATTTGTATAGTTTTGTAATTTTTAATCGGTTATAACTTCTAAACTATTTGATCTAGAGAATTAAAATTTACATAATTTTTCTCAGTTTTTTATGGTGTTTCATATGATATATAACATGACCAAGTTACTTAATTTTTTTCTTCTTTGTATAAAATTTATATAAATTTAAAAAAAATTCAAAATCGGAATTTTTGATTTTCTTGAAAAAAATATGTTACATTTAACACCCTTTCAGCAAATTTTATGCCAAATTTCATGATGGTACTCCTATGGTGTCATACAGAAAAAAAATATTTTGTGTATCAATGTTCATGTAAATCTGTAATAAAAAATAATTTAAGGTATGCTGCACAGTTTAGCCCGAAGTGTTACATGGAAACAAATACAAATTGGAGAAATTTAAGAACAGACTGTTTTATTAAAAGAAAAATAATAAATTTTAGATGCTTAATAAGCAAATGTTTTTACTTAACTCAATTTGGCACAGTGGAGTTCAATTTTTAGATTTTAGTACAAGTATTTTTTCTTCTTATGTAAAAGTTGACCTCCTCTTTACATTTCCTCTTTGGGTACTGTGTATGTTCTGCCTATTGCAGTGATTGGATATAGTCTGCATAAAATAAAGTATTTTGGTACTGTCAAAATGTCTGCTTTATTAGGATAAGTGAATGACGAGATGGTCCGTTTGGATGAAGGAAAGAAACTTTAACGTCTTCTTCAACCTGATCTTTAGTGAAAACACATGCCACCCACCACTTATTCTCATAGTCACAAGCAACATGCCCCACAATTTCTTCAAACAACACGTCTTCATCACTAGGACTCATCTGAACTTTATGTGTTTCCTTATTGTTAGAAAAAAGAGTATATCGTCGTTTGGACTTTGTCTTTATCGAGAGGGATGAACGCCTGAAATTTTTGAGTCCCAACAACTGCCACTGCTTCCTTAAATCTTGATTTTAACACCTTTAGTTCTTCAACATATTCCTCATTAGTCACATAAAACTAGTTGGATGTGCCGATCCCAAAACTTTCTTCTATCTCATACATACATTTTAATATTTAAAAAAAAATAGTTACTCATTTTAATGCTTTAATAATTTTAATTCAATACTCTACCAACTTTGATTTTCATCTTAAATTTCTGCTTCAATCAATTAATCGGAGTAAAAACGAATTTCCGTCTCTGCACGAGCCGATGGACAGTAGAATGATAGACAGATTTTTTTTTTCAAATTCAGGGAGGACCTACTTGCCTTACCAAAAAATAATCATATACAAAAAGTTTAGTTCAGTTCTAGAACTAACTTCAAACACTTTTATGTGGTGCAATATTGAAAATGACATAAAATTCGCTATTGCAGCGCCCCCTTCTGGCGAATTATATACAGATTCAGGGCGATCCAACTAGCCATAGCCATACACTTACACAAAAAATTTCGTTCAATTCGATGCATAACTTCATGTACTTTTGGTAGGTACAATATTGAAAATGGCACAAAAATCGCGATTGCAGCGCCCCCTTCCGGCGGATTTTTTTCAAATTCATGGAGGACCAACTAGCCATAGTCATACGCTTACACAAAAAAATTCGTTCAATTCGATGCATAACTTCATATAATTTTGGTCGGTACAATATTGAAAATGGCACAAAAATCGCGATTGCAGCGCCCCCTTCTAGCGGATTATTTTCAAATTCAGGGAGGACCAACTAGCCATAGTCATACACATACACAAAAAATTTGGTTCAATTCGATGCATAACTTCATATACTTTTGGTCGGTACAATATTGAAAATGGTACAAAAATCGCCATGGCAGCGCCCCCTTCCGGCGGAATATTTCAAAACTAAAGAAGGACCTGCTTGCCACAGCCAATAACACTCACAAAAAATTTGGTTCAATTCTATGCATAACTTCATACACTTTTTGATGGTAAAATGGCGACATACAGATAGACACACAGACAGACAGACATTTTGTAAAAGCATGTTTTTTGGAATCTCTGACCCCTAAAACGCGTAAATCCGTCGAAAACCGGAAGTCGAAAAAATTTCGATTACAATACTTTCTTCTATTGAAGATAGAAGAAAGTAAAAAGTGAGAAAGAGTATGCTTCTCACCCCCCAATGAAAAAGTTAACAAGTAAGAAAAATCATGCGTTAAGCATAGATTATGAAGCACTTTCCAACTCTTAATGAAATCTTTAACAAAACTTTGTTATTTAGGGAAATAATAGTGTATAGTCAAATATACCCAAATATGTATTCCAGTACTTTTGAACAGCCCTGTATTTCATATGTCAGTTGATATAATGGGAAAATTTAGTTTAGCAAGAAAATACCCAGTAGCTTGAAATTTCTTTTTTCAGAAATTCATACTATTAAATAGAAACCTACTTGAATACTTTTCTTCAGCCCTGTAGTTTACATTGTACCTTTATTACACGTCAGCATTAGGCTAAAATTTATTGTAAACTAAAACACTTTTAAAACAACTGAAATCACATTCTCATAAATTATCATTCATAGGCGTCCATGTACCGAATTCTTTGCGTTGCCCTGTATATCCTTTTATTTATATTGTGCAAACATTTCTCAGTAAATTGAATGAAGCTCAGCGTAAAAATACATAGCTTATTTAAGAACCACGTTTAACTAATTTGCGCTCATATTCAGTAACGTTGGTGAGCTCTTTTGGGTAGCCCTGTATATCAACTATAACATTTATACACACCATATAATGTGCATATATTTAGCAAAATATAAACCCGTATATCATAATTAAAATGCATTTCATCCCTCCATCAGCCATCATCGGACACATATACGATACTTCGGAAAGAATATACTATTTGAAATCTTTTGTATGGCCCTGTAAATGCTATGTACTTCATATTATGCAATACAGTAGCGTATAATTTATATTAAGCTTCAGTGACATATATAAATTTTATTATACATGAAACAGCTTAATATATTTAAAATATGTCACACACAATTCCCCCTTTTACCATTATCTAATGGAATTCTTTTGTGTGGCCCTGTAAATGAATAATAGCTACATTTTCACCTTATATTTTATAGAATGCATATTTTAATATGTTTGACAGGGTATAACATCTTTAAAATTCCTTTGAAACGATTTTTCCCCATAGGCCGTAATGTAATGGGAAACTTTTGATTCACCCTGTAGATAAACTAATCATAGTAGAAACTTCATTTTCGAAAGGACTTGTGCTAGGGTAAACGTCAATAACGTCCTAAAATTTCATGGCAATCCGAGTATATTAACGATTTTTCCCCATGGGCCGTAATGTAATGGAAAACTTTTGATTCGCCCTGTAGATAATCTAATCATGGTAAAAACTTCATTTTCAATAGGATTCGTGCTAGGGTAAACGTCAATAACGTCCTAAAATTTCATGGCAATCCGAGTATATTAACGATTTTTCCCCATAAGCCGTAATGTAATGGGAAACTTTTGATTCTCTCTGTAGATAAACTAATCATGGTAGAAACTTCATTTTCTATAGGGTTCGTGCTAAGGTAAACGTCAATAACGTCCTAAAATTTCATGGCAATCCGAGTATATTAACGATTTTTCCCCATAGGCCGTAATGTAATGGGAAACTTTTGATTCGCCCAGTAGATAAACTAATCATGGTAGAAACTTCATTTTCGATAGGACTTGTGCTAGGGTAAACGTCAATAACGTCCTAAAATTTCATGGCAATCCGAGTATATTAACGATTTTTCCCTATGGGCCGTAATGTAATGGAAAACTTTTGATTCGCCCTGTAAATAAACTAATCATGGTAGAAACTTCATTTTCAATAGGGTTCGTTCTATGGTAAACGTCAATAACGTCCTAAAATTTCATAACAATCCGAGTATATTAACGATTTTTCTCCATAGGCTGTAATGTAATGGGAAACTTTTGATTCTCTCTGTAGATAAAATAATCATGATAGATACTTCATTTTGCCATTCAATAGGGTTCGTGCTAGGGTAAACATCAATAACATATAAAAATTTCATAGCAATCCTATTATATTTACGGGAGTTATAGCGCGGACAGACGGCCATCCGGCCAGACGGACAGACAAACCGAATGCATAAGCACTTTTCAACTTTGTTGGAAAGTGCTAAAAAGGTGATAATATTTGGTTGTCTGTTGGACTTTGGAGGCTGGTTTTAGCAGCAAGCCTCTTTACTGTGCCACCAACTCCATCGCATACACCTTTACCATGTGCCGTTGCATAGAAATGGCACTCGGCCGCAACTCAATTCCATCAAAATCTTCTTTAAGCAAAGATTAACAAAATTCTTGCTACTGGGCCTTTTTTTTTATACTGCTACAGATTATAATTTAATCGATTAAAAAATTCCATTCAGTAAAATTGTTTTTTCATATAAGTATTACTATATAAACAATCATTTCTACACCTTACTTTTCAATTAGTTCAAGTATTTCATCTACTTTACCAATGAATTAACTGAGATCAGGACTAGATTACCTTCTATATGAATCTTGTTGTAATTTAAGATAACCAAAACAAGAGGAGATTTCATAAGGATAATTACTATGAGATTACACAAGTTAAGTTAAGAAATTACAGAAATAAGAAAGATTACCAAGATAAATCAAAATGAATTAAAAAAAAATATACATTCATTAAGTTTCTATAAATATTAATGATTGCTAGTAAATAATAATGATAACACAACAAAATTCTCAATCTGTCTAGATCTCAGACGTAGCATATATGGATCTGTAGCAGTGAACCCAATTTTTACCAATGTTGTTTTATGGGATATCAAACTCGAATAGATAACTTAAAAGCTCAAGATCTTTATTAAAATTCCAAAAGATAGAAGAAGGACACTGGAATCTCCCATCTATTTGTGGGGAGCAAAGAAAGAAAAATTTTTGTTATAAGCAATAAGATTTCAACAATATAAACACAAGCATCCCATAATACAACAATGATATTGTAGCCAGAAAAGATATAGTGGTAGTACATCTATCTTAATTTCTCCATTTTTTTTATTCATAAGATAAATTAATTTGTTTTAAATCATGTGAACTCCTCAAAAGTTTTTCTTTAAGGGCCCTGTCCTCGCTCGAGGAAACGCTCGCGAGCTAATGCTATTCCTATGGGGAAGCATTTTTCTAATAACTCTTTCGCATTTTCACATTTTTGAATGATTTTTTTTGCATTGGATAGCTGGGGTGCATGCCGATTGCGCACCTTTTTTACTTTTTCGATTTTGGTTGCTGATATATTTTTTAAAAAGCACTTTCAGTTTCGAAACCGGTTTTAAAAGTCAAACTAACTTTGTAAAAAATATCTGCAACCACAATCGAAAAAATAAAAAACGTGCGCTATCGACATGCACCCCAGCTATCCAGTGCAAAAAAAATTATTCAAAAATGTCAAAATGTGAAAGAGTTATTAGAAAAATGCTTCCCCATAGGAATAGCATTAGCTCGCGAGCGTTTCCTCGAGCGAGGACAGGGGCCTTAAGAATTTCTACTACTTAGTTAAATATCTTTACTCAACTTTAAGATAAAAGTATGTTAATTAATCAATGCATATATGACTTCCAGTCTGATAAGTTATTTTAAATTCTGAATAAAAAGGTAAGGGTTGAAATTATTTTACTTTTAAACATTCAGAGAAACTACTTTAATTTCAAGATATTACATATTTTAGTATAGTTATTTTGACACTATTGAAATTAAAATTCAATTAAACTAATATCAAGGTAGGATAAAAAACTAAAGAACTATACTTGAGTATATCCTCGCTTAATATACATTTTTTTTTTACTAACACTTTTAATTTAAAACTGAATGCTTACTTTGCATTAAAATAGACTAAACCCATTTTTTTTTATAATTAAAATAAAGGATATATTAAAGCAAAATCATCAATCTTGAAATTCTATTACAAATACATTCCTTTTTATTAACCGACTTCAAGGAGGAGGTTATGATTTCGACCTGTATGTATTTGTTGTTCACGCATAACTCTCGTAAATATGAACCGATTTTGATAATTCTTTTTTTGTTTGAAAGCGTATGGGGCCCATGTGGTCCCATTCAAATTTCATAAAAATCTGTTGATTAGAACTTTAAAAAAAATTAAAACATTAAAATTCAATATCTTTTCGAAGCAATCGACCAATTAGAAACGTTCATTTTTCATGTTTTTAAGTTACACTTACATAGACACACGATCTTTTCAAAGTCTGAAATCCTAACTGGACAAGGTTCACATTTATTAACAGTGTACAATGTAAAAAAATTGACCCTTTTGCTGCATAATCACTCCCCCGTTTTTATAGAATATCTCTCTCTTGACCCATGAGAATTCTCCACGATAGGCTGAAGTAATCGTTTTCTATAAAAGTGGTGGATTGACGATGCAGCAAAAGGGCCAAATTTTTTACAAGTGTACACTGTAAAAATTTTGATCCTTTTGTTGTGTCGTCACTCCCCCGATTTTATAGAATATCTCTCCTTTGACCCATGAGAATGCTTCATGATACATTGTTAAAAATTTGACCCATTTGCTGCAGCGTCACACCACAGCTTTTATAGAATATGTCTTTTATGACCAATGAGAATGCTCCATAACACAGTAAAGTAATCGTTTTCTATAAAAGCGGTGGACTGATGATGCAGCAAAAGGCTCAAAGTTTTTGTAGTGTAATTGGGACAAAAGCGTCTGTAAAAGAAATATTTGGGAATAAAATGCTGTCACTCTCTTATAGAGGCAGCCAGGTATAGGTAATGAGTTTCAGATTCCTCATCGAATACGCCACCGCTCACTTCCGATTACAGTGTCACTGTAAAAAATGTGACCCTTTTGCTGCATCGTCAGTCCCCTGCTTTTGTAGAACATCTCTCTTTTGACCCATGAGAATGCTTCGTAATTGGGTGAAGTAATCGTTTTCTATAAAAGCAATAGAGTGATGATATAGCAAAAGTGTCAAATTTTTTACAGTGTAGGATTCCTCGATATAAATATGACGACACATGTAGCACAGTATATAATTGGTTGAAACGATTCTGTAGAAAAACGAGTCACCAAGCATCTTGTTGAGCGGGCAATTTTCGTCAATCTTGTTAACTTCTCATATGAGTACAATCGAATTCTTCCAGGAAATCACCATCAAATTCCATAATAAAAAATGCCTGGCAATGCAATGCACTGTTAAAAATTTGCAACTTTTGCTGCATCGTCACTCCATCGTTTTTATAGAATATCTTTGTTTTTATCAATGAGAATCCTTCATAATGCATTTAACTAATCGTTTTCTATATAAGCGGTGAAGTGATGATACACTGTTAAAAATCTGCTGCATTTTGTTGCAACGCACTCCGCCGCTTGTATATAATGGCTCTACTGCGACCTATGAGAATGCTCCTTAATACAGTCAAGTAACCGTTTTCTATACAAGCGCTGGAGTGCGTAGCAAAAAAATGCAGCAGAGTTTTAACAGTGTACAGCAAAAATTTCAAATTTTTAACAGTGTAGTTGGGACAAAAGCGTCTGTAAAGAAATATTTGGGAATCGAATGCTGTCACTCTCTTATAGAGGCAGCCAGGTATAGGTAATGAGTTTCAGATTCCTCATGGAATACGCCACCGCTCACTTCTGATTACAGTGTCACTGTAAAAAATGTGACCCTTTTGCTGCATCGTCAGTCCCCTGCTTTTGTAGAACATCTCTCTTTTGACCCATGAGAATGCTTCGTAATTGGGTGAAGTAATCGTTTTCTATAAAAGCAATAGAGTGATGATATAGCAAAAGTGTCAAATTTTTTACAGTGTAGGATTCCGCGATATAAATATGACAACACATGTAGCACAGTATATAATTGGTTGAAACGATTCTGTAGAAAAACGAGTCACCAAGCATCTTGTTGAGCGGGCAATTTTCGTCAATCTTGTTAACTTCTCATATGAGTACAATCGAATTCTTCCAGGAAATCACCATCAAATTCCATAATAAAAAATGCCTGGCAATGCAATGCACTGTTAAAAATTTGCAACTTTTGCTGCATCGTCACTCCATCGTTTTTATAGAATATCTTTATTTTTATCAATGAGAATCCTTCATAATGCATTTAACTAATCGTTTTCTATATAAGCGGTGAAGTGATGATACACTGTTAAAAATCTGCTGCATTTTGTTGCAACGCACTCCGCCGCTTGTATATAATGGCTCTACTGCGACCTATGAGAATGCTCCTTAATACAGTCAAGTAACCGTTTTCTATACAAGCGCTGGAGTGCGTAGCAAAAAAATGCAGCAGAGTTTTAACAGTGTACAGCAAAAGTTTCAAATTTTTAACAGTGTAGTTGGGACAAAAGCGTCTGTAAAGAAATATTTGGGAATCGAATGCTGTCACTCTCTTATAGAGGCAGCCAGGTATTGGTTATGAGTTTCAGATTCCTCGTCGAATCACCACTGCTCATTTCCGATGCCATTACTGCCTGTATAGGTATTAGATTGTTGCTGTTTATCGATTGAAGCATAGTACGATTTTTGCTAAAATCTTTCTTTTTACTTTTTCTGAGTGAAGGGGGAGTACTTTTGACTGACTACACTAGAAAAGCATTTTACTAAACATTAATATATGAAGTCATTTTGCTGCGTGCTCATATATGGAAGCACTATGTCGCGCTCTTATATGTAAGGACACTTTACTTGATAGATTGTCACCTTTTGATACCCACTTTCGATGACCGTAGGATTCGATGCAGACTAAGATTTCATAAATGCGGTAGCTTTTCGAAGTGGCAGATCTTGTCTGAAGAAGTTACCATACAAAGAAATTCTTAAGATTCACAACGATACTAATCGATATTGTAAGTGGTTTCAGAAAAGTTGACAATCAAACAGTGACAAGTAAACTGAATACATCAGAACTTAGCAAAGTGCGTACATTAGTAATGCATTGCAAAGAGCTATCGTGTGCCAGTACACATAATTATGTATTACGGTATGCATAACTAAAAAGTAGGAAATAAAATAAGCTTTTTAAGAAAAAAATATCAACCGACTTCAAAAAAGCGCTAAAAAGAATTAAATAATTCTTTAAAATTCTCTAATGACAAAACGTTATCCAATAAGCACACATCGGATATCAGGTACCGGCATAAAAAACGGTTAAATTTAATATGTATAATTTAATATCCACCAAACATAGATTTTAGAGATAATATTATTTTACAAGAGATGAATTGACATATTTATGATTTATTTTATGAATATATACATATAAAAAGTAATGAATTACTTTTTGAAGTTGGTGCCAAACTATTTGATGTATATTAAGAATTGTAGCTAAATTATGCCTAGTACCATAATTAAAATGGGGATAATCATTATCTATTGTGATTGTTTGGCACCAACTTCAAAAAGTAATTCATTACTTTTTATATGTATATATTCATAAATTAAATCATAAATATGTCAATTCATCTCTTGTAAAATAATATTATCTCTAAAATCTATGTTTGGTGGATATTAAATTATACATATTAAATTTAACCGTTTTTTATGCCGGTACCTGATATCCGATGTGTGCTTATTGGATAACGTTTTGTCATTAGAGAATTTTAAAGAATTATTTAATTCTTTTTAGCGCTTTTTTGAAGTCGGTTGATATTTTTTTCTTAAAAAGCTTATTTTATTTAATTCAACATAAAAAAAAACATCAGAATTCACTAACATGAATTTGTTGCAAACACTGGGAAATATCAACTCACAACAAGAATATTTAATAGGATAAAAAGTAGTTTTAGAGCAAATACAATAATTTTTTTTATTAACACTTTTAATTTAAAACTGAATGCTTACTTTGCATTAAAATAGACTAAACCCATTTTTTTATAATTGAAATAAAGGATATATTAAAGCAAAATCATCAATCTTGAAATTCTATTACAAATACATTCCTTTTTATTTAATTCAACATAAAAAAAACATCAGAATTCACTAACATGAATTTGTTGCAAACACTGGGAAATATCAACTCACATCAAGAATATTTAATAGGATAAAAAGTAGTTTTAGAGCGAATACAATATGAATTTCTTACCTACAGCTTATAATGATATCTATCTCCCTTTTAGAGACACTCTCATTGTCAGGATTAACTTTACACCAAATCTTCCCTGTATTAGAATACATTTCACCCGTTCATGACGAAACCTTTACATAAACCAGACTTGGAGTCCCATTCGGAAAGGGTTTTTTACGCTGACTTCCTTTCAATTGAGAACGTAAACAGGGCTACTATAGTTTCATGAAAGTCTGCGACACATCCGATTAGCATCCCTCAGCAACTCAAAACATGAGTATTTCACCACACTCGAGTTGATATTTCACGCCTTTGGGCTTCGACATCTTACCCGGAAATGCACTTGAAACAAAAAATAATCTTGGATAAGCATCGACGCAAGCTAACAGCCATTAGCCGCCAAGGACAATCTACTATGCTGCGCTCGGGATAAGTCTCTATTAAACGGGTATCTAAACAACCCTCAGGACTGCAGGAGCTTAGGAAGTCAATTGGAAATCTAGCATACTCAGCCGCAACATGTAGGGTGCTGTGCGCTCGGGATAAGTCTCTATTAAACGGGTATCTAAACAACCCTCAGGACTGCAGGAGCTTAGGAAGTCAATTGGAAATCTAGCATACTCAGCCGCAACATGTAGGGTGCTGCAATTCTAAGTCGAGGGGCTTCGACCCTTTTTTCTCTAGAAATAATAGTTTGAGCAGACCATTCTTCTTCAGCAAACTCTCTCAGCTATCTGCGGCAGACCACAATTTTTCAACCAACAGTCTTAGCATTTTTTTTTGAATCCCCGAATCTCGTTGAATTATTTAGGCCTCCCCTCTCCCAGAATAAAAACAGGGGAGGGGGGGACAGAACTTTCACATATCTTCAACTAGATGCTCTCCGTTCGACTGCTATCACCAGGACTGACTTTTTTTAAAAAAACAATTGCGCGCAAGCCTCTAACATACGGGGGTATTTTTTCTGAGAACACGGACGCATCCCCCTTTTCCCCAACCAAAAGGGTGACTTCTCGTTGGTCAGCGCGTAAGTTCCATATCCAATGTCCAAATAAGGAAATGTTTCTATCTCTCAATCACGTGACTTACACGAGGTCCTGCTCAAGCAGGTGTTTTTCCAATTCCCGTTCCCATGAAATCTACAGCTGGGATTCCAAGTATTGCACATAATGGAAGTAGCAGACTTGGGGATGTTTTTATGGGCGTAAATGTATCTTGCTCTCTCTCTAAAATGACACTATACAATTTTTTATGGGTCATAAAAAAAGGGTGTACTTTTAGCAATTACCCAGGGCTTAAAAAACTCTGTGTGTGGCCAATTATATAAGGTACGCTATTTATTGTCCGAAGGCTCATAGCATGGGAACCACACACATCTTTAATCTTAACAAAAGGGCTTTTAGCAATTATCGCATTTCTCTGCCGAGCAGGGATTTTATGCGAGTTTAAGGGGAGGGGGTGTGTTTTTCTTTCTAACATTCACAAACGCTTGTGAAAGCGTGGGAAAGGAAAAAGAAATAACAAAAGTATTAAGGGCCTGTGTGTATATAAAAAAAGGAAAGAGGGGTTTTGAATTTTGAATAATTAAAATTTTAAAGAAAGGCAGTAATCAATAAAAAAACTGTAACAAGAGCTCCCCCTCGTTGAAAAAAAAATAAACATTATTCGTTTTGGTCAAAAACAAGAATTTTATTTTTTTAGCTAGAAGACCCCAGAAGGTAAGTCGAAGAAAATTCAAAACAAAAGTGAATGAAAGTTCAATCCAAAGTGAATGGAAAGGTGAAATAACAAGTTAATGTAGTAAGTACCTCGGTTGACTAGTTGAATTAGGATTACCGACTAGAGCAGATCACACAACGACCCGAAAAGTTGATAACTTCACCCTAACTAAATCACCACAACAACTATGCACTCCGGAATGCAATGTTGAAGTTTGGGTATAACATTTGAAAGTTAAATGTATACTAGGGCCTAAGTTGCTATTGCAAAACCTACACTATTTACCTGGCCTACCTAGATCTTCATAGCTGGGCATACTATTACGAATACCAATACTCTGGGATATTTCTACATGCTACCATCTCTGTAAATATTAAGCCTTTAAAAAAAAGTTTCCCACAAGTCGAATGCAAGGAAGATTTGTCCAGTATATAAAGAAAGGAATTTTTGAAAAATTTTGAATCCTGTGAGCAGGACTGAGCCAAAGGGCCGAAACAACCAATTCCTGAAAAATCACTATAAATATATCATTGTAGCTGGAGGTATCACAGATATGTACACATATAAGTAGGATAATATGTTGTATACACATATACAATAAAAAGAACAATACCTTGCATTACATACATAGGGTACACACACACAAAAGAAGGGGAAATTAGCACTTACACTTGATTATATTCAGTGGGGATAATTACATAACGTGTGCACATTAAAAAAACAATATAATGTATTTTACCGTTCATACTGAAGTACACAAATGTATGGATATTTAGAACATAACACTATATTTGTATAGGTTACCTTGTGTAACCTCGAGTGATAATTGTATGCCTTTGTTACCATTGATGAGGAAATAGTTCTTATACAGACAGTAACCAAAAATAAAAAGTCCATAAAATATCACAAATAATACCTAAAGTGAAATAATATTAACTCCACATGAGAGCTTGCCAATTTCTTTGACAAGGAATACGAGCTTTTTCAAAATACCCAATTTACACATACAAGGGGATGGGTCGATTGTTAGAAAAATCAAACAACATAATAAAATAGACAACACAAACAAAATATATATATACATATAAAATGTACTGTTGTAGTGAAAGTAAAATTTTGTGAAATTTTATTTTGTGTAAAAAAAAAATGTAACTAATTCTGTTTACAGAGATGTATGATTTTCTGTATAATTAATTGTTGAGCAGTCATGAGGCGCCAAGCTGGGGAGCCCATACAATGGGGCTGACAGTATACGTCGGCTATAGTTTATAGCCAGTCACAAAAATATTTATGACAGTCCGCAGGACTGCGCCCCTGTTCTCACCCCCTTGAAGGGGCCACTTCTGGGAAAATGTTAGAGGCAAGGGACGTCGGGGCAAGGGTCAGCTCAGCCGGACCAGGGGAGGAGCATGTAGGACCCTTGTGCAAATAGTTTTGTTCATGATACTAATCAGATGTGGGGCTAATCACAGATTGGCTAAGGGGCTTTCCGAAGGCCAGAATGATGCCCCCAAAAAATCTGAAAATGATAATTAGAAGTCCGCCTCCAGTTTTTTTTCCCAGAGAAGTTAGTCAGTTCTCTTGTTGGAAGAAGAATGAGAGTGTTGGTGAGTTCTACGCGTAAAAAAAATGGTCAGTGTTAAAAAAAAGTTAATGTATGTTCCAGCTTGGCTGATGTAAAAAAAAAAGAGAACAGGTAATGCTTAATATATATTGTTGTTCCCATATTTATATTACATGTTTTGTGATTAGGGATTTTTGTACCCAGATGAGAAAATGGGAAAGTGAATAATGTATGATTTTAATAAATGTAGCATCTGTTCCTAGATTAGTAAATGATGCTTAAAATAAATTATGTAACATTTAAAGGTATTGTAAATTGTATGTAATTAATAGAATTGCAAATAAATTAATTAATTTAAAATTCCCTTTTATCATTCTTCCTAGTAAAATGAGTGTAGTTATTCTTTATATTTTGATGATTGAACCCTAATGATTTTAAGGGAATCCTATAAGCTAGAATGTCTACTAAAAATTCACAACGCTTTGGCGATGTTTAAGTAAAATATCGCTCCTTAAAGTCCAGCATAGGACCTATCATTCTAGCTAGGGATTATATATACGATCACGTAAAGTTACTCAGCTAAGAAAAATATATATATTTAGAGTTAGAATATGAGTGGTTTGTGGAAAAGCAACTGCTGGTCTATTTCACTCCAACATCTTATATAATAATTAATGTGGTGCCAAGTTCCCTCACGGATATTTCCTTGGGTTAATTAAAATATATTATAACTATGTTTAGAGTATTTATGAAATTTCTCTTCTTTCATATGTATAATCCGTTAACTTCATATCATTTTTCTCTTTTTACCCTCTTTTCGGATTCTAAATTGTAATGGATATTTGCTATGGTATATAATAAATTAACTATTCACAACTCGTGGTGACTTTTAATATAAAATCATCTTACATAATTTAATATCTAATCATAATAACAACTATTCCCACCTCACTGGGTACACAAAGTAAACCTCTGGCAAAATTAATTTTTGAGAATGGCATTTTCAAGTTTGATATGTATATCTATATATAGGTGTTTTCAGATATTAACTAGGGTTGTATATTTATAGCTATATAGTAAAGATAGCACATACTATGATATTTTATGCATTTGTAATTTGTTTTGATATTAATATTATAAAAATATTCTGGTAATCATGCTGTTAATTTTAAACTGTTATTCTTAGAAATGGTGTATGTTATCTATTTTGAATTGGTTTCTATATGTATAAAATTAAATTAAATTAAAAAAAAAATACATAACAATAGCAAAATGCAAATTATAAAAAATAATAATAATAAATGAATAAAGAAACGAATAAAATAAAATAAAAATAATGATAATAAGTGTAATTAAAGAAATATAATAATTTTAAAATTATCACACTATGTGGTAAAGCAAAGAAAATTTAAATAATGGCATTATGTATTGTATAAAAATATTCATACATACATATTTCTTTTCTTGTTATTGTGATAATTGTACATTTATGTGTATTGATTGGTGTGTAGCATATGTCGCGTGGGAGAAAACGAAAATCCGTTAATAGAGATAACTCAGGGGTACAAACAAGGAAGCAATTGCAGGAAGCATCAAATAAATTAACTGATAACATTATGGCAGAAGCTAAACCAGATCTAGCGAATATTTTGACATTAATACTACCCTTTGATGGAAAAAAAGTAAAAAATGTCGTATTTTATTTGAAAGAGTTTGATACTCTAACAGACCAAGTAAAAGTCTCAGAAGACTTCAAATTGCAAATTTTAAAAGCAAAATTTATAGGGGACGCTCGCGATAAACTTGCTTCAGATGATAGTCTAAATAATGAAACTGATTACAAACAATTTAAAACAAAAATGACCAAAATTTTTCAAAAAAAGGATTCATTTGCAGATTCGCAAACAAAATTTAATTCTATTAAACAGAAACCAAATCAGTCTATTACTGATTTTATAAGTGAATTTGAAAGAGCAGCATCGGACTATCTGAATGCTTCTGGGCATGCAACAGAGGATGGAGCTAAAAAACTTTTTGATTTAATTAAAATTAATAAGTTTCTAGAAGCAATTTCCCCAAATATTTCTTTAGAATTGCGAAAATCGGAAAATAAAGATTTTTCGCGTCTATGCGAAAAGGCTAAAACTATTGAAAATGCTTTCAATTCAACAACATTAGAACAAATAAATGCAGTTTCAGCTATAGCGAGTACAGAAAAAAATGAATTTTACGAAAATTTATTAAAAATAAATGCGGATCAATCGACTGCCATATCGGAGCTTAAAATGGAAATAAATAATTTGAGATTGACTAATAAAGAAAACACAACTGAAGGAAATAAATCACAGAAATTTTGTCAAATTTGCAATGATGGTAGGCATGACATTAGCTATTGTTGGTACAATTTAAAGAGTAATAGAGGTTTTAGACAGGATTTTTTTAACACAGGTATGCAGCAAAATTACACTCAAAATGAAAATGGTTTGACCCAAAATTATGGTCATGGAAACACGAGATTTCCAGGTTCCTACTCGACGCAAAATTACACTCCGTTCAATAATCATGGTTATAACAATTATCATGGGTATCCGAGGGATAATTTTAGCAGCCAAAACGCTCCTAATCAAAATTTTATATTCCCTAATAATGAGTATTATGCCGAACACAATAATACAAATCGGCAACAACCTTTTCGGAGAGGTAATACGAGAGGGTGGCGTGGTCAAAACAACCATAACAGACGAAACACCATGCAAGACAATAGAAGTAAAGGAAATAATTCGAAAACAGATAATAATAGAAATAATCGATCGGAAAACAAATAAGGGGGTCTACAATTCAAAATAAAGAAAGGAGGTACCCGGGTAGATCCCTTAGGAAGGGGTACAATTTACAAGAGAAAAAACAACCGAAATGGGATGAACAAAGGAATAAAACAGCTCTGATTTCAAGTGTAAATTCTACTAAGGAAGATAGTTTACCTATCATACAATTAGATATTTATGGGATTTCAGTGAAAATACTCTTCGATTCAGGGGCAGCTGTCAGCCTATTATCACCGGACATTTTTGAATCTCTAAAAGAAACTGAAGCAAAAATAAAATATTTAGGTAATCGTATAACTATACAATCTTTTGATAACTCCAAAATATCCTTCAGACACTGCATAAAATTAACGTTTAAAATAAATAACATTTTCACAACCGGTACATTTTATGTAACATCAAAAAGTTTTCAGGGCGATTATGATATGTTATTAGGATATGATTATCTGAAAATAAATAGAATGATTTTAGACTTTAATGAAAAAGCATTGCGGTTTAAAAATACTAGGTTGTCTTTGGAACCACAGAAGGACAAGGACTACAACAGTCAAATTAATGTACTGCATAAAAATAATGATAATACGGTAGTCACAAATAAATCAAATAAAGGAAACACGAAGAAAGTTAAACGAGTTAATACGGAAATTTTCGCAACAAGTGTGAAAGATATTCACATTCAGCCAGGGGAAGTAAAAATTATGCCATTGAACTGTCCATGTTCCATTCAACCAAATCAATTGATTTTACTTGAACCTTTGGAAGATTTTAGGGATGTGATTTCTGAACAGTCAGTTCATGAGGTTAAGAGTACAAACAGAATTAATATTATTATAACAAATAACAGCGGAGAAAAGAAAATAATTAAACAAAATGCGAAGGTAGGACACATTATCACAAATTTTGATAGCAAAAATAATTTAAACGAAAATGATATCGAGGACGGGAAAATTTATCAAATCAATAATCTGAGTTTAGAGGAAACTAGAGCATTGAGAGAAGCAGAATTTGATATCAAGGATTTTAAAATTGATCATTTATCGGGGGATCTTAAAGAGGAAGTAGCGAATTTATTACTAAAACATGCCCACGCATTTTCTAAATCTTACCAAACTTTGGGTCAAACAGATTTAGTCATTCCAAAAGTGACACTTAGCCATAATTTCCCCATTCAGCATAAGCCTTACAAGACTCAACAAGCGGCGAAAGATTATGCACAACAAGAGATTCGCAAACTTTTGGAGGCTAAGATAATAGAAAAATCGGATTCCGATTATGCATTCCCCGTACTTTTTGTAAAAAAAAAGAGTACTGACAAGGAGAAAATTCGATACCGCATGGCTGTAGATTATAGAACTTTAAATGAGATATTGGAAGGGTTTCCTTACCCGGTACCCGACGCAAAGACAATTTTACAGGCAATGAGTGGAAAAAAACTGTATTCGGTTTTAGATCTTCACTCAGCTTTTTTTCAAATAAATTTGAGGCCACAGGACAGACATAAATTAGCATTTGTTACAGAATATGGCGTTTTTTCACCATGTCGTTTAAATTTTGGATTGAAGATCAGTAGCACCAGGTTCGCAGAATTAATGGATAAAGTGTTAGGACATTTCCCCAAAGACAAAGTAAATTACTATCTGGATGACGTTATAATAGCTGCCGAAAATCCGCAGGAAATGCTTAAACTTTTACAGGAGGTCCTGCAAACATTTATAAATAATAATATAACTGTGGAGCCTTCTAAAGCTCAGATTTGTAAAGAGGAGATAGAGTTTCTAGGATTTAAGGTTAATAAAAATGGGTATGCACCTTCTGACAGAAATGTGGGGAAAATTCAGCGTTTAGTGCGTCCCAAAAACAAGAGAGGGGTTAAATATTTGCTTGGATTAGCCAATTATTTCAGAACCCTCATTCATAATTATGCGGAGATAGTTAACCCTTTGGTAGAAATGACAAAAGACAGTGCGAGATTTAAATGGACTAAGGAAGCAGATCAGGCATTTTTGAACATACAAGCAGCCATTATAAATAATCCTACGTTAAAACCACCAAATTTTAACAAGGAATTTTTCTTAATCACAGATGGATCAAAAGTTGCAATCTCAGCCATTTTGGCGCAAGAGGATAATGGGTTTTTATTCCCAATAGAATTTTTTGGACGCAAACTTAAACAAACTGAATCTGTGTATCCGAGTCTAAAATTTGAGCTGTTAGCTATTCATGAGGCTGTCATGCACTTCAAATCAATTCTCATTGGTAGAAAATTCACTATCCTAACGGATAGCAAAGCCTTAACTTATCCTCTAAAACTAGAAAATCAATCGGACATTGTTGCTAGATGGATATTAAACCTTAGTGACTTTGATTACACTATTGAATTTTTAGAAGGGAAAATTAATCCTGCAGATTACGTAAGTAGGAACATATGCAATATTACTACTCAAACTGAATTACAAAACAATTTATTTAAAGTTAATCCCCAACTTTCTGATGAAAATATAAAAATACATCAGTACCAAGATGAAAAATTATCAATTATCATTAAAAAGATTGAATCAGGCAAAAACAAGAAACTTAATAAAAAATTTGCGTTAAATGATAAGAAACTCTTAATATTAAAACAAAATGCAAAACACCCTGAACTAATTATAGTTCCAGATGATTTAAAGTTAACAATTATACAAGAAGCACATGGACCGCACTTTGGATTTGCAAAAACTTATGCAACAATAAAATCGCGGTTGTTTTGGTATGGCATGTACCAACATATCAAAAACTATTGCAGTAATTGTGTAAGATGCAATAAAAGTAAACAACATCCGACAATTAAAGTGCCGATTCAGGAAATGAATAGAAATCTACAAATTGGGGCAACTATACATATCGATGTGATTGGGCGATTACCTCTGACACTACGTAAAAATTGTTTCATATCTACAATTGTAGATGCGGGTTCACGATTTTTAGAGGCAGTTGCGGTACGGAATGTGGAATCGCAAACATTGTTAAATATTTTAAATAAATACTTTGCTTCTTATGGATTGGTGTCGGAAATTGTCGCGGATAATGGGAAATATTTTAGGTCGGCGGTTTTTACGGAATATATGCGTGCTCTTAAAATAAATTTAAATTTTACGAGCCTGTATAAAGCTTGCGCAAACGGTTTAGTAGAGATCACGAACAAAATATTGAAATCATCTTTGGTGGCTATGAGCAATTCGACATTAGAATGGGACACGCGTCTCGACTATTTTAAATTGCATTACAATACTTCAATACACAGGGCTACCGGATTTTCACCAGCTAAACTATTTTTCGGTCGAGAGATAAGAAATCAGTTTACGATTTATAATTCTCCCGACGAAAGGTGCACACTAACATATGTTAAGAATAGGCTAGAACATATGCAGGAAGTGTACAAACAAGCATTAGCAAATCAACAAAAAATGCTGCGTGAATACATTAAAGAAGATGATTTCCAGAAGACTACAAGTTTAAGTCTGGGTCAAAGAGTATTTATGAAAGTTATTGGCAAACCCAGAGCACTTCACCCGCGATTCGAAGGGCCATTTATAGTTGTAAAAATAGTGCGTAACAATAATTATGTATTACAGGATGAATTCAATAAAAATGCGCCTACGATTAGAAGACACATACAGCATCTGTATGCGCCTAAAATGACAAAGAATGTCGAAAAACTTTTAGAAGATTCGGATAAAACGGGTTCAGTGCAGTAAAAACACTTAAGTACACGATGGGTTATCAACTTATAGGCCGAACATTGAATAAATATGTATATATATTTTTTTTTCCCTTTGTAAAAAAATGATTACTGTTTCGAAGATCTTACTAGAGGTACTAAAAAAAAAAAAAGTTAATTAGGTATAAATTACTCTGTTATTTGAAGTAGCAGAGGTCAGCATTGACAAATAAAAGCGATTTGTTGGGACAGCTTTGTTTTTTTTCTTCGGCGGAGAAAGCGGTTTTTTTCCCCGTAACCCATTCGGAGGCGAGGGCTTTCCTTTCTACCGTAAACACGCTCTCTCTCCCCCGATGAGAAATAGGAATGTTTTTTTATGCAAATGAGCTACGAATGTCGGAGCGCCGTTTTCCCCCTTTTCGCTTTTCGTGGAGAGAGGAGAAATGCGCTGTTGGTGACGTCATACTATGTCGCTCTCCGGGGTCAGTGTATACAGGCGTAAAAGCCAGTTCGTGTATGCTGTTCTCGAGAGAGAATTTCTTTCCACACCAGCCACATGAGGAAACTGGTTGCTAAAGTTTCATTTAAGTACTCTGAGCGATAACACATAGAGAGAATTTATTAATACGGGACAAATCACAGGGAATCGTGTTTTGCAGGCATGCAAGCATATAGCTAAATTAAGTAAGCGCTTATTTGGGTCAGTAATGAGAATAATATGAATAATACAGGTTTTTTCACTTTAACGCGATTCACACACACATATGGACAATCTTAATAAAAGAAAAAAATAATAAAATGGTCAGATTACGATAAAAAAAAAAAAAAAAAAAAAAAAAAAAAAAATAGACATAATAAATTTTTAGGTTTTCCCTGTCCCCAGACGAAGTTTTATAAGCTCACTAGGCATGGAGGTTATCGGCAGTCCCGGTTTATAAATTTAACAAATTAAATATTAGTTATTTAAAAATTTTGAAACACGATATTTACACTTTGTTCTAACAATATAAATAATTAAACAATCAGCTGGCACACTATATAAGTAGGAGCAGTGATACAATAATCACAATACATACTTGAAATATAAATAAATAAATTAAAATAATGCATATTATAACAATGAAACACAGTTTATACAGGGTAAATTTCCACGAATATATATATAAAGATGCATACAATATAGCAAAATATAATAATTAAATAAATTTCTTTGGGACATACAGCTTCTTCTTCTGTCCTGAAAACATGTTATAATGACAGATAAAATTCATAAAAAAAGAAATAATAATATCATGCGATCTCGCTTTATAGCTTACAATAAGATTCTCATATTAAAAAAAAATAAATAAATAAATAAAATAAGTAAATAATAAAAAAAAAAAGAAAGACAGCGTGCAAACGCAAGCTTGAATGACAATTCTTCATGCTTCTTCATGCAATTAAAAAGAGGGGAGTGTCAATGTTGGGATTGATGGTTTTCTGTACTTCTTATGAAGAGATGTGTGTGTATCATGATCAAATTACAGGATAATTGAAACATAGATATTAAACATAATAAGGAAATATATGGTTGGAATCTAAAAAAAAAAAAAAAAAAAAAAAAAAAAAAAATTATTGTTGTTGGTATCTAGTTTATTTTCTTTCACTGAGTTATAATTAGGGATTTGTCATGTAATGCATTAAAAAAAAGGACTCAGAGTGAAACGATTACTCGTGATTTTACGACACTTCTGGTCCCCTCACTGACTAGGTGTTGGTAAACAAACGGAGATTTTTCAGTGGGATTGGTTGGGTCAGTTGAGTCGCTAGAATGAGGGGATGGGGGGCGTCATGCAAGGAAGATTGGAGATCATGCTTACAAGAGAGACTTACCTCGTTTTAGCTGAGGAGCCTGCTTCGCTTTCCGATCTAGCTGAAGGGTTCCAGGAAGTACACAGTTGGAGAAAGGCCATGGCTGGGCAGTAATATCTTCAGTGGGCGCTGAAATAAACCAAACAGATTAGATCTCAGGAATAGTGTAATAAAAATAAGATATATGATTATTGCTAGTACTTAAAGTTCTCATATAAGTTAAAAAAAAAAATCACTAAAGGTACGATGGCAAAATTGGCCAAAACAGCACTTTGCGAGTAATTCTGTGGATCTATCATTGAAAATGTTTTTAAATAAAAAAAGGGGTATTGTAAGTTTAAAATTAAATAAAACATAAATTCGTTAAGAGTGGGAATGTTCAGTTTCTTAAAAGTGCAAGGGAAGTAACGTCGTTTAATTTCCTATGGAGACAGGATTAAGTGTTACATGGTAGGGCTAAAATAGTAATAATAATAATAAAAAAATAATAATAATGAAATAATAATAATAATAATAATAATGTTATCTTATTAACTCTCTTAAAACATAATAACAACAATAAGCTTCAATTCTATGTCAAAATTTTAAAATACAAAAAAAAAATGCAAATACCAAGCTCCAGGTTCCATATAGAATTGGTTTTTCTGCTTAAATTTAAAAAAATAATTATTAGGCATTAAATACGTAAATTTTTCAGTTTTGTTAAAAAAAAAAAAAAAACATAAATAAATAAATTAAGATATAAAAGCAAGGATGAGTAATGAATCATTATAATAAGATGGTACATACTTTTAACATAAAAGAGGGGTTGTCTCGATGCGTCTGATGTGCAGACAGCTTCGCTGGCGAAGGTCTCTGCTTCCGGCCGGCATCACACCATGGAGTCTCAGCTTTTCTGCTATTCACCTGTTAAAAAAAAAAAGGGGGGAGGAACCGAGCTATTGTTAGTATAGTGAATTTACAATATATATAGATTTAAGAAAATAAAGAAATAAACATATACATAAAATGTATGCATAGAAGAGCGTAGTTAGATTTCGGCTTATTTTGAAAATTTCATTTTAGATGTTTTAAAATTTTAATACTATTTGGAGCTGCAGTTAGAAAATAAATAAATAAATAAATGGATAAAACATAATTATCAGGACTAAGTTTAAACTATTATTCATTGTTAGCCTTATAACCCTAAGCTGCATAAAAATTACATGGCAGTAGCATGATTAAATAAATAATTAAAAAAAACTGTTCTATACTAGCATGATGAGTCGCTAATAACCTGATTGCGTCGTGAACCGGCCGTTTAGGCAAATAATAGGTTCATCTTAGGCAGAGCTACTCTGTACGCGATGTAAAAAAAAAAAAAAAAGAGAGAGAGAAAAAAATTAATAGGGTGCTTACAAAGCAGGCTAGTTGATTTATGTTTCACTGAGGATTTAATAGATCAAAATATTTGGGTGTATAAAGTTTATAGACATAAGATAGCATCAAACACTCTACAGCAAAACGGTGTGTCATGTCTGGCTCTCTGGATAAAAGTGAGAGGCCAATGATTACGGCTATCAATCATGTTGTCTAAAGTATATAGTAAATAATTCAACTTTTACGAGACACATAAGGCAATTAATATACGGGAATGATTACTGTCTCTCTCTTATAGGCTAAGATTAAAAAGAGTAAAGCACACTGTTTCACTTAAGTTATACAACATATACAGAGATATATATGTACTTACTTTGTATGAGTAATCCTTCCGATGACGCTTTGAGTGGTCAGACGCACAGACGCGTTGTATTTCTCCCGCGTCGGCAGAAGTATAGGGTCAGCTCATTTGTGGTCTTTTTAAAGGGGTGTGAAGTACTAATGACACTTTAATCGTGGGAAACTGGATTCCCGTCCCTGGCTGCAGTGTTGGGGCGAAAAGAGGAATATATTTTGTTTCTCTTTTCACGATTTCGTCTTCACATAAATTCAGTTGTCTTGAGCGGGTGGTAAAAAAAAAAAAATTTTTTTTTCTCTCTTACGATGACTGGGTTTTGAAAGGGAATTGAACGAATGTAGGGATCAATATAATCGGTATAGATTTTTATATATAGTCTAGAATGATTTTGCTGCATACGCGTGAACTTTGTTCTGTCCGCTGTAAATATTTTTTTCTGGCGTATGTGTTAGTATAATATATATATATTTTTTTTTGCATACATTGATTCCTCTTCAGGATGTTATATATATATATCTAATTGAAGATATATTGGCATAATGTGGGTATGAACAAATATAGAATTGATTTTGAATCGGACTCTTGCATATTGAAGTGTGTTATTCTTGTTTTGTTTCTTTATATACTATTGTCATACATCAATTTTATAAGTTGTGTGTACATCATATGTGAAAATATTAATTATATATTAAAATGCCATTTTTCAGTACAATGATGTAAATTTAGCCAGAGTTTTACTTTCTATATTAGATGCTATCAGAGTTTGGTTTAACATTTGGTCTAGAAATCTGAGCCTATGTTTACAGGGCTCATCTACCAAAATTATTCAAAATTCTGGGAACAATGATAATAATCATTACCATAGTAGTTGAAGCAAGAGTGACTTCGAAGTTATATTACACGAAAAGTTCTTTGAATAGGCCATTGCTTGAACTAGAACAAAAATTTGCTAATACCCAGTCTCTAGTAAGCCTGTGAAGGACCGGGCGAGGTCGGGACAAAGTAAAAAGTCTCAATTACGGCATAGCAGCTAAGCATTTCTTTCTTTGCTGTCTGAAGAGCTGTATCAAAGAGGTTGGCTTCACGAATTCCACGGCTGAAAATCGGATTGGGACACAGCAAAAGGACACTTATACTTGTGCCACAGACTGCTGCAATACAGTAAGATAGACTAGAATACAGCTGAAGGATACTCAAAAAGGTGTCACAGACTCTTGCACCACACTGTAATGGACGGTAGAACTTTTCAGAGACACTGATGACTGTGCCACTACGATCAATGAACTGAATTCTTCAGCGGTGCGTTGCAATAAAAAGCAGCACAGAACTAATTTTTTTTTTAACATTTCACACACAACAGAACTTTTTTTTTTTCATTTATCCAAGGGGGGGAAGATGTTGTAGTGAAAGTAAAATTTTGTGAAATTTTATTTTGTGTAAAAAAAAATGTAACTAATTCTGTTTACAGAGATGTATGATTTTCTGTATAATTAATTGTTGAGCAGTCATGAGGCGCCAAGCTGGGGAGCCCATACAATGGGGCTGACAGTATACGTCGGCTATAGTTTATAGCCAGTCACAAAAATATTTATGACAGTCCGCAGGACTGCGCCCCTGTTCTCACCCCCTTGAAGGGGCCACTTCTGGGAAAATGTTAGAGGCAAGGGACGTCGGGGCAAGGGTCAGCTCAGCCGGACCAGGGGAGGAGCATGTAGGACCCTTGTGCAAATAGTTTTGTTCATGATACTAATCAGATGTGGGGCTAATCACAGATTGGCTAAGGGGCTTTCCGAAGGCCAGAATGATGCCCCCAAAAAATCTGAAAATGATAATTAGAAGTCCGCCTCCAGTTTTTTTTCCCAGAGAAGTTAGTCAGTTCTCTTGTTGGAAGAAGAATGAGAGTGTTGGTGAGTTCTACGCGTAAAAAAAATGGTCAGTGTTAAAAAAAAGTTAATGTATGTTCCAGCTTGGCTGATGTAAAAAAAAAAGAGAACAGGTAATGCTTAATATATATTGTTGTTCCCATATTTATATTACATGTTTTGTGATTAGGGATTTTTGTACCCAGATGAGAAAATGGGAAAGTGAATAATGTATGATTTTAATAAATGTAGCATCTGTTCCTAGATTAGTAAATGATGCTTAAAATAAATTATGTAACATTTAAAGGTATTGTAAATTGTATGTAATTAATAGAATTGCAAATAAATTAATTAATTTAAAATTCCCTTTTATCATTCTTCCTAGTAAAATGAGTGTAGTTATTCTTTATATTTTGATGATTGAACCCTAATGATTTTAAGGGAATCCTATAAGCTAGAATGTCTACTAAAAATTCACAACGCTTTGGCGATGTTTAAGTAAAATATCGCTCCTTAAAGTCCAGCATAGGACCTATCATTCTAGCTAGGGATTATATATACGATCACGTAAAGTTACTCAGCTAAGAAAAATATATATATTTAGAGTTAGAATATGAGTGGTTTGTGGAAAAGCAACTGCTGGTCTATTTCACTCCAACATGTACATAAACCAGATAAATATATCTGTGGGGTGTACATTGCTTGTATCTGAAATCCCCTATCTCCCAAATAGAGAAACAAATTTCCAAAAATACCCCCAAAAAAAGTAAAGTTAAAAGAAATTGCAAAAAAAAAAAAAAATTCTTTTTTTTTTGTTAAAGAATGAACTATATTTACAATAGTAACTATACTATATACAAAAAGGGTTGCACCTGGGTTTTACAGGCATTACATATATTGCTATCATGCCTACTTTCCCAAAATTTCCTGACCAGAAATTTTTCTAAGTTCCCAAAATTAGCGTTAAAATCCGCTAAAAATTAAAAAAAAGAATACAAACAGGGGGCGAAGCACTCAATCGGTCCTAATATATCGTAACATTACTAACACCCCCGAGAGAAAATAAGGCGCGGGCTAAAAATCCACATTAAACAATTGCGGAGCAAAATCAAAACAAAGCATTGTTAGGCTCGAACACTACCTAAATTTGTTTATATCGGGCCTACAATTTGTTTAAAATAAATACAATTACCTATATATATACAATCTTAAAAAAAATAAAGCTAAACAGCTCTAAAATCTATAATTAGGACGCGAATTCCTGTTTCGCAAGGAGTAATCAGCTCCCGGTACTGAACGCCATTTATGTTGTTTTGATTTGATGCCGGATCGTTCTCGTGAACGACTCACACGGCCTGAATCACTAGACGTTCCTATTCGCATCATTTCCGCTTCGCGATCACCGCTAGCCGTTACGTCCGTTTTTCCTTGTGCTTCAAGAAGTAACCTATCAACCTTTCCACCGATACGCTCGGATGGAGTAGAGTGTGATGCGGAAACGTCGCTGTCCATCTGTTTACTAGTTTCGTTTTCCCACCCGGGTCTAGTTTCGCTATTGCTTTGCTCGTGACGTCTGCTCGTAGCTCGGGGAACTTGCGTATCAGGTTGGATGGTTGCTGTACGTGGTATGGGTGGGGGGAATTGATTTATGAACCGATTTCTTTTCTTACGTGCAGTAAAATCGAATTGAAGATTCGATTCACTTGTTGTTGTTGACATTTGACTTTGGCTGTGGTTTTGGTCTAAATGAGTGTCTCCATTCTGTTTATTTACGCCTGAAATGCATCTATCTTTGAATAAGGTGAGGCGATCTACATGGACAACCTGGGTTTTTGAAGGATTAGCAATTAATGCAATTTTAAAATTGACATCACTGAGTTTTTCAATGATTGTAAAAGGTCCGTTGTTTAGTTTTGACAATTTTCTCGTATTACCAGCAGTGATAGATGGATTATATAGCCATACTCTATCTCCTATTTTTAAATCTTTAACGACCGCTGTTTTTTCTCTGTATTTTTCTTGTATTTCTGATACTTTAACCAAATTATCGTACACTTCGGCATATATTTTTTGGAGGGCGGGGATTAACAATTCACAGAATGATGGGGCGTCATTATAACTAAATCTAGGTAACTGAGAAAATAGGTTATATGGTAAATTTAAATTCCTGCCATATAAAATTGCTGCGGGTGTTAATTTTGTTGAGGAGTGCACAGCTGAACGCATCGCTAACAGGGCAAATTTAAGTTTAGTATCCCAGTCTGACTGGTTTTCATTTACTATGTGACTAAGGGCGTTTTTTAACGTCGAATTCTGTCGCTCGATCTGCCCATTCGAAGCCGGATGAAAGGCAGATGTTGTGATATGTTTAATGCCAAACATTTTGTAGACATGTTCGATAGCTTCGGATATCAGATTTTTCCCATTGTCAGTTGTTATAAACGCAGGCGCGCCATAACGCGAAATGAAATCAGCAAGCGTATCTGCGATAACATCAGATGTAGTGGAATTAACTGCATAAGCTTCTGGCCACTTAGTAAAAGAGTCGATATATGTGACAATATAGGTGTTACCTGAAAATGTAACCGGTAGTGGACCTATTAGATCTAAATGTACCTTGTTCATAGGAAATTCGGGTGTAGGCATCCGTTGAAGGGGTGCCTGCTGGTTGTTTGTACGCCCTCTTTTGTTGGCAACTAATACACGACTCCACTAGGTGCTTGATATCAGCTGACATTCCGGGCCAGTAAAAGTGCTCTCGGATGCGGTCAATCGTCTTTTTAAAACCTTGATGACAAACCGCCAAAGAATCGTGTGTTAGAGCGAACACTTGCTCAATCATTTCCCTAGGAACTACCAATTTAATTGGATTATTTATTATATTCGAATCTCTAGTGTCCTCACACACAAGAATGTCATCTCTAAAAAAATTTTCATATATTTAGGTGCTATGTTTAAATTTTGGTCTAACTTTTTGGCTATTTCACAGCACTTTTTATCTACTTTCTGCAACTCACTAATTTTATCAGTTAAATTTGAATGCGGTACAAAAGTAGTTTCTTTTTCTACTTGTATACAAAAATTACTGCTGCTAATCTCAGGTGTTTCATCAATTTTTGCAAATCTAGAGAGAAAGTCTGCTACACTATTACACTTGCCTTTTATATATTTAATTGTAAAGTCAAAATCAGATAGAGTACATACCCATTTGGCTATACGTGAAGTGGGATCATGAATTTTTAACATAAAAGTAAGGGGGGCAAGGTCTGTAAAAATGGTAAAATGGGTGTTAGCTAGGTAGCACTTAAAATGGCTAGTTGCCCAAACCAGAGCGAGAAGTTCTCTCTCAGTGGCAGAATATCTCGTCTCTGCACCTTTGAGTCGCCTACTAGCAAACGCCACTGGATGAATTTTATTTTCTTCATCCAACTGTGACAGAACCGCACCCAATGCTTCTCCAATCGCATCAGTATAGACATAAAATTCTTTACTAAAATCAGGTAATACGAGGCACGGTTTAGAAATTAGAGCCTTTTTTAAATCCTGAAATTCCTCTTGGGCTTCTTTCGTCCAGGCAAAATGCCTAATTTCCTTTGTTAAATCAATTAAATTTAATGCCCTTTTTATGAAGTCAGGTATAAAACGCCTGTAAAATGAGAGGGTTCCAATGAATGACCTGACACCTTTACGTGTAGTAGGTGGTTGCAATTTTCCGATTACTTCAATATTTTTATTAACAGGGGATACTTGCCCGCTATGAATTTCAAAGCTTAGGTATTGGATTTTATTTGAAAGAAAAGTACATTTGCTGGGTTTAAGTTTTAGTTTATGCTGCCTTAATCTATCAAAAACCAGTTTTAATTTTTCAAAGTGGGAGTCTACATCAGAAGAAGCAATGACAATGTCATCTATATATACTAAAATTCCGAGATTTCCTAAATCTCCAAAAATGGCATTCATTAGCCTTTGAAAACTGTTCCCTGAATTAGATAACCCAAAATAATTTCTATTCCACTCAAAAAGACCTTTATGCGTGATAATAGCAGTTTTATGCCTGTCTTCAGGTCGTATGACCTGTTGAAAAAAACCACTAGTCAAATCTAGAGTTGAAAAAAATTTAGCTCCACTTAAAGCATCCACAGAATCAGTAATGTTTGGGATAGGATATGCGTCTTTGACAAGATTTTTGTTTAGTTTACGAAAATCAACAGCTAGTCTATAAGAACCGTCTGCTTTTTCTACAAGTATAACCGGTGATGCGAATTCTGACATAGATGGGGAAATAATTTCAGCTTGCAGTAGAATATTAAGTTGATCTTCCATTTCTTGACGTAATTTATATGGAACTCTGTACGCTTTGGATTTTACAGGTTTATTAGAGGTTAAATTGACAACATGGGGTATGGTATTACAGCTTGGTAACTCTAGGACATATGCTGCAAATACATCTTTATTTTGATCTAAAAATTCTTGCATTTTAGATTTTAGGGGAGGGTCTAAATGTCTTAAGTCAATATTAGAACTCCAAGTGAGATCAGCATGATCAAAGTCAGCTATTGGAGTAGTCAAATTCACATTACAACTTAAATTATTATCCGTTAGTGGTATATTAGACTTATCTATACATTTCTGGATTTTTGCAACATATGTATTTTTGCTTAGCTTTATAGTATGATTTGAAAAATTTGCAAGAGAAACAAAAAGGCCATGTTCCTGAGTACATATGGCTCTAGAAATAAGAAGACCATGGCTTAAATTCTTCGCTAAAGGTTCTAGCATTAGAACATCATTTTCTTTTATGGAATTATTTTTATTGCACTTAACTTCAGCTATTAATTTTGAATGAGGGGGAATAGAAATCCTTTCGCATAAAAGAGCTAAAGTAGTAATTTCACTATTGTTGTTATTATTATTGTCAAGATTGCTTTGTTCAACAGTCTGAGGTGTCCTATTTTCTAAATCACTTTTATTAGCATGGACTGTTTGACTCGTTGTTTGCTGTCGAAGGTCTAAAGGTTCATTAATTTCACATTCATTTGTACTCGAGTTACTGCGTGATATATTTTGTAAACAAAAAACATGTGCAGTTTCATTATCTGCCTCATTTGCTTTAATTGTCATGTTTAAATCTGCATTCACTTTCATACTGGGATATGTAGTACCCTGAACTGTCCCATTTTTACTACTAAGATTCCCACATTTTTCTTTTAAACTTTCCTTACCCTTTTTGGTTACAATTTTCATAGGTGTGTCATTATTATTATACTCATCTCCCTGTTTATTAGCAGAATTGGGGGCATTTGGCCTACATTTTGACTGTTCATTACAGATATTTGCTTGTTGACATTCTAAATCTGTACTATTCACTCTGATATCACTGGTATTATTTACAATATTTCTTTCTAGGGAATTTTTTAGTGGTGACAATTTTTTCGTATGACTCTCTACTACTTGTTTACACTGTGTTTCTACTGGAGTACTTAAAACAACATTATTATTTTTACAATTTATTACAGCCTGATATTTACTTAAAAAGGGCATCCCCAAAATCACACTAAATTCATCGGCTAATTTACCCTGGACAATAAAGAACTCAGACTGACATAATAAATCATTAATTTTAAAGTTCAAAGAAACTTTTTGGCTTAGAATTACTCTTTCGCCAGTTACCGTTAAAATAGGAGTATTGCACTCGACAACTTCACAAAAATTTAAATTAATAAGTGCTGTACTACTTAAAATATTTATGGCTGACCCTGTATCACACAGTGCAGTAAGAGAAATATTATTTACATTTATCATAGCAGTAGGTAAATGGTAAGAATGGGGGGAGAACATACTAAAAATGATTGGGGGGGTCTGGTGGCCTATATGGAGACGACTCGACCAAATCGAAACCAGCCGTTACACGTTTAAAGCATTATTGGATGTAGTAGGGTTACTGTGTTCGTTCTGAAGAGTATCACCGCTCGCATTATTATCTCTATTTCTTCGGTTAGTCTCATACCCTTGATCAAAATTGCCCCTATGTCTCCTATATCCACCTCTATTATTATTTCCTCTATAATTCTCACTCTGATAGTTCCTGCCCCTGGAATTTTGTCCACGTCCTCTAGGATTTTGATGGAAGCCCCTTCCATAATCATTTGTGTACCTGTTTAGGGTACAATTTCTTGCATAGTGGCCTGGCAAACCACATTTGAAACAGTAAAAAATTCCAGTTTGGCTACTTTCACATTCCTGGTTAAAATTATTTTGGACTTCTTTGGATTTTATTTCAACTAGACTATCAATTTTAGCCGCGAGCACATCAATTTGGGATTTTAAATTTTGAATCTGCCTGTTATGGGACTCATTATCATTTTTCTGAGAAAATACGGCAGCACATGGTACATTCTGGGGGTCCGGTATATTCTCACTACTTTCATAAGAGTTGTAGAATGGATTTACGCTTTTATAAGCTTTTTCCTCAAGTAGGGCTATTTGGAGGACTTCCTCGGGAGTTTTTGGATTTCTAGCGATGACACCTTTTCTTATTTCAGGCGACAAATTGTTGAGTAGCACTGAGTGAAGGAGTGCTTTTCTGCTTTTTTCTACAACATCATCTTGTATACCCTCTATGACGAGCGAGTTTAGTGACAGGTCACATGCCCTGTCATAAAAGTCCTGTACTGTCATTGCTGAGGTTTGTTTAAAATTCATTAATTTGTTAAGCTGCACATCTGGGGTTATGTGCTGACTATATCTGTTTTTTAAAATAGAAACTAACTCCTCAAAAGACTTAATTTTGTGAATTTTTAGCAGTCTAGCAGCTGCACCAGATAATCTCGATAGCAAAGCAAATTTCTTTTCCTCATCATCCCAGCCAAACATGTTGGCAAAACTGTCTAATTTTTCATAAAAATCCCCAAAAGAAACCGAATTACCCTCGCCACTGAATGTGGGAATATAATTGAGATTATCAATAAGGGCAGTTTTTCGCTGAATTTTCGCCATCTCTTTAGAGGGGTCGAGTGCCATTTTTGCGTTTTAAAGTGCACAAGATATGATACAAAATTTGAAAATAATAAAGATAAAAGAGGGGGAAAAAAAGGGGGTAATAAAATATTCACACACAAACTTTTACTACTTCTAAATATGGCATAAAATACCCATAAAATAGCAATGTATACCCCTATTACTCAAATTTACAACATACAGCAAAATAATAAACATAATAGAACAACAATACATATATTTATTTACTTTGAATCACCCTTACTATAAACAATGTTTAGCAAAACTCAGGCTCTACAGCACTGTGCCAATTTATTGTGTATATCGCAAAAATCAGGCACTTCAACACGGCATCAACTTATTGTGTATACCGTAATAATTAGGCTCTGCCACACGGCACTAACTTATTGTGTATACCGTAATAATTAGGCTCTGCCACACGGCACCAACTTATTGTGTATACCGTAATAATTAGGCTCTGCCACACGGCACCAACTTATTGGGCCCTTTTTTTTATACTGCTACAGATTATAATTTAATCGATTAAAAAATTCCATTCAGTAAAATTGTTTTTTCATATAAGTATTACTATATAAACAATCATTTCTACACCTTACTTTTCAATTAGTTCAAGTATTTCATCTACTTTACCAATGAATTAACTGAGATCAGGACTAGATTACCTTCTATATGAATCTTGTTGTAATTTAAGATAACCAAAACAAGAGGAGATTTCATAAGGATAATTACTATGAGATTACACAAGTTAAGTTAAGAAATTACAGAAATAAGAAAGATTACCAAGATAAATCAAAATGAATTAAAAGAAATATACATTCATTAAGTTTCTATAAATATTAATGATTGCTAGTAAATAATAATGATAACACAACAAAATTCTCAATCTGTCTAGATCTCAGACGTAGCATATATGGATCTGTAGCAGTGAACCCAATTTTTACCAATGTTGTTTTATGGGATATCAAACTCGAATAGATAACTTAAAAGCTCAAGATCTTTATTAAAATTCCAAAAGATAGAAGAAGGACACTGGAATCTCCCATCTATTTGTGGGGAGCAAAGAAAGAAAAATTTTTGTTATAAGCAATAAGATTTCAACAATATAAACACAAGCATCCCATAATACAACAATGATATTGTAGCCAGAAAAGATATAGTGGTAGTACATCTATCTTAATTTCTCCATTTTTTTTATTCATAAGATAAATTAATTTGTTTTAAATCATGTGAACTCCTCAAAAGTTTTGCTTTAAGAATTTCTACTACTTAGTTAAATATCTTTACTCAACTTTAAGATAAAAGTATGTTAATTAATCAATGCATATATGACTTCCAGTCTGATAAGTTACTTTAAATTCTGAATAAAAAGGTAAGGGTTGAAATTATTTTACTTTTAAACATTCAGAGAAACTACTTTAATTTCAAGATATTACATATTTTAGTATAGTTATTTTGACACTATTGAAATTAAAATTCAATTAAACTAATATCAAGGTAGGATAAAAAACTAAAGAACTATACTTGAGTATATCCTCGTTTAATATACATTTTTTTTTATTAACACTTTTAATTTAAAACTGAATGCTTACTTTGCATTAAAATAGACTAAACCCATTTTTTTTTATAATTAAAATAAAGGATATATTAAAGCAAAATCATCAATCTTGAAATTCTATTACAAATACATTTCTTTTTATTTAATTCAACATAAAAAAACATCAGAATTCACTAACATGAATTTGTTGCAAACACTGGGAAATATCAACTCACAACACGAATATTTAATAGGATAAAAAGTAGTTTTAGAGCAAATACAATATGAATTTCTTACCTACAGCTTATAATGATATCTATCTCCCTTTTAGAGACACTCTCATTGTCAGGATTAACTTTACACCAAATCTTCCCTGTATTAGAATACATTTCACCCGTTCATGACGAAACCTTTACATAAACCAGACTTGGAGTCCCATTCGGAAAGGGTTTTTTACGCTGACTTCCTTTCAATTGAGAACGTAAACAGGGCTACTATAGTTTCATGAAAGTCTGCGACACATCCGATTAGCATCCCTCAGCAACTCAAAACATGAGTATTTCACCACACTGGAGTTGAGATTTCACGCCTTTGGGCTTCGACATCTGTGGTGAGGAAAATTACACCACATTACAAGGTACGCGAAAGATAGTGGTTAGTGTTAATAAAGTAATATTAAGATAATATCCCAATCCGCGTTGTGAAAGATTGTACTGGATATTACCAAAAAAAAATTTGTTTTCTTTTAAATTTATCGATAATTAAAATAAAGAAAAATCGCAATAGCTCAGACTCAAACTTATTTAACGTTTGAATTTGCAAATCAGGATTCTATTGGGTTACATAAAATTAACAAAATAAAAGAATTCTGATCGTTATTATTAAAGGTTATTAATCTATTAATTCACTGAAAATAAATAGAGTAAGAGAAATCATGGAAAAAACACAAATACATATATACACTCAAACATTTATTCTCAAAATATACAAATGGTAAATACAAATAACAAATAGTAAGATTCACCAATAAAATCTATTTACTTACTACACTTAATTTTTTGTTTTAAATTCAACTTAAATACTGTATATTGTTAAATGCTCACAGCACAATCATCGGGGCTATTCACCCCAAAAAAATATTCATTCGTTTTATTTTATTATTATTTTAATTAATTTTATCAATTAAAACTTAAATAGTGATTTTTTTTTATTATTCACATAAAACAAAATATTTTTTTTTAAATGGCCTTATCAATTGGAAGGATTATAAAAAAATTTCTCACCATAACCACGGCATCCAGCAGACTTGATAATCATGTCAGACAGTCCTGTATGATTAATGAAGTGTCTCTTGCAAGAAGCACACCACTCATCCATGTAAATATTACTCATTAGTGTTCATAGAGTTGTATGTTGTTGAAAATCACACTAAGTCCTTTTAATAATGGAAAGTTGCGGAGTGGCATAAATAATAATCTTGGAGAATGTCTAAATGAGGAATCATATCGGACCTGATGAGAATCATGCAGAGTCAGTTTAAGTGGACTATCTCATATCAATTGAAAATCATCACATCGAGTCCATTCGGCACTGGTAGGCTGCGGAGAGGCATAATAAATAATCATGGAGAATGTCTAAATGAGGAATCATATCGAGCCTGATGAGAATCATGTAGAGTCAGTTTATAAATGGACTATCACGTATCAATTGAAAATCATCACACCGAGTCTATTCGGCACTGGTAGGCTGCGGAGAGGCATAATAAATAATCATGGAGAATGTCTAAATGAGGAATCATATCGAGCCTGATGATTGAAAATCATCACACCGAGTCCATTAGGCACTGGTAGGCTGCGGAGAGGCATAATAAATAATCATGGAGAATGTCTATTCATATTTCTTCTATGATCTGCACCTCGTTCCAAAGTCCCTTTTTAAAGAAACATTAAACACATTTTTTTTCTTCCACTGATCTCCAGATGCGGAAAACAACATCTGAGAGAAAAAAAAAGTTTTTCCTTTCCTCTCCATCTCTCAGTCCGGATAACTCTTCCTTCATTGGTTACTCAAAAAAAGATTTTAATCGTCCCTTGTAATCCCAAGTAGGTCATTGGTCCCTTGACCATTGGGGAGGTATGTCTTTTTATTTTTTCCACCCCTTTCTCTTTTTTTTTGTTTATTTGGCTTCTTCCTCCTGTTCGACCCCTCGTGATGATGCGGCTTTTGTGTATGACCGTCGACCACACGCAATCCTTGTCCCCTGGTTGTAAATAATCGTTGAAAGCCCCATAAATTCTGCTCTTGTTTCTTCGATTTTTTATGTCACAGGCTGGCGACAAACTATAGTTTAGTTTTATTGCCCCCATTTTGTCTGTCTGGGAATTCGTGGTGATAATCCCTCCAAGACTACACACGTGCATTATTACTATTATTATTATAAATAAAATCTTGCAGTTTTTACTGCAATTAGCTTTCAACTTTACCTAATAATTAAAAATATTATAATTATTTTTCCTTGTTTAATGCTAAAATAAATTCAAAATTTTATTTCAATTTTTATATATCTATTTATTTTTTTTTTATTGATTGTGCTGTTCCTTTTTTTTTTTTTTTTTTTTTTTTTTTTTTTTTTTTTTTTTTTTTACATATTTACTTAAGCAATGTCGTGACAATTTCGTCACTACAGGCTTATCTCCCCTTTTATAAGAAAAAAATCTCATACAATATAAACTAAAATATATATACAGATTTTTCATATGATTACATCGACATTAAGAAGGTATCAAAATACTTAATCATTTTTTTTTTGCATATATGTAATAACAATAAACAAAGTAATACTAAATTATAAAATAATATACACATTACGTTATAGGTGAGAAAATAATCGTTCCATTGAGTTGGCCATTGAAAAATACCGAAAATATAAGACATATTTGCCATTACGGTATGTATATTTTTCCATCATTTCTTTTTATTTTATTTTTATGTATATATATATACATCTGTATTATAAAGTTCCAGAAATGGATGTGTATTTTACTTGGCATGTTCTATGTTTCTATGAACTATGCCTATGAACAAAAACCAACTTCCCCAACTAGCGAAATTTAGAAAGTTTACTAATCTTTGAAATAAGAGAAAATTTTCTCCGAAACTTCTTCTTTTTTTTTTTTATCGTAAAAAGTGTTTTTGTTATTTTCTTCAACAATATTTGAGAAAAAAAAATCTTCATCTTAAATCGCTTCTTCTTTCCTCTTTTTTTTTTTTTTTTTTTTTTTTTTTTTTTTTTTTTTGCATACGTTTATCTATGTCGTATATGAAATTTTTGTCACTGAAACGTTCTCTCGCTTGAATTCTTTTTAATTGACTGTCTATTTATTTATTTATTTATTTATTTTTACTGGCTTTATTAATATTTTTATTAGATTATTGTGTCTGGTTGTTATGTAACCGCATTTATACATAACATAATATTGTTACTGTCTCCATCATATGAGAGTTGTGAAAAATTAATTAAATTTACTTTATTTAGTTATTTTATTCATTTATTTATTCATTTATTTATTCACTTATTTTTATTTATGTATTTTATTTATTTCTTTTTAGAACGTATGAGTATTTTAGAGATTGTAATTAATAGTTTCTTTATATATTTCAAATTTTGTTCTAATCTAATTTTATTGCTATATTAATTAATGAGATATGATTATTTATATAAAATCTTTATGACTAATATATTTTCTGTGGACAAACTCATTTACATATAATCTCAAGAAAAAATATCTTTTGTACAATGCAAACTATCGACCAGCAATAAAAATTTGCATCCCGGGCAGTACGAAATATATATTTCCGATGAGATTATAATATAACCCTTTTTTTTATATCTATATGTTATAAATATTTTATTTTATTCTGTTTTATTTATTTATTTCACTGTTATTATTGTTCATAGTGTTTTAAAATCCATTTTGATGCTGAATATTAATAAAAAAAATTAATCAGCCATGAATTATCCAGTTTTATTTTTACCTGTTTTTTTTTTTTTTTTAATTCTATATTTATTAATAATGTGAGACTATGAGGAAAAAAAATTAACGTTTAGTTTTGTATTAGAGATATTTCTTTTTGTACATGAAAGTCGAACATTTTTAGAAGTCATTAGTATTTAATTGTAAAAGTTTATAATTTAAGCTAATATGTTCAGTGAATTATGATTATTATTTATTTATTTTAGAAAACTTTGACGGTTTCAGTAGACAAGTGAATCAGTTTTAATGAATCGTTTGAATTATACATTTTTATTTATTTATTTATTTGTTTTATTTATTTATTTTTATTTATTTATTTATTTATTTATTTATTTATTATTTAATAATTTATTTACGTACTTGTGTTCTCTAACGAATGATTATTTGTTTTAGTTTTGCTTGCCATATTGGGCGCAAATAATTTAGAAATATGAATTCTAATAGGCTTTAAATCTGGTCTATTCTTGTTTTTAATGAGATAGTTGTCATTCCTGAAAATTCTCTCAACATAATATGGGCCTGAAAATTTCTGATGTAATGCTTTAGGTTTTATCAGCAGTTTTAAGTATACTTCATCGCCTAATTGTAACTCCTTGTGTTTTGCTTTTGAATTTTTATTTAATTCCCTATCTGCTATTTCCTGATTTTTGATAACCTCTTTTCTTATTTCGTGCATATGTTTTAATTTATTTTGAACGTATTTACTATAAGAAGACATGTCATGTACTTCGAAGTTTGTGAAAGGCGTTTTTATTTCTCTTCCAAAAAATAACATGCTTGGAGAGAATTTTGTTATTCTATGTACAGTTGAGTTATGCATCAAAATAAAATATTGAAGTTTCGTATCCCATTCATAAGTTTTATTACACATAGCTGCTATTGAAGCTTTTAAATCCCTATTAATCCTTTCCGAAATCGATTGGCTTTGAGGGTGATAAATTGATGAGGGGATTAGTTCGATATTTAAATTTTTCATGTAATCTTTAAAATCCTTGGATTTGAAATAAGATCCATTATCAGTGGAAAAATATCTTGCTAATCCGAATGCACTAAAGTAACCATTGAGAGCATTGATTATGACCCTAGTGTCCGTCGATTTTAGTGGAAAAGCTTGCAAATAGCGTGTTGCAGTGTCTATGACTGTCAGTACAAATTTATTCCTATTTAAAGATGGAATTAAAGGTCCAATTAAATCGCATACCAGTCGTTTTCCTGGGAGGTAATTTTTATTCATCGTTTTAAAAGGAATTTTTATCGTTCTATGTTGTTTAAATGTGTTGCGTGTTACACATTTTGTACAGAATTGTTTTATCTCTTGATACATTCTGTACCAGAAAAATCTTTCTTTTATAATACCATAAGTTTTTAAGAAATCAAAATGTGGGACATGTGCACTGTTTAGAATATCTTCTTTTAAGCTCTGTGGTGCAATGTATAATTCCGCATTATTTGAATTATGTGAATTTTTCAGAATTAATATCCCATCTTTATTTAAATTATACTTCTCATATTTTTTTACTTTTCTTTGTTGTTGTAAGGCCTCAATAATTTCTTTTAATTTTGGGTCATTTAATTGTTCTTTTTTTATATTGTCTGCATTTAGCTTTTTATTTACCATGAAAAGATGTTTGTCCAAATTATCTGCTATTGATAGAGCATTTACCGATCTACTACAGAAATCAGCGGGATTATGGATACCTGCAATATGCGATACTTCAAAATCATAATCTTGTAATTTTAGTAACCATCTTGCTACAATCTCAGGCTGCTTTTCTAACTGTAAATGGTACGTTAATGCCTTTGAATCTGTTAGCAGAAAAAATTTTCGTCCTAATAGAATGTTTCTAAAATATGTTATGGTTTCATAGATTGCCAAAAGTTCAATCTGCATGCTTGGATATTTCTTTTCTGAGTCTTTTAATTTTCTTCCCGTAAATTCGATTGGGATCATTTTATCTCCTTGTTTTTGTGCTAATATACCCGATGTTGCAATTTTCGATCCATCTGTAATTATATAGAATTCTTTACTAAAATCTGGGGGGTGAATAGTAGGTTGTTCCATTATAATTTTTTGTATTTTTTCAAATGATTCTTGTGCTTTGTCATTCCATTTGAATTTTGTATTAGCTTTAGTGAGGTCCGTCAGTGGCGCTATTATCTCCGCGTAATTATGTATAGTTGCTTTAAAATATGTGCATAATCCAATAAATGCTCTAACTGTTTTTTGAGATGTGGGTACTGCGAAGTTTGTTATTTTCTGGATATTTTTTTGTGAGGGCGCATATCCTTTTTCACTAATTTTGTATCCCAAAAAGTCTATTTCCGGCATGTATAATTTTAGTTTAGTCGGTTCAATTGTAAGATTAAATTTTTCTAATTGTTCTAATACTGCTTCTAGTATTATGTGCATTTGTTGTACATCATTTGAACCAATTATTATGTCATCAATAAAGTATTGAATTATTGTATTTTTTCTTTAAGTCTCCTAAAACTATATCAATTAAACGAGCGAATTGATTCATTGAAATTTTTGTCCCAAAAGGCATCCTTGTTATTTGAAAATGGTTATCTTCCGTGATAAATGCTAACTTATGCTTGTCCTGCTCATTTAATTTTATTTGAAAGAATGCAGAATGCAAATCTAAGACAGTGTATAATTTTTTCCCTGCCATATTTTGTAAAATCTCCTTTGTATTAGGTACTGGGTATGGGTCACTTTCTAATATATCATTAAGAGCTCTAAAATCTATAGCCATCCTAAATTTAATTAAATTCTTATCATTTGTTTTTGACGTAGAATTTTTCTTTACGAAAATTACTGGGAAAGCATAACTTGAATTCGTGGGCTCTATGATACCTGCATCCAATAAATCCTGAATTTCTTTCTCCGCGAATTTTTTTACATCATGTGCTAACTTAAAGGGTTTCGTTTGTATTGGAAAGTCGTGCATTAGTTTAAAGTTCGGTTTTATTACATCTGTTTCTCCTAGCGTTTTATATGATTTGCTGAAAGCAGTAGCGTGTCTCATTAAAATTGTCAGTACTTCCTTTTGTACCTTTGGTGTTAAGTGATCAACTTTAAAATCCTTCTCTGAAAGTTCTTTCTTTCTTAATTCTCTAATTTGTGTGATATTTAAGTTATTAACTTCGTAAATATTATCAGTATTTGATTTATTTTGTTTTTTTATGAAAAAATCAGTGGTAATTTTTCCCATTTCCTGATCTTTGTGAAGTCTCAAGTATTGTTCAGATTTATTTTGTACTAATATTGTGAATAAATTATTTTCGTTTTCCTTATTTTCATGAACTGAATTTTGGATGACTAATTTCCTGTTGTTATATTTAGGTTGGAAAAAAAATTGTTGTCCGTTTTTTAGTTTGCTGTCAAAAATTAAGTTCACTAACTTCGATTCTCTGGGTCTCAAAGTAATGCTTTTCTCTACGAATACTCGTGTATTAATTTTCGGAATCTTATTATACTGATAAGAGTGAATTTGTTTTGGTATTGTTTGAAATCGTCATTTTGTTGTATCGGCTTAATTTCATTTACCTCAGTAATTTGATCTTCATTAGAATTTAATTGTATAATTGAGTTATTGAGTTTAAAAGTGTTATTTTCAAAATCCATAATTATTTTATTACTTTTTAAAAAATCGTATCCTAAAATAATTTTATAATTACGATCAAATTCTTCTTTAGTTACATAAAATGTGCCATTTAAGAAAGTGTTGTTAAATCTAAACTTTAATTTTACACAGTGTTTAAAAGGAATCGATTTGTTTGATAAAGTTGTAATTTTTATAGCGTTGGCTAAATATTTAATTTTTATATCTGTCTGTTTTATTTTCTCGAAGACCCCTGGGGATATTATACTTATACTCGCCCCACTATCAATAAGGCTGGGTATAATTACATCTTTCTTTATTTTTAAATTCCATATTGGTAATTCATTGTTTTTACCCGAATTACAACTTGCAATTAATTTTTCTTTAATTATCTTTTTTTTTGTTCTCATTTCTTCTTATCTCTGTCTTTTTTGTTTGTTTTTGTTTAATTATTTTTAGTTCCTTGTTTGCTTTATGTTTTATGTTATAACCCTGTTTTTTTTCAATGGTGCGGGACCTACGGGCTTGTATTTCTCTCAATTTTGTAAGTCCCTTTACCGGTTTAAATTACTTTGTCCTCTGTTTCTGTTATGATTTTGCCTACTCCTTCTGTCTCTGTTTTCATTTGGAAAGGTAATTGTGGGCTGATGTTCCCTGTTTCTCTCATTATTTTGCGGCAAAAGATTTTGGCTATTTTGCATATCTGCGAAATTGTGATGCTGCTCTGTATATGCGATTTGTGTGTTGTTTCCCTGTGTTGGGTCAAAATTTTGCATTGGAACCATATTTTGCATATTATAATTTCCATGATACATTTGATTAGGTCCTATCGGTGATTGGTGCAAATTTTGCCAATTTGGCATCTGATTTTGCATATCATTAAATCTAATTTGATTGTTATGAGGTCTAGCAAAATCGAATGTTTGTGGTGCTTGAAAATGTTGTGCATAGTTCTGTGGAAATCTTGTAAAGCTTCTATAATTGTTATTTTGATAGTAATTCTTGTGAAATCTTGGCCTAACATTGTTTTGTGCTCCCCTCGTTTGAAAAAAATTCGCACTTTTTTGATTAAAATAACAATTTTGTGTCTGGTGATTGGACTTGTTGCATATATGACAAAAATTTTGTGTTATATGATTTATTTCCGCTTTGTTTTGTTCACTTTCATTTTTGTCAATTTGTAAACTTTTTATTTGTTCTTTCAGCTGTTGTATCTCTGATTTTTGGTCTTGTGACATGCTAATAAGTGCCTCAAATAATTTATTTTCACTTGTTTCCGTCAAATTATTTATTTCACCTGCACATTTACTGTTTAATGCATTTTCGATGTTTTTAGCTTTGTTTACCGCATCTTCGAAATTTGTAGGTGGGTATTTTTTTAATTCGAAAGAAATGTCCGGTCTTAGCGCCTCAAGATATTTTGTTAATTTAATAGTTTCTAATAATTCTTTGGCTCCATTCTTTTGTTCATGTCCTGATAAAGCAAGATATTTCTGTGCTTCTATATTGAACTTTTTTGTGAATTCCTCAATAGTTTGATTGGCTGTTTGTTTGGCATTTATAAATTGCAACTGAGCATCAGCAAAAGATCTTTCTTTTTGAAATTGTTTTATCGCATTTTGTTTAAACGTTTTATAGTCTTGTGCTTTATGCAATTCATTTGTGTTTCTCATAACTTCTCTCGCTTGCCCTTTGAATTTTGATTTCGCCAATACCAATTTTATGTCGTCGGGAAATTGTGCCGCTACAGCTAACTCCTCAAATTCTTCAAAAAAATGTGTTATGTTTTGATCCGGTTTATCCTCAAAATTTTGTAATGAATTTATCAGAGTATCCACTCCAATAGTGAATGATTCCCTTTCGGGAGAAGCCTGTCTTCCCTTTCTTCCTGTCATATTTATTTATCTATTTTGAAAATCTCTAACAGATTGATGTTTAATTTTTTTTCTTAATTTTTTTTTAACTTTTTTAACACTGAATTATTATGTACTGTACTCTCAAAATATAATTTTTTTATCTAGGTATCGAAATTGCACTTACATAAAGGAAAAGAGAAAAAAAATATTTATAGCAATTTCAAAATCCCCCTAACTATTTTCTATATACACACATAAATAATAATCACAAAATAAAGTTTCAAAGTACAGATATATATATATATATATATATAAACAACTCTTTAGTAACAAAGGCTTTTTTTTTTTTTTTTTTTTTTTTTTTTTTTTTTTTTTTTAATGTGCTGTGAGCTAAACCAGCTCTCCTCTGTAAGAATTCATTTCATACATATAATTATTAATTTTGTTCATTATTATTAATTTTTCTAGAAATGCATAAAATATCAATTTTGTTTTACACACTATAGGTAAGTGATGTTTTGTTAGTAAAAGAAGAGAAACAGAAAATAGGTAATTAAGGAGAAAAATTTATAATACTGAAAATATATTTCTATGTATAATCAAATGCAGAAGAAAAAAAATTAAATTTGTAATCCTAAATGCAAATTAAACACCTGGTATTAGCACCATTAAACTTTTAGTAATGTGGTGAGGAAAATTACACCACATTACAAGGACGCGAAAGATAGTGGTTAGTGTTAATAAAGTAATATTAAGATAATATCCCAATCCGCGTTGTGAAAGATTGTACTGGATATTACCAAAAAAAAAATTGTTTTCTTTTAAATTTATCGATAATTTAAATAAAGGAAAATCGCAATAGCTCAGACTCAAACTTATTTAACATTTGAATTTGCAAATCAGGATTCTATTGGGTTACATAAAATTAACAAAATAAAAGAATTCTGATCGTTATTATTAAAGGTTATTAATCTATTAATTCACTGAAAATAAATAGAGTAAGAGAAATCATGGAAAAAACACAAATACATATATACACTCAAACATTTATTCTCAAAATATACAAATGGTAAATACAAATAACAAATAGTAAGATTCACCAATAAAATCTATTTACTTACTACACTTAATTTTTTGTTTTAAATTCAACTTAAATACTGTATATTGTTAAATGCTCACAGCACAATCATCGGGGCTATTCACCCAAAAAAAATATTCATTCGTTTTATTTTATTATTATTTTAATTAATTTTATCAATTAAAACTTAAATAGTGAATTTTTTTTTATTATTCACATAAAACAAAATATTTTTTTTTTAAATGGCCTTATCACTTGGAAGGATTATAAAAAAATTTCTCACCATAACCACGGCATCCGGCAGACTTGATAATCATGTCAGACAGTCCTGTATGATTAATGAAGTGTCTCTTGCAAGAAGCACACCACTCATCCATGCAAATATTACTCATTAGTGTTCATAGAGTTGTATGTTGTTGAAAATCACACTAAGTCCTTTTAATAATGGAAAGTTGCGGAGTGGCATAAATAATAATCTTGGAGAATGTCTAAATGAGGAATCATATCGGACCTGATGAGAATCATGCAGAGTCAGTTTAAGTGGACTATCTCATATCAATTGAAAATCATCACATCGAGTCCATTCGGCACTGGTAGGCTGCGGAGAGGCATAATAAATAATCATGGAGAATGTCTAAATGAGGAATCATATCGAGCCTGATGAGAATCATGTAGAGTCAGTTTATAAATGGACTATCACGTATCAATTGAAAATCATCACACCGAGTCCATTCGGCACTGGTAGGCTGCGGAGAGGCATAATAAATAATCATGGAGAATGTCTAAATGAGGAATCATATCGAGCCTGATGATTGAAAATCATCACACCGAGTCCATTAGGCACTGGTAGGCTGCGGAGAGGCATAATAAATAATCATGGAGAATGTCTATTCATATTTCTTCTATGATCTGCACCTCGTTCCAAAGTCCCTTTTTAAAGAAACATTAAACACATTTTTTTTTCTTCCACTGATCTCCAGATGCGGAAAACAACATCTGAGAGAAAAAAAAAGTTTTTCCTTTCCTCTCCATCTCTCGGTCCGGATAACTCTTCCTTCATTGGTTACTCAAAAAAAGATTTTAATCGTCCCTTGTAATCCCAAGTAGGTCATTGGTCCCTTGACCATTCGGGAGGTATGTCTTTTTATTTTTTCCACCCCTTTCTCTTTTTTTTGTTTATTTGGCTTCTTCCTCCTGTTCGACCCCTCGTGATGATGCGGCTTTTGTGTATGACCGTCGACCACACGCAATCCTTGTCCCCTGGTTGTAAATAATCGTTGAAAGCCCCATAAATTCTGCTCTTGTTTCTTCGATTTTTTTATGTCACAGGCTGGCGACAAACTATAGTTTAGTTTTATTGCCCCCATTTTGTCTGTCTGGGAATTCGTGGTGATAATCCCTCCAAGACTACACACGTGCATTATTACTATTATTATTATAAATAAAATCTTGCAGTTTTTACTGCAATTAGCTTTCAACTTTACCTAATAATTAAAAATATTATAATTATTATTCCTTGTTTAATGCTAAAATAAATTCAAAATTTTATTTCAATTTTTATATATCTATTTTTTTTTTTATTGATTGTGCTGTTCCTTTTTTTTTTTTACATATTTACTTAAGCAATGTCGTGACAATTTCGTCACTACAACATCTTACCCGGAAATGCACTTGAAACAAAAAATAATCTTGGATAAGCATCGACGCAAGCTAACAGCCATTAGCCGCCAAGGACAATCTACTATGCTGCGCTCGGGATAAGTCTCTATTAAACGGGTATCTAAACAACCCTCAGGACTGCAGGAGCTTAGGAAGTCAATTGGAAATCTAGCATACTCAGCCGCAACTTGTAGGGTGCTGTGCGCTCGGGATAAGTCTCTATTAAACGGGTATCTAAACAACCCTCAGGACTGCAGCAGCTTAGGAAGTCAATTGGAAATCTAGCATACTCAGCCGCAACATGTAGGGTGCTGCAATTCTAAGTCGAGGGGCTTCGACCCTTTTTTCTCTAGAAATAATAGTTTGAGCAGACCATTCTTCTTCAGCAAACTCTCTCAGCTATCTGCGGTAGACCACACTTTTTCAACCAACAGTCTTAGCATTTTTTTTTTGAATCCCCGAATCTCGTTGAATTATTTAGGCCTCCCCTCTCCCAGAATAAAAACAGGGGAGGGGGGAGACAGAACTTTCACCTATCTTCAACTAGATGCTCTCTGTTCGACTGCTATCACCAGGACTGACTTTTTTTTTTAAAAACCAATTGCGCGCAAGCCTCTAACATACGGGGGTATTTTTTCTGAGAACACGGACGCATCCCCCTTTTCCCCAACCAAAAGGGTGACTTCTCGTTGGTCAGAGCGTAAGTTCCATATCCAATGTCCAAATAAGGAAATGTTTCTATCTCTCAATCACGTGACTTACACGAGGTCCTGCTCAAGCGGGTGTTTTTCCAATTCCCGTTCCCATGAAATCTACAGCTGGGATTCCAAGTATTGCACATAATGGAAGTAACAGACTTGGGGATGTTTTTATGGGCGTAAATGTATCTTGCTCTCTCTCTAAAATGACACTATACAATTTTTTATGGGTCATAAAAAAAGGGTGTACTTTTAGCAATTACCCAGGGCTTAAAAAACTCTGTGTGTGGCCAATTATATAAGGTACGCTATTTATTGTCCGAAGGCTCATAGCATGGGAACCACACACATCTTTAATCTTAACAAAAGGGCTTTTAGCAATTATCGCATTTCTCTGCCGAGCAGGGATTTTATGCGAGTTTAAGGGGAGGGGGTGTGTTTTTCTTTCTAACATTCACAAACGCTTGTGAAAGCGTGGGAAAGGAAAAAGAAATAACAAAAGTATTAAGGGCCTGTGTGTATATAAAAAAAGGAAAGAGGGGTTTTGAATTTTGAATAATTAAAATTTTAAAGAAAGGCAGCAATCAATAAAAAAACTGTAACATTGCAGTTTTTGTATTGAGCTGCTCGGCCATCTGAAAAGTAGTACAACTTCTTCAAGTGGGGAAAATAGCTCTAAAAAATTCTGTTAGCTTTCTCTGAAAAACATGTACAAGGACTGTGTTGTGTGTTAAGCACTCTGAGATGAATACTATACTCTTATGAAGTAGAATCTGATTGCCTGTTTCTTGGTCTTTTTCTTTGTAGTAAACGACGACTGGGTGCACAGAGGCCATAGAATTGGTCCAGTGTTATTGAACTCTACTTTGAGATTTTCTTTCATTAATTCATTTATTACCAATTTACACTTTTTTTAAACATAAAATTTCATTAAAAGTAATATTAAATTAAGAATAATTAAAAGAATTCTATTGAAATTCCTAGAAAATAAATTAAAACAAGTTGAATGTAGATTCTGCCATTGCAGAATTAAATTTCGCCTCCAATTAGAAAAAAAAAAAAAATCGATAGAGGTTTTTTAGAAGGGCGACCCCGTTTAGATTTGCAATTTAGATTGCAACTAACTTCATTTTTCTTGTGTTTATCAATATAATAGCAAACAGAACGGCGTGAAATACCCAATTGAATAGCAATTTCTCTCTGAGACATTGGAATTGCGGAATAATAAAGAGATACAATTTGACGTGCTAATTCATTAAAAACGGATTTTTTCCTTAGTTTAAACGCTTTTTTATAGACTCTGAGAAAAAGGAAATGCATTTTAACAATAAAACGAGTGGAATCCCGTCGAATTCGACGAGTGAAATGTTTAAAAGACCCGATCGATTTGGTTTTTAAAAAAGCAAAACTAATTACATTATTGAATCAATATATAATAATTATATTTACAAATTAAATGTCAAATTTGCCAGTTACAATTTTGCATGCAAATATTCGCACATCTTTAGTGCCGGCGAAATCAAGAAATTTTATTTTATATGCACTCACAGAAAAGTACTTTTATTAAAAAAAAAAAAAAAAAAAAACTAATTTAATTTTTACTGTGACATTATTTTCACTAACTGAAGTCATCTGAAAGTAAAATCTCAATCTCAGTGTCGATAATCAAAAGAAATATTGAAATGTAATATCGGGTACTACTAGGTTATCCCGTCAACCAAAAAATTATCGCCAAACTATAAGATTAAATGCCAATAATGGATGATCGTGAATGTCACATTCAATGACATTAACTACGATTCATGTGTTTAAAATGTCATTAAGTGACTTTTATTTTGACTTTTTATTAATATTTTTATTAATATTCTACTAATTATTTGTTTTTTCGTTATTTAAAATAAAAATTATGTCAATATGTATAATTTGGCGATTTGTATAATTTGGCGAAATTAGTCGACGGGATAACAGAGTAGTACCTAATATCGTTATGAGTAAAAATGCGATGTTTTAAATAGTGACGTCATTTTCTCTTCAAATGTTTTTTTAAAAGTTGCTGTTATTAGTAATATGAAAAAGGCATCCGCAATAATATTGTAATTCCCATTTATCTGGTTGCTGAATGACATCATTTTCCTCATTTGAAATTTTTCTTATTTTGCTTTAGACATTAATTTTTATCATAAATTATTTTCTGTTATTTTATTTACATTATTAATATTATTTCTCAGTAAATGTATTTTTTTTTTACCTCAATTAATGCATAATTATACTCAGTCATTTTAGAGAATAAATTTTTATTATCGAAAGAAAAGCTAAACTGAGTTGCCACCATTTTGAACAAATATCGTAAAAAGTATTTAAAATTAAAAATAAAATATAAAAATGGAAATAAATTAAAAAATAGTTAAAATGGGCACAACTACAAATAAATAGCTTTCATTTAAAAAAATAATTATCAAAATCGGTTGAGTAGAAAATTCAGGGCTGATGACACGACATTTTTAGCTTGTCTGAAAGAAATAGCATCGGAGGCTAAAAAGTATTTAGCTTGTCAATTATACAAAATATTAATTATCTTGATTACTTTTAATTTTTACTGTTATGTGTTAAACAAAATAATAAAACCTAGCGAATTATGCACTAAAATTTTACTTGATAATTGAACTTGATCTGCATGAATGAGAAATATGAACATTGGAAACAAAAATAGACTACTTTTTATAGTCAATTTGCTTTTTAACATAACATAATGAGATTTTTTTTTTTTTTTTTTTTTTTTTTTTTTTTTTTTTTTACAGAAATTGGCCGATCATTGATATAGAAATTAATTTTTACTTTCTTCTATCTTTACAAGAAGAAAGTATTGGATTCATGAAAATTTTCGACTTCCGGTTTTCGACGGATTTATACGTTTTAGGAGGTCCTGAACACGTTTTGACTATTTTTAGAAAATGTCTGTCTGTGAGTCCGTCTGTCTGTCTGTCTGTCTGTCTGTCTGTCTGTCTGTCTGTGTGTCTGTCTGTATGTGACAAAAAATTTGTGGGCGCTCTATCTCAAGAACTAATGCTCGAAATTTAATAAAATTTTATATTCAGTTAGACTTTGATATGAATTAGTGCCTATTGGTTTTTGGTGAAAATTGGCCAGCAGGTGGCGCTGCTATACTACGTTTTTCATGATTTTCAAGATTGCTATATCTCAAGAACTAAAGCACAGAATTTCATCAAACTTCAGATTCTGTGAGACCTTGATATACATAGACGCTGATTAAGTTTTGGTGTAAATTGGCCAGCAGGTGGCGCTGCTATGCCACGTTTTTCATGATTTTCATGATAGCTATATCTCAAGAACTAATGCACAGAATTTCACCAAACTTCAGATTCCACGATACCTTCAGATACATAGTCGCCGATAAGGCTTTCATGTGAACTGCCCTATAGGTGGCGCTGCTATGCTACATTCTGCACGATTTTTGCGATAGCTATATCTCAAGAACTAATGCAAAGAACTTAATCAAATTTCAGATTCTGTTACACTAGAATATATAACATAATTAGACGCCGATTACATTTTGGTATAAACCTCACAACAGGTGGCGCTGCTATGCTACGTTTTTCATGATTTTCACGATAGCTATATCTCAAGAACTAATTCACAGAATTTAACCAAACTTCAGATTCCGGGATACCTTGAGATATATGGACGCTGATTAGGGTTTTGTGTGAATTGCCCAATAGGTGGCGCTGCCATGCTACATCTTGCACGTTTTTTGCGATAGCTATATCTCAAGAACTAATGCAGAGAACTTCATGAAATTTCAGATTCTGGTACACTATAATATATAACATAATTAGACGCTGATTACATTTTGGTATAAATCTCACAACAGGAGGAAGAAACAGGATAGACTCACAACAGGATAGAAGAAAGTTTTGTGATGGCCACAACATACTAGTTTTCTTTATGATACCATAAGAGTACCATCATTAAATTTGGCATAAAAGTTGCTAAAAGGATGTTAAATATATTTTTGTTAAACAAAATCAAAAATTCCAATTTTGAATTTTTAAAAATTTTACATAATTTTTTTTACAGAAAAAAATATTTTTAAATAATTTGGTCATGTTATATATCCTATGAAACAGCATAAAAAACTGAAAAACATGACTTTAATTTCAACTCTTTAGGTCAAATAGTTCTCAAGTTACAGCAGATTAAAGATTACCAAACAATACAAATTTAATTAAATTTTTGAAATTTCAAAAATTAATAACTCAAAAACAAATGGTTAAAAAAATTTGAAAATTTGTATTTTTATCTACTATTCTTGTACAACATCTGAGCCAAAAATTGACAAAATCCAAAAACCTGAAATTTTGTCAATTGGTTGGTTTGATGTGGACTGACACTAATAACGTTTATTAGATAAATATATTTTTATAAATTATTTAAAAATCATGTTTTTCAACCATCTTGAGAAATCTGATAAGTTGGTAAAATGTCTTTTTGTCGCCAATTTCGGTTTTTTCTCCAATTGCGCCAGGCACAACAGGATATGGAACTCTTCCTCTTCAATTGAAATTAGGTTGACAACTTACTATCCGACTTCATAAAGAAAACAAACACAAAAGATTCATTCACATGAACGGAAAAAAAAAATATTACACCACGAAGACAATAATTCGCAAAGCACACGAATGGACATGGACAATATTCTTATGACGTCACAGTATGTAAATTGTAAATGCTAACATGTGTTTACGGTTTGCTTTCACGAGGATTTTACTTTACCTCCGTTAGCTATGTTTCTTCTACGTCATATTTATGTTACATTTATGTCATATTTATGGAATCAGACATAAAGTTAATAAATACAAAAATATACATATTCATTTTTTAATTATTAAATAATGAAAAATAATATAAATACGTGATTTTCAAATTTAAATAAATTTCATTATATTAAAAAATTAGGTAAAGTATGTTTAATTTCGATAATTTATGAACAAATCTCACTTTAAACCTATGAAATTTCACTCATTTTTACAGCTAAGGAAATTAAATTATAGTTGTGAAACGAGACGAAATTTATAACAACAAAAAATGTATAAAATGTTATCAAGATCACAAAGAATTCTTGATTTCTCAATAAGAATCTATGAATTTAGGGAAGGATTTACTAACTATATAAATTTAATAATGGAAATAACGTAATGCACTGCTTAGCATATATTTAATGGAGACCAAATTGGTCTCCAGAGGCGTCTAGTATATTATAATTAAGAAGTTGTGGGTTTTTTTTTTTTTCACTTTCACAAAAACCTACTTATTTCTACCCTATTATTCCGATTTTGCCTATTAACGAACTTGACCGAGATTTTTGGCCTCTTGATTTTATTTATCAGTTTGGAAAAGATTTGTGCTGAGTTATGGAAGTTTTCGTGCCCATAAAAAGTGATTAGATAGATAGAAATATAGACAGATAGATAGAAATATAGATAGATAGACAGATAAATAGAAATATAGATAGATAGACAGACAAATAGAAATATAGATAAATAGATAGAAATATAGATAGATAGATAGATAGAAATATAGATAGATAGATAAAGTTTTTTACTAAAGGTTGTTTTGGGTTCCAAGGGGCATAATCGGCATAGATCAGCAAAAACATTTCAGAAATTCCAACATACTTGAGAATGTAATAGGTAATATTTCTTGCAAAATATAGCTAAAACACTACACTTTCAGTAGCGAAGAAAATGAAACACATTTAAAATATCAAATTCCACAGATTCCGAGGGAATAGAATTGGATGGGAGTCACTGTATTGGTTGTAGTGGTTTCATGAAACACGCGTAAACTAACAAAAGATCTTTGCCAATAATGAGGTAAAATTTTACGAAAAATAAAAGATTGAAATATAGCTCAATTTTTGTTTAGTTATAGTTCAATTTTTGTTTATTCGAATTTCATTCTGGTTTTCTTCAATTAATTTCATTTTTAGAAATTGCTGTATGTGTTTCATGATTAACTGCATGACATGTGTTATTTATTTATTTTTCTATTTTAACTTCATTTTTTTCTTTCTTGCATTGGATGGCCATCTGCCATTTTAAGGGGGTCCCGGACACAAAAAGTTTCAAATTTTCTAAAAAAAATTTATTGCATTAAAAATCTTAAGATATCATGTGCACCCCTCTCTTCTAAAATTATATCTTATATATATATATATATATATATATATATATATATATATATATATATATATATATATATATATACAATCCCTAAATAGTAGTAATGTTATAGTTAATTTCATAAATTCGGTAATTATTAATGATAACTGGTTATTATCAATTAACAATTATGTATTTCGGTAAATTTAATAAATGTTGCATATTAATCAAATTTACCGGTTATTATTACCAATGAAGTTCGGTCAATAAGATTAATTAAGCTTAGTAATGAATATATACTGTACAAAAATATGTACCATCATAACTATTTGAATCTAATAACGAAAATAATTGTTAAGAGACAATAATACTCAATCAAAAGAAGTTTTCTATTAATAAGACGCAAAAGACTAAAAAGTTTAAAGTGATTATTTTTATAATTACTGAAAGAATTGCATAAAAATTTTAAACACTGAAATATTAAAAGAATTATAATTATACAGCTTTGAAATGCATACTTTTAGCAATGAATATTTAAAAAGGAACGTAGACAAAATAAAAATCTCGAGCTAAACGATTTGAAATTTATTATATTTACTAATCTTAATTGGTAATTATTAAAAATAACCGGTTAATGTGATAAATTCGCATAAATTTATCATATTAACCGGTTTATTTCGATATCATTTGGTTATTATTAATAATTACCGGTTACTGTTAATAGTAGTCGATTAATCAAATTGACCGTAACAGTAATAATAATAAAGAATACTGCCCAGTTAAACTGAAGGCATTGAGCTCACAGGCTACAAATACTAATTGCACATTAAAGCTTTATATTTTCAAGGGTTAATTCCGTTCGAAAAAAAAAATTAAGAAGGGGAAACAGCTCTCCCCTTTTCTCTTTTTTTATACTTAATCATTGAACCTCCTATACTATCAAAGACATGCTTTATCATATAAAAAATCTATATCCAAAATTCAGAGCAAATTAGATAATTCTTAATAAAAACCCATTTAGCATTTATATAATTTAAAAAGAGTTATCCCCCTCTTTTATACTTAACCATTAAACTTCCAAAACTATTCAGAGATTTGAACGAAATCTGAAAATTCTGCTTGAAAAACCCATTTATATAAATTAAGGGGGGAGGGGACATTAGAACCCCTGTTCCCCTTATTTATACTTATTCAATGAACACCTAATAACAGTCACGGAATCGCCTCATCAGAATGATCCTAATCTAAATTTTGAACGAAAATTAATTCTGCATGAAAATCCCATTTATATCAACTAACGGGGGGGGGGCATTAGAGCCCCTGTTCCCCCTATTTATACTTATTCAATGAACACCTAATAACAGTCACGGAATCGCCTCATCAGAATGATCCTAATCTAAATTTTGAACGAAAACTTAATTCTGCATGAAAATCCCATTTATATCAACTAACGGGGGGGGGGGGGGCATTAGAACCCCTGTTCCCCCTTTTTATACTTATTCAATGAACACCTAATAACAGTCACGGAATCGCCTCAGCAGAATGATCCTAATCTAAATTTTGAACGAAAACTTAATTCTGCATTAAAATCCCATTTATATCAACTAACGGGGGGGGGGCATTAGAACCCCTGTTCCCCCTATTTATACTTATTCAATGAACAACTAATAACAGTCACTGAATCGCCTCATCAGAATGATCCTAATCTAAATTTTGAACGAAAACTTAATTCTGCATGAAAATCCCATTTATATCAACTAACGGGGGGGGGGCATTAGAACCCCTGTTCCCCCTACTTATACTTATTCAATGAACACCTAATAACAGTCACGGAATCGCCTCATCAGAATGATCCTAATCTAAATTTTGAAAACTTAATTCTGCATGAAAATCCCATCTATATCAACTAACGGGGGGCATGAGCCCCCCGTCCCCCTCTTATACATATCGAATGAACTCCAAAAACTAATCAGGGAAGCGCCTTGTCAGGATATACCTACATACAAAATTTCAAGTGGATCGGATATTTTTATCATGAGTTATCGCGTTACGTACATACATACAGAACGGACGGGCACATAAGCTCTCAGGCTATGATAGCCTGTGAGCTAATAATATAAAAACAGTTATTTAATCTCTAATTTTTTTAATAGATTTTTTTTAGCAGAGAATATGAAAAAAGTAATAGTTAAATTACATTTTTTAAATTAATATGTAAATGAAAATATTATACAGTGAAATAACAAGCTCAAATTAGAAGATAGACCTTGCAAGTTTTTCTTGCTGATTGTATATATTAGCATTATCCACTGATTTCTTTTTACATAACAGAAATAGGATACGGTGGATTGCCATTTTATCTATGGAAACGTAAATAATTTTGCATATATATATTAAATATGTTACTCGTTTGTCTGTCATACTTATGCATTTGAATGAAGTCAAAGATTATCATAGATAATCATCTATGATAATCTTCGATTATAATCGAAGCATAATACATAATTCTAATTCATTTTCTACTTAAATTTATTACATTTCATTCTATATTTCCTTTCTTAAATGTCGCCGCTTTTTGAATCGGCCTTTTTAAAGTTACCTCATTTATACCAGATTAAAATAACTATTCAAATGCTTTTTTCTCTCTCTTGAAAGTAAAGTCAGTTGCTTGAAATAATTCAAACCTTTGAAGAAATAATTCTTAGCTTAAATTGAAAGAAGAGCATGTTTTATTCATTTTCTCCTGTTTTTCGTTAAGAAATTTAGTAATGAAATTTATTCTGTCAAAACGCTTTACTAAGCTATTCTATTTTAAGCAAATGAATAACGGCTTCTGTTCTATTTTAATATGCAGAAGATGGAAAGAAAATGTCCAAAATATATTTGCTTTGAATCAAAACATTATAAGATCGGCTTGCTTTTAATGTCATTCCATTTGATAAAGGTAATATTCAATTTTGCATATAGAAATTAAATATGGTTTTCATTTTTCATGCTTTTGCATTTCAATGAAGTCGAAGATTTTCATAGGTAACACTGGTTTACAAATTTAAGCATTTTTTTAAAATATACTTTTGATGAAACATCTATTTTTTTTTTAATTATACTACCTCTTACTAATGACAGGCGGTATTTAAAAAATATATATATCAGGTCAGATTTTTTTCTTTCTGCCATATAGGGTGTCCACTCTCAACGGTGTCCAATGGCTAATTAATCATAGACATATTTTTGTCATAGTTAGTCATAGACATATAGTTCCACCCTCATAGCATGCATGGTCACAGTGATGTCACTGTGAGTCACTTTGGTCACATGACATCCGTGACCAAAATGCCCCTACTCAGTGACGTCACATTGTGACTGAGATGTGACTTTCTTAAAAATTTTTAGAAAATTACAAATATTCTTCAAAACATGTTATTTATTTTAAAAAACATGCTTCAAGCTATTTAAATGTCGTCGCTTTTCTCACAGTGTCGTCACAATGTTAATGTCAAAGAAATCACAAATGACACATTTTTCATAAATTTGTCACACTGTGACTTCACAAAGTGGTCACAATGTGACGTCACAAACGAGCTCTAAAACGGCCATAACGACTTCACATTTTAGTCACTGTGACTTCACATCGACGTCACGTGACGTCACATCGACAATCGATGGTCACAAAGTCACAATGTGACTTCACAACGTCGTCGCAGTGACGTCACCATGCCTTTACTTGCAGTTACAAAAATGTTTTAAATGAGATAATACTTTAAAAGCGTTTTGGGTCAATAAAAACATTCATTAAAAAATTATTAAATTAAAATTTTTATATGGTCCTTAAATCCTAAGTAAATTGTATTTAGTAGAATTTTCTTGTTACACTGACAAATAATTAAAAAGAAAGTCCCGCCATTCTGTAATTAAAACTGACCGAATAATAACTGTTAAAGTTGGAGCACATTTTTGGGGGGTCATTCACAAATGTTTTAGAAAAATATTTTTTTCATGTATATTAAAAAAAAAATGGTTGAGAGTAAACGTAATATTGCACTTTAAATTTGAAATCTTTAATCATTTTGACATATTAGTGCAAAATACGCAATTTGTAATAAACATATAAGAAGAAAAAAAAACAGAATTTTTGTTAAATAAAACGGTGAAAATTAACACTTTAGATTACACTACCCTGCAAAAGTTGGATTTTGTCATGTTTTTTAGTTTTTGTTAATTGATTCTTATGTATTCTGTACCGCTGAATCCGAAATTGATGTTCATTTTTTTAACAATTTGCAAAGACTTTTTGCAAATTGTTAACTTTAAAGTTAAAAAAAGAAAAAGAAAAAGCAGCGAAAATTTGATACAGGAGAAGAGGGCACATTGGGTAATGGGACAAAGCCCTTGTCTCTTAACATCCATGGAGCGAAAACAGCCGTTCACGGATTCATACGAAATTATAAAGAAGAAAATTATGAAAAAAAAATATTGTTGTTTTATTATAAAACTATCATGCAATGGGTGTGAACATGTCTCTGAAGATACATTCTCTCCATTTATACCTAGATTTTTTCCCCTGAAAACTTGGGTACCGTGAATGACGAGCAGGGCAAGCATTTTCACCAAGACCTTAAATTTTTGAAGACTGACACAGAGGTTTTTGGTACAAAAGTATATTAACCCCTTCTCGACGGGAGCCTTTTACGAAACTTTTAATGTGTTGTCACCGGTTTTTAAAAACAGAAATTTGTGTCTTATTAAATCGAGAAAATGCTCCGATTAAATATGGCAAATTTCACAGTAAAATTTTACTGGTGTGGATAAACAAGAATTCTCAAGCCTTTTTTGCGGCACGTATACGTGTCAATCGCCCCCAAGGGGTTAAAGGAATATTGCTGGACTTTTTAACCTTTTACAGACCTAATTCAGATCCAGGCATACATATATATATATATGTATATATATATATATATATATATATATATATATATATATATATATATATATATGCACATTTTGCCTTCTAATGCTTTAGTTAAGGAATATTAGTCATTAATATGGTGGATTTTTTTTTGTGTATATAATATTCAGTCAGTTCCCAATTGAGAACATTGGTCACTTCCACTGGTCATGTTCTAGTGGTTCTAGTGTTCATTTTTAAGATTTTCTGTACATTTCCCCATAAATGATAGGAATGTAACTTCTAGTTCAAAAAATCAAGTTATTCGAAAAACCTATTTCAAAAAATCATTTTTATGACTAATCATTTTCCAGCGGTGATTGATCCTTTTTATGATTTTCTGTACATTTCCTCATTAATGATAAGATTGTAACTTCTATTTCAAAAAGTCAAGTCATTTTTTTACTAATTCTGCTAATTTTTTCAAGTCAATTCTGATTAAATTTAATTTTTAATATTTTTTTTAACTTATGTTCCTAATTGGGAACATTGATCTGCAAAAGGTAAGAGAGACAGACCATAGAAATCATAAAAAAGAAGAATGAGATCAATAATTTCCATTTTTTTCCTTTTTCCTTTTTATATTTCATATTATTCTTTTAAGTATTTAATAAATATTTTTAAACTAGACGTGATGGATTTTTTACAACAATTTCGCCATACTCTGTGCACTAGAATCTGTGCAAAAATACTCATTCCGGCGAAGGTATATTAACCATGTAAATCAGTGTAATCGAAGCATAATACATAATTATAATTGATTTTCTACTTTAAATTTACTGCATTTCATTCTATATTGCCTTTCTTAAATGTCGCTGCTTTTTGAATCGGCATTTTTAAATTTACCTCATTTATACCAGATTAAAATAACTATTCAAATACTTTTTGTTTTTTTCTCTTGAAAGTAAAGTCAGTTTCTTGAATTAATTCAAACCTTTGAAGAAATTAAATCTAAGCTTGAATTGAAAGAAACGCATGTTTTATTCATTTCCTTCCATTTTTCGTTAGAAATTTAGTAATGAAATTTATTCTGTCAAAACGCTTTAGTAAGCTATTTTAATTTAAGCAAATGAATAGCGGCTTCTGTTCTATTTTAATATGCAGAAGATGGAAAGAAAATGTCCAAAATATATTTGCTTTGAACCTTATAAAAAAACCTTATAAAATCGGCTTGCTTTTAAAGTCATTCTGTTTTATAATGCTTAATAATTTAAAATAAATTTAATAATTCATTACTTTTTTAAAAAATCTTGACAACTTTTCTATTTATTAAGGGTACCACATCAAACCTTACATAGTAGCTAATTGCATAACTGACAGCCTTCTTTTTCTTTTTTCTTCCTTTCTTTTTTTCTTTTTTTTTCCTTTTTTCCCCCTTTTTTTCTTTTCAAATCATATTAAAATAATAAAAAAAATTAATACCTGCGCCAATAATAATAATAGTATCAGGAAATATTTTATTATTTTTTTTTAATTCAAAGTTTGTTGGATATGCAAATAAAAGAAGGTTGGTAGCTGTGAGTTGGTAACATTGAAATCATGGAGTAAAGAGAGAGCAATATGCCTTGACCGGCATATTTTACATTCATTTTGTTTCATTTACTCAATTGTTTTTATCAAATATTTATATTTAGTTTTTCAACCAAGAAAATGTCTCAATTAAATAAGGCAATCTCAATTAATCTGTTAAAATATTTTTCTAAGTATTTATTTAAAATAAGTGAAAAACGACTCCTATTTTATTACTTGCCCATCATGCGTAATATAAGATAAATCTTGCAATCGTTTTAAAAATCTTTTTTTTTTTTTTTTTTTTTTTTTTTTTTTTTTGACGGGTTTACACGTTTTAGACTCTGGAAATTCCGAAAACATATATATAAAAAAAACATGGCCGTCCGTCTGTCTGTGTGTCTGTAAAGGCTCTATCTCCAGAGCAAATTGAGATAGAGACTCAAAATTTGATATGTACTTAGTATGTAAAAATGGGAAGAAGGTTATTTAATATCAGTAACCTCGATTATCTTAAACTACTTTCTTTTCGGACTTTCGAAATATTCGTTTTGATGAAAGATAGATAAAAATTTTCGATTTTTATTTTTATTTTAAGGAGTGAATGTTAAAGACAAAATAAATAAATAAAAACTTTTCATAAAGAATGAAGTCGACCGAATAATTAGTTTCCAAGATATTTGAATCCTATTTTGGACATTCTTCGATTTTTCATGACCCTGTATTTCATTCAAATTTCAATTGGGGCTCCACCAGTGACCGCGAGGTTCTGACCTCCAAACTGGTAGACAGTAGATGCTGGATTCGAACCCAATCGCGACTGTCGGCCTAACCGTTCGGAGTTTTCCGTGGTTTTCTTCGAACCTTGCGTAAATACGGGTTAGGTTCCCTTAGAAAATCCCCCAGGGAGGGCATCCCACTCCATAGGGCCTATATCCCATAGTGTAGATAATTGGCCGACATAAATACAAACAATCAAATTTCAATTGGAAGGTATACTTTAATTGGAAATGAAACACATAATCCTACGCAGTACACTGTGTTTTAATATAATTATCATTTTTGGAGCTATAAGGTGCTTCCTTTTCGGTATTACTTCATTATCTCATCCGTCAAAAAACTATCGCTAATAAAAGAAATCGACTAATAAAAGAAAAGGCCCAAATTATCTTTATTCTGAATTCGAATGTTGTGCATCTAGCTTAAATTTTATCTCGATTCGTTTTATAATGCTTTGTATATTTTGAAAGTAAATTAGCTATTCGTTATTTACGAAATCTCATCAAATAAAAATCTTATTAGTATTCTTTTACACTGGACGGTGCCAAATAATACATTATATGTAATAGATTGATTGGAAGTATTATACGTGATTGGGGAATATAAAGGAACAATTAGTGAGATTGCATATATTATTTTATTTATTTATTTATTATTATTATTATTATTATTATTATTATTATTATTATTATTATTATTATTTTGTCTATTGCTGTAATATTTTTACTATTTTTTCTAAATAATACATTTTATTTTAATATTTAGAAATTAGAAGCTCGCATTTTAAATTTATGCATTGAATTTAATCTGTTAAAATATTTTTGTAACCTTTTTCTTATATTTATGACAGTTGCACAAAGACAGTTTCATAGATATTCAAAAGATAATATGCAATTTTAATTCATTTTTGTTTAAAATTCACTACATTTTATTCCATATCGGCCTTTTTCCCCCCATTTTTTAAACGTCACCTCTTTTTTAATAGATTTATTTACTGTTACCTCATCCGTGTTATCTTTATTTAAATAATTACTCTAATATATACTTTTCTTTTTTTCCAAATTTAACTTTAACACTTTCCAACATAGTTGAAAATTGTTTATACCTGTTAAAGCGTGTCAAATAGTCTGCCATCTGTTCGTGTGTTTTAACTCTTTTAATTACATTCTGATTGCGAAGAAATTTTTATGTGCTATTGAGGTTTACTGTAGAATGTTGGATATTGAAAGTGAGATTTGTAGCATTTATAGTTCTCTTACTTACAGGGACACACAAAAGAATTCAGTTGCATTATAATCTATGAAGATAACTGATTTGCGGTGCATCTTAAGGGGGCTACTTTAGTCACGCAAAAACCCGCTAGCTAATGCTAATTTTGGGGAAGAAATTTATAAAGGTATCTCGGTTGCATTTCAATGTTATTATTTATTTATTTATTTATTGCATTCTACTACGGAGATTAATATCTAAATCTACTTTTTGTTTTTTTACTTTTTCAATTTTGCTTAGAGATTTTTTTTTTTTTTTTTTTTTTTTATGAATATTTTTTTATTTTTGAAACCGGTTCCGAAAATAAAAATGGTCCTCATTAAAAATATTTGTAAATAAAATAAAATAAAGTGAAAAACGGCCTTTGAACAAATCGATTTCAGCTATCCAATGCAAAGAAAAAAAATCATTTAAAAGTACTGTAGTGCAATCGAGATATTTTTTATAAATTTCTTCCGTAGGATTACCGACCGGGACTTTCGCTTGACTGAAGTAACCTCTTTATTATGTTATGATTTTTTTAAACGTAACGAAATATCTGAAGTATACTGAATGTTTTCTATAGATTATAGGATGAATAGCATTTACCGTTCATTTACAGAGGCACACAAAATGATTTTGTTAAAGGATTGACAAACATCGGCAATGACTGGAATTACGTTTTTCTATGTGGTATGCATGTTTAAACGCATTTAATTCTAAGTATAATTATTTGGTGTGTATTAATTCTATATATTGCATCTAGATTACACTTAAGACTTCGCTTGCTGTAGCTGTATACACTGGTTTGCAAAAATTAAGAACGATACCTTTTTTTTTTCTTAAATTCTGATAATCGAAATATTACGATTCATTTGATAAATTCGGTAATTTTCATTAATAATCACGTCTTTTGGTAAATTTGATAAATGTTGCATAGGATTAATTAAGCTTAGTAACGATCATATACTTTACAAAAATATGTATCATCATAACTGATTGAATCTAACAACAAAATATAATTATTAAGGGGTCAGTGGACCTTTATTTGAGCAAAATTGTCGCAAAAAGGTCTATTTCTGGGTATAATAGTACCAAAAGAGTTTTTTCTTACTATAAAATATCATTTATGAAGGTTTTAAGAAGTAAATAATAAAGGTAAGTGTATTTATATACTTTAAATCTGTTTTTCTTAAAACTAATTTTTCAACGTTTTTAGATTTTTAAAATCCTCTTTGCGACGTAATTTTTGATCGATATTTATGAAACTAATAAAAAAAGCACCCTGATACTGCTTAGAAAGAAATTGTGTAATCTTTTTTAAATTCGTCTTCATTAAGATAGTCAAATTTGATTTTTTACTTATTAAAAGGCAAAATTTTGATGAAAATCGATATGGAATTTAGAAAATAAATCTGTAAAATATTAACTATTCAAGCGACTAAAAAAAAAATCTTACACAAATTTGTTTATAGTAGAGTTTTAAGTGATAAAAATGCAAAAGCAAGAAAATATCTCAAAAATTAAGACATGAGAAGCAAATTTAAAAATTTAAAAATTTAAAAAAAATTGAAAATTTCGAAAAAAAATCGAAAAAATTGAAAAAAAATCGAAATTTTCGCAAATTTAAAAATTTTGTTTAAAAATTTAAAAATTTAAATTTTTTAAATAAAATTTAATAAGATTGGAAATTTTTTTAAAGGTGTTTTATACGCTTTTAGTGAAATGTACATATGCACAAAATTTTATATTGCTATGATAAAAAAAAAAAAAAAAAAAAAAAAAAATTAACGTCCACCGTCACCTTAAAAGGCAATAATACTCAATCAAACGAAGCGTTCTATTAATAAGACGCAAAAGATTAAATAGTTTAAAATAATTATTTTTATAATTACTGAATGAATTAGATTCTAAACACTGAAATATTCAAAGAATAAATTATACAGCTTTTCATTGCAATTTTAGCAATGAATATTCAAAAAAAGAACGTATACAAAATAAAACTATCTCAATTTAAACAAGTTTAAATCAGAGGTGCAGAATATGTCCGATCTGGCGATCTAGGATCGGGGGAAATTTTAACCAACCAGGGAAATTTTGCAGAAACATATACAATTGATTTTGATTTTAACAACGAATTCCATAATTCCCTTAGATGGAAAATTCACTATAAACAAAAAGATCCATATGGCGACCTTCACAAAATTGATGTGATCCGTATGTCACAGATGATTCAATTACAAATTTTCTGAAAAAAAAAAGTTTATTAATCTGAAAATTTGGATATAAAAAATTACCATGAATTTTGTCCAAGGATTACGAAAAAAACGCAAATTTCATCACGAGATTGCAAATTTTGTCTAAAGAACTGCAAGTTTTGTGAAAAAATCACGAAATGAACACAAATTTTGTCAAAAGACTGCAAAATGAATGCCCATTTCTTCAAAAGACTGCGAAAAAAACTGCAGATTTAGTCAAACACAAAACAACCACAAATTTTGTCAAAAATTGCAGAAATCCATCAAAACATGGCAAAACAATTACAAATTTCTTTTAAAAATTGTTAAAACTGAAAATTTCGTTAGTAAATTTTAAAAAGAACGCAAATTTTACCTACAGATGATGAAAAAAAAACCCACAAAACTTGTCAAAAGATCTCAAAACAACCACAAATTTTGCCAAAAAATCTTTAAACGACCACACATTTCGTCAAAATGGGCAAAAAAATCTTCAAATTTTGTTAAAATATCGCAAATATTGTGAAAAGATTACAAAATAAACGCAAATTCTGACAAAAGATCATGAAACAATCATAAATTTTACCAAACGATAATTTTTTGTTTTGTTAAAAGACAATGACTACAAATTTCGTCAAACTATTGCTAAAAATAGCGAATTTAGTCAAAAGGCCACGAAAAAATAAAATAACATGATAATATTGCTGGGAGTGGATTCCCCCCACCCCCCTGCTGTAACCTTTTAGAAAATTTTGTGTGACTTTCAGAATTTTTTTTTTTTTTTTTTTTTTTTACTCAGAATTACTCTTGCGTACATACTTGTGCATAAGTTGAAACATAATGGAAAAATGGAGTTTTGATACATATGGTAGTGCAGCATTTATCTATAACATGCCGTAAAATTTTGGGGAAATTTTCATACGGATTGGGGGAAATGTTGAGAGTAGAAACATTTTCTGCACCCCTGGTTTAAATTTATTATATTTACCGATCTTGATTAGTAATTATTAAGAATAGCCAGTAAATTTGATAAATTCTCATAAATTTATCATAGTAACAGGTTTATTTGGATATGATTTGGCTATTATTAATGATAATCGATTACTATTAATAATAACCAATAAATCAAATTGACCGTAACAGATGCAAATTGTACCATAATATTCTCGAGATATAAGAATATGGAAAAAATGAACAGAATTTCCAAAAAAGAATACCAAAGGATACAAGGCCGTTCTGCATTTTCGTGCAATTGCTATGTTGATTTCTTCGTTTTGCTCTTAATTAATTTTTGCACATTAGTACATAAACAATTGTTGAAAATCGGATTTTATTGAGTTGTAAATTATTTTAAGTTGTTTACTAAGATATCTTTTTTCATTTTAGGAAATTATTGAATTTCTTAACGATATCCACTTAGTGTTATGTAAAGTGTTTCATAATTTATGCCTAATGCGTGTTTTTTCGTTCTTATTTAGTACTAGCTGTTCTTCCCGGCGTTGCCCGGGTTCATCAAAAAATAGCAAGAATTGCGAAAAAACTTTAAAAATCATAATAAAAACCTCGAAAAATTTAAAAAATGCTGCACGAATTTCGTCTAAACTTCGTTGAAAAGACATGGGCTAAAAAAATGAAGTTGGATTATTTTTAATAATGTGGAAAAATCTTACAAATCGCAAAAAACATTAAAAATCTCATAAAAATATAAAACAAAATTCAAAAATTGTGTTTCAAAATTCGAACAGACTTTGAAGAAAAGAGATCAGAATTTAATAAATTCGGCCAAAAATTGAACCTCTAAAAAATCGAAGCGGGTCGCGAAGTAACGTAAACATCGCTTTAAAAATGGCAAAATTTTCAAAAATCATGGAACTCAAAATTTACTCTACTTGGATAAATGTTTTGAATCTAATTAATTTCATAATGTAAAAAGCATTGGAATACGAAAAAAACTGCTAAAAAATCGCAATAAAAATCTTTAATCGCACAGGAGAAAATTTATTATATTAGCGAAGAAATTAAAAACCGAAATCCTTTCCGTATCTGAAAAAAATCGCCGTGAACTCAAAAAAAAAAAAAAAGCATGCTGCATTAAAAATTGCTGTAGATCAAAATAAGAGAGCAAAACAATTACCGTAAAGGATAAAAGTTTGAAGCCAAACTCTTATTAGTCTAGAAATTTAAAATCAAATTCCTTTGAAAAATGTTAAAAAAAAAGACTGAGAAAGCCTAAAAATTGCATTGAAAGTTGTAATGAAAGTCGTAAAACGTTAAAAAATCCCTAGGATAAAAATTCACTGTTATAATATAAAATATTGTAATCAAGAAATTAACCATATTAACCAAAAAGTTTGAAATCGAAATCGATTTCCGGATGTAAAAAAATCGCCACGGAACTTGAAGAATGGCTAAAAATTACATTGAAAATTGCATTAAAAATAGCTAAATATTTGGAAGTCAATGCTTAAAAAAATAATATTAAGGCAGGACAGGGGGGGGGGGGGGATTATGATCGAAATCATTCATAAATTACAAAATGTAGGTATGGAACGCCAAAATCAAATTAAGAGATCAAACGTTGCATTCAAAACATAACTACATTAAACAAAATGTTTGATATCAAAATTGGTTTCTGAATGACAGAAAATCGCTAAGGAACTTAAAAAAATAGCTAAAAATCGTATCGAAAACTATATTAAAAATCGCTGAATATTTAAAAGTCATGGCTCTAAAAATTTAATATTCAGTTGAAAATATTGTAATCGGAAATCGTTCATGAATAAGGAAAAGTCAACACGGAACACCTAAAATCCCCCAAACTAACTAAAAATTACATTGAATATCGCATTAGAAATTGGCAAAATTCATAAAAGTGTGGAGAACAAATTGTACTATTTATGCTAAAAGTTAGAAACCGAAATTCTTTTACCGATGTCAACAACTGTCACAGAACTTGAAAAATCACTATAAAATAGATAAAAAATCAGCAAAATTCAAAAATCCGGGCAAAATTTGCCATAGTAAGATAAACATTTATATTAAATTCCTGCGGGCATAATTTACCATAATGGGACAAAACATTGAAATCTGAACTCTTTCATTAGTTAAAAAATATCGACACAAAACTTGCCAAACATTTTATGAAAATACACAAAAAATCTGAATCATTGATGTCAAAATTTACTACATTAAGCTACAAATTATTCAAAAATTTCTTTTCCAATAGTGAAAAAATCGCCGTGGACTCGAAAACGTCTAAAAATTCTACTCAAAAAGTCATTACAAGTCTTTTCAAATTTAAAAATAGCGGGGGACAACATTTACAAATAGTGTAATCTAAATTATTTCTTAAATACGAATGAAAAAATCGGCGCAAAGTGTGAAAAATAATGAAAACATTACTAAAAATTGCATTAAAAAATCACTAAATTTCAAAATTCGTAAATGAAGTGTAAATGTTTGAAATTAATTTCCTTTTCGAAATTTCAAAAAATAGCCGTGAGATTCAAAAAACCAATACAAAACCATTGATAAATTCATTAAAAATCGCTAAATGTAAATACATCCCGTGAATAAAAAAATATTCTAGTCGTGTAAAACGTAGCAACCATTCTTTTTTACATGAATTATAAAAAAATCGACGCAGAACACAAAATATATCAAAAATCACATTGAAAATCGACAAAATTAAAAAAAGGTAAATGGTGAAATTTACTATATTAGGCTAATAGTTTGAAACCAAAATAATTTTTTAATTGTTAAAACACCCCTGTGGTGGGGATAAAAAAAATAGTACTAAATCGCATTAAAATGTTCATTAAAAATCATTGAAAAATGCACTAAATATCGCTAGTTATTTTTTAAATCGCAGAAATCAGAATTTCATCAAACGGATAAAACATTCTAATCGGAAATCTGAACTATTTGATTATCCGGTTGACCAAGAAACTATCTGGGTCAACCATAAGATTAAACTACAATAATGGCGGATCGTAAATTCCATATTCACTTGACATTAAACATGTTACATATGTTTGTTAAGTCATCAAGTGGTTTTTACTTCTTATTTTTTTTATATGTATTTGTATTAATGTTTTTTCTAAATTATCTCTTATTTCATTATTTAACATAAAAAATTACATCTATTTGCATAATTTGGCTTGTTTCACGATTGATATAATTTGGCGAAATTGGTCGACAGGATAATCGCGTAGTAAAAGGAAATCCTTTATAGATAATAAAAAATCGACACGGAACACAACAATTCTTGAAAAATCGCGTTAAAAATCTCTAAAATTATATTAGATTAAAAGTTTGAAATCAATTTTTACTTCCGAATATCAAAAAATCACCATAAAACTCGAAAAATTGCTAAAAATTGCATTGAAAAGTGCATTAAAAATCACAGGGGTCAAAATTTGCTCTAATAGGGTAAAACGTTGTAATTGGAAATATCTCATGAATGACAAAAATCCGACATCAAAGGCAAAAAATCTCGAAAAATCGCATTAAAATTAGCTGAAATTCATAAATCTTAACAGCTAAAATTTAATACATCAGCCTGAAAGTTTTAAGCAAAATTCCTTTTACTAATGTCGAATAATAGCGGCAAAATTTACATTAAATAATTCACTAAAAATCCAAACATCGTTGCACGAAATCCAAATAAATTATATTGAAAAGAGAACAAAATTCACTAATTTAGGTCGAAAGAATGTAACCGCTTTCCTTTTCGCTAATGTGGAAAAATCGCCTCGAAACCCACTAAAATTTGCATATGAATTAAATTTAAAAAAACTGAAAATCGGCCTTCAAGGTGTAAAATTTCGTGCATAACTTCGTGCTGCGGTCTCTCCAGAGCATCGCCAGTACTTTAAAAATTTTAACATGCGTTATAAACTACCTTAAAGTGTAATATAGATCTCCTTATTACATTTCCTAATTTTGTTCGCGCCCCTCCTTTCACGCACCCTGAAATGTGTCATACCATTCTTTGTTTACATTTTTTATCATGTATTTAAACCATTTTAAAATTTAAAATAAATCACATTGTTATATTTCCAAATTTTAACAAAATCGCGTTCTGTTAGTTCCATTTTTCACCACCAGCTAGCGCACTCTATTCTTCAAAAGCTTTATCAAAACGATACTCTGTTAAACAACCTATCAGGTGATATATTACTCGAGGGGGTAGCGGTCTTAAGCAAGAATTTAAGATATTTTATGAAATTGCTATTCCAAAATAGTGGTTACTAAATTTTTGACATTTTAGGTAAGTTTCGCAAAAAAATACTACTTACTGCATTCTCAACAGCTCAAGATTTTGATAGAACAACTATGAAAAAAAAAAAAAATAGATGCTAAACGCAAAAAATCTTGAAAAAGCGTTAAAAATCACATTGAAAATCGCATTAAAAATCGTTAAAATCTAAAATTCGTAACAAACACAAAATTTAGGGCTAAAAGTTTGAAACGGTTTTCTTTTTATCAATCTCCGAATCCTACAAATTCCGAATAAACTTTGCTGAAAAGAGAAAAAAAATTGCTATATTGGGTTAAAAAAAATGAAACCGTATTTCTTTCACTAATGGGATAAAACTGCAAAATGAACGCTAAAAATCGCCTAAAAAAATTATCAAAAAAATCTAATCAAAAAATTGAAAATCGGGTTTCGAAATGCAAAACTACATGTATAAAAGTACTTTCCCTCCACATTTTGTAACTCTACAGCTCATATTCAAAATATTAGAATAGTTGCCTTTTTTTTAGAAATTGAAAATATCGTTTGGTAATTTAATGTCTTTTAATGAAAATGTGCAAACGATATTTTTATTAAGAACTTATTGTTGATTAAACTGACTTGTTATCTTAAATTTAATATCATTTTTGAAAAGATTAATTGCAAAAAAAATTATTTTGAAAAGTCAAAATATTAGAATATTTATTCAAGTGGTTTAAAATATTAGAATATTTCACATTAATTCTCCTTTAATATTTTATATTATTACCAATTCTTAACTGGTGGCATCATTGATTAAATTCAGACTATTTTATTTAAAATCAGTATTCTTTTTTGCAGTTTGTTTCTTTTTCGTCTTAAAATGGGCCGTGTGAGTGATATTCCTGAATCTACTAAACTTCGTATGGTTGATTTGTATCGGCACGGTAAAAATCAATGTTTTATAGCGAATTATTTACATTGTTCGCAATCGAGCGTTAGTAAAATACTAACACAATATTCAAAAATTGGAAAATTTCAAAATAATCGCCGAAATGGTGGCCGAAAACCAAAAACATCTGCTAGAGATGACAGGAAACTGAAGCGTATAGTTAAGGAAAACCGTTTTAAAAGTGTGCGATTCTTGCACCGAAAATGGGAAGAAGAAGGAGTTGAAGTTTCTACATCAACAACATTAAGACGTCTCCATAAATTTAAATTTGAATCTCGTGTACCGAAAACAAAACCTCTTATGACTGCAAGACAAAAGCGTATAAGATTGAATTGGTGTAAATCAAGACGTTTATGGAGCAATGAAGATTGGAAAAATATATTATTTAGTGATGAAAGTATGTTTTGTGTTTCATATGGTAATCAAGGTATTCGAGTTTGGAGAATGAAGCAAGAAGCATTTGATAAAGAATGCCTTAAACGTTCCGTAAAATTTGCTGCTAGTGTCATGGTTTGGGGTTGTATGAGTGCAGAAGGACCTGGAAAGTTATGCATCGTCTACGAAAAGGTTAACTCTCTGATATATCAAGAAATTTTAAAATATTACATGATTCCATCATCAGAATATTTATTTGAAGATGATTTCATCTTTCAACAAGATTTAGCGTCCCCGCATAATTCGGTGTCAACTAAGAATTGGTTCCGCCAACGCAACATTAAGGTACTTCCTTGGCCACCAAATTCACCAGATCTTAATCCCATCGACAACTTATGGTGTATAATGAAGAAAAAACTTCAAGAAAATCCTCCTTCAAGTAAAACTGAGTTAGTGGTACGTATAAAGTCTATTTGGGCTAATATTGATAGAAATGTTTGTAAACACCTTGTAAATAGTATGCAAGATCGATTGTACGCTGTTATGAAAGCTAAAGGGGATGCTACAAAATATTAACTACCATTTACATCATATTCATAAGGTAATATTGTTGCGTAAAATAAAATATTCTAATATTTTGAACCAATCTAAATTTTATTCTAATATTCTGGTGTGTTTAAGGAAGCTGTATACCTAATTTATTGTGCTGTATTTTATATTTTATAAATGTTAAAATCTTATCTAAACATTCCAAATTTAATTTATAAGAAATTTAATTGCATTTACTTAGTATAAAAAATAAATAAATGACAAATAATTTTTTCTTATTACTTTTTCTCAATTATTCTAATATTTTGAATATGAGCTGTACGTACAGCAGACTCTTCAGAACAGCGCTGACACACACACAAACTTGTCTCTTTATTATTATAGATTTTAAAAAAAAGCGTTCTATTAGTTCCATTTTCCACCACCAGGTAGAGCACTCTATTCTTCAAAAACTTTATCAAAACCATACTCTGTTAAATAACCTATCAGGTGATATATAACTCGAAGGGGTAGCGGTCTTAAGCAAGAATTTAAGATAGTTTATGAAATTGCTATTCGAAAATAGTGGTACCTAAATTTTTGACATTTTAGGTAGATTTCACAAAAAAATGCTACTTATTGCATTCTCAACAGCTCAAGTTTTGATAGAACAACTATGAAAAAAATAGATGCTAAACGCAAAAATCTTTAAAAAACGTTAAAAATCGCAATGAAAATCACATTAAAAATCGTAACAAACACAAAATTTAGGGCATTAGGCTAAAAGTTTAAAACGGTTTTCTTTTTATCTCAAAAAATAGCCGCAAAATGAGAAAAAACAATAAAAATCGCATTAAAAATTCGTTAAAAATTCAAAAATCGCTGTACAAAATCCGAATAAACTTTGTTGCCAAGAGAAAAAAAATTGCTATTTTGGGTTAAAAGAATGAAACCGCATTCCTTTCACTAATGAGATAAAACCGCAAAAAATAACACTAAAAATCGCCTAAGAAAATTATTAAAAAGAATCTAAACAAAAAATCGAAAATCGGGCTTCGAGGTGCAAAACTACATGTAAAAAAGTACCTTCCCTCCAAATTTTGTAACTCTACGTACAGCAGTCTCTTCAGAACAGCGCTGACAGACAAACATCCTTCTCTCTTTATTATTATAGATTAAATTTATTGCCTCAAATAATTCAACCTCTTAATCCACCAACCTTCAACAATCAACCTTCGAAAAATAAAATTTGCGATTATTATTACTTTTTTTTATGTTTGTTTCATTTACTTCCTTCTGATTTTCGTTAGAAATTTAGTGATGAAATTTATTCTGTTAAAAGACATTTGTGAGCTGTCTTATTTTAAGCAAATGAATAATAGCTTCCATTCTATTTTAATATGCAGACGATTGAATGAAAATTCTAAACGCCTCAAACAACTTTATTTTGAATTCAAATATTAGATTGCCGGCTTGCTTTATTAATGGTATTCTTTTTCAAAATGCTAGTATATTTTGAAAGAACAATGTGCAGTTATTCGTTTTTAGGTGATTCGTAATTATATACCTATTGTCATTGTTCAGTCTGTCCGTCTGCCTGTCCATCAATCCACATGTAACAGAGCAAAAACTATACAACTGAATTGTTTGAAATTTTAAAAAGTTGTTTTTGCATAATTTCGTCGAGTCATTTCAAATTTTATGAAAATCGGGTATATAGACTAATTACAAGAACAATCAAAAGTGTTCCGTTACATTACGGCCAATGGAAAAAAAAATAGTTTCATGCGCATTTTAATTGTGTCACACTCTTTCAAACATAATAAAATTGATATGCATCTATGAAGTATATGCAAAAATATACATTCTGTACAATCTTTGGTACAAATAAAATTATTCTTAATAGTGATATTATAATAATATATATTATAACAGATAATATAATAATAATATATATATATATATATATATATTTATGCACGGCACGAAAGTGCTCCATTACATAATGGTATAGGGAGGAACATTGTTTGGGGAGCGTTTTAATTATATTAAACTATTTTCATTGTATGAAATTGATTTATGCTGTTGAGGTTTACTACAAGTTACGCATCCTGTATAATAGAAAGCAGATAGTATTTACAGGGCATACAAAAGATTTCGGCTACTGTACTGTATCCAAAGGGCTATATACTATTACACCAAGTTCTAAATATTTTATAAAATTTGTTATTGTAGGAACGCACCGTTATTTGCTAAGCTTCTTGTGCAATTTCCAACTTGTTCGCATTAGTATCGTTGTAATCGATAGCAGAAATATGTAATGGAACATGTGAACGAAAACCAGAAATGAATCTACAATATCGCTTATTTTACCTCTGTTATTGTAATGAATCTATTAATATTTTTATTTTATTTTATTTTACTTTATTTTATTTTATTTTGCATTTCTTAAGTATGCATAATGTTGTCTTAAAGTGATTTCGTTCTTTTTTAATTCCCTAGTATCTCTTTTTCTCACATAACGTCATATTATTGTAAAAATTTAAGATTATTTTTCTTAGAATCCTGTTTCAAACTAGGCGACCATTATCTCGAGAACTATTTGATCGATTTTTTCTTCCTTTTTTTCACGTTACCATTTTTGCTAGATCGTATGCCATTGAAAAGCACAAAAAGCACATTTTTCATTAACTGACTGTTTTTTCAAACTCGAGAAAATAAACAAAAAAAAAAAAAACTCTTTTATTCAAATAATTGTTATTTCATCAAAAAAAAAAAAAAACTATTTTTCAATTTTTTTTTATATACATTAAATTCAATTTGTCTGAAGATTTTGATGTAATTATTTCCTTAAAATTCCTATTAGAGCAAAAGTTCTGGCTTTTCGAATTATACCCACTTACTCTAAAACGGCGGAAGTTTCTGAATCTTCAATGCCAATTTTCTCAAAAAGACGTCTTTGAACATAACACACAGGACTTCTCAATATTTCAAAAAACTTCTCAATACTTCTCAAACTTTTATCAAAACTTCTCAATATTTTTTCATGAAATTTTCAAAAGATATATTTCACTGCGTAAACTGAATCTAAAATTTTACTTTTATTGTTCAAAAAACTGTTTTTTAGGTGATTATATTGATGAAAATTACAAAATTTTGCATTGAATAAATACAAGTTTGCATTAAAAATATAAAAATTATTTAAATAAAAATTTATTTAGACTCAGGGTAATTATTAAAATAAGTATAATTAGGTGCCAAAATTTTTATTCTAGATGCAAAATTTATTTTATAATCCTGCGCATAAGCTGATATGCCAATTTTTTGCTTGATAAATGTCTGATAGTTTGAAGCCCTATAAATATAAATTCGCCACCTGGTAATTTTTTTAAATATATAAAATGAAAGAACATGCAGTCATCCGCACTTTATCGGGTAATGGGTAATTGCAAACCCGGTTATATGCATAGAAAGCCGTGGAACAGAAACGGTCCCCATAAGCTAATGTTAAAAATACCCGTTTTATCGCATAATAATCCCGGTTAATCACATAAAACATCCCAATCTAGTAATTCCGATTTTGTGGATTCCTTGTGAATGTGATGAATGGAACATTTTTAAGAACAGGAATATTTTCGTTTGTAATAAAGTTTTATTATCTATAAAATCGAAGAGCAGAAATCAGCGTGAAAGAATAGACTTCATTCTCTTAACACTTGGAAGCGCATGGGCGTGTTGAAAAGGCGTCATTTTCTTTTAAGGCTTACCTTACATATAGCGACTCAAGATGCCAGTAAAACTTCTTTCAAAATTCTGGAATTGGTGAAAAATACAATAGGGATGGTCAAGAGAATAAAATAACAATATTTAGCAACGAAAATAGAGAAATGCAGTGTCCGAAGTAGGAAAAAAATAAAATTGAAGGAATTTTTTTCTTTTGTAGTCAAAGAATAAAGAAAATTGGTATAAAACGAAAAATTGAATGAATTTATGCGGAAATTCATTAATATTTTCAGAGGTTGTATTTTGAAAAGAAAAATTCGTTATTTTACTTTTCTTTTAATTTGCACTTAAATCGCATAAATTATAATGAAAAATTAAACCATGTAACGTAAATGGTTTGTCATACACTAAATGTTTTTTATATACATCGTTGTATATAGATTAATAATAAATTATTGATACAAATTATTATTACAATAATTAATTTTTAAATTATTCTGCAAATTGCTATTTTTCATTAATATTTACCATATTTTTGGTTTAGAATAAAATGATATTTTATACTATTAACGTTAATCGATGCCCTCGCTTAAATGTATAACCCGCTTAATTGCATACAATTCAGAGGAACCAAATGTATGCAATTAAGTGGAAGGATAGTACTACATATGAGGAGCCCAGAAGCCAAGGGATACAAGTGACAAAATTTAGATTTCGAGTAAATTGAGTTCAAAGTTAAACATCAATTGTAATTCAACGAATTGGGATATGAAACTTTTGCTTACTTCTTAGTGATCTTTGAACTCTTATTTAAATAACTGATTTTAAAAAAGTGGAATACAATTTTTCTTTTTATTTATAACTAAGCAATGTTTAGCGTCATTCGGCACTTGTACCCCTTGGCTTCCAAGCAGTAATGAAAACTGCTTGAAAGCTAAAGGGTACAAGTGCCAAATGAACACAAGAAATGAAAAATTATGAAATAAAAAATAGTATTTATGAAAAAATTAAGAACAATGTTGATACAAATAAGTGAAAAGACAAAATTTTGTTTTAGTATAAATTCTAAAAAAGGAAAAATTATGAAATAAAAAAATGAATTTAAGAAAAATTTATGAACAATGTTGATATAAATAAATGAAAGGAAAAACTTTTGTTCTAATATAAGTTTTAAAATTTTATTATAAGTTTAGAAACATTGTAATTTATATTTTTTAACACTTACCAACAAAGTTGAAAAGTGAATATGATTTTGGTTTGTGAGTCCGTCTGTCCGCGCCCTAATTCTCGTAAATATATTCGGATTGCCTTGAAATTTTTGGGAATTATTCTTTTTACCTCAACACAAATGTATCGCAAATAAAGTTTCTAACACGATTAGTTTATTTACAGGGACAATCAAAAGTTTTCCATTACATTACAGTTTATGGGAAAAATCGTTTTAAATGAATTTGAAAGATGTTACACCTTGTCGCATATTAAAATTTATATGCATTTACGAATTGCACTAAAATAAACATTCTATAAAATTTGAGGTGAAAAGAATAGTTATTATTTATTTACAAAACAATACAAAAGGTTTACATTACCTAATTATAAAGAGGGAATTGTTTGCGACTTATTTTACTTATATTACAATTTTCACGTGTAATAAAATTCATATATGTCGGTGAGGCTTAATATAAATTGTTTTGCACATAATACGAAGTACACAGTATTGACAGGGACACAAAAAAAGATTTCAAATAGTATATTCTATCCGAAGTACTGTATATATATTATCAATGATGATTGATGGATGGACGAAATGCCATTTTAATTATGAATTGCACTTTTACGTTTCACTAAATTTATACATGTTATACGACACGTATAAATGCTATAGTTCATATACAAGGTTACACAAAAATACTCGTAAAGGTTACAGAACATGAGCGTACTTTACTTAAAGATTGCTTTTAAATAAGTCATGTATTTCTATGCTGAACTGCATTCAGTTTACTAAGAAATTCTTGTCAAATATAGATAAAATGATATACAGGATCAAGCACAAAATTTTATACATGGTCATCGATGGATGATAATTTCTGAAAATGTGATTTCAGTAGTCTTAAGTGTGTTTTAGTTTGAAGTAAATTTCACCTAAATACTGGCGTATAATAAAGGTTCAAGATAAACTACAGAATGAACAAAAGTATACAAGTATGCTTCCATCTATTAGTATAAACTGCTGAGAGAAATTTCAAACTATTATGTGTTTTCTTGCTAAACTAATTTTTCCCGTTATACAGTATATATCAACCGACTGATAAAACATAGGGCTGCTCAAAAGGATAAGAATATATATTTGGCAATGGATAGTAATTCTTTATTACTCTAAATAGCAAAAATTTTTAGAGATTTCAGGGAGTTTTGGAAAGTGTTCATAATCTATGCTTAACGCATGATTTTTCTTACTTGATTACTGTTAAAATGCATTTATTTAATGCATAAAAAAGCAAATGTCTTTGTATGTCATTGGTCGCGCTTCTGCTATATAGACGTTAACCCCTTGAGGGGCAAAGCACTTCTGTTCCTAAAATGTTCAAATGATTGATTGACACCGGAATTCATGAACATATTTATATGATAGTAAGTAAAACCTGTTTTTCACGTACATTGTAAAAAACAAAGCTTAATACTAAAATTCCGGTGCCAATGTGGCTTAAGAGAATTAAAATTAAGTGGTATATATAATATACCGGTGCCCTTCAAGGGGTTAACGGACGGACACAACTGTACTTATACCCCTTGGCCTCCACACGTTTCACTGTTTTGGGAAAGAGGTTAAGTAACTGATCCCTATAACTCAGTACATAATGAAAAAATCCCTCTTAACTCTTTACCTACAAATAAATAGACATGTTTACAGATAACCTGTGCCCTTAACTCAATTTTTTCAATTTTGTCACTTATACCCCTTGGCTTCTGGGCTCCTCATATATCTTTCGTTCCTCTAAAAATTATGTTTAAGTAAGGAACTCTAAAAATGCTTATGTGATGCATTTTGTGTGCATTTCTCACTACAATCTGTTAAGATTTATCGGTATCGTTTCAGTATATGTTAAAAGTACCTGAAGACATCTTAATTTCGGAAAAATCACGAAAAACACATCTATTGTCATGCAAAACCGACAATGATAAACAAGAAAAATATTTTATTTCAAGATGAAGCTTATGTTAATCACATCCAGTTGCATTTGCTGAATGAAATGTCAAGGAATTCAGATGCCGTCGACAAAATTTATTCTTATCCAGTCAATGCAGGTGAAATTTTGAATCACCTGCAAGTATTGATAAATGACTCTAATGATTGGTAATTATAGATTTTATGGTATGAGTATCTGTAATTTGAAAGTAACAGATCGCTAAGTTAAGTGAAAGGTTTTAAATCGAGCCATTAACCGGTTCTCTACCAGAGCATTCCAATTTTTCCTCAGTGCTACTTATGTGCCATTTAATGTTCTAATGCAGTAAAACCTTCATAATGGGCACTCCCGAATAGCGGACACCTCTATTTAACGGTTAGTTTTACAATCCTTCTCCCAAAACCTAAATTATTGTATGTTTAACTTCTGAATAACGTACATTCCGAATAGCGGGCACTATTTTCTGTGATAAAGGATAAAAAAGTATTTTTTAACGAGAAAAATAAACAGAAAGAAAGAAAGAAAGAAAGAAAGAAAAAATATATATAAATAAAAAGGCCTCTAAATTTATCAGGGCAATGTGTCTCAAATTTTGTGATCACAGATAAATGTAGAGGTTGGGCTGGGGAGAATCATTTCCCTCACGTTCAGTGTTGAATTCAGGGGATACCCGGGGGGGACAGCTTCCAGAGCATTGAAATGCCCCCCCCCCCGGAAAATTTTCAGATTTTATGCTTTTAATGGTCAAAAAGTGCAATCTCCTCTCCTGAAACTCTACACTGGTGTCCAAAAGTTAAGCATAATTGGTAATTAAGTAAGTAATGAAAGAAATATAAATCGAAATGTGGTGAAACAAAATAGTACGCGTCATATATTTTCGCGAAGAGTTTTCCGCGAAATCGAACAGGAGACCGTCAACAAATTGAAAAAGAACGAAGACCTTTTGGATAACCCTGTCAAAACTAATGTAGCAAAAGCATTCAAACTGCACATTATGATTAAGTGGCTTATTGTAACATACTTTGTTTTTTTTTTACAAAGATAGCATGTATACTCGTAGAGAAATTAAGGTTTTTATAAAAACAGTCCTAAATTTTTCCAAGTTTTTTTGCTTATAATTTGCAGAGTTCTTAATATAAAATAATGTTCTTTTCTGAAAATACGACAAACATCGTTGTACACAATACCCTGCCATCAGAATTAAAAAATAATAAAAATTGTATGACAAATGAGCAGGTTTACTAAATAATTTTTTACTGCGCATGCGTGAACGCTATTAAAATTTCATTTGCATATTATGTTAGCTAAATGTATAGAACAACTTTTGTGAAAGTCTCAAAAACATAGCTTAAGAATTCTGAAAATTATCGTTGATAGAATGAGATATTATTCCCCTTTATTCCCTAAAGGAAGCAAAAAGATGAGGGGCTGTATCCATGTTCGATTGTTTAGTGCCTACACAATATTGCACGTACAACTATATTTGAATAAAACCCCTGATTTTTTTGCTTCCTTTTAGGAATAACGGATTTTGAGTTGATTCTATAGACGATCATTTTCAGAATTTTCAAGCTATGTTTTTGAAACTTTTACAGAAGTTGCTCTATACATTTAGCTAACACAATATGCAAATGAAATTTTGATATCGTTGACGCATGCGCAATGAAAAATTATTTACTAAACCTACCCATTTTTCATACAATTTTTATTATTTTTAAATTCTGATGACAGGGTATTATTGTACAATGATGTTTGTCATATTTTCAGAAAAGAACATTATTTTATATTAAGAACTCTGCAAATTATAAGCAAAAAACTTGAAAAAATTTAGGACTGTTTTTATAAAAACCTTAATTTCTCTACGAGTATGCATGCTATCTTTATAAAAATAAACACAGTACATTACAATAAGCCACTTAGTTATAATGTGCAGTTTGAACGCTTTTGCTACATTAGTTTTGACAGGGTTGCAAGGTTCTTTTTCAATTTGTTGACGGTCCCCTATTCGATTTCGGGGAAAACTCTTCGCGAAAATATATGACGAGTACTATTTTGTTTACACACCTGGAGTTTCACCACATTTCGATTTATATTTCTTTCATTATTTACTTAATTACCAATTACGCTTAACTTTTGGACACCAGTGTATAATGCCCAATAACGTCACATTGAAAAACATATTACATGCAGTAGCAAACAAAAGTAAACTTTTGTAACAAATTTTTTTTCATAAGAATGTAATAAACAGAGGATAAAGGTGTGCATTTTTTATATCAGTTTTATTTCATAAAAAATAATTTAAATGTCTGATTTTAGGACATATAAAAGTCAATTAATGAAACACTGAGCATTTCTTAGCGATTTTTGTATCTCTGAGGTTTTTCCAATAGCGGAAACTTTCTGCATTCCCGAGGTGTCCGTTATTTAGAGGTTTTATTGTACCAAGAATTGTTTAAAATAAAGTCTAATGCGCACAAATAACTGATAGAGAATCGGATTTTCAGTGAAATACTTTTATTTTAATGTATGATAAACTTAGTATATGAAATTATTTTTACCAATTATTAACATGTTTCACTACAATACGGCAAACAAGCTGCTAAAACACTTTATCGGCCCCGGAAGGTACACAGGCAAGTACCCAGCACTTGTCTGTACTTCTGTTTGCCTGGGAGAATATCACAAAATATGAAAGTTGCAGTCTGCACAATACAAATAAAGCAATTAAAAGATTTAAAATTTCAGATTGTCATTTTCCTAGCATGTCACACTGTGATCTGTGTAAAGTAAAGGGCCTTCTGCTATACTGTGCAGATATCTTTTCCCAGTTATTATTATTATTATTATTATTATTTTTTCTAATTAACCTTATAAAACACTTATTTCAAGAAGGTAACAAATTCTGTATTTTACAAATAATATTACCATAATAAAAATATTGTCATTCAAAATAAATGTCCTTTTCCTGGTCTGCTCTTTTTTTTTCTTTTTTCTTTTCCTTTTTCTTTTTTCTTTTTTTTTTTTTTTTTCCTAAGTTATAAATATGCTGTTTCAGAATGCAGAGTAATTCTTATTTTTGACGAAGTTCGAGTCAGAAATAGTAAAATCGTAGCTACTAGCAAGATTTTTTTATGAATTATGTGTTTATATATATATAAATATATATAAAGTCTTGGTAAAAATTGAGTAGACTTATAATATATCATTTTTCTGGTATTCATGTGTCATATAAATTAACAAATGAAACTGAACATTATATTGAATTTGAGCTATCATGTAGAAAACATGTTCCTTTAAACAAAATTAAAATGTTAGACCTAAAAATAAAGAAACAAGAATGTAATTATCATTATCCTGGCATATATATGTCATAATTACGTAAAAAATAACTAATTATTTACTTATTAAGCTTTTCAAAATTTAACTATTTCACAGAGAAAGTCCTTTATTTTCCAATGGAAAAAAAAAAATACCTCTTGAAATTTTGAATTGTTATCAATGGATAATTTCAATATCTCAGATTTTGTGATATTTACGAATATCCAAACGCACTTTAATTTTGTCGACTGGTTACGATCCATGTGTCAGAAGAAATTCTAATTAAAATAAATCTTAGCTAAAACGTGAATCTTTATATCCTTGCTTAAAGATGAAAACATTTACGATTTTGATCATCAGAAATACATATAACCAACATATACTCAAGTATCCAATGCTGTACAAGAAAAGAAATCATGCCCCTCAAGGTATTATATAGATTTCTGATAACTATTTTTATTTTGTTTGTTGAAAGATCGGATTTGCTTCAACAGTTTTACCCGGGGAAATTGTTTCAATTGTCCAATTTCTTGGAGATTCTCATAAGCGAGGTAATTGGGTTTTGGAAAATCAGAAGATATCTCTTTCTCAATTCTTTTGGTTTTCTTGTTTGTTCAAAGATAGTTTTAGATTTGTTTTTCCAAAAATTATATTAGTATTTGGAATAGAATCATTTCTTTCGGAGTTATTGTGGAAGTGATAGATACAAATCGATTATAATGAAGTTGAAGGAAATGAGAAAATTATTCTTTATCTATGGATTTCATTTTACAAACTTTATTATAAAGAAAAAAAAGTTTATGTGCATAACGCTGAGGTTATTTTGATGATGGCAATAGTAGGCGATTAAATTGAACTTTTATTGTAATTTTTACTTTCTTCTATCTTTGCAAGAAAAAGCATTGGATAAGTGCAAATTTTTTAAATTCCTATTTTCGACGGATTTACACGTTTTAGGAGGTCAGACAACCCAAAAAACATGTTTTTTCAAAATGTTAGTCTGTGAGTCACTCTGTATGTGACAAAAATTCTGTGGGCGCTCTATCTCAAGAATTAATACACGGAATTTCACAAAACTTTAGATTCAGTTAGACCTTGATATAATCTGGAGCTGATTAGTTTTTGGTGTGTATCACCCAACAGATGGCGTGATATGCTGTCTTTTTTACAATTTCTGCAATAACTATATCTTAAGAACTAATGGACGGATTTTCATAAAACTTCATATTCCTTTAGTTCTTGATATAATATGGTGGTAATTACCTTTTGGTGTAAATCGCTCAACAGATGACGCTGCTATGCAGCATTATTCATGATTATCGCTATAGCTCTATCCCAGAAACTAACGAAGTCAGAAGAGTTAAAACGACGTGAGTGAAACCATATTCATGTCATTCAGAAAGTCAAAATCTACTCTTCTGCCGCAAAACATCTTTTATTGTTACCATGTAAAAAGTGCATAGATGTTTATCTTCCACAATAATTTCTTTCTATTCTCGAATGTTTGTCTATGTTGTTATTTAGGAGAATTTGGCCCAATGCCGTATTCTATGCAATGGTACCGATGCGTCCACCAGGGTCGGATTGTGGGTTGACAAAAATTATTTTGACGAATTCTGTTCGCGTTGCGGTCGACAGAAAATATTTTGTCTGAAAATATCGAGTCAAGTTGCATGCGGATGTTAGGTAGATTTCGTATGAAATACTACCTATTGCATTCTCTCCCATGTTGGAATTTCTGAAAAATTTTTGCGGATCTACACGAATCATGACTCCTAGACCCCAAAACTACCATCAGTAAAAAAGTTTATATATATATATATATATATATATATATATATATATATATATATATATATATATATATATCGGTGTATATCACTTTCTTCTAGACACGATAACTTCCATAATTATGCTCAGATCTTCTTTAAACTTTTACATAAAATCAAGAGGCATAAAATCTCGGTCGAGTTCGTTAATGGGCAAAATCGGGCCAAGGGGGTGGAAGTTAGGAGGGTTTTTGTGAAAACAGAAAAAACGCGATAACTTCTTAATTAAAATAGATATCGAATCAGTTTAAGGCTTATATTACTTCTAAAAAATGGGCAAAAAGTTTATGCGTGACAGATTTTTGATAAAGTTAAAAATGGGCTCAAGGGGCAAAAAAAACATGGTTTTTGGGAGAAAAAAATTCATAACTTCGTCAATTCTCAAAATATAAAATCCAACTAAATTTTATATAAATCTACTCAATATTATCTAAAACTTTTGTATTTACAAGTTTTTGATAGGACCAATTTTTACCGATGAAAAAAATTAAAAACGAAAAGAAAAAGGGGGGAGGAAAAAGAAAAAAAACCCATAACTTACTCAATTCTTAAGCAATTAAATCTAATTAAATTTATTTTACATATTCACAATAATATCTACAACTTTTATATTGACAAGTTTTTCATAGAACCAATTCTTATAACAAAAATAAATTAAACAAAAATAGAAGTTGGAGAAAAAACCTCAAATCCAAACTGCTTATATTCTGACTCATTTTAAAATTCATTTTTGATTTTAAACGCATCCAAATGACAAATCCTCTTATTTAGGAACTATATAATGCGACGTATTGGCCAATTTTTTGATAAAGGCAGAATATATTTTTAAAAAGGCTGCCAAAAAAGGTATTTTGAACAGATTTTCCGAAGTTGTCATTAAAAAATTGATCAAGTATAACAAATTGCGTTTATTCTAAATCATTTTTAAATTCATTTTTGTTCTCAAACCCATCCAATTTACAGGTCCTATTATTTAGGAACTATATAACTTGTCGTATTGGCCAGTTTTTTGATAAAGGCAGAATATAATTTTAAAAAGGCTGCCAAAAAGCATATTTTGAACAGAATTTCACGAAGTTGTGATTGAAATTTGAGGAAATTTAAGAAATTGCGTTTTTACCGAGTCATTTATAAATCTTTTTTTGTTCTCAAACGCATCCAATTTACAGGTTCTCTTATTTAGAAACTATATAATGTGACGGAGTGGCCAGTTTTTTGATAAAGGCAGAATATATTTCAAAAAAGGCTGCCAAAATGGGCACTTCGCACAAAATTTCCCAAAGTGATCATGATTAATGAACTGTGGGTATTCAAATAACAAATTGGTTATTTTATGACTCATTTTTAAATCCAATTTTGCTCTGAAACGCATTCAATTGACAGTTTTTTGTTACTAAGGAACTATATAATGTGCGTATTCGTCGATTTTTTGATAAAGGGGTGAATATATATTTTTTAAAAGCTGTCAAAGTAAGCACTTCGCCAAAAAATTTCCGAAAGCGATCATGATAAAAGAATTTAGGTTGTATTCAAATAACAAATTGTTTATTTTATGACTCATTTTTAAATTCAATTTTGCTCTCAAACGCATTCAATTGACAGTTATTTGTTACTTAGGAACTGTGTAATGTGCCGTATTGGTCAGATTTTTGATAAAGGCTAAAATGTATATTTAAAAAAATCTGTCAAAGTGGGCACTTCGCACAAAATTTCTCAAAGCGATCTTGATTAAAGAATTGTGGATGTATTAAAATAATAAATTGGTTATTTCATGACTCATTTTTAAATTCAGTTTTGCTGTCAAACGAATTTAATTAACAGTTTTTTGTTATTTAGGAACTATATAATGAGCATATTGGTCAATTTGTTAAATAAAGTAAGAATGTAATTCAAAATATGTTGCC